>JAQSUU010000449.1:0-2400000 GCA_038087645.1 Saccharum hybrid cultivar R570
ACAGTACACCAACAGTAACAAAACAGTAATAAAAGTTTATAAAACTCTTCTACACATTTCTACGATCACACAGACGCAAAGATCACCAAATTCGGAGTTAAAACGTGAAAGTTATGTATTTTCTAAGATTTCCTATAGATAAATATATACTTAATTATAACCTCGAAAAATAAATTATCAAAACTGACTGTACAACCACACTAACATGTAGAGCTCGCAAATACGAACCTAACGCAATTTGAACGAATCAAATCGGAGTTAAAACGAAGATTTTATGACCAAAACAATTCTAGTGGCAAAACTGTAAATACCTGAAAACGTATTTTTGACTTATCCGGGAGAAAATACGCTTTCAAAACACGTAAACGGATTCAGGATATTGCGCTAAGGACCGCGGGTTCTATTATGAAGAAGTCCAGGGGCTCTTTAAGAAATCTACCCCGCGAAAGGGTATCTTCTAATCCTAACCGTTGATCAGCGAACGGACGGCTCGTGTTCATCGGCAACGATACAGTGAAGAAACCCGATTCCTTCTTCCCCAGGTCCGGCCGGTGGCCACCATGGCCGGCCCCAAAACCCCGCCGGAGAGCTCCGACTCCACCTTTTCCGACCACTATTCACCCCTCAACCGACACCAATCGAAAGAGAAGGTCCACTCGAACTTATCTACGTGGTTTAGGAAGGCTACGACGGACCGAGGATGAATCGCGGCTCGATTAGGGCGGCGACGCCATTGTTGGCCACGGTGAGCTCCAAACCCGCAATTTAAAGCACAAAAACTTAAAAGAAGAGCATTGGGAGGGAGAAGAGAAGATGGCGAGCTCACCAAAACGAAAAAGAAGGACTCCAATCCACCCGCAAGCCCCGACGACGTACCGGCCGAGAGAACCTAGGGTTCCGGCCTCCTACGCTCAATCTCACGTGATGTAGCTTGAGTTTTAGATGGAAAACGGAAAATAGAGAGTCTCCTCTTCCTATTTGTAGCCCCAAGATGCCGTATACGGGTAGGAGATCCCGGAAATCACGAGACGGTTGTTACGTCCGCCTCCGGTTCGAAGTCCGGCTCGAGCACGGGAGGAGGAAGACGACTGACCACCGGGCCCCACCGGTCAGCGAGCAAGGAGAGAAGGCGCGCGGCTGGCTCGGCTGGCTACTGGGCTCGGCTGCTGGGCCGGGACGCGACGGCGCTGGACGGCCCACGCGGGCAGGCACGGGAGAGCAGGCCGTCCGACGGCCTTCGGGCCAAGAAGGTAAGTTGTTTTCTTTTTTTTTCTTTTGTTTCTTTTCAAACCTTTTCAAATAGAGTTTCAAATTCAAATCAAAATAAAATAAACCCACACCACAAAATAAAATAAATGCAACAGCATGAATGCAACACCAAATATTTCTTTTAAAATTTTAATTCCCTTTATCTAAATTATTAAAATTTCATTACTCCTAAAATTTGGGTGTTACAAATTCTACCCCCCTTAAAAGAATCTCGTCCTCGAGATTGAACTGCTTACTCAAACAACTGCGGATATGATTTCCTCAATTCATCCTCTCTTTCCCAAGTTGCCTCTGCTTCTGAATATCGATTCCACTGCACTTTGCACATCTTAATAACCCGACTTCGAGTAACTTTCTCAGCAGTCTCCAAAATCTTAATCGGAAACTCTTCATATGTAAGATCTTCCTTAACAGTCAATTCTTCTAAAGGTATCTGCTCCTCAGGCACACGCAAACACTTTTTAAGTTGTGAAACATGGAACACATCATGTACTCCAGATAAATTATCAGGCAACTCTAATTGATAAGCAACTTCCCCACGTCTAGTAATAACTTTAAATGGTCCAACATACCTTGGTGCTAGTTTACCTTTCATGTTAAACCTCTTCACACTTTTCATAGGTGACACCTTCAAATAGACATAATCACCTACCTCAAAAACTAAATCTCTTCTTCTATTGTCAGCATAACTCTTCTGACGAGACTGCGCTACTCTCAAATTCTCTCGAATCACTCGCACTTGATCTTCTGCGTTTCTAAGAACATCTGTACCAAACACCTGAGATTCACCTGTCTGATCCCAAAACAATGGAGTTCTACACTTACGTCCATACAAAGCTTCAAACGGTGCCATCTTAAGACTCTGTTGATAACTATTATTGTAAGAAAATTCTGCATAAGGCAAACTCTTATCCCAACTAGTTCCATATTGCAATGCACAAGCTCTCAACATATCCTCTAATACCTGGTTGGTCCTTTCAGTCTGTCCATCTGTCTATGGATGATATGCTGTACTAAAATTCAATTTTGTTCCCAATGATTCATGCACAGCTTTCCAAAAATGTGACGTAAACTGCGATCCTCAATCAGATACAATCTTCTTTGGAACTCCATGCAAACATACTATCCTCTCCATATACAACTCTGCCAATTTTGGTCCACGGTAAGTAGTCTTAACTGGTATAAAATGAGCAACTTTGGTTAATCGATCTACTATCACCCAAATAGAGTCATAACCTTTCTGAGTACGAGGTAACCCCACTATAAAGTCCATACCAACTTCTTCCCACTTCCATTCAGGAATCTTCATTGGTTGCAACAATCCAGCAGGTCTCTGATGCTCTGCTTTCACCCTCTGACAAGTGTCACATAATGCCACATACTCAGCCACATCTCGCTTTAATCCAAGCCACCAATATTTCTGTTTCAGATCTAAATACATCTTAGTACTACCAGGATGAATAGAATAAGCTGACTCATGAGCTTCGCGAAGAATTGCTTGTCTAACAGTTTGATCCTCAGGTACACATAGCCTCTTTCCAAACCACAAAATTCCATTATCATCCATCCGAAAACCTGGTGACTTACCAATCACTATATCTTCCGCTATCTTCTTTAGTTTCTCATCCTTCAACTGACCCTTGTAAATTTCTTGCTCTAAGGTAGGCTCTATTACTAATTCCATTGTATTAGTAACAATTCCCAAATTCAAATATTCAAATTCAGCACATAACTCACTAGTCATAGTCAATGTCTGTATCTCATTGACATAGCTTTTCCTACTAAGAGCATCAGCTACTACATTAGCCTTACCAGGATGATAGTGTATCTCAATATCATAATCCTTGATCAATTCTAACCATCTGCGTTGCCTCAAATTCAGATCTGACTGAGTGAAAATATACTTCAAACTCTTATGATCAGTGTATATATCACTCTTATGTCCAATCAAATAATGTCTCCAAATCTTTAAAGCATGAACTACAGCTGCTAACTCCAAATCATGTGTAGGATAATTCAACTCATGCTTTCTCAACTGCCTAGATGCATAAGCCACAACTCTGCCTTCTTGCATAAGAACACATCCCAAACCTTGACGAGAAGCATCACAATAAATAGAAAACTTCTTACTCAAATCTGGCAAAACCAAAACAGGCGCTGTAGTCAACCTCTTCTTCAATTCCTCAAAACTAGCTTGACATTTATCTGACCACACAAACTTGGCATTCTTCTCTAATAGAGACGTCATAGGTTTAGCAAGTCTAGAAAACCCTTCAATGAACCGTCTGTAATATCCAGCTAATCCCAAGAAACTACGAATCTCACTAACATCAATAGGTGGCTTCCAACTTAATACATCCCTTACTTTACCTGGATCCACTGATATCCCTCCATTAGAAACAATATGACCAAGGAAAGAAACTTCCTTCAACCAAAACTCACATTTACTTCGCTTCGCATACAGTTTATGCTCTCTAAGTTTCTGCAATACCAACCTCAAATGTTCAGCATGCTCTACTTCTGTCTTGGAAAATACCAGTATATCATCAATAAATACCACCACAAACTTATCCAAATATTCCATAAACACCTTATTCATCATGTACATAAAGTATGCAGGTGCATTGGTCAATCCAAATGACATAACAGTATACTCATACAATCCATACCTCGTGGTAAAAGCTGTCTTTGGAATATCAGAAGCACGAATCTTCAACTGATGATAACCAGAACATAAATCAATCTTAGAGAACACACAAGCACCTCTCAACTGATCAAACAAGTCATCAATCCTGGGCAAAGGGTACTTATTCTTGATAGTTACCTCATTTAGTGACCGGTAATCAACACACATCCTCTGACCGCCATCTTTCTTATCAACAAAAATAACTGGTGCTCCCCAAGGTGATGAACTAGGTCGAATAAAACCTTTATCTTGTAATTCTTTAATTTGTTTCTTAAGTTCTTCTAATTCATCTACTCCCATCCTATATGGTCGTTTGGCTATAGGTGCAGTTCCAGGAAGTAATTCTATAAGAAATTCAATGTCTCGGTCAGGTGGCATACCTGGCAATTCATCAGGGAAGACATCCGGAAATTCCTCAATCACTGAATTCTCCTTATTAGTATCTTCAAGCTGATTCACCACAGCGGTTGGTTGCTTCTGCACTGCTACATCCACATTGATTTTATCTCCATTAGGTGCAGTCACAACTACTACTTTCTGCTGACACTGAATCTCTGCCTGATTTGACTTCATCCAGTCCATACCCAATATCACATCAATACCAGATGTCCTCAACACTATAGGAGTTATCTTAAACTCTACCCCCCTTAATACCATACTAATTGGAAGACAACGATTACTGGTTTGCATGGTACCTCCAGGTGAATTTACTAAGAGAGGTTCTTTCATAGCTAGCATGGGTATACTATGCATTTTAACAAAAATGTTGGATATGAATGTATGAGATGCTCCAGAGTCAAAAAGAACAGTTGCAGGAGTGGAATGTACATTGAACGTACCAATCATAACTTCTGGTGCATCATGAACTGTATCAGAAGACACGTGATTCACTCTTCCAGTACCAGATTGCCTCTGGTTGCTCTTCTGGCTCTGAGGAGTCTGCTGGTTCTGCTTCTCAGGACAATGATAAGACATATGCCCCTCTTTACCACAGACAAAGCATCTAGTAGGCGTGCCGGGAGCACTATTCTTCATGGGGGTAACATTAGAATTTCCAGTGCGAGGAGTCTGTTGCCCAGTCTGCTGATACTGTTGACGTTGTGGATATGATGAACGCTGTTGTGACTGATTACTTTGCCAATTCTGGGACCACCTCTGATTCGGATTGCGATTCCATTGACTAACCGGTCTTTGAAACTTCTGATGAAAACCATGCTGAGAATTAGTGCGCTGGCGGTTGTTGCTTCCTGAGCCTTGTACCTTCATTTTCCTCTTCCTGTCCATCTCTCTGCGCTCATTATCAAGCACAATAGCTTTATTTACCAGCTCTTGAAAACTAGCATAGTTGTTCCCCTTCAACTGCAAGCGAAGATCATAATAAATTCCCTTCAAGAAAAGACGCTGTTTGTCTGCATCTTCCCTCACTTCATTAGGAGCATAGCGAGCCAACTGGGTAAATCTATCATGATATTCACTAACGCTCATCTGTCCCATCCTAAGGTTTCTGAATTCTTCCTGCTTCAGCTCAATTATACCTTCAGGAATATGACGAGCTCGAAAATCTCTAACAAACTCATTCCAAGTGATAGGAGGAGCATTGTCAGGGCGTGCAGCTTGATACGACTCCCACCAAGTCTGAGCTGTCCCCTGTAACTGACCAGATGCATATAACACCTTCTCCATATCATTGCATTGGGCTATATTCAGCTGTTTCTCCACTGCCCTCACCCAATCATCTGCCTCTAAAGGATCAGCAGCATGAGAAAACACTGGAGGGCGTCCCTTTAAAAATTCTCCACGCTTATCCCTCACTTGCACAGGCGGTGGTACTCCTGCAGCGGGATTGTTCTGCATGTGCTGCATAAACATCTGCATCATCTGATTCTGAGTTTGCATGAGTTCCTCCATAGTAATGGGTAGGTTAGCACCTCCACGACCTCTGCCATGACCTCTGCCTGACATCTGTTTCCAAAAACACAGAAATTGAAATTCAGTACAATCCGAAATGATGTATTCAATAGATAAGCAAAATCTGATTTTTCTGGGCGATCTCCAATTTCAGCAACTCAGTAAAACTGTCATATCTCGAGCTACAGACGTCCAATTCAGATGATCTTTACATGGTTGGAAAGCTTACAAAATTATCTACAACTTTTATTCACAACACTTTTTCTGATTCTGTCAATAAATTGGCCAAAAACTGAACTTAACCGAAACTGTTTCAGAATTCCAGACTGTGCGGTAACTCCAACTTGGAACAGGTATATCTCTTAACTTATAATAGATATTAAGGTGATTCTTGCGGGGTTGGAAAGATATAGAAGTCTAATTATTCTCGGTAAAATTTCTTAAATTTCTCATGAACGGATTTTAAGTTATTTCTAAAACATTCCAGACTGATCCAAAAATTAGCAAAGGACAGAACTAAGTTAACCTCATATTCAACTAATATATTTTGATCAAACTTAATATTCTTAACCATGGAACTTGTAGGAATGTCTACAAAACTCTAGCACACATTACAAAGATCCAAATCACACATTATCATAATAACAATCCATCAATCACATAATTGTTCACACCACAAACTGACTCTCAAAACAAACCAAACTTAAAATTAACTCGCAACTACTATTGTTCCTATTACACAGGGATTTTTCCTATTTCCTAATTAAGCTTCTCATAAATCTTGGGATGACCTAACTCCGCCCTTAATTGATCAATCTCCTTATAAGCTTGCTCCTTAAGTTCTTTTTCCTTTAGCAACTCATCCTTCAAATCCACCTCATGGAGAGCCAATTCTCGAGCTAATCCCACCGTAGCTTGTAAAGTCAAGGAGGAATCATCTGCAGGCGGCACGGTCCAAATACCCTTGTCATGTATGAAACAAGGAAAATGCCGGAGTGCACCCTTTAACGTCTTGTCCGAGCGTAGACCATGGTAGTAAACAAATGCATTAAAAGCGACATCCTCCATGCTTGTCTCCACAGTTGCCCGGCTCACTCTGGTAATGAACTTTGACTCCACCTTAGGCTCCTTAGTAGTAGGATCCCTTTTCTTAACCCATAACTCCGTTTCCCAATAGGAATCCATCCATGGATGACTATACTCTGCACTGCGATACTCCAACGTAGCTTCCCAGTCGTAGTAGTAGTTGTCCAATGTTCTTGTCAACATGTCATGGAAGAAAGCATCAGCTTTAGGAACCATGATATGAAACTTCGTAGTCCACCCCATAACTACATCCTCCATTGGTGTATCACCAACTCTTGATTCAGCATCAGATAGCTCTTGATCACCATCTTCATACGGCTCCTGAGGTTTGAAACGGGCAACGTACTGTGCAGCTGACAGACGGGGATGAGGAGGCATCTACAAGATTTAGACATAGATTAGATAGAATCAATGTATTTTCGCAATAGAATTAAGTAGAGGAAGCATAAAAATTTAGTAATTAACAAGGTGAAAAGAGGAAGCATGAATTAAGTAAAATATGAAGGCTATTAACGACCATTCTAACTAGGCTCGCGTCCTACAGTCAACCCGGCTCCGATACCAATCTGTCACACCCATTTTTAAGGACAAAAATAGGATGTATAAAAGACTCATGTGCGCCCCAGGAAACAGTCGCACACATAAGTTGACAAATTACAAAGTATCATCACAGTGCTTATTACATAACGAATAAGTATTTAAGACATAGTCTTGAACGATAGATAATAATAACTAATAATAAATCTTCAGCGGAAACTCCACACAGGGACACGGTTGACTGGTTGACACCAAGACTAGTACTCATTCCGATAATCTTCCTCTATATCTTCATCTGTTATGGTGGAAATAGCAAGAGTGAGTCCATGTCGAACTCCACAAATATAACATAGGGTTCATGAGGCTCAAAAAGGCTAGACACTATTTAACTGCATTTAGCTTTTAATCATATATTAGCAATTGAGTAGCATCAAGATAAACCACTTCCCATTAAAGAACCAATGATCAATTGTAATAATAATAACGAATAGCATTAACATGAGCATAATAATAATAATCAACAATAATTAAACATGATATAGCAATGGTGATCATCTATTCTGTAAATGTTCCAAGGCCGCTCGTATCCGTGAGCACGGCTAGTATACCAGTTTTTAACTCTGCGCAGAGGTGTACACTTTCACTGTAAGTCATGATTTCCAAATGAGTGGGGAGATCAAGCCCAAACACCCGAGAACCATATAAAGCCACTCAAAAGTTCGTCTAACAAGTTAGGGCCATTAGATTCACTCGGCAGGCAGATGTAGAACCCCCCCTTCCCTGTGGCACAACAACCGCAGCCTATACACACTAGGCCAGGGGCTCGCACTACACCCAAAGTGGCAAGCCATTCTTACGCCATTTAAGGTAACCACTAACAAGCTAGAAAAGGTCTCTTGAACAACTAAAGCCAGAGCCATATAGCCCTCACAGCTGTACTGTATGTCCCGGATGGTCATGTATAGAGAAGTCCTTATGGAGAGAAACCAGAGCATCAAAATAATACACATGCTCTAGCCCTCTTTTAACAGAATTAAAATCATCTTAATGGTTGATTGCTTAATCCATTAATCAAATTACAAGATCATTGTTCTTGGTTTAAGCACTAGCATTAGCTACCCATATGCATTCCCAAGGTTGACAAGGAATCAAGATAACAATCACTAAGTTATAATCTCTAAGGTTGTCAAGGTAAGCACATGCATATGTATGACAATTTGATGTATAGGTAGCAAGGATAGTCCTGTGTTATACTTGCCTTGATCAAAGCTCTCCAAGTGATACTGCTGACTTGGCTCAAAGTAATACTCCGAATCGTCCAAATACTGCTCACCTTCTATATTCGATCATCAATCAACACATACATGCATCCAATCAAACATACACGAAGCAAACAAAGAGATATAATTAGAACAGTACACCAACAGTAACAAAACAGTAATAAAAGTTTATAAAACTCTTCTACACGTTTCTACGATCACACAGACGCAAAGATCACCAAATTCGGAGTTAAAACGTGAAAGTTATGTATTTTCTAAGATTTCCTAAAGATAAATATATACTTAATTATAACCTCGAAAAATAAATTATCAAAACTGACTGTACAACCACACTAACATGTAGAGCTCGCAAATACGAACCTAACGCAATTTGAACGAATCAAATCGGAGTTAAAACGAAGATTTTATGACCAAAACAATTCTAGTGGCAAAACTGTAAATACCTAAAAACGTATTTTTGACTTATCCGGGAGAAAATACGCTTTCAAAACACGTAAACGGATTTAGGATATTGCGCTAAGGACCGCGGGTTCTATTATGAAGAAGTCCAGGGGCTCTTTAAGAAATCTACCCCGCGAAAGGGTATCTTCTAATCCTAACCGTTGATCAGCGAACGGACGGCTCGTGTTCATCGGCAACGATACAGTGAAGAAACCCGATTCCTTCTTCCCCAGGTCCGGCCGGTGGCCACCATGGCCGGCCCCAAAACCCCGCCGGAGAGCTCTGACTCCACCTTTTCCGACCACTATTCACCCCTCAACCGACACCAATCGAAAGAGAAGGTCCACTCGAACTTATCTACGTGGTTTAGGAAGGCTATGACGGACCGAGGATGAATCGCGGCTCGATTAGGGCGGCGACGCCATTGTTGGCCACGGTGAGCTCCAAACCCGCGATTTAAAGCACAAAAACTTAAAAGAAGAGCATTGGGAGGGAGAAGAGAAGATGGCGAGCTCACCAAAACGAAAAAGAAGGACTCCAATCCACCCGCAAGCCCCGACGACGTACCGGCCGAGAGAACCTAGGGTTCCGGCCTCCTACGCTCAATCTCACGTGATGTAGCTCGAGTTTTAGATGGAAAACGGAAAATAGAGAGTCTCCTCTTCCTATTTGTAGCCCCAAGATGCCGTATACGGGTAGGAGATCCCGGAAATCACGAGACGGTTGTTACGTCCGCCTCCGGTTCGAAGTCCGGCTCGAGCACGGGAGGAGGAAGACGACTGACCACCGGGCCCCACCGGTCAGCGAGCAAGGAGAGAAGGCGCGCGGCTGGCTCGGCTGGCTACTGGGCTCGGCTGCTGGGCCGGGACGCGACGGCGCTGGACGGCCCACGCGGGCAGGCGCGGGAGAGCAGGCCGTCCGACGGCCTTCGGGCCAAGAAGGTAAGTTGTTTTCTTTTTTTTTCTTTTGTTTCTTTTCAAACCTTTTCAAATAGAGTTTCAAATTCAAATCAAAATAAAATAAACCCACACCACAAAATAAAATAAATGCAACAGCATGAATGCAACACCAAATATTTCTTTTAAAATTTTAATTCCCTTTATCTAAATTATTAAAATTTCATTACTCCTAAAATTTGGGTGTTACAAAACACCTCGTAGGCTAAGCAAAACTCGCATCTCGCTATTTGTTATATTGATAAACTTGTTTAGCTTGTCTTTGTAGAAAATTTTAAAAGGCTATTCACCCCCTCTAGCCATCAAGACCTTTCACTGCTGCTAACCAACAGGGCGGTAGTGCCGTCCTCCCTCCAGAACAAGCAGCTGGATTGACTCCAACTCAAGGACATAATCTACAACCCTTATTTGAAGAAGAAGTTGAAAATCTAGAAAGTGATCAAGAGGCCATCGAGCATCCAAGACTCAAGCAAATTATTCAATGAGATCACCCCACCGACAACATCCTTGGGAGTCTTCGAAAGGGGATATTAACACATTCTCATTTAGCAAACTTTTGTCAATATTACTCTTTTGTTTCTCCTGTGGAACCAGTCAAGGTTGAAAAGGCTCTTGAAGATGAGGATTGGGTGATGGCCATGCAAGAAGAGTTGATCAACTTCAAAAGAAATCAAGTTTGGACATTGGTGGAAAGACCCAAGATGAATGTGATTGGTACCAAGTAGGTTTTCTGCAACAAGCATGATGAAAATGAAGTGGTGACTAGGAACAAGGCAAGATTGGTTGCTCAAGGCTTCACTCAAGTAGAGGGCTTGGACTTTGAAGAAACATATGCACCGGTAGGAAGACTTGAAGCAATTTGAATGCTTCTAGCCTATGTTGTCCATCATGACTTCAAGCTATATCAAATGGATGTCAAGAGTGTATTCCTCAATGGCCCTATTTAAGAAGTTATCTACGATAAGCAACCACCAGATTTTGAAGATCCTAAGTTTCCAAACTACGTTTATAAACTCCAAAAGGTGCTCTATGGGCTTAAGCAAGCACCAAGAGCATGGTATGAATGCCATAATGAATTTTTGCTCAAACAAGGCTTTGAAATAGGCAAAGCCGATTCTACCCTTTTTACTCGCAAAGTCAATAAAGATATATTTGTGTGCCAAATATATGTCGATGACATAATATTTGGTAGTACTAACCATGAGTTTTGTGAGGAGTTTAGTAGGATCATGACCAAGAGATTTGAGATGTCTATGATGGATGAATTGAAGTTCTTTCTCGGTTTTCAAATCAAGCAATTGAAAGAAGGGACTTTCATTAGCCAAACAAAGTACACCCGTGATATGCTTAAGAAGTTTGACATGGCGAATGCAAAGCCCGTCAAAACTCCCATGCCAACCAATGGACATCTTGATCTTAATGAAAATGGGACAACCGTGGACATCAAGGTATATCGCTCCATGATCGGCTCACTACTTTACTTATATGCATCTAGGCCGGACATAATGCTTAGTGTGTGCATGTGTGCTAGATTTCAAGCTAACCCGAAAGAGTGCCATTTATCGACTGTTAAGAGAATCTTAAGATATCTAGTTCACACACCAAACCTTGGCTTGTGGTATCCTAAGGGCTCCAAGTTCAATCTACTTGGCTATTCAGATTCCAATTATGCTGGTTGCAAAGTAGATAGAAAAAAGCACTTTAGGGACATGTCAATTCCTTGGACGGTCCCTAGTGTCTTGGAGCTCTAAAAAGCAAAATTGTGTAGCCCTATCCACCGTCGAGGCCGAGTATGTTGCAGCCGGTGCATGTTGTGCTCAACTACTTTGGATGAGGCAAACCCTTCAAGATTCCAGATGTCATTTCACCAAAATCCCATTATTGTGTGATAATGAAAGTGCCATAAAGCTTGCAAACAATCCCATAAAGTCACTCAAGAACAAAACATATAGACATCTGACATCATTTCTTGAGAGACCACGAAACTAAAAGAGATATTGAAATTCGTCATGTGAGCACCGAAAAGCAACTGGCTGATATCTTCACTAAGCCTCTCGATGAGTCAAGGTTTTATGCGCTGTGAAATGAACTAAATATCCTTGATTCTTGTAACGTGGTTTGAAATCTTGCATGCCTCTGATTGACAACCTAGCGACATAGGAAAAATTTGCAAAATTTTAATTATATGTGTTTCAAAATGATTTATTAAATCTACTCTAAGTGGCATGACCATAGTCTGTATTTTTGATTGCTTACTGGTCATGATACTTAGGGAATATGTGTCCATATCTGTGGTAAAGAGAGTCAGAAAGTTGTAGCTAAATCCCTGTGAATTTGACAGGGCGGCAGTGCCACCCTTTATGGCCGGCAGTGCCGCCCCTGGAAACTGCTCCGTTTTCTGTCAAATTTGACTGAGTCGTGGGGGCCGTTTTCTTCTATCTATTTCTTCTCTAGCTCCGCTATTCTCTCTCTCTCTTGTCCTCAGTTCCGCCCGAGCCTCCTCTCTCTCCATCTCTCTCTCGGGAAGAAAGGGGCTTTGCCGGTCTTCCCCTTTGGGGCAGCCACGCCGGCATTATCGGCCTGACCTCCGGCTTCTCTTCCCCATCGCTGGTGAACGCTGCAGCCTTGGGGAGGGCTGCTCTCTCCCTCTCTTCTCTTCTCTCCATTGTTGGAACTCAAGGTGAAACCCTAATCCTCTTCGATCTATGCAATGTGATGTTTCTAGTTATGGATTTCAGTTTCTAGAGGGAGCATGGTGGGTTTAGGAATGATTTTTGTGGTTGAATCGAATTGATTTGGCAGTTCACCTGTTGGATGAATCAGGTAGGGTGGCAGTTCACCCTAAAAGCCCAAGTTTGGTTTTGGTAATTAATGACACCAAGTTGCTAATGTCATGTGTTAAGTGTTTTGAGTTAGGCATAAGCAACACATGTGATGAAGGTGTATGTGGCAAGGAGTGGTGGCCACAAGATCACAAAGAGATGGTGCATGGACATGAAATGATGATCATGGTGGAGATGCACATAAAATGAAGGACATGATGATCAAGTGAAGGAGAAGGATCTAAGAGCGCAAGGCAAAGGTATAACCATAGGGTTTTCCTTTTGCCGGTCTAAGATGAGTAGAGAAGTGATTGACCGGGTTTAGGATACATAGCCGACTATCAAGAGGGGCAATCACGGTTAGCTCGGAAATCAAGTGCCACTAGATCAATGTCTTGAGCATATGCATTAGGATCTAGTAAAAAGCTAACATAACGCCTTGGAAAATGATTGTGAAATGCTAACACACATGCACATGGTGGTGTACACTTGGTGGTGTTAGCACATTTATGAAGGCGGTGGAGTTCAAGCGGTAAAGAGGGGTTTGGGTTCCTCTCTCCCTCCCGCCGAGCTTGCGAGGTGGGATTCGGCGCTTTTTGGAGAAGTGAAATACCTATTTTCTATTGCGCCGAAAGTCAGAAAAGAAACAGAGGCGAACGGCGGTCACTGTGGTGACCGGACGCGGTCACGGTATGACCGGACGCGTCCGGTCAGTGTTCAGCGTTTGCGCGGTTTTTAGTTTGATGATCGGACGCGCAGCGCGTCCGGTCACTGACGACCGGACGCGTCCGGTCATCCAGGGAGCTTACTGGACTCTAACCGGACGCGGGCACTGTCGCGTCCGATCATTACGAGAGGCGCGTCCGGTCGTTGTTTCGTTGTGCGCTACTCAAGTTGACCAGCGCGTCCGGTCAGTTGCGGGACCAGTGCGTCCGGTCACACCCGGCGCGTCCGGTCGGTGTTTCAGAATTTAGCCGTTGCGCGACCGGCGCGTCCGGTCATTTTGACCAGCGCGTCCGGTCAGCGCGACTTCGGCTGGTTAAAGTTCCTAACGGCTATATTCGAAGGGGTACGCTATAAATAGAGGTTGGCCGGGGTTTGAGGGCAACTCTTGCACATTTTGAGAACTAGAGACATACTTTGAGCTAGAGAACAACCCCTCCACTCATCTCTTTGCATATTTGCACATCTTGAGTGAGATTGAGTGAGATTCAAGTGCATTGCTTAAGAGTTGCATTCTAGAGGCACTTGATCTTCGAGTTGCTGCGAATTTCTTGTTACTCTTCCGTGTTTCCCGACACGGTAGACGGCTTGGAGCAGCGGAGGTGATTGAGCTCGCAATTGGAGATTGTTGGAGCCTTCACCAAGTGTTATAAGGGGTTCTTGATCCTTCCCCGCGGGAGTTCGCAAATTGGATACTCTAGTGGAGCTCGTGGCTTGGAGGATCCTCATCTTGTGTGCGGTTATGCGGCGCCCGCCGAGGGCTCGACTCTTGATAGTTGATTAGCTCACGAACCGATAAGTGGGTGCATCGCCACAACGAGGAGTAGCTTGCCGGAAAGCAAGTGAACCTCGGTAAAAAATCTTGTGTCATCTCTTTGCCGAGGATTTCTCTTGTGGTTGATCATTGTGATTGATTCTTCGAGTGCATTGCTTCTCTACATCGTTGGTATATGAATCAAGTCACTTGCTCTTTACTTTCTTGTACTAGTTCTAGTGTAGTTTGCTTAGTGTAGCTTTTATCACATAGGAGTAAGTAGCTTAGTGACTTAGCCTTGTTGGTATGTATTAGAGATCTTAGCCTTGCCTCACTAGAATTGTATAGGTGGCTTGCATAGTGTAGTGAGCTAGTGCTAGAATTAGCATAGCCATCTTTTATACTAACGTGGTTGTCTAGTGAAGCTTGTAGAATTTTAAATAGGCTATTCACCCCCCCTCTAGCCATTTGGACCTTACAAGTGGTATCGGAGCCGAGGCACCGTTTATTTGAGGCTTAACAACCTACGGTGAAAAAGAAATGGCTCAATTAAGCTTGCACATCAACAACACCAAGAAGGCACCTCACTTTGATGGCACAAATTATGCATATTGGAAGGTTAAGATGACCGCACACCTAAAGTCAATCAATAGAGAAGTGTGAAAGGTCACCGAAACAAAATTTGAGGTTGCTAATCCGGAAGCACCTACACCGGTGGAAGAGAAGAAGCTCCAATGCAATGACATTGCCATTAGTGCTCTTCATGAGGCATTAGATGACAAGACATTTGAGCAAGTAAAGAATATAGAGATTGCTCATGATGCTTGGGCCAAGCTAGAAGAAACATTTGAGGGCACCGAAGGCACAAAGACCGCTAAAGCATATATCTTGCAAGAAAAATTTTCAAGCTTCAAGATGCAAGATGATGAAAGTGTATCGGAGATATTTTATAGGTTGCAAGTCATTGTCAATGAGTTCAAGGCACTTGGTGAGGAGGTCAAGGATAATCAATTCTCTATGAAGTTCTTGAGAAGTCTACCCAAGAGATTCGATACATTGATCACCGTGCTAGTGAGGACTACATTGAAGGATTTAACTCCTCAACAAATATTCCAAGAAGTGATGACCGATGATTCATATAGAGAAGATGATGAGAAGGATGAGTTGGTCAAGAAGAAGAAGAAAGAAAATGAGAAGAAAGATGATGAAAAGAAGAAGAGTGTGGCATTCAAAGCCACCACATCCAAGGGCAAATCTAAGATTGAATCATCAAGTGATGAAGACTCAAGCTCTTGTGATAGTGATGACATTGATGAGAAGATGGCTCTTTTTGTCAAACAATTTGGCAAATTCATGAAGAAGAAGGGCTTTCGTGCAAGGAGGAAGAACTCTTACAAGAAGAATGAGCATACCATGAGATGCTTTAGATGCCATAGCAAGGACCATCTCATTGCAAAGTGTCCTTATGATAGTGATGATGAAGATGCTATCAAGAAGGAAAGGAAGAAGCAAAGGAAGAAGCAAGAAAAGAAAGAGAGCTCTTATAAGAAGAAGATTGATTCTCATGTTGCTACATGGGATAGTGATGACTCCTCAAGTGATGATGAGGATGACAACAAGAGCAAGAAGAAGGGACATGCTAGCATTGCCATCCAAGAGAAGGTCTCCATCTTCGACACTCCATCATGCTTCATGGCTAAGGCCGCTAAGGTATCATCCGATGATGAGAGTGATCATGATAATGCTAGTGATAGTGATAGTGATGAAGAAGAATTCACTAAAGATGAACTAATCACTATGCTAGAAGATTGCACTCAACATTTTAAAGAATCTAGAAAGGAGTGCAAGGGCTTGCTTAAGGAAAAGAAAAACCTTATGCAAGAACTTGATGAGCTTAGGGCATCTTATGAGAGTCTAAAGGAAGATCATAAGAAGCTTCAAAAGTCTCACACTAAGCTTGAAGAAGCTCATTCCTCTCTAGTTGAAAAATGTGAAAACATGCCAACTAATGTTGAGAAATCTAAAACTTGCAACATAGGCATATCATGTGATATAATTGATGAAACTTTTCTTAAGCCTATTGTTGTTGCTCCCACTAACACTTCATGTAGCTCATCTACATCATTCTCATCTAGTAGTGATGGTTTCACTTGTGACACCACACTTATAGTTGAGAATGAAAATCTCAAGAAGGAGGTAAAAGAGCTCAATCACACATTAGCTAAGGCTTATGGTGGTGAGGACCGCTTGCTTATGTGCTTGGGTAGCCAAAGAGCTTCTCTCTACAAAGAGGGATTGGGCTATAACCCCAAGAAAGGCAAGGCCGCTTTTGCTCCTCACAAGACTCGTTTTGTGAGGAACAATGGTAGCTATTGCAAAAGTTACAAGCAAGTTGGTCACATAGAGCAACATTGCATGAACAAGAAATCAAATGCTAATGTATCCTCAATTAAGTTTGATTTTTTTCTATATGCTTACCAAGGGTATAAATGGTGTTCATGCTAAGTTCATTGGTGCACCATGGATGGGCTCAAAGAAGAAAGTCATTTGGGTACCAAAGAGCTTAGTTACTAACCTTGGAGGACCGAAACAAGTTTGGGTACCTAAAAAGAATTGATCTTGTCTTGTAGGTCAATTACAAAGCCGGAGGAAGGCATTGGGTGCTTGATAGTGGGTGCACTCAACATATGACCGGGGACTCTTGTATATTCAAATCAATTGATACAAGTAAAAATGGTGGTTTTGATGCTATCACTTTCGGCAACAACAAGAAAGGCAAGGTCAAAGGGCTTGGTAAAATTGCTATCTCAAATGACATGAGCATATCTAATGTGTTGCTAGTTGAGAGCTTGGATTTCAATCTTTTATCGGTGGCACAACTTTGTGATCTTGGCTTCAAGTGCATATTTGGTAGTGATCTCGGCGCTTTTTGGAGAAGTGAAATGCCTATTTTCTATTGCGCCGGAAGTCGGAAAAGAAACGGAGGCGAACGGAGGTCACTGTGGTGACCGGACGCGGTCATGGTATGACCGGACGCGTCCGATCAGTGTTCAGCGTTTGCGCGGTTTTTAGTTTGATGATCGGACGCGCAGCGCGTCCGGTCACTGACGACCGGACGCGTCCGGTCATCCAGGGAGCTTACTGGACTCTAACCGGACGCGAGCACTATCGCGTCCGGTCATTGCGAGAGGCGCGTCCGGTCGTTGTTTCGTTGTGCGCTACTCAAGTTGACCAGCGTGTCCGGTCAGTTGCGGGACCAGTGCGTCCGGTCACACCCGGCGCGTCCGGTCAGTACGACCAGCGTGTCCGGTCGGTGTTTCAGAATTTAGCCGTTGCGCGACCGGCGCGTCCGGTCATTTTGACCAGCGCGTCCGGTCAGCACGACTTTGGCTGGTTAAAGTTCCTAACGGCTATATTCGAAGGGGTACGCTATAAATAGAGGTTGGCCGGGGTTTGAGGGCAACTCTTGCACATTTTGAGAACTAGAGACATACTTTGAGCTACAGAACAACCCCTCCACTCATCTCTTTGCATAGTTTCACATCTTGAGTGAGATTGAGTGAGATTCAAGTGCATTGCTTGAGAGTTGCATTCTAGAGGCACTTGATCTTCGAGTTGTTGTGGATTTCTTGTTACTCTTCCATGTTTCCCGACACGGTAGACGGCTTGGAGCAGCGGAGGTGATTGAGCTCGCAATTGGAGATTGTTGGAGCCTTCACCAAGTGTTGTAAGGGGTTCTTGATCCTTCCCCGTGGGAGTTCACAAATTGGATACTCTAGTGGAGCTCGTGGCTTGGAGGATCCTCATCTTGTGTGCGGTTGTGCGGCGCCCGCCGAGGGCTCGACTCTTGATAGTCGATTAGCTCGCGAACCGACAAGTGGGTGCATCGCCACAACGAGGAGTAGCTTACCGGGAAGCAAGTGAACCTCGGTAAAAAATCTTGTGTCATCTCTTTGCCGAGGATTTCTCTTGTGGTTGATCATTGTGATTGATTCTTCGAGTGCATTGCTTCTCTACATCGTTGGTATATGAATCAAGTCACTTGCTCTTTACTTTCTTGTACTAGTTCTAGTGTAGTTTGCTTAGTGTAGCTTTTATCACATAGGAGTAAGTAGCTTAGTGACTTAGCCTTGTTGGTGTGTATTAGAGATCTTAGCCTTGCCTCACTAGAATTGTATAGGTGGCTTGCATAGTGTAGTGAGCTAGTGCTAGAATTAGCATAGCCATCTTTTATACTAACGTGGTTGTCTAGTGAAGCTTGTAGAATTTTAAATAGGCTATTCACCCCCCCTCTAGCCATTTGGACCTTACACACCCCCAGTAGATTCCACCTGCCTAACCTAATTTCATTCAATTGATGAACTACCAAATAGACTGGATTCATCTATCAAAATTATTCTAGCAAATTCTTCATGCTCAACCTTTCAAGTCCATGGCTAGGGTTTCATATTTGTTCTTATTGACTATGATTCCAAGATTGTGGTAGAGAACATAAGTAGTTGGAAGTAGTATTGAGCAAGAACAAGAAACTAGAAGTTGATCTTATGGAGCAACTGAGGGCGGCAATGTCGGCCTCAGGGGGCGGTAGTGCCGCCCAGCCTAGACTGTTCTGAACAGCATGCTCTCAAAATCAAATACTAAGTTCTTCTTGATGAGGACATCGCCAAGATGGATTTGAGGACGACTCCAATTCGAGAAGGGGAGGATGATGAGGACATCGCTACGCTAGACACACCGACGCCATGGTCTTCCCCAAGTTGCAATTCGTCCCCAACTCAGCTGCCACGTCACCCTCGGATTCAGCAGACACGTCATCACTGTTTCGGTCATAACTTTCTCATACAATATCCAAATAGGGCGTTCTTGGATGCATTGGAAAGGGGACGACGATGCCATCATTTTGGATCTAGTCCCATCTCTAGAAGGTCCATGGATTATTCTATGTGACCATGGCAAAGTGTTGCATCACCTATTTGGACCAACTTGGCCATGTATCATGTCGGGCCTTAAGCCCAAGTTATGGGCGCCCAACCCCTGGTCGTCCCCAACCCTAGGTTGAGTCTTAGACTATAAACACAGCTACCACCGCTACTAGACAATTGGGTTTTGTTTAGAGTTTAGTTTTTTATCGAGAAATTGAATCGTTCATTGTAACTATGGTGATAAATCCTTTTATAGTGATCTAGAGCCCCTGTTCTCGATCTCCTCCACTGTGTCGATTAGTCCTTTAGAACCGAGTTCTCGAACCCTATATTGATATTCACATCATTCATATTTGCAATTTCAGATTGAGTGTTTTACCTTCTTGCTTGTGCTCTTCGATTTGCTTGCAGGAAAAGCCTTCTTGGCGAGGTCAATCAAGTTGTGCTTGGTTGATAACCAATGGAGCAGTGGTGTAATAGTTGTAGGGTTCGAATCGTGTCTGATTTGAAGCCGGATCGCCAACGTCGAGATCTCCACAAATCAAACTTACCGGCTACCTCTCGGAAGATCGGGCCTGTACTCATCACTTCTTGTTAAAACATATTTACAGCCTCTTCTAACCCTCTATCTTGTACAGTTTCATATTCTAGTCCATTCTCTTGCATAGATGGAGCAAGGAGGAAGTGATAAAAGGGGCAAGAGGAAGTTGATGAAAAAGCAGTTGGCTCATCGAGGTAGAGGGAGAGGTGCTGGGAGTAGTGGTGCTGCTCCTCGGGCTTCAGTTGACAGAGCAGCACATGAGCAGTATGTTGCCGAGGAGGAAAGGAATCAGAGGATTGAGCATACCATTCTTGAAAGGCCCGACACTCTCAATCACCTTTATGAGTTTGATGACAGCTATATTAGGGACAACGATGATGAGTTCGTGCTTAAAGCTCCATAGGACAACGTCAGACACCCCATTGTTGACTATTCTAAGAGTTGGAAAGGGACATGTGAAGCTAGAGAAATTGATCCGTATGCTACTGACAAGCTTATGGGCATTGACTATAGGTTTTAGAATGTCTTTCATTCCAACTTCTATGCCACTGCCATCCTGACCAAGCCAAGGGGAAAGATAAGTAAGATGCAATTCATTAATTTTAGTGAGTTAGAAGAAAGGAGTGAGTTTGTTGCTGCAGTCAAGACCTATGATCATTTTCAATTGACATATATCATGAGTTTCAGGTATGATTGGAATAGAGAGATCTTAGCCCAGTTCCATGCCACATATTTCTAGAACAGGGATGCTGATGAGATTCATTGGATGACTGATGGTCAGCATTATCGCATTGACTTTGTCACCTTCTGTCGCATTCTTGGTTTTGGGCACGTCCATACGACTTATAGTCGGATTCATGATGTGCGTCGTCTTGAGCCACATGAGGTAAGTTTTCTATGGGATGATCCTAGCAAGGCTAATGGAAGAAGGACAGGGTTGAAAGGATTTTATTATACTATGAACAACCTCTTTAGGATCACTCTCAACCCCAAGGACAATGCAACTGATTTGAATGGATATATTACAAATGTGTTGTCTAGGTTCCCAGATGGTGAAAGATTTCATGTTCCAAGGTTCATTTAGGTTGAGTTAGCCTATTCTACGGATGATGGAAGGAGATCTCTACCATATGCTCCTTATCTTATGTTTATGATTAAGAGTCACTAGACAGAGATTTTCAAAAGATTATTTTCACACAGTCTACAATATTAGGAAGACTCATGGTGGTAGAGGAGGCAGTGGGACAACAACATTTCACTCATCTGGAGGCACATTTTTTGCTCATAGAGATATTGCAGAGTCCTCCAGGAGTGGTGAAAAGAGGAAGAGCAAGAAGTTTGCTAAGATGGCTGAATGGTTGAAGGCCATTTTCACTACTTGCACCTATGCTGCCAACACTACATATGAAGACCGGCTAGAGAGTCAGGAAGCTATCAGGGAGGCTAGAGAGCTTGCAGGACTACCATCTCTTCCACCTATTCGGCCTCCACCTCAGTTTCCTGATCTTCCTCGCTTGTCTGACACTTCCTTAGAGGATGAGAAGCAGGAAGGGTGATAGGGCAGCGATGATGATGACGATGGTGGTGATGAGGGCATACATGCAGCAGAGATTGACCCAGCTATTTAGGAGACCTTACTTCGTGTCTACTCCAGGAGATCGAGAGATCCTCAGGCAGTTGGTACTTCCTCTTCAACTCCTCGACGCTCAGCGCACTTCACTTCGTACACCCATGTTGCTAGACGAGCTCGCATTGAGGAGACTGACAATGATGAGGAGTGACTTCTCTTCTCTTCTCCGCTCTTTTTGGTATTTGATGCCAAAGGGGGAGAAAATTAGAGGGGTCAATCGCTTTTCGACTTCATGTCCTATCCGTTGAGAGTAGTTGTTAGTTTGTAAGTTAGAGAGATGATGAAACTCTATTTTATGTAATATTGCTACATATTTGACTCTATTTACCTCGGATATGGACATGTATTGAGGTTACCTTGTTTAGCTTTTCATATCCTTAGTTTATGCTGTTCTTTATTCATTTTATCTACTGTAAATTTGATTGTGATCTGACTGCTGAGGCGAGGCCGGCAGTGTCGCCCTTCCTGGGCGGCAGTGCTGCCCTGTGCTTCAACAGCCAGACCTTGTGTGCTTGAACTGATACATTATGTCTTATGCATCACGGTTATTCTTGTGACACCATGTTCAGCACCCCACAGCAGGCATGAATGTAGGGGGAGGTCCCAATACACCTAAAATGTGAATTTTGGCCTTAAATGCCAATTTGAGAAATCAAATCTCCATTCACACTTTCATAGGGAGGCTCCTACACCCATGACATGCAAATATCAGTTATAATTTATATATCTTTGTGAGCTTTAATTGGGTTGTCATCAATCACCAAAAAGGAGGAGATTGTAAGTGCAATCAAGACCTATTATGGGTTTTGGCGTTGATGACCACAAAATTAGAGGACTAATGAGATTTGTAAAGATGACAAGCAGGGAATCAAAAAATGAGGATGATGTACAGGTTACAGGTGCCCCCAATTACAAAAGATGGCTAGACTTAACTCAAGGCGGTTTAAATTTCTTTATGTTTTGAATTTGAGTTAGAAAATGTCGTATTATTAAGGGGAACTCAAGGACAGTTGGTCAACTGTGCAACCAGATGCTCATATTCCTAGAATAACATTCCTATACCCGGCCAAAACAGCCAACCAAATATCTCATGTTACTTTATGTTTTGGCTAGGACGGCAGTGCCGCCCATAAATGACCGTTGGGCCCTAGGGGTATTTATACCACTAGGCTCGGCCCACAACGGCCATCTTCTTTCTCTATCGATTCTTTTCAAGAACAGACAGACCAGAGCTCACTCTCTCTCTCTCCATTGTTGCTTCTCCATTCCTCAAGTAAATCCTTGATTCCAACCATCAAAACTTGAGAGAAAAGGCAGCAAAACTCGATTGGAGAGCAGATCCACTGATTCCCAAAGTCTAAGAGCATTTGGTTCACATTTGGCCGGTAGTTCTAGGGTTTGTTACTCTTGGAGCTTGCTCCTAGCCGGTTAGGCATCGCCCTTGAGCTTGCCAACTCATGTGGTAGCCTTAGGAGGTTTGTAACCTCATTCTTGAAGCTAAGAAATCACCCCTCATCTCAAGAGTTCATTCTCTTGATTTGAGAATGAGGGTAGGGCAAGCCTTTGTGGTAAGCCTAAGCTTTTTGTGGCTTCCTCAACAACGTGGACTTAGGCAAACCTTAGTGGTGAGCTGAACCACAGGATAAATCTTTGTGTCTTGTGTGTTCTTGCTAGTTCTTACTCTTGCTTAATCATTTTTAGGGTTTGTGAGCTTGATCTACTTTTACATTAGGGTTCTGTGGTATCCAGTCTTCGAGCTAGACTTTATCTTTATATTGCAAGACTGTGTAGCTCATAGATTCAATTTACTCTCTGTGAAATATCTTTTCTGTCTGAGCATTATTCATAGGCCAGCAGTGCCGCCCTGTCTACTGATAGAATTTTGAGTTGAATTTTCACATGCCTATTCACCCCCCTCTAGGCCTCCTTAACCTTCAAGGAGATCCTACGAATATAGTAAAAGTTCTTTTAATAACCCTATAAATATTGCAATTTGTAGTATATTAAGGCATCAATTCATCTATTTTATATCATAATATTATGATTTTCAGTAGAAAATACTAACTACATGTATAAAAACATTAAAAAAGTTGCTAAAACATACACACATGTATATATTTTTCACACTTAGAAGTGCCATTATATTTGTTCGCCCCCCCCTTAATCAAAGTTGCTAGTTCCGCCTCTGATTGGCTGAATATACCATTTACATTCGCTGGTGGCAAAATTCCAAACACAACCTGATAACCTGCATAACAAGTCAAAGAAATAATTTAGCAAATGAACACTCAAGAAACTAGATGTTGGATGGTTTCTAGGTTACTACTGAACAAAATTTAGCAAATGAACACCGAACAAAATTTACTCCTATGTCAATTCTTACTAGCAAAGTTGTCTTTTGTATCAACCATAGAAGCAATTTTCTTAATAAGACAAGTTATGGAGCGGTTTAAGGAAAAGAAGAAGGACCTACACATGGTTTTCATTGACTTGAGAAGGCATATGACAAGATACCAAGGAATGTTATGTGGTGGGGCTGTGGATAAACATAAAGTCTCAACAAAGCATATTACCCTCATCAAGGACATGTACAATAATGCCAAGACTAGTGTTCGAACAAATGTTGGTAACACAGATTACTTCCCGATTAAAATAGGACTTCATCAAGGATCAGCCTTGAGCCCGTATCTCTTTGCCTTGGTAATGGATGAGGTGACTAGAGCTGTTCAAAGGGATAACACTTGGTGTATGCTTTTTGCAGATGATGTAGTGCTAGTTGATGAAAGCTAGCCAGGAGTAAATTAGGAAACTAGAGTTGTGGCGACAGACCCTTGAGGCCAAAGGTTTTAGAGTAAGTAGAACTAAAATAGAATACATGAGATGCGACTTTAGCAATGCTGCACATGAGGAGGGAGATGTGAGTTTGAAAGGTCAAGTGGTGCCTAAGAAAGATGTCTTCCGTTATCTAGGATCGATGCTATAGAAGGATGAAAATATTGATATAGACGTTTGCCATAGGATTATCAAGACTAAGCTGATAGGGGGGAGATTTGAAAGGTTAGGATATACGTAGAGATCTCTGTTTTGACAGTAGTGCTTGGAAAGAAGCTATTGACATGTCTGAACCGTGGCTAAGGGCTCATGTTATATTTCAACTCTAGCCCTATCCTAATTTACTTAACACTAAAAGACTTTGTTGTTGTTATTGTTGTTGTTGGTGGTTGTCTACGATAAGGATAACCTCTTTCTTAAATAACCACATGAATGAAGAGTATACTCAAAAATAAATTCAAGAAACTATTTTTTTAGTACACTGAAATCAGCCAGCCAGCCTACTGAAACCCCGATACAGCTGCTGCAGTCTTTTGCTTCCGTGCTTGACGGTCGACCAAAGCCAACATATACATATCACCGGCATATGGCCAATGAGCGTGTCGTACCCTATAACAGTTGACTCAAACGCCTCTAGCTAGTCACTCTACACCCCATCATGCACGTTCTCTCTTTGCTATATAATAATCACTGCTACACCAAATACCAGCCTTCAACACACACATCAATCTCCTCGCTCTTTGGTAGCGCTTTGCCACACACACGTCTCGACGAGACGACATGGGCAACAGCCTGCCGCTGCCATGCGTGTGCCGCTGCTGCTGCCACGACGAGGTCAACGAGCTCGAAGAAGGCACCGCCGGCGTGCCCGGCGGCGCCAAGAAGAGGAGGAGGAAGCAGCAGCAGAGGCCTGACCGCAGCAGGAACGTCTGGGCGGCGCGGCCGAGGCACGTGGTGGTGCCGGTCGTGGACGCGCCGGAGGACGGCGACGGCGGCCGGGAGCAGGAGGCGTGGCCCGAGTGCCGCGTGGAGCTGGCCGGCCACAGCGAGGACGGCGCGGTGCGGGTGAGGATCGTGATGAAGAGGAAGGACATCGCGCAGCTGGTGGCGAGGCTGGAACAGCGCGGCGCCGAGGAGAGGAACGCCGCCGCCAGGATGGAGGAGGTCATCAGCACCGAACTCGCCGGCTGCAGCAGCGGCAACGCCGACGGCGGCGGCAGCGTCACGATGATAAGCCCGCGCCGGGACGCGTGGAGTCCGCGGCTCTCCCTCATACCAGAGAACTAGTAGAGAGTCCTGCATGCTGCTGCTCCTGCTGGCTGCTGTGCCACCACCTCCGATCCGTTCCGTCTGCATGGTTTGTTTTGCGCTAGTTTAGTTCGCCAAGTAGCTGAATATCTGTACATTTTGGAACGAACAAGGTATTTTAATTTCCTTTTTTATTTTCTTTGATTCGATTTTCTCTCCTTTTGATCTTGGGATTGGGAAGGCGATGGTCGCCCTGCCTGCCATGGAGCAGAGCATGCAGGTATAGTGATATGAGTCGGTATGTAAATCTGCTGTTTGGAACATGCGTGCACGTACACTGTGAATGTAAAAATCAAAAGCTGTAAAACTCTGCTGTGACATTATATATATAATAGTTAGCTGGCTAATGACTCATTATCTAGTTAATAGTTAGCTGTAAAACGTATTTTTCATAGGACCCTGTTTAGATTCATTATATGCTATATAATAGTTAGTTGGCTAATAACTCATTATGCAGTTTAATAGTTAGTTGTAAAACACATTATTCATAGGACCCCGTTTAGATTCATTATATGATATATAATAGTTAGCTGGCTAATAACTCATATATAACTAGAAGAATTCTCCGCGCGTTGCTGCGGGTATTCCAACGAATTAAGATGGATTTGAATGTTAACCACTGAAAATTAGGAGTATACATATGTGTGATGATGTTGATAATGTAGGTACATTTATGAACTTGTAATGTAAGTAAATAAATCACACAACAATTGTAGGAAATACATAAATCACAAAACAACATTGTTTAACTATATCGACATAATTCACCAAAAAAAACTATATCGACATATATCAATGATAGATATATATTTTTGAGAGGAACTTGATTTACAGATGCAACAACCGAATAGGTGTCTAGAACAAATGGTACCAATAGTCGATGTAGAATTATGTAACCTGCACAAAACCTGTACTGTTACGATGCAGGATTGCAGGCGCCGACGCCAGGCGATGCAGTGGAACAGCTTGGTTGCTTCTTGGGCGGGATATTGGCCGGTGTGGCAATGTGGTCATGTGGAGCAGCGTACAAACTCGAGTTGAGGTTGGAGACTTGGAGGAGCACCACGGCAGGCAGCAAGCGCAGCAGAGGATGCTAGCGGTTTGGAGCAGCATGCAGGAAGCGGCGGCGTTTTCTTTTCCATCGACAGTGTCAGGAAGGAAGCAGCGGCCTTTTATTTTCTTTTTTGAAGGCGGGTGGAGCTGTTTCTATGTAGGCGCATTTACGGAGGAGGCAGCGGGACAGTGCTTGTAGTGGTGGTGTATGACGTTTTCCTTTCCTTCAGCTAGACGGGACGATGAGCGGATGGATTTTGCTTTCAATTCAAATCGGACGGCTTATGTTAGTTGGTGACATGGATCGCTGTGAGATCAGATAAATCTTGTGGTGGGGTTTTGCTTTATAAAAGTTATAGATATTAGCTATCTATGGCTGGAAGGTGTTTGGATGTACAGCTAATAAAAATGATATTAAGATAATTATTGGTTGCTATTATCTCATTTGGTGCAATCAATGATATAGTTATTATCTAGAGATCTATCTAACAGTTAGCTATTTTATTAGCTGCACATCAGCGTGCTCGGCAACGGTGGGCGTCGTCTAGTCCAGCACCGCGCGCGCACGTCACCGTTGGATTCTTTTTGCGCGCATGCGTAATTGGCGTACGCTCAGCTGCTTCGGGAGTGAAATGAATAATGGAGCAGATCAGAAATCGACGATATAGACTCCACAGTGACAGCAGCAGCAGCAGCAGCAGCAGCAGCAGCTCAGTTCGCGACCGACTTGAATTCCTGGTCGTCGCCAATTTTGCATTCCAACGCAGCCATCGGAGCCATCACCGTTACTGTTGAGTGATGACCACTTCAACGACAACGATGCTGAGCTACGATTTTTGTGATTTTTTTCCCCGCGAACCATTGCAGGCGAGACGAGCTTCAGCTCACGCATCAGACAGGTGCCTTGTAAAGTTGTGCTAGCAACAGCGCTCAATACACGAGAATTCGTAATCAAAAGAAAGAAAATATATAAGGATTGGGTTTCTGTACCAAATATGCATAGAGTAAGGCTTTGGATCACTGTGGAAATCCTGAAGCATATTCCATTCACACACATACACACCAGCGGCGACGATGCCTCTCTGAATTCGTCACTCTTAGCATTCAGACGAGCCGGTAACGCTGTTGTTTTATTTTAATTTTCTGTTATTGTTATGTTATTAAACGATAGCGTCAGTCAGTGTCCATTCCTGCAAAGTACAGAGGAATGATTAAAAGAAAAGAACAGCGTTCCGAAGTGGTGAAACCTCGAGCCAATGGTTTGCTTGCTGAAACTGCAAGTTGATGAAGTCCACGTCGGTGATTTGTTATCACAATTCACAAGCAGAGTGAAAATCAAACGCCTCCATCCGCGTGGCTTGCCACAGCAGAGCACCTCGTGGATGCATGCACACCCGCCCAGAAAATATAGCATGGCAATTTGCAACTACAAGTTCCATTTGGACCTGGAAACGCAGCCCAGGAGAATTCATAGGCCCATATGGAAGTATTAGTGGCGCGAACCCTAGGCCAGGCCCACTTGACGTTTAAAACCTTTAAAACCCCCCACTCCTCCACGGACTAGGGTTCATTCATTCGCCACGCCGTCACTTCCGTCCCCTATCCCCCAACCTCGTCCTGCGGCGCTCCGGCGGCGGCGAGTATGGTGAAGGGACGGCAGGGCCAGCGAGTCAGGTACGTTACCGTCACACCAAGCCTGCTACGTTCCCCCTCCTCCCGCCGCCGGGGTAAGCAAGCATCTGATCTGATCCATCGTCTCCTTTCGTTTTGTTTCCGGCGCAGGACGTACGTGCGGGGCACGATCCTGGGCTACAAGCGCTCCAAGTCGAACCAGTACGAGCACACGTCGCTGCTGCAGATCGAGGGCGTCAGCACCAAGGAGGACGTGGCGTGGTACGGCGGCAAGCGGATCGCCTACGTCTACAAGGCCAAGACCAAGAGCGACGGCACCGCCGTCCGCTGCATCTGGGGCAAGGTCACTCGCCCGCACGGCAACTCCGGCGTCGTCCGCGCCAAGTTCCGGTCTAACCTCCCGCCCAGCTCCATGGTGAGCCCCTCCATTGCTGGTGTATTTTTTGTTTTTGATTTCTTTTGCAAGTACTAGGTATTTTCTTTTCTTCTGCCTGCCCTTCTGACGGGTGTGTTTCAATGGTCTTGCAGGGTAAGAAAGTCCGCGTGTTCATGTACCCCAGCAGTGTCTGACTCTAACCGAGGTAGAATGCCTTGCTCACCTCAGTCGTTTGAATGTGTGGTGTGTTGCGTGTTAGATATCAGTTTACATGTCAGCTTGAATGCTACTCTATCAGTGTATGATGATGCAAATACTTAGCTGTCAGTTTGAATGCAACTCTTTCAGTGTTCCATGATGCAAGTGTTTAGATGTCATGTTGAACACACCTCCATCAGTGTTAATGCAAGCTATTGATTGTGCCTTGTATGTTGGTGATGTAAACCTTCAAGGGCTGTATTAGGTTGCTTGTATTTGATCCTTCTGTTGTTTGTGTCTAATTAAGGGTCCCATGCCACTTGGGGGAAGCTCTCCTTTTAGCTTCGAAATACCTGCAGGTTCTCTGTGGGGTGCTCGGATGTTGGGGCCCTAGAGCAAATGCAGTGGTCTCATAGTACGAGGCTGTACTTTGGTTGATGGGTCTCTCATCAACCGCTACCTCACAGCCTTGCCTCCAATGACCACAACATTCATTATCCATGTCTTTACATTTGTGCTCTCTCGCGTGGCAACATGTTTGGAGTTTGAGATAGTTCTGTTTGATTATTGTGTAATCGTATTGTAGCTCGTCTCTGCATTATATGCCTTTCTATTTAGGTGATTATGTATCTATCTTTCACTAGGTTGTTGAACAGTTTTGGACTATGTTGCAGACTTAAAAAACTGTTGACGCATTGGTCTGAGCTAGAAAACTGTATTCTATACCCTGCTTGGTTTGTCTTTCTTGTTGTAAATTGCCTTACTAGGTAGTCAATACACTCATGCTATTGCTTTTCATGGTTTTCCAGTCCTACCCTGTCGTTGCTGCCACAGCAGTTAAGGAATCGTTGCCTTGGCACATCAGCGCCTCTGTCCGGCGGAGCCAGCCAAGTTGTCATTTCTTCTGCTTGTGTTTTTATTGCTTGATTTGGATCTGTTCTCTCTTCTGTGTCCTGTATTTTGATTGCCGTCGTGTGTTCATTGCTTGATTTTTGATCTGTTATCTCTTCTGTTGTTCCTCTTTCTTCCTCGTATGCAGAGGAAAGCTAGGCTGTAAGGGCAATGATGATGCAAGTCATGCACCACTCTGAATGAGGGGATTTTCTCTCTTTGGGCTGACAAACAAACTTTCTACCCATTTTTCGTCTGAGCCTTCTACTTATATGTGTGCCTTCTTCTGTCTCCTTTTTTTCGTGCTGCTTAATGTGATACTTATTTGGTCGTGTTTCATGGAGTTCTTTAGTGATTCCTGAGAACTAGATGATGTGGGTTGACAGATCCAACCATGATGCGGACTGAATCTTATTTGAGGTCAAATCTAATTGCCGCTGATGGTTCTCGAGTTTACCTCCCCTCTGTCTTTGCTTGTCCTTATTTTGTTTTGGATTTGTTGCAGTTTCGATGAATAAAATGGTTTAAAAGAGGTGAAGCCAATTTGCAGAGCAAAGGGGCCAGATAAGTGGTGATCTTTGCATTGAAGGTTGGCGACAACAAAACTGCAGTTCTCCGTGCCGCTCAGATTTCCATCTGTTCTGTGATGGCCTCGAACAAGCTGCTACATCATCTCTTATCTGTGATCTAAGCTACTCCCTCTGTCCTTGAATAAATCATTTCCTAGAGCTGTCCTAAGTATGGTTGATCTCCCCTGAGTTAAATGGTAACTATAAAATTGACATGAACGATCTAATAAGCAAACGCAGTGGTCTTATAGTACGAGGCTGTTGTTTGGTTGATGGGTCTCGCATGGATCACTTCCTCACAGCCTTGCCTCCAATGACCATTGATCACAACATTCGTCATTCTTGTCTTCACATTTGTGCTCTCTCGCGTGGCAACTTGTTTGGAGTTTGAGATAGTTCTGTTTGATTATTGCGTAATCATATTGTAGCCCATCCCTGCATTATATGTCTTTTTATTTAGGTGATTATGTGTCTATATCTTTCACTAGGTGGTTGAACAGTTTTAGACAACGACGCAGACTTAAAAGCTTTTGAGGGATTGGTCTGAGCTAGAAAACTTTAGCATATCATTTGAATTTCTCTTTAGTTTACCAGACGTGGGACTCTAAATACAAAATCTTTGGCATGGACTGGATGTTTATGCCAAGCTAATCACTTCATTGTAATAATTACCTTATCCTAGAAGTCTTTTTTTAAAAAAGGGTACTGTTTTTAGAGCGCAATGTTGATCTTTGTATTTTTGGGGTTTCTCTACTGCTTATGCTATACTAGTGTGGGGGTGTCAATCTTTATTTGCGTCCTTTATAGTTGTAAATCAGTGTATAGTTGTAAACTCACAAATTCCTCCATTTCGAATGTAGCAGGTATCTATGCCTTCAAGGGTTTACCTGGTTTACCTTGAAGGAGATTGATCCGGAAAGCTTCTGACGACGATTTTGAGTAGTTTAGCATAAGAGTTGACTCTTTTTCTTTCAATGAACAGGTTGGCTGTGATTTGCAACTCACAGCTGAAGTCAATTGTAACTATTACTATGTTTTGTTGCGTTGAAATGAAGCTAAGCTATGTTGTTTCGTGGGATGTTTCAACCTAGAGGCTTTTACTTGTGTGCCAATATAAAAGTTGGTAAACGTCATTAAAAAGTTAGTTCTCACAAGTCTCCCTCAAAGCCACTCACTGCGTGTGTGTGAAAAGTCAAAAATACCCTCAAGTATAAATGTGCAATTAATTTTTTGAGCATTTTAACGATATTAAATGAAAAAACTCAAAACTACAATATTTATATAAAAATTATCTTCATTTGATTCTATACAATAAATGTGATTTTTCTAAGACATATTAATAATATTAAATCATATTTTAAAAAAAATAAAAGAAGATAATTTTTATATAAAATTATATATATTGTCGAGATCAATAACTTTCTAGTTTTGAGTTTTTTTCGTTTAAGGTCATTAGACTACCCGCACTCATGGACCTCTATATTCATCCTCTATACGTAGTCAGGCCCCGTTCACTTCCCAAAATATTTCCTCTGTCACCTGTCACATCGAATCTTTGGACCTATGCATGGAGCATTAAATGTAGGTAAAAAAATAACTAATTGTACAGTTTATCTGTAAAGGTCGAGATGAATCTTTTGAGCCTAATTAATTCATGGTTGGATAAATTTTGCCAAATAACAACGAAAGTGCTACAAGAATATTTCCCCCAAATATTTCGGAACTGAACACAGCCTCAGCAAGATTCTCTCCTCTATACTCAATTCTCCTGCACCCATCCATCCTCTATATCATCCTCTATCCACTCTATTCACTGTGGGACCCACTTGTCACTTTATCTAAATATATCCATGTGTGATCTAGTTTTGAAGGATTTATTGAGACGAATTTAATGGTGCAATCGAAATTTAATTTGGATTTTTGGTTTGTGAGTTATAGCATTTTTTTTCCTTTGTTTAGCTAGTGGGGTCCGCCACTGCAGAGTATAGAGTAAGCACAGTACTACTCTAAATATAGAGTGAGAGAAATGATAGAGTATCGTTTTAGAGTATCCAGTGCAGCAGTTTTTACTCTATATTCATACTCTAAAGCTTTAGAGTACCATTTTAGAGTACCCACTGCGGGTAGTCTTAAGATGCCCAAAAAGAATAATTGTATATTGAAATCTGAGGGTATTTTGGACATTTCACAACCACGGTGTGACACCGTTAGAGCCAAATCTGACGGAAAGTGGCGTGGAAGACAAAAAAAAAGTTCATAGCAGTGGCACCCATAAGAACTTAACTTTTTTAATGGCTTGTGTATAATTACTGACTTTTATAATGGCACCCAGGTAAAAGCCTCTTTAACCTGCTAGTTAATAAAGGGAATTAGGGAAATCAACCAAATGTATAAAGAAGCAATAAAGGGTATGCTGGAATTAATCCTTTGTTGCAACCAACCAATAAACTTTGATTCTATTGACGTGGGTGTTTGCCCATTGAGGAAAGACGAGCAGACAGCAAAAGATAATTCCAGTTGCAAAAGATTCGTGGTCCGTCTCAAACTTGATGCGGCGTATCGTTGAAGTTGCTATCAAAATGTTATTTTTGAGTCTCTAAATTTGGTTTTGAATCTCATCCGGTACAAACAGATCTTAGCCCACTCCGCTTGCGAAATTTTTTAATGAATAATTGCAAACGTAGCAGCTATTATTAAAAAAAGTACAGTTACAGATATACGATCGGGTGTCGATGGGAATCTTATCGGCCACTGGATGGCCGACAGGCCCCATGTCATGCCCTATCGGCATTCGGCTGGCCGATACATCAGTCGGCACTCCAGGGGCCGACAAGCCTTTCCGTCCGGGCCTGGCTCGTACTGGAGGCACTCCACGACAAGCACCGCCCGGGACCCGTGACGGTCTGAGGATGCCGGAGGTGAGGTTCCGCCGCAGCGAGCGCCAGAGCGTGCCGTGTGGTGCCGAGCTGACGGCGCTCTAGCCGCTGTTGAGCACGTCGAAGGGCGCGATGGCCGGCGGCCGGCTGGCGAGCGCGGGCCCGCGCTGGACGAGCGCGCGGTGGGTGACGCCCCGGCCGAACACGAAGATGTCGGAGCCCGTAGCCGTTCCCATTTTTTTTTTAAAGATGTGTAGCCGTCTCCATGCCAATGCGTCCACGATTTCTCACAGCTCCGCCACCGGCGAACTCACTCGCGCCGAATGTCCTGTCCTCTTTCTCTTTGTCCGAGCAAGAAGATCTTGTCTCACGCGGGTACAAGCATGTCACCTCCATGGGCCTCGTGGCAGAGGCCGACCCCGGCGTGGGACGCCACGTCCCTCGCCTCCGCCCTGAAGACAGCGGCCGCCTGCCGCTCCGCGCCCCACGTCAGGCCACTCCACGCGGTGCTGCTTAAGCTCGGCCTCTCTGCCTCCGCCATCCTCGCCACCTCCCTGGCACACCTGGCGCTGCGAAGCGGTCTTCGACGGTACGCGCGGGAACTTTTCGACGAAATGCCCCGCCCGGACGTTGTCTCCTGGACATCCCTCATCACCGGCCACGCCCACCAGGGACTACACCGAGACTCTCTCGCGCTGCTCCGGCGCATGGTAGGCTCTGGTGTCGAGTTCAACGGCTACTCCCTCTCCGGTGGATTGCTGGCTTGTGCTGGTGTCGGCCAGGGTGCACTTGCTCTCGGGAAGGAAATCCGTGCCAGTGTGGTCAAGATGAGCTTGCATGGACCAGTTGATCCGGTTGTCGAGAACAGGGTTCTTGATATGTACTCAAGGTGTGGAAGCGTAGAGTATGCATTGAGAGTGTTCAGGGTGATGCCTGTCAGGAACATAGTTGCTTGGAACTCGATGATGGCAGCTCTTCTTGGGAGTAGGCAGGCTGAGGATGCACTGAGGTTGTTTGTTTCCATGGTTTCTTGTGGCGCTGGTGTGGATGGCTTCTCATTCTCCATAGTTGTGGATGCATGTGGGGAGCTGGCGTTATTGAAGCAGGGGATGCAGCTGCATGCACAAGTTGTTGGTGGTGGATTTGAGGCAGATGTCGTTGTCAGGAACTCCTTAATCAATATGTATGCAGAGTGTGGCTGTGTCGATTCGGCCGAGCTTGTCTTCAAAGAAGTATCGTCAAATGATGCTGTTCTTTGGACCACAATGATCTCAGCTTATGGCAAGTTTGGGCGTGTACAGGATGCGGTCAGCATGTTTGACAGGACGGCATACTTGGGAATAAAACAAGATGGCATAGCATATCTTGCGGTTTTGTCAGCTTGTAGCCATGGTGGACTTGTTAGAGAAGGTTGGTACTACTTCAAGTTGATGTCTGATGGTTCCAGCTCAGTTAAGATGCAACCTGAGCACTACGAATGCATGGCAGATCTCCTATGCAGGAGAGGTTACCTAGAAGAAGCTCTTGAATTCATTGAGAATATGCCATTTGACTCGAGCGTTTCTGCTTGGAGTGCGTTACTTAACTCATCTCGAATACATAGGAACACCAAGTTAAGTCAATTGGCAGCATCCTGTTTGCTCAAGCTTGACCCTGAGAACCACAGCAATTGGGTTGCTCTATCAAATGTGCATGCATCAGGGAATGATTGGCATGAGACCTGGACAATCAGGGAGAGCATGAGCAGAGAGTGTGTGAAGAAAGAGCCTGGGTGTAGCTGGGTTGAATTGTGTGATGGCGTTCATGTTTTTATAATGGCCGACCAGTCTCATCCTGAATTATTTCAAATATTGCAGAGTTTAATAGAAAATCTGTATTTTATATCACAGCTTTGTTTGTAGGTGGTCTAAATCTCACTGCACAGTAGGTGATAGTTCTAATCAAAACAATCAGCAATGTAAGGATGCTGCTCCATATACTGAATATGATGAGTTGATGACTAATTTTTTTGAGCTGCTGTTGCTTATTGAAATCAGGGGCTGATATTATTGAATTCTTCTGGTGAAGCATAATCTTCCTTCCACATGTTGCGTCTGTTAGGCTGTCCACATCTCGCAATGCAAAGGCTGGAGTTTCTCCAATTCCTGAGATATTGACAAGCTTATCGATTATATTGTTGGGGCGACGGGAATGAGGTGAGGCCATAATTGATCGTGGTAGTTAAATTGTACAATTAGGATGCGTCCCTGCTGATTTTGAGTTTGTGGAAGTCCGGTGCTGCAGCTATCATGCTACTATCATGCTGTTGGGCAAAATAAGCATGACTATCTGTACAGTTTTCTGTGACTGAGCACTATGAATATGCTGAGATGAGTCCTATGTGAGTGATACTACTGTGTTTTCATTCTGCACAATATTGGTCCATGTGTATTATTTTTTTCCTAGACTACTAGTGTGGGGTGTTCCTTACCTTGACAATCTTTATTTCATTTCGCACCACATTCATAGTTGTAAACTCACAAATCATTCCATCACTGACTCAGCAGGTACCTTGCCTATGCTGTCAAGTTTGTCTCTCGGAGGAGATTGAGCCGGAAAGCTGCTTCCAATGGTGGATCTGAATAGTTTAGCATACCCTCTCTTTTTAATTTGTTTCACTGAATAGACAGTACTGGCTTGTTATTGGCAACTTGGATGACTTGTGTCAACTGTAACACATTGGCTTTTAAGTAAAGCCAATCGATGGTGCTTGCTGGAATGTTAGAAGCTCGCATCTAGGCTTCCGCCATCGTTTATCACTTGCGACTGGCTGTTATGGCCTGTCGATGTCGGTGTCTGTTTCCCCGCATAGCGAACGGGATAGCCTAGATGCGAGCAAACGGGAAACGGCCAACTGGACAAGGCTCCTATTCACCAATCAACAACAGGAGCCGCATGCTAAAAAAATGGACCCAAGAAAACAACAGGTGCCGCGCTGCCACGCCACGCCATTGCCATGCCACCGGTGAACAGCATAGTGGCGGCTCAGCATAGAGACGAGCCCAGCGCTCAATAGAAAGGAAGTGGGCAACTCCGAGAGAGAGAGAGAGAGAGAGAGAGAGAGAGAGAGAGAGGAGACTGGAGAGAGAGGCAAGTCCCGGGACCAAGCCGTTCGGCCTCGCGCGATGCAGCAGCAGCAGCCGCCGGCGTCCGTCCGCGCCGTCACCATCCGATTCGCCGACCTCAGGGTAACTAACCTTCCGCCACCGCCGACGCGACGTTGCCAGCTCAGCGGCGTTTCATCTCTCCTTTGGAGGCGGCTTAATTGGCTTGGAGCTGCTGGCTGTGACTGACGGCGGGTACGGTGCGCGCAGGATAGGAGCAAGGACCTGGGCGGCTTCATCGAGGAAGGCTTCGGGCCTCGGGGGCTCGGCATCGTCTCCATCGCCGACGTGAGTGATGCTACTGTGCTACAGCGTTTGAGGCCGATGCGTGATGCTGCTGTTGAGGCTGAGATGCAGCATGAGCAGATTTCTATTTCTATTTCTCTCGACTTTGAGCTTACGTGTGGGAGTGCGTTTGCTTTGTGCACGCAGGTACCCGGTTATCCTGAGCTCAGGAAAAGGCTGCTGCTCTTGGCGCCAAGGCATGTTGTCTTGCACTCTCATCTAAGTTCAGGGGCTTCAGGCCCAATCAGGGCGATACGCCATGATTTTGTGCCTTTTTTCTTTCGCTAGCTGAACTCTTTGCTGAAAGACTTCTTACGCTCCCTACTGTTTGTGGTACTGTTTGTTAGGATCGTCAACCTTCCTGATGACGTGAAGAAACAACTGGAGGACCCAGATAGCAGGTCATAGTTTACAGAATGCTCTTCACCAGGGAGATTTTGGTTGCCATGATTGCTTATAGTGTCTACTTAAAGTCTTAAATGCTCCTCCTCTCCTCCCTCTTCTTTTCGTTCTTCTTACTTCATTTTCTTTCGGAAAAATAAGAGCTCCAGAGCTAGGATTTATATATAACTTGCACTTCAGTTCGTACAAAACCTTATGCATTTGGTATGCATTATTATTGGCCTTGCTTGACAGATATCACTTTGGTTGGAGTCGTGTGGAAGAAAAATTCGAGCCTGGAAGATTGGGTAAACAACATCTTTTCACTCTGTGTAATCATGCATCACATTGTATATAGAGCATCCTCTAAGCCTATCAGTTTGAGGATCAACTTTACAATAATGAAAATGACTTAGTAGGGGGAAATGCAATTGGAAAAAAAAGTTAGTTGCAACAGTAGTGTATTCAGGTCAAAATGGTCTTTCAATTTTGCACTCAATGCCTTGGAATGCTTTTAGGCCCATAAGGCAAATTTCATCTGTTTTATGCAGACACAGCCAAAGGCTCCTATTTTGCCAACCCAGTTTTTGATGTCCCAACAACTGATGATGAGCTTCTAACTAGGTATAATGTTCCTAATCCTAAGTTACCTTTCTGTGTACAGTCTACTTTAAGTATACCTGACAACTAGAAACTTGATGGTGTTATTATTGTTTTTGAAACAATAATGTTATTATTATTCCAACCCTGTTTTATGTACTGAAGCATCTTTTAGTCAATGGTAACTTCACTGTCTCGCTGCAGCTCAAGCTTGCTGGCTGTATCATTTTAAATCTGTAATGTTTGCTACTTATCTGAACAGTTTGTAGCATTTATGCAAACGAAATTATTACTCCAATTTTTAGGTGTGGCATATTACATATGTTGAAAACCTCTTAGATTTCATTTTTAGATGTTCATATTGATATTTGTTCCTGTTTTCTTTCTGATGATATAACATTTAGATATCCATCATACTGCCGACCAAACATATGGCCAACTGATCATCTTCCTGAGCTTGAAATAGGTATGTGTTTTACAGGCCATATGAGGTATTCATGTACATTCAAGAAATCTTATTGCAAATCACAAGTTGATAGTAGTTACCTTGAACAGAAAATTACTGTTAAACTCTAACGTTGTTACAAATTAAAGTAGTGAGACTTGACACTCTGCTTCTCAGGTTTACATACGTTACGTAATGCATATACATGCATTGCACATGACAAAAGTTCATTAGCTAATTCTGTGACAGCGCATATTTCAAGAAATTGCTTTCCAGTTTAAATCAACATTTTTATATTGATAATATGAGTACATGTTTTACATTTTCTTTAGTGGGTGGGTGACCTTTTCCCTCGTACCCTCTAAGAGAGGAGGTGACTACCTGTGCCGTCTTAGGCTCGAAAGCGGGTGGGCGTACTGGTACTGGCAACAAGCCAGTTTTGCTAACCGAGCTAGGTTCGGTTCTCTGAACAGATGTTGTACATACTTTACATTATTGGTGTCTCTTGGATCTCAAGAAGGTAAATGCAAAAGGCATTAAAGAGTTACAGTGATGCATCACAATGCCCATTTATTTTTGTCCATCAGAGGATTGTGACCTAATTAATATTAACAGACCTCTCATTCTGTCAATGACTTGCTGTCTTTTTCTTAAGTTCTGAAAGTGTCTATGTGCTTTAGAAATGTCTACTTAAGTGTATGTGAGTTCTTTTTGTAAAAGATGATTTTGTCAACTAGAGTCAAGCCAATATGTATAACATTTATTTCAATTGTAGCATTCAAAGATCTTGGAAAATTGATGTTGGAAGTTGGCTTGATGTTGGCTCATCATTGTGATCGCTATGGTATGTACTACTGAACCATGGCTATGTTTAGTAAGGTTTATCTGTAAAACATCAACTCCACTTGGTTCAAAAACTAATGAGTGAGCCATGGAATCTTTTATCCTCTTTTAATGAAATATGTGCACTGCACTTTTTTTTGGAGATTTTTTTTAACTCATAGGACATAGTAATATCATAATAGTAGTATATGCATTTGTGTAAATGTAGAAGTTAATGACCTTTTGAGCATCTTATTATTCATTATGTATTATGAGTTCAGAGAACAGTTGCATACTTTGTTTTTTTTGAAGGAACAGTTGCATACTTTGTTATTATTGATATATGGTGAAATCCAATGCAACACCCAATAGTAGTGTATCTTGTACACAGTGCACCCCTTTTTCAGATATACGTGCTGCAGGCATGTCCTGGACAGCCAGCTTTCAGGGCCTTTTCTCGACCCCGCAATTTGAGGAAATTTCTTCCTTCTGTGATAACCTCGGGGCATGGGGGAGGTCAATCCCCCAGGGGTCGAGTTTTTTTTGTCAGATATCCATTTATTTAGCTTAATAGCCAAATTGTTACTAAGGAGCTGTTTTAAGTTTTTGATATGGAAGCAATTCAGGTGGTAGGAAACCGTTGAATTTTTCTGTAACCACAAATTTTATGATATATGCAAAATATGACATACATGCTAACTGAATCTTTCCCCGGACTTTAATATTTTATTTTAGTTACCATTTAATCAAATGAATCAGCGTCTCTGTGATTTTCAGTAATGCAGAAAGGAGTGGGACAGTACATTGGTGAAAGCCTTGAGAAGACACTTGCTAACTCAAGGTGTCCCAAGGGTCGTCTGATGTACTACTTTCCCAAATCATTTAGGTACACTCAGCAAGCATATGTATAGTCATAATCTCATGAAAATCAAATGGCTCTAATTAGCACATAACCTTTAGGCAAACTTAGAGTTACACAGGTTCAGTATATTTTACAGGAGGACAACATTAATACACTGCATGTTTCACATATCCTTTGCCCATGTGGATCAAAACTTTGCCCTTGTTTTGATATCCAAGATTTTTAATCAGATATAAGATTTCCAATGTCTTCTCTAAAAGTTTATGGTTGTTTGTTATTGCAGCAAACAGGAAGTTCAATCTGTTTCGTCATGGTGTGGATGGCATACTGACTATGGATTTTTGACAGGTGACCCATGGTACCCCTATGGGTTGGGTCTGTGTGATAACATGTGATCAAACAAGTGATACACATATTTATTACCAAATTTATACTCACAACCTAATGTATTAATGGAATTCTTGGTCTCAATGCTCTTATTGTCTTCACATTCATTGTTCTCAGATAGTTTTATGCATACATGCAGGACTTACGTGTGGCTTGTTCACGAGAAAATCAGAGGAGGTTCCCTGTCCTGATATTGGAACTGGGCTATATGTTCGGACTCGTGATAATCAAGTTGTTAAGGTTACTTTCTTTCAATGTAGGATTCGCCTTGAGATAGATGGCATGCAAATGTAACTTACTGAGGTCGTCACTTCACTAAGCATCAAGTAAAAATGATACGCACGTTTGCAGCACTGGGAAATATAGTGTTATAGACAACCTTCAACCGATCATTGCTCATTGTTGTTTAACCAATTGCATGGAGCCATGGACCATGTTTACATTATATTCAGTTCAGAGAGCAGGTGTTATGTGCTTATTTGTTTTTGAATGGACAATTTAGGTCACATTTGAGGACGATGAATTGGTTTACCAAATTGGGGAAAGTGCTGAAATACTATCAAGAGGTCATCTATGTGCAACCCCACATTGTGTGAAGGTATTTTCTAATCAACATTCACCTTTCTAATTGGCCTAAAGGTGTCATTTGGTTTCCTGCATGAACGCATGGGCAGTTATGCCTGATCCAAATATTGGCATAAAAGCAACTTCTGAGCCTGGCTCCAAGGAAACAAAGTCTGGCTTTTCTTGCTGGTCTATCTTGTACTGGCATGTTTGTGTCTCTGCCAGTGGCTGTATCACCCCATATGCAACCAACCAAAGCATGACTTAAATCTTAAGGACAATCGATCTTAATGGATACAACTAACTAAGCCTGCCTCTTTTTGTTTAGATGAAACCAAAACATGTCTACTTTGTAATTGATGGTCCCATGGTTATAAGTTCTTATGGTTGCCAATGTTTATAGGCTCCTAGCAGCGAAAATGCTTCTGATGTTGATCGGTCAACTTTTGTTCTGTTTATTCAGCCAGATTGGTAAGTGCAGCTTTGTCTTCCCATTTGGCATCTGGTAGAAATGATATCTCACTTGTACTTTTGCTCTTTCTGTACCAAAGATTGTGCCACCTATATTGCCAAGATTTCTTTGGTTATGTTGTTAGGGTTTCTTCCTCCATCTCAATTGTGAAATGTAATGCACAAACACCAGGATATACAGTTGCATACTTCCCAGTTTACTCTTTAAACTTAACCCATTTATGCTAGTCTAGTTCAGCCTGATTGTGCCAAAAACAAAACAAAAACTGATGGCAAAGCAAGGGCCAGGTCTAATAGGCTATTTGTGAGTTCTCAATGTTATCCACACGCATGTTTCCAAATTGAAATCATCATTTGAAAATTTTGGCAGGGATGAGCTGCTAAAGCTTCCAAGTGAATACGCTATTACAAGGAGGTTTGTCTAAACAGAGTATTCACTTTTTTGCTTCATCACGGTTTGGTTCTGCTCCCGCCAAATGAGAAATGACCACTCTGTTTTTGACTCGACAGTTGATTCCACCAAACGGGACACTTACATACGGCGAGTACTCTGAAAGGGTCTTGGCGAGTATTATTGGCAAGAGCGTGGAGTACACCTTGACGCCACAATAAGAAACTCTAGACGCATATGTTGCATGTATATTGATATAGCCAATCGACGAAACTTACACAAAGTGACAGAAGCATGCTGGTGTGGGATGAATCACAGCTCAGAATAATGCACCAACAAAAATATGCCATTATGTTATTTTACTCAGTGAGATCTGATGAGATTATCATTCTTTATTGGGGATGAAGAAAGTGTTGGTCAATGGTCTCGTGCACAAATGTCATTAGCAGGTTCTTTTGATGTTGTATTGCTTTGAGAACACCTATTGTGGTCTGAGGTGACCAAAACTACTATGTAATGTAATTTAAGGTCTGGATAACTAGTACTTGTGGGATTTAAGACTCTTAGTTTGTTTACAAACAATGTGTTCTTCTGCTTTGCATGCTGATGAAATGAACAGTATATCAAGACATGCTATTTGTGGTCTAGATGAACATTCATTCATTCATTTGCCTTCACATACATAGACCTCTACTTCATGATAATTGCATACAGAGCAAGGAAGATGCAAATACAGACCAGATTCTCAATCAATGTAAGATGCTGGATTGCCTCTACTCTATTCTCTACACCTGCAACAGCCTGGTAAGCTTCCTGGATGATGGCCAGAGGCGTTGTTGTAGGAACAATAGCAGATGCTGCCACTGCCTGAAGAACAGGCGCCATTGATGCAGCAGGTGCTGGCACTGTCTGTACAGCAGGTGCCATTGATGTACCTCCTTCCACAGCTGGAAGACCCATCAAATCCTGACAACCTCCAACCTGAGAACCAAAACAATCACAGATTAACAACCCAACAACAGCGAGAATCAAAGTAAAAAAAAAGGAGCTAAGGAGCAACACAAAGTGCAAAATATGGGCACTTGTGGAAGACACAGCGATAGTTTTCTTCATCATCGATGTGAACTGGTTGGCAAGCACACCATAGTTCGGGCAATAGACCCGCCTTCCCCTCCTTCCATATCTTCTTGAAGCGAGACACATGGCACAAGAGAGGTTGAAGGAGGGAGAGCAATGGAGAGGGAACCTACCTATTATATAGGAGCCGGCAGGGAGGTGTTTTGGTACCAAAACACTGAGCTAGGGAGTGGCACAGGAGGAAAACGCAACTTCAACTAGCTTCTCTAGCCTGAGGGCATTCCTGTCTTTTCGTAGCTCCATTTGACACTGTTAGCAGGGAATGTGGACGGAACGGCATGGAGGACAAAAAAAATTTGGACCACTGGCACCTGTTATCGCTCAACTTTTTTAATGGTAGGTATGGAATTGCAAACTTTTTTAATGTCACATAGGGAAAAGACTTGAACTTTTTATGCTCAAGGGCTTGGCAAACTAATCTCATTATACTCTTCATCGGTGGGAATTTTGATCAACTATGGAAGCTAATAAAATTGAGTGTTTGTGAGAAGTTCATTGAGGGGAACATAAGAGTTAACAAATTTGAACTAGCAGCAAAATTACCTTTGAAACATCTACCTCTGACTGATGCTTTATATGGTTCATTACATTGTCTTGTATTAACGATTCCACATGCTCCTGTCATCAGATTCATCAAATCAATGCTAGCAAGGAGTTCAATGTGAAAACCATAAAAAGTTACCGGGCAGCACAATTTTCTTTTAAGTTTCTACCTCAATCTTTGGCTCCTCAATGTTGTCTAGATTGCTTCCTTCTACACAATTCTCCTTTGAACACTATTCAATAGGTTAGTAAGGATACCCACAAAAGAAACAGAGATGTCATTGGTTTATCATAGTTGATTGCATATTAGTAAGGGAGTTCCACGGCAAAACATAGCTAGCAACCCAAATTTCTGTGAATTATCTACCTTCTGTTGATTTGTCTTTTCTGTTTCCTGCATGTTGTTGTTTTGTGTCAGTTCTGTAACAGAACCGACTAATTATACGAAATTAAGTAAGAAAATCACCCGCCGAAGCAGATAATTTAGCAAACTTAAGCCCGTATAACCCGGTAGTCCGTGAAACCACGCAGGATTTCAAATCAACCAACGTACAAACCAAGATCATACAAGTTTAGCAGCCACAGTCACATATTACATAAAGTTCGCAACAACACTAAGATACATCCGAGTTTAAAACATAAAGTTATTACAAACCAAATTCATAATAAAGTAGTGGAAGCAAATAGTTTTAAGACCACACACACGTGTTTAGTTCAAATATAGTACCAGGAAATAGTCATTTTCAACAAAAGCATCAGATAAGATATACGGAGCGACCATGCCCTTGGTCCTAGTTGCCACCCATAACAGGGTATAGGCAGTTGATGCAATAATCGTAGTACATCTGACCATCTGCAACAACAATAGGAACAACACCCTGAGTACGAGAAAGTACTTAGCTAGACTTACCCGTCTTAAACTAAAATAAAGTGACACTAAGGAGTATGCAAGACTTTCTTTTAGTGGACTAGCTGACTCATTTGCGGAAGAGCAGTAATTTAATTTAATGAACCATTTAAGTACTTTGCATCATCTTTATTATAACCTATCAATCTAGCTAAGCACCTATACTATAGCAATCACTTGATTAATCAATAACATCCAGTTACCAACTTGGGTTTAACATTTCTAACCTCATCCATATAACCACCAGTGTTCCATCATCATTACTATGGTGCCGTAACTCGAGTCAAGTGCTCACTATCCAGGAGCGATGGCGATTCGAATCGATTCCTAACCAGTTGGTGATTTATTCCTCACACAAACCATACTCACCCACTAAAGTGAGTTACAGATAACCAATGACACTATCCAGGTAAACATCGCGGGACAAACTAGAGCCGCAGTACCCAGGGACCGCCCGACAGCTAGGACGCACCTTGGGCTCACTCTTCGCGTCCCCGTCATACCCCTTTAGCACCAGTACGCGCACCCGTGTAGATCCTAGCCCAAATAATGCCACTAGCTTCGCGGTCGAAAGGTACTTTATTCGGCCAGCTAAATGTGAGACATGTGTTCAACGTGACAAGAAGGGCGAGCAACGATCGGTCCTTAACCGGCACAGATGGAAAACTAATAGCACCCCAGAACTCTGTCTGGTTGCCTTCAACTTTTCCATCCGGTCTCCAATTATCTATCAATACATGGTTATTTCCAGGATATCATCCATTCCATAGCTAAAGTATTCCAGTAACCACCTATACTTGCAGGTGACCGGAAATCACCGATCGCTACTGGTCTAAGCAGGGATAAACAGTTATTCGATCCAAAACCTAACAGCGTAAGAATGTAATAAGGTAGGCAAGGATAATAATAAATGTATCAACGGTTCCACTCAACTCCTATAACTTAATGCAATAATATATCGAACTCATATATATAAAATATTGCTTTTATAAAGTAGGAGACTTAGGATGCTCCGGGGCTTGCCTCGCTTGAACGAACTAGGTTAATGGTCCATGCACTAGGGCAGGTCCTCTTCTTGCTCCTCTACCTCTGGCACCTCCTGTGTCTGGATTTCCTGTGGGTCGGCCCCGGCTTGTTCCTCTTGCACTGCTACTGGTACTTCCTCCTGCGATCCTGTATGATGCATTGGTATAAGTACTTATGCAAATAGTGTATCGGACGCGATGGCATGTGATGATCATGATGGTATGCAATGGAGATAAACACACTTAGATTCATTGGATAGAATAGAGGTAAAACTTTTCTACTAGGTAGTCAAAATCATCCAAGAAAATGTACCACAAGTACATGTCATCTACTGCATTCTCTTCTACTACTAACTCCCGTTACTTTTCTGACAACTAACATATAGCCCTAACATGTGTGCCACTATACTTCATCACCACAACCATACTAACATGCCAAGTGATATCAGCAAAGGATTTGATGTTTCAAAGATACACCAAAGCTACACCACTAAACTAATCATGCATAAAGAATATTATTTTATTTCACTTTTAAACTAGGGTTACAACAGCAATATATATTTCTAGTGCATAGAAAAATCTAAAAAAATTAGAGCAGCATAGTCATACCAAAAGTAGCCTACCATAAAATTTTCATAGCAATTGGATAAGTAAAACTATCTACACAAAAATGACAAGCTAGGGTGTATAAATGAGCATGAAAATACTTTGTGCTATGAAAAGTGTCAAACAATAGATTTAATATTTTCTCCATGTTCTACACAGTAAACAAACATTGTACAAAAATTATCATGCCCACGTTTTATACTTATTTTTCTCCCTAGCAAAAATAACAAATATAAGCAAACAAGGCACTTGAACTAAACCTCAATAGTTTTCTATAAAACAGGCATGTCATATATTTTTCATAAAAAGTGCATCATATAAGAAGACTAACAAAACTGGAACCATATTTTTCTGAGGTATATTTAATTTACTATGCATTTTCCAAGATAATGTTATTTACAAGGATTAAATAAAGCTATACAGAAAAGTATCACAAAAATGACATGCAACATTTTTATACTGTAGATCTAGTCATGAGGATCACAAAAAAGTTTATTTCAACAAATTTGGAGCTAGATTCCTCAAGATATGAATTTCTAAAGCATTTAAATAATTTCTGAAAATTTATTTATGAAATTCTTTTAAAAACCCGCCGCTGAAAACGCTGGGTACACCCGCTGCTTCACCCCAACTTCACATCGAGGGACAGACAGGCGGGGCCTGCGGGTGTAAGGTCCAAATGGCTAGAGGGGGTGAATAGGCTATTTAAAAATCTACAAGCTTCACTAATCAACAATTGTTAGGATAAAAGATGACGATGCTAATTGTAGCACTAGCTTAACTATACTAAGCAAGCTACCTATACAATTCTAGTGAACAAGACTATGATATCTAATTCACACTAACAAAGCTAAGTCACTAAGCTACTTACTCCTATGTGATACAAACTACGCTAAGCACTCTAGACAAGATAAAGTGCAAGAAAGAAAATGGGAGTGAATTGATTCTTATACCAACGGTGTAGAGATGAGATGTATCCAAAGAATCAATCACACACAATCATAAAGAGAATCCTTGGCAAGAGATGACATCAAATTTTTTTTATCGAAGTTTACTTGCTTTTCGGCAAGCTACTCCTCGTTGTGGTGATACACCCACTTGATGGATCACGAGCTAATTGACTATCAAGAGTCAAACCTTCAGCGGGTGCCGCATATCCACTCACAAGATGGGGATCCTCTAAGCCACGAGCTCCACTAGAGTAGCCAATTCGCGAACTCCCTCGTGGAAGGCTCAAGAACCCCTCACAATCACTTGGTGGGGCTCGAAACAATCTCCAATCACGAGCACAATATCACCGCTGCTCCAAGCCGTCTAGGGTGTCGGAAAACACCCAAGAGTAACAAGAAATCTACAGCAAACTCAAGAATCAAGTGCCACTAGATGTAACTCTCAATGCAATACACTTGAATCTCACTCAATCTCTCTAGAGTATGCAACCAAGCAAGGAGATAAGTAGAGAGGAAGTTATCTAGCTCAAAGTATGCCTCAATATCTCAAATGTGCAAGAGAGAACTCCCAAGGTCTGGCCACCTCTTATTTATAGCGAAGGGGTAAGCAACTAGCCGTTATAAGACAACGCAATGAAAATCGTGATGACCGGACGCACCGGTCAGGCTAACCGGACACGTCCGGTCACTACAGGACAAACAGCAGCAGTGCGTGTCAGAGAGAGCCGTTGCCGTGACCGGACGCGCTATACTGTTTGACCGGACGCACTGCACCTGGCATCCGATCGGAGTCCAGAGAGCTCCTCGCACGATCGGACACGTCCGGTCGCACGTGACCGGACGCGCTGCACCCGACGTCCGATCAGAGTCCAGTAAGGGTTCACTCGCGACCGGACGTGTCCGGTCGAACGTGACCGGACGCGCCACCGCGTCCGATCGACCACGCGAACTACAAACCCTCTGAGCGCCTAACTGGACGCTCCGGTCCCACGAGTGATCGGACGCGCCAGTGCAAAACCCTAGCCCGCGCGTCTCTGCAACAGCTGCTACTGACCGGACACGTCCGGTTAAGCCGAGACCGCATCCGGTTCAGCGTCCGGTTGGAGTTTTTCAAAGAAAAACACTCCGAACTTTCGCCACCTTTTCTCACCTTCGGCGCAATGGAAAATAGACATTTTATTTTTTTCGAAAACGCCTGAATCCCACGCTCGCAAGCTCGGCGGGAGAGAGAGAGGACCCCAAACCCCTCTCTACCGCTCAAACTCCACCGTCTTCGCAAATGTGCTAAAACCACCAAGTGTACACCATCATGTGCATGTGTGTTAGCATTTTCACAATCATTTTCCAAGGCGTTATGTTAGCCCTCTACTAGATCCTAATGCATATACTCAAGATGATGACCTAGTAGCACTTGATTCATGAGCTAACCATGATTGCCCCTCTTGATAGTCGGCTATCAATCCTAAACCCGGTCAATCACTTCTCTACTCATCTTAGACCGACAAAAGCGAACCCTACGATTATACCTTTGCCTTGATCACTTTGTTCCATGTCTATCTCCACATACTTGATTACCTTGATCATCATTTTATGTGTATCTCCACCTCTTGTGATCTTGTGGCCATCACTTCATGCCACATGCTCCTTCATCACGTGTGTTGCTTATGCCTAACTCAAACCACTTAACATATGATATTAACAACTTGGTGTCATTAATTACCAAAACCAAACTTGGGCTTTCAGCGAGTCAACCGGCCCTACCGGTCAGCCGGACCCGAGACGGGCTCACCGTTGACCGGTGATAACTCGCCGACGGTGCGACCTCCGGTGACAGGGACGGCACCAGCGTGTTCCCCACACGGAGGCGCATCCCGTGCGCCAGCTATCCAAGGCGCGGGAGCTCAGGAGGGAGCTCACCAGCGATGATGGCGGAGTGGCGGCATGGAGGCCAGTGCGGGCCATGGCGAGGGCCAAGGAGGCGTGCATGAGTTCCGGTGGGTGGAGGTGGAGGTGGTGCGCGAGAGGAGGGGAAGAATGCGAGGACGGAAAAGGCTTGCTGGAGGGAGCCGCGACGGCGAGCTCACTGGCGGGGAGGAAGATGGCCGATTCAAGCCTCTGTAAGGTCCTAGATGGCTAGAGGGGGGTGAATAGCCTATAAAAATTTCTACAAGAAACACTAAGCAAACTAGTTAGAACAACAAACACCGCAAAGCGAGTTTTGCTTAGCCTACGGTTGTGTTGCAAGCCTCCTATCCACAAGTCTAGTAGATTATGATCTCTAGTTCACACAAGGGCTATGTCACTAAACTTACACTAGTGAGCAAGCTAACAACACTAGCAAAGGCTACCACTAGAGCTTACACAAGATAATCTAGTAAAAGTAAATGCAAGAGATAGGATTGTGAATCTTATACCAACGGTGGAGTGAAGATGTTGCCAATCACCAAGATGATATACAATCAATCAATATTGACAACAACACAATATGAAGACCAATCACCAGGAGACAAGAGATACAATATTTTTGTTCACCCGGTGTTCACTTGTGCACCGACAAGCTACATCACCGGTTGTGTCGACCAACACTTAGATGGTTCCTCGGTGTGACCCTCAAGTCACTTGCCCCTCAAGGCACGCCCCGCAAGACACCGCAAGATACCACTCTCAAGTGAGGTAACTCAATGACACGCGCAATGTAATAGAGTTGCTTTTGGCGTCCCACCGAGGAAAGCACAAGAACCTCTTACAATCAACCGGAGGTGGCCAAGAACAATCACCTTCTCTTGCCAACGCCTCCAACAATCTCCAAGCCGGCTAGGAGCGGTACTCTCCAAGAGTAACAAGAAATCCACCGGCTAAACCACCCACAAGTGCCACTAGATGCCCTCAAGCTATGCAATGCACTTTGGGATCACTCAATCTCACTTTTGATTTGCAATCAAGCAAGAGAGATGAGTGGGAGGAGATGCTCTAGCTCAAAGGATGCACAAGAATGTTAGAAATCACGAGAGACCTCCCCAAGGGCCGGCCAACAAGTATTTATAAGCATCCCATCCAAATAGATCCGTTATACCCCTTCACTGGGTCTTTTCGGGATGACCGGATGCGCTGGTCATAACTGACCGGACGCGCTCGACCGCGTCCGATCCTCCAATGGTCACTGCGCCAACGGTCAAATCCCATGACCGGACGCGCTCCTCAGAACGACCGGACGCGCCGGTCCCGAGTGACCGGACGCGCCGATCGCACATCACCGCGCGCCCGCGAAGTAACGACCGGACGCGCCCCTCGCAACGACCGGACGCGACAGTGCCCGCGTCCGGTTTGAGTCCAGTAAGCTCCCTCGACGATCGGACGCGTCCGATCATGTGTGACCGGACGCGCCTCGCGTCCGATCGTCCTTGCGAAACTCAGTTTCCTCTGGACACCTGACCGGACGCGCCGGTCCCATGAGTGACCGGACGCGCCGGTTGGAAACCCTAGCACCCGCGCCTGCGCTGTACTGACCGGACGTGTCCGGTCATACCATGACCGCGTCCGGTGCAGCGTCCGGTCACCTCTGTGACCTCTGTTCGCCTCCGTTTCTTTTCCGACTTTCGGCGTAGTGGAAAATAGACATTTCAAGTTCCCAAAAATGCCTGAATCCCGCGCTCGCAAGCTCGGCGGGAGGGAGAGAGAGACCCAAACCCTCTCTACCGCTCAAACTTTATCGCCTTCGCAAATGTGCCAACACCAACAAGTGATCACCACCTTGTGCACGTGTGTTAGCATTTTCATAATCATTTTCGAAGGTTTTCCAGTTAGCTCACTAGGCCCTACATGCAATGCACTTCATGAATTCACCTAGTGGCACCCGTGCATCGAATAACCGATAAGACTTCCCCTCTTAATAGTTCGGCTATCGATCCTAAATCACTCACACCCTCTATGGTGTCTTGAGTGCAAAACAAAATGGCCCTATGGTTATACCTTTGCCTTGAGCCTATTTTGTTTCTCCAAAAGATATGATCCACTTCATATCATCACATGACCGTCTCGATCTATCGACCTTGACTTCACTTGCTCTTCACCGTTGCATCGGTCCGTCGGCGCCAAATCTTGCTCAAGCTTCACCATTGCATGGTCCTTCGCTTCGAAGCCTCGACTTGCCCTTCACCCTCACAACTGGTCCATCGAGCCAAGCATCATCTTGGTCTTTATCTCTTGGTCACATGAGTCAATGTCATGTCTCATATTCAATGACCACCTTTATCTAAATCATCCACTTAGATACAAAGGTTAGTTCTAGGTTTCATCAATTAGCTAAAACCAAACTAGAGACTTTCAGCCTCAAATGGCTCCGCGAGGTCGGGTAGAGGATGAGGAAAGCGAGTGCGGACGGGATTAGATGGAGAAGCCGCGGTGGCGAGGTACGACTGCGGTGGAGACGTGCGGCGGCACGCGGTGGCGGAGGAAAGCCGCTCGGCTTGTGCTGCTGCTGTGGGGCGAAGAAAGGGAAAAGCAAGCACGAGGGAGGGAGCAGCGGCTCGTCCGGTCGGGTTAAGGCGAGGAACGGGCTGCGGGGGCTGCCGGTGCCACCCGTACGCCGTTGACGGCGAGCGGCGGCCACGCGGCCGCGGAGCTCTGCTCGAGGTCGGGCAAGCGCGGGCGCGCGCGGGAGCGGGAGGGAGGCGGAGCTGAGCGGGCCGGGAGGCTTCGGCCAGTGGGCCGAATGGGAGGCGCAGGCCCATTACCAGAGAAAATTGATTTTTTATTTTTATTTTCAAAGAACAGCCCCCAACTTCAAATTTGAACTAGAAAATGGCATTTTTCACATCTTGACCCCAAAACAAAAGTTGTTTAGAATTTGATTCACTACAACTTTACTTAAAGGTGCAATTTAAAATTCCCACTAGATTTTGAAATAGAGATTTAAAGTTCATTTTAAACAACATCCCATTTTTCCAAATCATTTTTAAAAGCAAAATTTGAGAAAACTTTGAATACCAAATTTGCTCCAAAATACACGCTAAGCATTTCTAAATTATTTGCACTACCAAACAAATATGTTTAATGATCTAACAAGCATAACCATGGCATAATTTTATTTAAACAAACAAATGCAACATTCATGTTTCAGAGTCATGTTTCACCTGTTTCAAACCACTGTTTCACTTATATCACATGTGATTATGAATGCAAGATGATGCTCATGCTCATGATTTGCAGTACCTAATGCATGCTTAACACCAGAGGTGTTACAAGTTCATTCTCAGAACAATTTTTGTCATTAGATTCACCAGATACCAAATTGCTCACATTTCTGCCCCTAATTTAGAGCAAAACAATACATCATTATGCTTTGCACCAAAGAAAACAGACACGGTATAGAACGTCACACATGCAATGATAATCAACAATATTTGTGCAATAAGAATAATATGTTATTGTGCAGATCATACATTGCAGACTCTTCTGCAGCAGAACATTCATTGGATATTCTCGTCATTGTTTCCAAGGCTTCACGATCTCGAAAAAAATTTCATCGTAGTTATCATCCTTGTAATGACCCTGATTCCTTAGTAAGTCGATGATGAAGTTGGCGCCTTTTGTTGCGGCCTATAGAAATTAGTTTGCAAGCAACATAAAAAAAAGCTAATAAATATCAAAGAGTTAGCACTACAGATTAAGTAGGTTACAGTTTGATTTGGCGAGGCAAAAATGTACCATCATGGTGGCAGAAGCAGCAATATGTGCAGGCGCTTTGTATGTCATAAAGCTTAAAGAATACTGCCGGAATCTACCGCAAATACTCAAAGTGGAGCCGTAATTGGAGCTGTGACAGCCACTTATCAAAGACTGGCACATCAGATCAGCCTCCTCCGTAATACACTTGAAATCGTGTTTTACAATTGGCACAAGAGAAAAATAGAAAAAACTTCAATAAAAAATGGATCCAAATTAAGGTGTAGCTTGACTTATTAGAAGCAGGGATGGACACAACTTCAAGGCGATAGCAGCAGCAGGAAACTCGCAACATTTCATTTTGCTTATTTCATTTGCACATTTGGTGACCTTATGGCTCTGGCTGATCTCATCACTGAATTTTTTAGGACAACGCTTCATCATAGTCACAAGTTCATGCTCCATCTTGATGCACTTGAAACATTTCACAAATAGACTAATCAGATCTACAGACACAAGAAGCTAAGTAAGCTGGACAAACAAGATATAAGCACATGGTTTATTGAGGGAGAAGAAGATACCGATACTGCTAGTTTTGCAATTCCATTCCCATCCTCTCCATCATTGGTTCCATTGCAGATATTGTGTTCGTAGTACACCTCGAGATATTTCTTATATTCGCCCCAACGATTTGGAGACAAGCATGGTACTAACCAGTCCCATCCTCATGCTCTCTCCAAAAGATCTGAAGGACAGCAACCAAGAGCTCATGTGTTGACAAATTAATTACCAAGGAGATACAAAAGCTAACATATTGGCAATAGTAAATAATGAAATCCAACGGCAACCTAGTGGTGAAGTGCGAAGCCCACCTAGCCGACCTACCTACCTGGGAACTTGATGATCTCAAACGGCGGCATGTATGGGCGACGGCCATACTTCCTCTTGGCTTCCCCACGTTCAGCGAAGACAGTCATCCTCTCCCTGGCGGTTCTTCGCTGCTCATCAAAATAGTCCTGGAGGCGGACCTCCCTCTCCTTTTCCTCGTCGGACATTGCGGCGGCGCCGGCGCCGGCCACGTATGTGGGGTCTGCTCTGGGGTTTTCGAAGTGGAGGTAGCGCGGTGTGGTCCCTGCATACATACTCATTTACGCTAGTCCACTTCAGCCTGATTTTGCTGCAAAAAAGAAAGTAAACATACAGGAAGGGCTATCTGTGAATTCTCAAAAGCTATCTACATGCAATGCATGTTTGTAAAGTTAATAATTCTTTGAAACATTCGGCAGGGACGAGAAGTTGAAACTTCCAAGTGAAACACGCTATCACCGGGAGGTTTGTCGCGAAGCACACCTTGATTCCACGATCGTTCATAGGTCGTTCATCTGTCCGGACGGGCCGTATAAGTCGTTTGCTCGCTTTGCGCCTAGCCCACGCTGCCCCCGCCTACATCGTCTTCTCGCTTAGAGTGCTGCGCCTATGCTCGGGGACGGACCCCACCCACGCCCCCGTCGCCCGCCCGTGCCTCGTGCCTCCGCCCGGACTCGCGCCTCTCATCGTAGCCGCGCTCCATCCACCTGGCCCCAGGCCCGGTCCTATCAATTTAGGGGCCTGGAGCAAAGCTAGAAAGATAGGCCCCTTAACAACTTAATATAAGTGTAATGCAAACATAAAATCATTCTTATCAAACAAATTATATATCTTATCTAAAAAAAATTCTAACATTTACCAATGCGGAGTTCACTGTAAATTTAGAAATTAATAATTAATGTATGAAAATTATTTTTTTTTGAAACAAAGGCAAGAGCTCTGCCGCTAACTTAAGATGAAAAAAAAAATTATGTACAAGATGTACGAAAATTATTTCATACTAGATTCAATTCAACACTATAATAAAAAGAAGTGCTAGTAAATTACGAAGCTGAGAACCGGAGAAAATGATTATTTGCTGCCCTAGTTACACCTAAATCCCGTATTCTGAAGAAAAAGATTGGGGACAAAAGCAAATTAAATCTTGATACGAGACTTGGATGTCTGCGACTGCCCTAATGTCGTGTCTCCCGAAAGGCCTGAACGGACTGACGGAGAGTAGTCTGGGCGCCGCCGGCCGCTCGCTGGTTGCTGCCACGACGCGCAGGCTCTTGCTCGCAGGTCGCAGCGGGAAAGAAACAGCGGCCACGTGGCGGGAGGACGAAACGCGCCGCGCCGACGCGGAAGACAAATCGATAGAAGCTTTCACGTACGCGTGCCTCTCTGAGTCTCCGTGGCTCCTATACCTACAGCTTACATATGTGGGGCAGGGCCCCTTGACGTCGAAGGCCAGTGTGGTGGCACAGCTCGAACCCCCCCTCAGGGCCGGGCTTGCCTGCCTCCTGCCCTGCTGAGGTCCGTACCGCTGACGAAGTCCACACTGACGACCTTCGCGGCATCGAGCTCCGCGTCGACGAGCCTACACTCGTCCAAGTAGCAAGCAGATGCTACGCTAAAAGCGCATATTACAATAGTATGTTTCAAGTGTTTTAGATGTTTCAGACGAATGTTGCAAGTGTTTTATCTGGATGTTGCATATACATTCATGTAGCAAGCATATGTTTCAAGTGTTTTCAGCTGTTTCATACGTATGTTTGCGAGCGTTTCATCTAGATGTTGCATATGTTTGCAATGGTTTTCAAATATTTTTCAAGTGTTTTCGCAAGTATTTTAGACGCTTATTTCAAGTGTTTCATTTTGTCTTCTTTTGTATGTTGCAACTGGATGTTTCAAAAATAAATCGGATGTTGCACATGCAATGCACGTGGGAAGAGGGCGGGCAGCGCGGGCAATGTTTGGGGCGGCGTGGGTGATATCCAGGCCAGCGCAGCCCACTGCTGGTGCGCTTCCTCGCAAGCCCGATGCGCTATACGCTCGTTTGCTCCCTGTGCGTGGCAGCGTCCGAACGCTAGCAAGTCCGTTCCACAATAACAAGCTACAAATACACATGCATATATATCATACCAGAAAGTGTGAAAAGTGTACGATGGTGTTATGATATATTTTTGGTGGAACGTTTGGAAGGAATGTAATAGAATGACTTTTCAGAATACGGCGCTACAACCAAGGCAAGTTGCACTTCTGTGCAAAAAGGATATAGAACAAAATCAGTTGGCGACGTGACCAAATGCACCGATCGTTTAGGGACTATCGGAGTTAGCTCTTGATTCCTTTTCTTTTTGTCTCGGGTTGTGCCCTATTTTTGGTCTCTAGAGTCGAGGTTGAGGGGAAGCGAGTCTTTCCTTTTTCAGTTTTGTTGCTTTCAGTAGGGTGGCTAGCTTGGCTAAATCACACACATGTCAGGGGTCGTTTGGAAGCGCTCCGTAGAGCAGATTCTCGAAGAGAATCACTCCCCGGCTACCAAACGCTAAAAAACGACCCAGCTTCTTCAGGGAATCCAAATGAATCACTCCTTTATTTTGTATACAAGCGAGGGAGCTGGAAAAAACTTGCTTCCCCGGATTCTTCCTAGCTCCCTGTTATATTTTGGTGGGGATCAGCCTTACCCTGCTCCTCCCTAGGAATTCAGCGGAACCACTCCATCGGAGAATCAAGAAGCAGAGCTGAAGAATCAGGGAGCGGAGCTCTCCCAAACAGGCCCTTAGATGCCACATAATGCACCGATAAATGTGTATGACACTTGTGAGATCTGATTTGATGTGATCAGCATTCAGAGGGATCAAGAAGTGCTGGTAGATGGTCTCGTGCACAAATCGGTTGTTGTTTGCTCCTGGAGCTGAATTCATCGTTGGTTCAACATATCATGTCGCGGCGCGTGCATCCATCCATCCAAAATCAGTTTGCTCCATTCAATCGGAGTATCCGGATCGCAGGGATCTCGCCCCCTATGCCGAGTCGAGCGACCGTGGAGAGTCTCGCCGTAGCCGGCACGTGCCAAACACCCTGCAAGATTCGAGCTAGGAATGAGTGTACGATGTTGAGTTCCTCCACTTGAATAATTAATTGTGCCTCAATTCTTCTTGATAACTCATGGCATTTGGATCTCGACACACATTTTGTTAAATTATTTTTTTTTCCAGTTTTTTATAGATTATATATGCTAGGCAACAAATAGGTAGCACTTTTTATATTTTTTTGCCTGTCAGTACAGTTCATGGGTTTTTAGCTGCATATTGATGCTGAAACTAAACTTGTAAAATGTTTATTAGATGCAGCAAAGCAAATGTAGGGATCACAAAGAGAGCTCGATGGAATTGTTTCTCACTGTTTGTCGCTGAATCACCGAACGGCCGAACCGAATCACAACGGCGGCCAGGCCAGTGGCCAGAGCCCACCCAGCGCCGTGCTGGCTGGGGCTCTCTCCCTCGTTCCACGCCACTACACTTCACCAGCGCCAAGTCTGCCACTGCGTGCGGGCTCCCCCGCTCCCGTCACCACTTCACCAGGGTCAGGAGGACTCAGGAGACGCGCCACGCCACCGGGGAAGCGTGCACGTGACGGCCCAACCTCTCAACACGGCAGCGACCGTCCGACGTCATGGTGGAGGTGGGCACCGCCGTGGGAACACGAACCACCTCCACTTGGCCTGCAGGTCCAGCCGCCCGGCGCAGATCACGGTGCCAGGTCGTCTCCTTCGCCTTCGCCCTCGCCCCCGAGTCGTCCCGCCGGGTCCGGGTCCGGTGCCGCGCGATGCAGCAGGAGGAGCGGCAGCCGCCGACCGTCCGCGCGGTCACCATCCCTTTCGCCGACCTCAGGGTAATCTTCCCCGGTGTTGACTGTTGTCGTCTCGGGAGAGAGAGTGTGTGTGTGACTTCTCATGATTCTGACCACGTGCCGTTCGGCGGCGGCGGGTGGGCGTGCGCAGGAGACGGACAAGGACCTCGGCGGCAAGATCGAGGAAGGCCTGGGTCCCCATGGGCTCGGCATCATCACCATAGCCGATGTGAGTAGCAAGCGTTGTGGACTGACTGCATGCGTGAATCGTGATTTCGAGTCATGTGGGTTGAGTCCGTTCCTGAACCGAAGTTGCATAGTAACTGTCTTGATGTTGTCCACGCAGGTACCCGAGTTTCCAGAGCTCAGAAAAAGGCTACTGCGGTTGGCACCAAGGCATGTCGTTTATGCTGATGACATGTTATATATACCCCTCGTTCTTCCTGTACGGGGTGGTTTATTCTACCCTGCAAGAGAAGAGTCAGAGTTGTCTGTTTACTGATGATGAAAGGTTTCTGTTCGTTGTTCTTGCTTGCTTCTTTGTCAGGGTTGCAAACCTTCCTGAAGAGGTGAAGAAACAGCTTGAAGATCCAGATAGCAGGTCGTGATGTTTGTCGAGAATTTCATTATGATTGCACCCACCTGAATACTCCTACTAGTTAGTACTGACACTTGTGGGTAGCAACCACTGGCTTATATGCACTGGTCATTTGCAGATATAACTTTGGGTGGAGTCATGGGAAGGAGAAACTCGAGTCTGGGAAACTTGGTAAACAATTGTCCATTCCGTGAGTTATCATGTAGTATCTTTTGTGTGGGGTAGGCGTAATGTGCATCCTTCGATGATGTTACAAACAAAAAAGAAAAAGAAAACAAGTTTTGGGACACGAATCTCTTTCCTACCATGAGGCTATCCTCTGACTCGCTGAGCTCTGCTCCGCTCCCATGAGTGTTGTGCATGAACTTTTTCTCCTAAGATAAACTTTGATTACTGCATGCAGACACATTTAAAGGTTCCTTTTATGCGAACCCTGTTTTGGATGTCCCTACTACTGATGATGTGCTTGTAAGTAGGTAGGTAAAATGTTTCTAGCATGGAACTGTTGTCTTGATTTCCGTCATGGTCCAATACTGTGATCTAACATTTTAAACCTCTGGTGATTTTTAACCTGCAGGTATCCATCATATTGCCGACCAAATATATGGCCAAATGAGAATCTTCCTGAACTTGAGATAGGTATGACTGAATGCATTCGATAAGCCATTGAAGTGACTTCAATCAGTTTCTTTTCCTTTACATTTTCACATTCATACTTGGAAACTAGACTGTGTTTGCAGAATTTCTTCTTTCCCTTTTTTGTAGCATTTAAAGCTCTTGGGAAGCTGATGATGGAAGTTGGTTTGATGTTGGCTCATCATTGTGATCGCTATGGTATGTGTTGCAGAACCATAAGGTCCATTACTATAACTCTGTGTGATTTCCGCTGAAAACTTCAACTTCGCCAAAAAGGAAAATTAGCTCATGAGGCTCAGGCAAAGCATGACCTCTATGCTTGATTCTTCAGTCAGAATAGTCTCTCTTTTTTCTTCCATCGTGATATTCTGTTTATCAATTAGTTAAATGGATCAACCTTTGCCACTTTTCAGTAATGGGGCAAGGAGTGGGATCATATGATGGTGACAGTCTTGAGCAGACAATTGCCCGTTCAAGGTGTCACAAGGGTCGTCTGTTGTACTATTTCCCACGACAGTTTAGGTAAACTTTATAATCATATATGCAGACCTGAATGAATAAGCATGCATGAAGAGTTACATTTATGAAGGTGATGAAACATCATTCAAGTGTGTTGTAGTTAGAGTGTACAAAAATAAGCTCAGCATAGTTCTTTTTTGTCGAACACACAAGAGAGACATGTATCATTATATTAAAGAAAAAGAGGGAAAAGAGTCCCTCTTTCAACTTTAACATTTTTTTTATGAGTCATAATGTTAATGATATATTTTAGATGCAGGATCTTCAGTTAGTTTGAGAGTTGATGTATTTGTCTCTTATGGCAGTGAGCAGACAGACGTTGAGTCTGTTTCATCATGGTGTGGATGGCACACTGATCATGGATCTCTAACAGGTGACTCATTTTACCATTATGGTTGAATGAAATTATTTAATTAGTTTTGTGGCATAATATGTAAAAAATTATTGTGAGTTATCATCAAACAAGTGACATTTCTTATAGTTAATGTGCGGCAATCTGATTAATGCAGGGCTCACATGTGGCTTGTTTACAAAGAATTCTGTGGAGGTACCATGTCCAGATAGTGCAGCTGGACTATACATTCGAACTCGCGATAACCAAGTTGTTAAGGTAACTTCCTGCAAGCTGTAAAGTTCTCATCAATTTCTTTAGATGAGAGTTCTCTATCAGTTATAGATGATAAGTCATGTGGGAGATCATCACTATTGTAGCACATGATTCATGCTCCACTAAAACTATTGATGCCCTTGACACCATAACAGCTCATTGTCATTAAAAGTTGCATGTAAATTATACTGTTTTGTGCTGCTTTTGTTTGTTTGGATGGCATAGGTTGTGTTTGGCGAGGATCAGCTGGCTTACCAAATCGGGGAAACTACTGAAATACTGTCAACAGGTTATCTGTGTGCAACCCCACACTGTGTCCAGGTATTGTTGAAACCAAAATTCATCTCGATAACTAAGCATGTGTTTTTCGCATACATTCTACTCTACTTTTGTGGTAACTAATGCCCTACGGTTGTTGTGTGTGTGTGTGGTTTAATGCTATTGTTTCTAGGCACCCAGCAGTGAAAATGCTTCAAATGTTGACCGCTCTACTTTTGCCTTGTTCATGCAACCGGATTGGTACATCTAAGCTTTCTTCTTATCGTATATACAAGTCCCATTAGCCCACTTTTGCTTTCCTTTCGTGCACCAATGAGGCTGCCTGGTCCGTTCTGCAAATATTGCTGTTATGGACTTTCAAATTCTTTCTTTTTCTTTTGTTCTCATCAACCGTTTGGCAGGAATGAGAAGCTGAAGTTTCCAAGCGAAATCCCCTATCACCAAGAGGTTTGTGTGAACTCTACGCATACTCTTGCATTTGGAACTCGTAATTCCCTCCTCCGAAATGATTCAGTTTGTGTTTTGACCTTGACCAGTTGATTCCACCAAATGGAACGCTGACTTTCGGGGAGTACTCAGAAAGGCTAGTAAACAAGTATTACCAGACAACAACGTAGAGCATACCTCAAGAAAAGCTACCTTTGTACATATATTCGTGTCATCAAGTGTGTTCTTGTGTATTCATATTAGCTTTGATCCAAACTTTCTTTACAAATATAGTCGATCAATGAATACCAGCACAAACAGCAGAATCAAGATCAACTGTATCACACCCACAGCTTACAATAATGTAAACTCGCTCCATGATCTGATGTTACTGGGATTTATCTTTCTTTAACGATTTTCGCCTATTGGGACTAAAGTCTTGTTTCTTTAACTATGACTTTGCGTCCTAGACTAAAGTCTTGTTTCTTTAACGATGATTTTGCGTCTATTAGGACGACTACGAAGTGAGTGGTTAGATGTTAATCTAATATACATTCCTGGCATCCTGCACAAAAGTCGTTTGCTGGAGACCTGGGTGACTGGAGTTGACGGGGAGGTTCCTAGCTTCCTGTTCATTTCAAACAATCAGGCGGGCAGCACGATTCACCGCATCGTGGCCGTGCAGTAGCTGCGGTAATGTTGGTCAGATTCCGCAGCATCACCCATCACTTACAATTACTTCCCCGGCTAGAGGGCTGTTGAACACTTTGCAAATACAAAACCCAGCTGTTCTTAATGGGAGGATTTTGAACAGCATGACAGAGAAACACTTTAATGTAGCTGCACATAGATGGAACAAAAGAATGCATGGTAACAAAAGCACAATATATGAACTTGTTCGTGATATAAGAGTACAGCAGCCAGGTGTCCCCTAGATACTCAAGCACAAGGAACAAAAGCACAACCAAACTACACCGTACAGCTGCGGTGATCTATAAAATGACCTGATCTACAACAGGAAAAATCAGCTATATATGCCCCAGAATAGGAGAGAGAATCGCCAGACAAGGGGTAAATAACATGTGTAAGAACAGATATCCTGGCCATCAGGACTATTTGGACCAAGCAACTGCATCAATTTCCGATTGGGCACTCCGGTACAGCTCCAGCCTCTTTGCAAGGTTAGTTCTGCGTTCCATGACTGCTGGATCTTCGTCGAGAAGTTTCGAAAGTTGCTTCATCTGCATACCAAATGGTAGAATTATAAGATATGACAATTGCTTTATACCTCATAAGGCATTCCTTTAACAAGGGATTGATGGCTTCCAGTGTTTGCAGCATTGAAATATTTATTAACATATTGGATGTGGTAAAGAGCACACAAGTAAGGACCAACAAGCTACAATATGTTGAATGAACAAATAAACAAGGTGAGCACGGCAATATAATGAAATTATGAAATCTATGGTAATACAAAAACATAACCAAGAATTCCTTTCAAATGATGACAGATCTCACCTCTCTTGCTCCCAGTTCAGTGAAGAAGTGATCGAGCAGCGAGCGTTTGGCCTCTCGCACTTGGCAATAAACAATAGATTTTGGGATGGAGTTCCTCAAGGTTGAACACACCATATTAACATATGACAGAACAGTTTGTCCTGTTGATTGTTTAGTACAGTGAGAAGTTAAGCAGTAAATAACTACATAATAAACTATCGAGCAAAAATGAAGAGATCATATAGGTCTTACCAATTCGTCTAAGATAAGAGTCATTATATCTATCAAAAATAGAGTGGCTTGGATTTCCACCCTTCTCAACATCCTGGGGAAGCTTCCTGAAGAAATCTACTGTCAAGTAGCTGCATTCCATGTCAACTAGCTTCAATGTATTTTTCTTGCTTTCATCCCTCATTCTATCCAATGACTCAAAAGCTGCATTGCCTACTTCCACACGAAGGGTGGGAAACTGCTTCAGCTCCTGCAGAAAGGTAATCGAACAGATTAGGTGAGTTGACAGTTTGTAGGGTGGGGTGTGGGGGGAGGGATTTGCATGGTATAATATAATATACTAGTAGAAAAGAGGAAAACTTACATGTGTTTCATTAATAGCCTTGCGGACAAGGTCCTTCAGAATTGCATGGACCTGCCAATGTGACATGCCAATACATAATAAGCAACTACATGGATAGTGTAGACAAATGGCAAGTAATTAATTATAAATTAATAATGATGAAGGAACCATGCAATATACACTTTGCTCTATGACTACAAATCAAGGGTCTCATGCAATAATTTGGTCCAATGTTTGATCCATGAATGGACATGACTTTTTAAAAGAGGCTAGCTGATGTCATAGTGCATATTTGTGCAAAGAATGATCTCCACAAAATCCTCATTTGGTGTAACATGTCATATATGACTAGTCAGTGCTCATCTATGAGTGAAATAACACCTAATTAATCAATGCATAGTTCAGCAAATTGTTTGATATGTTGTGTGTGTAAATTCAGCCTAATAACACAACAGCCCTTCTTTATTCTCAAATGTATTGGCACCTCAGTTTAAATAAATATAAATGCACGCAGCAACACCCCCAGAACCCAACAAAATCATACAGGATAAACAGAACGTGCTGGCTTAATAAACTGTTTGAAATAATGGGCAAAACTATCAAGTATAGGCCCAGCTGATTCAGCAGCACAGCAACATCGAAAGTTCTGGCACAGTTCCAAGTGACAAAAAATTAAGGCCTTGGAGCTCATGTTGAATTTCGAAGGGGCATGTTCATAGGTATAATTGGCATACCGCATCAACAGCTGCCTCAGCAGGACCTCTGATGCTAATAAGACAAGATTCTATAAGGCGTCGATATCCTTGTTCTGGAGCTATCAAGTGAGGCTGGTATCCATCAGCTTCTGTTATAAGCTTCCTCACATTTTCCATAGAGAGTTGTTTATCAAACTGCAATCGTTTAATAGCAACAGGAAATTGATTGTCGAAGACATGGTAAACTTTCTCTCCACCAGCACGCCTGGACAGCAGAAAACACTGGGTTAAAATTCATAAAACAAGCTGCATGCATACCTCTGCTGACCCATCGGAAATCGCACAGAATAGCAGAAAAATGATTTTGTTATTCATTAACACTCTTTATAAGGTTCTTCTGGACAAGACAGCAGTACTTTCAATATTACAATGTGACTAAAAATAAAGAGGGTCAACACGAATGATTCAATGACAAGCAACAAAAGTGTACGAACCCTTGAATGGCTCAATTTTTACCCCAGAAGATTAAACCCAGGGGTCGTGTCTCCCCCTGCTTGAGTTTTTTAAAAAAAAATCTAGAGGATTTGTTTCTGTTATCGAGATTCTTAGCCTTGTCAGCCCTTTAATGGTACAAGTTATACTGTGACAAAACTGACTAAACAAAAGCTTAAGCAGCATGTCCACATGCATTACAATATATAACTCCACATCAAATATCATAAAAAAAGATGATAAATGTTACTATGATTTGAGGATTTTTACAGGAACCTAAAAAGATCATCGAATCATGATCCACAAAGGTGTAGGCATGGCAAATAAAACTCTGAAAAGATGACTGCGAAAAATATTGTTTGGAACATACACTCCGTCCAGATGCTCTTTGTAGATACTGTCAAACATACGGCATATTTCCATGATCGTGTACAGCTTCCCCTGCATTTACCAATAAAATGTGTTCAACTAATTGAAGGTTAGTAGTAACGCTACACTACATGTGGAATTTATTCAGGGAAAGGCTACACATGGCAAACCCTGATACTATGAAAGAATATAATTATACATGCTAGTACCCAAAAAAAAAAGTATCAACCACACATGGCTAATGCGAGAAAGGGGAAGCATCACAAGTCAAATATTATTACTGTGCCTGCAGCAGGAAAAAAAAAACACCTAGGAGAATATATAACATGATAACATGTAAGAGAATCAAGTCATTGAGCAGGTTGATCAATAGAAATGCGCAGGAATTGAAGGGCATAATTAGTTATTCTAGCAGATAACACCGCCAAATAAACGCTGATGAGGACCGTATGAAAAACAATATGCACACAGCATTGAACTGCTAGTAGGAAAATGTGGGCTGTCTTACCCCAGCATCATTAGCAATGGGTTTTCCAAGTCGATTAAGTTCAGTTTCCAGCTCTGCAATTGTCTTTGTTATAAGAGATTGGAGCCCTGGGATCCTTGATTTGATCACTTGTTCCAGATGCTGCATAAGCACCAAAGGTTATAAGTCAAAGAGTCAAACTAGCATTACCTGCATCTACATTAAAGAGAAAAGGCATACTTTTGAAAGCATCTTTCCTAAATATTCAGATCCCATCCTAGAAGCCATGTGCTTATATTCTGGTGTAGTTGCAAAATACTCTCGCTCTCTACGCCTAGCAGCAATCATGTCCACATTCTTGTTGATATCTTGTTGGGACCGATTAACAACACCAACCCACGGTGTTTGGAGACGGTAAGATCTTCCTTCCAGGATCTGCAGGAAAAAAAATTAATACAAAATCAAATTCAAGCAATTATTCAGATAACCTTTGTTGATACAATTGATGCCCCATATATTTGATCATTATGTTCTCTTTACATTTAGGACTGTGAGCGCAACCTAGAGATTTGGTGTTGCTAAGGCAAAATACAGTATAGAATAGAAGTCAACAGACATCGACAACAGTTAGTTGCTTGGTTGGTCCAAAGATTACCAATAAAGTTAAGGACAAAGACTATTCTAATAAGATAATGCTACAGCAAGCTATTAAGTATCTAGTAAATTCTTTAAAAACATACAGACTTACATCAACAGCATCGGTACCCTTGTCCATCAGATCAATTTTTGTAAGCACACCAAAGGTCCTTTCACCTGAATCAACAACCGTGCACTTCTATAAAACATGCACATGACTTAAGATAAACAATGTACCAAAATTACACGAATGCAGTAAAAGTACATCTTTCATCAACGAAATTAACTTGAGAACAATGGCAGCAATTGTCTGAGTACTGTAAATTAACTTTCAACAGAGACGGACAAATCGACATTGGTGTATGAAAATCACAAGACTGTCAGCCCATACCAATATTCATCATATCAAACTAACTCAGGATAATATATCATTATGAAGGTTCCTGGCATGCCAAAAGTTAAAGCATATGTAACAATAGTCATTAAAGACATGTATAGTCTTATATTGTATATGCAGAGCATGATTTAGGAAATGGAGGATCAAAGCCAACTTGAAATCCCATGGATGAAATGTGGTTTTGATTGTCATCCTAAAACAAAACCTTATACTCAATAGGCATTAGGAACAATTTGACAGTGCTTGCGGCACTGCTTCCATTTTATGAATGCTTCCTGGTTTTAAAACTAATTTTCCTATTTTGATAAATTAACCGAAGTGTGTTGTGTGCACGCATTGACTAGTATAAGAAAATATGTGCTACTAACCACATTGTATATCATCTTTCTTTGAACTGACAAAAGAGGCATACCTTTGGGATCAACTTCCCGTGAAATCTTGATTGCATCAGAAGTAGCAAGATCCTGATTGGCTGGGGAAACAGCCAGAATGATACAATTTGGCTGAGAAAAGCAAAAAAAAAAATGCTAGTTATATAAGTTTTTCCAATACATAGAACATAAGTCAACAGCTCAAACAACAACAACAACAACAACAACAACAACAACATAGCCTTTTGTCCCAAGCAAGTTGGGGTAGGCTAGAGATGAAACCCAAAAGAGACGAGAAACAGGGAGACACATAAAGGGACATAAAGGGCACAAGACAAAAAGAGGTCACGGTTCAGGCACGTTGATTGCCAATCTCCAAGCGCTCCTTGTTGGAATATGTGTGTATTAGGCCCATGAGGCTAGGCCCATGAGGCCCATATATGGTTACCTATATAGCTACCCCTCTAGGGTTAGCCCAAATTAATAGAAACACATTTCCTAACATGGTATCAGCAGCTTAGGTTTTCCTCTTCCCTCCCTTCCCCAGCCGCCGCCCCCTGGCTGCCGCCGCCGCCGCCATCTCCATGGCTGGCCGGCCTCCTCCTCCCCCTCCTCCCTCCTTCCACGCCTTCCCACCCCTCCCTTCTCCTTCCTAGGCGCAAATCGCAGCTCCATCCTCTGCTGCCGCCGCCCCTGCCCCTGCAGCCGCCGCCTGCCCGTCCCCTGCCGCCATGGGCGCGGCTGCTCCCGCCGCCGCCCCAGCCGCCATGGGCGCGGCTTCTCCGGCCGCTGGACGCGCCGCCGCCGGCCCTGTCACCCTGGGCGCGGTAGCCCCCGCTGCTGCGCGCGCATCCGGCCAGGGGCCTGCTGCCGCTGCTCCCACCGCCGAACTCCTCCACGGCGCTGCTGCCGCCCTTGCTGCTGCGGGCGCGGGAGCCGCTGCTGCGGGTGCAGCAGTCGCGGGCGCGGGCGCAGCCGGTGTAGCCGCGGGCCTGGGCGCCGCTGCGGCTGAGCCGCCCGCCGATGCTCCCCTCCCCGGCGCGGGTCTGGACGCTGCCGGACATCTTCCCGGCGCCCCCGACGCCGGTGGCCTCTTCCCTGGCGCTTTCCTCCCGGTGGTGGCGGGCACTGATGGCATTCACGCCTTCCATACCCTACCACCGCCGACCATCCCCTACCCCGGTCGGGCTGCTCCTGCTCTTGCTGCTGCACTCGTCGCCGCCCGCGCTGCAGCTGCTGAGGGCCAGGCTCGTGTCCGCGCCGCGACCCTCGCCTGGGAGCGTGAGCGGGATGCGGCCGATGCCCTGGCCCGTCAGATCGCTGACGTGGAGCAGCGCCTCGTTCCTCCCGTCTACAACGACCCCGGGGCTACCTCCTCCGGCTCGACGGGCCACCGCGCGTCCAACACAGCGGTCATCTGGCACGATCCGGCCGATCCGCTTGTGACGCAGCTCCACTACCAGGCCGGGGGTGTTCAGAACATCCGCCTGCTTGTCCCGGTGGTTCTCGAGCCCGAGTCGCCTTCCTACGCCCGTTGGCGGGACCTGGTCCTCCTCACCCTCCGCCGCTACGCCCTTGACGACCACGTCCTCGTCGATGCCTCGGTCGCGGCCCAGACCCACTCGTGGCTGCGCCTTGACAGCATCGTCCTCTCGTGGATCATCGGGACGATCTCCGTCGACCTCCACGACCTCGTCCGCAACACGGCGGATGCTCGTCAGGCCTGGCTGGCGCTCGAGGGCCAGTTTCTCGGCAACGCCGAGGCCAGGGCTCTGCGGCTCGATGCGAGCTTCCGAACCTTCGTCCAGGGTGATCTCACTGTTGGCGAGTTCTGCCGGAAGATGAAGACCATGGCAGACTCCCTTGGTGACCTGGGCTGGCCCGTGGAGGACCGCATCCTGGTCCTCAATGTCCTCCGCGGGCTCAGCGACCGCTACGCCCACCTCAGGACATGGATCACCCGCCAGCGCCCCTTCCCCACCTTCCACCAGGTCCGTGACGATCTTGTCATGGAGGAGCTGACTCAGGGCCTCCAGCCTGGGCCAGCCACCGCGCCGGGATCCTCGACGGCCCTTGCGGCCACTCCACCGTGTTCGTTCGCCTTCCCACGTCCGTCCACTACGTCGCCGTCGTCCCTTCTTGGTCCTCCTCCCTCTGGGCCGAGCGGGGGTGGGGGGGCCGTGGCGGTCGCCGTCGCCGCGGCACTGGACGTGGGGGGGGGGCCGTGGCGGGGCTAACCATGCGCCGACGGCTCCACAGGGGACTCCATGGCCTTCGTTCCACAACCCATGGTAAGGACGCATCTCTATGTGGCCTTACCACGCTCCCGGTGGCGAGACTCGTCCACCGGTGGCCATGCTCACTGGCGCTCCACCTCCCGGTGTCTTCCCTACGTCACAGTGGGTTGCACCTGCCGGCACCCCTCCTGGGGTTGCGGGATGGGACCAGGCGGCCTTGGCTCGCTCGTTCAGCACCATGGGCCTGACACCTCCTGTCGGACCGGAATGGATCGCCGACTCGGGTGCCACCTACCACACCACCCCTGACCCTGGTATACTCTCCTCTGTCCACTCTCCTTCTTCCTCTCTTCCTTCGTCCATTATGGTCGCAAATGGTTCCTGTCTTCCTGTCACTTCTGTGGGTACCGCCGGTGCTCATAGCTTCTTTCGTCTTCCTGATGTTCTTGTCGCTCTTTCTATGGTTCACAATCGTCTTTCTATTCGTCGTTTTACAGCTGACAATTCTTGTTCTGTGGAGTTTGACTCTTCTGGTCTTACTGTGAAGGATTTGGCTTCCCGGCGTCCTCTGCTCCGATGTGACAGCACGGGGCCCCTTTACACTCTTCACTTCCCGACGGCTCCTTCATCTTCCTCGCCGTCCGTTTTTTCAGCTGCCTTTGCCACCTCTACCTCCTCTACTACTTGGCACCGGCGCCTCGGCCATCCTGGACGTGATGCCCTGATGCAGCTCAGTCGTAGCTCCGACATTCCGTGTATTCGGGCTGATGCTGAGCATTTGTGTCATGCGTGCCAATTGGGCCGACATGTTCGTCTTTTCATAGTTCACATGCGGCCCGCATTTTTGATCTTGTACATTGCGACCTATGGACATCTCCTGATATCAGTATTTCTGGCTATAAGTACTACCTTGTGGTTGTCGATGATTTTTCACATTATTCGTGGACCTTTCCCTTGCGTGCGAAGTCTGATACGTTTTCCACGCTCCTTCACTTCTTTACTTGGGTGTCCACACAGTTTGGTCTTACCATCAAGGCCGTCCAGTGTGACAATGGTCGTGAGTTTGATAACTCCACCTCCCGGCTTTCTTCCTCTCTCACGGTGTTCAGTTGCGCATGTCTTGCCCATACACCTCCTCACAGAACGGCAAAGCTGAACGCATGATTCGCACCAACAACGACACCGTGTGCACCCTTCTGTTTCAGGCCTCTCTCCTTGCTCGCTTCTGGGCTGAGGGCTTACACACCTCCACCTACCTCCTTAACTGTCTTCCTTCCACTGCCTGTCCCGCTCCTACACCACACCACGCCCTTTTCGGTACCCCTCCGCGGTACGATCACCTTCGCGTCTTTGGGTGTGCGTGTTACCCCAACACCGCTGCCACTTCTTCTCACAAGCTGGACCCTCGATCCACTCTCTGTGTCTTCCTCGGGTACTCCCCGGATCACAAGGGGTACCGGTGCTTTGACCTTACCTCCCGACGGGTACTCATCTCCCGCCATGTGGTGTTCGATGAGTCCGTCTTTCCCTTCTCCACCGCACCCCCCACCACTCCTGTTCCTGATCCACCCTCCCTCTTTCCCGCTGACATGGTGGTCGAGCCACCTTTTCCGTGGTCTCCTGCAGGTACTGCTTCGCCGCGCTCCTTGCCGGGCACCTGTCACGGCTCCCCGACGGGTCCGGCCCCGGCGTCCTCTGGCACGGACCCGACCTCTCTGTCTAGCGCCGATCCGGGGACCACGCTTCCCGATACGGCCCCGGGGGGGCTCTGCCGGTCGCCGTCGCCCGATGCTGCCCCGGTACCCTCTTCGCGGTACGCAGCGCCGGTACGGGTGTACCAACGCAGGCCGCGGCCGCCGCCACTCACGGTACCTTCTCCGCCGGGGACACCGACACCACCACCTCAGTCCCCGCCGGCCCGTGAAGCACCGCCGGTCTACCACCCACCGCTTCTTCACCGACACCCGCGGCATGTTCACTCGATGGTGACACGGCACGCGGCTGGCACGCTGCCACCCCGGGTCCTTGCGGCATCGACCAGCGGCGCGCCGGTCTCCCCGGTACCCTCTTCTGTCCGTGACGCCCTGTTGGATCCTCACTGGCGTCGCGCGATGGAAGAGGAGTACGCTGCACTCCTCGCCAACCAGACGTGGGAGTTGGTGCCCCGGCCGCCAGGCTCCAACGTCGTCACCGGCAAGTGGATCTGGACCCACAAGCGTCGGGCTGATGGCACTCTCGAGCGCTACAAGGCTCGCTGGGTTCTTCGGGGTTTCACTCAGCGTCCTGGAGTCGACTATGATGAGACTTTCAGCCCGGTGGTCAAGTCTGCCACCGTCCGCACCGTGCTCTCACTGGTGCTAGCTCGGTCGTGGCCAGTCCATCAGCTGGACGTCAAGAATGCCTTTCTGCACGGCCTTCTCACCGAGACAGTGTACTGCAGTCAGCCGGCGGGGTTCGTTGATTCCTCCCGTCCCGACATGGTCTGTCGGCTCAACAGGTCTCTCTACGGCCTCAAGCAGGCACCCCGGGCGTGGAACCATCGGTTTGCTGCTTTCCTGCTGACTCTGGGGTTTGTGGAGGCCAAGTCGGATACATCTCTGTTTATCTATCAACATGGAGCTGACGCTGCGTACTTGCTGCTCTATGTTGATGACATTGTCCTCACAGCCTCTAGTGAGCCCTTTCTCCGCCGGATCATTGCCGCTCTTTAGCAGGAGTTTGCTATGAAGGATCTGGGTGTGCTCCACCATTTCCTCGGGGTCACTGTTGAGCCTCGTCCTGCCGGGTTACTTCTTCACCAGCGGCAGTACACTCGGGATATCCTGGAGCGGGCTGGGATGACTGACTGTAACCCCTGCTCCACTCCGGTTGATACTCAGGGCAAGCTGTCAGAGGCTGAGGGCCCCCCAGTGTCTGATCCTACTGCATACAGGAGTCTTGCTGGTGCCCTTCAGTACCTCACATTTACCCGGCCGGACATCACCTATGCAGTTCAGCAGATCTGTCTTCACATGCATGATCCTCGGGAGCCCCACCTCACGGCTCTCAAGCGCCTCCTCCGCTACCTCCGGGGCACGATCGACTACGGCCTCCTACTTCACCGGTCCTCCTCAGCCGAACTTGTCGTCTACACTGACGCTGACTGGGCCGGGTGTCCGGACACTCGGCGGTCCACCTCCGGCTACGCTGTCTTCTTGGGCGGCAACTTGGTGTCCTGGTCGTCTACGCGCCAGCCTGTGGTCTCCCGGTCCAATGCCGAGGCGGAGTACCGCGTTGTCGCTAACGGCGTGGCTGAGGCCTCCTGGCTCCGGCAGCTTCTGGCTGAGTTGCACACTCCACCCTTCCGGAGCACACTGATCTACTGCGACAATGTCAGTGCGGTCTACCTCTCCACCAATCCCATCCAACACCAGCGGACGAAGCACGTGGAGATCGACCTACACTTTGTCCGTGATCATGTGGCAATGGGCGAGGTGCGGGTCCTTCATGTTCCGACCACCTCCCAGTTCGCGGACATCTTCACCAAAAGCCTCCCGTCATCGACCTTCACCGAGTTTCGCTCCAGCCTCAACATCACCAGTGGCTAGTTGCGTCTGTGGGGGGGCATGTGTGTGTTCTTTCTTCTTCTTGTTCAGCCTAGAACTCCGCTGCGCCGGTGGTTCAGACTGCGGGGGGTGTTGGAATATGTGTGTATTAGGCCCATGAGGCTAGGCCCATGAGGCCCATGTATGGTTACCTATATAGCTACCCCTCTAGGGTTAGCCCAAATTAATAGAAACACATTTCCTAACACTCCTGTCCATAGCTAAATCCTTGAAGATATTCCACTCCTTAAGATCTCTCTTAACAGACTCGTCCCAAGTTAGTTTAGGTCGACCTCTACCGCTCTTTACATTATCGGCCCGCTTTAGAACTCCACTACGCACCGGCGCCTCAGGAGGCCTCCGTTGGACATGTTCAAACCATTTCAACCGATGTTGAATCAATTTCTCCTCAATTAGTGCCACCCCAACCCTATCCCGATAGCTCAAAGATGCTATAATATGACTAGGAAGAAAAGCATGCAAATCTAGATAAAGGGTGAACAAGTGACTGCCAGTGTGGAATGATAAGCACAAATGGTCATCTTATCCAGTTAAATTAAGCAAGATCAGCAATGAAATGTCAACATATAAAATGAAGGCAGTTGCAGTTAACCATACCTTTTCAATATATGAGCGAACCATATTTTCAATGTCCTGAACAATACTCTCCGGTTGGCCCTCTGCCAAGAGTAAAGACAATAGCAAATTAAGACAAGAATATCTAAATAAAGAACAACAAAAAAATAATTGATAATCACTTACCAACTGCTACTTTAGTAAGCCCAGGAAGATCAACAAGAGTAAGATTCACAACTGCAAGAATCAGACAAAACAAAAAATTAAGGGGCATGGAACTATATCAGATAAACCACATAACACGATTCAAATACGTTATGGCTGTCCAACTTATGACAGAGTCGACAAGCTAAAGGAAAACCATAAATCCTTTGCAACAAACAACAATCTCTAGGAAGCGAACAGTTGAGATGTGATAATGCAACAGCAACAATATACCCTGCTAGTGTTTGCATCTTACCATGTGGAGAAAATATGCTTAAATGGATAGGGACAGACGATATTTGCTTTGAACGGCCTGTTTCTCTGTCAGTTTCATCAGCTATCTCCTTCCTCACAGCAGCTGCAAGAATACAACTATAATTATGTACCCAGTACCATCTGGATAAACTGAATTTACAATTTAAAAATAAGTCTGGTTTAGCATTGAAGACCATTTCCCACAAGACAAGTGCGAGCGTTTGTTCATGTTTAAGGAAAAAAATACAGCAAACAAGAAGCTAGTACGATAGCATAATTAATATAATATAATATCAAAAAAGGATGTTCCAATGAGCATCACGAAATTCAACTATAGAGCAGTCCTCAACCATAAGTGACAATATAATTTGATATAATCATATCCCATCAGTCATGAATCATGCAGCACCAAAGGAAAAAAGAGCAGATGAATTACCAAAATCTGTAAATCTCTTTCTCGGAAGGTGCATAAACTCAGCATATTCCCTGTCACCATCAATTTTGTGGAGCTGCAGCACCAGCGGCCGCCGGGTTACAATGCCTGCAGATACCATTCCAACCAAAATACTAACATATCAGAACACCTAAACTAAAAGATAGCACTGGACTTCACAGCAAATACTTCTTACTACAACAGTACCTGAACCCCTCGGTAGGAAATCCTTCCCAACCACGCTCTCCAACACAGAGGATTTACCAGAGCTCTGTCAACAAAATTCAAACGTCAAACTGCGGCATTATTTGAATTATGCATGTAGAAATCCAAACGTCATGAAAGCACGAATCAGTTAGAGGAATAGCATCGAACTATGATTATCATCACGGAAACATCACATGAACATACTCGCATCCCTACTTGATCTCATTAGCGACTAGCTTCCTAACCCTTTGGGAGTCGAAAACCCAGCAATTAAGCAATCACGCGGGCAGTTGGGCGCATCAAAACTGCTCCAGATTCAAACATGTAAGCGACCCAAATCTAGCTTCCTGCACTCCGAGTGATTGCAGATCCAAGCAAAGCCAAGCCGCATCCACAACTAACCCTCGCGGTTCCACCAGCAACCCTTGAGATCCACCCCCACGAAGCTGGGTGACAGCACCAGATCCGACCAGAACCAACACAAAAAAGCGTGCCAGAAAGCGAAGAAGGGCACCTGTCCTCCGACGACGGCAATAGCCGGCAGCGAGTCCCAGAGCGTCGGGAGGGCGCTCTCCTCTCCGTGGTCTCCGAGAGCCGTGCAGGCCCTCTGCAGCTTGTTGACGAGGGTGATCAAGTTATCCATGGCCGCAGCGCAGGGTGGGCGAGATCTGGGCGGGTCGCACGACGCGGCGGGGCAGGCGAGATCGAAACGCGGAGCAGGAAGAAGGAGGGCGCGGAGGGGAGACGAGGTGAGGCCGACCGCCCAGCCGCGTCTAGGCGTCGGTCGTTGGGCTCGAGCTGTGGCCTGGAGATGCTGTGCAGGCAAGCGACGGTGGTCTGGTGTTTGGAGGCGTCTGCGGGAGTTGATTTGGGTTTTGAAAGGCTTCGTGGAGAAGAAATGAGCGTGGCGTCTGGCGTGCCGGCGTAATGGGCCTGCCATCTGATCTATCTAGCGTGCCGGCGTAATGGATTGCCCTCTTTGGTTAGTTCGGTAAAGTTTCTGTAAATTTGATTTCCTGAATTTAGTTTGAAGAAGATGTGTTTAATTCAATTTGCTTATAACGACCTAAAAATCGTCATCACGTGGAGCACCGAATTAGCTGTCAAGTTTGGGCAAACTTTGTGCTAAAATTTTATACAATTGAAGTAAACAATAAGAATGCGTTGCTGTAAGAATTTAACCATCAAGCTCTAAGGTGGCAAAATCAATAAATGTTGTGAAAGTAATAGTACTATGACAATTTTGAATGTCTTCTCTCAAATACCCAGGAGATTTTTTATTTTTTCTTTGAAATGATACCCAAGAGATTTGCGCGTACCGAAGAAATGAGTGCAAATTACATATCACAACGTGTATGACTGTAGTCTTCATCCTGCTTGAGAGAAAATAAGTATGCTCACTTTGTTTCAAAGTTTTGATCTTGTCCTAACTCCTAAGTCAAAACTTTGACCGAGTTTATAGAAGATTATATTAACATCTACAATATCAGATATTTCATGGTGTGTCTAATAAATCTTGTTAGATGTTTTAATGTTTGTGCAATTTTGTATAAACTTAATCAGTGCTATTTTTTTTACATAAACTGCTCAAAGCTCAATAAAATTAACTTAGAACAAATTTAAAAAAATTACAACTTGATCAATGGTGCTACAAGAAATTGGATTGTTAGTTTCAATTTATCTACTATTATTACTATATCCCCTCAGTTGACACTGATTTAACAAACTTTACTGATCTTGTCTCAAGATATCCTTAGAGTTCTAAATTGCCATTTCACCATGCTAAAATGTAGGTAAAAACTATTGTTTGCAAAAACAGCATATACTTTCTATTGGAAGAAGTGATTTTTTTTAGAGAAAGGTTTGTGCTTTGTGCGCCTTTATTGAACCACCAAAGCATAATTCAATTTACATTCAACGTAGCATATTTGAGGTGTATGTGCCATTGAAAGAGGGGATATAGAAGGCATTTTGAAAATGGATCATATTGTTGCCTAACATTGTTTCTATTGTATCTGTATCGTCCGACACTCATCCTCTGAACGCTTCGTGTTGTTTGGCCTAGGGATTTATCGTGTCCATCTTCCTTTGCTCTTGCTTGTGTTGAAGAAATTGGAAGCTCCCCTCTAGCATTTTTATTAATGTACTCGAACTGCATCCTCATGTAGGCTGTCTGCGTGGTCCTGAAGTGAGAGGATGTTGCCTTGCTTATGAAGCGAGAGGATCAAAAGAGAACAATCTGAAATGGGGAATAGCTGTTCAAGAGGGACATCCAGGGAGAAAGGCATCATTAGCTGTTCAAGGGACGACAGGGGAGACAAGGCGGTGAGAGAAAGAGCGTGTACAATCATATGTGCCTTTGGTAGAGTCATATATAGGAGTGTATGTAGCTTTGCTATTGGTACCGTTTTTTTCCAGCTCATACATCTATCTATTGAAGTACACACATGGATGACTTAGACATGAATGTTTGTGAATTTGTATTTCTTTCATTTGTTGATTTAGTTTTTTAGTTTTATGATTTATTTTAGTTTTAAGATTTATTTTTTTTTCTAGATGCCACCGTAGCGTTAACACGGGCAATATACTAGTATAATAAGATGACATCCAGACATCCGTAGTATTTGGTATTATCTAGCGTTAGGTAGATTATAAGATTTTAAGACTTTGGGCTGTACGATTTTGAGAATACGGTCCCGTTTGGCTGTGCTGATAAGCCGGCTAAAAAACACTGTTGACTGATTTGTTGTAAGAGAAAAACACTGTTTCGGCTGAAAAAACAAGCTGAAAAATACGGATTATAAGCCGGATGAATAGGGCTTACGCCTCATGATCTCCCTTTGCTTGGATGTGGTGAAGATTTTTTTTATTACAATCTCATACTCTTGGACCCATCCAAACATTTGAACCCAAATCGTGTCGCTGAAAGCATCACGATTGCATTTATCTGTTTTTTTTAAAATTGTCACGGTTGCGTATTGTACTGGAAAAGTGGAAAACACACAGTAATAACAAAGTGACAGTATATATATGAGTAGAATGGTCCGCCGAGACGACCATCCGGTAGACCAGCTGCGTAGCTGCGGCGGCGGCGCCCAGAAATGCACTCCGAAAGAGCCGGACGTGGAGGATCGCACCGCACGGCGCACGGCGCCGTGCACGGGACCCATAGTTCGACCTGGACCGTCTGCTCGCTCCGTTTGCCTTGCTGGTACGCGCGCGGTTGGAGACGCTGGTGGGTGGTCACCGTCGAGGAGGAGGACGGAGCCCGCGGCGGCCGACCGGCCGTGGGGTCGCTCGCTCCCTGGACCTGGTCCCCAGCCAACCGCTGCTCCACCTCCGCTCCGCGTTCAAAATTTGAAAACTGGCTGTGCTTCTTCCTAGCCGTTTGATGGGGTGATCGATCCATGGCAGTGGCCCATGGTAGCTTCCCAGCGTACGAGTAGCTTTAACCTTTTGTTCCCTTGGAGCGTACTACTAGTTACGCTCTGGCTTGTTCCACGTGCCGCGTCAGACTGTTTCGGGCACCCCGTAGCACGGGGCCTCACTCTGTTCTGTTGTGCACAGTACTCTTACGTGCAGACTGCAGAGAGAGAAAGAGGCAGCCTTGATTTTGGACTGCATTGCATCTGGCCCGGTTAGGTATGTCGGGCCTATTTCGCGTGTAGTTTGGTGCTCACTTTTGGAAATGTTGGGCCAGTATCGAGAGCAAGCCATATGGGCCTGATATTGAGCCCAGACCTCCTGGCCGTGGACAAAATTCTTCACTCTTCAACTAGGCCGAGTTCATTCAGCATCCTCAACTAGGCCCAAGGGCGTGTTCAGAAGACATGTCAATGTCGCCATCGCCAACTTGCCATGTCTGCCATACGAGTTTTGAACTGCGACGCAACTGTTGACACCGAGGTGTGACAACGCCTCTTCCCTTCACTCTGGGTACAAAACCCGATACCCGAACCCCGAACCCAAAATACCCGGACTTGAATCCGAAGTACCCGAACTCACCCTACCCGATCTCTTGTTCGGATAGTAAATCTTATTACCCGAATTTATATCGGGTAATTCGGGTAGTTACACCCGGTACCCGAAAAACCCGAATAATAATACGTATCAGGCTATTAGCGATTAAGTGCAGTAGCAAACTAGCCAAATTTCCCGTGGCCCTCCTCGGCTTTGCTTCCCAATTAACTCACCTCTTTACTTCCGTCTTCGTCTCCTTGACTCCCCGAGACTCCGAATTCCCGTGTGAAGCACAAGCACTGTTGTGATGGCAGGCAGCAGGCTTGAACTTTGCTCTTGTATCTTGTCAGTAGTAATAAAGTAGTCAGTACCTCAATACATGTGTCATGGTTTGGACCTGTGGTTAAAAACTTGAATGCGTCGTTTATCTGTTATGTTAATGAGTTATCATCTATTCTGTGCAAAATTCTATGATGTTATCACTTTTGCTATGATTTTATATATTTCGGGTATATTAGGTATACCCGAACCCGAACCTGAATTTGCGGGTACCCGAACCTGTGGGTAGTGATTTTTTTGTTGTTATCAGGTAACAATTCTCATTACCCGAACTTTTAAAAACCCGAACTATCCGACCCGAACTTTACGGGTTACCCGAACGCCCAGAGTGATCTTCCCGTGTCCTGAATCTACTGACGGAGGATTTTTCAAACCAATCCATTCTGAGACGGGCACTCGACAATGCTCCAGAGTTAATGCGGACCGGCAACCGTCGACCTTTCCAGCTTTGGAGGAAACGGCAAGAATAGCCTCGCATTGCATTTTCCATCTCCATGCCTTACGAATAAAGTTGCCCACACCATCAATGGGCAACGATTAATTAATCCAGTGGCCAGGTCAGTCCCTCCGACTACCCGTAGTCATGGACCTCTATATTCATCCTCTATACGTTCTAGTCAACAAGATTCTCTCCTCTATACTCAATTCTCCCGCACCCATCCATCCTCTATATCATCCTCTATCTACTCTATCTACAGTGGGACCCACTTGCCACTTTATCTAAATATATCCATGTGTGATATAGTTTTGAAGGATTTATTGAGACGAATTTAATGGTGCAATCAAAATTTAATTTGGATTTTTTGTTTGTGAGTTATATCAATTTTCCCCCCTTGTGTTAGCTAGTGGGGCCCGCCACTGTAGAGTATAGAGTAAGCACTGTACCACTCTAAATATAGAGTGAGAGAAAAGATAGAGTATCGTTTTAGAGTACCCACTGCGGCTAGTCTCAGTGACTAGCTGGCCCAACGGCCCTCTCCACCACCTAACCATGCCGGCCTTATTAAAGGAGTCTGTCCACCCGAAGTTGTTTTAACCCTTATCAACTAAATTTTTGTCCATATACTTACACTGTGTTATAGCTATATTTACATCGCCTTATTATTATATTTACAATGATTTCTTTAATGTAATTTATTAAACGGACTTATGTAATTTGGGAATATCTCAAATATATACCAATTTTTTAAAAAAATATATAAATTATTTCTATGGATTCCAGGCATCAGAGAAATATATGTCAAATTGTTCACAAATGTCATCAAATTGGTTACAAATTATGCAAAAATTTCAGAAAAATACAAATTATCCCTTCCCTTCCCTGATCAGCCGCGCACACCCGACGGTTGTCCGGAGACGAAAGTCGTGGCGGCGGTGCAGCCTAGGGGCCGCGGGCGGCTGGCCTGGTGACGGCAGCGACAGAGGGAGCAGCCAGGGGCTGGCGACGGACGCAGGGGGCGGCGCTGTGGCAGGGGCCGGCGACGGACGGACGGCCTGGGGGCCGTAGCAGAGGGAGGCGGTGTCGGGGACCAGCGGTGGAACACATGGAGCCAAAAGAGGTAGCGGCCGAGGTACATGACAGCGCGAGCGGCGGCGGCGGAGAGAGGGCTAGCGATCGAGCCAGATCCAACCGTCCAGAACGCGACGCCCGTCTAATCTAAGGGCCAGAATTTCGGTTGATGCATAGACCCAAATCAGCCGATTGACCATTAGCATTTCTCTAAAGAAAAACCACGCATGTGTCAAATCTCCGAACATAAATGTCTCGCCCAAAATAACAATAACTAAAAAAAATCTCCAGACATAAATGACGGCTCGAAGCAAACAAACACATAACATTTCTTTTTATAGGCTAAAAAGAATTGGCCATGGGTATACCATGTTCCATGTATATATTTATCTTGTTCTCTGCAGCTAAATTTTAAGCTTTAGACTCTATAAAATGAAAACTTCTTGGATAAAATATTTATTCCTTTATTTTCTCCCCCTCATTTTTTTTCTCTATCCACGATCATTTCTGTGACTATCCTTACTCCTCTCCTTGTTGCATCCACAAGGCTAATTGAATGTCCAACGTCAGTCGGTGAGAGGCGTCGTCGCTAGACTGAGATTGGGTGACTTTCCTTCGGTAAGTCACAACGTGACTTTCGCCCCTGTATCTGCCGTCGAAACAAGATCCAAGGGCTACGGACATTTTCACCGTGGGGGACCAAGCTATTTCATATTTTCACCCATGATAACAAGGGGAAGGCAAGCATTGCGCGCCGTGCTCTGCTCGCCTCGCCGCGCATCAGAGGAGCGGCCCGGAGGTCCGTGGGATCTGGCGAGGAGCGCCGCGCCATCCTTCTGCCCTGGGACTGCGAGAACACCTCATGGAGGAGGTCCTCTCGGACTCTGGCGGCGAGCTGTCTCGGACTCTGGCGCCATCCTTCTGCCGGGATGCCGTACAGAAGCGCCGCGGGGATGCTCTGGATAGACCGGCCTGTGTTCGCGCCGTGCACTCACGCTGTGTGTGCTGGACTGGGATGTTCTGGAGTCGTTGCCGACCATGGCTTGCGCCAACATGAAGGCACACCTGGCCGGCAGCGGCGCGCTTGATTAAACCGTTTGTAGGTGAGTTCGATGATGATGAGAGGCTCCGGCACAATATGTATGCTTGCAAATTTGAAACATGCAACACATCAGAGAATGCCGTCCATCTCTACTGAATCGTCAATCACAATGAGATGAATTGCAAAGATCGAAACCTGCATTAGCCAAATTAGTCCCCAAATCATCATCACACATCACAGTGAGATGAGCGGCCCCGCGACGGCGGCGCTTGGCCGGGGCGCATCCGCGCGCGGCGATGGCGGTGCAGGGGCGCTCGGCCGGGGCGTGTCACCATGGCGGCGGCGCGCGGCAGGGGTGAGCTCGCACGGCAGTGCGTCTGCGATGGTGGCTCGCTGCGCACGCTCGTAGTGCTGGCTGCTAGCTCGCCGTGTCCCCCTCCGCGACGGTCGCGCTCGCTCCAGGTCCGCGTCGTCCTCTGCGCCAACTGCGAGCTTGCAGTGTCGCCCTCCGCGCTTGCCACGCCCAGGCCAAGCGCCGCCCGCACACGCTCGGAGCAGCGCTGGTCGCCGCAGGCCCGCGGCGTCCGGACACGCTCGCAGCAGCTCTGACCGCGAGCTCCGGGAGCTCCTGCGTTGTCAAGGGAGAGAAGCCAAGCCAAGGCTGAAAACGACTGAAGCCCTTAGATCTTGCGTCAATCTGCGTCCGTCGTGGCTCGCCATCTCATGTTTGTTATTGCCAGCACACTTGCTACATAGGTACATTCACTCTCGAAAATATAAACATTAAAGTTTGCAGGAGTTACAAAAAAAGGAGTAGAGATGAAAATAGAAAATTCACATGTGGGGTGTGCTAGACTCAATTTTGAGAAGGAAATTATACTCTATCTGCAAAAAAAAGGCAACTCTGTGTTATTTTCCATGTTGATCGGTTATGTCTAATCAAATTGATAAAAATGCTGATATTTACGAAACTAAATAAGTATATTAGATTATTAATTATGAAATCTATTTTTAAAGGTAAAAGTTTTTAGAAACATAAATTTCGACACTAACCTTCATAAGCTTAGTCAAACTTTCTTTTCACACAGCCATCGGCAAAAAAAAAATGTCGGACATGTACAAGTAGAGAAGAAGTGTTTTTTTTACATAGTTGAAGCCTGTAATGGCATTTTGTGCACATTTTGAGACTCGTATACTATCCACATTGCGACCCTGTAAATCATCCTCCAGGAACCTATAGCGGACGAACCGGCTGCAGCGGGTATGCTATTGCGTACGCTACGCGCGTGGGGCCCGCCGAGCGAGCGAGCAGAGAGGGGAAGGAGAAGGGAGAGAGGGAGAGAGCAGAGGGAGGTGGATGGACGCGCCGGAGCCCATGGCCGCCCGCTGCTCGGAGCCGCCGCGAGCTCGTGACCGCCCACGCCCGGACACCGTCACCTCGCCGCTCGGAGTCGCCTCGCCAGCGCCGCCACGCCCGCCCGACCGCCTCTCCGCGCCCGGAGTAGAGCCGAGCTGTTCGCCGGATGGAGGAAAAGCGGCGATGGTGCCCGCGCCCCGGCTGAGGTCGCGCGCGCCCGTCCATGCTCGCGAGCGCGGCGCCGCCGGTCGCGGGCCTCGCCTATGAGCGCCGCCGTGCTCGCCCGTGCGCACCGCGGCCTCGCCTGCGAGTGCCGCCGCCCTCCTTGCCCGCGCTGCCAGCTACGCGCGCTCGTCCCACCGGCCCGTCGCGCGCCCGCGCGAGCTCGCCCGGCCGACCCCGGCGCAAGGTGATAATATAGAGTATGGATGAGTGCGGAAAAACTGGATATAGAGGAGAGGATCTCGATGACCAGAATGAAAAATTCCCTTTAGAGGATAGAGTACGACGAGTGCGGAGGATAAATTTAGAGTACGATGAGTGCGGACAATTTTATTACCACCCGACGGGGACTCGACGTGTCTAGTCAAATGAACCAATCTCGTTCCATCGTCAAGTGATCCTATTTTACAACTTTGCAACGAGCCACCAGCGATCATGGTGACGACTCACGACACGCAAACTGGTTTGTTTCCCACGCCAATAACGAGATTCTCTGGAGTTGGTCTCTCTGCAGTTTTTTTTTTTTTTTTGATACAGGCCTCTCTGCAGTTGGGGTCAGTAACAGTAACAGGTGGGCCTGCCAAATGGACGCCGACGGCGGATGAGCCCAACGCGGCAACGCCGCAAGCCGAGCAGAACAGCCAACCCGGTCAGCAAGGACAGCACCTGTTCAAAGCACAACAGCCAACCCGGCCGCGCGTGCTCGCGGTGTGTTTCCTGCATAATAAAACCCGCCTCGCCCGGGCCGGAGGCCGGCGCAAGTGGGTCAACTCGCAACCGCAAACCAGAGAGGCGGGGCCGGCTCCCCGGAGTCCGGAAGCGCCCAGGCGCCGCCGTCGCTGTCGCCACCGCGCCCGGCTCGCCCGCGTCCACAAAAGCCGCCAGGGCCCGTGCGCCGATGGATCCTGCCGCGACGGCGGATCCCGGCAGCTCCAGCTCCCCCACGCCCACGCTGCGGAAGCGGAGGATCTCTATAGACACGTCGCGACGAGGAGGCGACGGCGCGTTGCGGGAGACCGCGCCCAGGCCAGAGCGGGAGGAGCAGCAGCAGGAGGAGGGCTCGATGGCGGCGTCCGCGCCGGCGGAGGCGGCAGCGGCAGCGAGGGAGGGGGACCTGGAAGCGGCGGGCGAGCCGATGAGCCCCGCGGGACGGCTGTTCCGGGAGAAGCACTTCAACTGCTACATCGTGGCCGTGATCGGGCTGGGCGCGGCGGTGGACGTCGCGGCGGCGCGCGCGGGGCTGGAGGCCACGCTCGTCCGCCACGCGCGCTTCTCCAGCATCCAGGTAGGCCTCCCTGCTTAGCTCGCCTCAGGAATGGTTTCGCGGCGGGCTGATGCCGAATTTGGTCTGTTTTTCGTTTGCTTCCGCTCTCGGCTCCCCTACCAAACCCGGCCGAAGGGGCCGAGAGGGAAAGCGAGAGGACATGGTTCGCTGACCTCAGCCACGACGCTGGCACGCGGGACAGGGCATGGTGCACGGGCCACGTCTGCACCACCTTGCGGCACCGCCCGGCCCTTGTCCGCTCCGCAAGGTCTCTAGGATAGCAAACGGCAAGCGAGCTTCGTGCATGCCTGTCTGTGACTCCGGGCAAAGAATAGTTTGGCTCTGATCAGGATTCAGGATACCGCCAGGTTTTTCGGCTGATAACAGGGTGTCCTTGGCATCTGATGCTTGAGGTGACTGGTGTGCGGTGCTACTAAGACTGTGTTTAGTTGCACATGTAAAATTTTTTGAAGTACAGTAACATTTTCATTTGTATTTGGTAATTAGTGTCCAATCATGGACTAATTAGGTTTGAAAGATTTGTCTCGTGATTTACAACCAAACTGTATAATTAGTTATTTTTTACCTATATTTAATGCTTCATACATACGCCAAAGATTCGATGTAAAGAGGAATCTTGTAATTTTTTTTAAAGTCTGAAGGAACTAAACAGAGCCTAAAATCAAATACTCGTAGTTGATGCTGCACGCCTGCACATGTCCTCTTGCCTTTTTTTAGCTACGTTGTTTGTCCTTGGCTTCTGATATTTGTCGTGTTTTTTTAAACTTTGTTGGGCATAGAACCAGAGCTGAGAAATCTAGACATCTCCTTTTTTCCACAACGATCTAGACATCTCCATAAGAAATTGAATCACACTTAACCAAAATCTGTTCAAGTCTTCTATGTTTTTATTATTTGAGAGCAGTTTATATCCTTGTTTGCCCTAGTTTAACCAATATAACGTCGGAAGATCCTGATCTCTGCCTCAACATCCATCAAAACTCAAAACCATGGCGCAAAGCAACTTGCACTGTGGTTATAAAAGATTGGCTACGATTTTGCGTCCGGAGACAGACATGATTTTTATGCTCTACTAGAAATGTACCGTAGACTATTGGTTCCCAACAACGTAACAAACCTGGTGCAGTGCGAAGGAATGACTGGATAAGACCGACCAGATGGTGGTACTACATTCCATTTCATTGACGTGTCCGTCAGTCCGTGGTTAGGTCGCGTTTAGATGGCCAAAAAGGCCCAAAAAAATTTACGCAGTAACTGTCACATCGAATCTTTGGACTGTATGCATGGAACATTAAATGTAGGTAAAAAAATAATTAATTGTATAGTTTGTCTGTAAATGTCGAGATGAATCTTTTAAGCCTAGTTAGTTCATGATTGGACAAATTTTACCAAATAACAACGAAAAGTGCTACAGGAACTTTTCCTCAAAAATTTTTGGATCTAAACACAAATGTGATGTTCTCCAAATTTCCACTCAGCTCTGTTCGAGGATATGTTTTTTACTGTACGTGTTCCTGCACTGAAGTTTGAAGGTTCTCGGTCCGTGACTCTAGCGTCCTGTAGCGTACCCGAACTGCCTGTTCCTTGTTCTCTCTTGTCGGCTTTTGTAGCATAGCAGCCGTTTGACTGATGAATACGAAACAAAGAAACGCACACATGCGGCACGGCACTGCAAACCTGAAGATCAATAGTGCCATAGACTCTTCAAATCTCAAGCCATCGCTACCAATCCACCGGAAACAGATGGACAATATCATGAGTGCTGTGCAGGACCGCAGTGCAACTAGACGTCCAAACCAAGTGTTGCTGACTTGCTGTATCTCCCTTTCCTAACAAATATTTCTTTGCCGGTGATCAGAGATACAGCAAGTGGGTGAAAATTAATGGAGTCGGTCAGTTATCAATAAATCTCCCAAAAGAAAACGGTTGTGTGGAATTATCAATGATGGGTGAAAACGACCTGTTTTAATCTTGATTTTTCGCATTTCTGCTGGCAGGTGAATGATGATGATGCGAGAAAGAGCGCCAAGCCGCGGTGGGTGCGGACCACGGTGAACCTGGACGACCACGTCATCGTCCCCTACCTGGACCCTTCCGCCACGTCGACCAAGCCGGACCAGGCCGTGGAGGACTACCTGTCCTGGCTGTCCACGGCGCCCATGGACCACTCCCGCCCGCTCTGGGAGTTCCACGTCCTCGACTTCCCGACGTCCGAGGCCACCGCCACCGTCGCCATCCGCATGCACCACTCCCTCGGCGACGGCGTCTCGCTGCTGTCGCTGCTCATCGCGTGCACCCGCAGCGCCGCGGACCCGGCGCGGCTGCCGGAGCTGCCGCCCGCGCCGCGCCGCGCGGGCCCCCTCTTCGCCCGGCCGCGCCCGCCGCTCTCGGCGGGCCTCGTGGCGTTCGTGCTGTGGCTGTGGTCCTACGTCGTGCTCGCGTGGCACACGCTGGTGGACGTCGTGTGCTTCGTGGCCACGGCGTGGTTCCTGCGCGACCAGCGCACGCCGTTCATGGCCGCGTCCGAGGGCGTCGAGTTCCGGCGCAAGCGCTTCGTGCACCGCACGCTCAACCTCGACGACGTCAAGTTCGTCAAGAATGCCATGAAGTGTGTAAGAGCTTCTCTTGTTTGCTACTCCTAATTCAGTTAGCTCTCCTTCCAAAGGATTGAACCAAATACATCGTCTGATGGCTTTTGCAGACTGTCAACGATGTCCTTATTGGAGTGACTAATGCAGGGTTGTCGCAGTATTATTTCCGAAAGACCAGTGAGTGTAAACCTGTAATTCCATGCGCATCAATATTAAATCATGTTCCACATTAGCATTCTGCATCTCCTTCGCAACATGCTAAAAACCAGGCTACATTTTATCCTCATGTTTCTTGATTTTCGTCAGGTGATACCAACAGCGAGAGGAAAAAATCACAGAGCATTCGCGTCCGATCAGCTCTCCTCGTCAACATTAGGAAAACACCTGGTTTACATGTAATTGTTTCATCTGTTTTTTTTATGAATATATCAACACTTAGGGCGGCCTTTAATTTAGTATTGTCCTTGGATAATTTATTCTGAACCCGCAATTTGATTTTGAGCAGGCATTGTCGGAAATGATGGATTCTGGCAAGAACAGTGGGGCAAAATGGGGGAACCTGATTGGTTACATGATACTACCTTTCCATATAGCCATGCACGATGATCCTCTTGAATACATCCGCCAAGGGAAAAGGACGGCTGAAAGGAAGAAGGCTTCATTAGAAGCAGTTTTCACGTACTGGAGTGGGAACCTAATAGTCAAACTTTTTGGCATGAAGGTATGATTATCAACATGTTTGCTTTGATTGTTGTTTTTGTTTTACTTGTAGACTTGTGAGATTTTGGCAGTTCGGTGCAATTCATTTCAAGTTGAAACCAAATCATTTAAATTGTTTAAACTCTAAATCTAAAGAAAAAAAAACTAAAATTCACAATTGTCTGTATTCTCTGTAAAAGGACAAATCACAATTCACAGCCTTGTCATGAACTACTCTAAATTGGCAGGATCACATGACAAGAGTCTGAACGCTGTATTTTTTTTCACACTTACAATTTACAATAAGTTTTTTTTGGCACTTTGTTGTAACCAGAGGTCACATGACAAGAGTCTGATCTTTTGCAAATTAACACCTTGGACCAGATTGAGCTATCTTTTGTCTACCCTGGAATGCTTGACTAACTGTGAAACTTGTGTAGGCTGCAGCAGCTCTCTGCTATGGTATGTTCACAAATACGACCATGTCATTCTCAAGCATGGGAGGACCTGCTGAGAAGGTGGAGTTCTATGGCCATCCAATCGTCTATATTGCTCCCTCTGTCTACGGTCATCCACATGTAAAAGCTCGCTGGTCATTAATACTAGTATTGAACACTCAAACAGCTTTCAGATTCTCAATCTTTAATTATCTCATCTTAACGTGTGTAGGCTCTGACTGTACATTACCAAAGCTATACGAACTCCATCAAGCTTGTCCTCGCAGTGGATGATGCTCAGTTTCCAGACTCTCATCAGCTTTTGGACGACTTTGCCGAGTCCCTCAGGCTCATCCGTCAGGCAGCTTCAACAAGATGACAGAAAGAAACAAGATCAACATTCCTTTTTTTAGTGGAATATAGGTTGTTGATGAGAATATGCTTGGATTACTAGAGAGACAGTGCAAATTGTAAAGTGTAAGACTAGCATGCATATCAATATTGTTAGTTTGGTAACTGCTACATGTGCTTGCTAGTTTGGTAACATCAAATATGCTAGGATTACTATTTGACGTGACTCCTAATTCATGAATGAATGCTTAAATTCCTTAATGAAAATCGCCAAAGTGCATGTTCTTAGCTCGCCAAAACTACTTCCTTAGTAAAACTTGATCAAATCAATTATGGCTAGTAGCCTAGTACTTGTTGTCTTCCTACTCACAAATATACATCCATTTATATATCTTTGACTGAAGTTAAAAAAATTTATAACTTTGATCACTCATATAAAATTTGTATAGATTGACATTAGAGTAGGGGCTACCGCTGGCTAAAAGAAATTCCTCTACTGTCTTTGTGTTCCTTACGATATTAGGTTCTCTATTTGACGACTGTTGAGTGTTTTTGTTATGGTAATCTGTCGTTGGTGCAAGGCCTGCGTATCTAGCTTAGCTCGCAAAACATCTGAACTCTGCTGTAAGTTCTGAGTTCTGGTGAGACAAAATATCTCTGAAATATAATAAACTGCATATGTGAAGGACTAGAATAAGATAGGGATGTTTATATGCAGCTAATATTATTAGGAATAGAGCTCATAGAGCCATAGTGACTAGCTGTATACTTACATATATCACTACTATTACCGTCATAAGTTTCTGGAATTCTATTTAAATTTATTTCAAAACGTACTACCACTATACACAACTTTGATTAAGAGCCTAAAACCATGGCTTCTAGGTGTTGCCACCACTGAGTTCATCAAAACAAGCATCTGCGGTTTCAGACTTCGGTTATCGATTCTTTCCCTTCACTCTTGTACAAACTTTCAGACTAAGTTGCAAGCAAACCATACAATAGGCATTCAAACTTCCATGGCTTAAGCCATTGCTAAAACCTTGGCTATCACAACAACATCACTGGAAAGGATAAACTCTCCTATCCTTCTTCTACACCAAGCATAGGAGCAGACGACTAGCTAGTCTGTGTTAGGTTTCTCAGGTTTCTTGACCAAGATAAACAAGGCTACACGGTTGCTGCGAAATTCAGGGTGCCATTGGTCCTGCTCGATGCAAGCAATTAGGAAGTCCTCCATTGCTGCCTCCAAGAAGCACTCCAGCACAGCATCTATACAATCACATACAAAGCATTTGTTTGGCGTCTGATGAGTCAGTCACTCGATCCCATTCCAAAAGAAAACAGAGAACGCGAAAGAGAAGCCTTACCGTTGCGAAGCTCTCCAGCTAGAAGTATCGTGGTGTGTTTTCCTGAGAGCTGGTTGAGAGTGGCCAGGAGATCGTCCACCGCCTCCTCATTGTATATGACATCAGAGCCGAGCACTGAATGAATTGAACAATCACCATTGATCACACATCTATCGTATTCTGGCTGTGTTTAGTTCCATTAAAAAGTGCACTATGCAAAAAAAGATTCTCCGTCACATCAATTTACGATACATGCAAGAGTACTAAATACGGATAAAATCAAAAACTAATTGCACAGTTTAACTGTACTTTGCGAGACGAACGTTTTAAGCCTAATTAGTCAACGGTTGGACAATTATTACCAAATACAAACGATGAATTTTGGCGCTCCAAACTTGGGAACTAAAAGATGAACTGAATCAGAAGCAGACAGTAGTTTAATGTCCATGCAAGAAACAGGGGAAAAAGCAGAGGAGAGCAGACCGAAATCGGGCAGTGGCTCCTTGAGCAATACATGGTGAGGATCGTCGCCCCACACAAGCTCCGTGACCCGAGCGGAGCCCAGGACGTGGGGGTCGTCGACATTGAGGGCGACGTTCTTCCTGAGCAGCTTGAGCCGGTCGGGGAGGTCGGTGAGGACCACATGGGCGCCCAGCAGGGCGGCGGCGCACCCCACCAGGCCGCACCCGGACCCGAGGTCCACCGCGCGCGCGCCGCGGAGGAGCAGCCGCTGGGAGTCGACAGCGTGCTCGAGGAACTTGGCGAGCACGACGCCGCTGTCCCAGACGACCGCCCCCGTGACCCCCGGGGTGGACATCGAGGAGGGGGACTGCAGCAGGGACAGACGCCGCCCGCAGGCGTCGAGCTCGAAGGCGTGCGCCGCCTGGCGGACCAGCGCGTTGTTGCGGTGCGCCTCGGGCTGCCCCAGGCCCCACAGCAGCATCGTTTCCCCCGCCGCGCTCTCCACCGGTCGCACCGCGCAGCCGTACGCGCCCATCCCGCTGCCCATCATCCGACTCGGCGGCGGCGGCGCTCGGTCCTCTCTCTGTCTGGAGATTGGAGAAACGTGAGTATTGGGCCGACCGTGAGTTCGTCCAAGGCCCAGCGGGAATGGGCTCCTCCTCGGCCCTGTGCGAATGCGATGCCAGCCACCCCGCTCCCCCGCCGCCCCACGTCGACTGGGGACGCAATTCAAAAGGCGCGAGGGCAAGGGCAGGCGCTCCTCATCGTTAGCAACGGCTAATTAAGCCCACGCAAAACAGACCCTCTTCCTCTTCCTCTTCCTCTTCCTCCTCAGCGGCCAGCCCCGCCTCGTCGTCGTCATCCCCTACACGGCTACACCCGACCAAGGAGGAACAACGAAGGGGAAGCACTGTTGCTCTCGGAGACAGAGGACTATGGAAGCAGAAGCAGCAGCAGCAGCCGCCACAGCTGCCCCGTGCCTCCCCTCTCACTCTCCGAGTGTCAGGGCCGCTCCGGTCAGAGTGGTCGCGAGGATTTGCCCCGGCGGAGACCCCGCTGGTTCCTTCCAGGTCGCCGCCCGCATCCCCGATCCGGCCAATTCCTCCTCCGCTTCGGTCTCCTTCATCCCCGTCATCAAGGAGGCCGCTCCTTCTGGGTACGTTTGATTACTTTTCCTCCACCTTGCTCCTTGCCGATTATTTAAGATCCGGTCGATCTCATCAACTAAGCTGGCCATATTTTGGCCTGTAGAAGCATGACTCCCCACAAGCAACGCGAGTACAAACTCGATTGGTGCTATCTCAACGACAATTCGAACACAGACATCTTCCAGAATGAGGTTAAACACCTCGTGGATAACATATTTTGCGGCGACGGAGGCAACCACGCATGTGTAATCACTTGCGGTTCCATTGCCAAAACCCACCTCGTTATGGTATGTTTCTTTCATTTCTGAAAATTATAAGAACTGCATATTTTAACTGCCTTTCTGGCTTCAACCAAGTTCACTCATGATTGAAATTCCGATGCAGGGGTCCGAGGATCATCCTGCCTTGCTTACCATGGCCATGGAGCGAATTCTTGACTGCGCCAAACCCATCAGGGCAACCGTCAGCGTTTCGTCTTATCAGGTGCTTCAAGACAGCCATGTCTTTGATATTTTGGAGCCCAAGGACAGCGAAGTCCTTGTGCGAGAGGATGCCGATGGAAGGACTCACCTCAAGGGCCTCTCCAAGGTACCCTATTTGCTTTTTTTTTCTCTAAATTATTGTTCCTGTCTTCCTATTTTCTCAACCACCTGTTTCTCTGAAATTAATCACTTAATGCAGGTTGGAATCAATTCAATTCAGGAGTTCCAGAATTTGTGTTATGGGAGCAATAAGCTCCAAAATCCCACCAAAGCTTCCAACCAAATTAGAGGACACCGTGGTTTTATTATTTTCATTTCAAGAATTGATCAAAATGGCAGAGAATGCTCTTTAGCAAATATGCATTTTCTTGAGTTGGCAGGTATGTACTTTTTATGTGTGAACTGCAATTTAATATACAATCTTTTATCACTAATTTAGTTTTTGTTCTCTGATTCTCATTAGGCTATATCAATAACAAGCAAAAGAGCCATGGTGGAGTATTTGCTCAACCAAATTCTAAGAAGTCCTTATACGCCGTGATGGATGTTGTGCAAGCTCTAAACAGCCACCAGAGCTTTATACCCTATAGGAAGAGCAAAGTAACTCATATTTTGCAAGATTCTTTATGCAAGACAAGTGGTGCTTTATTAATAGCTTGTTTGGTAAGGGTACTTGGCGTCGATATTTTGTATGATTTATTTCTCTTAGAAGATTTTTAAGATAAAATATCAAGGAAAATAAATGACTTGCTGTACCATAAATTAAATGGCTGCATTATTTTACTTTTATTGTCAATTTTCTGTTGGTTTTGAAAAAAAAAACTGTAAAATGGAAGGTGGTTCAATAATATTGCTCAGCGGGGCATGTTTCTTATCTGAAAATAAAATATATGAGTACATGTTCTAGTGCCTTCAGTTAAAGCTCAAAAGATAGTGTATCTATGGAAGTCTTAGAAAAAGAATGTAGCTAGTTAAAATGTTTGTTATCACTACTCTGTTTCCTTATGTTGCTATTGTTTGACAGAATATGCATTTCTAAATTTAGTTTCGGCTACTTGTTATAACCTTCGCTATGTTACCTTACCATACTTGTTGGAATTGATACATTGCTACTATTACCATGCCAATCTAATGCTATGCTTTCTTAATGTAGGATGAAGTCTCCTGCCAAGATGCAATCTCTACTCTAAGCTTGGCTTCGCGCTCAAGCCAAGTGGTCAATGAACAATGCTACAACTTATCCTTAAGCACAAAAGGTTGTTCAAAGTCAAATGTAAACCTTTCAGTAAACACTAAGGATTTGTCAACGTCATTGTTGCCTTCTGTCCAACAACGAAGTTCTGTAGTGGAGAAGTCCGACAAAACTCAATTTAATAACAGTGCAGTAAAAGCAAGTCAAGCTCTCAATGCCAATAAGAAGTCCAACAAAACTCAATTTAATAACAGTGCAGTAAAAGCAAGTCAAGCTCTCAATGCCAATAAGAGGTCACAGTCTGATTTTGGATTTACTACATTTGATACTAGCATTTTGTCAACATTTGAAACTAATGGTGGTTTTGGTGTTATTCAGATATGAAACAAGCACACATTCAGCGAAAAAAGCTGTAAACTTAGTCTCTGCTTCAACTAATTTGAAACACTCCGGTGCTAAGTCTATCCTGAGAGGAAGGTAACACCCTATTGATTAAGTCATGATTATCTCAATGCTTTCCATAGTACCACTAAAATTGATCTTTTGTTGTCCAGGAATTTGTTTTTTCGTACTACTAATTCATCAAAGGTACATAACTAAACTAGTTTCCTCTAATCCTTTCGCATAGTATGTAGGCGAAATGAGTACTAAAGTTGTCATTCTTATGTTACTAACTAATCCAAATTGTAATTTATGAACTATGTAGGAAGATAAGAAAGATTTGGTGACAACTGCGGTAGTGAGACCTAAGGTTTGTATACTTAGCACCTTATATGTACACTTGTCATTGATCATTAGTAAACATATTTATATTAGAGTTTTCTGTGCAATTTCATAGGAGGCAGCGACATCAATTTGCATGGAAATCCAAGCCCTCCCACCAATTGAGGTACTTCAACTTACTTTTGTTGCCATTGCAAGTAGATGGTAGTCTTAAAACTAATTATTGATTGGAGCAATATGCAGGAGAAACGTGGCGACACAAAAAATAGTGTAATATCATCTGAAATGCAAGAAGTAGTGCCTTGCAGCATGAAAGAACTAGTATCAAGTGATATGAAAGAAGAGGTATACAACCCTTGAAAATAGGCAAATAGATGACATTTTGGTGTTTGCAATCCCAATCTGAATATCATTAATATGTATACTTTTTGTTCCTCTATTCAGGACCATTCCTCTTCAACGGAGAACTTGTATGTTGACTTAGGCATGACATGCTCATCTAATGCAGCTGGTATAACATCTTTTAACTCACTCTATTTCTAAAGGTTAATTATGAAATGATAGTGTTCTCAATTGCCTTCACTTTCCAGATAAATCTACTGAGAAAAATCCAGCCAATGTTATTGAATCCTCTCCAAAGATAAGTGACCAACTGAGAGAGATATCAAACTCATTGAAGCTTCTCAGTACTATGCCATCGAGAATAGTAAAACAAAAAACAGATATAGTTCATGCCAAACCCTTTGACATAGTTGAAGCAGAACCAAAAACTCCTGAGATCCAGTTAAAAGTTGGGCATGTTGAAGATCCACAAGAGTCACTCAAGGCCCGCAGCACAGGGGTTAAGGTCAACTATTTTGAACTCATTACACACAATCTGTATTGTACCATTAGTTCTGGTGATAAATCATTTATTTTTTTTCTTCACAAAAGCAGAAATCCCTGGCTAAAGGGTGTTTGTCGTTTATAAACAGCGCTAGTAAGTAAGTATGATCACTAACGTATTATTTATTGTTGAATCGACTTTATTTATGTTTTCTAATGCATGCTTCCATATGAATTGCAGGGAACAGTTAAAAAGTTTAAAGGTGATCAGAATCTTAAAGATTACGCCCTCACTCTAAACGCAAATGATTACTTATGTCTTGCTAACATGTTGATGTTGTAGGGTATTGGAGAGAAAAGGGCAAATTTTATACTTGAGCTTCGAGAGGAGTCACCAGAGCCATTGAAAGAGGTAAACCTTCTATATTGAATGCTTAAGAAGTTAAAATTAAATAATATGAAGCGGAGAATATCGCCTAAACTGATTTTACCCTTCCAGATTGATGATCTTAGAAGCATCATCGGGATGAGCAAAAGAGAGGTAATCTATTATATCTATGTGTTTTGTTTTGTTATTTTAGTAAATGCAATCAAATTATCCAAATGCAAAAAACACTACACCATCACAGGAGAATGGAGATAGTGCATATCTATTAGTCAAATACACATCTTAGGTGATTTTAGCATGCATGGTAGAAAGGTGTCATGGGCAGCCAACAGACTGCCACTGGCCCAATAGGCCCAAGACGTCAGATGCAGAAGGGCGTCGTAGGGCGCGAGTGTCCTAGTTGGGCCTTAAGCCCATTAGTGTTAATTAGTGTCTCTCTTAGTTATTTATGTATAGGAATAGTACCATATTGTCTAGGCACAAGAGGTGTTAGTCCTATGTACCCTTTATAATCAGCACGTGAGGCACAATGAAAAAAAAACAATGAATTATGAAGAAACAATTCTACTCTCCCTCAATCTCTCAAGCTCTTGGCAAAGCATAAGGCCTAGTTACCCAAAAATATCCATCATCATTACATATGGTATCAGATAGCTAGTCGATTCCTCCCCATCCAATTTTTTTTTGATCCAGCCAATCCAGCCACAATCCTAATTCGGCCGCAACCACACCCCAACCGCGACGTCCCCATCCGTCGCCCAGCCGCCGCGCCGCCTCCCCGTCACCCACCACGCGCTGCCACCGTCGACCGCGTCGTTGCGGGAATCTTCGTCGCGCCGTCCGCGGCCCATCTCCACCACAGCCGACGCGCCGCCTTCCTCACCACCAAGGCGTCGTCGCGTCTCGTCTGCGCGGGCCGTCGCCAAGCACGTCACGCCATCCGTGGGGTTCGCCGAGCCGCCCGCGATCTGCGGGAATCCCCCGCCACCTCGCAGCTTCGATCCAGCCGTCCGCGCGCCTCGATGGATTTTCCACAGTTTGATGGGACCTCTGATCTGGTGGTCTTCATCAACCAGTGCGAACTCTACTTCCGCCGGGAGCGCATCATGGCGGAAGAAAAGGTATGGCTGGTTTCTCGCAATTTGAAAGTTGACGCCCGAGTTTGGTTCCACCAAGTCGAGCAAGATGAATACCCGACATGGCGTCGCTTCACCGAGCTCCTGCAGTGGCGCTTCAAACCGCTCCCGTGCCCCGACCCGCTCCACCAATTGTCTCGTGGCGTCGACAACTCCCTGCGCATCCTTGAGGAGATGTCCACACAACTGGATCGCATCCGGGCGTGTCTCGAGGCGAAGGACAAGAGGGACCGTGAACGCGGGGCGGCTGTACGCCTCCAGGCAGTAGTACGGGGCCTCCTGGCACGCCGCCGAGCGCATCTTCTTCGGGCAGCCAAAGTCTCCGAGGAGCAAGCAGTGGTGCGACTACAAGCTGCGGGGCGAGGTTTCCTTGTTCGGCGTGTGGTGCGAAAGATGTGCATGCTCCTCAGCTCCTCGCTGTCGTGCGTGTTCGTCCCCTCGGCCCCTTCCATACATCAGGCTGCTCCGATCGCAGGGGAGGTCCAAATATGGGCGCTTCCAGTGCAGCGACCTCGCATCAACATCCAGCATCAGGCATCAAAGGCTATCTCATTCATCCTTGTGCCTGCCGTGGTGCTAGACACATCCAGCATTAGAGCCGGTTGCTTCACACTCCACCCTTCAGCCTACATGAAGCCAGCAGATGCGCTCTTTCCATGGGATCCAGGTGGATATAGTTGTATTTTAGTCTTAAATAAGAATGGGAAGCCGAGATGTAAAAGGCTTATCTCTAGGTCGCGTCAGCTATCCAGCTCGAGGACGAGCTGGGTCTCCAAGGGCGGGGGAGATGTCATGGGCAGCCAACAGGCTGCCACTGGCCCAATAGGCCCAAGACGTCAGATACAGAAGGGCGTCGTAGGGCGCGAGTGTCCTAGTTGGGCCTTAAGCCCATTAGTGTTAATCAGTGTCTCTCTTAGTTATTTATCTATAGGAATAGTACCATATTGTCTAGGCACAAGAGGTGTTAGTCCTATGTACCCTTTATAATCAGCCCATGAGGCACAATAAAAATCAAGCAATGAATTATGAAGAAACAATTCTAGTCTCCCTCAATCTCTCAAGCTCTTGGCAAAGCATAAGGCCTAGTTACCCCAAAATATTCATCTTCATTACAAAAGGTTACTCACAATTGCTACCTTCTATTTTTTTTTTCTGTTTCGTTCAGATCAATAAGATGGTGTCAGAGATGGTTTTGGACTCTGAAATGGACTAGGAAGGGTTCCGTTGATTTCTTTCCACCTAGGAAAGGAGGCCATAGTTCTAAATAATCCCAATTTAAATATTGATGCATGTTAGTAGCGGATTGCTGCAGAATCCAAATGCTCTCGGGTGTTGCTTGTGAGAATAACCAGATGTTTTGTTTAAAAAAAAAGAATAATCAGGGATGCATTTGTTTCTTACACATGTCTTGTGGAGGTATAAGTTTTATACATGACGTGTAATGTAAATACGAGCAAAGATTTGGAACGCTTTCAGATTTGCTGTATCAGAAGCTATTATATCAGTTACCCTGTTATATTGTCACTGGTTAGTACCTAGTGTGCCGAAGACTCCCAGTTCAATCTAACACTAATGATAGAACTGTGAGAACAAATTCAGTTTCGCAGTTGCAGTTGCAGCACCTAAAGGAACTACATCTGATTGTTGGACTCAGAAGGGTGCTGTACAGCAGCCAACTATCGCTAGCATAGTGCCTGTCACAACAATCTCTACTATACTAGTGTCTCCGCTACCCTGACGATCAACAGCTGAGGCGAGATTCAGAATCCTGTCTCGGCAAGGATCTCAGGTAGCCGGTCAAGTTCACATCATCAGTTTTCCCTTTCCCGTCCCCTCCAAGAAAGTTGGCCCGTACATCATTCTGTACTTTTACTTCCCTCAATTTTTTTTTCACTGCTGAAGCAACCAAGATATTTATTTATCATCTGAACTTCCACTACACAGTACACACATGTCATTCCTACACTCTTCCCTTCCGGAAAGCCACAGGATTTGTAGCAGTACACGAGTGGGTGCACGGGTGCTCTTTTTTTTTCCCCTTTCCTTTCGCCGCTTTTGCACTCCACCGGCGTGACACTGTGACACAGACACCCAACCCAGCGGCGGCAGCGGCAGCGGCACCAACCGTTGCTTCCCTGACACCAATCATAAGCTGGCTGGGCTCCCAGCTGCAGTGAGACACACACCACCCACCCTCTCTAGCCTGAGCTGACATCCCCGATCAACGCAAAAAAGGCGAGGATAAAAAAAAAAAATCGCACCACCAACTGACCGCAACTTCCCAACTCCCTCCCTCCCTCCCTCAGTCGCTCCTCCCTAAACTCACAAGCAACCTGCGGCTGAGCTCTGCAGTTGTCTCGCGTTGCCGCCGGCTCTGCAGACATTGTCGGCGCGCTAGGATGGGTGGCATGGCGGCGTCGGTGGTGGCGGCGCTGATCGTCCTTGGCGTGGCGTCGGTGGCGACGGCGCAGCTGGAGACCTGCAACGGCGACCTCCCGCCCGTGCTCGCCGCCAACTACTCCGGACTGGCCTGCCAGCCGGTCTGGAACAACTTCGTGCTCCGGGTACGTATGTTGTTTGTCTTCCCGCCGCTTCTGCGTATGCGTGTGGTCGGAGTCAGGTGGATAATTGAACTGCTCTAGTGTTCTGTTCTTGGAACCTCTGGCTTTCTATGTCGTAGTTGATGCTGTTCAGTGCAGCGCCGATGATTGTTTAGGTTTGGTTCTGCGCTTGCGATCCCTCAAGAACCGAGGTCGATTGGATCTTGTTGCCTGCAGGCGAGATTGCCACAGTGAAATTCAGAGGCTCTGTTCACGCTGTTGCTTTACTGAATTTTCAGCAGATCAAAAGCAGCAGCAGCAATAAACTGATAGCTGATAAGGGATTTCTAGCTAATAACGATACAATTCTCGCAATCTGCATTTTTTTCATGCATAATTCTTAGGATTAGAGTTCGTTTTGGTAGTAGTAGCAGCAGCAGCAGCACTGCAGCAGTAGCTGAGCCAATAGAGCTTTAAGCGTACTACAGTTCAGATAAAGGGGACCAACAGGCAACATGCAATGCATTATTGATCTACCTATCTAGAAAAAAGTGAGTAATGTAATAGTAAATTCCTCAGTTGTAGCTAGTAGTAGCATTATATTTCTGCTCCGAATCTTTAACATACAGTGCAGCTGGATGCAGCATTTCTGAATTCTGACGTATGAACCAAACCAACTCCTCTCGGTTGGATCCATCCATTGCATATTTGCATTGCAGTACCACCAGGACAAGAACAACGTGCTGCGGATCGTGCTGTCGACGATGTACAGCACGGGGTGGGTGGGCATGGGGTTCTCCAGGGACGGCCTGATGATCGGCTCCAGCGCCATGGTGGGGTGGATCGGCAAGAAGGGGCTCCCCCACATCCGGCAGTTCGCGCTGCGCGGCAAGAGCAGCTCCAAGGTGGTCGTGGACCGCGGCTTCCTCGTCTCCAACGACCACGACCACACCGTCGTGGTGCAGCAGGCCAAGATCTACCTCGCCTTCCAGCTCAGGTTCTCCTACCGCCTCACCCACCAGCACATCATCATGGCCTTCGGCAACAGCATCCCCGTCAAGAACAAGCTCACCAGGCACCAGGACAAGACCTCCTTCACCTTCGATTTCACCACCGGTACGTCCTCCTGTTCTTGGTAAATGGAAAACTGCTTGCATTCAGTTCAGAGTGATGGTGCACTTAGCTGAACCGCTTGCAAGTGGAGGATAAGAAATGCTTGCGCCTGAAAAATGAGCCGACAAGTCCACTTGAACTACAAGCAGTCGTGTGTGTCGGTTGGCCAAAAATAAGGTTTTTGTTTCTTCAAGCTTCAGCGTCAGCTGACACTTTTTAGTTGCCAGACCGACATCGGTTGACATCGAAAAGCACTCGAGCCACCTGCTCGTTTCATTTCATGGTTTCGTCATCTACTGTCTGTGTGATCGATTGGATCCCTATGCTATGATCTGCAGGCAGAGCTTCGGTGGACGGGTCGTTCCCCTACGGCCTGCGGCGCGCGCACGGCGCGCTGAACGTGTTCGCGTGGGGAGTCCTGATGCCCATCGGCGCCATCCTGGCGCGCTACTTCCGGCGGATGGACCCGCTGTGGTTCTACCTCCACGTCGGCGTCCAGTTCGTGGGCTTCATCATCGGCCTCGCCGGCGTCGTCGCCGGGGTGGCGCTGTACAACAAGATCCAGGCCGACATCCCCGCGCACAGGGGACTCGGCATCTTCGTCCTCTTCCTCGGCATCCTGCAGATCCTGGCCTTCTTCCTGCGGCCCAACGCCGACTCCAAGTACCGCAAGTACTGGAACTGGTACCACCACTGGGCGGGGAGGCTCGTGCTCTTCTTCGCCGCCGTCAACATCGTGCTCGGCATCCACGTCGGCGGCGCCGATAACTCGTGGAAGATCGGCTACGGGTTTAACCTGGCCGTCATCCTCGTCGCCGTCATCGCGCTCGAGTTCATGCTGTGGACGAGGTGGTCCAAGAACAGCACCTCCACCCCGACGTACTAGAACCCTGCTGCACGTTGTCGTGGATCGTGGTGGCGGCGACGCGAGGGGCAGCCCCTAATTTTTATTTTTCTGGTTCTTTTTCCAGGGTTGGATGATGTTGTGTTGCCCTGACCCTGTTTTCTCGTTGGTTTTGTTCTTCGGAACTGCAATCGTGTACGTGTACTGGCACTGCCCATAGTTCTGCACGCCTGGGCCTGGTGGTATAGTGGTCCTATATGATTCTTTATTTCTCGAGGCATGTTACAGCCGTGTATGATAACTTGGCACTCGTTTAGTTCCTAAAATATTTTATAAAATATTTTAGATTTTTGTTACATCAAATCTTTGACACATGCCTGAAACATTAAATATAGATAAAAAATAAAACTAATTACACAGTTTAGTTATAAATCACGAGACGAATCTTTTAAGCCTAATTAGTCCATGATTGGACAATAATTGCTATATAACAACAAAATATTACAGTAACACTTTATATTTTACAAAATATTTTAGGAACTAAACAAGGGCTTTGAACGAGAGTAACATGCCCATAGCTTCACCCATTTGTGTGACGCCTGGTCTGGTGGGCTTCTGTGCACTATGGGTAAAAACTGTGATTTTATTTCTTTAGAAATTAATTATGAACTAATAAAATTATTTTTTAGACTTCACCGACTCTATTTTTTGACATACTATAACAAAGAACTGGGGAAAGCGCACGCAGCATGGTCGTGGTTGAACCGCGTCCTAGGAAGAGGTTATAGCCAGAATCAGATTACAAAAATCCATAAAAATATATACTGGCTGTGTTTAGTTGCCCTGAAAAGGGTGAAAAGTGTACTGTAGCATGTTTTGACTTTATTTGGCAAATAGTGTCCAACCGTTGACTAATTAGGTTCAAAACGTTCGTCTCGCAAAGTACAACCAAGCTGTACAATTAGTTTTTAATTTCATCTACATTTAGTACTTCATGCATGTATCACAAGTTTAGTGTAACGGGAAATCTTTTTTTTTTGCATAGTGCTTTTTTCAGGTAACTAAACACAGCCACTGTAACAGAGAACTGTGTCAAACGAGACCTTCCTTCACTGTAGTGAGACATAAACTAGACCGCTCACCCATTGGAGCCCTACATTGCAGAAAATTAACCAAGCCACCCCAACCCACTCACAACAACCCATCGCGTTAGCCCACCTCATTCATTAGATATCGGCCCATTACAAACGTGCAGGCACAACTAGGATAGCAACGCGTACGTACCTGATAGGTACCGTCATCGCACATCCACATTAGTCAGGTGAAAATTTATCATTTGGCTATCCGTACCCGCGTATGGATAGAAAAGTCACCCGTGCGGGTAATGCTACCCAATGTATAACTTGAGCACATAGGAAACTATCATTCAACAAATTAGACATTCAGTAGTCAGTACATGACGAGCATATAAGTAATTTAGATCCCCAAACGACCAACTGCAGTAGTATGCTAGCAGGATGTAGAGTAGCAAGCGAGCACGTGGGTGGTGTGGCAGAGCGTGGACCGCGGGCTTGGTTACTCCATCACATTGTTACAGGGTATATAAGGCCACTCAGATTTTAGACATCAATTGTCATCTCTAGTCGCAGCCTTCATGGGCCCGTGCGGCCCACCAAGCCTGTCTCCTCTTTACGTCTCTCACATTTCTCGGTCAAAAATATCTATCCACTTGCTCACCTATCGTATGCTTCACGACCTCGTGCAGCTGTCCGCCCGCCCCACTCTGCATTTGCCGCCACAGCCATCTCCCCGCACGCGCCCCTGCCCTGTGCTATTCGCTTCTCGCTCCTGCCTGTCGCACGCACCTACTCACGCTCTAGCTCCTTGCTCCCGCAGTCCCCCTGTCGCACACCCACCCACGCCGCTGGGCACACCGCCCGCCTCTGCTGGCGCACCTCGGGTCGGTCCTCGGCCGAGCCAAGGGCACCCATGAGCGCGGGCCATGTTGGTAGTCCTCGCGCCCCGAGGCCGGAATCAACCGGCCCCGACTCACCTACCATATGTTGCAAATGTATGTTTCATGTGTTTCCGATGTTTCAGATGTACGTTGCAGGTGTTTCGTATGGATGTTGCAAAAGTAGATCGTGATGTTGCATATGTTGCAAGTGTTTCAAAGGCATGTTGCAAGTGTTTCAGAGGCATGTTGCAAGCGTTTGTTTAAAAATGTTTCATCCGTTTCAGACGTATGTTGCAAGCGTTTTTTATCAGGATGTTGTATATGTTTTACACCTATGTTGCAATAGTATGTTCGAAGTGGTTCATCTGTTTCAGTCTTATGTTGCAATAAGTGTTTTCATGTTATAATTTACGAGTGTTTTATTTGGATGTTACATATGTTTCACACACATGTTGTAATTGTATGTTCCAAATGTCGCCTGCTTCAATCGTATGTTGCATCCAAGTGTTTCATGTTTCAGAGGTAGAGAGTCATGGGGGCACAGCCCGGGCGCTAGGGGATGGGGCCGACGGTCGGGGCGCGCAGTGCACCTATGATCCTATGGATGGGGCATGCTTGTCCTCTTGCGCTCAGGTCCCGCCCCGCCTAGACAGTGGCGGAGCCAGGAATTTTTGGCTGGGTATGCCAAATATAAAAAAAAATTTCAAAGCAAATACACAATATAATGGATCATAAGTTATAATGGCCATAACAAATTCATAATAATAATCAAAGTACAAGTTCTAAACATAGTGCCGTTATTTCTAAAATTTAAGGAATATTACAAAATACTAAAGGCCGCTACAATATAACTCTACGATCCCCTTTTGGAAGAGATTGATGATATCTTCATTTTTCACTTGACTAAATAATTCCCTTTCAATAAATGTAACCAAGCAATTGTTCAAATATTCACCACCCATTTTATTTCTTTGCTTGTTCTTCACATAATTCATCGTGGAAAACACTCTTTCAACACTAGCAATGGCTACGGAAAGAATTAGCACCAACTTAAGAAGCTTGTAAACAGCATAATATTATTCATGTTTTTTTTGTCTCCACAAGCTTAACTAAAAGCTCACATAGGTTCTTCAAATTTTAAATCTTTCATCTCTACGCATATGAGAAATGTACACAGTAAGCTGCTATGAAAGTTTTGATAATTCAAGACTTATGAAATTCTTAGTATAAAACTTTGTAGCAAGTGTAACCAACTTGCCTTGAACAGCAGTTACGACCACGACGCACTGCTGCCTGCTGGTTACCGTCAGCCCGCACTGCAGCAGAAGCAGATCGAGATGTGCTGCTCGCTTCCCAGCGCCCACCGCCGCAGCCGGCAGCCCGCAGCAGCAGATCGAGATGCGCCGCCGCCGCCTGGTGGGAGTTGGACGGGAGTCGCGACCTTTTGTTTTTTTAGAAGAACGAGAGTCGGACTTGTGAACGGGAGATGGCGACGAGAGCAATTCTGGCCGCTTGGGCCTTGGCCAGGTTGCCCTGCTCGATACTACCGGTTCGTTTGTGGGCTTTTGGTCCAATTATTAGAAAATAGAATATACATGTAATACTATGTATTTATTTTTTGCACTTAAATCTTGGGTATTCCAAGGAATACCCAGGCATACCCCTGGCGCCGCCAGTGCGCCTAGAGATAGAGGAAGGGGTCAGGGGAAGGAGCGGCGGGTGTGGTGTTTACCATAGGCGCGCTGGCATCTGGACTCGTGGTGCGGAGAGAGAGAGCAGGGGGGGCAAGGGAGAAAGAGCGGCAGACGTGGCCTTTTCCGCAGACACGTATGACGAAGGTAGGATAGGCGTCCAGATAGGCGCTTTTGTCCCGACGCTAGTATCTGTATCTCCCATTTTTCTTCGGCTGGCAGCCCGGCAAGCAAGTAAGGCAACCAGGCACGGTAGGACGCGCGCGGACGGAGACACAGGTCGACGCCACTGGGTCGGCGGGTACTGTTACGCGTGTGCCCTCATTTTCTCTCAGGCCTCCGCGCGCACGCCGCACGCACGACGGCCTGATCGAGCACGCACCGAGCCGCCGCGTTGCTAGCCTGCTACTATACTCCCGTCGCTGTCGGCGCGGGCATCACCGGGACCTTCCGAGCCTGGCGTCACGTCAGGCAGGGCGTTTGGACTTCCGTCGACCACGACCGCCCCGCCCGGCAACACGATGGATAGACCGATGCTGTATCCGGAAGACGTGCTACGGAAAACGACCGCGGGTGGTGACAACTTTTAGCCACGGCACACGGGTGACGACCGGCGCAACGGCACCAGCGACAACCCTTGCTTGCACTTGCACCGACGCGCGATATGTATCTGAGTCGTCGTGTTGATTGGCCCGAGCCCGACTCCTGACCGGGAAATGGGCGAAACGAGAGTGGCCACGTGACGTAGGTGTCGGCCCGTGTCGTTGTTGGCGAAATCCATCTGCGCTGCTAGCTTGGTTGACTCTCAGCTACAACTACAGTCTTCTGGTGAGTTGTGACAGTAACCAGATATATGCAGTCAGCTCAGCTGTGCAGCCTGCTGGAATAGTGTGGACATGCATGTAGGAGTAGGACTAGCTAGCTAGTAGTCTTCATCGTGGCGGTTCGAAAGTTAGCAAGGACAAACACCCAACAGACACCCAGCAGAGACGCCGTGAACGGGAAGTAACGTACCAAAAATAAGTGATGTTTTTTTACCTGAGACGTCTCGTTTGATTGTTCGTTTTATGTAAAATTTACGAGTAAATTATAAAATAAATAAATCATTATTAAAGTATACTTAATGATAAAATAAGTTATAACAAAACAACTAATTTTTATATAAAATTTTGAATAGAATGAATAGTCAAATAAGATTTCTGAAAGTAAAAAACGTCATTTAATTTGAGACAGTGAAGTACTAGTATTCAACAATGGCTTCTAGCTAGCTACCTGCATATAAAAAAAACCATTTATCATGTGTTTCTGAAGGTCAGATCGACACTTCTACAGATGCATGCCAACAGAGGAAGAAATTGAGTTATAGCCTCAATTGCATGCATGCTTAAAGCTCCACAGTAACTGATACTATCTGGTGTAATCCTTTTAAAAAATTATATATCTTATAGGTATGAGCATGATGGCTTTTTTTTGCAGACTTGATGAGCTTTTTATTGATCAGGAATCAACAGGATTACAATCTTCAGTCAGCAGATGAAGAACACAGGATGGGACCGAATGCCACTCACCCATCCTAATGTCACCTGAGACCTGTCTAGCTAGTACATGAGCAACTTGATTACAAGAGCGATTAGCATACATCAAGGAAAAATCAAAGAAAGTTGCACTGCGGTCTTTTATCTCTTTAAGAATCGGAGATATACGAGATCGTTGAGTGTCTACCGCCTCCCACAGCTTCACCAATTCCTGGCTATCAGTTTCCACCTGCAGACGCTGGACACCCAACTCTGCTGCCAGCAGTACCCCATCCTTGCAGGCTAATGCTTCCAACGTTAGTGAGTCCAGGCCAAACTGGTACCACCTCGCTCTTCCACTCACAAAGCTACCACTGTGATTCCGAAGAACAGCACCGGTTGTCCCCTGGCCAGTCCTTGGATCAAACACCCCATCCACATTGCACTTCATGCAACCTGTCGGTGGTGTCCTCCATGTTGGTTTAGAAATCCCGGTCGTCCTTTGCATAGCTTGTTTAGTGGTCTGCCAAAAATCATGGGCCAAATCCACCGCCCATTGTACAGCTTTCCTCAGCGGCAGCTGTTGCTCCCCATGATTTTTCCTGTTGCGCTGTGTCGAGAGAGCATACATTCCAATAATGATGACACAGCGATCACGTTCTGAACAAACCTCATCTCGTAAAATATCACTTGCCCAAGTCAAGGGATGTAGCGGAGGGAGCTTCACACCTGTCAGAGCTTTTGCCTCGCGCCAGAATCCCCTGGCAGTAGTGCAGTCCGTGAAGATGTGCTTGATTGTCTCCCTTTCACTACCACAACACTCACAGAAAGCAACTGGTTCAATATGACGGCGATTCAAAATATCCTTGGCTGGGATGAATTCATTTAGTACCCGCCACCAAAAAACTTTGATCTTTGGAGGGACCTTTAGTTTCCACAATATCTTCCAGAGTTATCACCTGACCCTCTAATTTCTTGTGTGTCCGGTTCAGCTAATTTCCAGTACGCTGATTTCATCGAGTATTCACCATGTTTCTCTGGTTCCCATGCCCACCAGTCTTCTTCTTGTGGACGCAAGGGGATCCGTAGTATGGCATTTGCATCAACCGGGAAGAAGACCGCCCTGATCAGTTCCTCATTCCACTGCCCTGTGTCATCCAGGAGATCAGAGACCAAAGAAACCTCCTGTCCATCACTGGGCGTCAACGATTTAGCCCCAAAATGCAGGGGGATCCATCTGTGCTGCCAAATATTTGTAGATGTACCATCACCAATTCTCCTGATCAAACCCTTCTTCAGGACATCTCTTCCGGCTAGAATGGCTCTCCAAGTATGGCTCGCATGCTTCTTTCGTGTACTATCAAGAAAGTTCCCGTCATGAAAGTATCGGCCTTTGAGGACTCTAGCACAAAGACTGTCAGGCCGAGTAATCAAACGCCACCCTTGTTTCCCCAGCATAGCTTTGTTGATGTCCTTAAAACCCATGCCCCCTGCTGATTTGTGCCGGGTCAAGCCATCCCATCGTAGCCAATGTATCCGACGATTATCTGCAGAACCGCCCCACCAATAATTAGCAATTGTGGATCTCATTTTCTTACAAGTAGTTTTGGAGAGGAGGAAGCAGCTCATCGAATATGTAGGGACTGCCTGTGCCACTGATTTTAGGAGGATTTCTCTTCCAGCACAGCTCGCCTGTCTGCCACTCCAGGAACCCACTACCTGCTTAACTCTTGTCGGCAAGAACTGAAAAGCTTCTGAAGTAGATCGGCCTAGTGCAGTAGGTAGGCCCAAGTATTTGTCCGAGAGTGCTTCTGTATCTATATGCAGTTCATGCCAAACCAACTCCTTCACTTCATCTAGACAATTTTTGCTAAAAAAGACAGCTGATTTATCTCTGTTAACTTGCTGTCCCGATCCCCGGCTATAAGTATCTAGGATCTCTTGAAGTCTGGCGGCCCCTCTTTGCGACGCTTCAGAAAAGACTATGCAATCGTCCGCAAAGAGAAGGTGTGATACCCCTGGAGCGTGGATGGCCACGCGGACACCTCTGGATAAGTGCACTGGACCAACAAATTTCAACAATGAAGACAAGCCCTCTGCGCACAGCAGGAACAAATACGGCGAGATGGGGTCTCCTTGCCGTATTCCTCTAGTAGGGCTGAAAGCATCTGAGAGAACACCATTAACTTTAATTGAAAAAAACCGATGTGACGCACCTCATCACAAGTGAGACAAAATTCTCATGGAATCCTAGTTTTAGCATAATTCCCTTGAGATAGCCCCACTCAATGCGATCATATGCCTTTGCCATGTCGAGCTTAACTGCACAGGCCCCGACCTTTCCTTTCTTCCTCTGCAAATAATGTGTGCACTCATAGGCCACAAGCACGTTGTCGGTAATCAGTGTAACACCCCGGGTGTTATAGTGCTAATTAATCTGCCATGTCATCATAATGCATTGCAAAGCATCCCTGTTAGGTTAACCTTGTTATGCATCAACTAAAACAAGTTTACTTATCTAGGTTGAATGTGTTTCTCAGTGGTGTGCTCCGAACCCGAAAACCCTAATTTTTAATACCACCGCAAATGCTTAGTCCATGCCCTGCGTAATTTGAGGTGTGCGACTGTGTTGCACACTAGTGTCAAGTGTAGGGTATGAGCTCAAGTACAACCTCTAAAATGAAACTCCAAATTTGAGTTTGAATTGGAGTCCCAAAACTTGTCACGAGTTTTCCGATTCGAATTCGAATTCAAAATTGGGGAAAATATAAAAGAATTTTAAAAGCTAATTGGTCAACCAAGAGTGGCATTTGGTCAACCATGTCATGTTGGTCCAAATGATGCCCTTGGGTGAGGTTTTGATCACTAAGTAATCACAAATCAAAGTAGCAACAAATTCCAATTTAAAATTCCTCCGAAAACCCTAAATTTCAAAACCCTGTTTTACCCCTTTTGAAATAATTCAAAATCTAAGCAAAATTTGGGAAAAAGTTCAAAACCAAGTTTGTAGAACTTTTCAAGGGCTACAACTTTGGTGTTTTGAGTTTTCAAAGTTTTAGTGTAAAATGTGGAGCAATTTTGAAAATAAACAAATTTCAGATTTGATTCATTTTTTATCCCCAAACTAAGATTTCAAAATGGAGGTAGAATTTGAAAAAGTTTTGAACAGCAAAGTTGTAGGTCTGGTCGAGATGTACAACTTTGGTGTTTGGAGATTTTGAAGTTTCAATATAAAATCAAAAGTAATTTCTAAATTACCAAATCCCAAAAATGTGTCCCCTTTTGAATTTAAACTCAAATTTCAAAATCCATTGAGAATTTGAAAAAGTGTTCAATACAAAACTTGTAGAGCTTGAAATTCTGAAGATTTCATAGATTGGAAGTTTTTCAAGTTGTTACATGAATTTGAGAGTAATTTAAGAAAATAGTTTGAAAATTTAAAATTTGGGGGGGTGCTACAGTGCCGCGCCAATGGCGGCCGGCCACCGCGCGGTATGGGCGCCGGCGAGCCGCCGTGGCCGCCCAGACCCTTCGCGCGCGGTCGAGAACGCCAGCGCGATGACGCGAGCAGTGCAGCTCTGTAGCCGCGACCGTCGTCTATAAATACGTCGAGGTCACAGTGACGATTTTCGTTTTCCCCGTTTTCGCCATCACCGCCGCCGCTAGCTTCGCCGCTCGCCGCTGCCACCACCAGGCCATCTCCGGCCACGCCAGTCGCACCAACAGCATCGCCGCATCCTCACGCACCTCCTGAACCACCCAAGCCAGCTTGACTTCGCCTGGATCACCGCAGCCACCGCTTCCCGTGCTCAACTCCGGCGACTGCCCGCCATCCTCGCCTTCCCGTGGCCAGACCACTCCAGCCGCTCCCCGTCGCCACCGAGAGCTTCACTGCAACCGCGGTGAGCCGCTGATGCTTCCCGACCCTTCAATTTAGCCTCTACCGCTTTGTAGTCGCCGGCGTACTACTCCCGTGACCACCGTGCCACCATCGCCGTCGCTCGTTAGTCGCTAGAGCTCGAGCCAGGATGTTTAGAAGCAAAACGGAGTCGTGGGGTGGTGTAGATGATGATGGTAGGGTCAGTTTGTTGACCGAAGCTCCGGTCACCGGCCGGCCACCGCGCGAAGGTGAGCGAGCGCGCGGGAGTGAGAGGGAGAGCGAGAGGAGGGTGATGACATGCGGGACCGGCTTGTCAGCGAGCGCAGAGAGAGAGAGCGCGCGCGGGTGAGCGAGCGGGCTGGGCCGCCTGCTGGGCCGCGCGGCTGGGCCGAGCGCGCGTGCGGGCGCGGGCGTGCGCGAGCAGGCCGTCTAGTTGGGCCGGACCGCGGGAGAAAGGAGAATCGGCCCGATTTCGTTTTTTTTTTCTTTTTAAAATAAATGAATAGCTTAGTTATTTGTTTATTTCACTAAAAAATTGTGTAGAGTTCCAAAATTCATGAAAATTTTTGTGTAGGCTTCTCAATGTATAAACTATCTAGGAAAAATGTTAAATGCTGAAATTGAGAACTTTGTGCAGTAGAATTAATTAGTTCTAATAAAGATTAAATGCAACTTCCATGAATTTTAATAATTAATTTATTAATCCAAAAATGATGAAATTTATTATGACACTGTTATAAATCATTCTTAATCCATAGAAAAAGTTTGAGCTTGATTAGGTAAAATTTGATTAACTTCTAATTATGTCCTAATTATTTAAATAATAAATAAATGTTAATTTGAGAACTTTAAGAGTTGTGTGTCTTTTTGATTGAGTGATGTCCTTAGGTCACTACCCTTTTGTGATCTTTGGCACCTTAATTCCATGTTTGAGCTCGTTAGTAACTTGTTAGGTTAAAAGCTGGTATCGCTGGAATCGTCGCTACTAGTTAGTAGGTGTTCTGTTTGCGACTGTACCATGAAGAGAAGTTGTACTTCAGTCGTAACTCGTAGCATGTTATCATCAAGCATCATGTTTATCATCGAGCATCATGTTAAAGCATGTTATGTGTTCGTGTAGTCTCCGCTTTCGAAGAAGTCGAAGCCGTCGAGCCAGTTTCCGGAGAAGAGCGATCGTCGGTGGGTTTCGGACCTGACGTTGGAGTTCTCGGGTCTGAGTCAGTCGTCGTGTTCGAGCAAGGCAAGCCCCGGTGCATTTAAACCCTACCTTGAATTTTACAAATGTTTTATTATTTATAATATGGTTTACTGCATTAAGTAATTAGGAGTTGAGTGATAACCCAATTGCTGCATTATCATCCTTGATTATTGTGATATCAACCTTGATACCTGTTTTACGGAAAATGCATAGTATGCTTCGCTATGCTTAGAAGTTAAGCTTTTAAATGCAATGTTTATATAGCCATGACGGCATATTGAATGAATATTGAAATATGAGAATGAACTTGAAAGATCGGGCGGGTGGTTTGGCCACTGCTAACATGCATTGGGAAAGGAGTCTCAATGTTGTGTTTCCGCCTTGTCAGTTAAGGTCCGTTCGTTGTAAGCCTGTTGTGTTCAAGACTTTGCAACTAGCTTCATGCCTTGGGTAAGCCCAAAATGTTGGTGATTCCATTACGAGAACGTCTAACCTCGCACTGGGAGTGGAGAGATGGCGAGAGTAGCGTGTACCCTCGGGGCTAGAATTTGGTCGGGTTCGAGGAGTACTGTACTCTCGGGTGGCGATGGACACGTTCTGGTTTTGGGAGATCTAAATGAGGGTTGATATATGCAAGATTCGGTTCTACATATGTCGTGAAGTTAGAGATCCCTAGCTGGGTATAATCGGTTCGAATCGTCATTGCTCCTCGGTTATGGAGACTTGATCACCTGACTTGCATCGTAGTTAAGAACTAGAATAAAAGAAAGAATGAGAAAGGATTTGATGATAATTACTTTGATCTAGATTAGGATCACCTAGATTTGGTTAATGAACCATCAATGGTAAAAGTAAAATGTTGAAGATAAGGATCTACTTTAGTAAGCTTTTCTGCAAAGGAAAATCTTGATTCTAGAATACCCGTACCTTGATTCCCTAAAGCTAGCATGCCCTTGGAGTCTTTGTCTTAGTCGGGTAAGTCTTGTTGAGTACCCTCAAGTACTCAGGGTTTGTTAACCCCTTGTTGCAGGTGCGGTTCATGAACAAGTCTGCTTCGAGCCTTGTTGCATGACCGTCGTGGTTGAAGAAAGCGACGACGAGTAGACTGTGTGGCCTTTGGGCAAGGCATCTCGCTTGTGTGTTGTAATAAAGTTAATACCGATACTTCTCTACTACTGGTTTGTAATAATGTTACATAAGGTTTGAAGTTTGAAAACTGGTTTGTAAACCTATGTTATTGTAAGACTTCCGCTACGTTACTCTGTTGAATATTTTGAATAAACTCTTGTAATATTGCAATACTCCTGTGATTGGATCCTGTTCGGAGGAAAGCAGGCCTTTTAAGTTATGGTGAACATAAGTACGGCCATCAGAGGTCATTATGGCAATGATGGGTACTTGTGGGCCATCATAATTAGGAGGTTCTGTGACAGCTGGTACCAGAGCATAATCACTCGGGTTATTGTAGTATTACCTTGCAAAACTTCAAAATGATTTGGGTCAAACAAACTTAATACTAATATTTTGGTCCAAATTGCTTTTGCTTATCTTAATCTATTCTATAGTTTCCTTAGCTCATATTTGAAAGCTTCGTAGTGAAGTATCATGTATAGTGCCCTATGTTATAAAGATTGCATGTGTTACTTAAATCTTTCTGTTAGATCGTAAGTGCGATGCATGCATCATGTTTAATTTACCTGCTTAAGCTACCTTCCCTTTTAAAGTGGTTTGGGTTAAGTAAGGTTCAAATCCTATTCATGCTAACCTTCAGATCCCCCTATCTGTTCTTATCGTCCTAATTCTATCTTGCTATAGGATGACACGTGTGAAGACGACTCCTCACAAGAAAACGGGTCCGCAAGGAGTGCCGCGTCATCAGTTGACCGCCAGAGGTGATGGAGCAAGCAGTAGCCGTGATCTGAACCCGGATTCGGAATCAGAGCAAGGCTTACATCAGAAGTGGAGCGACTGAAGCGCAACATGTGTTTTTGGAAACAGTTCCAGAAGGAGTCTTTGGAAAAGGAGACAGAAGCCAGGGCTCGTGTTCGTGAGTTGGAGCTTTATGTGACACACCTAGAGCAGTACAACACAGTTCTGCATGAGGAAGTCCATAGGCTAAATGATCTGATGAATCCCAATCATCAGCCCCAGGCAGTAGAAGATGATATCGGTGCCGTGATTGTTCCTGATGGAGAGGACAATGAGGAAGAAGATCCAGAAGAAGATGAACCCATGATGAAAAGTGGGGATGATGCGAGTCATGTCACTGGTGCAAGTGCTCCAGAGAATGAGGATGGAGTGATCGTGATCAGCGATGATGATGAGGAGTGAAGTGTCGACTTGGATGGTTGTGTAATATAGTAGTCTTTCCTGCTTTCTAAGAACCTTAGTGGGTAGTTTCTTGCTTGAGAGCAAGTTTGTAATGAAATAATGTAAGATAAGTTGTGTGTGTATACAAGTATTGTACTAACTGCTTTTTAATTCAATAAAGCGATGTAAATAAATATAGTTTGTGTACAACAGATGGACGGTACTGGAACTTCCCAAGAAAGGGACAATCCTCCGAATCCCCCACTGTTTCCACCCACCTTGGCAGAAGCTATTGCCGCACTGGTTAATGCCACTACCTTGTTGGCTCAGAATCAGAATCAGAATGGAAATCATGGCCGTCGAGGCCGTAACAATGGAGGGGAAACCACTTATGTGGATTTCACCGATACCCGTCCACCAGTGTTCTCAAAAGCAGATGAGCCGCTAGAGGCAGATGACTGGCTCCGTACCATAGAGCAGAAGTTTGAACTTTTACAGTGCACGGAGCATCAGAAGCCCGTGTTTGCAGCACAGCAGCTTAGAGGTGCCGCAGGGGCGTGGTGAGCGAATCTGGTCGCCGCATGGCCTGCTGGCCACCGTATCACTTGGCAGGAGTTTCGTGAAGCCTTCAGAGCACATTATATCCCAGATGGTGTCATGGCCATGAAGTTAGAAGAGTTTCTCTCGCTGAAGCAAGGGAACCAGACAGTTCTACAGTATGTGGGCAAATTCAATCATCTGTCCTAGTATGCAGTGGAATATGTGAACACCGATGCAAAGAAGAAGAGTTGTTTCATGAGAGATTTGAGTACCAGAATCCAGGAAGCATTGGTCACCTGCTATAATGCCACTTACCATGAGATAGTCAATGTGGCTATTGCGTCAGAAGAGAAGTCTCGACTGCATAAAGAGTCGAAGAAAAAGAAGCTAGTGTTTTCTAGCCCGTCTGGTGGCATTAAAAAGCGCCAGAGGTTTGTTTATCACCCTCAGAACCATTTCCGCCCAACTTATCGTCCACCGCAATACCAAGCTCAGCCGCAGACGTTTTTCCGTCCTGCCGCAATTCCGCAGTATCCACAGCAGCCGAATGCCCCTGGTATTCGAAACCAGACTCTAGTAACCCATAACTTTCCCTGTTACAACTGTGGAAAGCCAGGCCACTTTTCCAAGGACTGCCCGTATCCAAGGCAGTACAATCCCAGTTATCCCAGAGCTCCCGTACCGCAACAGCAACAACCTCAGAGCAAGAATAATAACCTGAATGTTCAGAAGGGTAAGGGTGAGAAGAAGAAGACCGGACGTGTGTTCTACACTCGAGCAGGTGTAATCCCAGAGGGAGAACCTGTTATGATGGGTATGTTCCCTGTTGCTAATCATCCAGCAGTACTGTTATTTGATTCAGGTGCATCGCATACATTCATAAATCGCACCTTTGTTGTTAAGCATGACATTCCAATTATGGGAACACAAGAAGATTTCTTTATCCAGCCGCCCAGGGGACGACTGTGTACTAAGGAGATGGTACGTGACGTACCTATAGAGTTAGGTGGGCATATATTTCCTACCTCAATGATAATATTACAGAAACAAGATATAGATGTAATCTTGGGTATGAATTGGATGTACCAAAGAGGAGCCCTTATAGATGCACTGCATAGAACTATAAGGTTGAACCTGCCAGATAATAAATCTCATCTTCTTATCCAACTTCCTATCTCAAAGAGAACAGTTGAAAGGATATGTGTAACTTCAGTACAGGAGATTTGTGATATACCGGTAGTCTGTGAATTTCCATATGTGTTTCCAGATGATCTACCAGGTCTGCCACCAAACAGAGATGTAGAATTTGTGATTGAGTTAAAACCGGGTACTGCCCCAATATCCCGGAGAGCTTACAGAATGCCACCCAATGAATTGGTAGAACTTAAGGATCAATTACAAGAGTTACGTGACAAAGGTTTTATCAGACCCAGTTTCTCACCATGGGGATGTCCAGCTCTTTTTGTCAAGAAGAAAGATCAGACTTTAAGGATGTGTGTTGACTATCGACCGCTGAATGAAGTAACTATTAAGAATAAATATCCGTTGCCTCGCATTGATCTACTCTTTGATCATCTTGCGGGGGCAAAGGGTATTTTCAAAGATCGATCTTCGGTCAGGGTACCATCAAATCAAGATTCGACCTGAAGATATCCCAAAGACTGCATTCACTACCAGATATGGACTGTATGAGTACCTAGTTATGTCTTTTGGTCTCACCAATGCACCAGCACATTTCATGTATCTGATGAACTCAGTTTTCATGCCGGAGCTTGACAAATTTGTGGTTGTGTTTATTGATGATATTCTGGTATACTCCAAAAGTGAAGAAGAACATGTTGAGCATCTCAGAGTTATTCTAACTCGTCTGAGAGATCACCAACTGTATGCCAAGTTCAGTAAATGTGAGTTTTGGTTAAGAGAAGTGCAATTCTTAGGACATGTGTTGTCAGCCGAAGGAGTAGCAGTAGATCCTGGCAAGGTGGAAGATATTCTGAATTGGAAACCACCAATCTCAGTTCATGAAGTCCAAAGTTTTCTGGGAATGGCGGGTTATTACCGTCGATTCATACCTGACTTTTCAAAGGTAGCCAAGCCAATCACAGAGTTGTTGAAGAATCAAACTAAGTTCATATGGTCTCCAGAATATGAGAAAGCTTTTAGAATTTTAAAGAAGTCATTGACAACTGCTCCAGTTTTGGCACAACCAGATATAGAAAAGCCATTTGATGTTTACTGTGATGCCTCGGGTATTGGCCTTGGTTGTGTATTGATGCAAGAAGGCAGAGTCATTGCTTATGCCTCGAGACAGTTGAAGCGTCATGAAGAACATTATCCGACACATGATCTTGAACTAGCAGCTGTGGTTCATGCATTGAAAATTTGGCGTCATTACTTGTTAGGTAATACTTGCCACATGTATACAGATCACAAGAGCTTAAAGTATATCTTTACTCAATCAGAGTTGAATATGAGGCAAAGAAGGTGGCTTGAGTTAATAAAGGACTATGATTTAGAAGTGCACTATCACCCTGGAAAAGCAAATGTTGTTGCTGATGCACTCAGTAGAAAGAATCATTGCAATTGCATTACTGTGAAGCCAATGGATTACAGTTTATGTTATGAATTAGAAAAGCTGAATATTGAAATAGTTCAACAAGGTCAGTTGACTAATGTCACAGTAGAATCAACAATCAAAGATCAGATTGTGTCTGCTCAGAGAAAGAATTCCGGAGTAGCTCACATCAAAGAAAATGTTAGAACGGGTCAACAGCCAGATTTCAGTATTGATGATGCAGATGTGTTGTGGTTTAAGAACCGGTTAGTGGTCCCAAAGGTTCCAGAGTTACGTCAGCTCATTCTTGATGAAGCACATAGCACAAGGTTTTCTATTCATCCAGGAAGTAATAAGATGTATCAAGATTTGAAACAGAAATTTTGGTGGACCAAAATGGAAATTGAGATTGCCAAATATGTGGCCAGATGTGACACTTGTTGTAAGGTGAAGGCAGTACACCTGAAGTCGGCAGGAATGTTACAACCCTTGCCCATTCCATCCTGGAAATGGGAAGATATCAGTATGGATTTCATTACTGGGTTACCCAAGACCTCAAGAGGCTTTGATTTAATTTGGGTCATTGTGGACCGACTGACAAAGTCATCTCATTTTATTCCAGTTAAGGTGGACTATTCTGCTATAACTTATGCAAGAATTTATATTGCACGAATCCTGAGTCTTCATGGGGTACCAAAGACTATTGTATCAGATAGAGGTACTCAGTTTGTTAACAAATTTTGGAGACACCTACATAAGTCCCTGGGTACAAAACTTTTGCATAGTACCGTTTATCATCCACAAACAAGTGGTCAGACTGAAAGGGTCAATCAAATTCTAGAAGACATGTTAAGGTCATGTGCACTTAATTATTCAGACACTTGGGACGAGTGGTTACCTTTAGCAGAATTCTCCTATAATAATAGTTATCAAGAGAGTATCAAAATGGCACCGTTTGAGGCATTGTATGGCCGTAGGTGCAGAACTCCATTGAATTGGTCAGAACCGGGAGAAAGATGGTTTTTCGGTGTTGATCTTGTGAAACAAACAGAAGAAAAAGTTAGGCAGATCCAGAATAATTTGAAAGTGGCTCAGTCCAGGCAAAAGAGTTATGCTGATAAAAGGCGTAGACCTTTGGTATTCCAAGTAGGGGATTATGTTTATCTAAAAGTATCACCCATGAAAGGAGTTAGCAGATTTGGAGTCAAAGGCAAACTCGCACCACGTTATATTGGTCCTTTTCAAATCATTCAACAATATGGAAAGGTGGCATATAAGTTAAAGCTGCCTGAACAACTGTCAGCCGTGCACAATGTATTTCATGTATCACAAATGAAGAAGTGTCTACAAGTACATGATCAAGTGGTTGATGTTGAGGGAGTTGAACTTGAACCGGATTTGACATATTCTGAACATCCTGTCAGAGTTTTGGATCAAAAAGATCGTGTTACCCGAAGTAGAACAACTAAATGGTACAGAATACAGTGGAATCAACATTCAGAAGAGGAAGCCACCTGGGAAACGGAGGATTATCTGTTAGAGAATTTCCCGGAGTTCTTTGCTTCTATCTAGGTTGCAATTTCCTCTTTAAACTGTAACCTATCCTTTTAAAATCTTTGTAATGCAGAAAACCCCTACCTGTTTTGTAGACAAGTCTTGGATGTGTTTGCTTGACACGTTTCCTTTTCTATTACTTAACTCAAGGCTTTAAATCTCGGGACGAGATTTCTTTAAGGGGGAAGGGCTGTAACACCCCGGGTGTTATAGTGCTAATTAATCTGCCATGTCATCATAATGCATTGCAAAGCATCCCTGTTAGGTTAACCTTGTTATGCATCAACTAAAACAAGTTTACTTATCTAGGTTGAATGTGTTTCTCAGTGGTGTGCTCCGAACCCGAAAACCCTAATTTTTAATACCACCGCAAATGCTTAGTCCATGCCCTGCGTAATTTGAGGTGTGCGACTGTGTTGCACACTAGTGTTAAGTGTAGGGTATGAGCTCAAGTACAACCTCTAAAATGAAACTCCAAATTTGAGTTTGAATTGGAGTCCCAAAACTTGTCACGAGTTTTCCGATTCGAATTCGAATTCAAAATTGGGGAAAAATGTAAAAGAATTTTAAAAGCTAATTGGTCAACCAAGAGTGGCATTTGGTCAACCATGTCATGTTGGTCCAAATGATGCCCTTGGGTGAGGTTTTGATCACTAAGTAATCACAAATCAAAGTAGCAACAAATTCCAATTTAAAATTCCTCCGAAAACCCTAAATTTCAAAACCCTGTTTTACCCCTTTTGAAATAATTCAAAATCTAAGCAAAATTTGGGAAAAAGTTCAAAACCAAGTTTGTAGAACTTTTCAAGGGCTACAACTTTGGTGTTTTGAGTTTTCAAAGTTTTAGTGTAAAATGTGGAGCAATTTTGAAAATAAACAAATTTCAGATTTGATTCATTTTTTATCCCCAAACTAAGATTTCAAAATGGAGGTAGAATTTGAAAAAGTTTTGAACAGCAAAGTTGTAGGTCTGGTCGAGATGTACAACTTTGGTGTTTGGAGATTTTGAAGTTTCAATATAAAATCAAAAGTAATTTCTAAATTACCAAATCCCAAAAATGTGTCCCCTTTTGAATTTAAACTCAAATTTCAAAATCCAGTGATAATTTGAAAAAGTGTTCAGTACAAAACTTGTAGAGCTTGAAATTCTGAAGATTTCATAGATTGGAAGTTTTTCAAGTTGTTACATGAATTTGAGAGTAATTTTAGAAAATAGTTTGAAAATTTAAAATTTGGGGGGGTGCTACAGTGCCGCGCCAATGGCGGCCGGCCACCACGCGGTATGGGCGCCGGCGAGCCGCCGTGGCCGCCCAGACCCTTCGCGCGTGGTTGAGAACGCCAACGCGATGACGCGAGTAGTGCAGCTCTGTAGCCGCGACCGTCATCTATAAATACGTCGAGGTCATAGTGACGATTTTCGTTTTCCCCGTTTTCGCCATCACCGCCGCCGCTAGCTTCGCCGCTCGCCGCTGCCGTCACCAGGCCATCTCTGGCCACGCCAGTCGCACCAACAGCATCGCCGCATCCTCACGCACCTCGTGAACCACCCAAGCCAGCTTGACTTCGCCTGGATCACCGCAGCCACCGCTTCCCGTGCTCAACTCCGGCGACTGCCCGCCATCCTCGCCTTCCCGTGGCCAGACCACTCCAACCGCTCCCCGTCGCCATCGAGAGCTTCACTGCAACCGCGGTGAGCCGCTGATGCTTCCCGACCCTTCAATTTAGCCTCTACCGCTTTGTAGTCGCCGGCGTACTACTCTCGTGACCACCGTGCCGCCATCGCCGTCGCTCGTTAGTCGCTAGAGCTCGAGCCAGGATGTTTAGAAGCAAAACGGAGTCGTGGGGTGGTGTAGATGATGATGGTAGGGTCAGTTTGTTGACCGAAGCTCCGGTCACCGGTCGGCCACTGCGCGAAGGTGAGCGAGCGCGCGGGAGTGAGAGGGAGAGCGAGAGGAGGGTGATGACATGCGGGGCCGGCTTGTCAGCGAGCGCAGAGAGAGAGAGAGAGCGCGCGTGGGTGAGCGAGCGGGCTGAGCCGCCTGCTGGGCCGCGCGGCTGGGCCGAGCGCGCGTGCGGGCGCGGGCGTGCGCGAGCGGGCCGTCTAGTTGGGCCGGACCGCGGGAGAAAGGAGAATCGGCCCGATTTCGTTTTTTTTTCTTTTTAAAATAAATGAATAGCTTAGTTATTTGTTTATTTCACTAAAAAATTGTGTAGAGTTCCAAAATTCATGAAAATTTTTTTGTAGGCTTCTCAATGTATAAACTATCTAGGAAAAATGTTAAATGCTGAAATTGAGTACTTTGTGCAGTAGAATTAATTAGTTCTAATAAAGATTAAATGCAACTTACATGAATTTTAATAATTAATTTATTAATCCAAAAATGATGAAATTTATTATGACACTGTTATAAATCATTCTTAATCCATAGAAAAAGTTTGAGCTTGATTAGGTAAAATTTGATTAACTTCTAATTATGTCCTAATTATTTAAATAATAAATAAATGTTAATTTGAGAACTTTAAGAGTTGTGTGCCTTTTTGATTGAGTGATATCCTTAGGTCACTACCCTTTTGTGATCTTTGGCACCTTAATTCCATGTTTGAGCTCGTTAGTAACTTGTTAGGTTAAAAGCTGGTATCGCTGGAATCGTCGCTACTAGTTAGTAGGTGTTCTGTTTGCGACTGTACCATGAAGGGAAGTTGTACTCCAGTCGTAACTCGTAGCATGTTATCATCAAGCATCATGTTTATCATCGAGCATCATGTTAAAGCATGTTATGTGTTTATGTAGTCTCCGCTTTCGAAGAAGTCGAAGCCGTCGAGCCAGTTTCCGGAGAAGAGCGATCATCGGTGGGTTTCGGACCTGACGTTGGAGTTCTCGGGTCTGAGTCAGTCGTCGTGTTCGAGCAAGGCAAGCCCCAGTGTATTTAAACCCTACCTTGAATTTTACAAATGTTTTATTATTTATAATATGGTTTACTGCATTAAGTAATTAGGAGTTGAGTGATAACCCAATTGCTGCATTATCATCCTTGATTATTGTGATATCAACCTTGATACCTGTTTTACGGAAAATGCGTAGTATGCTTCGCTATGCTTAGAAGTTAAGCTTTTAAATGCAATGTTTATATAGCCATGACGTCATATTGAATGAATATTGAAATATGAGAATGAACTTGAAAGATCGGGCGGGTGGTTTGGCCACTGCTAACATGCATTGAGAAAGGAGTCTCAATGTTGTGTTTCCGCCTTGTCAGTTAAGGTCCGTTCGTTGTAAGCCTGTTGTGTTCAAGACTTTGCAACTAGCTTCATGCCTTGGGTAAGCCCAAAATGTTGGTGATTCCATTACGAGAACGTCTAACCTCGCACTGGGAGTGGAGAGTTGGCGAGAGTAGCGTGTACCCTCGGGGCTAGAATTTGGTCGGGTTCGAGGAGTACTGTACTCTCGGGTGGCGATGGACACGTTCTGGTTTTGGGAGATCTAAATAAGGGTTGATATATGCAAGATTCGGTTCTACATATGTCGTGAAGTTAGAGATCCCCAGCTGGGTATAATCGGTTCGAATCGTCGTTGCTCCTCGGTTATGGAGACTTGATCACCTGACTTGCATCGTAGTTAAGAACTGGAATAAAAGAAAGAATGAGAAAGGATTTGATGATAATTACTTTGATCTAGATTAGGATCACCTAGATTTGGTTAATGAACCATCAATGGTAAAAGTAAAATGTTGAAGATAAGGATCTACTTTAGTAAGCTTTTCTGCAAAGGAAAATCTTGATTCTAGAATACCCGTACCTTGATTCCCTAAAGCTAGCATGCCCTTGGAGTCTTTGTCTTAGTCGGGTAAGTCTTGTTGAGTACCCTCAAGTACTCAGGGTTTGTTAACCCCTTGTTGCAGGTGCGGTTCATGAACAAGTCTACTTCGAGCCTTATTGCATGACCGTCGTGGTTGAAGAAAGCGACGACGAGTAGACTGTGTGGCCTTTGGGCAAGGCATCTCGCTTGTGTGTTGTAATAAAGTTAATATCGATACTTCTCTACTACTGGTTTGTAATAATGTTACATAAGGTTTGAAGTTTGAAAACTGGTTTGTAAACCTATGTTATTATAAGACTTCCGCTACGTTACTCTGTTGAATATTTTGAATAAACTATTGTAATATTGCAATACTCCTGTGATTGGATCCTGTTCGGAGGAAAGCAGGCCTTTTAAGTTATGGTGAACATAAGTACGGCCATCAGAGGTCATTATGGCAATGACGGGTACTTGTGGGCCATCATAATTAGGAGGTTCTGTGACAATCAGCCTGCCAGGGACGAAGGCACTTTGCTCCTCTGATATGACATCATCGAGATGCACCCGGAGGCGATTGGCCACCACCTTTGAGCATATTTTATATATTACATTACAAAGGGAGATTGGCCAGAATTGCTTCATCTCCTGTGGAGTTTTAACCTTTGGGATTAGCACTAGAGTTGTGCTATTAATTGAATATGGTATTTCACCGCCATTCAAAAAATCCAACACTGCCGCTGTTACACCCGGTCCCAAAATATTCCAGTGGAACTGATAAAAACCCGCTGTCAGCCCATCCAGACCGCGGGCCTTATTAGCTCCCATCATAAACAACACTTTTCGAACCTCCTCCGTCGTTTATGGTTTCTGAAGGTCATCATTCATCACCGGAGTAACCTTTTCTTGGACGCAGGCTAGAACTGGTCCCGGATCGAGTACTTCCTACCTAGTGAATAATTTTGAATAGAATTCCAAGGCAGTTGATTCTAGCTCCTCTTGGGTGGTTGCGATGTAGCCATCATCCCTCCTAAGCGCAGAAATCCGATTGATGCGAACTCTCTCCTTGGATCTCGCTTGGAAGAAAGAGGTGTTACGATCCCCTTCTCGCAACCATTCAATCCTAGAACGCTGCTTCTCCATCACTTCTTCCCTTGTTAATAGCTCTGACAGCCGAGCCATCAACTGTCTCTCACGCCGCGTTGGCCCTGAGTGCAAGGATGAGCGCCTGACCGAATCCAACTCCCGGCGTAGCCTATTCAGTTCCTGACGCACTGAACCAAAACTAAACTGCTCCTAATCTTTCATTGTGCCCGTCACCGCTTCAAGCTGCGATGACAGTTGTGACAAGTTCATTGGGTTGTCCAGACTACCCCAGGCCGTCTCCACCATCCATGTATAAGAAGAATCACGGCGCCACATATTTTTATAATGAAACATGTGTTTTCTCCTTCTCAACCCGTTATGCTGAAGGCATTCTAGAACCAAGCAGCATTGATCAGACTCCGTTGTCTGCACGTGCCAGACTCTGGTCGACTGAAAGAGGTTCAGAAACTCAGAGTTTGCCAGACCTCTGTCCAGGCGACATTTAACATTAGTGTTGTCTGGTTGCCTGTTGTCCCACGTGTACGGAAGCCCGATATAACCCAGGTCTGAGAAACCACAGTATTCCACTGCCTCTCAAAAACCTTCCATCTGACTTTCTGAACGCCCTTGACCACCAATTTGCTCACTCGCATGCAGAACTTCATTGAAGTCACCCGCGCACAGCCATGGAAGATTGCTACGCGAGTTAAGAAGTTTGAGCAAATCCCAACTTCTATACCTCAGTCCACGTCTAGCTTCACCATAAAAACCCGTGAAACGCCAAGCTTTTTCTGGTGCAGACGACTGATGAACTATGACGTCTATATGGAGTTTGTCATAGCTCTCAAGTTTCACCTCAACATCCCGGGTCCACAAGAGTGCTAGCCCACCCCCCTGCCGAAGCAGCTAACGCCATATCCCCCTGACATATTCAGGGTCCTAACCAGACCATCCACATTATTACTGAAATATCTTGTTTCTGACAAAAACACCAACCACGGGCGATGTAGCCCACACAAGCTACGCAATTCACGAACTGCCTCGGGCCACCCAAGTCCCCGGTAGTTCAAACATAAGGTTTTCATTGTGCCCGGCGGGGGCTGCCAATCGCAGCCGCCGCCGATCGTGCGTTGTTTGTGAGACTACCCCTCCTTTGTTTCTTCAGAGTCTCCTCTGTAAGGTCCAAATGGCTAGAGGGGAGATGAATAGCCTATTTAAAAATCTACAAGCTTCACTAAACAACCACGTTAGTATAAAAGATGGCTAAGCTAATTCTAGCACTAGCTCAACTACACTATGCAAGCCACCTATATAATTCTAGTGAAGCAAGGCTATGATCTCTAATATACACCAACAAGACTAAGTCACTAAGCTACTTACTCCTATGTGATAAAAGCTACACTAAGATTAGTACAAGAAAGTAAAGCGCAAGTGACTTGATTCTTATACCAACGATGTAGAGAAGTAATGCACTCAAAGAATCAATCACAATGATCAACCACAAGAGAAATCCTCGGCAAAGAGATGGCACAAGATTTTTACCGAGGTTCACTTGCTTCCCAGCAAGCTACTCCTCGTTGTGGCGATACACCCACTTGTCGGTTCGCGAGCTAATCGACTATCAAGAGTCGAGCCCTCGGCGGGCGCCGCACAACCGCACACAAGATGGGGATCCTCCAAGCCACGAGCTCCACTAGAGTATCCAATTTGCGAACTCTCGCAGGGAAGGATCAAGAACCCCTTACAACACTTGGTGAGGGCTCCAACAATCTTCAATTGTGAGCTCAATCACCTCCGCTACTCCAAGCCGTCTACCGTGTCGGAAAACACGGAAGAGTAACAAGAAATCCGCAGCAACTCAAAGATCAAGTGCCTCTAGAATGCAACTCTCAAGCAATGCACTTGAATCTCACTCAATCTCACTCAAGATGTGCAACTAAGCAAAGAGATGAGTGGAGGGGTTGTTCTCTAGCTCAAAGGATGTCTCTAGGTCTCAAAATGTACAAGAGTTACCCTCAAACCCCGGACATCTTCTATTTATAGCGAAGGGGTACGCAGCTAGCCGTTACCGGACGACGCAGTGAAAAACATACTGACCGGACGCACCGGTCAGGGTGACCGGACGTGTCTGGTCACTACAGGACAAGCGTAAACAGTGCGCGTCAGAAGTTACCGTTGTCGTGACCAGACGCGCTCTAGCATTTGACCGGACGCGCTGCACCTGGCGTCCGGTCGGAGTCCAGTAAGCTCCCACCACGACCGGACGCGTCCGATCGCACGTGACCGGACGCGCCGCGCGTCCGGTCGGCTCTACGACCAACTGTGCCCCTCTGGGTGCCTGACCGGACGCTCCAGTTCCGTGAGGGACCGGACGTGCCAGTTGAAAATCCTAACACCCGCGCGCCTGACAACTGCTGAGAACTAACCGGACGTGTCCGGTCAAACCACGACCGCGTCCGGTGCAGCGTCCGGTCACCATAGTGACCGTCGTTCGCCTCCGTTTCTTTTCCAACTTTCGGTGCAGTAGAAAATAGGCATTTCACTTCCCAAAAAACGCCAAAAGTCCACCGCTTAAACTCCACCGCTGAAAGTCCTATGTTTGGTGTTGGTAATTAGTGACAATGCCTAAGTACTAATCCTATGCCTAAGTTGTATGTAGCATATGAGGATTAGTACATTCCAAAGTTGGTGGCAAGATGGACATGATGATCATGATGGCCACACTTGGATTTGGATGCAACCCTACGTGATCAAGGCAAAGGTATATGCTTAAGGGTTGCTACAAAGAGGAGAATGACGCGGCTATTGAACTCCTAAATGCCTCTAGGTGTGCATTTCATAATCATATGCATTTGGATAGAACTAATAACTTCTCGAAAAAATGATTATGAAAATGCTAACACACTCACACATGACGAGATCACTTGGTGGTATTAGCATATTTGCAAAGGCGATGGAGTTTGAGCGGTAGAGAGGGTTTGGGGTCCTCTCTCCCTCGCGCCGAGCTTGCGAGGCGGGATTTAGGCGTTTTCGAGGAGTTAAAATGACTATTTTCCACTACACCGGAAGTCAGAAAAAATGGAAGCAAACGGAGGTCACAGAGGTGACTGGACGCTGGACCGGACGCGGTCTCTGTTTGACCGGACACGTCCGGTCAGCGTTCAGCGTCTGCGCGTGCCTCAGCTTTTTGATCGGACGCGATGGCGCGTTCGGTCACTGTCAACTGGACGCGTCCGATCATTGAGGGAGCTTAATGGACTCCAACCGGACGCTGACACTGTGGCGTCCGGTCAGTTCTGCAGCGCGTCCGGTCGCTGTTTCGTTGGAGCGCGGCTCAGGCTTGACCAGCGTGTTCGGTCCATACGGGACTAGCGCGTCCGGTCATACTTCGCGTGTCCGATCGTTGCGTGGAGCGCGTCCGGTCGGTGGTTCGCGAGCGTAGTCACTGTGTGATCGGCGCGTCCGGTCAATTTGACCAGCATGTCCGGTCAGCGTGACTTCGGCTGTTTCAAGTTCGTAACGGCTATATTCGAAGGGGTACGTCTATAAATACTCGTTGGCCGGCTCAAAGCTCTCTCTCGCATTCTCTTGGACATTTGACATACTTGTGAGCACTTTGAGCTAAGCAACTCCCCTCCCACTCATCTCTCTTGCTTCTTTGCCTATTTGAAGTGAGATCGAGTGATCCAAGTGCATTTGCATTGTGAGATTGCATCTAGTTGACACTTGGTGGTTGATTTGCTGCGGGATTCTTGTTTCTCTTGGTGGTTGCCACCACCTAGATGGCTTGGAGCAGCTTGAAGGCGTTGGCAAGAGTTGGTGATTGTTCTTGGCCACCTTCGGTGATTGTGAGGGGTTTGTGCCTACCTCGGCGAAACGCCAAAAGCAACATTAGTAAATTGCTCGTGTCTTTGCAACCTTTTGTCATTTGGTAGGTTCTTGTGGCGCCTTTTGAGAGGCTCGGTGTGAGACCGATTAGCCACCGAACCACGTGGTGAAGAGGGACACAACGGGGACTAGCGTGCCGGCAAGCACGTGAACCTCGGGATAAATCTTCATGTCATCACTTTCATATTATGATTGATTGATCCCGGTGTTCGGTTGTCTTGGTATTCATTGTTGATCATATTGGTTGGCTCAATACTTCGCCCCTCGGTGAAACTCTTCTAACTCAACTCCGTATTATCTTCTTAGTTATCTTTGCTAGCTAGTTAGCTTTGCTAGAGTAGCTTCTTTGTGTAGCTTGCTAGTTGTAGTTGTAGTTGTAGTTGTAGTTACCATCTTGGTTTGACTTTGTACAGTTGAGTGCAAATATACTAGAATTGTAAATTGGTTAGGTGGCTTGCAAACACCCCGTAGGCTAAGCAAAACTCGCATCTCGCTACTTGTTATATTGATAAACTTATTTAGCTTGTCTTTGTAGAAATTTTTAAAAGGCTATTTACCCCCTCTAGCCATCAAGACCTTTCAACCGCCTTCGCAAAAGTGCTAACACCACCAAGTGTACACCACCATGTGCATGTGTGTTAGCATTTCACAAACATTTTTCAAGGTGTTATGATAGCTCTCTACTAGATCCTAATGCATATGCTCAAGACATTGATCTAGCGACACTTGATTTCCGAGCTAACCGTGATTGCCCCTCTTGATAGTCGGCTATGTATCCTAAATCCGGTCAATTACTTCTCTACTCATCTTAGACCAGCAAAAGGAAAACCCTATGGTTATACCTTTGCCTTGCGCTCTTAGAGCCTTCTCTTCCACTTGATCATCATATCCATCATTTTATGTGTATCTCCACCATGATCATCATTTCATGTCCATGCACCATCTCTTTGTGATCTTATGGCCACCACTCCTTGCCACATACACCTTCATCACATGTGTTGCTTATGCCTAACTCAAAACACTTAACACATGACATTAGCAACTTGGTGTCATTAATTACCAAAACCAAACTTGGGCTTTCAATCTCCGTCTTTTTGGTAATTGATGACAACCATCACAAAGATATAAAATGAAATCAATTTTCAATTTCGATAGTATTAGCTCCCCCTACATATGTGCTTCCATGAGTTGGGTTTAATTGTGCATATATGTATGGATTTGAATTTTGAGAGAGTTACTACTATTAAATTGATGCTAAGGTATATAGAATGGACCTTTGAAGCGTGATACCAATCGGAGTTGCCTTTATATACCATCCTTAGCATCGATGTAGCTAGATACCACTTGTAATACATCACTTGTAAAGATCACAAACACTAAAGTACCCCGTGAGATCAACATCATAAGCAAAAGGTGTCTACAAACCACTTGTAAAGCTACTCTTAACAAATCATCATTCAAGTTCTATTTCTAGCAATCACCATTCAATCATGAATATGAATTTAAGCTTTGCAATGCAACAATTCATCATGTTAATTCACATACAAATGCAATAAATAATTCATGAGCTTGCTCCTCCTACTTGTGTACTCAATTTTAATTGATCCCTTTCCAATGTCATATCTTTTGCTTTCTCTCACACTTACTATACCTTTGTGACTTACTTCTCCCCTTTACAACTTAACTTTTTATCTTTGTGACTTTTCTCTCCCCCTTTGTCAACAATCACCAAAAAGGTGTCAATTTTAGTGAGAATTAAGTCAATCAATGTGAGAGAGTTCAAATTATGGTTCAATCTAGATCACTTGCCTAGAATATGTAATTCGGTTTGATCCAAGCACAAGCTTCTTCACACCTCATAAAGTATAAGGGTTATCTTGAGCATGTTGAATTACACATCATGAGCTCATTTTATAGATTTAACACTAGGTTTGCAAGCCCACAAACATGCCATATGCTACCACTAGATCAAACAACCATAGAAGCAATAGTGGTACCAAATATACATCGAAATCATTTGATTTTCATGAATGAGCCTATTTGTCATGCAAATATGTCTATATGTTCTAATCATATCCTTAGCAAAGTATGAATGATATGCCAAACAACTTTACCTTGCTATGTTTGAGGAGAGGCATGTCATATAAGAATGTGGGGGTGCACTCATTTCAAGTTGGAGAAGTCAAGTATGTTCAATTTATTTTTCAACTTGTAAAATCTCTTTTCATCAAGTGGCTTTGTAAATATGTCAGCTAATTGATCTTCGGTGTCAATGCTTTCAATGCTAATATCACCCTTTTGTTGATGGTCTCTTATAAAGTGATGCCTTATGTCAATGTGTTTGGTTCTTGAATGTTGAATCGGATTTTGAGTCATCTTGATAGCACTTTCATTGTCACAAAACAATGGCACATTCTTGAATTTGATTCCAAAGTCATTCAAGGTTGCTTTCATCCAAAGCAATTATGCACAACAACTACCGGCACTAATGTATTCGGCCTCGGTGGTAGATAGTGCAACACTATTTTATTTCTTTGATGACCATGAAACAAGAGACCTTCCTAGCAATTGACAGGTGCCACTTGTGCTCATTCTATAAATCTTGCAACCACCATAGTCGGAATCTGAATATCCAATCAACTCAAAATTAGATCCCTTGGGATACCATAGTCCAACATCATGAGTGCCCTTAAGATATCTCAATATTCTCTTGGTTGCTTTCAAGTGACTTTCTCTAGGTGAAGCTTGATATCTTGCACACTTGCACACACTAAACATCACATCCGACCTAGAAGCGGTGACATAAAGCAAACTTTCAATCATAGACAGGTATTGCTTTTGATCTACCATGTTGCCACTAGCATCAACACCTAATTGATCATTTGTGCCCATTGGTGTACTCATTGGTTTAGCATCTTGCAATCCAAACTTCTTGATCATGTCCTTGTTATACTTCCCTTGACTTATAAAAGTGTCATTCTTCATTTGGTTGATTTGAAGTCCAAGGAAGTAACTAAGCTCTCCAATCATAGACATCTCAAACTCATTAACCATCATATTTCCAAACTCTTCACAAAAGTCTTGGTTAGTTGATCCAACTATACCATTAGATTGAGGAGTGTATGTTGGTGAGAATTGATGTCCAATACCAAGATCATCACATAAATCTTTAATTCTTGTGTTCTTAAACTCACTACCATTGTCACTTCTAATCTTCTTGATGGTAGTCTCAAACTTATTTTGCACCCTTTTTATAAAAGATTTGAATAGATCATGTACATCACTCTTATCATAGAGAAAGAACACCCAAGTGTATCTAGTGTAGTCCTTCACTATCACAAAGCCATACTTGTTGCCACCAATGCTAGTGTATGTTGTTGGCCTAAATAAGACCATGTGTAATAGCTCAAATGCCTTTGATGTGCTCATTTCACTCTTACTAGGATATGCATTTCTAACTTGTTTGCCGGCTTGACAAGCACTACATGGTTTATCCTTTTTAAAAGTCACATCTTTCAAGCCTCTAACTAAGTCATGCCTTAAAAATTTGTTCAATTATTTTATTCCAACATGACCAAGCCTTCTATGCCATAACCATCCCATACTAGATTTACTAAGTAAGCATGATGTCAATTGTGTCTCACTATCATTGAAGTTAACCAAGTATAAGCTACCATGTCTAAATCCTTTGAATATCAAATTTGATCCATTAACACTTATGACTTCAATATCATCACTACCAAATATGCACTTGAAGCCAAGATCACAAAGTTGTGCCACCGATAAAAGATTGAAATCCAAGCTCTCAACCAGCAACACATTAGATATGCTCATGTCATTTGAGATAGCAATTTTACCAAGCCCCTTGACCTTGCCTTTCTTGTTGTTGCCGAAAGTGATAGCATCAAAACCATCATTTTGACTTGTATCAATTGATTTGAACATACAAGAATCCCCGGTCATATGTTGAGTGCACCCACTATCAAGCACCCAATGCCTTCCTCCGGCTTTGTAATTGACCTACAAGATAAGATCAATTCTTTTTAGATATCCAAACTTGTTTGGGTCCTCCAAGGTTAGTGACCAAGCTCTTTGGTACCTAAATGACTTTCTTCTTTGAGCCCATCTATGGTGCACCAATGAACTTAGCATGAACACCATTTGTACCCTTAGTAAGTACATAGAAGGAATCAAACTTAATTGAGGATACATTAGCTTTGGATTTCTTGTTCATGCAAAGTTGCTCTATGTGACCAACTTGCTTGCAACTTTTGCAATAGCTACCATTGTTCTTCACAAAATGAGTCTTGTGAGGAGCAAAAGCGGTCTTGCCTTTCTTGGGGTTATAGCCCAATCCCTCTTTATAGAGAGAAGCCCTTTGGCTACCCAAGCACATAAGCAAGCGGTCCTCGCCACCATAAGCCTTAGCTAAGGTGTGATTAAGCTCTTTTACCCCCTTCTTGAGATTTTCATTCTCAACTATTAGTGTGGAATCACAAGTGAAACCGTCACTACTAGATAAGGATGATGTAGATGAGCTACATAAAGGGTTAGTGGGAGCAATAACAATAGGCTTATGAAAAGATTCATCAATTATATCACATGATATGCCTATGTTGCAAGTTTTAGCCTTCTCAACATTAGTTGGCATGTTTTCACATTTTTCAACTAGAGAGGAATGAGTTTTTTCAAGCTTAGTGTGAGACTTTTGAAGCTTCTTATGGTCTACCTTTAGACTCTCATAAGATGCTCTAAGCTCATCAAGTTCTTGCATAAGGTTTTTCTTTTCCTTAAGCAAGCCCTTGCACTTCTTTCTAGATTCTTTAAAATGTTGAGTGTAATCTTCTAGCATAGTGATTAGTTCATCTGTAGTGAATTCTTCTTCATCACTATCACTATCACTAGCATTATCATGATCACTCTCATCGTCAGATGATACCTTAGCGGCCTTAGCCATGAAGCACGATGGAGTGTCAAAGAGGGAGACCTTCTCTTGGATGGCAATGCTAGCATGTCCCTTCTTCTTACTCTTGTTGTCATCCTCATCATCACTTGAGGAATCATCACTATCCCATGTAGCAACATGAGAGTCATTCTTCTTTTTATGAGAGCTCTCCTTCTTTTCTTGCTTCTTCTTTTGCTTCTTCCTCTCCTTCTTGATAGCATCTTCATCATCACTATCATAAGGACACTTTGCAATAAGATGGTCCTTGCTATGGCATCTAAAACATCTCATGGTATGTCCATTCTTCTTGGATGAGTTCTTCCTCCTTGTACGAAAGCCCTTCTTCTTCATGAATTTTCCAAATTGCTTGACAAAAAGAGTCATCTTTTCATCAATGTCATCACTATCATAAGAGCTTGAGTCTTCATCACTTGATGATTCAATCTTAGATTTGCCCTTGGATGTGGTGGCTTTGAATGCCACACTCTTCTTCTTCTCATCATCCTTCTTCTCACTTTCCTTCTTTTTCTTTTTGATAAACTCCTCTTTCTCATCATCTTCTCTATATGAATAATCGGTCATCACTTCTTGGAATACTTGTTGAGGAGTTGAATCCTTCAATGTAGTCCTCACTAGCACGGTGATCAATGTATCAAATCTCTTGGGCAAGCTTCTCAAGAACTTCATAGAGAATTGGTTGTCCTTGACTTCCTCACCAAGTGCCTTGAGCTCATTCACAATGACTTGCAATCTATGAAACATTTTTGGTACACTCTCATCTTCTTGCATCTTGAAACTAGAAAACTTTTCTTGCAAGATATATGCTTTAGCGGTCTTTGTGCCTTCGGTGCCCTCAAAAGTTTCTTCTAGCTTAGCCCAAGCATCATGAGCAATCTCAATGTTCTTCACTTGCTCAAAGGTCTTGTCATCAAGTGCCTCATGAAGAGCACTAATGACAATGTCATTGCATTGGAGCTTCTTCTCTTCCACCGGTGTAGGTGCTTCCGGATTAGCAACCTTAAATTTTGTTTCGGTGACCTTCCACACTTCTCTATTGATTGACTTGAGGTGTGCAGTCATCTTAACCTTTCAATATGCATAATTTATGCCATCAAAGTGAGGTGCCTTCTTGGTGTTGTTGATGTGCAAGCTTAATTGAGCCATTTCTTTTTCACCGTAGGTTGTTAAGCCTCAAATAAATGGTGCCTCAGCTTCGATACCACTTGTAAGGTCCAAATGGCTAGAGAGAGGTGAATAGCCTATTTAAAAATCTACAAGCTTCACTAAACAGCCACGTTAGTATAAAAGATGGCTAAGCTAATTCTAGTACTAGCTCAACTACACTATGCAAGCCACCTATATAATTCTAGTGAAGCAAGGCTATGATCTCTAATACACACCAACAAGACTAAGTCACTAAGCTACTTACTCCTATGTGATAAAAGCTATACTAAGATTAGTACAAGAAAGTAAAGAGCAAGTGACTTGATTCTTATACCAACGATGTAGAGAAGTAATGCACTCCAAGAATCAATCACAATGATCAACCACAAGAGAAATCCTCGGCAAAGAGATGACACAAGATTTTTACCGAGGTTCACTTGCTTCCCGTCAAGCTACTCCTCGTTGTGGCGATACACCCACTTGTCGGTTTACGAGCTAATCGACTATCAAGAGTCGAGCCCTCGACGGGCGCCGCACAACCGCACATAAGATGGGGATCCTCCAAGCCACGAGCTCCACTAGAGTATCCAATTTGCGAACTTCCACGGGGAAGGATCAAGAACCCCTTACAACACTTGGTGAGGGCTCCAATAATCTCCAATTGCGAGCTCAATCACCTCCGCTGCTCCAAGCCGTCTACCGTGTCGGGAAACACGGAAGAGTAACAAGAAATCCACAGCAACTCGAAGATCAAGTGCCTCTACAATGCAACTCTCAAGCAATGCACTTGAATCTCACTCAATCTCACTCAAGATGTGCAACTAAGCAAAGAGATGAGTGGAGGGGTTGTTCTCTAGCTCAAAGGATGTCTCTAGGTCTCAAAATGTGCAAGAGTTACCCTCAAACCCTGGACATCTTCTATTTATAGCGAAGGGGTACGCAGCTAGCCGTTACCGGACGACGCAGTAAAAAAACGTACTGACTGAACGCACCGGTCAGGGTGACCGGACGCGTACGGTCACTACAGGACAAGCGTAAACAGTGTGCGTCAGAAGTTACCATTGTCGTGACCGAACACGCTCTATCATTTGACCAGACGCGCTGCACCTGGCGTCCGGTCAGAGTCCAGTAAGCTCCCACCATGATCGGACGCGTCCGATCGCACGTGACCGGACGCGCCGCGCATCCGGTCGGCTCTACGACCAACTATGCCCCCTCTGGGTGCCTGACCGGACGCTTCAGTTCTGTGAGGGACCGGACGCGCCGGTTGGAAACCCTAACACTCGCACGCCTGACAACTGCTGAGAACTGACCGGACGCGTCCGGTCAAACCGCGACCGCGTCCGGTGCAGCGTCGGGTCACCATAGTGACCGCCGTTCGCCTCTGTTTCTTTTCTGACTTCCGGCGCAGTAGAAAATAGGTATTTCACTTCCCAAAAAGCACTGAATCCCAAACCCATCTCTACTGCTTAAACTCCACCGCCTTCACAAAAGTGCTACACCACCAAGTGTACACCACCATGTGCATGTGTGTTAGCATTTCACAAATATTTTTCAAGGCGTTATGATAGCTCTCTACTAGATCCTAATACATATGCTCAAGACATTGATCTAGTGGCACTTGATTTCCAAGCTAACCGTGATTGTCTCTCTTGATAGTCGGCTATGTATCCTAAATCCGGTCAATCACTTCTCTACTCATCTTAGACCGACAAAAGGAAAACCCTATGGTTATACCTTTGCCTTGCGCTTTTAGATCCTTCTCTTCCACTTGATCATCATGTCCATCATTTTATGTGCATCTCCACCATGATCATCATTTCATGTCCATGCACCATCTCTTTGTGATCTTGTGGCCACCACTCCTTGCCACATACACCTTCATCACATGTGTTGCTTATGCCTAACTCAAAACACTTAACACATGACATTAGCAACTTGGTGTCATTAATTACCAAAATCAAACTTGGGCTTTCATCCTCCAGACTCCCACCAGTACTCTCAGCGCCCAAATCCAATTGGGACACTCTTGAGTTCACTAGGCCGATGGGGACAATAGCATTTGACCCCACCGACACATTTAGGTCCGGGGTTTGCAATTCAGGCCCCAACCTCTTGGATTTTCACTTCCTAGCTGGAATCCTAGTGTTATCAGTGCCGTCCATGTCAAGCTTCCTACCAACCCGGCCACGTTCAGTATTTTACACACGTTCAGGAGCTTCTTGGGGCGCCTTCAGAGGTGACTAAACCTCCTGATCCTCTTCCTCATCCATCGGACTCAAAGAAGAGTGGCAGGACCCCCCATCACCCCTTGACCCATGCACCCCCCACGTGGAGCTCGGGGTGGGCGCAAACCTATAGAAGAGCCACTTTCAAAGGATTCCGCCGTAGCCTCAGAGAAAGACTGCACGCGCCTTCTTCGTTCCTCTGGAGCTCTCAGTTTGATATCATATGGTAGTTTCCCAACTCATTCCTGTGCACCTGTTGGGGACACTCTAGCTCAGAATGACCCATAATGCCACAGGCGAAGCAGTAAAAGAGCAGCCTTTCATACTGTGCTTCGAACCATTTCGGTTCCTCCGACCTGCTTGTTCGTAGTAGAACCCCACGGCGTAGAGGCTTATCGATCTCAATTTCCACCCAGGCACGTAAAAATGCCCCGCTGGCTTTCCTGTCTCTATCAACATCCATTTTTAGGACATTCCCAATAAGGCTCATGGCTCAGACCCCCCGCTGTTGATTCATCCATCCCAGAGGTAGGTTCAGGAGCCTGACCCAAATCACCATGCGATCGAAGACAATTTCTGACGCGCTACGGCGTTCATCATATGGCTGCAGGATTACAGCGTGTCTGCCCACCATCCACGGTGTACCCGCCAAGATCCTCTCCATCTCCATCTTGCTGCCTAGTTCTACAATAAACATGTTGTCAGTCTTCTTGCCGATCGCTCGAAACTTCAGGCCGCAGGGATTCCCCTAAGCCGGTTTCATAGCCGACCGGACAGTAGCCACATGTACGATCGATGGCGAGAGAACCTTTCCCACCACCACCCATTCCACCACCGGCGACTCGCCCCCCCCCCCATCGTCATCACTGAACTCAAGGACAACTTCCTCTGCCTCGGTGAGGTTGTGATGAGGACATCATCACGCTGGACACACCGATGTTATGGTCTTCTCTAAGTTGCAATTTGTCCCCAACTCAGCTGCCACATCACCCTCGGATTCAGCAGACACGTTGTCACTGTTTCGGTCATAACTTTCTCATACAACATCGAAACGGGACGTTCTTGGATGCGTTGGAAAGGGGACGACGACACCATCGTTTTGGATCCAGTCCTAGCTCCAGAAGGTCCGTGGATCATTCTGTGTGACCATGGCAAGGTGTTGCGTCACCTATTTGGGCCAACTTGGCCATGTATCGTGTCGGGCCTTAAGCCCAAGTTGTGGGCGCCCAACCCCTGGCCGTCCCTAACCCTAGGTCAGGTCTTAGACTATAAACACAGCCGTCGCCGCTGCTAGACAATTGGGTTTTGTTTAGAGTTTAGTTTTCCATCGAGAAACTAAATCATTTATTGTAACTATGGTGACAAATCCTTTTACAGTGATCCAGGGCCTCCCTATTCTTGATCTCCTCCACTGTGTCGATTAGTCCTTTGGAACCGAGTTCTCGAACCCTCTATTGATATTCGCGTCATTCATATTTGCAATTTCAGATTGCGTGTATTACCTTCTTGCTTGTGCTCTTCGATTTGCTTGCAGGAAAAGCCTTCTTGACGAGGTCAATCAAGTTGTGCTTGGTTGATAACCAATGGAGCAGTGGTGTAACGGTTGCAGGGTTCGAATCGTGTCTGATTTGAAGCCAGATCGCCAATGTCGAGATCTCCACAAATCGAACTTACCGGCTACCTCTCGGAAGATCGGGCCTGTACTCATCAGGTTGAGCTTTAGGAGGAGATCCGCGACACTCTCCTTGGCGCCGCCATCGCTGCCTCCAGAGCCATCACGATCCCCCTTCCTTCCACTCCCGGATGATGCCATGGCGGCGTCAAGTTCGGGGGGAACAACAAGGTGACTGCACTCACGAAGGATGCATGCACAAAACACGAATCCCGACCTAGGGTTCCTAAGCGGCAGTCCCTAGGGGAATTTTGTGGTCGATGGCGCCGGAGCGGCTAACCGTCGATTTGCGTTGTCCGGCACCAACTGCAGGTCGGTGGCAGGGCGTGGACGCCGTGACCGGAAACGGTCGGCGGCGTAGCAGAACAAGATCACTGACGGCGGTGATCAGGTTCGAGGTCGGGGGCGACTTCGCACTCACGATCGCCAGGGATCGCCGATCCACAAATCACGTTCCTCTGCATGGCGACATGCACAACTGACGTCATTTTCATCATGTTCATGAGCATGATGGCTAGAGATGACCCATACTCGCGTTGTGGAACCATTAGAGATTAGTATACCTTGTTCATAATACAGCATACCAAAATAAACATGGCAGCTTGAACGGACATGCATACATACAAGGCTACCACCATTGCATGTCACTATAGAGCTACACAAGCAACAATGGCTTATGGCTACGTATACATGTCACCTGTCGTGGTCTAAACGTCAAATGGTTCTCTGCTAATGTCAAATGTTTGTGCTAATTTAAACTAGTATATCCCATATATGATTCCAAGAAACCAAAAAAAAAGTTATACCTGAAATGTCGAAGTAAAGGAAGTCGTCATCTCTAAGCTTAAGGCTGTATATAACAACTAATGATATTATAAAGTCGCCTTTGGGGGCATTAGAGATTACTCCCTTCGTTCTAAATTATAAAACGTTTTGGTTTTTCTAGATTCATAACTTTTGCTATGCATCTAGAGATACGTTATGTCTAGATACATTATAAAAGCTACTCCCTCATCGTCTAGAAAAGAATGCAACTACAGGTTGCATGCTGGTAAAAGCAGTTCATGTTTGACCAAATTTCTAGTGAATATTATTCACATTTACGGCTCTAAAATAATTTATTATGAAATACATTTCGTAATCAATCTAATGATATTTATTTGATATCATAAATATTTTTTTATCTATAATTGATTAAACTTAAGATACTAAACCATGACACTGTGCTAGAATTGCATTCTTTTTTTGGACAAAGGGAGTATGAATCTATAAATGGCAAAATGTCTTATAATTTGGGACATGAAGTAATTGAGTTGTTGCTAATATAGCCGAGCAGACGCGTACACAAAGGTTCTTGTAAATTTTAGCTATGGTTGAATTGAATGCAGCTAAGAGAAAGTCCAGAGTTTTCAGACAGCTCTGCCATTTCGCCAAAAAAAAACCATTTTATGATGTTTCACAGTTACTACCAACGGAGGCAGTAGTCGTAATAAGTGTGTACCATGGTTTTTCTTTTCTCCCTCTTGAGATGGGTTTTAGTTTTGGTCTTAGCAGTTCATAAGCAACCGCAAAAATAACCCATAGATATATGTTGCATTGAAGCACCACCACATCACCATAGAGCTACGCAACAATGGTTAACGACTACATGCGACATGGCCACATGGGCATATTTGTCATGTGGTCTACACTCTACAGGTCAAATGCTTTTCTACTGATTTAATATATATCTATTTTTTATTTAAAGAAACTATATATCTCAGCTGCCAACAGAAGGGAGCGAAATAAACTCATCACCTCTTAATAAGGCGTCTCTACAGCTCTACTAAATCCCACCTCTCAAAATATTAAAATACATGTATATGTCTCAAATGCCAAATAAACTTATCATATCTGGATATTAAGGCTACATTGTCACGGATAATTATTAGGTGTCATTTATAATACTCCCTCCGTTCCAAATTATACAATGTTGTGGCTTTTCTAGATACAATGTTTTTACTATGTACTTAGATACACACTTTGTCTAGATACATAGTAAAAAATTTAGAAAAGCGAAAACGTCTTGTAATTTAGAACAAGGGAGTATAATAATAGAAATATATCTTATGGCTATATACATATATCTATCTCTACTTAAAGCCCACCTCTTAAAATATTAATAAAAGGCATATATATCTCAAATACCAAATAAACTTATCATCTCTGGACTTAATTAAGACTACATTGTCACGGATATTATCAGCTGTCGTTTATAATATAATAGCAAATATATCTTATGCCTATGTATATCTATCTATCTATCTCTACTTAAATCCCACCCCTCAAAATATTAATAAAATACATATATATCTCAAATGCCAAATAAACTTACCATATCTGGACTTTAACGCTACATTGTCACGGATATTATGAGCTGTCGTTTATAATATTAATTTAAAATATATCTTAATGGCTATGTATACATGACGATGACCACGTGACTATGCAGTCGACGCTCTCAATTGCTACCTTGACGACAAACTACAAAAGTGCTATGAAGAAGTTCGTCAAGAAGAGGGAGGGGTGGAAGAAACCACCAGATGGAAAGCTCCTAATAAATGTAGACGCAAGCTTCAGAGAGGAAAGTGGCAATGGAGGTACAGGTGTGATCATCAGGGATTCAAATGGACAGTTCATTGCGGGTTCATGAAACTATATGGAACATGTGGTGGATGCTCCAACAGCAGAAGTTACGGCGCTAAAGGAGGGATTTCTGTTTGCACAACGTATTGGCTGCAATGGTTTTATCTTACATTCAGACTGCATGGAAGTTGTTGAAACCATGAGTCTGGGGATCTACAGCTGGTACACCAATTCATGAAGCGTGTTTCCTTCTCTGGCAAAATTTTGAAGCTGTCTCCATTGAGCACTGTGATCGGGAAGCAAATAAGGTGGCACACGAATTAGCTAGAATGGGTTTATCTTTGAAACATAATTGTATTTAGGTCGATAAACCTCCTAGCTTTATCCTTGAAACTATGGTAAACGATGTAATTATATTTTATAATCAATAAAGCGCGCCGTATGGCTTCCGTAAAAAAAAAGGTTTTTAGATACGAATGGGCTAGCCGGCAAACACAAAGTATATAGGTTTAAGCTACCTATCCCTGGCCTCGTCTCGTGGGGGTATTGGAGATTAGTTCGACTGTTCCTGATACATTACCCAAATAAAATGGCAGCCTGAATGGACGACGCGCATATATATTAGGACGGGTTCTTGTTGTTTTTTCAGTGAAGTTCTTGTAAAATTATTTGCCTGCGACGGAAGACTGCGAAGATAAATTCTAGACTTTTGAAACAACTTGCCGTCCGTTTTTCTCTTTTCGCGGAAATTTGGCCATTCTTTAGTGCTTCAGTTACGGTCAGCTATTAGCTCATATGTCATCAAGGGGTGAACTGCAAAAACAGCCAGTAGCGATGTCCTCCATAGAAGCCCTGAGACGTCACTGTAGAGCTACGCAACAAATAGCTATTTTTCCCCCTTGAAAGATCCGGTTACGTGCCCTGCTTACGACAGTAGCTACAATGACGTGATATTTGTGTCATGTCGCCAAGGCGCCAGTCAAGTCAAATGCTTGTCTGCAAAGTAATTTCAATGGTGCCAACTCCACGCGATTATGCATGTTGTGGGATAACTTGGCAGTACCTAATTTGCTCCTAATACAATCAAAGGATAAAATGGCAGGTGAGATAAAAAGCTCCAAATATTAGTTCTTACAAATCTTGGATGTGATTGAATGCTGCTAAGTTATACTACTGCTAGTACTCCGTAGTTCTGGAATACTGCTAGTAGTAGTTCATTATCTGAAAAAGAGTTCTGAAATAGTTTTGCCATTCTTCAATGCTTCAGTTACCATCAGTTACTACCCCATTGCGCATCAAAAACAGCAATTTTTCCTGTGGGCGGTGTAGGGTGTAGGCAAGCAGAGAATCGAACCGGGGCCGTCCGGGACTTTGAGTGACTTTTTTTTTTCCTTCTTCTTTTGACCTTTGATCGCCGGTCACTGCAACTGCAACACATCCGCTGCCGCAGCACAAGGAACCGGAAGTAACAGAAGAAGACTGCCCTGCAAAATGCAAGGGCCAGAACAAAAAAAAATTGGATCGTGGACGCCTAATAAAATGTGCAATGTAAATTTGCTAAAAGTGATCCAGGTAGTAGCAGTTGTAAAGATCGTGATCAGGCATATCGTGGAGCGTGAACCCTTGAAAAGCGTCCAATTCAAAATGTCTTCCAACCATTTGTTTGGTGGGATTTAAGTAGGGCTGTTATCACGAGGCTTATTCCATACGAAAAAGGCTTTCACTACCACGAAACATCTTTTTCCCAATAACCAAAAACCAAACCATCACGGTTTATTTGTTTCTATATATTTAAACTTTATTTACGTGTAACCATATATAGTGAAAAAAGGAGTGATGTTATACATTAGCAAAAAAACAAAAAAAAAAAGCGATGCTGTGAGATTACAACATGCGCTTGATATATCAACGAACCGAGGGATCTCATGTGGAGTTTTGAACAGCTCGTTACATCAATCAATCCATGTTTTTGCGCGTGTTAGAATTTTATGAGACGTAAATATTAGAAGTCATGTTTAATATCTACAACCAATAAAATAATTAACTTTGTGTTTTATATTAGTTTATTTCTAACATGACATGCTTTGTAATCTTTGTCTGATTATGACAAACTTATCAGTTATTAAATTTTTTTCTTCCGTATCTATAGTTTTCCTCCCTCTATGGGGTGGCACCTTCATGTGTCTTCATGCATTTAGTTAAAACCTTAGATTAAGTTATGATGGCTTTTGTTACAACCGTGTATCATGACTTTATGAATTTAGATTTTTTTAACTTTTAAAATTTGATTCTATTATTTATATTTTTATCCTCGAGTTAAGTTGAAATATTGCTCATATTATAAATTTTATGCAAAATTCTCCTTTATTAACATCAAGATGGTATTAATGGGTAAGCCTAATAATCACTATTTACCCCAAAGAAATCTAAAAGACCAAGTAGGTCATAGCCACCTTTGGTCTACATTGGCCCCCTCTACCACTGAAGATAATGAATTTTCTTATCAAGGAAAAATAGTGTGCTTCCAGTTATAATATCAATATATGTCTTAATATTTCAAATCAAATGTATAAATTTATCTAAATGGCCAACTTACTTAAATCCTATACAAGGTGCATGAAGCACACAAGGATAGCTCATGTTAGGATTATATTGTGAGTATACAATCATGTACCATACACAAATACCTGAGATATACATAACCATATTTTGTACTATTTATGTTAGGGAATCTTTTGTTACACCTAATTGTGATGTGTTGATTCCCCTGTATCTTCAGTCGTCCACCGCCTGCTGCTCACTGTTCACTGAGGCCACCATTTCACGCCGAGACAACTATTGTATTGATTGTGGAAAGGTAGAGTGGAATTCACGTTATACGCTCTTACATTTTTCATGGTAACGGTTCTGGCTGATAGATGGGCCCATACTTGTGTAAGACCCCATATGTCAATGGAAAACTGTACAAAAATTGGTCTCTTGGTATCTCTCTTTCTGCTCGTTCACGCAAAGTTAGGTGGCTCGATAGTTTAAATACGGGTCACTCTACTCCAACTGCAGGCCCGTATTTCATTTCCACATACCTCTTCATGCTCCGCTAGGCACAATAGTAGATCTGGGATCGCAACAATCATGCCCTTGTGTAACACCCCGGGTGTTATAGTGCTAATTAATCTGCCATGTCATCATAATGCATTGCAAAGCATCCCTGTTAGGTTAAACTTGTTATGCATCAACTAAAACGAGTTTACTTATTTAGGTTGAATGTGTTTCTCAGTGGTGTGCTCCGAACCCGAAAACCCTAATTTCGAGTGCCACCGCAAATACTTAGTCCATGCCCTGCGTAATTTGAGGTGTGCGACTGTGTTGCACACTAGTGTCAAGTGTAGGGTATGAGCTCAAGTACAACATCTAAAATGAAGCTCCAAATTTGAGTTTGAATTGGAGTCCCAAAACTTATCACGAGTTTTCCGATTCAAATTTAAATTCAAATCTGGGGAGAAATGTAAAAGAATTTTTAAAAGCTAATTGGTCAACCAAGAGTGGCATTTGGTCAACCATGTCATGTTGGTCCAAATGATGCCCTTGGGTGAGGTTTTGATCACTAAGTAATCACCAATCAAAGTAGCAACAAATTTCGATTTAAAATTCCTCCGAAAACCCTAAATTTCAAAACCCTGTTTTACCCCTTTTGAAATAATTCAAAATCTAAGCAAAATTTGGAAAAAAGTTCAAAACCAAGTTTGTAGAACTTTTCAAGGGCTACAACTTTGGTGTTTTGAGTTTTCAAAGTTTTAGTGTAAAATGTGGAGCAATTTTGAAAATAAACAAATTTCAAATTTAATTCATTTTTGTCCCCAAACTAAGATTTCAAAATGGAGGCTGATTTTGAAAAAGTTTTGAACAGCAAAGTTGTAGGTCTGGTCAAGATATACAACTTTGATGTTTGGAGATTTTGAAGTTTCAATGTAAAATCAAAAGTAATTTCTAAATTACCAAATCTGAAAAATGTGTCCCCTTTTGAGTTTAAATTCAAATTTCAAAATCCAGTGAGAATTTGAAAAAGTGTTCAATACAAAACTTGTAGAGCTTGAAATTCTGAAGATTTCATAGATTGGAAGTTTTTCAAGTTGTTACATGATTTTGAGAGTAATTTGAGAAAACAGTTTGGAATTTCAAAAGTTGGGGGGGAACAGCTACAGTGCACCGGCGAATCACGCACCGGCAGCGCGCGGCATGGGCGCCGGCGAGCCGCCGACGTCGCGCTGGCCGCTTCCACGACCTTCCATCCTGCCACCGCGACCACAGGGACCGCTTCGCGCTCTCTAGCTGCTTCCTTGCTTCACAGCGCTATAAAAGGGACCGACACCGCCACTGTCGCCGTCCGGTTTCATCATCGCCGCCGCCACCGTCCTCATTGCTCCGGCCAAATTCGCCCTCCCTGCTCCACCGCATCCATCTCCATCTCGCCAATCGCTCCGCCATCACCTTGCGAACCTGTTGCGCCTCTTGGTGTAGATGCTACCGCTCAGGATCACCGGGGAACCATCGTCTTCCACCTCGGGTCGCCGCCGTCCCGGTTGAGCCCCGCCACCGTGACCAGCCGCCTCCAGTGTCTCTCCACTTCAACCGATCACGCCTCTGTGATCGTGGTACGCCCCTGATGCTCCCTGGCTAGATAGTTTAAGCTTTGCACCTTTGTGTCGTCGAGTCGTCGGTCACCGTAGTTGCCGAGCCGCCACCGTCGTCGGTGAAGTGTCACCGGAGCTCGAACCGTGGGGCAAATTAGTAAAATGGAGTCGTGGGAAGGTGTAGTTGGTGTCGGTCGGTTCAGTTGGTCGACCGAAGCCCCGGTCACCGGCCGGCCACCGCGCGAAGGTGAGTGAGCGCGCGGGAGAGAACGAGAGAGCGGAGGTAGGTGATGACAGGTGGGGTCGGCCTGTCAGTGAGAGAGAACGGGAGAGTGAGCGCGCGCGGGCTGGGCCGCGGTGCTGGGCCGCTCGGGCGAGTGCGAGCGCGCGTGCGGGCGCGCGTGAGCGGGCCGTCTGGTTGGGCCGGACCGCGGGGAAAAAGAAAAGTCAGCCCGATTTCGTTTTTGTTTTTCTTTTTCAAATAAATGAATAGTGTTGTTATTTGTTTATTTCATTAAAAATTGTGTAGAGTTCCAAAATTCATGAAAATTTTTGTGTAAGCTTTTCAATGTATAAACTATCTAGGAAAAATGTTAAATCATGAATTTGAATACTTTGAGCAGTAGAATTAATTAGTTTCATTAAAGATTAAATGCAACTTCCAGTAATTTTAATAATTAATTTATTTATCCAAAAATTATGAAATTTATTATAACACTGTTGTAATTCATTCTTAACCCATAGAAAAAGTTTGAGCTTGATTAGGTAAAATTTGATCAACTCCTAATTATGCCCTAATTAGTTAAATAGAAAATAAATGTTAATTTGAGAACTTTAAGTGTTGGGTGCCTTTTGATTGAGTGAAGTCCTTAGGTCACTACTCTTTGGTGATCTTTGGCACCTTAATTTCATGATTGAGCTCGTTAGTAACTTGTTAGGTTAAAAGTTGGTATCGCTGGAATCGTCGCTTCTAGTTAGTAGGTTTTCTGTTTGCGACTGTACCGTAGAAGTAAGTTGTACTCCAGTAGTAACTCGTAGCATGTTATCATCAAGCATCATGTTTATCATCGAGCATCATGTTAAAGCATGTTATGTATTCGTGTAGTCTCCGCTTTCGAGGAAGCCGAAGTCGTCGATCAAGCTTCCGGAGAAGAGCGATCGTCGGTGGATTCCGGACCAGGGGGTGAAGTCCTCGAGTCTGAGTCGGTCGTCGTGTTTGAGCAAGGCAAGCCCCGGTGCATTTAAACCCTACCTTGAGTTTTACAAATGTTTTATTATTTATATTATGGTTGACTGCATTAAGTAATTAGGAGTTGAGTGATAACCTAATTGCTGCATTATCATCCTTGATTATTGTGATATCAACCTTGATGCCTGATTTACAGAAAATGCGTAGTATGCTTCGCTATGCTTAGAAGTTAAGCTTTTAAATGAATGTTTACATAGCCATGACGGCATATCGAATGAATATTGAAATATGTGAATGAACTTGTAAGATCGGGCGGGTGGTTTGGCCACTGCTAACATGCATTGGGAAAGGAGTCCCACTGTATTGTTTCCGCCTTATCAGTTAAGGACCGTACGTTGTTGGCCCTCGCGTCATGGAGTTTTTATTAGTACTAGCCATGTGCCCATGTCGGGTAAGCCTTACTTTGGTTAGTCTATTACGAGAACGTCTAACCTCGCACTGGGAGTGGAGAGATGGCGAGAGTAACGTGTACCCTCGGGGCTAGAATCGGGCCGGGTTCGAGGAGTACTGTGCTCTCGGGTGGCGATGGACACGTTCTGGTTTTGGGAAAACCCGAGTAAGAGTTGATATATGCAAGATTCAGTTCTACATATGTCGTGTGGTTAGGAATCCCCAGCTGGGTAAATGAAGCGGTTCGAATCGTCGTTACTCCACGAGAAAGGAGTCTTGGCCTTGCACCAACATCGTAGTTAAGAACTGGAATTGAAAGAAAGAATGAGAAAGGTTTTGATGATAATTACTTTGATCTAGATTAGGATCACCTAGATTTGGTTAATGAACCATCAATGGTAAAAGTAAAATGTTGAAGATAAGGATCTACTTTAGTAAGCTTTTCTGCAAAAAGAAAATTTGATTCTTGATTACCCGTACCTTGATTCCCTAAAGCTAGCATGCCCTTGGAGTCTTTGTCTTAGTCGGGTAAGTCTTGTTGAGTACTCTCGTACTCAGGGTTTGTTAACCCCTTGTTGCAGGTGCGGTTCATGAACAAGTCTGCTTCGAGCCTTGTTGCATGACCGTCGTGGTTGAAGACAGTGACGACGAGTAGATTGTGTGGCCTTTGGGCAAGGCATCTCGCTTGTGTGATGTAATAAAGTTACTACCGATACTTCTCTACTACTGGTTTGTAATAATGCTACCTAAGGTTTTAAGTTTGAAAACTGGTTTGTAACTTAAGTTATTGTAAGACTTCCGCTACTTTACTCTGTTGAATATTTTGAATAAACTGTTGTAATATTGCAATACTCCTGTGATTGGATCCTGTTCGGAGGAAAGCAGGCCTTTTAAGTTATGGTGAACATAAGTACGACCGTCAGAGGTCATTATGACAATGACGTGTGCTTGTGGGCCATCATAATTAGGAGGTTCTGTGACAGCTGGTACCAGAGCATAATCACTCGGGTTATTATAGTATTACCTTGTAAAACTTCAAAATGATTTGGGTCAACAAATTTAATACTGATATTTTGGGTCCAAACTGCTTTTGCTTCTCTTAATCCATTCTATAGTTTCCTTAGCTCATATTTGAAAGCTTCGTAGTGAAGTATCATGTATAGTGCCCTATGTTATAAAGATTGCATGTGTTACTTAAATCTTTCTGTTAGATCGTAAGTACGATGCATGCATCATGTTTAATTAACCTGCTTAAGTTACCTTCCCTTTTAAAGTGGTTTGGGTTAAGTAAGGTTCAATCCTATTCATGCTAACCTTCAGATCCCCCTATCTGTTCTCATCGTCCTAATTCTGTCTTGTTTTAGGATGGCACGTGTGAAGACGACTCCTCGCAAGAAAACGGGTCCGCAAGGAGTGCCGCGTCATCAGTTGGCCGCCAGAGTTGATGGAGCAAGCAGTAGCCGTAATCCGAACCCGGATTCGGAATCAGAGATTGCAAGGCTTACATCAGAAGTAGAGCGACTGAAGCGCAACATGCGTTTTTGGAAACAGTTCCAGAAGGAGTCTTTGGAAAAGGAGACAGAAGCCAGGGCTCGTGTTCGTGAGTTGGAGCTTTACGTGACACACCTGGAGCAGTACAACACAGTTCTGCATGAGGAAGTTCATAGGCTAAATGATCTGATGAATCCCAATCATCAGCCCCAGGCAGTAGAAGATGATGTCGGTGCCGTGGTTGTTCCTGATGGAGAGGACAATGAAGAAGATCCGGAAGAAGATGAACCCATGATGGAAAGTGGGGATGATGCAAGTCAGGTCACTGGTGCAAGTGCTCCAGAGAATGAGGAGGAAGTGATCGTGATCAGCGATGATGATGAGGAGTGAAGGGTCGACATGGATGGTTGTGTAATATAGTAGTCTTTCCTGCTTTCTAAGAACCTTAGTGGGTGGTTTCTTGCTTATGAGCAAGTTTGTAATGAAATAATGTAAGATGAGTTTGTATGTGTATACAAGTTCTGTGCTAACTGCTTTTTAATTCAATAAAGCAATGAAAATAAACATGGTTTGTGTACAACAGATGGACGGTACTGGAACTTCCCAGGAAGGGGACAATACTCCGAATCCCCCACCGTTTCCACCTACCTTGGCAGAAGCTATTGCCGCACTGGTTAATGCCACTACCCTGTTGGCTCAGAATCAGAATCAGAATGGGAATCAGGGTCGTCGAGGCCGTAACAATGGAGGGGAAACCACTTATGTGGATTTCACCGATACCCGTCCACCAGTGTTCTCAAAGGCAGATGAGCCGCTAGAGGCGGATGACTAGCTCCGTACCATGGAGCAGAAGTTTGAACTTTTACAGTGCACAGAGCACCAGAAGCCTGTGTTTGCAGCACAACAACTCAGAGGTGCCGCAGGGGCGTGGTGGGCGAATCTAGTCGCCGCACAGCCTGCTGGCCACCGTGTCACTTGGCAGGAGTTTCGTGAAGCCTTTAGAGCACATTATATCCCAGATGGTGTCATGGCCATGAAGCTAGAGGAGTTTCTCTCACTGAAGCAAGGAAACCAGACAGTTCTACAATATGTGGGCAAATTCAATCATCTGTCCCAGTATGCAGCTGAATATGTGAATACCGATGCAAAGAAGAAGAGTTGTTTCATGAGAGGTTTGAGTACCAGAATCCAGGAAGCATTAGTCACCTGCTATAATGCTACTTACCATGAGATAGTCAATGTGGCTATTGCGTCAGAAGAGAAGTCCCGACTGCACAAGGAGTCGAAGAAAAAGAAGCCAGTGTTTTCAAGTCCGTCTGGCGGCATTAAGAAACGCCAGAAGTTTGTTTATCACCCTCAGAACCATTTCCGCCCAACTTATCGTCCACCGCAATACCAAGTTCAGTCGCAGACGTTTTTCCGTCCTGCCGCAACCCCGCAATTTTTACAGCAGCCGAATGCCCCTGGTATTCGAAACCAGACTCCAGTAACCCATAACTTTCCCTGCTACAACTGTGGAAAGCCAGGCCACTTTTCCAAGGATTGCCCGTATCCAAGGCAGTACAATCCCAATTATCCCAGAGCTCCCGTACCACAACAGCAGCAACTTCAGAGCAAGAATAATAATCTGAATGTTCAGAAGGGTAAGGGTGAGAAGAGGAAGACCGGACGTGTATTCTACACTCAAGCAAGTGCAATCCCAGAGGGAGAACCTGTTATGATGGGTATGTTCCCTGTTGCTAATCATCCAGCAGTACTGTTATTTGATTCAGGTGCATCGCATACATTCATAAATCGCACCTTTGTTGTTAAGTATGACATTCCAATTGTGGGAACACAAGAAGATTTCTTTATCCAGTCGCCCGGGGGACGACTGTGTACTAAGGAGATGGTACGTGACGTACCTATAGAGTTAGGTGGGCATATATTCCCTACCTCAATGATAATATTACAGAAACAGGATATAGATGTAATCCTGGGTATGAATTGGATGTACCAAAGAGGAGCCCTTATAGATGCACTGCACAGAACTATAAGGTTGAACCTGCCAGATAATAAATCTCATCTTCTTATCCAACTTCCTATCCCAAAGAGAACAGTTGAAAGGGTATGTGCAACTTCAGTACAGGAGATTTGTGATATACCGGTAGTCTGTGAATTTCCAGACGTGTTTCCAGATGATCTACCAGGTCTGCCACCAGACAGAGATGTAGAGTTTGTGATTGAGTTAAAACCGGGTACTGCCCCAATATCCCGGAGAGCTTACAGAATGCCACCCAATGAATTAGCAGAACTTAAGGATCAATTGCAAGAGTTACGTGACAAAGGTTTTATCAGACCCAGTTCCTCACCATGGGGATGTCCAGCTCTTTTTGTCAAGAAGAAGGATCAGACTTTAAGGATGTGTGTTGACTATCGACCGCTGAATGAAGTAACCATTAAGAATAAATATCCGTTGCCTCGCATTGATCTGCTCTTTGATCAGCTTGCGGGGGCAAAGGTATTTTCAAAGATCGATCTTCGATCAGGGTACCATCAAATTAAGATTCGACCTGAAGATATTCCAAAGACTGCATTCACCACCAGATATGGACTGTATGAGTACCTAGTTATGTCTTTTGGTCTCACTAATGCACCGGCACATTTCATGTATCTGATGAATTCAGTTTTCATGCCAGAACTTGACAAGTTTGTGGTTGTCTTTATTGATGATATTCTAGTATACTCCAAAAGTGAAGAAGAGCATGTTGAGCATCTCAGAATTGTTCTGACTCGTCTGAGAGATCATCAATTGTATGCCAAGTTCAGTAAATGTGAGTTTTGGTTAAAAGAAGTGCAATTCTTAGGACATGTGTTGTCAGCCGAAGGAGTAGCAGTAGATCCTGGCAAGGTGAAAGATATTCTGAATTGGAAGCCACCAATCTCAGTTCATGAAGTCCGAAGTTTTCTGGGAATGGCGGGTTATTACCGTCGATTCATACCTGACTTTTCAAAGGTAGCCAAGCCAATCACAGAGTTGTTGAAGAATCAAACTAAGTTCATATGGTCTACCGAATGTGAGAAAGCTTTTAGAATTTTAAAGAGGTCATTGACAACTGCTCCAGTTTTGGCACAGCCAGATATAGAAAAGCCATTTGATGTTTACTGTGATGCCTCGGGTATTGGCCTTGGTTGCGTATTGATGCAGGAAGGCAGAGTCATTGCTTATGCCTCAAGACAGTTGAAGCGCCATGAAGAACATTATCCGACACATGACCTTGAATTAGCAGCTGTGGTTCATGCATTAAAAATATGGCGTCATTACTTGTTAGGTAATACTTGCCACATGTATACAGATCACAAGAGTTTAAAGTATATCTTTACTCAGTCAGAATTGAATATGAGGCAAAGAAGGTGGCTTGAGTTGATAAAGGATTATGATTTAGAAGTACACTATCACCCTGGAAAAGCGAATGTAGTTGCTGATGCACTCAGTAGAAAGAATCATTGCAATTGTACGACTGTGAAGCCAATGGATTACAGTTTGTGTTACGAATTGGAAAAGTTGAATATTGAAATAATTCAACAAGGTCAGCTGGCTAGTGTCACAGTAGAATCAACACTCAAAGATCAGATTGTATCTGCTCAAAGAACAAATTCCGGAATCACTCACATCAAAGAAAAAGTTAGAACTGGTCAACAGACAGATTTCAGTATTGATGAGGCAGATGTGTTATGGTTTAAGAACCGGCTAGTGGTCCCAAAGGTTCCAGAGTTACGTCGGCTCATTCTTGATGAAGCACATAGTACAAGGTTTTCTATTCATCCAGGAAGTAATAAGATGTATCAAGATTTGAAACAGAGATTCTGGTGGACCAAAATGAAAATTGAGATTGCTAAGTATGTTGCTAGATGTGATACTTGTTGTAAGGTGAAGGCGGTACACCTGAAGTCGGCAGGAATGTTACAACCCTTGCCCATTCCATCCTGGAAGTGGGAAGATATCAGTATGGATTTCATTACTGGGTTACCCAAGACCTCAAGAGGCTTTGATTCAATTTGGGTCATTGTGGACCGTTTGACTAAGTCAGCTCACTTTGTACCTGTGAAGGTTGACTATAGAGCATCTCGATATGCAGAAATATATGTTGCTCGGATTATGAGTTTACATGGAATACCCAAAACAATTGTTACTGACAGGGGTACTCAGTTTGTTTCGCAATTTTGGAGACAGTTTCAAAAGTCATTAGGTACTAAACTTCTTTACAGCACAGCCTATCATCCACAAACTGGGGGACAGACTGAAAGAGTAAATCAAATTTTGGAAGATATGTTAAGATCTTGTGCTCTCACCTATCAAGATCAATGGGATGAATGTTTACCGTTAGCAGAATTCTCATACAATAACAGTTACCAAGAGAGTATCAAAATGGCACCGTTTGAAGCATTGTATGGCCGCAGGTGCAGAACTCCGTTGAACTGGTCAGAACCAGGAGAAAGATGGTTTTATGGAGTTGATCTGGTGAAGAAAACGGAAGAAAAGGTTAGGCAGATACAAAAGAATTTAAAAGTTGCTCAGTCTCGACAGAAGAGTTATGCAGATAAAAGACGTAGACCCTTGATGTTTAAAGTGGGAGATTATGTTTATCTGAAAGTGTCACCCATGAAAGGAGTTAATAGATTTGGAGTCAAAGGTAAACTCGCACCACGTTATATTGGTCCTTTTCAAATCATTGAAAAATGTGGGAAGGTGGCATATAGATTAAAGCTGCCTGAACAACTGTCAGCCGTGCACAATGTATTTCATGTATCACAAATGAAGAAGTGTCTGCAAGTACCTGATCAAGTGGTTGATGTTGAGGGAGTTGAACTTGAACCGAATTTGACATATTCTGAATATCCTGTCCGAGTTTTGGATCGAAAGGATCGTGTTACCCGGAGTAGAACAATTAAATGGTACAAGATACAATGGGATCAACATTCAGAGGAGGAAGCCACCTGGGAATCGGAAGGTTATCTGTTGGAGAATTTCCCGGAGTTCTTTGCTTCTATCTAGGTTGCAATTTCTTCTTTAAACTGTAACCTATCCTTTTAAAATCTTTATAATGCAGAAAACCCCTACCTGTTTTGTAGACAAGTCTTGGACGTGTTTGCTTGACACGTTTCCTTTTCCATTACTTAACTCAAGGCTTTAAATCTCGGGACGAGATTTCTTTAAGGGGGAAGGGCTGTAACACCCCGGGTGTTATAGTGCTAATTAATCTGCCATGTCATCATAATGCATTGCAAAGCATCCCTGTTAGGTTAAACTTGTTATGCATCAACTAAAACGAGTTTACTTATTTAGGTTGAATGTGTTTCTCAGTGGTGTGCTCCGAACCCGAAAACCCTAATTTCGAGTGCCACCGCAAATACTTAGTCCATGCCCTGCGTAATTTGAGGTGTGCGACTGTGTTGCACACTAGTGTCAAGTGTAGGGTATGAGCTCAAGTACAACATCTAAAATGAAGCTCCAAATTTGAGTTTGAATTGGAGTCCCAAAACTTGTCACGAGTTTTCCGATTCAAATTTAAATTCAAATCTGGGGAGAAATGTAAAAGAATTTTTAAAAGCTAATTGGTCAACCAAGAGTGGCATTTGGTCAACCATGTCATGTTGGTCCAAATGATGCCCTTGGGTGAGGTTTTGATCACTAAGTAATCACCAATCAAAGTAGCAACAAATTTCGATTTAAAATTCCTCCGAAAACCCTAAATTTCAAAACCCTGTTTTACCCCTTTTGAAATAATTCAAAATCTAAGCAAAATTTGGAAAAAAGTTCAAAACCAAGTTTGTAGAACTTTTCAAGGGCTACAACTTTGGTGTTTTGAGTTTTCAAAGTTTTAGTGTAAAATGTGGAGCAATTTTGAAAATAAACAAATTTCAAATTTAATTCATTTTTGTCCCCAAACTAAGATTTCAAAATGGAGGCTGATTTTGAAAAAGTTTTGAACAGCAAAGTTGTAGGTCTGGTCAAGATATACAACTTTGATGTTTGGAGATTTTGAAGTTTCAATGTAAAATCAAAAGTAATTTCTAAATTACCAAATCTGAAAAATGTGTCCCCTTTTGAGTTTAAATTCAAATTTCAAAATCCAGTGAGAATTTGAAAAAGTGTTCAATACAAAACTTGTAGAGCTTGAAATTCTGAAGATTTCATAGATTAGAAGTTTTTCAAGTTGTTACATGATTTTGAGAGTAATTTGAGAAAACAGTTTGGAATTTCAAAAGTTGGGGGGGAACAGCTACAGTGCACCGGCGAATCACGCACCGGCAGCGCGCGGCATGGGCGCCGGCGAGCCGCCGACGTCGCGCTGGCCGCTTCCACGACCTTCCATCCTGCCACCGCGACCACAGGGACCGCTTCGCGCTCTCTAGCTCCTTCCTTGCTTCACAGCGCTATAAAAGGGACCGACACCGCCACTGTCGCCGTCCGGTTTCATCATCGCCGCCGCCACCGTCCTCATTGCTCCGGCCAAATTCGCCCTCCCTGCTCCACCGCATCCATCTCCATCTCGCCAATCGCTCCGCCATCACCTTGCGAACCTGTTGCGCCTCTTGGTGTAGATGCTACCGCTCAGGATCACCGGGGAACCATCGTCTTCCACCTCGGGTCGCCGCCGTCCCGGTTGAGCCCCGCCACCGTGACCAGCCGCCTCCAGTGTCTCTCCACTTCAACCGATCACGCCTCTGTGATCGTGGTACGCCCCTGATGCTCCCTGGCTAGATAGTTTAAGCTTTGCACCTTTGTGTCGTCGAGTCGTCGGTCACCGTAGTTGCCGAGCCGCCACCGTCGTCGGTGAAGTGTCACCGGAGCTCGAACCGTGGGGCAAATTAGTAAAATGGAGTCGTGGGAAGGTGTAGTTGGTGTCGGTCGGTTCAGTTGGTCGACCGAAGCCCCGGTCACCGGCCGGCCACCGCGCGAAGGTGAGTGAGCGCGCGGGAGAGAACGAGAGAGCGGAGGTAGGTGATGACAGGTGGGGTCGGCCTGTCAGTGAGAGAGAACGGGAGAGTGAGCGCGCGCGGGCTGGGCCACGGTGCTGGGCCGCTCGGGCGAGTGCGAGCGCGCGTGCGGGCGCGCGTGAGCGGGCCGTCTGGTTGGGCCGGACCGCGGGGAAAAAGAAAAGTCAGCCCGATTTCGTTTTTGTTTTTCTTTTTCAAATAAATGAATAGTGTTGTTATTTGTTTATTTCATTAAAAATTGTGTAGAGTTCCAAAATTCATGAAAATTTTTGTGTAAGCTTTTCAATGTATAAACTATCTAGGAAAAATGTTAAATCATGAATTTGAATACTTTGAGCAGTAGAATTAATTAGTTTCATTAAAGATTAAATGCAACTTCCAGTAATTTTAATAATTAATTTATTTATCCAAAAATTATGAAATTTATTATAACACTGTTGTAATTCATTCTTAACCCATAGAAAAAGTTTGAGCTTGATTAGGTAAAATTTGATCAACTCCTAATTATGCCCTAATTAGTTAAATAGAAAATAAATGTTAATTTGAGAACTTTAAGTGTTGGGTGCCTTTTGATTGAGTGAAGTCCTTAGGTCACTACTCTTTGGTGATCTTTGGCACCTTAATTTCATGATTGAGCTCGTTAGTAACTTGTTAGGTTAAAAGCTGGTATCGCTGGAATCGTCGCTTCTAGTTAGTAGGTTTTCTGTTTGCGACTGTACCGTAGAAGTAAGTTGTACTCCAGTAGTAACTCGTAGCATGTTATCATCAAGCATCATGTTTATCATCGAGCATCATGTTAAAGCATGTTATGTATTCGTGTAGTCTCCGCTTTCGAGGAAGCCGAAGTCGTCGATCAAGCTTCCGGAGAAGAGCGATCGTCGGTGGGTTCCGGACCAGGGGGTGAAGTCCTCGAGTCTGAGTCGGTCGTCGTGTTTGAGCAAGGCAAGCCCCGGTGCATTTAAACCCTACCTTGAGTTTTACAAATGTTTTATTATTTATATTATGGTTGACTGCATTAAGTAATTAGGAGTTGAGTGATAACCTAATTGCTGCATTATCATCCTTGATTATTGTGATATCAACCTTGATGCCTGATTTACAGAAAATGCGTAGTATGCTTCGCTATGCTTAGAAGTTAAGCTTTTAAATGAATGTTTACATAGCCATGACGGCATATCGAATGAATATTGAAATATGTGAATGAACTTGTAAGATCGGGCGGGTGGTTTGGCCACTGCTAACATGCATTGGGAAAGGAGTCCCACTGTATTGTTTCCGCCTTATCAGTTAAGGACCGTACGTTGTTGGCCCTCGCGTCATGGAGTTTTTATTAGTACTAGCCATGTGCCCATGTCGGGTAAGCCTTACTTTGGTTAGTCCATTACGAGAACGTCTAACCTCGCACTGGGAGTGGAGAGATGGCGAGAGTAACGTGTACCCTCGGGGCTAGAATCGGGCCGGGTTCGAGGAGTACTGTGCTCTCGGGTGGCGATGGACATGTTCTGGTTTTGGGAAAACCCGAGTAAGAGTTGATATATGCAAGATTCAGTTCTACATATGTCGTGTGGTTAGGAATCCCCAGCTGGGTAAATGAAGCGGTTCGAATCGTCGTTACTCCACGAGAAAGGAGTCTTGGCCTTGCACCAACATCGTAGTTAAGAACTGGAATTGAAAGAAAGAATGAGAAAGGTTTTGATGATAATTACTTTGATCTAGATTAGGATCACCTAGATTTGGTTAATGAACCATCAATGGTAAAAGTAAAATGTTGAAGATAAGGATCTACTTTAGTAAGCTTTTCTGCAAAAAGAAAATTTGATTCTTGATTACCCGTACCTTGATTCCCTAAAGCTAGCATGCCCTTGGAGTCTTTGTCTTAGTCGGGTAAGTCTTGTTGAGTACTCTCGTACTCAGGGTTTGTTAACCCCTTGTTGCAGGTGCGGTTCATGAACAAGTCTGCTTCGAGCCTTGTTGCATGACCGTCGTGGTTGAAGACAGTGACGACGAGTAGATTGTGTGGCCTTTGGGCAAGGCATCTCGCTTGTGTGATGTAATAAAGTTACTACCGATACTTCTCTACTACTGGTTTGTAATAATGCTACCTAAGGTTTTAAGTTTGAAAACTGGTTTGTAACTTAAGTTATTGTAAGACTTCCGCTACTTTACTCTGTTGAATATTTTGAATAAACTGTTGTAATATTGCAATACTCCTGTGATTGGATCCTGTTCGGAGGAAAGCAGGCCTTTTAAGTTATGGTGAACATAAGTACGACCGTCAGAGGTCATTATGACAATGACGTGTGCTTGTGGGCCATCATAATTAGGAGGTTCTGTGACACCTTGTCATTTCCCTGAAGATTTTCGGTTAAACTATTGCAAGGTATTTCGTCGATTTGTTCTTGCTCTTGAAAAAAAATCTTTGTGAACATGTGTTTTTTGTTAGGTCCCTCTTCATGGTAAATCTGGCTCATGTTCCTTCTTGTGGGTAGTTCTTCTCGATCTTTATATACCTCACCATATGCCTTCCAAGATCCAAGGTGAGGAGTGAGAACACTTGTAAGATTTTCCATGATCTATCCCCTCAACTTGTAAAATTCCCCTCACGCCCCCTTTTTTTGTTATGTAGATCCTCTTCTTTGATTTGTCGCGGACACAAGAGTATCAACACTGGAGGAAGTAGGGGAGAAAGGGAGGGCGAGGGGGGCTCAAGAGCCCCTCCTCCCACTTCCAGCGGGTCCGGCCATGGTTGAAGGTCCACGACTTGCTTTCTAGGATTTACAGAGAAAGGTAAACAACCTTGAATCTTTTTAATTAAAAGATTGGTCAATATCTTCATTCATCATTAAAGTAGCATATTTTTTATTTTAAAATTGGCAACTATGCTGCTTTTCTGGGTCCTATTCTTTGATCCACTGTAGATCTCTTGCTTCTCACGGGACTTCAAAAAATAAGCATCTTCCACAATCTAAAGAGGTTGAAATTATTGGATCAAAGATAAGGGAAGGAATGATGACTTTTTAATATGCAATCCGCTTACATCCCTAAGGAGATACAAATACCTCAGATCACATCAAACGGGGAGGAAGTCGCCACTCGAAACGGTTCACATCTTGTACTTAATAATTCTATATTTCCGTTTTTCTACCTTTGATTTTATTGGTACTGAGATAACTTTTACATACATCATCATGTTTTTGCACGTTGAAACTGACATTGAGCAAAATCTCTAATATTCCGCTAAAAGAAAGATTAAAATTGTCTCTAGTTACCCCAGTTTCTATTATTGCTAGAGTGTAAAGGAATTTTAATTAGGAAAAACATATATTGTCTTGCTTATAGTTTTCTCAAATGAATGGTGGAGTTGCTTGGTATTTTGTTTATTCTAATGCTTTTTGTGATATGCCATAGTAACCTTTGAATGAATATATCAAGGAGACATTTCTCAATGTTGATACTATTCCAAAACTATATTATTACTTATGAAAAAGGCAGATCTCTTTTATATCTAGAGCATGAGACAAAGGAGGATATGTCATACCACCAAACTAATTTGTGAAAAAAACATGACCCATATTGCACCAAACATGTAGCTTCTAGAAGAGGTATTGTCTAAGGAAGTAAATCTGTCATTAATGAAGTGACTTTGGACTATTGGCTCATATCAACTGGTGTCGTTTTACTCTATGACCGCAATATTAATAGCATTGATATGAACATTCGAAACTTAATGTTCTTGGGTTAATTTTGGTGTAGCATATCTCTAGTGGATGATTTAATCCTTTCTCAAATAAGAGAGACGATGACTTCTCTAATATATCTTTTCTCAACAACCTTCCTAAATGGAAATATAATTGTTAGTTTTTCGACCTACATTTTTGGACTCCGATACGAACACTAGAACGGTGCATGCTTAGGTGAATAGCAATACAAATATTGGACATCTGTTTCCCATATATGGTTCCTTGCTTTGGAAGAACCTTTTCTCCTTTGCATATGGCAATACAAAAGCAACATAGAAAGAAGCAATCGACAAGAGATAATTTGGATTGGCTACACAAAGCTAGTTATGCATGACTCATCATCTAAAACTGTAATCCATGACATGTTCCTTTTAGTTACACTAGATCCATAACGTAATCATCATTTTTCTTATATGATTGTTTGTTGTAGACTCTTCGTAGGGCCTTTCCTTGAGTACATGACAATAAAATCAATGTGTAAAGAAGCGATTGACAAAACAAAATTTGGATTATCTATACGAAAACCGAACGGCACTGTGCTTTGCCATGTAAAGTTAAATCTACATGATAGAAATGTCCAAACTCAGTTACACTAGATCCATAATCCAGTAAGCATAGTCATCTAGGTTTCCCCTTTGTGAGCTGGAAAGATAATCATCTCTTTAATGCTGCTAAACCCTGTACTGATGGTGTGATCTCCTGATGAGTCTAAAAATACCAGCCAGGGTTTTTAAGTAACCCGGTGGGCAACCGTCACGCGCTCTGCCCGTCGTAACGGTCTGACGTGGTGGCTGGGGGCCCACGCCATCGCCATCGAATCCCACCCGTCCGTCAAGAATCCCGTGGTCAACAACCTTTCCTCTTCCCCCAAGCCAAGATGCGTCCGACCCCACACGTCAGTGAGTCACACGGTCTGGGTAAGTAGCCCGGAGCGGACAGTGCCCAGTTGTTGCCAAGTTTGGAGCAGTAATCGCCGTCCACTTCTGCAGTGATCAGATCACGGTCGTCAGCGAAACAAGGCCTGAAGTTTGGCTTATCTGGATTGCGGGGATGGATGAAGCGGCATGGTACCCACCGTGGCCCACCTGTCAGTCTCCGAGTGACGTGGTGCTTGCTAATGCTAGTGCTTTCCTATGGTGGGCGGATGTATCTCAAGTTCTCAACGCTTGCTTGTAGCAGTGAGTGCAGGTCTGCAGGAGATGAACGTGAGTGCTTATGCAAATCCACCATGAAACTTCCAGTTAATCACACACTGTGCCACTGCATTGGGATTACGGAAATGCCCATCAGCGTTGGCGATTACCACAGGCGTGCCACTGCCTCGCAGGTGCACTCCTGTGCGGGCGTATAGGGTGGCAGAGGCGAGAATAGGTGCGGAGAGTGGAGGGCATTGCCGGTAGAGTGGGAACGATAAAGCCTCGGCCCTTCTTCAGGCTCTGCCTGCTCCTCCTCGCCATTGCTGTGCGCTCTCCGGCTCTCCGCTCCTCTCTGTTCTGTCCTCGCCGTCAGATTTCGCAAGAACCTTCGTTCCCTGCGATCTCTCGTCGGTTTGGTCGGCCGAGATGGTTGATCTGTAGAGCGAGACGCCGAGCACGGAGAGAGGAAGGAGTGCACCGGCGATTGTAGAAACCAGCACCGGCGGAGGAGTAGAGGACGCCGATTCGATGCGCGGCTCCGCGGACGCCGTCGCGGTTGCTCGGGACGTGGCCTCGTCGAGCCCGTCGAAGCCCGCGTCGGCATTGGACATGATGAGGTACGCGAATCCACCCCCAATCCCGTTCGCCTGCGGCTGCCGCTGCACCTGCAGCGGCGAGCGATGTGTTCGGCGTTTCCTTGTGTTCTCGTACGTACGGTGTGTGTTTCCTGGGATCGAAGCCGCGAGTTTGCGTTCTCGTTTCCGCCGTCCGTGTTTGTTGGTGCGGCGTTCCGGCTCCTGCCGGGCTGATTTGAGAAGTTTCTCCCTTTCGTGCCGTGTTCGCGGTCTTTCTCTGCTCTGTGCCGCCCGCCTTCTCTTCGAGGTGCGGTTTGATCTGCAGGCCACTTGTTCTCGCGTCTCGCAGCTTGAGTCTCGCCAATCTGTTCTGGTTCTGGTTCTTCGCTGGTCTCGGTTCGGTTCTCATATATTGCAGGTTTTCGTTCTGAATTATCCGCTCGGCTTTCTGGGACGATTATCTCTCTGCACAGATCTCTGAACCGCTCGTTTAGCGTTTGAGTCGTGCGGTTTGCGAGCGTTCTGATTTTTGCGGTTCCGAATTCACGCAGGGAGACGAGATTTTGCACTTCCTTTCATCCATTGCTCCAAGTGCTGGACCTTACTCTTGCTCGATCCAGTCGCTGACTCGAATTCCGTTTGATTGATTCCGCTGCAGATACCCGAGGCCGAGCTCCGACGGCCTCCCGCTGCCCAATGGCATCGGCAGCGGCGGCAGCGGCACGACTAAGAAGCCTGCAGCGCCAACGGCGACGCCGGCCCCCAGATCGAGCAAGGATGACGTGGCGCCGCCGCCCGTCGCCACCGACAGCTCCCGGCTGGCGGCGTTCCTGGCCACGACGTCGCTCGAGCCCAAGCCGCGCCCTCGCGCGCCGCAGACGCAGGCGCAGCCACAGCCGCCGGAGCAGGCCGCGCCTACCTCGGCGCCCACCGCCGCGGTGACCAAGAGCCCCGCGCGCGACCACGGCCACGGCCACGGCCACGGCAACGGCAACGGCCAGCACCCCTCCTCCGACCACTCCGACCCCGCCTCCCCGAGCTCTACCGGAGCCGGCGAACTGCTGCTCCAGTGGGGACAGAACAAGCGCATGCGGTGCCGCCGCGACTCCGCGTCCGCGTCGCCGCAGCGCCGGCAGGCCGCCGGCGGCAAGATCCAGCGCCGCTCGTCGTCCCCGGCGGCGGACAGGCTGATGCCGCCCCCGAGCGCGGCGCCCTACACCCGCGCGTCCAACCTCCGCTCCGCCTCGCCTCTCCCTCCGCGCTCCGGCTCTGGCTCCTCTGGCGGCGCCAGCGACGCGCACCACGCCCGCCCCCACCCCTTCAGGTATGCCCGCCGTCTTTACTCCCTCCTCTTGCTCTAGGCGTCTTTCACTTCGTTTTCTTGCGCTGCGCTCCCCGTTTTTCTCTTCCGCTTTTACCCCCGCCACTGAGCCGTATTCTCTGGCCCGTGCCGTCGCGGTCGTACGTGGTGGCGTCGGGCTCGGCCCAGCCCCCTGGCTCGATCGCGCCGGTTCGTCTTGTCCGGGTCAGCTGTCACGCCGCGCCCTCCGTCTAGGCACTGCGTTCGGATGATTACGATGTACCATCCCGTCCCATTCCTTCTCGCCACACTTTTTTTTTTGTTTATTTAATAGTGGGTTTTGGCTACGTTTAGTTCCTGAATTTGGGGTGCTAAAATGTACTGTAGCATTTCGTTTGTATTTGATAATAATTGTTCAACCGTTGACTAATTAGGCTTAAAACGTTCGTCTCGCAAAGTACAACCAAACTGTGCAATTAGTTTTTGATTTTATCCACATTTAGTACTCATACATGTATCGCAAGTTTAATGTGACGAATAATCTTTTTTTGCATAGTGCACTTTTCCATGGATCTAAACACAGCCAATTCATTTTTTTATTTGTGGGGTGGTCCGATTTGAATTTTTTTATTTTATATGATGAGGGTTGAGGGGGTTTGGATTTGAATCGGATCACCAAACTTATCGATGATTCCTGCTCCCTGCCTTTTTCAGACCTGCCCGTCCTTCACAGATTTCCCCTGTCTCCGGTTCAAAAACCAAATCTTTTTGCAGTGATGTTTTAGAGCTTTTCAGCCAACGTATGGCGTGGGTCAAAGGAGCGGCACTTCACCCTGGGTCTTCACTAACGCAGCCGCTCCATCCGTCCATCTAAATCCCCAAGCCACCTGTCATCCCCTTTCCTTAGCTTGCCGATGTCCATTAATGGCCGGTCGGGCCTCCTTCGGTCCTTCCCTTCCCTGCCGTTTTCCGGCTGCGTTTGGCTTGTCCGCTTGTGTGAATGGTGAACAACACAGTGACATCATCACAGCAAGCGAGCGCAGGCACTAGGCAGGCGAGGCGAAGGGCAAATATAGTAGGGCTTGTTCACTTCCCCATCCCAACCCAAAATATTTCCTCTTCCACCCATCACATCAAATCTTTCGACGCATGCATGGAGCATTAAATGTAGGTAAAAAAGATAACTAATTGCATAGTTTGTCTGTAAATGTCGGGACGAATCTTTTGAGCCTAGTTAGTCTATGATTGGGTAATTTTTGTCAAATAACAACAAAAGATGCTACAGTAACTTTTCAGCTACTTTTCGAGGTGACCACACCTAGGACTTGATGCGAGCCGTGTATAAATCCAGGGCGCATCCAACGCTCCACGCCGCCCGTCCACATTTTTTTTTTCTGTGGGCATCCGCAGCGGCAGCAGCTTTTGCTGCCGGCGCCCAGCTGTGCTCTCCGCGCCGCATCCATCCACCTCACCATTCCCTGGTCGCTGTTACCGAACCGGAGCCCCGCCGCCGCTTTAACCCCAACCACCGTGCTGGGCCAGCCGATCGCCGTCGGAATTACTAGTTAGTTAGTTTGTTGGTTGGTTTGGTTGCCGGGTTTCTGATGCTGCGGCAGCGATGATGATGACCAGATCGGCGGAGGACCGTGCCGCGGGGAAGTTCTCGGCGGCCGCGGTGGCGGCGGCGAGGGCCGAGAAGCAGCGGGCGGTGTCGCCGCACAAGGTGGGCCCGGGCTCCGTGATGGGCCTGGGCGTCCCGGACCCGAAGCCGCAGCAGCAGCAGTACAGCCACAACCAGGCGGGCAGCGGCAGTGGCCATCAGCAGCAGGCCGGCGCGTCGTCGAAGCCGGCGCCGAAGCTGGAGGTGCCGCGGATCTACACCACGCTGTCCCGGAAGGAGAAGGAGGATGACTTCATGGCCATGAAGGGCACCAAGCTGCCGCAGCGCCCCAAGCGGCGGCCCAAGAACGTCGAGAAGACCATCAATGTGCGTGCCTTTTCCCCCTCTCTCTCCATTAGCCCGCTGCTTAAGTTATTATTACCGGATGTCGAGACTTGTAATCCATGGATTAGGTAGTGTTTAGATGGTGTAAAAGTTGGTGTAAAGTTCCTGTAGCACTTTTCGTTGTTATTTGGTAAAATTTATCCAATCATGTAGGTTCAAAAGATTCGTCTCGACATTTACAGATAAATTATGCAATTAGTTATTTTTTTATCTACATTTAATGCTCCATGCATGTGTCTAAAGATTCGATATGACGGGAAATCTTGTAAAATTTTTTAGAAGTTTGAAGGGATCTAAACACTGCCTTAGTGCTAAGCTGACATGATCTCGTGCCTGTCTTGTCTTGCGCAGGCGATCTGCCCCGGGATGTGGCTGACGGATGTGACCAGGAGCAGGTACGAGGTGCGCGAGAAGAAGTGCCCCAAGAAGGTAATAGTCCTCCATCTCAGTCTCTCCTCTCTCTCTCTATCTTCATCGTCGCGTCGGAAATGCTCTCGCACGGTTAGTCGGATCCGGTTCACCCTCGTGTTATTTGATTTTACTTCCAGTCACCGCCGTTAATTTGAGATTAGGCCGACAGATCAGTTAGTTATTAGAGATGGTTGGAAAAGGCAATAAAAGATGGGGAGCTTGGCGACGAACGATAGGCCGAAAGAGGGGTGGGAGGGAAAATAGGTGTGCGTACCCTTTTTCTCCTGTCCCCTTCTTATGTCACGTGGGCCCCACTTCCCGTGAACCGTGAGCGCTAGAGGGAAGTGCTGCCTGAGCTCATTGATGGCCGGCTGCCCCGGCTGGCTTTATTGCCGAAGCCGACGGACACGCACTGCAGCGGCGCGGGGGCGGCATCTGCGCCTGCGCGACCGCCATGCCATAGGGGCCCACATGCCAGCGTCCCGAGTAGTGGATGGAGCGCGAGTTGGCTACATGAGTTACTGACGTGTGGGGCCATCTAGCCACGCGGGCAGGAATTGGATACGAGTCAGCAGCAGGGTCATACTAGGTGGATGGTGGGTCCCCGTGATAAGACGTGGATATGGGCCTGGAAATGGAATAGCCACACGGCATCCGGAATACCCCCGGCGAGGGACAGGGACGGCTCCTGCCTTTTGCTTTGACTTGGGGGGCGCCTGCCGCTTCGTATGCTTCTGTAGTAGCAAGTGGAGACGTGGAGTACTACTACTCGTACTACCAGGGTAGATTCTCACACGTAGCTTAACGCGAAACCCATCATAGTTGACTTCACTAATGAGGTCCTGTCGTCGTCCTGGCCTGACGGGAAATCTCACTATTTTTTTGGAATCTCTCTTTGTTCAGCAACAGAAGAACCGGGGGCTCAAGGGGATGGAGTTGGAGAGCAGCGACTCCGACTGACCGCCCGACGACAGCCTGCGTTGCCAGGCCGAAGGGCGGTGGCGGCAGCTGCGGCGGCGGCGGAAGAGGAAGAGGAAGAAGGGTCGGCGACAGTGACAGGAGACGAGGGAGCGTGTCAACAGCCACGCGCTCTTGGACATGGTCGCGCTGGGTTGAGGGAAGCCAAAGAAAAAAACAAAAAAAAAGGTTGGATTCAGGGGGGAACAGAAAAAAAAAATTAACTTTTCTTTTTTCGAGTTAATCATAGCGGCGCCGTGCTATATTATAGCCTCGATTCCATTTTGTATATCCGGGTGGCGAGGATGTCGTAGCCGGCGTCTTTCTTTTATCTTTTTTTGGTCGACAATCGGTGGTTTGCCCGCTGCGTTTGTGGTGGGTTGTGCATAGCGTCGGACAACTAGACTATCACAACAAGAGGAAACAACTAGACTTTAGACTACTTCTGTTGCTCTGCTCTGGTTAATTGTGCAGTGGTTAATGTTTATACTCCTGTTCATGTTCATGTTCATGCTAGGTTAGACGGTTACTGTTAGTAATAAAGCGGCCTTGAAGCGGTGAGCATTCGGAGTGGAATTATTTGGAATCAGCTCTGCTGCAGCAGCACTGCAGCTGATGGTCATACTCATCACCTGGTCTGCTGGTTTCAGACTTCAGAGCTTGACAGTCCCAGCCGCTGGGTGCTGGCTGCTGCACTTGTTCAGGTTCTCCTCGATGAAGCCCTGCTGCCAGCCAGGAGCCGAGGATCATGGGAGCCTGACGGTGTTTGGTGCTGGGAGTCTGGGACATGACAGGTGCACGGGCGTGTCGGTTTGAGTTTCTGTGCAGTGCAGTGCAGGAGAAGCGTTTCAATGAGGCTGTGTTTAGTTGAGAAAATTTAGGTGAAAAGTTACTGTAGCATTTTTCGTTGTTATTTGGTAAAATTTGTCCAAGCATGGATTAATTAGACTCAAAAGATTCGTCTCGAACTTTACAGACAAACTATGTAATTAGTTATTTTTTTACCTACATTTAATGCTTCATGCATGCGTTTAAAGATTTGATGTGATAGGTGGAAGAAGAAATATTTTGGGTATGCATGCCAAGTGAACGCGGAGAGGAGAAATTCTGCAGCGATGATGGTGGAGATGGCTCATGGCTCTACATGCACGTGTTACGTGGACACGGACACGTGGACGTGGTGCGAGCAGCCGAGCAGGAGCACCTCCCGTGGTGATCCTGGCGCCACCAAACCTGGCTGCTACTCCTACCTGCCAGTGCCATTGTGCCAAGTGCCAATGCTGTTACGGTGCTACCTGCCTGATGGTGTTATTACAGTATTACGTACTGCAGCCTGATGGTGTTATTACAATATTACGTACTGCATCCAACAGGCGGCATACACAGTATCCAACAGGGGGCAGCCAATGTGGGGGCTTGGTTCGAGTAGGACCATGGCATCTATCTATGCTTCGGTTTCCCATCGGAGAAAATGACCATACCAACTGTTTACGGTTGGGTCATGTGGCGTGCTCAGTGATTACCAGGCTTGGATGCTCTCGCTAACACCCTTTTGTGACTGTGAATGTGAAGGAGGCAAGGTGGACTTACACTTGTCGAATCTCGAGAGTAAGTTGTCATCTGAACCAACCGAGAGGACCAGACGAGGGAACCCCACCCACGGTTACTTCCCATCGACGCCCGTGCTGTACCTGAGCCGAATTCCTCCGTTGTGTCGGTGGCTCGAATCGGTCATGCTAGGGCTGGCGTAGCTTTGCAACGAAGGCACTAGGCATTCGCTGCAGTCTCGCTACGATCGGAACAACAGGTCAGAGTTATTGGACTTGCATTGCAGCCTGATTTGGAACCGGCGTAGCGAAGCACTACGGCGGTACAGACTAGGCAGAGACGGCAAGACCTTTTTGTATATTTTATTATATATATAATAATCTATATCTATGTATCTATTTTTTTCGTCTAGCTCATTCTAATTCGGCTTAACTGTCCTGTCCACTCGCTCGGCCCACTGTCACCTGCATTCGCATCCGGCCCAAACTAGGCCCACTGCAGCCACCAGTCACCCACATGCGTGCTTGCGTCCGGCCATCCTCGGCCCGCCTGCACAGGTGGAAGAAAAGCTGAAAAAGCCAAAAATGCTATGCTGCACGGTGGATTCGAACCAGGGTCTCCACGAACCAAGCATCAAGTGCTTACCACCACACCACACAAGCTCATGTGATGATGGATGAAGTTTGTATTATGTATGGTTGATTTATCGTTGATAACACCTTCAAACTTTTACATTATAAAAACCATTCTTATAGTTGGCAAGACAAAATAAATAAAACTATGAAAATGTTGTATTTTATATGTTAGAATAAATGTGGTATTGCATATATTAGAACTAAAACACTCTTATGGTTGGCATGACAAAAATAAATAAATAAAACTATGAAAATGTGGTTTTGCATATATCATATGTAATAATGTTTTTTTAGGAAGCGAGTACTTTGGTGCAATTTGATAATCGATGGTGTGTTTAAGGTACAAATTAAAAGAAAAGTTGAATGATTCCATTGCAATGTATGAATACATTTACTTCTTTAATATTAAAGGATGTCCGACATTGCTCACAACCATCTATAGGGATCTGACGGATCAAATATCTCTCATGGTTATACGAGTTAGAGTGACATGTTCAAACATAGTACCGAGTCTCATTCCAAAATGAATTAGATTACACGAACTGATCATAGATCAGTTGTTGGTTTTCCTGTGGTGGAACCTGCCCATCCGGGTTCAAGTCCTCGACTTGGCACGGGTGCTTGCATTTTCTTGGATTTATTCCAAGTTTAACGGCGCTATGCTTTCAGTGATAGACGACAATATGAGGCGAGGTCGAGGAGACAACGATGCGGGCGAGGCTGCTAAGTGTTGGGGCATGCTACCACCGGGGCTCCATCACATGGACCTGCCACGCTGCCGGGACGCCGTCGCGTGGAGCTACTGGGCGTGGTCGCGTCGAGCTCTGTGGCCGCTGGGTGCTATGACCGTCAGCCCGTCAGGGCTTCATGGCCGCCTTGACAAGGCTCAGGCAGACGAAGTTGGAGGCCTCGGGGTGCAAGTGGATGAGGCCATGTGACTCTGAGTCCGAGCTAGCATATATGGATGAGAAAGAAGAGAAAAAAAGAGAAAGAATGAAGGGAAAAAAGAAAAAAGAAAGAAAAGAAAAGATAGGGTATTATAGACATTTTATAGTTTGTAACTACCATAAGGAGTCGATTAATCAAATGCTTCACCAAAACAGCTTCATCTCCATCACTGGAGCTGCTCGTGGAGCTGAGATAAAAAAAAGCTACTTCACTGGTGATAATCTAGATTGATTAATTGTGTGTTATTGGTCTCGACTTTAACAAAAAGTTGCACGATGAAGTGTTTATACACTATATAAATTCACTGGTACATTTGTTGATTCTTTGATGCTATAATTGGAAGTGGAGGTGAAAATATACGCACCTGACCCTTCGTGTTCGCCTACGCTATGGCATAGTTGTAATTGATTACTTAAGTAGAAGAAAATATATGGTGTCAAAATTATTTATATATACATTTTTAGCATAATGACAAGTACAATAAAATATAATGATGTAAATGAAAAACTATAGCTTTCAAGGCAAAACAACATATAGATGTCAAAACTTTGGACGATGCTATACATTTTCTTCCGTTACAACGCACAAGCACTTTTGCTACTGAAAAATAAAAATACCGATGCACATAGTCCTACACGGCGCGGTCACGTACTCACGTACACGTCGCCACTCCACAGACCTGGAATGGGATCGCGATAAGTCGAGAGGGCGGGCGAGGAGTACTAACAGCTGGAGCCAGCCGGTGGGCGGAGGAGGACGCAACCACCACCACCACAATGGCGATCGGGAAACAGAGGTGATGTCGGGCAGTGAAGGCCTGGGTGCTTGGCGGGCACCGCGGCCGTCTCGTTTGTATAAATTGCCGGCCTCTTGCCCATGTCGTATCAACGTATCGACAGCAGCAGGTCTGTCGTGAGTTGACACGCAAAGGTCACGGTGAACATCCGTCGACCTGAACTATGAGCCCGTTCGATTCGATGAACAAGCCTATGCCTTTGCCTGCCCCCTGCCGGCTGCCTCAGGCCTCCTTTCGGCGATCACGCTGTAACTCTCAAAGTAGACGTAGGGGGTGATTAACATGGCTCCTCGGGGCTCCTCTGGAAGAGCCAGAGCCATTTTGAAGAAGTTATAATTTGCGGCTCCTACAAAACGGCTCCGACTCCTCTGCCTTTTACTTAAAAAGAGCTTATCCGGAAAAAACGTTTGGCAGAGCTCCTCGAGAGGAGCCAGAGCTGGAGCTAGGAAAGAGCCCCGCCAAATAAGCCGGTGGTAGCTTGGCAAATCATGCTATGGGCCGGTTTAGATCAAAAAAAAATGGCAAAATGATACTGTAGCGATTTTCGTTTTTATTTGGCAATTAGTGTCCAATCATAGTCTAATTAGGCTTAAAAGATTCGTCTCGTCCATTTCGTCTAAACTGTGTAATTAGTTTTGTTTTTTATCTATATTTAATGTTTCATGCCTGTGTCCAAAGATTCGATGTGACGGAGAATCTTATAAAATTCTGTAAAATTTTTTAGAACTGAACAAGGCCACGGAGATCGCGCAGTGTGCGTTTTGGTCATGATGGTTCAGGTTAGGACACAGGCCACAGTTCCCTCCATGCCTCCCCTGCTCGGCCTCGTGTAACGCCTTGGAAGCAAGCATTCGTCAATCGCCATCGCGTCGCCAGTGGATCGGTCTGACATAGCGGGTGAGGACAGGGTGATGGGAGAAGCCGCATCCCAAGCCGCCCGTCACGTCAACTGCAGCCTTACCGGTTACCAGGCCCAGGGTGGTCGTCAGATGCTCGGTTCCAACGCCTGACCTCCGCGGCTCCGCCAGGCACCAGTCGCCTTCGCTCCCAGGCTCCCAGCGCAGGCGCACAGCGGGGCATGGAGTATAGGAGTATGGGCATGTTTAGTTCCTAAAATTTTACAAAATCTTTCAAGATTTTTCGTCACATCAAATCTTTAGATGTATACATGAAACATTAAATATAGATAAAAAAAAATAAAAACTAATTACACAATTTAGATGAAATTCACGATACAAATCTTTTAAGTCTAATTAGATCATGATTGATCACTAATTACCGAATAACAACGAAAATGTTACGATACCATTTCCTGAAAAATTTGGGGAACTAAACCAGTCCCGAATTGCCAGCAGCCGCGCCGCGGTCCCCCGTGCCGCCCGCCAGGGTTTTCTGTTGCCATGCCGAGCGCTGATACGTCCATTCGTTTCGGCGCTGGACCGTGCCACGGTCTCTCTCGCAATGGAGCACCAGTATACTACGTACGTCGTTGCCGTTGATCTCGCATTGATGAGTTCGATTTACCGCGCGTCGGCCATCGGGGAAGAGAATTAACGGGGCGAGCCAGATCCGGGTTGTCCTAACTCTGCTGCGCTTTGTTTCGAACAGAGAAGAAAAGGAGAGGGCACGGGCTGACGGATGCGCAGGGGGGCCGAACATCGTTTGGACACCAAGACGTTTTCCCATCTCTCTTCAAATTCAGTTGATTTTCAAAACGATCATCTCATTTTTGAGAAAAAAAGGACGACAGTCGCACTCATACGGATACGTCGGAATGAAAAAAAAAAGTGGCTTACATACCACATACTGCAGTTGGTTGCTCTTTGTAACTGCTGAGCATAGTCATAAAAGACCCAGATCCCAGATAGTCTGCTGCCTGCGTAACTGCGCTACGCAAAATCAGAGACCACCACACCAGATGCAATTACAAGCGCACAGAACTTAGAAACTAATGCAGCTCAGAAGCAGGAAAACTTCCATGATCTATCTTTAAGTCTGAAGACAGGACTAATGATGAGCAGAACAAAACTTTGGTTGACAAAATCAACTCCACTTGAGTGGGCTGTGGGCAGATTCACTGTATTATTTGCTCAACCATGTATGCCGAGGGACATTTCGGTGATTGCAAGTTGCAACGAAGCCAATCCTGAACGGAGATGGCCCATTAAACACTCCTTCAGACGAAGCGACAAACCATTGCAGTGATCACGGTCGATCACCAAAAAGAGAAAACTTATACAACCTTTTTTCCTCTAGGAGCATAGTTAGAGCTTTGTTAGGCTTCTGAAAGGGGAGGAGATGTGTCTTCGTCCTAGCTGGCAGCACTATTTGAGTCTCCACTGGCCTGGGGCTGCGACGAAGGTAGGTAAGACCAGGCAATGGCTGTGGCACCAAGGGTGACTGCAAGCCCAACTGAAACCCAGAACCACTTCTGTCGCTTCTTACGCCCCTTGCGTTGTTGCCTTGACATCTCTGCAATCCACAAAAATAAAGCAAGCATCAGTATACCAGAATGCAAAAGTACGCATACTATCAATGCATCTAATATTTAATGTTTCTGATACAATTCAGACAACATTTTTCCCTCAAATCACAAAGCGGCCAACCAAAAATAGGATGATAAAGTACAAAAGACGGTAAACATGTTTAATGCTAGTCTGAACCTAGAAACCAGATATGATACCTTTTCAATATCTAATATACAATGTCATAGCTTTCTTCGTCCAGTTCCCACAGAAGTTCATCTCTCAAATCTCACTTAATTTATCGAACACCCAGAAACTATATGCAATAAGCAGAGTGACCTAAAAGGAAAGGAGGTATGAAGGGAAGCACTTATGTGCCAACTAGAAGGATTCGTGCCTGTGGTTTTGTTTTAAGTTATGTTAAATACAAAAGGCATTTCAACATATAGGGGGGTCACTGTTTCAACAAGTAATAATCAATTGTAGATGTACAGAAATAACCACTAGTGGAAAAGGAACTTACTGATAGCTTCTTGGTTTCTTTGAGACATTTCCCTGTTTGCAGCTTCATAGTATTGGACCCTATCTGACAGCCTTGCAATCTCAAAGTTCTTTGTCGCAATCATGGTTTCCATATCTGATTCAACTTCAGCACGAGCAAAACCCCGAGCAATAGCAGCAGCTACAAGTTGTGATACCATTATTTGCTGGCACAACTCAGCTCCAGGATCCACGCTTGAACCATCAGAATCCTCAGCTATACTTGGAGATGGAAGTGATAAGTCAATAAGTGATAGGTGGTGACTCAGATTCTTCCATTCCTGTTGCCAGATCTCAAGTGCTTCTTCTGCTTGTGTCCTCCTCTCAATTTCCATCAACAGACTTAACCTCATTTCACGGAGGTCATCATCCATGCCTCGCGAAGACCGAGTTCCACCATCACTGGACATTTCTAAATTTTGGTAAATAATATTGGGTTAGCACACATATCAACCACTAGATCTGAACTAAGCAAGAGGAATTTCTCGGCATAATGGAACAAATTAGCCAAAACATATCACCATTTAACATTAACATACCCTAAACAGTCCCATCACTTGTGGGACAAGAACTTAGCTCATGGAAATTAGTCACTACTCCCTCCATTTCAAATTATAAGATGTTTTTCCTTTTCTAGATACATTGCTTAGACATAGTGTATATCTCAGTGCATAGCAAAAGCTATGTATTCTAGAAAAACAAAAGTCTTACAATTTGGAATGAAGGAGTACAACGCAATTCAAAACAATTGCTCCTGTCAATAATCAGGCCCTAATAGGAGCAAGAAAACATAAATGGGAGTGACCACACATACTGAGCAAAAAGCTTGAAATTAACTCAAACCATGAGGAAATCACATCCAAGACAACTTTTGCATATCTCTCATAGCCTGTTCGGAAAATATGAATTGAAACCAATATCTAGAGAATGTTTCCCACTTTATTATGACGTTACTTTTCAATTCCTCTCAATTCCTGGAAACCAAACATGGCCTAACAGCATTTAGATGTGAGCACTATTGTTATACGCTAAAGAATATCGGAAAGGGTTAACTTGTACAACCAATCACTTCAAAACACGCTAACAAAACTTATATCCAAAAGCAGAACATGATATATCCTACATCTTAGGAAGGGACTGAAGACAAGGTTATTTTCTCCAACACACTTGCTACATAATTTTGTTTGTACCCTTCCAGCTGCTTTTTGATAGATACTATTGCTGTAGTGAACTACAAATAGTTTGCACAGTGCATCTGCTGGAAGCGTCTTGCAAAAACTATTAGACTCACTAGTAGGCTTATTTTCATTATTACTTTAATAGTCTAATATCATCAAAACCTGGCAAAAATACAGATAAGAAAGGAAAAAATAACTTAAACAAATAATCTGTAACAAACTGATCAGTACCTTCAAATGCATCATAGAATTCTGCACCAGGTGTACCAACAGAGGTTCCAAGAGGGGAACTAGGCTTCCACCATTCAAAGATGTCACTCTCCGAATTTATGTGTGCCCCACCATTCAAAAGTCTTCCAACATTAACAGGCTTCACTAGTGCTTCAAGACTCCACCGCTGAAACTCAAACTCAGGCAGCTCATGCTCACTTTCAGCTACCACAGATCCCTTGCCCTTCTGTAACATTCCACTTTTGTCGTCCAAAGCCTCTTCCACACCACTGTCACCTTCAGCTTGACCATTGCCTCCTTGCTGCAACACAAACTCAGGGTCCTGGACTTCAGTGGGTTCACCCTCTTTGGGTAAAGCAGGCAGCATCACAGGGAGTTTTGGCTGGCTGCCCTCACGCCCAGCATCACCCTGAGAGAAGGTCCTAGCAAGGGAGGCTCCCCGCCTCTTATGGTTGATGAGGTATGGCGACCAGGTTCCCGGGAACGAGGAAGGCGAGTCCGGCAGGGTGGTGCTCTCAGGCGTGGCATAGAGCGATGCCGGCGACGTCTGTGTCCTGACAGGACACACTGGCACCGGTGTGGCCTTGTCAGGAGGCGGCGGCGGAGGCTTGGGAACCGCCTTTTGGACATGAGCAGCCGACCCTGTCTCAAGGAAGCGATCCAGCACGTAGTGCGTTATGGACGGCATGGGGATAGAACTGCGGGAGGGGAATCACAGACGGCTTGACCTCCCTGACATCAATGAGCCCTGAATCGAAATTGACATGATAAATTCGAGGTTAGAATGGAGCAAACCCTGCTCGGAGAGGGGAGAAAAAAAATATGCCACGGTAGAGGGATTCCGATCCAAAATATCCGGAAACATTCCCAGCGGACCTATGACCCTTATCCTTTTGGAAAAAGCCGCCCCGCACGAATCATTTCACCGGAAAAAAAGAGAGAGAGAGAGAGAAAAATGCTCAATATTCCTCACCCTGAGCTGGACATGCAGGGAAAACAACTAGATGAACGCTCCAGAAAAATTTTTTTCGGACTTGCTGTAACGCTATGTATTTTTGCACATTTTTTGGTCATCACAAAAACCAGCCGCGGGCATCCTAGCAGCCGAACGAATTGAAACCCCTCGGACGCGAGATCGCTCACCGTACCCAAAACAAACGTACACAAACGTCGAAGGCGATAAGATTCGGTAGAGGCACCAGCACTCACCTGACGGGGTCCGGGTCCCGGCGGCGCGGCGCCTTCCACCGAGAACAGGGAAACCCATCCCAGGCCTCGAGGAATAGAAGACGGCGTTGGCGTTTTTCTGTGTTTCCTTTTCCCACGGCCGCAGCAGCGCCTGTCGCGTTTGCAATTCGAATTTATGGGGCCGGGCAAAATAGAAGTAAGCGGCGCGAGGGGCGAGAGGAACCTGGCTGGCGCAGCCGGCCGCGGAAGGCAACAAGCTGGGGCGGCACAAGCAGTGCAAAAGGCCAAGGTGAGGGTGACCGCAGAGGCGATCGAAGTGAGGATGACGGCGGAGGCGACCGAGATGAGGAAGGCGGTGGCGGCGCTCGGTAGCGTCACCCCTCGCCTCGCTTCGCACGGGGAAACAAGGGACCGACCGGGTCAGGGAAAAAGGCTGGGGTCGGATCGGGTTGCCCCCCGCGTGGGCTTCCAAAGGGTGCACGAATTTGGCCTAGGCCGTAGTTCCGCGGTGGGCTTGCCCGGGGAAAAGGCCTTGACACCCCGTGGATTCAGCCTTCCAAAATGGGAGCCACGAATGGTGGCGGTAGGCTTCTGAATAGACCGCAATCGCTTCGCGCTGTTTGCGGGCTTGTCGATGGGTTAAGTGGGCCTCATCAATGGGCTTGCTTATATCTTTTCTTTAACAGATACACTGAATTAAAGACAGGTGTGTTGCCACCATCAAGATCAGGCCTAGCAATTGTCTCATTAACAAAGAACTATCAGATGGCAGGAAAGAAAGGTGCCAAGTTACGCAAAGGATGGAGAAAACCCGCTGAAGGTTACCTTATGCTTAATATAGATGCATCCTTTGATGAGGAGAATGGCTGTGGCAGTACAGGTGCTATTATCAGAGATGCTACAGGAGGTATGATTGCATCATTAAATACATTTATACCCTATTTAGTTGATGCGCCAATGGCGGAAGCTTTTGCTCTCAAGGAGGGTTTGATGCTAGCTCAATATATCGGTGGTAACTGAATCATTGTTCAATCTGACTGTATGGAGGTAGTTGAAATTATGAAGAATAAACGTTTCACTGTGAATTCAGCTGCAGCAATATATGATGAATATAACATAGTTTGGAGTGGATTCCAAGAGATTTCCATTGAGCATTTAAACAGGGAAGCAAATCAAGTAGCGCATGAGCTAGCTAGGCAGGCTATGATGAGTAAAGCTAATTGTATCTGGGACGATGATCCCCCTAGTTTTATTGTCTAGTTATTAGCCAATGATGTAACTATCTTTGATCAATAAAGCTTGCCTAAGGGCTTTTATATATATAAAAAAGACAGGTGTGTTGCCCGCCTCCTCTGTTAGCCCATTTTAACCGACACTGATAATAGTTGTTGTAGTCTGCAGGAGTCAACAACAATACTACGAGGGTGGTTTTTAGGGGTACCCGCAGTCTGCAATCTGCATACGGTTTCTAGGGGCGGCTGGTCTAGCCGCTTCTACCCATCCGACTCTCAATCACTAATTTGTAGGGATGGTTGACTCTAAGGATGCATTATGATTAGTGGGACCACGGCTAGTGGAATTATGAACATGCATCATGGCACCTAGAATATATTTCTTCCGTCCCAAAATAAAGTGTCATTATGGTATTCATGTCGATCAAAATTCTTTAAATTTGACTAGGTTTGTAGATAATATTAGTAGCATTTATGATTCAATGATCTATCTAATGATACTAATTATGTATTGTAAATATTAATATTTTTTATATAGATTTGGTCAAACTTAAAAGTGTTTGCTCCTCGGAAAGCGAGAACAACACTTACCCCGTCCATTCCAAAATAGATGACGTTTTTGACTTTTAGATATCATGTTTGACCTTTTGTCTTATTCAGTTTTTATGCAAAATAAATAAGTCATTACTAAAGTATCTCCAATGATGAAATAAGTTATAACAAAATAAATACATCCCAAAATAGATGACGTTTTTGACTTTTAGATATCATGTTTGACCTTTTGTCTTATTCAGTTTTTATGCAAAATAAATAAGTCATTACTAAAGTATCTCCAATGATGAAATAAGTTATAACAAAATAAATAATATTTATATAAAAATTTTAAATAAAACAAACAGTCAATCAAGATGTTTTAAAAGTCATGAGAATATTTATTTTAGGATGGTATAAGCTCTTGTTGGCAGCGGCAGCCCGCAGCCGCTGCTCAGCTGACACAGTCACTGTTTATATGCAATAAAAAAAAGCAGCTGCAGCCGCTGGCAAAACCAGCAGCCGAACCAGCAGCGGCGAACGTATGTACGGAGTATAGCAGCACCATGGCTAGTGCAATCCACCTCGATGTGCGTGCGCAGCCTGTAGCTATCTCCGTTTGGAAGTGGGGGGTGTTTAGATGAAAAAAAAATAGAATTGAGCTGTCGTAGCACTTTCGTTTGTATTTGACAATTAGTGTCCAATCATGGACTAATTTGGTTTAAAAGATTTGTTTCGTGATTTTACAACTAAACTGTACAATTAATTATTTTTTATCTATATTTAATGCTCCATGTATATGTCAAAGATTCGATGTGACGGAAAAAGAGTGTAAAAATTTGGAATTTGGAATCCATCCAAACAGGGCCTGGATCACCTTTCGCAGTCAAGCCTCCGCCTCCGGCGCTGGCAATATGCTCTTTTGCAGCTCAGCTCTCTCCCTCACTCTCTGCTGCCCATGTTCTCATGCGCTCGACGTCGCAGGAACAGAACCAGATCCATATGGCCACTACACACACAGCAGCGCAGCTCTCACTTGAGTTCACAAGTAATCCTATATGTATATGCATATACCAATCCACATCAAGCACCACAGATGTGTATATACCTCCGGCCCATAACTATGGTGCTTCACCTAGTAGCAGGCTAGCTGCTAGCAGATAGGGTATATATATCTAGAATGTGCAGCCACCCACTGAATTCCATCACCCACAAAGTCGCCTGCAAGTTCATGTACCTGAGCTGAACTAGGCCCTTGTTTAGTTCCCCTAATTCTCCCCCAAATTTCACTATGCAAAAAAAAAGATTCACTGTCACATCAAAATGTCGCAAATGCATGGAGTACTAAATGTTGATGAAATCAAAAACTAATTGCACAGTTTTGTTGTACTTTGCGAGACGAACATTTTAAGCCTAGTTAGTCAAAATTTGGATAATTTTTACCAAATACAAACGAAATGCTACAGGAATTCTGATACAGTGTTTTTCTTCCCAATTCCGTAAACTAAACGAGGCCTAGGGATGTGATTGGAATGTTTCATGCATAGAGCAATACAGGAAGACCAACTTTCTCTCTGTGTACTGTTAGGCTTCGTTGTTCTTAGGTTCGTTAGATCAGGGTATAAGTTCATAATCGGGAATAGCAACTTGTGATTCACAGTGTACATGTCGGTCCTAGTACATGAACTACAGAGACACAGAGAGGAAAAAAGAGATGGTGAAGGAGTGCGAAAACGCAGACCATCGAGTGTCGTAGTCGGAGCAGTCGGAGCGGGAGTAGCCGATCCACTGGAGGCGCCGGTGTTGGAGTCGTTTGCTGGCGCCATCGATTCGGTGGAGGAAGTCGGTGCAGTGGAGACGTGGCGGTTTCCCATCACTGGTTGCGCCCTTTCTCAGATCGGGATCAGGGAGTGTCGGTGGGGAAGTGGCGGCTCAGGTTAACCTCGTACCTCGAGCCGACCGACCCCACCTCTATATATATAGCGCAGTGTGACGGGGACTCACCAACCATGTAGGGTTGGGCGTCCCCGATCAGGGCGCGAGAACAAGGCCCAAAAGGTCGTTGGACCTAATGGTGGGAGATCAAAATCTAACATTCTCCGCCTTGATCTCTCATCATTTTCTTCGTTCTTTAATTTCATACTCAAAACTTTCGATTCATATTTTTCTTGCTTCTATCCTATTCTATTGCAGATTAGTGCATTGAACTGTCTCATTGTCACAGCAATTAGTGCCGTTAGACTAACAGCCACAACTCATTTCTCTGTTTTAGAATGAAACTTTCTTCTGGGCCCTTCATATGTCCGGGAATCATAGGCTTTCCCTTAAACCCATGCCGGCTACGTGTTCTCTGAACACGTTGGGTGGTAAGCCCTTTGTGAGCGGATCCGCGAGTATTTTCTCTATACTTATATGCTCAAGATTTATTATATGATCCCGAACTTTATCTTTCACAACATAGTACTTTATGTCAATGTGTTTGGCAGCACCACTGACCTATTGTTGTAAGCATAATGTACCGCTGGATTGTTATCACAATACAATCTCAGTGGTTCATTGATATTATCAATCACTTTCAATCCGGGTATGAATTTTTTCAGCCAATTCACCTGCCCCGTTGCCTCATAGCATGCTACAAACTCGGCATACATCGTCGAGGATGTAGTTACAGTTTGTTTGGAGCTTTTCCATGATATAGCCCCTCCTGCGAGAGTAAATATATATCATGACGTGGATTTTCTTTCTTCTCCCGCATAATCGGAATCTGAATACCCCTCTATCTGCAGGGAATCAGATCTTCTATACGTTAGCATGAGGCCTTTCGTACCCTGCAAATAACGCAGGACTTTCTTCACCAATTTCAAATGTTATATTCCTGGATTCTTTTGATATCTGCCAAGTAACCTGGTAACAAAAGCTAAGTCAGGGCGTGTACACACTTGAGCATATTGTAAACTTCCAACTGCTGAAGCATACGGTACCGCTTTCATTCGATTAATCTCATATTCGTTCTTGGGACATTGATGTTCCCTAAATCTATCGTCCTTGACAGTAGGAGCAGGTGAAGGACTGCACGCATGCATACTAAATTTCTTCAGAACATTTTCTATGTATGCCTTTTGCGATAATCCTAGAACCCCCTTTCTTCTGTCTCGGTGAATCTCTATTTCCAAAACGAACGAGGCCTCACCGAGATCTTTCATATCAAAGTTTGAGGACAAGAATTTCTTCGTTTCCATTAGTAGATTGACATCACTACTAACAAGCAGGACATCATCCACATACAAAATCAGGAATATGTACTTTTCATTCTTGAATTTTGCGTAAACGCAATTATCCTCAATATTTTTCTTAAACCCAAAACCTTTTATCGTTCTATCAAATTTCAAATACCACTGTCTTGAGGCTTGCTTCAATTCGTAGATTGATTTCTTTAGGCAGCATCCCATATGTTATTTTCCTTTTACAACAAAACCTTTCGGTTGTGCCATATAAACATTTTCTTCCAAATCCCGTTAAGGAACGCCGTCCTTACATCCATTTGATGTAACTCTAAATCATAGTAGCCTACAAGTGCCATTATAATTCTGAAGGAATCTTTACATGAGACAGGAGAAAACGTCTCATTGTAATCAATACCTTCTCTTTGCGTAAAGCCTTTCGCCACAAGTCGCGCTTTAAATCTTTCTACATTCTCTTGGAAGTCATATTTTGTTTTGTATATCTATTTACAACCTACTGTTTTGGCTCCCTTAAGAATAATTTCTAAGTCCCAAACTTTGTTGGTACTCATTGATTTCATTTCATCTTTCATGGCCTTAAGCCGCTTTGATAAGTGGTCGCTTCTTATGGCTTCTTCAAATGAGGTGGGATCATCCCCCATCTGAAATTCTTCTATTTCATAAACTTTATAGTCATTAGAAATAGCTGACCTTCTTGTTCTTTGAGACCTTCTAGGGGCCTCTGGCACTTGTTTCACATTGGGCTGTTGTTGTTCTTCCTCATGTGCGATATTTGGTTATATAGGTTTCTCAAGAACAGGCTCCTCAAGGACAGGTTCCTCATGTTCATTCATTGTCGTCACGGGAGAACTTGCAACAGGTGTTGGTACTATAGTATTCTGCATTATCGGCGTAACAGCAACAGGTAGCGTAAAGAATGGTTCTTCAACCATCAGAGTGAGTGCATGTACCCGCTTCTCCTGTAGGCTTATTTCTCGTGCTACCATGCTCCCCCTGATCATGTTATCCTCCAAGAACACAGTGTGTCTTGTTTCTACAATCTTCGTATGTCTATCAGGACAATAGAAGCGATATCCTTTTGATCTTTCTAGATAGCCAATAAAATGACAGCTGACTGTCTTGGAGTCTAACTTTCCTATGTTTGGGTTAAACACTTTTGTCTCAGCCGGACAGCCCCACACACGTAAATGGTTAAGTGAGGGTTCCCTTTCTGTCCATAATTAATATGGTGTTTTAGGCACCGATTTGCTTGGTACTCGATTAAGTATGTGAATGGCGGTTTTCAGTGCCTCCATCCATAAACTAATCGGTAATTTGGAGTAACTTATCATGCTTTTTACCATATCCATTAAGGTACGGTTACGTCTTTCAGCCACTCCATTCTGCTGAGGCTCTCCCGGTGTGGAGTACTGAGTGACTATGTCATTTTCCTGTAAAAACTTTGCAAATGGTTCAGGAATTTGGCCATATGGGGTATGTCGCCCATAGTACTCTCCACCTCGGTCTGATCGTACTATCTTTATTTTCTTATTGTGTTGATTTTCAATCTCAGCTTTAAATATTTTGAATTTATCCAATGCTTGTGATCTTTCTTTAATTGGATAAATATAGCCATAACGAGAGTAGTCGTCTGTGAATGTTATAAACGAATCATAATCATCCACACTTTTCACAGAAAATGGACCACATATATCAGTGTGGATTATTTCTAAAGTTCATGCGCTTCGTTTGACATTTTTCTTAATTTTCTTGACATACTTTTCTTTGATGCAATCAATGCATTGTTCTAAATCTAAAAATTCTAAGTGTAGAAGAATTGATTCTTTGATCAGCCGTTCTATTCTCCCCCTCGAAATATAGCTCAAGCGACAGTGCCATAATTTCGAAGAGGCATCATCAATTCGCTTCCGGTTCTTAGTTACATTCGCAGATGGAGAATCATTCATATTCTCATCGCATACATTGTTCGCATTTTCATCAAGAGATAATAAATAAAGTTTGTCTTGTCGGAAGGCAAGACCAACATATTTATTATTAACAAGTATCTTATATTTGCCATTACCAAAATGGCAATCAATTCCATCATCATCAAGTTTTGAAACACTTATCAAATTTCTACGCAAAGAGGGAACATAAAGTACTTCTTTAAGTCTAAGTACAAAACCATTATTCAATTCTAAAGATAAATCTCCAATGGCTTCAACATTGGCTTGCACTCTATTTGCAACTTTAATCGTTCTTTCTCCTCTTTGCAAGATTTTCGTTCCACCTAACCCCTGTAAAGAATTTACAATATGAGTAGTTGCTCCTGAATCAACCCACCAAGTGAATTTAGCATAACTTAAATACAGGGATTCATCTACAAATGTAATAAATTCATCACCTCTCTTTAGTAGAGATTTCAGGAAGTCTGGACAGTCCCTCTTGTAGTGTCCCTTCTTGAAGCAGTGCTTGCATTGATCTTTTTCAGCTCCACCATAGGAGTTGTTCTGCTGATTCTCAGAATCCTGGGTTTCTTTCCCTGTGAATTTGAGGAAGATGCCTTATCCCACTTGGCTTTCCCTTGTGGTTTAGAATTCTTGCCATTAAAGTTCTTTCTTTTGTTATCCTTCACAAAATGAGCGGATTCACCCTGTGAGGACTTTATTCTCTCCTCTTCTTGAGCACATATTGAAATAAGTCTTTCTATACCCCATCTTTCAGGCTGTATATTATAGTTCATAATGAAGGTGTCATATTCTTTTGGCAAAGAAGCAAAAATCAAATGAATCAGGAAATCATCTTCCTTCAAATTCATTTCCTTTAGCTTAGATGTCGTAGTGTTCATCTTCAAAATGTGCTCTCTTATGCTACCACCAGTGTATTTCTCATTCACAAGCTTCTTAATCAGTGAACTTGTTGCGGCCTTGGTAGACCCAATAAACTGACTCTTGATTTTATCAAGATATTCTGTGGCAGTAGCACATTCAGTGATTGAGCCTCTTATCTGTTCTTCTATGGTGGCCTTGGCTACCAACAGGCACTTGCAGTTAGAGAGAGTCCATTGCCTATGTTCAAGATCATATCTCATTCTTATCTCAGTATGATTACGCTTTCGAGCAGCGAAATCAGCGTCAGATTCATTTTCGTCTCTCACCGGGTCCTCTGGTTTAGTAGGACACGGTGAGGTGATGGCAAAATCGACATCTCCCAACACAAGTTCCAGTTCATATTTCTCCCGCCATACATGGTAATTGCTCCCATTGAGTGTCGGGATGTTTGCGATGTTCACAATGCATTTGCCTCCTAAAACCACACCAGAGTTAGTGAGAAACATTTATACATAAAATCGCATGCTTTAACTCAACGTTGGTCAAATTAAAACATACAAATTTATCTATGCAAACATTTTACATCACCGTTGGGCAGAAGTAAAAATTAATACATAATATCTCATGGATCAAACATTATAATATTGTTATTAACAACGTTAGTCAGAAAATAACATCATAATCTTATCAAAATTTATTCATTCATTTTCCAAAATTAAATTCTCCCGTTGGTTCGAATTTAATAATAAAAATAAACAATATCAAGTACGCAGCGGAAACATTCATAAAATTCTCATAATTATATTTCTTAGAAAATCTGAAAATTCTATTCTCTAAATGAAAAAATATCGTTGGATAAATTTTGTACAGAAAATTTCATCAAAATTCTATTCAAACTCATCAAAAAATTTCTGGAAAATTAAATTCATAAGGTTCATTTTCATTCAGGGCCGAGGGAAACGAATTCGGCCCAGCGGCCGATTCGGCCCACCAGCAGCATGCGCGGCCCAGCCATGCCCGGCTGTGTTTGCTTGGTCGATCGGAGGGGATGCCACGCCCAGGCCGCAACCTGGGCCTGGGCCAGCAATTCGGCCTCCGCGCTCGCCCCGCATGGGCCTAATTCGGCCCGTTGCCCATCCTGCTATCTTAGTCATTCATCCGCGTCTTCATCGATCGGACGGCTGAGCGTAGTCCTCGGCTGAACAAAACGCCCGGTCGGCCGCCCCTCTCAAAACCCTAACCTCATTCTCTCATTCTCTCTCGTGCAGCAACGGTGGCCGCAGCATTTCATGGCGACGGGAAGAGATGGTGCCGCCGCAGGCCCTTTCGCCGGTGTGCGCGTTCGACCTCGGTTGAGCGCGTCACTGTCGAAGGGTCCTGAGCCGGTGCCATGAGCCCGAATCCGCGCTCGCGCAACTCGGCTCGATCCGACCGCTCACGTGCTGTGATGGTTCTGTTCTACCCGCGCGCCGGTCATGGTGACGGCCGGCGGCGACGACGGGACGGGAGGAGCCCCAGGTCAGAAGCCCCACCTCGCCCTTCTTATCTTCTTTGACCCATCATTCAGTGAGTGTTAGGGTTAGGGTTTCTACGATTTCTTTTCGATCCGAAAAACCGAATTGAGTTCGTTTCTTTGTTTCCTATCCCCGATCTAGGTTTCTTGTCAGTAAACCTTGGCTCCGATACCATTGTTAGGCTTCGTTGTTCTTAGGTTCGTTAGATCAGGGTATAAGTTCATAATCGGGAATAGCAACTTGTGATTCACAGTGTACATGTCGGTCTTAGTACATGAACTACAGAGACACAGAGAGGGAAAAAGAGATGGTGAAGGAGCGCGAAAACGCAAACCGTCGAGTGTCGTAGTCGGAGCGGTCAGAGCGGGAGTAGCCGATCCACTGCAGGCGCCGGTGTTGGAGTCGTTTGCTGGCGCCATCGATTCGGTGGAGGAAGTCGGTGCAGTGGAGACGGTGGCGGCTTCCCGTCACTGGCTGCGCCCTTTCTCAGATCAGGATCAGGGAGTGTCGGTGGGGAAGTGGCGGCTCAGGTTAACCTCGTACCTCGAGCCGGCCGACCCCCACCTCTATATATATAGCGCAGTGTGACGGAGGCCCACCAACCATGTAGGGTTGAGCGCCCCCGATCAGGGCGCGAGAACAAGGCCCAAAAGACCGTTGGGCCTAATGGTGGGAGATCAAAACCTAACATGTACGTGTTGCATACATGCGTGATTCTGCTGCACAAGACTCTGTTTGACATTTGCAGCTACGCAAGCATGCAGTCAGATGTACCAAGATGTAAAAGAATAAAGGGTTGTCGTCCATATATACACACCGGGAACCCGGTTGTGTATATGTAGTCTCTAGTACAATTGCTTTTTTCGTTGAAAATGCAGGATAAATGCATGTCATTGTACCTAGGAGCTGTGGACAATGAAGATTGGCACGCGATGTGGACACGTGCGGCAAACATTTGTATGTTTGTGTATCAGTGACACTCCACCTCTTGTAACTTGTCATTGGACATATGCCAAAAGTCCAAGATGATGATCCAATCATGGTATTTTAATGGAGTGTTTGGTTTGGTGAACTCTTTCTAGATGGGGTGATGGCGCGATGTTGATGCATCATGAGTCCATTCCTCAATTTTAGTGGAATGACTTCATCTCTCATACTAGCATTAATTACTAGCTTGTGAGAAATGAGGTGGTGATGGATCAACATATTCCATTTCACAAACGAAACAAAAAAAAAGACCAAAGAGTGAGATAGTGATGAACTACTTAATTCCACATACCAAACTCCCCCTCTAAATAGCAGTAGATCAAAAAAAAAGACTAAAGAGTGAGATGCTGATGAACTACTTAATTCCACAAACCAATCCCCCACCCCCATCCTAACGTCTTTTTTGGATGCATGTGTATTCACTCCAATCCATGTGTTGGAGTTGATTGGAATGAAACTCAGTTTAATTCCACTCCAATCCACTTCAACACGTGGATTGAGATGAATACATACGCATCCAAACGAGGTCTAAACGAGCAATAGATCCAACCTAGGTGCGAATCCTCTTCCTCATTCGAGAAAAATACCTACGATAACCTAAGCCAAACTTAGTTGGTTAGCTTTCTTGTGGTAGAACTTAAAAAATCAAGTAAGTTCTTGACTTAACATAAGTGCTCATATTTTTAAAAATTTACTTTCATGATTTAATAGCAATATTCTTTTCGTGCTAGACGACGTAAACCATATATGTAAACGGCCATGTTTGACTGTGATTTGCCAAAAATAAAAACTACAGATAAGACTGGTCAAATATCCTAAATAGCAGCAATTGATGGCAATAAGTATGGAGGAAGAACAGCTGGTTTACATCATGTTTTCCACCCATCCATACTACACTAAACCCCGATCATTTAAAGCAGTGAAACCTCACTAGCTTGTTGCGCTAGCAACCACAAGAGCTGACCATCAGTTACAAGTTGGGTTACTTGCACACCCGGCTCTTCTTGTCCTACTCCATCGATCTAACATGACTCAACCACTGCACCTACAACCTTTTCAGTTGCAATTCTTGCTTCTTCCCTGATCACACGGCTCATGCCCCTGTGGCCTTTAGTTTGTTTGTCTTCAGACGGCTTCAAGCTCGTCTCCGGGGCCACCGCGTGCTGTGAGGCTCTTCAGGACGCTGTCGGCGTCGGCAGCGGACGGGTCGGCGATGGCCACCTCCTTCTTGGTGTACTCGCCGTAGAGGTAGGAGGCGAGGCCCCAGGCGCAGAGCGCGGTGGCGATGCCCTTCTCGGCGCCGAACGGGTCGCCGAACACCACGACGCCGCCCAGCACGTTCGCTGTGAGCACGGCGGCCATGCACACACCGCTGTGGAGCGACGAGGTCAGGTAGATCACACCGGCCGTGCCCATGAAGCACGCCTGCCACGTCAGCACGAGCGTCAGCACCACGACCCAGTACAACGCCGTGGAGCCCTCCCAGCGCGCCACATCATCGCCGGCCCCTCCCACCGCCGCCAGCCCGACGGCGGCCACCGCCGTGGCCATGGCCTGCATCGGCACCTGCACCTCCACGACCAGGATGAACCCGCCGGACACCGCCTTGCGGTACAGGAGCTCCATGACGGGCAGGTACGCGGCGAACAGCCCCGCCGCGCCCAGCGTGACCACGTACCCGACGAAGTAGTGCGCCGCGCTGCCCCCCTCGGGGTTCTCGCCGGAGTCCCCCGAGCGGAGCGCCAGGAGCACGGAGCTGATGGTCAGGAGGACGACGGCATTGAGGTTCACGAAGGTGAGCGGGTGGCGGACGATGATGGCGGCCAGCACGAGCGTGAACGCCAGCTGCGTCGACAGCAGCAGCGACGACGTCGACACCGGCAGGAACGACGTGCTGTACGAGAAGAGCAAGTTGTTGGCGCCCATGAGCGCGCCGATGACGAGGCATACCGTGAGGAACCGCCTCGAGAACCACGTGAACGGGCGCGGCGCGGCAGCAGGGCGGCCGGCGAAGAACACGGAGATGACCAGCAGCGGGAAGCCCGCCGACTGCACCAGCGTCACCACCCACCGGTTGCGCCCGCCGTGCGCGAAGTAGAACCTGGACAGCAGGCTCGACGCGACGGACCCCACCAGCAGCGCGACGTAGTTCGCCGTCAGGAGCAGCAGCCGACGGCGCGTCGCCGAAGCCGTCGGACCGGCGATGGCTCCACCCGCGGCTGTTGCCATTGTCGCAGACGACTCGTCGAGGAGGAGGATCGGATGGCGGCGGTGGGCGACGTCGCGGCTGCGCGTGGATTTTGCGCGATGATGAGAGGAGATAGACTGTCGAGGTAGGGTACTGGGGGAATATATAGATAGGACCGATATGCTCTTTCCTTGTAATTGTAAGCATTTTTTTCCCCGAGCACGGGACTTGGCGATATTGGATTTTCAGTTACCTTTTTTCTTTTGCGTAAAAATAGGAAATAATGCACTACTCACCTCATCCCAAAACATATGACGTTTTTGACTTGTTTGATTGTTCGTCTTATTCAAATTTTTGTATAGATATTATTTATTTTGTTATGGCTTGTTTTATCATTAGAGATACTTTAATAATGACTTGTTCATTTTATTATTTGCACAAAAAAACTGAATTGACAAATGGTCAAACATGCTAAAAGTAAATAATGTCATCTATTTTGGAACGAAGAAAGTAATTGTTAGACAAGTTTTTTTTTCCTAATTATGAAATTATATTCAGATGACATGGGTTCGCTTACACAAGGATCACTACTATGTATCCACACCTCCACAATGCTTTGATCTCCTTGCTAATTGAGCTAAGTTATAAGAGCATCTCTAGAAGTTCTCCTAAATTTATTTTTTCCTAATAAATCTTCATATGGGATACATTCTCACAAAAAATCCTTTCTCAATATTTCTCTTCTCCAACACTTACCATACCACTAAATATAGGATGTTGAATAGTTGGAGGATGGTTTTTGTTACATAGTAAACCTTATAATTTTAGCTTATAGGGGATTAATAGGGAAACTCTTGGAGATGCTCTGACTCATGAGCTGCTGCATTGCACTTTTTTTTTAAAAAAACACTTCTGGAAGGAGAAGAACCCATGCTTGAATTTCCTTTAGTACTTATGTGCCTGTCCAAGATCTTCCTTCTTGATTCAACACTAAGGATGTTATACCCAATTAAGTACAAATTTATTTGGATCCTATACTATCATTTGTTCGAATCCAATATTGCTAAACTAGCTAGATTCAAAAGAGGCAAAGCATTTAATACGAGAAAATAACAGCAAAGTCAATAATTATTGTAGCTACTAGGTAGAGTAGAATATCTATGTGATGACAAAGCAGTCCACGCATTGAATATAATAGCCGTGTCTGACTATCTGCAAAATTGGCTTCAAAACGGATCGAACAGTGCATTCATATATACTGCTACTGCTCAAGCCTCAAGGTGTAGTTGAATCAAATCGACAAATCTTTAGTATAGCGCATGCCATAATTTCAGTCAAAATTGAACGATTTATGGTAGTAGCTACCCGCGCTACGCATCACATGCCATATGGAATTCATTCATAGCCGGCCATGCATTGAATTCGTTTGGAATTGGATGATTTTGTTTCGACTTGGGGCGGTGGAGAGATTGTGCTTGGGTTGGAATCGGAAAGGGAAAAAATTAAAATTGGGTGGATGCATGCAATGCAAAACGGGATGGAAATCATGCTTTCTTTCTCGATTTGTTTGCTGGCCCGGATTGTCTTCTATCTATTTCCAAGAGGGGATTATTAAATTTACATGCATGCATGCAATTATGCAGAGCAGGAAAGAGCATGAGATGGCAGCTCGCCAAACGTTCACGTGCTGTGTTTTGTGCGACGGGTGTAATGTAAGCATGTGCCGAAACCTGAGATGAGAAAACCATGGCGTCCTTGCGGTGTCTGAGAGGGAAGTTTGCTTACACAAAGGCAGAAAATTGGAACCATGGCTCTAGCTGTTTTCTTTTACCGATCGACATTGCCTGCTGGCACATGCATGCTTGCACAAGTGCAGAATCGGAAGTCGAACTTGGCAAAGCATAAAAAGGAATGGTAGTGTCACATTGTTCTTGAATTTTACCGTGCCCCTGTTCGACAAGAATGTACACAATGTACTTGTTAGAAAAATAGAAAAAGGTCCACGTAGGCACGGGCTCCAAGCAAACGAGCCCTGCAGCCCTGCTTTCTGTACGACCAGGAGTCATAAACCATCGACCACATCATTGTTTTCTGCTCGTTCTCCAAACAAGTTTGGTGGGATATCCTTGTGGTGTTAGGACAAAACATGCCACAAGGAGCAGCCAGCCTTACCACAATCCTCGACTGGTGGAGAGCGTTTGAAACCGGTACAACAAGCGTGGTGTGACACCCTGTTCACCCTGGTAGCTTGGGAGTTATGAAAAGAGAGGAACACAAGATGCTTCCATGGTGCAAACACGCTATTGCCTCAACTACTAATTGTGATCTAATTCGAAGCCCTCCTCTTCGGACGTCGTCGCTGCCCTATGGCGTGCGGCTGTGGCGGCCTGCAGTGGACCCAAAAAAGGGCGTCCGTTTGCACCTTTCCCCCCTTCCCCTCGCTCCTCCACCCCCTCCCACCTCTTCAATTCCGGCGACAAACAGGATCCGAGCCCCTAGGGGCCGGATCTAGCGTCTGCTAGCCGCGCCCGGCCATCCGCCCACCCAACCTCCTCCTCGACGGTGGCCGACGGTGGCTTCGTCCGGATGGCGGAGGTGGCTATGGGGCCATGCGCCTGCCTCCAGCGGTAGACGACTGGCCGGATCCATGCCGCCTAGCTAGGCGGATCTGCCACTAGAGGCGCCTAGCCCGTTGCCCAACCGTCTTCCTCAACGACAGCCGGCGGGCAGCCTACGCCCCTCGGCGTCTAGCGGCTACTTGACGAGGCTGGCGGCCTGGCTGGGCCACCCGCCCCGACCTGAGGATGGTGGCCAAGGCCGGCAGCAGCCTGGCTACGCCCGACGGCGGTGGCGGCCTAGCTAGGCCCTGGCTGGCCGGGTTGTGGCCGACCTACCCTAGGGCTGCCAGATTTGGCGGTCGGATGGCTGCTGGCCATGGCCGTCCAACGGTAGAAGCTTTGTCCCTACCTCTCAAGTGCATTCAAGGCGACTGGTGGTGGCCTGTGCTGGGTTGGCCGGTCCGGCGAACATTTTTTTGGGTGAAAATTTTGCCCGGCGTCTTGCTTCGGGCTGGCGACGATGGTACAAACTGTGCCATCTACCTTCTTGACGGCGCCGTTGAAGTTTCTGTTCGTCGCATGGGTCGTTGGGGCGGTTCCAGGACAAAAGTCTTTCTCGTGCTCTTCGTGCACCATTATTGGCATCTGTGGTTGTCATCCCCTTCTTGGAGGCTTCGTTGTAGCACTTCTGCCGCCGTCCCGCCACTCTCGCCGGAGTTGCTCCTGACTGTGCTGTGTTGTGCCGTGCCTGTGTGGTCTATGGCGGATGTGATTGCCGCCATGCTGCCGTGGATGTTTGGTGTTGCCGTGGATACTAGGCCGCTTGCGCTCTTCTCGGCAAATGCTTTGTCATCGTTGCTGCCTAGGCGAATACTTTGTCGCCGATGCCTCTCCCCTCTTGCGGATACTTTGCCACGTGGTCTCTGGTGGATGCGATTGTCGTCGTGCTGCTTGTTGATCTTGTTCGGGCGAATACTTTGTTATCGTAGTCGTCTCTTTTTGGTGGATGCTTTATCACCACGGCTTTATATCCCATGTTGGCAGCTTCTGCGTTGTTATTTTTCCTTGCAGGTCCAGTCGGTTAGGTCGTAGAGTTTTACATTCTTAACCACTGCCTGTGTGGTTCTTTAAGCTACGCTATGGGATCTCTCATAGCTGTGTCGTGTAAACCGTTCTTTAGGCACTCCGCACTCTTTTCTTCTTAATGAAATACACGTGAAGTCGTGTTCTCGAAAAAACATGTTTTTTTAAAGATCACATACTTTCTTTAGCACAAATAAATAATTTATTTATTCGCAAAAACTATTTTAAGAATCTTTTTCATATATAAGAGTACTGATAAGCTGATAAACATGAGCGCTAAAATATATACAACCGATAAGTCTAGATTGTCATCTATCGTTTTAAATCTATACTTAATAATAAAAAGGCAAAATTTTTCTCCGCCTATTTTTTTTGGTCCGGCCATCCCTTATAACTAACTTTGTGAATGTGGAAAACCGTCTATAGCCCTTCTCTCTATATAACTAGGAATCCTAATCCAATTAGATCTCTCTGATTTCGGATGAATAGGAACCTTAATCCAAACACCTATTTTTTAGTCCGGCCATCCCTTATAACCAACTTTATGAATGTGAAAAATCGTCTATAGCCCTTCTCTTTATATAACTAGGAATCCTAATCCAATTAGATCTCTCCGATTTCGGATGAATAGGAATCTTAATCTAAATAGGAAAATATAATAATATGGACAATTTGGAATCTTAATCAATTAGATCTCTCCAATTCCGAGTAACCGGAATAGGAATCTTAATCCAGATGCAAAAATATAAGAATAGAAATCTCTACACCTAAAATGTTTGAAGAGGAATCGTCCACAGGCAGACCCAAGACTGGCATATTACTACGATCGGACTCTAGGAAAAAAAATCGAAAGGAAAAAAATCTAAAAACAAATCTCCGATACAAATTACGTTTTCGGAGTCTAGATGCATCACTACGCTTCTTAATGGTCTGCAAGCATGGAGAAGGAAATAAATTGATTTGGTTCCTGGCCCAGATGAATTAAGATAGCAAGTCTGTTAAGGGTAGAATTTCTTTGTTTAGTTTTTTTCTATTCTTTTTTCATTTTTTCTGGTTTGTCCATTTAAACTTGCTCCGAGTAGCTCGACTTTTTTTAAATTTTGTTTTCTCCGCCTGGTTTTTCTTGTTCTAATAAATATAATAAGAGTAAAACAACGGTAAATAAGAGATCACATCCATTTTAATCTTTGACTTCTTAAAAAAACAAAGATTTTTACCACTAAGTAAATTTAATTTTTGACTCAAACTCATGACCCGTGATAAATTTCACTACGTATTGGATCCTGTGGCAACGCACGGGCATATTTGCTAGTTATCACACAAGTACCATATAATCTTTGACTTTACCATCCGCTATATCAAAATTCTTCTGCGAACGAATCATGAATATTGTACCAAATTCATATGTTGCTAGTAGAGAAATGACCATCCTCCTGCCCTCACACAACCCCACATGTTTCTCTACACTACACCCTCTCTAGCTAGGCTAGAGAACACGCAAGTTTGTGCAACGCACCATCGCGTTCAGTGTGGGCGGCGTGCGTTACAAGACTACAAGAGGCTCACCCCAAGACAAAGTGGAGAAACGCGTACGGTACCTGAAAACTTCCAGACATCGGGCCAAGATAGCCGTGACCCATCCGTAGGATCGGAGCACACCGGACGGGGGAGTCTGGAGCCACGGCCGCGCAAACTTGCAAAATGTCCATTGGAAAAAAAGAAGTGAAAAGATTGCCACAGATCATGCATTAGTCGTCGTCGCCGTCGATCGGAGGGGGGGACCCCTAGCCGCAAGCGCGCGCGCGCGGCGTCGCGAGCGGCCGTGGTCATCCGGCCGGACGCGCGGCGAGGCGTTGTCCCGGTGCATGCATGCCGTACGTGCGGAGCGTGGGAGGCCAGCGGCGACCTCGCGCAGGCGGGCGGGGTGCGGCCGGGCCACGCACGCCGAGCGCCTCCACGTCGACGCCGTGCCGCTGTGCCTGTGCGCGCGTCAGCCATGCAAGCCGTCACATCGCACGGGCATGCACGGCACGGCCTGGCAAAGCATGCACCGCGCGCTGCAGGCCGGCCGGGTGGATGGATAGATACGCTCTGCGGCATTGCGCACGCATCCAGTCGGACACTTCGAGCATTGTTGCATTGCCAACACGTTCGCCGGCTAGGCTTTGTTGCATTGCCAGCACTACGTAGTAACGCATTCATCGTCAGTTGCTAGTGCTTTCGTTGCCGTTTGGATTTGGCTGACTGAGAATTGCAAGGAACCGATCGAGAGGAGGAAGATGCCTGGTAAGACACAGGATCGGCGATGCCATTTTTCGGTTAACAAGCGTTGCTACTGATCGGCACCTGTTTCGTCAGGGAGATCGCGGTGTATCGGTACACGCGTTTGTTGCCGTGACTGAGATCGTCGGCACAACTGCGCAAGAGGGAGACGTACTTACGTGCTGCCGAGGAGTGAGGAGTACGTACTCAGGATGTGGAGTGCGACGTTGTTGGCATAGGCGGGAAGATAGATAGAGGCTGGAGACCTGGCGGAGTGGCACGTACGTGTACTTAGTGTTATTCTCAAATTAAAGACTTATTAGGCGACACGAACTGTATGAAGTTTGCGTGGCTTTGTGTAAAGAGCGAGCTAGGGACGGAGGCGTCAACACTTGTTGTGGCAACCGCAAAATACTGCCTTGTCCCAAAATAAGCATTTTTAGACTTCATCGTAGTGGATTTATTTTTTAAAGCATATCATAGAGGCAGACATTCACACATACACACAAACTCACTCTATCCTATGTGCACATCGGGAAGATTGATCTTGAGGTTCGTAAAGTCGCCAACGCAGGCACGTTGCGTACAGATCGAGCAAAATACAAACATATATTTAAAGTCGAGAATTTGAATCTGGATGGATATGTTTCATCACAAACCCCCTAATCAGCTGAGCTACGCTCAACTCATAATGGATTTTATATCATCGTTGTAATCATTGTTATTGCCATTATTATTTAGATTTAGTTAAACTTATGATAATTTGATTTAGTATTGTATCTACAATGCAATACAGTGGACCGAAAAAGTAAACCCTCCATTTCAATTCTGCGGTGTAAAGTTATCTATGAATTCAAATATGGGTAATGTTTAGTGCAGAAAAGATGGACCTATAGATTCTTATTTTACATGTCTTTTTTGTAAAATACCGGTTTGGTCATATATTTGATGACATCCTGTTAGAAAAAATAATGGTCAAGCAAAGTATAATTTAAGAGGATTTCTATCTAAAACGGAAACGCTTAGATGCGGGCGTCCGGATGCGGCTTCACACTCCACCTCGTCCGCTCTCAGAAACTCCGCCTCACCCGCCTCTCTCGTAAAAAAAAAATCCCCACTCCGCGCCACACATCGTCGCGGCTTCACCGTGTCGTGCCACCATACGCCCACCCCCACTCCACCTCGCCAACGCACATCCCCATCCTGTGCCGCGCCACACCCCGCCCCATTCCCGCGCCACATCGCGTTGCATCCTCGTTGCACCCTAGTCTGTCTCGCCCGTCACGGCCACGACGTTCACCGCACTACCACCACCCCAGCGACACTAGGAGGAGGTCGTCTCGTCACCGGTCTGGACATCGTCTCCTGTAGCTGGCCGAAGACACCGCAACAGGAAGGGGAGGCCTGCGCCTGGGTGTATGTCGGGCCGTTGTTCTCGACGCCCCCTTGACCGAGCTTGCTGGCTACCGCAGTTCCCCACCAGGAAGGCTGTGGCCGCCAGCAACGCCGTGTTTCAGTCATTTCAGACTTATGTTTCAGGTGTTTCATCTGGATGGTGCAAAAGTAGATCTAGGATGTTCCTTATGTTGCAATGGCTATATACGTATGTTGCAAAGACTATGTTTCAAGTGTTTCATCTCAATGTTGCATATGTTATTATGGCTATACACGCATGTTTGAAGCATATATTTCAAGTGTTTCAGTCATTTCAGACGTATGTTGCAAAAGTTTTTCATCTGGATGTTGCAATAGTGGATCTGGATGTTGCATATGTTGCTATGACCATACACGCATGTTTCAAGTGTTTCATCTGTTTTTAGACGTATGTTTCAAGAGTTTCAGTTAAAAGGTAGGTTGCCACAAAAAAACATCAGGTCCTCTGAGAAGTGAGAAGGCTTCCTCACCGCTGGCCTGCACCTCCTCCACGGTGGTGGCCACACACACGGGCACGAGCGGCCTCCAGCCTGCCGCAGTGGAGCAGTGGCCGAAGAGTGCATGGAGCTGCGGCCAATGGCCAGCCGAACCCAACGTCGGAGGGGGATGGAGGCAGAGACACATGGCCCTGCATGCATGCGGGCGCGGAGGTTCCCGAACGCGGGCATCGGAGGGAAATGGAGCAGCATGCATCAGCATCTGGACTTTCGCGCGCTAGCCATGCGCCCTTTCTAAAATCCTAATACACCTTATAAAAAAGAAATGGAGCCGGTAGTAGTTGTGTCAAATAATAAGCCCCACCTTGTGCTATTTTCCAATAACAGTAGAATTTTGTGCACGTGCTATATCTTCGATTCTTCATGAAGATATTGCTTTTCTCTTTTCCCTCTAGGCTCTAGACTTACTACCAAATCAATACAAAAAACCTATATATTCATCTCCAAGAGTATCCTATTTTTTTCTCCTAAAAACATTTAGTTTTATAACTCCTAAAAAGGTATTAGCAGGAAAAAAGAAGGCCATCTCCGAGAGTTTCTAATAATTCACTCCTAAAACATAGAAGACAATTTTACATCAGGAATCCTATACTATTTCTAAATTATCGTAACCACTTTTATATATTCTTTCTCTCGTAAATTTACATCAGGAACTCTTTCCTACTTCTTATTCTTTCCCACACCCTTTCACCTTTAGATTGACCGATACGCACGGGATCCGTGCGACCGCTACTACGCGCAAAGTTACGCGCAACGGGAGAGGATACCAATGCGTAAATTTTAGGAGCATAGATTAGGAGTTGTTGGAGAGATGTTTTTTCTCATCTTGCTAAAAACCAAGGATTAGAAAGGAAAATAGGATACTCTTGAAGATGCTCCCCATTAGTTAGAGGAGTTGCTGCTGGAAGCTATAGTAACAGTTCAGCGAGTAACAGAGATAACAATAAAAGATTGCTTACCAACCGTCTACGGGGATGTTTAGTTTCCACCCAAAAACTTTATACCTCATCCCATCGAATGTTTGGAGATATGCATGGAGCATTAAATATAGATAAAAAAATAACTAATTGCACAGTTTGCATGTATTTTACGAGACGAATCTTTTAAGCCTAATTAGTCCATGATTGGACACTAATTGCTATAGTTACACATGTGCTACAGTACCTCTAAAAACTTTACGCCCCTGGACTAAACACGCCATATATGTACTTACCAAAAACTATAAAAGCACAGCGAAGTCAATGTGTTAGTTTTTCTACATAGTTGTGTAGCTGCATACTTATGTATGAGCTAGACATCGAGACAGTGACGACCTAGCAAGTAGTAGGTACTCTCATGCATGGTAGGCTCTTGCACAGTTCTGGTATCAGGGCACTCAAAGAGCCTAACTCTTGTTTCCTTACTAACACATGAGTGCATGACTTGACTTCTTTTGCTTTCTCATCCTTCCATATATTATTAAAAACCCTATATAAGCTATATAGCTCAGGGCTAGACTGCCGGGAAGCACTCATAATATCAGAGAAAAATACATGAAAAATAAACGCCCTCAAAACGTTCATAATTGATTTAGTGGCCTAGTTTTGTTGTCCATGGTGTGGATGTGGATACTTGCTGACAACGGCTCGGTCGAGGTACTTCACACTACTGGACGACGCCAGAGAAGGAGCTGGATCGGTCAAAAGATGCGATAGATCCATGCATGTTATTCCTTCACGAGAACAGCATGCTGAAATGGCTTCAATGATCAGCCTGTCGACCTATTTGGCTATTTTTTTTTGCTATGGAACGATGAAGGATAAGCCTTACACATGTCTGAGACACGTCATTAGCTCATACTCCCTCCATTCCTTATTATCTATAGCCGTTGGTATCAGTGGCGGATGCTGGATTAGAATCAAGGGGAGGCTAAAATAATAGAGATGTTGATTTGCACGAAGATTTAATGGTGATTTGAGGTTTTGCTACAATATTTTTAAGTGGTAAATCAAGTTATTAGGGGGGCTGGAGCCCCCCAGCCCCCCTTAGATCCGCCACTGGTTGGTATGCGTGTCACAAGTTTGACTCGATTTATAGAAAATACGTACAATATTTGTATCTCTAAATAAATTTATTAAAAAACTAGATTCAAAGACCTTTCCAACTATACTAATTATGTACCATAAATATTAATATTTTTAATATATATTTAGTCAAAATTGTTTCTCGACATATATTTAGGAACAAAGGGAGTATTGTCTTCTTAGTCAAAAAAAAAAGTTCAGTTAGCAGCTCTAGGAGAGTCTTCTACAATGGCCGGATCTGAGGACAGGTATGAATAGTGTGAGCTTTACTCGTGAGGTACAGGAAGCCATCTCGGTAAGGCCTGGTTTACTCCGTGAAAGAAAAATTTTTAGGTGTCATATCGGATGTTTGATAGAATATTGGAAGTGGTTTTTGGATACTAATTAAAAAACTAATTACATAACTCGTCTGGAAACCGCGAGACGAATTTATTAAGCCTAATTAAGTCGTTATTAGCACATGTGTGTGTACTGTAGCATTTAAGGCTAATCATAGAGTAATTAGGCTTAAAAACTTCGTCTTGTGGTTTCCAACCAAACTGTGTAATTAATTTTTTTTATTTACATTTAGTACTCCATGCATCTGTCCAAACATTCGATGTGATGGGATGAATTTTTTTTTTGTGGACACTAAACACCCCTGACTTGCCGAAGCTAGTACGATCATTTTGCAGCCTTGTTTAGATGCTAAAATTGGGAGGCAAAATTTATATAGTGTATGTCGCGTCACACTGTAGTAATTTTGTTTTTATGTGGTAATAATTGTCTAAATCTTGATTAATTAGGCTCTAAATGTTCGTCTCGTAAAGTACAACAAAACTGTGCAATTAGTTTTTTATTTCATCTACATTTAGTACTCTATATATGTGCTGACATTTTGATATAATTGAGAATCTTCTTTTTGCATAGTGGAATTTAGGGTGAATTCTGGAATCTAAACAAGGCCGAAGATGGTTTACTGGTCAATTCTGATCAGAACTTGGCGTCCAGTAGCTGCTAGCTGTCCCAGTTTGGAACTTCGCATTGAGTCTGCTAGTCAATTCTGATCAGAATCATGCAGATAACACAATCTTGGATAGATACATTGAGTACAGTACGTAGCTGTCCAATTTGGAACTTTGGATTGCAGCAAAATGCTGTACAGAACAGAAATGTGGCTGTATGTATATATAATATAGTTCGATCGATCAGGATCAGTTGCCCAGATGATTGCCGTCCTCGTCGCTCATGATATGAAGTTGCTGTACCGCTGCAGATATACAGGTGGATGGGCATGATCACACGCAGTGAGCTAGCACGGATCCAAACAAAGGTTGGCGGCCTGCGGCCATCAGTAATTATATTTATATATGGCACGGTCACCTGCTGCAAATGGAAATCACATGAACGACGCATGCGTGCAATCAGACTTCGATCAGTTTACTTCCTAGCTACTAGGGCACGTACGGTGATATCCCTTTCAAACTGACATAAGTATGTGCATCCATGCATGTTTATCCCTATGACTATATATGACATTATTATTTGTGTTGATCCTTGGCGCGTGCTCTAATTAGTGATTTAATGGATAAAGTGATGGCGATTGAGTGAAACGTCTGATTTGTGGCTACGATATTGCCACTGCCATTGCCTATTTCCATCGAGTGGCAGCACTTATGGAATTTATTTTTATTTTTTTAGATGAGAGAACTTTACATCGATCAGTACTACCAAGTACATTTTTTTCTTCGTGATCATCCACAAATCAGTACTGCGCCGCAGCTATTTTTGAGAAAGAGTGGACCTCTCAACAACTCTTATCACAGAAGAGGATGAGAGCGAGGGCAAGTCTAATAATGAAGCGGTGGAAAGCAGCATAAAAACACATTGTTCTGGACTGTACTAGACGTGAACTGCCTACAAAATGTCCAATAAAAATTACTCTAATGATCTATATTATTTCCATCCACCTGATCTTCTTAATTCTAAGCTCTAATCAGTCTACACATGAAAAAGAGAAATAAAAACACTTATCCTACCCAACCAATCTACAGAAGCACCGTACATACTGGCGTTAAAAAATAGGTCGTCTTTTTCTGGCTAAACGGAAACACCTTTGAGCTTCTTGCGTTCAAAAAATCACCTTTGAGCTTCGTATGCTCATCCCAACATCACATGCTCCACCATCCTTGCTAGGCAGCAACTGTGGTCCGCGAAACTCATCCACGACCACCTCTATTGATAATCCTTTCTCCTTTTCTTGGCTCATCATATTTGCTTATAGCTAGCTTTGCACAATCGAATTAAGGTTGTAGTTGCCACCACATGAATAGCGCCATAGCGGCACCCCTTCCTCCTCGCCACCACATTCTTGTTATAGCCATCACTGTAGGCCCGTTCGCATCTGTGAATATTCGTTGCATCTCTAAGAGTTTCTAAAACCCACTCTCAATCTTGATTTTTTTTGAAAGATTGAAAAAACTACTTTCCAACAACTCCATATCTCAACTCTCGATCTTTCCGTACTTAGGAAAAAGAACACCATGGCGCAGATATATACACGCGTGTATGCATAAGCCAATATAGAGGTCAAAGAACGTGAGAAAGAATAAAGAGCAGGATAGTGTTCCTAATGCAAATGTATAATTAGGGTGATTTGAAAAAAAATATTCTGATTCCTGATGCAAAATTGTCATATATAATTTAAGCATGAGATTTTAGAAAGTGTTGGAGAAATCCAATAAATAAGCTTCTAAGTTTTTTTAGTCACTTGTAAACCTTATTGATTTTCCAATTAATTTTTAGAAATTATTGGAGATAGCGTGTCAGGGTTGGCTGACCCCGATGACCTTCCAAGAGTACTTACCCTCTGTTCTCATTGTTCAATCACTTGAAATGCTAACAATGTTTAGATGCAGAAACATGATGGATCATATATCTTAATCTACTAGTCAAAAAGCAATGAGATTACAATCAACCATGAAGAATTATTTGCACTAGGTATTTAGGTAAACAAAGAAACTCCCAAAAGGTGGTCCCATTGAATTCTATTTCAATAGGTCAGCATAGCAACATCTGACACACACATCGCTTCACCAATACTCATCCAATTTTCATGCTACTTAAGCATTGTCCCTTTCCAATTACTTACAACTCCCCATCTCTTATATTGCAGTTTTTATAACTCGCGGGGGTGGGGGGCGTGGTGGTGGTGAATATTCGTTGCATCTCCAAGAGTTTCTAAAACCCACTCTCAATCTTGATTTTTTGGCAAGATTGAAAAAACTGCTCTGCAACAACTCCATATCTCAACTCTCAATCTTTCCGCACTTGGGAAAAAGAACACCATGGCGCAGATATATACACGCGTGTATGCATCGGCCAATATAGAGGTGAAAGAACGTGAGAAAGAATAAAGAGCAAGAGAGTGTTCCTAATGCAAATGTATAGTTAGGGTGATTTGAAAAAATAGTTCCTGATGCAAAATTGTCATCTATAATTTAAGCATGAGATTTTAGAAAGCGTTGGAGAAATCCAACAAATATCCTTCTAAGTTTTTTTAGTCACTTGTAAACCTTATTGATTTTCCAATTAATTTTTTAGAAATTATTGGAGATAGCGTGTCAGGGTTGGCTGACCCGATGACCTTCCAAGAGTACTTACCCTCTGTTCTCATTGTTCAATCACTTGAAATGCTAACAATGTTTAGATGCAGAAACATGTTGGATCATACATCTTAATCTACTAGTCAAAAAGCAATGAGATTACAATCAACCATGAAGAATTATTTGTACTAGGTATTTAGGTAAACAAAGAAACTCCCAAAAGGTGGTCCCATTGAATTCTATTTCAATAGGTCAGCATAGCAACATCTGACATACACATTGCTTCACCAATACTCATCCAGTTTTCATGCTACTTAAGCATTGTCCCTTTCCAATTACTTAGAGCATCTTCAACAGTTTGACAAATTTTGTTTCCCAAATTTCGTTATTTGCCAACTCCCAAAATAATATGGGGAGAAAAAAAGGATCTCATCTCCAACAGTTTGGCAAATTTTGTTTCCAAAAACCCAAAAATCCGCTAACAAAACGAAAAGACCCGCTAAGCGAACGAAGAGCCCCGTTAAGCGAATGAAGAGCCCCGCTAAGCACGAGGAAACTCCGATACGCGGCCGGTGCCCCGTGCGCATATATGCGCGTAATCGACTGAGATTTGCCAACTTGCCAAAGATGTCAAACCCAGATACCAAACTATTGGAGATGTATTTTTCTCATTTTGCCAAAAAAATTAGGATGCCAAACCTATATGTCAAACTATTGGAGTTGCTCACAACTCCTCATCTCTTATATTGCAGTTTTTAACTCGGGGGGGGGGGGGGGGGGGGGGGGGCGTTGAATATTCGTTGCATCTCCAAGAGTTTCTAAAACCCACTCCCAATCTTGTTTTTTTGGCAAGATTGAAAAAACTGCTCTACAACAACTCCGTGTCTCAACTCTCGATCTTTCCGCACTTGGAAAAAAGAACGCCATGCACGCAGATATATACACGCGTGTATGCATCGGCCAATATAGAGGTCAAAGAATGTGAGAAAGAATAAAGAGCAGCAGAGTGTTCCTAATGCAAATATATAGTTAGGGTGATACGAAAAAATAGTCTAAGATTCCTGATGCAAAATTGTCATCTATAATTTAAGCATGAGATTTTAGAAAACGTTGGAGAAATCCAACAAATATGCTTCTAAGTTTTTTTAGTCACTTGTAAACCTTATTGATTTTCTAATTAATTTTTTAGAAATTATTGGAGATAGCGTGTCAGGGTTGGCCGACCCCGATGACCTTCCAACAGTACTTACCCTCTGTTCTCTCGCCAACTTAGACCCCGGTAAAATTTATAAGTTGACCACGACAAATGCATCCCATCCCACAAGAGAATACATATCTTGTTTCATTTGTTAGGTTTCTTTTTGAGTGGATGTTTCATTTGCTAGTAGACAGTATGGTTAAGGCACAGGTGCAAAGGGCCAGCAAGCCCACTTACAAGCCCAAAAGCGCAAAATTCACCTGCCTGTAAATCAATTGCTCTCCCTGATCCCTGCCGACTCCCCAACGACACGACGTCCTTTTGTCTTTCAGATTCATCTTCTAACGTCGCGCCTTTGCGCTCGCGCCCTCATGGCCTGGTGCCGCACTGTCGCGACCGCGCATCACCGCATCCTACCGGTGAGCCGGTGACCGGTGTGACGTGCAAGTCTCTTTGAGCCTACAAGTATATCAATAAATCTCCAATTCTAAACTTGTTTGTTTATCACCTTGATATTCATTTTTTTTCTCTAAGAGAGTCACAGAGGTCTTATATCTGTCTCTTTGTCAATTATGTTAGTACACAGATACACCTGGACAGATGCCCATATTAGGTCATGTTTTGTAATATGAACAAAATTCAGAAGCATACCAAAGAAACAGTGGCGGATCTACATGGGGCTGGGGGGCTCCAGCCCCCCTAATGACTTGATTTACCACTAAAAATATTGTAGCAAAAACTCAAATCACCATTAAATCTTCATGCAAATCAACATCTCCATTGTTTTAGCCCCTCCTTGATTCTCATCCTGCATCCGCCACTGCAAAGAAAGAGTTTTTTTTTCCAACTAGCCAATGAGGATCAAGTGATAGAAAAAATGGCTCATTCCAGCAAGATGTTAGGTAAGGAAATTACTGATTTCTAATCATCAAAGTATGGTTCACAACTACAAAATTGATTTTCAGCAACGAGAGTTTTTTTTTTTGGAGGCGGCTCAATTTTGAACCGAGAAGCCTCTAGAAATGTACCGCTACACCTTGAGAGGCACCTCAAGAGGAGATGGAAGTGCAACAAACACCAATCATACGGTCTTCATTCTTCATGAGTCTCACGAGTCACGACAGGAGGTAAATCTTTGATGAGCTTCCATATGATCTAACAAAATGTAGGTGGTTTTAATTTTTTCCCTAAGGCAAACTACTTTTAACTTTAACAAAAAAATCACAAAAAAAATACATTGACATCTGTGTTACTCAATAAATACACTGTTAAGATATATTTATGGTGGATTTAATGGAACTAATTTGATGTAGTAGATATGATATATTTTTCTCTTTAAACATGGTTAAAGAAATACGTAATACGTTCTGAAACGTAATACACTGATATCATGATATATTTATGGAGTTTAGAAGTTTAACTTGGTATAAAAACGTAATACGTTCTGAAACGTAGGGAGCATAATAGTGTTCATAAAAAAGTAGAAATGGATCGGATACATCTCATACATGGACGACCCACGGATATCCTTGCCGAGGTTCTCACTTTGGAGCTTTTATGCGAACCCAAAACTTATACTATGATGTAATTAAACTGCCTTGTATTTATTATGTGTTCGGGGAGAGACGGGAAGCCGGAAATCAGGACGTCGTTGAACGAGCATTAGTAGCAACTGAAAACCAAAAATTCTCGCACAGAAACTCACTGCAAATTCCATTTTCGATATCTCCCAGGAGATAACCGATCCATCGACATTTTGTCCAGTAAACTAGCTAGGCCGTTTACCTTATATATAGTCTTTGTTTCCTCCAAAATCTCGATCTCATTCGTTCTCATCGTCATCGAGCAAATCGCCCCACTTACAACCAACGCCGCCGCCGCTGCCATCATTGCTTACGCCTCCGCGACGAGCCATTATCTGCAATGGCGATCTCCAGCGCGCGCCGCCGTCGGATAGCCCTCCTGGCGGCGAACTACGTGGCGCTGCTGGTGGGTTCAGTCGCGGCGAGCCTTCTGTCCCGGTACTACTTCGCGCACGGCGGCCAGAACCGGTGGATCGTCACGCTGGTGCAGTCGGTTGGGTTCCCGCTGCTCGTCCCCGCCGTGTTCACCTCCGGCCGTTCCTGTGGTTCTCCCGGAGGTTCCTCGCCGTCTGCCTGGGCATCGGCGCCCTCATGGGCGTCAACAACCTGCTGTTCTCGTACAGCTCCTCGTTCCTGCCCGTGTCCACGTCGTCGCTGCTGCTGTCCACGCAGCTCGCGTTCACGCTCGTCCTCGCCGCCGTCATCGTCCGCCACCCGATCACCTTCGTGAACCTCAACGCCGTTCTCCTCCTCACGCTCAGCTCGGTGCTCCTCGCGCTCCGCTCGGGGGACTCCGGCGAGACCCCCGAGGGGGGCGGCCGGTCGCGCTACGTCCTCGGCTACGTCGTCACCCTGGGCGCCGCGGGGCTGTTCGCCGCGTACCTGCCCGTCATGGAGCTCCTGTACCGCAGGGCCGTGTCCGGCGGGTTCGTCCTCGCCGTGGAGGTGCAGGTGGCGATGCAGGCCATGGCCACGGCGGTGGCCGCGGTCGGGCTGGTGGCCGCGGGAGGGGCCTGCGACGACGTGGCGCGCTGGGAGGGCTCCACGGCGCTGTACTGGGTCGTGGTGCTGACGCTCGTGCTGACGTGGCAGGCGTGCTTCATGGGCACGGCCGGTGTGATCTACCTGACCTCGTCGCTCCACAGCGGCGTGTGCATGGCCGCCGTGCTCACGGCGAACGTGCTTGGCGGCGTGGTTGTGTTTGGCGATCCGTTCGGCGCCGAGAAGGCCGTCGCCACCGCGCTCTGCGTATGGGGCCTTGCCTCCTACCTCTACGGAGAGTACACCAAGAAGAAAGAGGATGACGCCTCTCCGTCCGCTCCCGAGTACGAAAGCGTCGGCAAGAGCGGCGGCGACGTCCCTGCAGGTCGCGAGCTCGAAACCGTCTGAAACAGACGAGACCGTGCCACGAGCAGGAGATATAGGAGCCATGCGAGAAAAGCTAGAAACGCGTTGTGTGTACAAAAAAAAAGCTCTAGTATTTAGTTTATGTTAAAAAAAATATTGGATATGCATGTGTGAGACGCATGTCTTAACGTAGGCCCTGTTTAGTTCCCAAAAAATTTTGCAAAATTTTTCAGATTCCCCATCACATCGAATCTTTGGACACATGCATGAAGCATTAAATATAGATAAAAAATAAAACTAATTACACAGTTTAGACGAAATGGACGAGACGAATCTTTTAAGCCTAATTAGACCATGATTGGACAATATTTACCAAATAACAACGAAAACACTACAGTACTCATTTTGCAAAAAAATTTGCATCTAAACCGGGCCGTAGTAGGCTAGTTGCAAAAAAAAACCCAGTGATCATATAGGTGTAGCCAGTGATTGAACGTATCCGTACGATTATTTTAAACTATAGGTTGTTTAGTTGGTAAAAAAGTTTGGGTTTGGTTACTGTAGCACTTTTCGTTTTATTTGGCAATTTGTGTCCAATCATAGACTAATTAGGCTCAAAAGATTTGTCTCGTGATTTACAACTAAACTGCGTAATTAATTTTTTCTTTCATCTACATTTAATACTCCATGCATGTGCCACAAGATTTGATGTGACAGGTACTGTAGCACTTTTTGGGTTCACTTTTTTGTGAACTAAACAGGCTCTATAGCTAGCCTACTGCGAGTGCAAGACATGTCATGGGTTTACCAGTATGTTGGTGTCATTCGGGCAATAGTGTCATCAGTATTATTTGTATGTCAACTCAGCGCTACGTGCTACCCGCGCACTTGCTCGCTAAAGGCATCATTTGCTGCATTTAGAGCCTGTTTGGTTTTCAATGTGTTAAAGTTTAATTGTCATCACACTAATGTTTTCTCAAATGTATGGAGTACTAAATGTAGACTAATTGCATGTATGTCGGCATAGATTAGAAGTAATTTACGAGACGAATCTATTAAGTCTAATTAGTCCAAGATTGAAAAAACTTTTTGTCAAATAAGACGAAAGTGCTATAGTGTTTGTTAAACTTTAACTCCTCAAACCAAACACCCCCTTATATTTGTAGATTACTAAAGACATCTTTTAATAGAGCTAAGCTATGTATAAAATAAGTTATCAGATAATAGAAACCATATAAAAATAGAAACGTAACGTACCCACGTACTTTGAAGAAATGTCAACTAAGATTTGAAAACATTTCCATAGGAAATTTAAGCTCCTGACAGCTATAATTTCAAATTAAAATAGTGTTCGGGTACAACTGACTTTGCACATATGCTATCCTCCCATAAATAGAGTACACGGAGAGTATGTTATCCTATTTTGAAATACCTTATGTCTATTTTACGGTTCACATTCTCTATACAAATAATTGAAACATAACCGAGGGGACACCAACATACTGGAGTCAAAAACACACCCAATTTGCTATCTTATCATTTTAAATTTAGAAACAAAGTCTACCTTTGAGTTGACATAACATAGGTTGAAATAACTTATACACTGAAGAAAAAAATAAAGAATCAATTACAGGACAGAAGACGAACAACAGGACAACTCATCGAAAGTGTTTTTGTTTTCTCAAATACAAATGACAACTGCATACATGACTAAATATAAGGTTTGGCTCCAAACCCGTGAAAGCCATGGCATGTGCTAAAAGGAGGATGCCGAAAAAATTATAGTGTGTTCCTGTCGATAGTTAGTTTGGATTGTTATGTGTGAATAATAAGATGTGCATATAAAGGGGACCGTATAAACATGAACGATACAAATCTTATAGGCTGGACATTCTGTAGGAAAATGAAAAGCATGATGTTAGTGCTTCTTGCCTTTTCTAACTGCAAGCACAAAGGCACAAAAGTTAGATTATATAGCCAGAGCATCATGTAGGACTGATCTGTCAATAATTTTTTAGCAATTTCATTGTATAGATGACATAATAAAAAATAACGACAAACACATGGAACTAACTAAATAGCTTTCCAATATTTTCATTTTCTTGAACATGTAATCCAATAAAAGCTAAATGTACATTATCATAGGGCCGGTTTAGTTGCCAAAAATTTGGCAAAATGACACTGTAGCAAATTTTGTTGTTATTTGACAATTAGTGTCCAATCATGATCTAATTAGGCTTAAAAGATTCGTCTCGTCTATTTCGTCTAAACTGTGTAATTAGTTTCATTTTTTATCTAAATTTAATGCTTCATGCATGCGTTCAAAGATTCGATGTGACGGGGAATGTTGAAAAATTTTGCAAATTTTTTACAACTAAACAGGGCCATAGCTAAATTGGGAGGAGGAAATCATGTTACTGAATACTAAGAAATCCATGCCAGACGTAGACGTACTTGGGCCCATACCCTCCTTCGCAGTGCGCACCACCGTCTTGATGCTGGTGGCCAGGTCGTCCATGTTACGGAACTTGTTGTTCTGCTTGATGCCGGTGAGCGACAGACGGGAGGGGCGGCTTGTCCTCTTCGGCAGATTCGGCGATGGAGAACTTGTCGGTGCCAACGGACTGCCACCCCTCGTCGATGATGATGAACTTGGGCTGCGCTGCAGGGGATGAGGCTGCGAGCTGCAGAGTCCGCCCTGGATCCCTCGACGCCCTCCAGGGTGACGTCGTGGTAGAAGGCGTCCCAACTCCCAAGTGCACCAATCGAACTGCCGAAGTAGTCCACAATGCCCTAGAGCATCTTCTCATCGTGGATCCAGAATGTCTCGACCGCAGACTTGGCGGCGACGACAACAGCGCCGGACCCCGCAACACTCACGAATCGCGCGCGCTCAAAGGACGGTGCTCGCATGTCGGCGTCATCACTCTCAACACAGAGCTCCAGCGTGTTGCCAGCGCCGCCATAGAGGCTGGCCCGAAAGGCCAAAACGCGCCCTCTACGAGTGGGAGGAAACACGACGTACGCTGCGACCTCGTCGCCGGTGTCCTTGGATTCGACGAGCAAGAACTAGGTTTCACACAGGACGTCACTGCCTTTCTCCCCCATCCGCTGTGCCATCCACCACAAGCTTGAACCAGACAAGCCATGATCTGCACGCCTCTGCCAAATCACAAGTAATCAACACCAATTGACAACACGAACAATTGGGTGGGGAAAAATTAACACTTCTTCCGCTCTTATTCTCTGATTGAAGATCGTATACCTCAGCCCTCTGGTCGACGAGGGAGACGACGTGCTGTGAGCCTGTGATCTTGATCTCTTGGTTTCTTTGTTGCGACGTTGCGGCCGCTGATCCTGTACTGCCTGCCACGCTGTCCGTCGTAGCCCCGACGCAGCCCCTAGGAGGCCTCCGATGAACGACTCACAGTCCTCCGCCGGGTACTCCATCTTGGCATGCGCACATGCTCTGACGCTCATAATCGCCAGATCAGAGTCTTCGATATCGGCTCCTCGATCGCGTTGGGCTGCCCGGCGGCCACAATCAGAGATGCGTACGTGTTGGGATTAGTTTCCAAACTTCAGGTGATTGTACGTGTTGGAGGTGATTAGTTTCCAAACTTCAGGTGACTGGTGGAGCACGCGTGCCGTGATTGTCGCGCGGGTGAGGGAGATAGAGCGTGAGGGAGTGCGGGACCGGGTCCACGCATGCACGGGCGAGCCAGGGAAGTGCCGGGCGGGTCCTGGGAGCGAGAGCGCATGCGGAAGTGCTGGGCGGGCTTGGGAGCGAGCGGCACCAAATCACGTGTGCACGGAATAGTTTTAGATGTTTTAGTTATAGAGATAGATATATGATAGGGCGTTGTGCATCATTTATTATCTAATACTGTAAAAAAACATGATAAGGCGGTGTGCATGAGATAAACACTACCAAAAAGAACAAGTTTAGAAGATAATAGTTTATGCAAAAAAAAAATTTAAAAATTATATGTAGAAATAAAAAAAATATTTTTGGGCCTAAAGTATGCTAAACTGACCTTGCAAACATCGGGCCGCCAGAACTCTGGCCCAAAATCTACTAATCCAGTCTGCCGGCGGTCGACCAGAACAGCACCAGGAAAACCCTAGCCGCATCCACATAACCTCGCCCGCGCCGCCCTCCCGAGGAGACTCGAGACATCTCGCTTCCGGCGACGCCTTCCTGCTCTCGCTTCCGGTGACGCCCGCCACTTCCTCGCCGACGAGATGGTACGTCGCTTTGGAAGAAGTTGTTTACTCTTGGGCTGTCTTGATTTTGGTCGGCATCTTCGAGAAATTTACCCAATTAACTAGTTGTGCTCCCTACTTATTTAGCCTGCTAGTGCTTTCCGTAGCTGTCAGGAATCGTTGGATCTCACCGTGGGATTTGGAAATCTGCACTATTATGTTGTTTCGTGTTAAAATGTTTGTCACAATCTTGTTGCCCGTCGGAACCGCGTCCATTAGTCCATTTCGACCACCTAAGGTCGTGTTTGGGTGCACACTAATCCACCCCAATCTACATTTATTGGGTCGAATTGGTGTCGAAAGCTAGTGATTTTTCCACCCCAATCCCGATACATGTTGCTTGGAGTGGATTGAAGGGCAGCCAAACAATCTCTAAATGAGCGGTACAGGCACTAAATAACTAAATGAACAACTACAAGTGTATAGTTGAATAGGTTACCGAAGTAGTAAGAATATTGTGCTTTCTTCAGATACATGCTTTGAGCAATAATTATCATTCCACTCGAAAAGCTATCTAGCTTAAACTTTTCAACTAGATCTTAGCTGTTGTTTACCATCTCCTGATTTTGGGCAGTCGAAATTAATTTGCATCGGTTCAGTTGTGCTGGTATAAATTGGTTTAGCTGTTCCTTGCTTCTGTCTATGCAATGTATCATGTTAACCAATGGAGAGTATTGTACGTATCTGTACATGCTTTTTGATTTTTTATGCTCTGTGATGATTTTGCAGACGAAGCGCACCAAGAAGGCAGGAATCGTTGGCAAATATGGTAGAGACACTGGACTATCTTTACTCATTGTTTTGCGGTTATGTTCTTACCATTGTATTCTGGTTGATGACTCTTTTGTTATTGCTGTTACACAGGTACCAGGTATGGTGCCAGTTTACGTAAACAGATCAAGAAGATGGAGGTCTCCCAGCACTCCAAGTACTTCTGTGAGTTCTGTGGCAAGGTAAAGTGGTAAACTCATTGATTTTGTGATGCCTTGCTTTGATAGTCTCATAGCAAACTGGTCAATCATTTACTGTGCATTTGTTGAGTATCATTTATTGTTTGTTTGCTATTTTTAAGACGCACTATTGTTTATTTAGCAATTATGTGCTATTGACTAATTCCAGTATCTCCTTTTTTGGGATGATAGCAATGAATAGTGACTTGGGTTAAATATGTTCATCACCATTTGCAATATCAAATTGTGATCGTCTTTCATATAACCATATTCATGTTATAACTTTTCTGAGATAGTTTCCACCTTACCAGAATTCTACTAGATAGTCGGTTAATGTCAAGGCATACCTTGCCATACCTTTTCTGGCTTTTCACTGTTTTAAATGGTTTTAATGAAACTCCTTTATGAATTCCATACCATGTTTCTTTCTGTTTGCTTTTTGATTCTTACCTGTGCCATTGCCAATACTTTATAACAGTTTGCTGTGAAGAGGAAAGCAGTTGGTATCTGGGGATGCAAGGACTGTGGGAAGGTTAAGGCCGGTGGCGCCTACACCATGAAGTATGGGATGATGTCCAGTTACTCCGATTATATCGCATTTTCTGTGTCTCTAGTCGCTATGTGTTTTCTAATTTTTTACTTTGCATTTCCAGCACTGCTAGTGCGGTCACTGTCAGAAGCACAATCCGGCGCCTGCGGGAGCAGACCGAAGCATGATTATGGGCAGTTTGAAAAGGAGTACCTGGATTTTGTAGTTCAGCTAAGAGTCGTGAATTATGATGTTGCCATTTTGCCTATTTAGCCAAATGAACAAGAAGAAATGTTTATCTATCTGTAGTGACCTTGATACTTTGTACTCTTGATTTCTCATGCTAAATTGATGGTATGCCTGTACTTCCATAATTGTATGTTTTCTTGTGCTGCCGAACAACTTTGATGTTCTATGATGGTTCTGGTGATGCTTAGCTGGTGCTAGCAGTGAGATCTGGAACATCATCATAATATACCAAATTGTTGATTATTTTTTAAAGCAATGGCAGGAGCTCTGCCTTTCAATTAGGATAGAGAGAAACAGAGGTTTTCACGCCCCCCGACGGCCGAATTGTTGAACGGTACATTTCGGTGCTGTTACAGCATTTGTCAAGCGCGTACTAATAGGTTTGATGCAAGGATAGCAAATCGCCCAGAATATCTGTATGTATCTCATGCAGAAACTGATTTATGCACAGCGCTTTCATCATTTTCGTTTTCTAATTTTTGGATCTTCAGAAAACGAAAATTTCCGTGCGAATGCTCTTACAAAAACCATCAAGGTCAGCTTTACGATCACCGGGTGCAGTTCGACTGCTTGAACCTGACCTGCATGTTCTTCAGGTCGAATTCCCAGAGGTGCTCTTGCTGCAAGATGTTGCCGATGACCGACACGCCGGGCCACTCGCCCTCCTGCACCCCGATGCACTTCACGCCCGGTTTCACGTCGATGACGTAGCTCTTCGCCGGTGGCTCCAGCCGCGCCGATCCGGCGAACTGCACCGCCAGCTTTGGGATGATCTCCGGCGCTCCCGGTCGTCGTGCCGTCCAGTTGTAGCAGTGTTCGAACGGGGGGAAGCTCACTTTGGGGACCCCGTCCAGGTGCCTGCTCAGCGCGGTGACCACGGCCTTGTACGCCGGGGCGGCGAGGACCGTGAGGGTGTTGCCGGAGTCGAGGATCACGCCGCCGCTCTTGGCGTCCCACACCTCGGCGGGGATGTCGAGGGCCTTGCCGGCCACGTGGATGGCGTCGACCTTGACGCCGTAATCTGGGGGTCCAGGAACAGCTTCGTCTGGGTCGCCGGGGTCCGGGGCACTTGCCCTGGGCCGAAGGCGAGGTACCCGGTGGCGTTGCGCGGGGCGAGGTGGTCGACGAGGCAGTAGGAAAAGCTGCCACCGAAGCGCGCGGCGGCGCGGGACGCGAAGGAGATATTGGCGTTCCCCAGGCTCAGCACGCCGTCTGCTGACGGGAAGCTCTGGCCGTCATGCGAGGAGGAGCAACCCAAGACCACGTCTTTCAGCTGCTCCACCTTGCCGCCGGCCAGCGCGATGGTCGCCGACTCGGTGCCCACGATGCCACGCGCCCCCGCCGATCCTTCCTTGTACCTGCCATGCATGCACACAGCTGTTGGTAACATTTCCCGGAAGAAGAAGTGATGCTTGCATGGACAATGGCGCTGCTAGCGCGTAATGGTGGTGATAGTGACCGGTAATCGTAGGAGCAAGGGCTGGCCGACGAGGAGCAGTTGGCGAGGGAGAAGGGCACGTCCAACTTGCACGTGTCCGACGAACACGGGATGGGCGCCCACGACTTGGAGGTCTTTGGCCGGAACACGCGACCCGGCGGTGAGGAGCCGGCGCACTTGACCCAGGTGAGGTCGCTGCCGGTGTCCGCGACCAGCGTGAACTCCTGCGCCGGCGTTCCCACGCGGAGCTTTACAAAGTACTGCCCTGTGCCGGAGTAGGCCCCCGACGACATAGGCAAGGAGACCGCGGACGACGCCGCCACCTCCGCGGCAACCCTCCGGCTTCCGCTTCCGCCCCGGCGCGACCGGAGACGAGCGGAGATGTACGAGTGCCGGCGCCAGTCGTCCCTCACCCGCGAGGCTAAAGGCGCTCCCGGCGCGGCGGGGACAAGATCAAGCCTCGCCGACTTACCGCTCGCGGTGGCCGCCGCGGCGAACAACAGGACCAACACGAGCAGGTTGCCGCGTAAGGCCATTTCGTGATCCTTGCCTCCTTGCTCTCCCTTCACGTCGTCTCCCTCGCAAAAGGGCAATGGCAGATAGCAGCATCAATTTAAGAAGAAAATGATAGAAATTCACAGGTTTTTTCAAGAAAAAAAATCGAGGAAAACAGAAGCTAGCTTTGGTGTGACCTAAATATGGCAAAGCAGAAGAAATGCATGCCATTTGCGGGCTTGCGGCGTTGTGGCATTATTGACGGGCCCTATTTACAGCAAGCGAACTGTATCCAATGGATGGTATTTCCTTTGGCGTGGCAAGCCATGAGACACCTTTCATGGTAATTTATATCTTCAATTATGTCTCCACGAACATTCTTTAAAAAAAACTGATAGAGATGCAGAGGCTCATATACACACATGCAAACTCAGTCTCTATAAATACACCTATAAAGAAGTGAGCCAGACCGACAAATCTTGAGAGTTGAGACCAACAAATATGTAAAGCTTATCAGATTTTTAACATAGGACATACTAGGTGTATGTTTAAATTGGCTAATATATGGCTAGATAAAATTAGCCCGAAATAGAGCATCTTCAAGAGTTTTGTAAAACAACTTTCTATTTTTATTTTTTAGCAGAAAAAGAAAAAAAATATGCCAACAATTTGGTAAAAAGAGCTCCTTATAAAGATAAAAAAATGTTAAATATCATCTCCAACTCGTGAGTTTCTGCAGTCGAGAGTAACTTTGTATCCACTCCACGTCTGACGTTTTTGTCGGGAGATTAGGGTCAATTGAAAGCATGAGTGAATTAAGAAAATAAAGGGTTGCATATGTGAAATCGATAAGAGAAAGAACTATTTAAAAATATTTGGTTGTTAGAAATAGTTTGAGGTTTCCAATGCAAAATCGTTTAGTATTTGTTTGGAAAATATTTGTTTTTTAAAATAATATTTTTAATGATTAATTGCTAATCTAGTATTTGTTTGGAAAAAATATTTGTTTTTAAAATAATTTTTTAATGATTAATTGCTAATCTAATATTTGTTTAGAAAAAATTGTAGACATAGTACTCTGTCGGTGGCTAGATGGGGACCATATCGGCCACTCGAGAGTCGACATGCCTCTATCGGCGTTCCAGCAGCTGATAGGTCCTCGAGAGCCGACATGCCTCTATCGGCGTTCCAGCAGCCATAGCTCATTCCACTTGGACGGATACAACTGTACCGTGGCCTATCGGCTCTCCACTAACCGACGGGTCCTAAAACATGACCCCACCCATCACATGCATGCGGATGTACCTCCATCGACCATACCATGTCAGGAAAAGATGACCATGATGCGCTGTTGAACCTTATTTTTGTCTTCAATATGTTACTGCTCCCTCCGTGCTTTTTTATTCATCGTTCTCGTCACTAATTAATCAAATGTACTCAACTTTTACAAAAATATAAAATAAAAATATTAATATTTTATAATACATAATTAGTATCATTGATAGATATTTAAATTTATTTTTATAATAAATTTATTTGGAGACACAAATGTTGCTAATATTTCTATAAATCTAGTTGTCGGTGTTCGGGCCCTTGTTGGTCCGAAGCCAACGAGTGAATTTGTGCTGCGTGTCCTTAATCTGGATGGTGATACAAATAGAATACACGGGGGGTTTATCCTGGTTCGGGCGAAAGAAGGCCCTACGTCCAGCGGGGGGAGTATTATATTTCCTTGCACCTAAGTGCTTGCGTAGGGGTTACAAGCTGTGAGAGAGAGAGAGCCGATCCCAGGTCTCGGAGAGAAAGTGAGAATACAAAGGAGATTGCTTGAGATGTTGATCTTCTACGGTGGAATGATGACTTGGTTTTTCTTTTTTCCTCCTTCTCCCCCCCCTTTTTAGAGTCTCCTGCCTTCCTTTTTATAGGGTCAAGAGGAGGCAGAGACGCTGGGATGCGAAGTTTTGTCGAGCGTTGTGGAAGTTGTTGTAGCGACGTGCCCCGAGAATGGCCGGCCATCCCTGGACACCATGGTGACGTAAAGGATGAGACGGTGAAGAAACCCCGCGTCCTGTGGTGTGCAGGCCTTGCTTCTTTGTTGACCAGCGGTTGGTCGAGGCCGGGTCGAGGTGGGTCGACGGGGAATGGATAAGGCCGAGCCCCGGGATTTTCGGGGTACGACACTTGTCGTATTCTGCCTCGAGGGGGATCAGTGGCGGAACAGTACCCGGCATGCGTATATAGTGACAGGTTTTCACCGCCCATCCCAGGATGGACAGTAAAAAGTGGGATTTGATACTGGTACCGCCTCCATGCTGGTATCGCTGTAGCCATGGGGGTAGAAAGTGGTTGGCGGTTGCATTAAATGCTTTGACCTTTGTCTGAGAGTTGGTGAGTGAGGCGGGCCGACCGGCTCGACCCAGGGTCGTACGAGTCAGAGATTTCCCTATGGTCGAGGCGTTCCGTCGAGTAAGCCTCGTGCGAGTCGGAATGTAGTTGAGGCGTTCCACGTGTGGTTTTGGCTCGTTCTGCCTTCGTGGGCGGAGCCTTTAGCGTGGTTTTCTCAGGGGGTTTGTCTTTTTTAGTCATTGAGTGTGGGTACCCCTTGTATAGGTACTCGATACTAGTCAAAGTTAAAAAAGTTTAACCAGTATACAACCAACAACGACTCTTAAGAAGGGATAGATGGATTTAAGTTGATGACAATTTTAAGCTACTCGGCCTTGTTTAGTTTCAGGGGTGTAAAGTTTCATCAGATGTTTCATGGGATGTCGGAAGGGGTGCCAGATACTAATAAAAAAAACTAATTACAGAACTCGTCTATAAACCGTGAAACGAATTTATTAAAACTAATTAATCTGTCATTAACACATGTACTGTAGCATGCATTGTCTAATCACGGACTAATTAGGCTCAAAAAATTTGTCTCGCAAAATACACACAATCTGTGTAATTAGTTATTTTGTAGTCTATATTTAATACTCTATACATGTGTTCAAATATCCGATGTGATAGGTGAAGGGTCGAGATGGCGGACTAGAGGGGGGTGAATAGTCCTTTCTAAAATTAATCGCGTCGTCAAACCGAAACAAATGCGGAATTAAAACTATTGGTCTAGCCAAGACTACACCCCTCTATCTAAGTTCACAAGCACCTCACAAAGATCCTAATTATGTAACTAAGGTGCTTTCCTTAGCAAGAGCTCTCCTAAACAATTCTAGAGCAAGGTCACACAAACCTATGCACTAGTACTTTAGCAAAGCCGGAGAGCTCCTACATAATTCTAGTAAGCAAAAGCACGAAGCCACCTATGCTCACTAGCAATGATCAATAGCAAGGCAACTAATGCCAAACTAGAGAGCGCAAATTACTTAGCTACACAAACTAAGCAATATGACTAACAAGGTTACACAAACCAAATTAGCCACGCAACGAGAGCTACTTCTATGCTACACAAGCAAGAAGGTAACTAGCTAACTACACAAGCAAACTAGTTACAAGAGCAACTACACAAGCACAAGTATATGAAAGTAAATACAAGCTTGTGAATCGAAAACAAACCACCGAGAAGATGTACACAATGTTGACACGGCGGTTTTTCACCGAGGTTCACTTGGTTGCCACCAAGCTAGTCCCCGTTGTGGCGATACACCCACTTGATGGATCACGAGCTAATTGACTATCAAGAGTCAAACCCTCAGCGGGTGCCGCACATCCACTCTCAAGATGGGGATCCTCCAAGCCACGAGCTTTACTAGAGTTGCTCTTCGCGATCCCCGCGGGGTGAGCACAATCCCCCTCACAAATCCTCCTCCGGAGCCACGCACAATCTCCACGCGTGCTTCAACGGAGTCGCAAGCCACCAAGCCGTCTAGGAGGTGGCAACCTCCAAGAGTAACAAGCACCACCGGCTTGCAACACGATCACCTAGTGCCACTCGATGCAATTCTCTCGATGCAACGCACTAGAATCGCTCTCTCACTCGATCCGATGAACACTATCAAGCATGAGTGAGTTAGAGGGCTTCCAAGCACTACCACATAAGCCACCAAGGCCAAAGTGTGCTCAGCTACCGGCCACGGCCAGCCAAGGCATCTATTTATAACCCCACGGTCAAATAGAGCAGTTACCCCTTCACTGGGTCCTTTTCGGGATGACCGGACGCGGTGGTCAAAACTGACCAGACGCGGTGGTCAGTAGCGTGCTCCAACGGCTAGTTTTCGCGTGTACAAACTTATATTGATCGGACGCGGTGGTCACTAATGGGACCGAACGCGGTGGTCGCAGCGAAACAGCGAACAGAGAGGTTCCAGCAAGCTCCCGAAGTGACCAGACGCGTCCGGTCATCACTGACCGGACTCGCTGCAGCGTCCGGTCATTTTCGCCCACGAAAAACACTGACCGGACGCGGTGGTCGAAACTGACCGGGCGCGGTGGTCACGAGTCCGGTCACAGACCACCCTTCGGTAAAACGGCGATATCTCTTAGCTCCGAACTCCGATTTCGATGATCTTGGACATTTTGGAAAGCTTACTCAGATGGCTACACAACCCACTAAAGTACTTGATCCAATTCACAATGGATCAAAGCAGTAATCCACTCCAAGAGCTATCCTAGTGTCTGAAGAACACCGAAAAACATTTCTCTCTTCTCCAAGTTGATCAACACCAACTCCAACACCTTCTCCTTTGCAAATGTGCCAACACCATCATGTGTACACCACCATGTGCATATGTGTTAGCTTTTCACAAACATTTTCAAAGGGTTAGGCACTCAACTTGCCTCGCCACTCGATCCTAACACGTATGCAAAGTTAGATCGCTCAAGTGGCACTAGATGACCGATATGCAAACAAGTTTGCCCCTCTTGATAGTACGGCTGAAAGCCCAAGTTTGGTTTTGGTAATTAATGATACCAAGTTGCTAATGCCATGTGTTAAGTGTTTTGAGTTAGGCATAAGCAACATATGTGATGAAGGTGTATGTGGCAAGGAGTGGTGGCCACAAGATCACAAAGAGATGGTGCATGGACATGAAATGATGATCATGGTGGAGATGCACATAAAATGAAGGACATGATGATCAAGTGAAAGAGAAGGATCTAAGAGCGCAAGACAAAGGTATAACCATAGGATTTTCCTTTTATCGGTCTAAGATGAGTAGAGAAGTGATTGACCGGGTTTAGGATACATAGCCGACTATCAAGAGGGGCAATCACGGTTAGCTCGGAAATCAAGTGCCACTAGATCAATGTCTTGAGCATATGCATTAGGATCTAGTAAAAAGCTAACATAACGCCTTGAGAAATGATTGTGAAATGCTAACACACATGCACATGGTGGTGTACACTTGGTGGTGTTAGCACAGTTTATGAAGGCAGTGGAGTTTAGGCGGTAGAGAGGGGTTTGGGTTCCTCTCTCCCTCCCGCCGAGCTTGCGAGGCGGGATTCGTCGCTTTTTGAAGAAGTGAAACGCCTATTTTCTACTGCGCCGGAAGTCAAAAAAGAAACGAAGGTGAACGGAGGTCACAGAGATGACCGGACGCTGGACCGGACGCGGTCTCGATATGACCGGACGTGTCCGGTCAGTGTTCAGCATCTGCGTGGTTTTTTCAGTTTGATGATCGGACGCGCAGCGCGTCCGGTCACTGTCGACCGGACGCGTCCGGTCATCCAGGGAGCTTACTGGACTCTAACCGGACGCGGGCAATGTCGCGTCCGATCATTGCGAGAGGCGCGTCAGGTCGTTGTTTCGTTGTGCGCTACTCAAGTTGACCAGCGCATCCGGTCAGTTGTGGGACCAGTGCGTCCGGTCACACCCGGCGCGTCCGGTCAGTACGACCAGCGCGTCCGGTCGGTGTTTCAGAATTTAGCCGTTGCGCGACCGGCGCGTTCGGTCATTTTGACCCGCGCGCCCGGTCAGCGCGACTTTGGCTGGTTAAAGTTCCTAACGGCTATATTCGAAGGGGTACGCTATAAATAGAGGTTGGCCGGGGTTTGAGGGCAACTCTTGCACATTTTGAGACCTAGAGACATACTTTGAGCTAGAGAACAACCCCTCCACTCATCTCTTTGATTGGATGCACATCTTGAGTGAGATTGAGTGAGATTCAAGTGCATTGCTTGAGAGTTGCATTCTAGAGGCACTTGATCTTCGAGTTGCTGTGGATTTCTTGTTACTCTTCCGTGTTTCCCGACACGGTAGACGGCTTAGAGCAGCGGAGGTGATTGAGCTCACAATTGGAGATTGTTGGAGCCTTCACCAAGTGTTGTAAGGGGTTCTTGATCCTTCCCCATGGGAGTTCGTGAATTGGATACTCTAGTGGAGCTCGTGGCTTGGAGGATCCCCATCTTGTGTGCGGTTGTGCGGCGCCCGCCGAGGGCTCGACTCTTGATAGTCGATTAGCTCGCGTATCGACAAGTGGGTGTATCGCCACAACGGGGAGTAGCTTGCCGGGAAGCAAGTGAACCTTGGGATAAATTCTTGTGTCATTATCTTCCCGAGGATTTCTCTTGTGTTATTGATTGATTGGTACTTCTTATCTCTTCACGGCGGTATAATCACTCAAAGCTCTTCTCTTGTATTACTTCTTGTTTCTAGCTTGTAGTTGTTGTTGTGTTTAGTGAATAGCTTTGTTATAGACTTGTGTAGGTGGCTTGCTAAATTAGTTAGAGCTAGTGCTTTTGCTTCGCCACCTTTCGTACTAACATGTGGTTAAGTAATTCTTGTAGAAGTTTTAATTAGGATATTCACCCCCCCTCTAGCCTATTTGGACCTTACAAGTGGTATCAAAGTCAAGGCACCGTTTATTTGAGGCTTAACAACCTACGGTGAAAAAGAAATGGCTCAATTAAGCTTGCACATCAACAACACCAAGAAGGCACCTCACTTTGATAGCACAAATTATGCATATTGGAAGGTTAAGATGACCGCACACCTAAAGTCAATCAATAAAGAAGTGTGGAAGGTCACCGAAACAAAATTTGAGGTTGCTAATCCGGAAGCACCTACACCAGTGGAAGAGAAGAAGCTCCAATACAATGACATTGCCATTAGTGCTCTTCATGAGGCATTAGATGACAAGACCTTTGAGCAAGTAAAGAACATTGAGATTGCTCATGATGCTTGGGCCAAGCTAGAAGAAACATTTGAGGGCACCAAAGGCACAAAGACCGCTAAAGCATATATCTTGCAAGAAAAAATTTTAAGCTTCAAGATACAAGATGATGAGAGTGTACCAGAGATGTTTCATAGGTTGCAAGTCATTGTCAATGAGCTCAAGACACTTGGTGAGGAGGTCAAGGACAATCAATTCTCTATGAAGTTCTTGAGAAGTCTACCCAAGAGATTTGATACATTGTTCACCGTGCTAGTGAGGACTACATTGAAGAATTCAACTCCTCAACAAATATTCCAAGAAGTGATGACCGATGATTTATATGGAGAAGATGATGAGAAAGATGAGTTGGTCAAGAAGAAGAAGAAGGAAAATGAGAAGAAAGATGATGAAAAGAAGAAAAGTGTGGCATTCAAAGCCACCACATCTAAGGGCAAATCCAAGATTGAATCATCAAGTGATGAAGACTCAAGCTCTTGTGATAGTGATGACATTGATGAGAAGATGGCTCTCTTTATTAAGCAATTTGGCAAATTCATGAAGAAGAAAGGCTTTCGTGCAAGAAGAAGGAAGAACTCATCCAAGAAGAATGAGCATACCATGAGATGTTTTAGATGCCATAGCAAGGATCATCTTATTGCAAAGTGTCCTTATGATAGTGATGATGAAGATGCTATCAAGAAGGAGAGGAAGAAGCAAAAGAAGAAGCTAGAAAAGAAGGAAAGCTCTTATAAGAAGAAGAATGATTCTCATGTTGCTACATAGGATAGTGATGATTCCTCAAGTGATGATGAGGATGACAACAAGAGCAAGAAGAAGGGGACATGCTAGCATTGCCATCCAAGAGAAGGTCTCCCTCTTCGACACTCCATCATGCTTCATGGCTAAGGCCGCTAAGGTATCATCCGACGATGAGAGTGATCATGATAATGTTAGTGATAGTGATAGTGATGAAGAAGAATTCACTAAAGATGAACTAATCACTATGCTAGAAGATTGCACTCAACATTTTAAAGAATCTAGAAAGGAGTGCAAGGGCTTGCTTAAGGAAAAGAAAAACCTTATGCAAGAACTTGATGAGCTTAGGGCATCTTATGACAGTCTAAAGGTAGACCATAAGAAGCTTCAAAAGTCTCACACCAAGCTTGAAGAAGCTCATTCCTCTCTAGTTGAAAAATGTGAAAACATGCCAACTAATGTTGAGAAAGCTAAAACTTGCAACATAGGCATATTATGTGATATAATTGATGAAACCTTTCATAAGCCTATTATTGTTGCTCCCACTAACCCTTCATGTAGCTCATCTACATCATCCTCTCCTAGTAGTGATGGTTTCACTTGTGACTCCATACTAATAGTTGAGAATGAAAATCTCAAGAAGGAGGTAAAAGAACTCAATCACACCTTAGCTAAGGCTTATGGTGGTGAGGACCGCTTGCTTATGTGCTTGGGTAGCCAAAGAGCTTCTCTCTACAAAGAGGGATTGGGCTATAACCCCAAGAAAGGCAAGGCCGCTTTTGCTCCTCACAAGACTCGTTTTGTGAAGAACAATGGTAGCTATTGCAAAAGTTGCAAGCAAGTGGGTCACATAGAGCGACATTGCATGAACAAGAAAACCAATGCTAATGTATCCTCAATTAAGTTTGATTCTTTCTATATACTTACCAAGGGTATAAATGGTGTTCATGCTAAGTTCATCGGTGCACCATGGATGGGCTCAAAGAAGAAAGCCATTTGGGTACCAAAGAGCTTGGTCACTAACCTTAGAGGACCCAAACAAGTTTGGGTACCTAAAAGGAATTGATCTTGTCTTATAGGTCAATTACAAAGCCGGAGAAAGGCATTGGGTGCTTGATAGTGGGTGCACTCAACATATGACCCGGGGATTCTTGTATGTTCAAATCAATTGATACAAGTCAAAATGGTGGTTTTGATGCTATCACTTTCGGCAACAACAAGAAAGGCAAGGTCAAAGGGCTTGGTAAAATTGCTATCTCAAATGACATGAGCATATCTAATGTGTTGCTAGTTGAGAGCTTGGATTTTAATCTTTTATCGGTGGCACAACTTTGTGATCTTGGCTTCAAGTGCATATTTGGTAGTGATGATGTTGAAGTCATAAGTGTTGATGGATCAAATTTGATATTCAAAGGATTTGGACATGGTAGCTTATACTTGGTTGACTTCAATGATAGTGAGACACAATTGACATCATGCTTGCTTAGTAAATCTAGTATGGGTTGGTTATGGCATAGAAGGCTTGGTCATGTTGGAATAAAACAATTGAACAAACTTTTAAGGCATGACTTAGTTAGAGGATTGAAGGATGTCACCTTTGAGAAGGATAAACTATGTAGTGCTTGTTAAGCCGGCAAACAAGTTAAAAATACACATCCTAGTAAGAGTGAAATGAGCACATCAAAGGCATTTGAGTTATTGCACATGGACTTGTTTGGGCTAACAACATACACTAGCATTGGTGGCAACAAGTATGGTTTTGTGATTGTTGATGACTACACTAGATATACTTGGGTGTTCTTTCTTTATGACAAGAGTGATGTTTATGATCTATTCAAGTCTTTTGTCAAGAGAGTGCAAAATGAGTTTGAGACTACCATCAAGAAGATTAGAAGTGACAATGGTAGTGAGTTCAAGAACACAAGAATTGAAGATTTATGTGATGATCTTGGCATTGGACATCAATTCTCACCAACATACACTCATCAATCCAATGGTGTAGTTGAAAGGAAAAATAGAACCTTGATTGATATGGCTAGATCAATGCTTAGTGAATACAATGTTAGTCATTCATTTTGGAGTGAAGCCATCAACACGGCTTGCTATTGTAGCAACCGTCTCTATTACCATGAGAAGCTTAGAAAGACACCATATGAGCTATTGAATGGAAGAAAGCCCAACATTGCATATTTTAGAGTGTTTGGTTGCAAATGCTATATTCTCAAGAAAGGCACTAGATTGAGCAAGTTTGAAAAGAAATGTGATGAAGGGTTCTTACTTGGTTATTCTACCACAAGCAAGGCATATAGAGTTTGGAATCTCACTAATGGCACCTTGGAAGAAGTTCATGATGTTGAGTTTGATGAAACCCAAGGATCTCAAAATGAAGCTCAAAACCTTGATGATGTGAGAGGAGATCAATTGTCAAATGCAATAAAGAACATGGACATTGGTGATATAAGGCCGATGCAAGTTGATGATGATGATATTCATGTGATCAACCAAAGTGTGCAAATTGATACAAATCAAGCAAGCTCTAGTGGTACTCATGATGAAGCCCAAGTTCAAGGTCAAACAAGTGGAAGCAATCAACTCTCAATACTCCAACCTACTAGTATTGCAAGAGATCATCCATTGGACCAAATCATTGGTGGAATTCAAAGTGGTGTTCAAACTAGATCAAGATTAGCATCATTTTGTGAGCATTACTCATTTGTGTCACTTGAAGAACCTAAGAAATTAGAAGATGCTTTGAAGAATTCCGATTGGGTAAATGCCATGCATGAAGAACTAAACAACTTTGCTAGAAATCAAGTTTGGAAACTTGTTGAGAGGCTAAAGGACTACAATGTGATTGGTACTAAATGGATCTTTAGAAACAAGCAAGATCAAGATGGCATGGTTGTGAGGAACAAAGCAAGATTAGTAGCACAAGGATACACTCAAGTTGAGGGTCTTGACTTTGGAGAGACATATGCGCCGGTTGCAAGATTGGAAGCAATTAGAATCTATTAGCATATGCTTGTTCACATAATATCAAGCTCTATCAAATGGATGTCAAGAGTGCATTTCTCAATGGCTACATCAATGAAGAAGTTTATGTTGAGCAACCTCCCGGTTTTGAAGATGACAAGAAGCCCGACCATGTTTACAAGCTAAAGAAGGCATTGTATGGTTTGAAGCAAGAACCTAGAGCATGGTATGAGAGGTTGAGGGACTTTCTCCTCTCTAAGGGTTCAAGATGGGAAAGGTTGACACCACTCTCTTCACCAAGAAGCTTGGAAATGACTTGTTTGTGTTGCAAATCTATGTGGATGACATTATCTTTGGATCAACCAACCAAGACTTTTGTGAAGAGTTTAGAAATATGATGGCTAATAAGTTTGAAATTGTCTATGATTGGAGAGCTTAGTTACTTCCTTGGACTTAAAATCAAGAAAATGAAGAATGGCACTTTTGTAAGTCAAGGCAAGTACATCAAGGACATGATCAAGAAGTTTGGATTGTAAGATGCTAAGCAAATGAGTACACCAATGGGCACAAATGGTCAATTGGGTGTTGATGCTAGTAGCAACATGGTAGATCAAAAATAATACCGGTCTATGATTGGGAGTTTGCTCTATGTCACCGCTTCTAGGCCGGATGTGATGTTTAGTGTGTGCAAGTGTGCAAGATATCAAGCTTCACCTAGAGAAAGACACTTGAAAGCAACAAAGAGAATATTAAGATATCTTAAGGCCACTGATGATGTTGGATTATGGTTTCCAAAGGGGTCTAATTTTGAGTTGATTGGATATTCGGACTCCGACTATGGTGGTTGCAAGATTGATAGAATGAGCACAAGTGGCACTTGTCAATTGCTTGGAAGGTCTCTTGTTTCATGGTCATCAAAGAAACAAAATAGCGTTGCACTATCTACCGCCGAGGCCAAATACATTAGTGCCGGTAGTTGTTGTGCACAATTGCTTTGGATGAAGGCCACCTTGAATGATTTTGGAATCAAGTTCAAGAATGTACCATTGTTTTGTGACAATGAAAGTGCTATCAAGATGACGCAAAATCCGGTTCAACATTCAAGAACGAAGCACATTGACATAAGGCATCACTTCATAAGAGACCATCAACAAAATTGTGATATTAGCATTGAGAGCATTGGCACCGAAGATCAACTAGCCGACATATTCACAAAGTCACTTGATGAAAAGAGATTTTACAAGTTGAAGAATGAATTGAACATACTTGACTTCTCCAACTTGAGATGAGTGCACCCCCACATTTTATATGACATGCCTCTCCTCCAACAAGCAAGGTAAAGTTGTTTGGCATATCATTCATACTTTGCTAAGGACATGTTAGAACATATAGACATATTTGCATGACAAATAGGCTCATTCATGAAAATCAAATGATTTTGATGTATATATGGTACCACTATTGCTTCTATGTTTATTTGATCTAGTGGTAGCATATGACATGTTTATGAGCTTGCAAAACCTAGTGTTGAATCTAGAAAATGAGCTCATGATGTGTAATTCAACATGGTCAAGATAACCCTTATACTTTATGAGGTGTGAAAAAGCTTGTCCTTGGATCAAACTGAATTATATATTCTAGGCAAGTGATCTAGGTTGAACCATATTTTGGACTCCCTCAAAATTGATTGACTTATCTCTCACTAAAATTGACACCTTTTTGATGATTGTTGACAAAGGGGGAGAGAAAAGTCACAAAGATATTGCAAAGAGCAAGAAAGATATAAAAAGGGGGAGAGAAAGCACAAAGATAGAAAAGTCACAAAGAGAGAAAAGATATAGTGAGGAGGAGAGAAATTAAATTTGAGCACATAAGTAGGGGGAGCAAGCTCATGGATTACTTGTTGCACTTGTATGTGCATTAACATGATGAAATGTTGCATTGCAAAGTTTAATTTCGATATTCATGATTGAATGGTGTATGCTAGATATAGAACTTGAATGATGTTTTGTTAAGAGTAGCTTTACATGTGGTATCTAGACACCTTTGCTTTTAATGTTGATCTCACGAAGTACTTTAGTGTTTGTGATCTTTACAAGTGATGTATTACAAGTGGTGTCTAGCTACTTCGATGCTAAGGATGGTATATAAAGGCAACTCCGATTGGTATCACGCTTCAAAGGTCCATTCTATATACCTTAGCATCAATTTGATAGTAGTAACTCTCCCAAAATTCAAATCCATACATATGTGCATAATTGAACCAAACTCATGGAAGCACATATGTAGGGGGAGCTAATACTATCAAAATTGAAAATTGATTTTATTTCATATCTTTGTGATGGTTGTCATCAATTACCAAAAAGGGGGAGATTGAAAGCCCAAGTTTGGTTTTGGTAATTAATGACACCAAGTTGCTAATGCCATGTGTTAAGTGTTTTGAGTTAGGCATAAGCAACACATGTGATGAAGGTGTATGTGGCAAGGAGTGGTGGCCACAAGATCACAAAGAGATGGTGCATGGACATGAAATGATGATCATGGTGGAGATGCACATAAAATGAAGGACATGATGATCAAGTGAAAGAGAAGGATCTAAGAGCGCAAGGCAAAGGTATAACCATAGGGTTTTCCTTTTGCCGGTCTAAGATGAGTAGAGAAGTGATTGACCGGGTTTAGGATACATAGCCGACTATCAAGAGGGGCAATCACGGTTAGCTCGGAAATCAAGTGCCACTAGATCAATGTCTCGAGCATATGCATTAGGATCTAGTAAAAAGCTAACATAACACCTTGAGAAATGATTGTGAAATGCTAACACACATGCACATGGTGGTGTACACTTGGTGGTGTTAGCACAGTTTGTGAAGGCGGTGGAGTTTAAGCGGTAGAGAGGGGTTTGGGTTCCTTTCTCCCTCCCGCCGAGCTTGCGAGGCGGGATTCGGCGCTTTTTGGAGAAGTGAAACGCCTATTTTCTACTGCGCCGGAAGTCAGAAAAGAAACGGAGGCGAACGGAGGTCACATAGATGACCAGACGCTAGACCGGACGCGGTCTCGGTGTGACCGGACGCGTCCAATCAGTGTTCAGCGTCTGTGCGGTTTTCAGTTTGATGATCGGACACGCAGCGCGTCCGGTCACTATCGACCGGACATGTCCGGTCATCCAGGGAGCTTACTAGACTCTAACCGGACGCGGGCACTGTCGCGTCCGGTCATTGCGAGAGGCGCGTCCGGTCGTTGTTTCGTTGTGCGCTACTCAAGTTGACCAGCGTGTCCGGTCAGTTGCGGGACCAGTGCGTCCGGTCACACCCGGCGCGTCTGGTCAGTACGACCAGCGCGTCCAGTCGGTGTTTCAGAATTTAGCTGTTGCGTGACCGGCGCGTCCGATCATTTTGACCAGCGCGTCCGGTCAGCGCGACTTCGGCTGGTTAAAGTTCCTAACGGCTATATTCGAAGGGGTACGCTATAAATAGAGGTTGGCCGGGGTTTAAGGGCAACTCTTGCACATTTTGAGACCTAGAGACATACTTTGAGCTAGAGAACAACCCCTCCACTCATCTCTTTGATTGGATGCACATCTTGAGTGAGATTGAGTGAGATTCAAGTGAATTGCTTGAGAGTTGCATTCTAGAGGCACTTGATCTTCGAGTTGCTGCGGATTTCTTGTTACTCTTCCGTGTTTCCCGACACGGTAGACGGCTTGGAGCAGCTGAAAGCCCAAGTTTGGTTTTGGTAATTAATGACACCAAGTTGCTAATGCCTTGTGTTAAGTGTATTGAGTTAGGCATAAGCAACACATGTGATGAAGGTGTATGTGGCAAGGAGTGGTGGCCACAAGATCACAAAGAGATGGTGCATGAACATGAAATGATGATCATGGTGGAGATGCACATAAAAGGAAGGACATGATGATCAAGTGAAAGAGAAGGATCTAAGAGCGCAAGGCAAAGGTATAACCATAGGGGTTTTCCTTTTGCCGGTCTAAGATGAGTAGAGAAGTGATTGACCGGGTTTAGGATATATAGCCGACTATGAAGAGGGGCAATCACGGTTAGCTCGTAAATCAAGTGCCACTAGATCAATGTCTTGAGCATATGCATTAGGATCTAGTAAAGAGCTAACATAACGCCTTGGAAAATGATTATGAAATGCTAACACACATGCACATGGTGGTGTACACTTGGTGGTGTTAGCACATTTGCGAAGGCGGTGGAGTTCAGGAGGTAGAGAGGGGTTTGGGCTCCTCTCTCCCTCCCGCCAAGCTTGCGAGGCGGGATTCGGCGCTTTTTGGAGAAGTGAAATGCCTATTTTCTATTGCGCCGGAAGTCGGAAAAGAAACGGAGGCGAACGGAGGTCACTGTGGTGACCGGACGCTGTACCGGACGCGGTCTCGGTATGACCGGACGCGTCCGGTCAGTGTTCAGCGTCTGCGTGGTTTTTAGTTCGATGATCGGATGCGCAGCGCGTCCGGTCACTGACGACCGGACGCGTCCGGTCATCCAGGGAGCTTACTGGACTCTAACCGGACGCGGGCACTGTCGCGTCCGGTCATTACGAGAGGCGCGTCCGGTCGTTGTTTAGTTGTGCGCTACTCAAGTTGACCAGCGCGTCCGGTCAGTTGCGGGACTAGCACGTCCGGTCACACCCGGCGCGTCCGGTCAGTACGACCAGCGCGTCCGGTCGGTGTTTCAGAATTTAGCCGTTGCGCGACCGGCGCGTCCGGTCAGTTTGACCAGCGCGTCCGGTCAGCACGACTTCGGCTGGTTAAAGTTCCTAACGGCTATATTCGAAGGGGTACGCTATAAATAGAGGTTGGCCGGGGTTTGAGGGTAACTCTTGCACATTTTGAGAACTAGAGACATACTTTGAGCTAGAGAACAACCCCTCCACTCATCTCTTTGCATAGTTGCACATCTTGAGTGAGATTGAGTGAGATTCAAGTGCATTGCTTGAGAGTTGCATTCTAGAGGCACTTGATCTTCGAGTTGCTGTGGATTTCTTATTACTCTTCCGTGTTTCCCGACACGGTAGACGGCTTGGAGCAGCGGAGGTGATCGAGCTCGCAATTGGAGATTGTTGGAGCCTTCACCAAGTGTTGTAAGGGGTTCTTGATCCTTCCCCGCGGGAGTTCGTGAATTGGATACTCTAGTGAAGCTCGTGGCTTGGAGGATCCCCATCTTGTGTGCGGTTGTGCGGCGCCCGCCGAGGGCTCGACTCTTGATAGTCGATTAGCTCATGAATCGACAAGTGGGTGTATCGCCACAACGGGGAGTAGCTTGCCGGGAAGCAAGTGAACCTCAGGATAAATTCTTGTGTTATTCTCTTCTTGAGGATTTCTCTTGTATGATTGATTGGTATTTCTCTTCTCTTCACGGTGGTATAATCACTCGAAGCTCTTCTCTTGTATTACTTCTTGTTTCTAGCTTGTAGTTGTTGTTGTGTTTAGTGAATAGCCTTGTATTAGACTTGTGTAGGTGGCTTGTTTAATTAGTTAGAGCTAGTGCATTTGCTTTGCCACCTTTCATACTAACTTGTGGTTAAGTAATTCTTGTAGAAGTTTTAATTAGGCTATTCACCCCCCCTCTAGCCTATTTGGACCTTACAGCAGCGGAGGTGATTGAGCTCACAATTGGAGATTGTTGGAGCCTTCACCAAGTGTTGTAAGGGGTTCTTGATCCTTCCCCACAGGAGTTCGTGAATTGGATACTCTAGTGGAGCTCGTGGCTTGGAGGATCCCCATCTTGTGTGCGGTTGTGCGGCGCCCGCCGAGGGCTCGACTCTTGATAGTCGATTAGCTCGCGAATCGATAAGTGGGTGTATCGCCACAACGGGGAGTAGCTTGCCGGGAAGCAAGTGAACCTCAGGATAAATTCTTGTGTCATTCTCTTCCCGAGGATTTCTCTTATGTTATTGATTGATTGGTACTTATTATCTCTTCACGGCGGTATAATCACTCAAAGCTCTTCTCTTGTATTACTTCTTGTTTCTAGCTTGTAGTTGTTGTTGTGTTTAGTGAATAGCTTTGTTATAGACTTGTGTAGGTGGCTTGCTAAATTAGTTAGAGCTAGTGCTTTTGCTTCGCCACCTTTCGTACTAACGTGTGGTTAAGTAATTCTTGTAGAAATTTTAATTAGGCTATTCACCCCCCTCTAGCCTATTTGGACCTTACAACGGCCATCTATCCTAAACCCGGTCATAAACTTCTCTACACACCTATGACCGGTGAAATGGAAATGCCCTAGGTTATACCTTTGCCTTGCGCATTCCACTCCATCTCCTTCGACGTTGATGCAACACATGCACCAACCATATCACAAATGATATGATCCACTTTATATCATCATGTGGCCGTATTGGTTCATCGATCTTGACCTCACTTGCTCTTCACCATTGCCTCGGTCCATCGGTGCCAAGTCTTGCTCAAGCTTCACCGCCTCGCGGTCCATCGCTCCAAAGCCTCCGACTTGCCATTCACACTTGCAACCGGTCCATCAAGCCAAGCCTCATCTTGATCTTCGCCACCTTGGTCACATGACTCCATGTCATGTCTCATATGCAACGAGCTCCTTCATGACACAATCATCTGTAGACTAATTCCCTATGTATCTCACATAAACACAATTAGTCCACCTAAGTTTGTCACTCAATTACCAAAACCAAACAAGGACCTTTTAATCTCCCCCTTTTTGGTAATTGATGACAACTCTACAAAGATATGGAAATTAAGTTCTTTTGGACTTTATGCCACTTATCCAACATTTTAAGCTCTATGTTAGGATTTGGATAAGCACCATAAAATCCGACTTGGTAGTGATAACTCTCCCTACATATGTGCTCAAATGGTTTAGTTTTAAGCTTGCACATATGCATAAATATGAAATTTATAGGAGGGTTAGCACTACTAAGTGATGCTAAGGTATATAGAATAAACCTTTGTAGTTCGATACCATTTGATAGCTCGATACCATTTGAAAATCACAAGTTTGCCATCATCCTTAGCATCATGAGTAGCTAGACATCAAAAATACTAGAAACCCCGTGAGATCAACATTATAAGCAAGGTTCTAGTTTTTCATGATAAACACAAGTCTAGCTATCATCCTATGCATGCTAGTTATCATATCATCATTCAAGTTCTATAACTAGCATACAACACACAAGCATGCATATTAAATATAAAACTTATGCAATGCAAGCAAGCACATGAATATGCACATATCAAATGCAACCAAACAATGTTCATGAGCTTGCTCCCCCTACTTGTGTGCTTCTTTTGTCTAAGAATTTTGATCCTTCTCATTTCTTCAATGTTGCTCCCTCTTTATCCATCTCCATGTCCAAACTCATTCCCAAACCTCTCTCTCTTGGTGTATTGACATATCTTTGTTCCAACTTCTCCCCCTTTGTCATTAATTTCCATAAAGGGTGTACTTCTCATTGATGCCAAGGCTTGCATTGGGGTAGATGGTTGAGACTTGAATATTGCGTTGTTGATGGACATCACCGCACATGTTGGAATGACATTACTTGTATGTTGCTCTTGAGATACCACTTAGGATCTTTGACCTTGATACCATTAGGTGAGGCTCCTCCCACTATGTCATAGCATGGGTCATTCACTTGATAATCTTGAGCTCTTGTGTGTGAGAGAACTTTCTTTATTTGATGATCACTTAAAGTTGAGGATCACTTGTGGAACCACCGTCTTGTATAAATGATATCATGTGTAGAAATACCACGAATAAGGGTGTGATACCAATTTGAAGAATCCTCTATCATAGAACCACTTGTAGGATTTGTTAATATGATCTTTTCTTGAACATTTGCTATCTTTATGAGTACCACTTGTAGGATATCACTTGTAGATCATGATCTAGACACCACTTGTAAATACCAATTGAAGAAATATTTTGAGTCTAGATACCATTTGAAACACCCTAGATATCCATTTGCATTGTTGTCTTGTACTTGTACCCATATCATTGTCATGAGCTTCTAGTATGACTTGAACTAAGTTGATTTGCCTAAGATTCTAAGTCCGGTTTGATCCAATGACAAGCTTCTTCACTCCTCATACTAAGAGTTATCTTGCCAATGTTGTACTTGTCACTTGTTAGCAATCCAAACTAGATCAAGTACTTGGGTTCACTAGCTCATGAACAAATTCATACACATACCACTAGATCATTTAAATAATTCAAACAATAGTGGTAGGCTATGAATTTAAACATTTCATTTGTTATGCATGATCCTAGTAAGCATGTACTATATGCACTAATCACATACTAGTAAGGGATGAAATGATCATGTACATTGCAATGATACCTTTGTTATGTTGGAGTAGAGGATAGTCACGTAGATTCCAATTCATTACTCCAATAGCAATGTGAAGTCCAATTTATAAGCTTGGTGAAGACCAATCATTATAGAGAAATCCATTCTTCACCCATATAAAATGAGAACCACTAATAATAAAGTGCATTATCTCTTATTGTGGTTGGCTTGCTTTTTCTCTTTGATCAATGCTTGCATGAGAGAAGTACTTATGATACCAATTTTATAACCATGACTAGCTCTCTTTTGGGTGTTGCTTGCTTTTCTTGATCAACCCTATTGATTGATTCAATTAAGCATCTCAAATATCCCTTGAATTCATCACTTCCATGTTAGCCTTCCAAGCCGGTGCTCGGTTTACCCACCTATGGGCGGCAAGCCCCCTCAGCAGGGAGAAGTGACCTCTCTCCAAAGAACCATCCTTGACACTTACTTGAATTGCCTTTGATTGATTGATCTATGGACTTAACTTGATGAGTAACCTTGAATTATTCTTTAAGTCCTTTTCTTTCTACTAAATGATCTCCAATCATTACTAGAACTTGAACCTCACCTTCATCTTGAGTTTGATCTTCATTTTCAAATTTAAGTACCAAATTTGTACACTAAGTACATTCCACAATCAATGCCCTTATACTCATTTCTTGTCATGCTTATAGATCAATTCAAAACCAAACTTAGGTGCCTCAAACACTTATAAATATGTTTCCAACTTGAGGACCTTTCACTTAAAGTGACTCTAGATCAATCTAATAATTGTCACTTTTCTGGCAGATTCTGTACCCTTGAAAGAATAATTCATATCTCCCAATGTACAGATCCAAATGCCATGAAATTTGGTGGAGATATGATTCACTAAGTCATCTAGCAGCTGTAAAAATTTAAGATTCATTTGACATCTATATTGCTACCAGATCTCAAATCTTCCACCACTGCTACATGCTGAAAACTGCTGCACTATAGCTGACAATATGTACTCCAAAGCCGAAGCATCTCTTATCCAATTCTCATGAAATTTGTATAGCATCTTATAACATAAGTCTAGAGCATGCATACCAAAATTCATGCCAATCCAAGTAGATTTGATCATCCAAACTCAGACTTGATCACTGCTATCTCAGATTTTCAACTTTGGACAGATTTCAATACATTGAGCAATACTTCATCAAATATGAATCAAACTTGAAACTAACTTGTTTGAATACTTTCACAAGACATATATCCATCCAATCCACTTACTAAATGTCATCTCATGAATTTATCCAACACAAATCAATTCAAACTTGATTACTTAAGCATTTAATCCATTCAAACATCTCATAGCAAGCAACATTGCATATATATCCAATTCAATCAACTCATATGCACCCAAGTGAAATGATCAACAAGAGATATACCTTGGTTAGCTCATGATCATCCAATAGGAAGCTTTCAACTTGAATATTTGCAAGCCATCAAATATATCCAATAAATCACCACAATCTTTAACATTGCACTTGTATGTTGTAGTACTTGGACTTCACTTATTTTGACTTGGCATTGGGATTGGATATGCATTGAGCTTCATAACTTGACTCAATATATGATGAACAAAATGAAACCAATTGAATCAAGTCTCCAATGCCGATGGTACCTACAAATAATCATCCACTCTTTGATGGTACCCAAACAAGTTTGGGTCCTCTCAAGTTAGGTGCAACATACTTAGGCATTGCCTTAGTATGAATAGCGGGATGTTTTGCAATAGCAATCATAGAGGTACCATTGCCATCCTTTCTAAGCATATTAGTATCAATAATTGAAACGAGCTAAGAATTTTTACCTAGGGGACATGAATGAGCCATGTGTCCCCTTTCCCGGCATAAGTAGCACATTCTCTTTGCTTGAGCCTTTTCTTTCTTGCTCATATTGTGCTTCCCATTGCCTAGCCTCTTATGAGTTGCTTGAACCTTCTTCTCAAGCTTGGTAGGACACCCCGAGGTGAAGTGTCCCATATCTCCACACTTGAAGCAGTTGATGTGAGTCAAATTTCTTTTCTCATTTTAATTCTTGCTCATCATCTTGGCATCTTGAATTTGCATTGGATGCCTTGCTCTACCACCCCTTCTTGTTTTCTTTTTCTTCTTCTTCATCAAGTCACCATCATCTCTATGGTTGATCTTGATTTTCTCTTGGGGTGTCTTCTCTTGCTCAACTAGTGGCTTTGGTTGAGGCTTTACTTGTTGCTTCACCAATTGCTTGGTTAGGCACATTGAGGTGAGATGACCCCAAGTGTGGCACTTAAAGCACTTGACATGCTTTAGCCTATCTTCTTCTTTCATCTTCTTGAGCTTCTCAATGTTTGGGCAACCATTAGCAAGATGTCCCGCTTTATGGCATCGATAGCACATGGAATGCGAGAGCTTCTTTTGGAATAGCCTCTTCATCCTCTTTTCTTGCTTTCTTTCGCCCTTTGTCATTTTCTTCTTGAAGCCAAGGCCACTTTTGTCATCAACGTTTCTTTAAGTCTTCATCATGTGCTCAAAGGTGACTTTTGAGTTGTAGCACCTCTCTAACTTATTGCTCAAATTCTTCACTTCACTTTTAAGCTCATTGTTCTCCTTTAAAAGGTTAGTCTCACAAGACATAGAAGTAGAACAAGCATTTAAATGTGAAGAACATGGCATATCTAATAAATCATCACAAGAGGTGGATACATGCTTCTTGCCTACATCACAAGGGTTAGTAACATTTTGCAATTGATCATTTGATCCATGTGATGAGCTCTCATTAATTTTAATTTTCTTTAATAACATCTTAAAGAGAGAAGCATGTTCTTGTACTAAATTATCATGAGCAACACTAAGTTCCTCATGAGCCAATTTTAGCTCCTCATGTGAACAAGTAGTAACATAAAGTAGATGCTTTTGTTGTTCACATGTGGTTTTTAGAAATGAGTTTTCATTTTCCAATTTCATGATTTTAGCTTTCTCATTTTCTAAAGACATGTTCATGCTAGCAAGTCTACAAACAAGCTCATCATATGAATCAACATGATCAATCACATTATCATTTGATACCTTTGTGTCACCTAGTGACATGAAGCAATGTGATGTAGTGGATGGGCTTGTAGTAGCATCATCAAGGCCCGAGCATGAACCAATGTTGTCACCATCAAGTGTGCTTGGGGTAGAAACATCACTTGCAACACTTGATGCATCATCACCATTCTTGTCAAGTGAACTTGTGATATATCGATCATCATCATCACTTGACCATGAGGTGGAGCAATCCTCCACAACCTCGTGTTGTGGTCATGCTCAACATCATCATGTGCAATCTCCTTGGGCTTGACATCATCGTCATAATCGGTGATAGCTCCATACTTTTCATTGAGATAGGCCCATATCTCATGAGCGGATTTGAGGTCCATGATCTTACCAAAGATGCTATCATCCAAAGATCTATACATGATGTTAGTAGCTTGGATGTCAAGATATAGGCATTTCTCTTGTGCTTGAGTTAGATTATCTTCATCCAACACATGAGAAAAACCTACATCTACCATCCACCACATTTGAGGGCAAATAAACTTAAAATTGCATATCATCCAATTTTTCCACCGTGCAAAGTGTGTGCCATCAAACATGTGAGGACAATCAATATCTAGTCCATATTCCGCCATCCTCTCGGGTCGGTGAAGACCACAAATGAGAGACCGGGCTCTGATACCAATTGAAGGGTCGAGATGGCGGACTAGAGGGGGGGTGAATAGTCCTTTATAAAATTAATCGCGTCGGCAAACCGAAACAAATGCGGAATTAAAACTATCGGTCTAGCCAAGACTACACCCCTCTATCTAAGTTCACAAGCACTTCACAAAGATCCTAATTATGTAACTAAGGTGCTTTCCTTAGCAAGAGCTCTCCTAAACAATTCTAGAGCAAGGTCACACAAACCTATGCACTAGTACTTTAACAAAGCCGGAGAGCTCCTACACAATTCTAGTAAGCAAAAGCACGAAACCACCTATGCTCACTAGCAATGCTCAATAGCAAGGCAACTAATGCCAAACTAGAGAGCGCAAATTACTTAGCTACACAAACTAAGCAATATGACTAACAAGGTTACACAAACCAAATTAGCCACGCAACGGGAGCTACTTCTATGCTACACAAGCAAGAAGGTAACTAGCTAACTACACAAGCAAACTAGTTACAAGAGCAACTACACAAGCACAAGTATATGAAAGTAAATACAAGCTTGTGAATCGAAAGCAAACCATCGAGAAGATGTACACAATGTTGACACGGCGGTTTTTCACCGAGGTTCACTTGGTTGCCACCAAGCTAGTCCCCGTTGTGACGATACACCCACTTGATGGATCACGAGCTAATTGACTATCAAGAGTCAAACCCTCAGCGGGTACCGCACATCCACTCTCAAGATGGGGATCCTCCAAGCCACAAGTTTACTAGAGTTGCTCTTCGTGATCCCCGTGGGGTGAGCACAATCCTCCTCACAAATCCTCCTCCGGAGCCACGCACAATCTCCACGCGTGCTTCAACGGAGTCGCAAGCCACCAAGCCATCTAGGAGGTGGCAACCTCCAAGAGTAACAAGCACCACCGGCTTGCAACACGATCACCTAGTGCCACTCGATGCAATCCTCTCGATGCAACGCACTAGAATCGCTCTCTCACTCGATCCGATGAACACTATCAAGCATGAGTGAGTTAGAGGGCTTCCAAGCACTACCACATAAGCCACCAAGGCCAAAGTGTGCTCAGCTACCGGCCACGCCCGGCCAAGGCATCTATTTATAACCCCACGGTCAAATAGAGCCGTTACCCCTTCACCGGGTCCTTTTCGGGATGACCGGACGCGGTGGTCAAAACTGACCGGACGCGGTGGTCAGTAGCGTGCTCCAACGGCTAGTTTTCACGCGTACAAACTTGTATTGATCGGACGCGGTGGTCACTAATGGGACCGGACGCGGTGGTCGCAGCGAAACAGCGAACAGAGAGGTTCCAGCAAGCTCCCAAAGTGACCGGACGCGTCCGGTCATCACTGACCGGACTCGCTGCAGCGTCCGGTCATTTTCGCCCATGAAAAACACTGACCGGACGCGGTGGTCGCAGCTGACCGGACGCGGTGGTCGAAACTGACCGGACGCGGTGGTCACGAGTCCGGTCACAGACCACCCTTCGGTAAAACGGCGATATCTCTTAGCTCCGAACTCCGATTTCGATGATCTTGGACATTTTGGAAAGCTTACTCAGAGGGCTACACAACCCACTAAAGCACTTGATCCAATTTATAATGGATCAAAGCAGTATTCCACTCTAAGATCCATCCTAGTGTCCGAAGAACACCGAAAAACATTTCTCTCTTCTCCAAGTTGATCAACACCAACTCCAACACCTTCTCCTTTGCAAATGTGCTAACACCACCATGTGTACACCACCATGTGCATATGTGTTAGCTTTTCACAAACATTTGCAATGTCTCATATGCAATGAGCTCCTTCATGACACAATCATCTGTGGACTAATTCCCTATGTATCTCACATAAACACAATTAGTCCACCTAAAGTTGTCACTCAATTACCAAAACCAAACAAATACCTTTCAATAGGGTGTAAAGTTCTAAGGAGAAGATAAGCAAGGTCTCAGACCCCAGGCTAAACTGGGGTGAGTGATGGGATATTTTGCCATCATCACCCACGTCTAAGGAGCAGTAAAGTTAGGCCCGGCTTAGTTTCTTCAAACTTCCAAAAATTTTATAAGATTTCTCGTCACATTGAATCTTTGGACGTATGCATGGAGCATTAAATATAGGTAAAAAATAACTAATTACACAGTTTGGTTGTAAATCACGAGACGAATTTTTCAAACCTAATTATCCCATGATTAGACACTAATTGCCAATACAAACGAAAATGTTACTATACTCCAAAAACTTTACAGGTGCAACTAAACACAGACTTAACCAACCTCCATCAAACAATAAATGAATCGGCTTGTCTCCCTCTCACCTCACCTAAGACCAGGCACAGTGTTCTCCGATGTTGAAAAAGTATTCTCACGCCATCTCGGCCATGTTTAGTTGGCTCCAAAATTTAAAAAGTTTTCAAGATTTCTCGTCACATCACATATGCCGGTATATGTATGGAGTATTAAATGTAGGTAAAAAAACTAATTGCACAGTTATCTGTAAATGTTGAGACAAATCTTTTGAGCCTAGATAATCTATGATTGGACAAAGTTTGTCAAATACAAACGAAAAGTGCTACAGTGTTTTTTCAAAAAAAAATGCCATCTAAACATGGCCCTCGTACTGATGTCGAGACTCTGCTGCTGCATATAATTGGTCTCGTTTAGTTTCTTCTCCATCACGGCGAATGTTTGACATATGTATAGAGTATTAAATATAGACTAAAAAATAATTAATTGTATAGATTGTGTATGTTTTGCGAGACGAATTTTTTTGAGTCTAATTAGTCCATATTAGACAATGTCGTGCTACAGTAAACATATACTAATGATGGATTAATTAGTCTTAATAAATTTGTCTCACAGTTTACAAGCGAGTTTTGTAATTAGTTTTTTATTAGTATCTGAACGCCCTTCCGACATCTCATGAAACATCCGATGTGACACCCTAAAATTTTACACCCCTGAAACTAAACAAGACATACATACAAATATGATTCTAAGATTCTGTGGCATAAATAATAAATAATTAAATATTAAATAATATTATATTTATATAAATATTTATCATGAACATGGATCTATAAATACGCATGCGTGCTTTCAGATCCCCTAACCCCTGCACCGTCGCACAAATAGGAATCAATCGCTTCCGCCCTATTCGCTTGTCTTATAAACTATATTTTTTCAGCCAATAAATAATATTTTTTTCTCACGATAAATCAGCGAACAGTCGAACAAGGCCGCGTTTTCTGCTATTAGGTGTACTTGAAGAGAGGGGAAAAAAAACAAAGATCAAAAGTTACATCGCCTACCGGCAGAATCAATCAGGCTGTGTTTAGTTGAGAAAAATGGGGATGAAAAGTTACTGTAGCATTTTCGTTGTTATTTGGTAAAATTTGTTCAACCATGGATTAATTGGACTCAAAAGATTCGTCTCGAACTTTACAGACAAACTATGCAATTAGTTAGTTTTTTACCTATATTTAATGCTCCATGTATGCGTTTAAAGATTCGATGTGATAGGTGGAAGAGAAAATATTTTGGGTGTGCATGGGAAGTAAACAGAGCCTCAGGCCCTCAGATCAGAAACTTCTAGAGCCTCCCCTGCTACCACCACCTACGATGACGCGATGAGGCAATTAGCTAAGCGGGCTAGGCGTGATGTCATTACTTCTCAACAACCATTGAACGGCCTATCGGCCGCTGGAGGCCGACTGGTCTGCTATAGGCGTCGACAAGCTCCTCCCGCGGGTGTCGGCTGCCGCGAGCCGTTGTTGCCACGTAGGCCTGTCGGCATCTGAGCAGCCGATAAGCACCCTATCGGCTATCGAGCGACCGACACGATACTATATTTACTATTTTTGTATAACAGCTTCTACATTTACAATTATTCCATTAAAATATTTATTTTTAAAAAGTTCTAATCGGCTGCTGAGTTGCCGACAGGAACAAAATTAAGGTTGTTATTCTAGCATACTATCGGACAAGAACAAAATTAAGTTTGTTATTTCTTCTGTGAACTTAGTATAGACCTGTTATTTTAGCAAGTAAAATATACTAAACTTCTCGAGATGCTGTTAGCATCCTTTTGTCTATGTACTACTAATATGCGGATAGCCTCTTTATTAGCTCGTACCTGTTTGGATGGGCTAAATAGGCCCTATTGCTTGCCTGATCATTGAAAATCCTTGTAGCATGTAACTTGAAACCAACGTTGCCTTCTACCTTTTTTTTGTTTTTGTTTTTGGAAACAAAAGTGCAGGAATACGCGCCATTGGTGTGTTCTCAAAAAAAAAACATACACACTGTATTTGTATCATGTTGTGTGAGCCGGGTTTGCATAGTTCAGTTCATTCACATGGTCCATGTTTTCTTCTTTCTTGTTTCAGAATCTGTGCTTTCTTGTTTCAGAATCTGTGTGCGTTGCGTAACTTGGGTTCATGTGATCGCCTTTGCCCCCAAAAGAAAAAACCGAACAGATGCGTGTTGGCTGAAAGTCTCAACGAAGATTCATCTCTGCAGTGACCACAAGCAGAAGCGCGTTTAATTTCAGGTGAACGATTTGCCATTGCGCTAAAAATGATCTTTTCATTCAGAAAAACCACTCCCTCTCCATGGTCGTTACAATTTTATCAAGACGATAGACGATTATGCATGCACGGCGTCCGTCATCAATCATCATAGGGCGCAGCGCGTGTGCTTGAACCGGAGCCACCGGTCCCTGAGGTCGAACTCCCAGAGGTGCTCCTGCTGCAGGATGTTGCCGATGACCGACACCCCGGGCCAGGAGCCCTCCTGCACGCCGATGCACTTCACCCCGGGCGCCGCGTCGATGACGTAGCTCTTGGCCGGCGGCTCCAGCCGCGCGGACCCGGCGAAGCGCACCTCCAGCTTGGGGATCTCCGGCGCGCCACCGGCGGCGGCCGTCCAGTTGTAGCAGTACTCGAACGGGTCCATGATGACCCTGGGCAGCCCGGCGAGGTGCTTGCTGAGCGCGGCGACCACGGCTCTGTACGCCGGGGTGGCAAGGATGGTGAGGCTGGTCCCGGAGTCGAGGATCGCGCCGCCGTTCCGGTCGACGTCCCACACGTCCTCGGGGATGTCGAGCGCCTCGCCGGCCACGCACACGGCGTCCACCGTCACAGCGTAGAACGGGCTCATCCGGCGGTCGAGCAGCAGCGGCGTCTGCGCGGCGGAGCTGGAAGAGGCGGCGGGGTCCTCGGGCCCGGGACCGAAGGTGAGGTAGCTGGTGGCGTTGCGCGGCGCCAGGTGGTCCACGAGGCAGTAGGAGAAGCGGCCCCCGAAGCGCGCGGCGGCGCGGGACGCGAAGGAGATGTTGCTGTTGCCCAGGCTCAGCACACCGTCCGAGGACTGGAAGCTCTGCCCGTCGTACGTGGCGGTGCAGCCCAGCACGATGCCCTGCAGCTTCGCGCGCCTGCCGCTGCTGTCCCCGCCACCGCGGCCGGAGGACAGCGCGATGGTCGCCGAGTCGGTGCCCACCACGCCGCGCGCCGCCGAGCCGTCCTTGTACCTGCCATGCCATTGCCACCACGGTTAGGTAAGGTAACGTTGGTTGGCGCGCATCACCACGTCAGCAACAGGATCGGTCACCACATGGAAAGATTCGACCGCAACACGTTGTGCTGTATGCAAACAATAATGTATACATCATTTTTATTCAACTCATCAAAATGCATTTGCCGAATTACAAAATTAAACTACAGTACTGAACTGGAACTGTGAAGGCGACACTAGGGCCTCGTTTAGTTCGGTGAATTGGGGAGAAAAACACTGTATCAGAATTCCTGTAGCATTTCGTTTGTATTTGGTAAAAAATATCCAAATTTTGACTAACTAGGCTTAAAATGTTCATCTCGCAAAGTACAACAAAACCGTGCAATTAGTTTTTGATTTCATCAACATTTAGTACTCCATGCATTTGCCGACATTTTGATGTGACAGGGAATCTCTTTTTGCATAGTGAAATTTAGGGAGAACTAGGGAAACTAAACGAGGCCTAGTATACGTGAACATGATTCGAATTGGAGCCCTGGCTTTTTGGGAGGCACCAGGAGGCACGATGAACCGGCTTGTAAGTTACACTACTCGTCTTCGATATGGTCTGCATCGGAATCGTTTAGACAGTTGGGAAATGGAAAGATACGTCTCGTCATGAACTGTAAAGCTGAGCTCAATGAGTCGGCAAAGTGACTGAAAAGAGTCCCAGCTCATACGATGGTTACGCCCGGGACAGCCTCGGAGTCTCTGAGGCCCTGTTTGGTTAAAGTTTAACTCTCATCACATTAATGTTGCGGTAAATACATAGAGTACTAAATGTAGACTGATTGCATGTATGTCGGCACAGATTAGGAGTAATTTACGAGACGAATCTATTAAGCCTAATTAGTCTAAGATTGGAAACTTTTTGTCAAATAAGACGAAAGTGCTACAGTGTTAGTTAAACTTTAACATCCCAAACCAAACAGACCTAAGATTAGCACATTTTTTTTTCCATTTCAGTTTTCTTCAGTTGGGATATTACTGAGTACGGTGCAGTTGACCAATTAACAGTAAAGTGATAGCTGGAAAGCAGCCTACGCAGGTACAGTAGATGCCACCGGTGCAGTAGTGCCCGGAGCCCGACCGGCCAAAAGCCGAGCTGGACAAGGAGATTGTCCAAATATAGACGGTGCCTATCTATGAGCAGACAGTTAGTGCCTATCTAGACTAGAGAGACGCTGAATCAGCCAACGCGTTCGCTCTACGTCCTCGACCTCGGACCATACTACACTGCAGGAACAGTACGGCACTGGAGCCCATAGTACCAGAAGTTTCAGAGACCGCCGGACTGGACAAACACCGATGCCACGTTGCTAGGATCGGAGCAGCACCAAAGGCCATATTTAGTTTCCAAAATATTTCAAGATTCTCCGTCACATCGAATGTTTGGACATATGCATGGAGCATTAAATATAGATGAAAGAAAAAAATAATTACACAGTTTGATAGAAAACCACGGGACAAATTTTTTTAGTCTAATTAGTTCACACTAATTGATAAATACAAATGAAAGTGCTACCGTAGCCCAACCCAAAATATTTCGCGAACTAACCACACCCAAAGACGTCCAAGTTCCAACACGTCCGTGTATCTCAACTCTCGACGTTTTTAACCTGCCACAAGCAGGGTCACGGGGGCGGCGTCCGCCGAGCCAGCCAGAGGAGCAAGCACATGTCGCGGGCGGTTCAGCGAGGCAAGGCGGCGGGCGAACAAGTTGCTCCATTTTTTAAACAGACCGGGAGGCCAGAGGCAGGCGACAGCGCATCGGCGGCCGCGACGCCGCCTAACTACGGCAACGTGCGCACCACCCACGATCGGGGCCGAGCTCCTCCGCGTCGCGTCGTCCAGATCGCGCGCGACACAGGGGGACGCGACCGGGGCCGGGGCCGGGGCCGGGGCTGGTAAATGTGTGCGTGCCCCTCTTGCTCTACCGTCCCGGCCGCAACCAGACGACCACCTCAACAACATTAACGCCGCATCCTAGCTTCCATCCAATTTGGCAGCCTGGACAACCTCGACTCGTACAACGTACTGCTGGCTGCTGCTGCTGCTGCTGCTTGTGGTTGGTCAATCCCTAGAATCTACTCTACTGTCGCCGTGAATCGTGTTCTCTACTCTAGCAAGTAACAACCGGGTTTCTTCCGAATGTCTCGATCACGTACGCTCACAAGTTGCTACATATATACCCTCCTACTAGCGGCGGTAAATTTGCAGGAGACGCAGTGAAGTGCAAGTAGAGTAAGGCCCCGTTTGGTTTGGGTATGTTAAATTTTAACTCCCATCACATCAATGTTCTCTTAAATGTATGGAGTACTAAATATAGACTAATTTATATGCATGTCGGCACAGATTAGGAGTAATTTACGAGACGAATTTATTAAGCCTAATTAGTTCAAGATTAGAAACTTTTTGTCAAATAAAATGAAAATGCTACAATATTTATTAAACTTTAACGCTCAAACCAAACCAAACGGGGCCTAAGACTATCCGCACTCGTGGACCTCTATATTCATCCTCTAAAAGGAATATTCCATCCTAGTCAGCGAGATTCTTTCCTCTATACTATTTTCTCCCGCACTCATCCAACCTCTATATCTCTACTCTATAGCACGTGGGACCCACACGTTAGATTCTTTTTTATTTTTTTCCCGGCCTTCTTCCGCCCGCTCCTCTCTTCCCTTCTTCCTCCCTCCCTCTTCTCTCTCCCCCTGCGACCGGTGGCGGGCAGGCACGGCCCGTGCTCGGAGGCTGGCCCGCGCGCGCCCGACGGCAGCCTCGTCGGCCAGTTCGTCAAGCTCGCCGGCGGCCGCGGCACCCCCTCCCCGCGCCCTCCACCGGCGGATCTCGGGGCGTGAGCGACGAGCCGCGGCGGTGCTGGCGCGGGCGCGAGTCCGAGGCGGGCGCGGCGAGCTGGGGGGAGGTCGGCGGCGTGGAGGTGGCCGAGGCTCGGGTCCGGCGGCGGTCCTCCTCAGCGCGGTGGTCCTCCTCTGCTCCTCCTCTTGCGGGCGGGTCGGGCGCGGCGCAGGCGGCTGGCGAGTGGGCGAGCTCCGGCCCGGCCTCTCCCTCCTCGGCGAGCCCGCGCCCCCTTCTCCCTCTGTCGCGGGCGCAGCGCTGGAGGACCGGCGGCCCACGGAGCTCCGCGCGACGGCGGCTTTCTCCTCCGGTCCGCGGTGGGTCCTCTCCCCGCGCTGGCGTTCTCTCTCCCCGTGGCATGGATAGCGTTCCTTCCGTACGTACGCCACAGTCACCGGACCGGAGCTCGACCTCAACCTTACCGGTGGTTTTACCGTTCCCCGCTGCAGCAGATATAGAACGCTAAAGTTTTTGGCGTGCGGGATAGCGTTCCCCAGTGCGGATGGTCTAAAGCACAAGGCGCATGGAGATGGATCCCAGTCAGCGAAACCAAGCACGAGCTCGTGTCCACACTAGCAACCCCAGCAAGCCTGCCGAGCGAAGCAATTGAATGACGCGCTCTGCCATGCCGCGGCGTAATGGCGCGCGAGATCCCGACCCACCCGCCCACCAACCAACACTTACTACTGCCGCTGCCTGCTTGGGGAGTTGGGGCAGCAAAGCCAGCCCGGGCGGCCGTGTCGCCACCGGAACCGGAGCCAGCCACCAAGCAAGCCGTAGCGTGACGAGGACGAGATCCGGTGGAGTGCGGAGCACGCGTGCGTGCCAGTGGGTCGAGCGGCACGAGGCGATCGATCGGCAGAGTACGAAGGAGGGCAATGGCTGGAGGGCATCGGGAGGGAGGCGGGGGAAATACTGAGTACTGACCGGTAGTCGTAGGCGCAGGGGCTGGCCGGCGACGAGCAGTTGGCGAGGGAGAAGGGCACGTAGGAGGTGCACGTGTCGGAGAAGCACGCGATGGGCGCCCACGACTTGGACGCGGCGGTGCGGAACACGCGCGCCGGCGACCCAGCGCCGGTTCCGGCGACGGCGCCGGCGCCGCGGCACTTGACCCAGGTGAGGTCGCTGCCGGTGTCCGCCACCAGCACGAACGGCTGCGCGGGGGTGCCCACGCGGAAGCGCACGAAGTACTGGCCCGTGCCGGTGTAGGCCCCCGACGAGAGCGGCATGGCGAACGCGGACGCGCCCACCTCGGCGGCGCGGCGCCCGCGGCGGGACGCCAGCTGCGACCTGATGTACGCGTGGCGGTGCACGTCGTCCCTCGCGCGGTCGGCCAGGGACGCGTCCGGCGCCGCGGGGACGAGCTCCAGCCGCGGCCGCGCGGGCCTCCTCACGCGCGCCTGGTGCCGCCCGCCGCTGGCTGCCGCCGCCGTCGCGGCGAGCACGAGCAGCGCTAGCAGCAGGTGGCCGCGCGACGCCATTTCTTGATCCCCCTTCCCTGCTTCGATCCGATCCGATCCCTTCACGCCGCCCCCCTCACACTGTCACACGATGGCAGCAGCAACGGCGAGCAAGGACACGCACGCACGACCCACGACCCACGAGGTTCTGCTACGCACTAGGAGGATGAGCAGCAGCGGCCATTCCACCTCCGCGCGCCACCTCTCGCCACGAGCTTTGTCGCGTCGCGTACTCGGCTCTGCTCGTATTTACTACTCCCCGATCGAACTCGAGGCCGAAGAAGAGGTGGCCGGAGCAGAGCTTTTTGGCTGCGTCCGTGACGGCGAGGCGAGGGAGGCGGCGTCTTTTATAAACAAAACAAAAGGCCGCTGGCTGGCGCTGCGCACGCTGCCCGTGGATAAAACGCGGTTGGATCGGGTCGGGTTGTGTGCCTTGTGCGCGCTTCGTTGGCATTTGGCAAGCGTGATTGATTGCCGGGTCGAGCGAGGATGATGATCTCCTTCCCTGCATGCCGAGGTTCGGTCCGATCGGGTTTCTGGGACGACATTTGCTCGCTGTCGCCGTGGGCCAGGCCATGGGCTCGGCCGTTCTAGTTGCCAGCCATGTCATGTGGGTCTCATCTCACTTCTAATCCATCCGTGGCTTCGGACGAACTGGGTCAGAAAGACAAGTTTTATTTTGTATTAATTTTTTCTATAAGTAAGGAAAGGAGACATGTTCGTCTATTTATTTTCAAAAAAAAAAGGAAAGGCATGTTTATGTATGGAAGATAAAGCCAGCAAGCAGAGAAGGCAGCCTTTGCAGAATCACGGCGTGGAATGGAATGGAAATCTTACGGCAGTAGCGGGTATCGCGACAGAAATCCAGTTCTGCGAGCTCGCCGGCTGGCTGATTTCAGGGTGGGGAATTGAAAGGCAAGGCGATCTGCAGAAGATGGACTTGCCAGTGCACGGCAGATTCTTGCTGCCGGATTTCGAGGCCGTCCCGTCCGTATGCTGTTGGTAGGATGGCGACATCAGCGTTTCTTTCTACTGTAGTAACAGCACGCCGGATTCGCCGTTCTGATTGGCGATTCCAATCAGATCGGTTTCCCAATCAACACGTATTCCTGCTAAAGTATGCGCTGAACCAGGACAGGCATGCAGATGCAGAGTTGCTAGTACCCTGATTACATGCCGCTCGGTTGTTTGTTCTCTTGCGTCGTGTGGGGTGATATGTGACAAATCTCTGCTCAATGAGGCCGGAACGTCCGATCGGCAGCTACTGTAGATTACATGGCGGGACTCCGCGCGCACGTTGTGCCACCCTTCCGGTGCCATGTTGTGCGTCCAGGTCCAAGGCATGTCCACAGGTGACAAGCCCCTATCATTTTGCTCCGATAATCGATCGATCCCACGCAGCGTTGGCACAGAAATGCTGGCTTCCCAGGAGCCAGGAGTCAGCACCGATGACGGATGCATGAGCCCACGTGTCAGGACGTCGACACAGACCCGTTTTGGTGACGCATGCAAGTAAGGTGACAAGTGGCACGGCGACCAATGACACGGCTGCATGTACATCCGCTCTGCTGCGAGTGTAGCGTAGCGTACTCCTACGCCTTGCTCGTTCGGTCGTTCCCCTTCCCCGCGCGTCGTCGTCAAGGGCGGTGACGCATGCACGCCGCCACGCGGCCGCCGCCGTAGCGCTTGCCGGCTGGCGCCTCACAGGATGACTAGAACGGGCGCACACAACGACGAAATAAAACGTACAGGTGTTGAGATCAGTCGGCAAGCTTACCATTCTCCTCGACAACTAATCTTCCTGTCAAGTACGTTACGTACAGTACGTAGGCACGTAGACATGCATGCTCACTCAAATGATGGGTCCAGATTATTCTTACAGCGATGATGAGACGATCGATAGAATAATATACCTACAGTACAGTTAGGCGGCCGGGGAGCGTGCAGCCTGGACAGCTCACGCACGGCGAAAGGCACAGTGATCTTGAGCTAGCACGCACCGAATCCGCCTACGAAAAGGGACGAGGAGAAACCGCACCAGAACGACACTGCATGCAGCGCGCGATGAAACGATCCGAGACAGGCAGAGAGAGATGCTCATGCTCGGCCAGTCGCCATGCTATTGCATAGCTAGTGAGCGAGTGGGCGCTCCTGCTCCGCTGCTGCTTGGTGCTGGTCAGGGCCGCCAGCTAGAGGGCAACAACAGCAGGCAGGCAGGGCCAGATTGGGTGGATGGATGGACGAACAGGAAATGAAGGAAGAAAGAGATGCATGGCTCTTGGCATGGGGTCGTTCGATCCGGTGCAGCGACCAGCGAGTCGACACGATGATGGCGCGCAACGAAAAGCCGGCCCTGGGCACATGGGCGCATCATGCATTCATGCTCGACTTACTCCATGCATGCGTACGTGCGCTCGCCCGACCCGGCCAAGCCTTCGGATACCTCACTCACTTTAGGTCGATGTGGATCCCATCTTCGCTGTTCATCATGTTCTGCCGTGGGGTCCGATCGATGGAGCCGTTTGTGTCCGTCGTCTCCGTCCGACGACGACTGTTATTTCGGTGGCGCATGTCTCGGGCGCTCTGTTGGCGGCTGCATGCCCGCGCGCCGCTCCAAACGGGCACTGCGCATGCGTCATGCGTGGAATCGGCGCGCGGCGCCTCGTGACCCGATGGAATTTTTGGTTACTGAACTTGTTCGTTCGGAGTACGTTCAGGCGGCTTTCAGCTCATCTTTTCGGCCCTCCGAATCCAAAGAAGACAGGCTTCGCCTTTCGCGTCTGTTACCCAACTGCCTCGCTCGACCTTTATCTACCTGGACTATGATCAGCTCTGAGAGCTCTCATCATTGGATCCACGCACGCGCCGTCATGATTCGCCTTAGGTGTTCCGCTAGCGTTAATCGAGCAGGTGATCATTGTTCATCACTGCTCCAGCATTGGCCTCTAGCTATCTCGCGGCATCATCGCTCGTCCAAATTTGTTGGCCCTGCACACTTCGTTCATATATCCAATGTGGCTTCATCTGAACTCTGATTCTCTGAACCCATTTCCTTGTGTGCTTCCGGCCGACGAACGACTGAAGCTGTATCATCACAAACTGGCAATTGCTTATTAGGATAGCTTACTTGCTCTACTAAACTTACCCTGCATCACAAACTGGCAGTTGCTTATTAGGTTAGCTTGCTCTACTAAACTTACCCGGTCAGGGTTCTATTGCCAGCTACCTGCATGTTCTTCCAGGTATTGTTCGCTGCGTGCAAGCATCCAAGTTCCCAAATAGAATGTTCAGAATGACTGGCAACTTGGACATACTGGCCCTAACTGCCGATTACAATTGCTGGAACGAGCTTGAAACTAACCTGTCTGGCCACATGCCGTGCGGGTATTCTGCCAACCACATGGCCGAATCGCAATAGAAAAAGGGCTAGGCCGGGTAGCGGCGAGCCGGCGAGGCGCGGCGCGGCAGGGATACGATTCGTTCTTGCGTTCCCGCGGATGATCCATTTGACCACCACATGTTTGGTGTACTGCTGTTCTGGCTGCATTTTTCTTTGCAAAACCGAAACACGTTTAGACGCTAGGCTGTAGTACAAGGAAGGATGGCTGGTGGGGAGATACAGGTCCTTCAGAAGTGAAAGAAGGTTTGTACAGTACATTACAGCTTGGAGACAGTCTATGAGACATGAAGCTTCCAAGCCAGTGCTTGGAGCAGCATACGCACAACTACCTATACACGGCTACACAAGTATGATTTGATTTCCTTGGCAGTTTGCAGATGCATGTATAGCCTGCAGGATCTTGGTTGGACTTATTAGGTGACTATAGTAGAGTAGAGACAAGCTTATCTTATTGAACATTGTCACCTAAGATGCGAGAGGAAGGAGGTAATCAGGTCATGATGATGAGATGTGCATACAGAGCTGCTGAAGAAATGCTAAAAATCTGAAATACCGGATGGAACCAAGAGTATCAGCTGGTAGAAATTAGGATACATTATCACTCGGTAGTAGGTACAGGTACAGCCTGTGAGTGTTCACACTTCACACACCCTTTACTAAATGACCTCTGAACAATATTGCAACAACTATTTCAGTCTCTAAATAACCTCAAAATATGTAATCAAGAGATGTAATTCTTATGTAAATTTTATCTTCATATATTTCCATATGAAAGCGTCATAGTTGGAATTATGCTGCCTAGCGTGTATATCCTTGATAACTTGTCACAGTACATATGATGAGAAATCCAGAAAAACCCACATGGTGGAGCGAGAAGTCATTGGGGGGCCCACTGTTTTTGCCATTTCATGTGACAGTTTTTAAAATCGCCAAAATATTTAGATGTTGCCATCTCAGCTGATGGTTCTTCTATCTGGCCCAAACTGAAGACTATTATTCCTCAAAAAAAGAAGAAGACATCCCCTATAATATAATAATAATAAAAAAAGAAAAAGTTTATTTTGCCTCCCTCAACTATCGCGAAAGTCAACTTTTCCTCCCTCAGCTCTAATACCAGAAATAGTTCCTCTCTCATCTTTCAAAACCAGTCACTTGATCTCCATGGTTGTTTCCTTTGGTGGTTTTTCTTTTTTCTTTTATGTTTATTTCGGCTAAATCTTTAAGGAATCATAATAAATCATAGGAAAATCATAAAATGGAAAATCCAGCTGTATTGGATTTCACTTGAGTAGATCTACATAGTGAACATATGATATATTATGCTTTATCATAAAGTTTTTGCTATAACTTATATCTATGTTTTTCTGTAATTAATTCATAGTGGCGGTTTCTCTGGTCCAATTGTGGTGAAATTTTATGGTGGGCTAATCATTATATTCTTGAGTTGTAGTAAAAATTTCATGCTCATTGGATCACGTATGATTGAGTTATAGATTTATCTAGGTTTATGTTTGTTAAATAGTTTTTAAATGAAATTAAATCTATAACTCAGTCATACATGATCCAATGAGCATAAAATTTTCGTTGGACTCCACATGAGTAGATCTACATAATAAACATATGATATGGTATGTTTTAGTACAAAGTTGGTGTTGTAGCTTTAGATCTAAGCTTTTGTATAATTAATTCATATATGCAATTTTTGTTGTCCAATTATAGTAAATTTTTATGGTGGACTAATCATTGAATGCTTGAGATGTAGCAAAAATTTCATGCTCATTGGATCATGTATAACTGAGTTATAGTTTTATCTAGATAAACCTAGATAAGTCAATAGAGAAATTTATAAGTGAGTCATACATGATCCAATGAGCATGGATTTTTTTCTATAGCTCAAGCATGTAATGATTAATCTACCATGAAAATTTCATCACAATTGGACCAGAGAAACCGCAACTATGAATTAATTACAGGAAAACATATATCTAAAGTTACAACAAAAACTTTGTGCTAAAGCATATTATATCATATGTTCACTATGTAGATATACTCATGAGAAGTCTAACACAATTGGATTTTCTATTTTATGATTTTTTTTATTTACTATGATTTTTTAAAAATTTGGCCGAACTAAACATAAAAGAAAAAAAAGAAAAACCACCAAGGGAAATAGTGATGGAGGTAAGTGACTGATTTTGAGAGATGAGGGAGGAACTATTTCAGCTTTAAAGTTAAGGGAGGAAAGCTGACTTTCATGATAGTTTTTTTATGGGAAGTAAAATTGACTTTTTCTAGGCCGCGTTTAGATGGCCAAAAAGGCCCAAATTTTTTTGCGCAGTAACTGTCATATCGAATCTTTAGACGTATGCATGAAACATTAAATGTAGGTAAAAAAAATAACTAATTGCATAGTTTGTATGTAAATGTCGAGATAAATCTTTTGAACCTAGTTAATTCATGATTGGATAAATTTTACCAAATAATAACGAAAAGTGCTACATGAACTTTTCCCCAGAAATTTTTGGATCTAAACACGCCCCTAATAAAAAAAACCCCGAATACAGCCCAATCAGAACCTGTCCCCTTGCCTTCGGGCTTCGGCCTTCGCCGCCACATGAGGCCGCGCTGCCAGGCCCACGCAGTCCCTCCGGCCGCGGCCCGCGAGAGCCACGCCGCGCGGGCGCCCCCGCCCACGCGGCAAGCAGCAGAAGCGACTCGCTATCGCTAGTAGTGAATCGACTAGAGCGGCGTGGTCTGTTGGTCTCGTTGGCACGCAGCCACGCACTAGGCTTGGCAGGCTTTCTCCTTCCCCAAGCCAAAAACCCCAGAGGCGAGAGAGAGGGCGAGAAGAAGTGCAGCGCGGCGCGGCGGACAGCACCAGATGGAGCCCTCACCGGCGGCGGAAGAGCTGGGCGCGATGCTTCGGGTGGCCGCTGACTTCGCGTCCTACCCAGGCAATGCCCCTTTCCCTTCCTCGCCTCGAATCTGGGCGGATGAAGTAATTGCTCAGGTTGTCTCCGCCAGCGCCGGGGTTATGCTTGACTCTGATCGTGACAACGGTTCGGATCACTTCAGTGTGGAGCTCGCTGCGCTGGAAACCTAGTAGGGGATCTGGTTTGGAGCTCTTACTTCAACATTCGGTTGATTCTCGCGCGGATTCTGCTATTGGTTGGAAGATATGTTCGCATGCCCTGCTGTAGTGGGGAAATTTCCCGTAGCACTATTATCTCCAGTCTCATCAATTAAGTCACGACTAGCTCTAATTTTATTTTTAAAGCCGGAGATACCAGTGGCTTGTATTGCACCATGTCTTTGTGCGTGAGTGTGTTTTGATGGAAGGCTATTTTCCCCTACTAGAAAGGGAATTACTTAAATTTTACGCAGATTCACGACATAATAATGGCTACATATGTCTGCTGAAGCGTTGAGTATCAAAGTCTTACTTAAATTTTAAGCACGCTAGTTAAATTTTGAAAGGCATAGGTAGACTAGTCATGTGATGACTAGATGACTGAATCTACATGTCATTTGTTGCAGGGTTGCATAGTGATGATACTGTGAGGCAGTTCCTGGAACGATGTCCTCTGCCTAAGCTCTTAGGGTATACCTCTTTTCTTTCCTCCAATTTTTTAAGTTGTCGACTTGTATGTTCCTGTGCCATGTAATTCATAACAATACAGGCCCAGAAAAAATTACCTCCTTTCGAGAACCTTTTAGAAGTTTTATCCATATGTGTTCTGATTCCAATTTGTCATAGAATATGTGTCTCAATTTGACATAACTAACTAATTAAGTATATCTATTGTAAGGAATATTGACTATTGTTTTTTTAGTTTACAAAATATTTTTTTATAGAATGCTATTTTTTTATAGATAATATAGAATATACTTTTCTGTTTCTGTGAAATTCTCTTACACTGACAAAGCCAACTTTTACAGTTAGCGCCTTATTTATACTGTCTACTGGCACCTTATGTCTTTTATCCTATTTCAGTGATGCTGTTTGTTTTTCTTTGTCCTTTAGTGCATTGCAGAGTGAAGCAGATGTACCTGGGATGGTTGAAACTGTCACGGAGTGTTTAGACAAAATATTTTCCTCAAGATATGGAGCGTCACTTCTGCCAAGCTACGGTGTATGTGTAACTATCTCCTTCTGACTTGCTATCTAGACATGTCCACCTACTCTTACCTAGCTCAACATATAAAAATATCTAACAAAACGATCAATGTTCATTCTTTGTGAAAACTCCTTGCTTAGTTCTCATGCATACCGGTGATCTGAAGTCTCCATTGTATTTTTAAATTCCAGGCATTTATTCAAGCTGGATTGCTCACAGACTCGAAGCAAATCAGAAAATTAGCCTGCAAAGCTGTATGTACCTGAAAGTGTTTCTAAGTGCATGTTACTCGCAATTGCTGCTCTTTATTTGTTACTCGCATGGACACTCAGAAAACTTGGTTTTATCTGTTATATTTATTTAACTCCAATTTCTTTTATCCATTTCTAAATACACATTCAGGTACATTTCTAAGTGCATCTGTAAGCACAATGCATACTATAAATTTTATTGTAATTTCATTTGATTGCTTCTTTGAGATGACAGATGGATAAAGACAATTTCCTTCTAGTACATAGGTTTTTTAAAAGATTTACTCCATGTAACCTTCAAGGTTTCTTTAATCTGGAGTAGCTCATATTCTCTAGCGTAATCGGTCACACTGAACTTTGTGTGCTCACTGTGTTGACAGGGCACTTGTGTGCTCTGCAACTCATGCTAATCCCCTTTCATGTATGGTGCTCTTCATTCCAGTTTTGAAAATGTTCTACAAACTTTTGGCAGAACAATGTCTCACTGACTAAAATTGTTAGAAGAGTCAAGGGCCTATTGGGCCTTAGCCCGTTAAGGTTAATTAGTTGCTTGCTTAGGGGTCAAGTAAGCCTTGCTTGTAAATCAAGAAATCCTCTCTATATAAGGAGAGGAGATGTATCAATCTAATCAAGCAAGAGATTAGAAGGAAAAACCTTCTCTCTTGCCGGCCGTGGGCGAAGCCCCGCGGCCGGCGTTCCCAGCGCATCTCACAGCCCTAGCCGCCGGCCCTCCGCCTCTCGCCGACGTGAACAGTACCCGCGGCACTGTAGCGCGCGGGTACTGTAGCTCCGCCGCCGCTTCCCTCGACTCTCTTCTCCCAATCCCAACGACGTCCATAACAATCTGGTATCGGAGATGCCAGGTTTCGATGAGCCACTGTGGGATCAGCTCGCCAAGGCGACGGCCGACATCAACGCATGGTTGGCCGCCATGGAGAGCCGTCAGGCGGCGTTTGTGCGCCAGGTGTCGGCGGCGGTGCGGCTGCAGGCGGCGGCGCGTGGCCTCCTGGCGCGCCGACGAGTGCGGCGGCTGTGGGATCTGCAGCTGATTCAGCCCCGTACCCCGTCGCAGTTCCTCCAAGCGGTGCTTCGCCGCACGAAGGCAGACACCGCACAGCAGATCAAGCAACGAACGGACATCGCAGCGCAGCCGATGCTTATTCACCAAGTGTCGGCTGTGGTGCGGCTGCAGGCTGCTGCGCGCGGTCTCCGAGCACGGCAGCGGCTGCAGGAGATGCGCCAGAAGATGCGGGAGGCGGTCCTGGCGGCGGTGCGGTTACAGGCTGCAGCACGCGGACTCCTGGCGCGACGGCAGGCGCGGGAGATGCGTGGGTTGCAGCTGGTGCCTGTGCCCCGTGCTTCTTTGCTTCACCACCAGGCTACGCTTCGCCACATGGAGGGCCCCGATCTCGTCCACTGCGTCATGGAGATCGGGCGTGGCATCGCCACCTCGGGTGGCGAACTCGGTGTCTACAGCGCCGGCGTTTGGGGACGCGGGTGTGTGGCCACCCATAGGCGGGCCTTAATTAGCGCTGCCGTGCTCCGGCACCGGCCACCGCGAGGACGTCTCCGTTGGTCGTTATCGCGACTAATTCCTGTGGGCTATACCCGTACACCCCTCTCGTTCCGGTGGGCTCCATGGGATCCAGGTGGCTACACATGTGCAGGTCCATCACGCGGAGGGTGTCCGCCGTATCTCCAAAAAATAAAAAATAAAGAGTCGCAATCTATTTCAGGTCAATAAAATAAGCCGAGATGTAAAAGGCTTGTTTTTACGTGATAGGTTTATGTCGAGTCGGGTTAGGTTGCAGCTCGAGGACGAGCTGCATGTCCAGGTGGGGTGTAGTGTTAGAAGAGTCAAGGGCCTATTGGGCCTTAGCCCGTTAAGGTTAATTAGTTGCTTGCTTAGGGGTCAAGTAAGCCTTGCTTGTAAATCAAGAAATCCTCTCTATATAAGGAGAGGAGATGTATCAATCTAATCAAGCAAGAGATTAGAAGGAAAAACCTTCTCTCTTGCCGGCCGTGGGCGAAGCCCCGCGGCCGGCATTCCCAGCGCATCTCACAGCCCTAGCCGCCGGCCCTCCGCCTCTCGCCGACGTGAACAGTACCCGCGGCACTGTAGCGCGCGGGTACTGTAGCTCCGCCGCCGCTTCCCTCGACTCTCTTCTCCCAATCCCAACGACGTCCATAACAAAAATTCTGTATCACCATATCAGGTACTCCATCTTCTTGACAAGGCTGAAGATGGTGCTGCTGCTGTGCAAACAGTTGTGCAGCACAATCTGTATCCTCTTCTGATCAATTGTTTGATTGAGGGGTATTATTTTTTATACGCACACACTTTATTTAATCCTGTTGAATCATATGCACTGTAACTTGGTGATAAAATTTTATTTGCTGTCTTTGGTTTCTGCAGAGATGAAGAGATTTCAGCAATCATTTTGGACACTGTAAAGCGTTTAGCACAAATTCCTAAAGGAGCCGTGAGTCCAATAATTCTTCTTAGTATTGAACAGTTTTTCTGTGTGATGGATATTTAGTCTATTTCTTTCCTGTTTGTAGGAAGTCATATTCCCACCAGATGGTCAAGTATCTGTGCAACTTGGTAAAGTGGCGGCTCAGTCATCCTCATTGGTATGGTGTTGTGTGTCTCTTATGGCGCATATTTTGCAGAACCAACAAATAACAAATTAACAACAAGTCATGGCCTCGTGGACCAATGCCGGTCTACATGCACAAAGCTAGAAACACATGCTTTAAAACAAACCATTTAATCAATACTGCATATGATCTGATCCACTTATGTTTGACCTTATTAACTATATGCCATAAAATTTAAATGTAGTTACAATGGCACAAAAGTATTAAGTGATATCACCAAAACCTAATACAATTGCTACTATTATTGGTATCTTTCGACTTTATTGTATCATTCTTTTTTTTTTCCTCGAACCACGAGGAGGACTGTGTGTCACTCATTAAGGTAGAATAAAAGGTACATGGGTCTGGGAGACCCAACCCGAGCACCAGGACACACCCTAAGGAGACCGGCACAACAACACGCCACAAACTAACTAAAAGATGACCAGCAACTCCTAGGACTTAAGCTCCAGAGGGGAGCGACCTGGAAAAGAGTTGTGTGAGCTTGGAGGCCCCGGCCATGCACCAAAGACCGCCCTCCGTGCACACAGCACTGTACCTCCTGAACGTTCGGTCTTAAATTCTGTAAGACACAATCATTACGATGCTTCCAGACCTCCCAAGCTACCAAGATTATCAAAGTGTTCAAACCCTTTCTGATTTCCTATGGAGCCGCTGCAATAGTTTTCCTCCACCATCCCGAGAAGCGACTCACAGTTGGGGCAGGCGCCAGAAACAGCAGGCCAAGCTTCTGGAATATCAAAGCCCACACTTGGCGAGTGAAAACGCATTCAAAAGACTTACTTGGGACAGAGGACTTTGTGTTTTAATAATGAGCATGGCACATCAATACTATTAACAATGAATCTATTAATATCATTTTCATGTGTCTTCCAGAGTATTTACCATGTAATATAGTAATGGCCAAAGCTGCATGCATTATAGGATTTCATCGAAACTGTGTACCTGATGCCAATGAAATTAGTTACTACTGAGCGACTTTTGTTTATGTTGTACTGGATGCTTTTACTGTTGATCTGTAGACCACAACATGACCAATTGTTATTCATGTTTCTCGCTATTGTAGCCATGGATCCGTATTCTATCTTTGATAGCCAAGCTTTTCACCGTTTCAAGTTATACTGCTACTGCCATTCGTGATTCAAACCTTCTGAGCATATTTGAAGAGGAAATAAAAGATAGAAGAGATATGCTTAAAACCCTCAGTGCGCTGGAGGTCCTATATGAGGTAAAATGATTTTTTTTCTGTTCATTTGCATGTCTTAATATTTGGCTATCTCACTCAGAGTTTCATTGTGAATACTTGATTTATGTATAAAAAAACGGATTTACATATGAAAACTGTTTTTAAGGAGAAGGGGCTATATCCCTTAAGTCTTAAGATAATAATGTTTTTATTGTTTTTTAATGGTGCCCGTCATGTAAAAACTGGTGAAGCCGTGATTCATTTGCAAAAGACTTGCATTAGTATCATTTCATATTAGATGCTTGGTGAACCAATGTTTATCGCATTGTGATAATTGTAGTTTGTTTCCTTGTCTATTGTACCATGTCAACATGTTACATAATCCTGGCAGTCATAGGTATTCTGCTATCTAATGAATGATCACGATCAATGGGTTCAAGATTCTGGAGTTTCTTGGAGAAGCTATATATTTTGGCTAACCATTTCTTCTATGACACTGCAGCTTGTTGAACACCCTCACAGCAACATTTTCCTGCTGAAGACCAACTTGCTTCAACTTATAATTGATATAATCAAGTACTTGTCTTATGCCTTTATATCTCTGTTTTTCCTTCTGTTATGTTTTCAGCTATAGTATGTTGTCTTTTCTTTTGGTCTGTGTGCAGTGATTCCTCAGCTGATTCTGTTATACGGTCAAGGGCAGCTTTAATTAGTGGGAGGCTTCTTTCTTCAGCTGATGCTTTCACAGCAATAGATAAATCCTGTAAGCATCAATACACCATTTCAATTGTCAAACTTCCGGTTACCTATTGTTCCACAACTTTGAGCATTGAAGATTTTTTATTGTAAATGTTTCATCATCCTGCTTTAAATTTTATCAGACGACCATCTTCTGTAGTTTCTTACATGTGAAACTAGACAGACATGTTAATCAAGATCTCCCCATGTTTAGGTGTTACCAATCTGCTTGTAGCCATAGACAAAATTTTGAAGATGGAAGAAAGCCAGAATGCTGATGAAATTGATAGTGCATTGGAGACCTTGGGTCTAATTGGTACAAGTAAGTCATGCTTCTGCTTGATATATTGAAATCTTCACCACGTTGCCAGAACAAATCCTTACTGTTTCTTTGATTTTATGGTACAATAGCAAGTCAAGGAGCACATTTCTTGCTGACATCATCAAGTGTTGCCAGACATGTTGTGGAGTCATCCTTTGACCGACAAGGCAGAGGTAGACAGCTGGTAAGTTTGTATACTTATTTGCATGCTATGATTGAAATCATCACCTGTTACTGGTAAGGAGTCATATTGTTAGAAACTATCCCTCTTATGCGTTATGATACATATGCAGGCTGCTTTACATGCCTTTGGGAGCATCTGTGGTGTGGATAGACAAGAAGACCAGATGAAACTTGATGGTGAAGCCGAAGGAAACTTGAAGCGCTTGGTCTATACGACTGCAGCAAACAGTCCAAAATTAACCCCTTCAGTTAGTAGCAACAGTTTTTCTAGTTTGTCCATTTATCTGAATTGCTTATGATTCTGCCTTCTTAGTTATGTTTTTTATTAGCCTTTTTCTCTTGATTGTTTGCCAGGCTCTTCTACTATCAGTTCTGCAACAAGACCCGGACATTAGGATAGCTGTAAGCACCTTGTGCCCGTTAAAGATATTTTTGCATTTTGAATGAATATTTTCTTAACTCGGTTAGCTTGGATATTGTTATTGTGCACAACCTGATGAATGTTGAATGCATGACCATCTGCAGGGCTACAGAGTAATATCAGGACTGGTCATCCGGGAATGGTGCTTAAGGGAGGTTTGCCTAAATTCAGAGATAATCAGATTTGTTACAGACCCAACAATGGAGACAACAAAACTTGGTAAGTAATTAATACACTTGGTCCTAATCAAGTAATTATAACCATCTGAACTTGTTTCAACAGGAGTGCTGCATTATGGTATTATTTGATCATTTGGAATTGTTTTTGTCAAACTGGTTATAATTGAATGCGTTGCCATGATTAAGTCATTCATAGTTTACAAATCCTACCATGCACTGGGCTAATATCCATTTATTGGGCCAATTATTGTAATGGTATGTTGTAGGCATGGAAGCCCGGTATAACTGCTGTGTGGCAATCAACAAGGCCCTATCATCATCCCATCTTCTGCATGAAGCAAGCCTTTCTGGACTCATTGGGAAGGTAGACTCTCGCTCTCTCAGGGCTATCTGTCACTTTTGTTGCTTTGAGTCTAAAACGTTAACCAGCAATACAAAACGTTTTTGGTGCAGTTGAATGATGCGGTGAAACGGGGCCCTTACCTTTCTGATAGGAAGCGTGTGGAGGCACGGCCGGTGGTTGATACTGCAGAGAGGTTTTAAGCTAGCCCCAGTCTTCACCCAAAGTAAACGACGACTCACAGCGTAGTTAGGAGGTAACTGGGCGTGCCCTTCGTCTCATGCGGTTGGCTTATGAATATCAGACATACATATGGTGTACTTGGATGATGGGGAGGACAATGTGTACTCGCCGGCGATAACAAAACAGACATACCGTTTCTTCTGGTTTGCTTTGTGGATGTCTGATGCAGCCCATACCTGCAAAACAAACTCATCTGTTGCAGTACCATGCCAAATTTTGGGGAACTAGCAGATGCAACCAGCACTATTTTCTCATAATGAATGCTCAATCAAATCGGGTAATTTCTCCATATATATATATATATATATATATATATATATATATATATATATATATATATATATATATATATATATATATATATATATATATATATATATATATATATATATATATCTCTAAACCTAAACTATTCCTCGATTTGCATGAACTGAATCAACAAACCAAAACATCAGCCTCTGGGCACACAGTATTCTTTCTGTACAACATAGGAGTAGTTGCCTTGCCTCTACGTATGCAGCATGCGCACTCTGCATTATCTACACACGCGCACAGCTGAACTGTACACCGCGGCAAACAAGACACACAAAGACGTTGAGACGTCGACGGCAATGGAGGCCTCAAACGTGATCAGTGTCCTCCTGCACTGCGATGAGCAACGAGTACTTACCTTGAGCGCAACCTTGCCGCCTTCCATGCACAGCTTAGCGCCGGTGACCACCCAGTAGCCCGGCAGGTCGTCGGGGCCCCTGCTCACCTCGGTGGTGTCAATGTGCCTGGCCATCTTCTGAACCGGGAGCGGCACCGGCGGGCCCTTGGGGAAAATGGCGGAGTTCACCTCCACCTTCTCCGCCGGCGGCACCGGCACCGGCGCCAGGCCACCGGACAGCGCGGCGCTGAGCCGCGCCGACAGCGACCCGGACTTCCGCGGCACGACGAAAGGCCCGTCCCACTCGGAGCGGCGTATCTTCATGGCCGCGACGCCGGAGAAGCCGAGGCGCAGGAAGAGCACCTTCCTGAGGCAGCAGGAGTCGCGCACCTCGAGCCACGCGCTGGTGACGATGGCGGCGCAGTCGTCGATCCGCGCGCCGTTGTACTGCACGGGCGCCGTGCAGATGTGCGAGAGCAGCGGCGACCGGACGGGGTCGATGTAGTCGCGCTCGTTCACGGCCACGTCCTCCGCCGACGCGGCGTCGCCGAGCACCGTGACCGCGCCGGGCGTCGCCGACAGGTGCTGCAGGTGGACGCCCAGCCGGTCGTTCTTCTTGCCTTCCAGGAACAGCCGGATGCCGGTCACCGGGCGGTTGCAGGAATCGACCTTGGCAGTGTTGACGTGAAGTTTAGGGCCCATGAGGGTGAACTGGAGAGACGGCAGGCTGTTCTTCCTCCGCTGGAGACAGAGCGGGAGCTCACCAAACTCTGGAGCCCAGTGGCGAGGCACCTGGAACTCGAGAAACTGCTGGAGCTCTTCTATGGGCGGTTTGTCTGGTTCCGTTCCACAAGCAGGAAAACGAATGAGCAACCGACGATTAGACATCCAACACAACACACATCTGATGAACTTCAGATTTGCTACAGTACAACACGCTTACAACACATATATACATACATCTGAGGTAGAGGTTCAACGCGTGGTTGAGGAAGCCGCTGCCCCGGACGCCGGTGAGCAGGCTCGTTATGGGCACGAACGACATGGAGATCACGTCTGGGAAGCCGGTGATGGTGGAGAGCCACTTGCTGTGGCACTGCCCGCTGTCGACGCCGCCTCTCCTGATGTGAATGCACACGATGTCCTGCGAGGTCCCACTTCCAGAGGGTTAGTTTGTTTCTGGCTGTTGGCGCCATCATGGCGCATTGAACATTTGTGATGAGCAGTAAATCTGTTGGGGCAAAACTGCGTGCTTACATCTTTGTGAGACACGACGGGTGATCTGAAGGACTGCCAGGCGGCTGATCCGGGGCCAAAGTTTCCCTGTATGTACCACAAACAAGACTTTGCTCATTCGTTTCACACTCGGTTGTATTTGAATTGCATGGACTCCAAGTACGAGTTTTCAAACGCCACAAGACGACATGTACATGTATGTGGTGGGCAGAGAAGAAGAAGAGGAAGAGGAAGAGAGGAGTGAAGTGCTCACGTTTAGCCCCTGCGACAACCTGGCGTCTCCCGCGGAACCTGCCGTGGAATCCTCCTGTGACGAGGACGAGAGCCTGTCGTCGGCGAGCTTCTTCAGCCGGGCCTGCACGTCGCTCTGCGTGAGGTCGGAGCCCTTGAGCTGCTTCACGCACACCACGTCCTTCCCTCCCATCTTCACCCCGACGATGACGTGGGTCCCGTACTTGTCGATGAACCTGCAGGGAGCACAGCAGCAGCATTAGTTTCAGTTTCAGTTTCAGCTTCGCTGCGCGTCTCCGTCACCGCTGCTGGGACTGGGACGATCGACACGACACGTACTCGGCGAGCGCGGGGGGGTCCCAGAAGGGCGGGAGGTCCCGCTTGACGTCCTCCCGGAGGGCGAGGTTCGCGCGCACGGCCTCGACGCTGTAGAGCTCGACGAGGCGGGCGTCGAAGCAGAGGCTGCGCGTGGCGGCGGCGTCGCGGTGCCAGCATCCGCGGTAGTCGAACATGGCGTTGAAGGCGCCCGAGGGGATCCTGCTGCCCGCCAGCGACATCGACCGGTTCACGTGCTCCGCCATCTGGGCGAAGGGGAGCACGTCGGAGCGGAACCGCGCGCGCTCGCCCTTGTCGGCGACGACCCCGGCCGGCACTCCCGCCACGACGGCACCGCCGGGGAACGCCAGGTCCCGCTGGGACGGGCCCGCGCCGGCGGCGTCGAGGTCCACGAGCCGGCCACCGGGCTTGGCGCGGCCCAGGCGGAGGTCCCCCGTCAGGTCGTAGCCGCACCCGACCGCGCCCACGGCCGCCTCCGCCGCGTCCTGCGCGGTCATGCGCGCGCCCCTGGAGCTCCGCGTCGTCGTCATCGTCCGGTCCCCCCCCCCCCTCTGCTCTGCCCCGTGCGTCCGGGCGGGGGTTATAACGGTCGCAGCCGCGAGGGAAAGGCCTTCCCGAGCTGGAGCTGCTGCTGCTGCTGTGCCGCCACCGGCACGGTACGGTACTATTCCATCGGCCTGCCGTGCGGCGTGGGCGTGCGCGTGGCCGTTACGGCGTACACCTGGTCGACTGGTCATGTAGTGTGTGTGTGTGTGTGTGTGTGTGTGTGTGTGTGTGTGTGTGTGAGCGTGTGAGCGTGTGGCGTTGGGGGTGGGGCAGGCTGCGTGCGGGGGCTGCTGCAGGCGCGGACGGGGGACAGCGACGGCGCGGGCGAGGTCAAGGTCGTGGGGTGGTGGGGCACCATCTTGAATGGTGGGCCGGGGGGACGCGTCAGTGGAGTGACGTGCGGGCGGCGGGTTGACGGGGTCGAGGGCCGGGGCTCGTCGCTGTCGCGGCGAGGCAGCCGGAGCTTTGCTTGGGGCTGCGGCTGCTACCGGTCAGGGGCCAAAACGGGGCGTCGGGCACGGGGGTTTCAGCGTTTCGGTGGACTGGAACGGGGAGACCGCGGCCCGCCGGGGCTGATCCTGATATCAGAATTCAGGTCAGAACGACCGACCACCAACACGTAGGATACGAAGGAAGCAGCCGTGTCAGACTGAAAGGCCCTGTGTTGGAGGCTTGCTGCTTCGTCGTCTCATTTTCCTTCTTCTATATGCCGGCTGCAGCAAGTGGTTATTGTGACCTGTATAATGTACAATTGACCAGTGTCGTGTGGTATTTTTGTAGAGGCAATGGTTTGGACTTTTAGAGAAGAAAACGCCTGATGATTTCTTGGGTTTCCGAAATCGTCAGCAGTGGCAGGTTCATTCCGCATAGGGTCCTTTTTCCAGCCATCTTTCCATGCCAGTGAACTAAAAATCTGGTCCCTCGTCGTACGTAGTAGCCCTTTCTGTTTGTCTGACCTTGGAGACTTGCATGGTCTGCGACCGTGTCAACACTGAAATTCTCGTCGCACTTCACTTTCTACTCACGCGTACGAGGAAGGTTCGTGGAGGGTAGTGTGGCGCTGTCCAACTACGGTGGTAGCAAAACATTGTTACAGCAATGAAGAGTGAGCTAAGGCGTCCAGTGGCTCGTAACAAGTGAGTTTTTCACCACGGAACAGTGTATACGAGTCGTTCGATTAATCACGATTAATTGGTCTAATCGGTCTCTGGATGTCGATCAGGGCTACCAACTACCAAGATGACTAGCTCGACGAGAAATCTAGTCCTTAGATTAGTCGTTGCTTAATCATGATTAGTCGTCCAACTAGGAGGAGGAGGACTAGACTGGATCTATGAGATTGTGACTGCATGTCCTATTCATGTGCCTACTTAACTATGCTTAGAGGTGGGTTATCAAGCTGCCAATTTGGCCAGTTAGGTTAGCATAAATGTGCCCAAACTCCACTAAAAACATAGAGAACGGAGCAACATTGATTTCCGTCTCCCATGCCATCACTCAATTTCTCCAACCCACCCACACACACGCGTGTGCCATTCTTCGTCTCCTGCGTGCTATTCTTAGTGATGTGTCGTTCCTGACTTCCTGTGGTGAAGTTTGCCGCCCTTCGTGATGACTCTGCTGACATTGAGTGTGCCCTTTCCCTCCATCTTCTTCCCCTCCTCCCCTATCCCTCACTCTGAGTGCTAGCGCCGCCCCCTTCCTTACTCGTGACACTGCCCCTCTGCTACTCTGATTGTTTGTTGTGCTGCCACTCTGCTGCTTATTGGTACTAAGGCGTCGCACCACCGTTGTGTATACATAAAATCAATGTTATCAAGTCGTCTAACTGGTCACAATTAGTCGGGTTTATCAGTGCCATGCCAATCAGTTATGCACTACAAGTAATCGCGATTAGTCAAGCTGATCGGTGCCATGGCGATTAGGATCGATTAGACGATTTGATGATCGGTGTGCCACACCAACTAGGATCTAATAGAATCGATTAGACGATTTGATAACAATGACAGCAATCAATTCTCACAGTCACCAACTAAATGCCAGCAATCAACTCTCACAAGTAAGTCACCAACTAGCCACTAATATGGTCGTGATGCTTGTTTTATTGTGTATACGTATATGTATATACAGATAGGCACGTATAGTATGGATGACTAGGACCGACCGACAGATAGGTACGTATAGCATGGCGACTAGGTTCAACTGTATGATTTGTAAACATCGCCACGGAATAGTGATATCATCCGCCACACAGGAAGTGCACTGAAACTTTGAGATACAAAATCACTTATCTGACACAAAACACGAGGCGAATTACCATCCCTGAAAAAGAGAGGAGCTAGGCAGCTAGCACATGAGAATTGAGAAGAATACTGATCACCAATTAGCAACAGAGTAAATAAAAGGTAATAATAATCCTAAATCAGGATCCAAATATTTGCCCAACTTGTGTAGTATTGTCTTTCGTATACATGCACGTGATTTTTTCTGCAACCAAGGACATTTGCAAAAAAAAAAAAAAAAAAAAAAAACATCGATCGGGAAAGTAAACGGCTATTTTTTAGTCTATATGTAACCTCCTCTATATTTCCCTTGCAACAATGATAAGACTTGTCAAGAACCGACTATAAAAACATTTCATATCCACTTGACTTTTCTTAGGAACTGACTGTGGAAACCATTTCATACTCTCTTGTCTTCCTGTTCTTCGAACAAAGGAAGAAAGCTCCTCCACGCCACTGCTGAAAGAACAGAAGCACCGACAGTAGCAGTGCTCCGCAAGGTATGACGATGTCCCAAGCGAGGCTGAAGAGATCATCATGAGGGCTTGCATACATGTAAGATGGTGTCAAACTGGGCACAAAATGCTTTCTCCTGAACACATCATACACATGAGGCAGGGCACGGATTAAGGTGCTTCCAATATAGAACCCTGGGGAAAGGGCTCTAACTTTGGAATCTGAGAACACATTTAGGATCACTTGAGGGAGCAAGAACCCATCGAGTATCAATCCACAATAAGACACAAGGTCCTCCCAGAATGCATGCTCAATTGGCTTCAAGTGGACAACCTGCCTTAGCATTCTTCGGCTGTGGTTCGATCTCATGTGAACAACCCAAGTAATAACTCCCCCAATGATGTACAGTGGCAAGCATATCCAGAGGACTTTCTTCTCAGCGGCCCATGACTCAGCTTTGCTGACATCCACAGATCGTGCAGACCAAGCCAGCTGAAGAAGCCGCAACTGTAGCAGAAAGGTTATCATGGTAATGATTCGCACCATAACTTCATTCACTTCAAGCCATCCACCACCTGAAAGTGGAACAGTCTGTTTGTTGCTGTTCTTGAAGAGAGCGTCAAAGTTCAGCACAAGAGGGATCATGTAGCCCAAAGCCAGAACGACAAGCATGGTGATAGACATGGCAGGAAGCGCTTCAGGGACCTTTTTGACATGAAATAGCTGCACAGCAATGAAGATGCATGCTAGAGTCATAGAGATCAAGGCCATGGTGCTCTCTAAGTCTATTCTCCATATTGATTCATCCACTTGCTCTACATACATCCCATATGAAGCAATGTCCAGTGTTTCAAAGAAAAGAGGGTCAGTCTTCTTCCTCAAGCTTTTGATCGTCCCCTTCACATGCTGTGCAACTTTTGCATCCAAAGAAGAAAACTGAGCAGTCACCAGAATTTCACAATCTGACGAGACATTAAGCTCTCGACAAGCGATCATGCAAAGGGAACCTGTCTTAGTATCATAAACACCCTCAGCAGAGATATGTCGCCGATTGAATGATTCTAGAGACCAATTCCCAACATAGTAGATATCATAGCTGACATTAAGCAGTCTTTGCTTCATCTCGGCTGTGACATGATGAGAAAAGGGATCTTGAACCACCAAAGAGTTGCCATCAAACAACATTGACCCAATTGTGACAGGTGAGGCATATCCAGAGCCGCCTCCTTTCTTCACGAAAAAACGGAACACCAAGTCTGGGTATGAATTACTGTCTGGGAACTTTCCTTTCCTGTTCTTGTTCAATCCAGATTTCTCATAGTGCTTCAGAGCCTCAACCACCTTAGTGTAATTATACTTCAAACCAGAAAGATTGCCCCTATAGTTGGGAGTGATTGCACTAGAACCTGCAGCAATGGCCTCACCACTTTCCAGACTTGCATTCCAGACCAGACCAGCAGAAAAGCTCCGATGCTGTAACGACCACACTGCTGGGAACCAGAAGCTCATCCCAATTCCACACTCACCCACTGCCAAATCTGCACGGGATGGCCCCGACTTCACCACGTGACACCCTTTGAGACAAAGCCGGCTGCTCTTCTGATCCCAGAACCCATCCACCACGACAGCCTTCTCGCCCAGCATGAAGTAGTACCTTGATACCTCCGTCTGGTTAGTGAACGCCACAAAAGCACGGACAGCGCCATCATCGTTGCAGTGCATCCGGTTGACATACATGTAGCTTTGGTGAATCCCCAGTGAAGATGCAGTCGACTCGCTACCATTCGGGTAGTCCAACCTGAACGGCGATTTGAGCATGGAACTGAGGTGGGCGCACGAGAAATTCCTATTCTCGAACACCTGCAGCGCGTCAAGCCTCCCCGCAGGCGGCGGCGGGCAGGAGGCGCTCTCCCCGTACGCGTAGCCCTCCTGGGCGTAGGCGACGAGTGAGATGGGCTCGACGGGGTTGGTGGTGTCGACGTTCTCGAGGCGACCGGTGACGAAGGGCCGCGTCACGTTGGCGGGGCTGGGGAAACCGAGGCGGAGCACGACGGGGAGGAAGTGCACGGGCGTGCCGTCGCCGGCGCGCCCGGACCCGGTGCCGACCATGCAGAGGTCCCCGGACGCGATGGAGTAGTAGCCCTCCAGGCCGAAGGTGATGGAGCCGCGCTGCCCCGTGAAGCGTGGGAGGCGCGGGCGGAAGTGGCGCGCGCGGCCGTCGTACTCGAAGAGGTTCCGGCCGCCGCGGTCTCGGAGCCAGCGGCGTCCGCTGGAGACGGTGAGAGTGGCGGAGACGTGGAGGAGAGAGGCGTTGGTGGTGCGGGCGACGGAGGAGGGGAGCAGCGAGAAGGAGCGCGGCTGGGAGGTGGCGGAGCCGAAGATGCGGTCCCCGCCGTCGAAGTAGCCGGTGGAGACCTCGGGGACGGGGAACGGGGCGTCGGGCCCGAGCGCGGAAACTTGGCCGCCGGGTAGGTCAAGCGCGGACGGGAGGTCGGGGCAGTGGCGGGAGTAGGAGAAGGTGGACACGGAGGCATCCGCCGCGGCGGCGGGGATCAGGAGTAGAAGCAGGAGGGGAAGGACGAGGAGCGGCTGGTGGCTAGGGTTAGCGCTCGGTGGCGCCATTTGGGAGGTGCAGAGGAAGCGGGGAGTGAGATCTCGTCTCCCCCTCCCCTCGTCCATCTTCTGGTTTCTGTTCGGGGAAGGAGGAGAGGACGATGGGGAAGGAGAGGAGCGGCGGAAGGCTTGACTTCGCGGGTTTGAGCTGTCGATGTGTTAGATGGGAATCTTTTTCTTTCCTTTTTTTTCCTGGCTTGGTGGGAATTTTTGTTCTTTCCCTTTCTTTTACCAGAATGAAGTTACTGCTTCTGTCCAGATGCATTCTTGGTTAATGTGTTTTAAATTTAACCAAATATAAAGTACAAAAACTAATATTTATGGCACCAAATAAATATAGTATGAAAATATATTATATGTCAAATCTAGAATACTTATTTGATATTATAAACATTGATAATTTTTTATTCATAGTTAGTCAAAGTCAAGATACTTTAACTTGATATTGTGCTAGAATTATATTCTTTTTCGAATGGAGGAGTACTATACAAGATTTATTCATCATATAGAGTTGTTGGGTATTAATTTACATCCGCCCATGTTGTTGAGGTAATTTTACCTTATTTTACAATCTCAGTAAAAAAAAAAGCACTCTAGCAAAGACCCTGCTAGGGCAACTATTTTTAAGAGGCTCCCCAAATTCTTCTCCAAGGCTCCAAGCCTTTACTCCCAATGGCTCTAGAGAGAGACCTTCTATTTTCCCGCTGGTGTTATTTTCATTCACGTTGATTACTTTTCTTGTAGTCGTTCGTGGCACTGCACACTGGTTTGAGTCGCCGAGGAAGCATCACCCTCTTCAGCAAGATCTACCCTCCTCGACCTTTGGCGGCTCGAGGCCGACCTCGTAGATACCTTCTTCCCCGTTCCGAACTTGGTCCTTGGTTCTGATGGTGCCTCACACTGCACTGAACTCCTCCTTAAGCTCGGCCCCTCCCAAGCAGCACCTCTTGCCAATCAACACTCTCACCAAGCTTAGCTACTTTAGCGAGAGTAAATCTGATCATGGCCACTCGACCCAACCCGCTTGAAAAAATGGTCTTACTTGACATAGCAAGTGTATCGGGTGGCCTTAGTTGTTTATCTATAACCTAATCTAACATAGGAAACCCCAAAAACTTAAGAAATAGGCCCACTAGACTTGCCCGGATGTGTCCGTCAGGCCGACGTAGCCATCTCCGACCCAATTTGGCATTTGATCAAGTCTAACTAAGAACACTCCTTCTGACGGCTCTCCAAGGTACGAAGCTGTTTTTTATTGAAAAAAATGAATGCCGCCCATAGAAGTGATGAAATTGGTGAATGAGAAGATGGGAATTCCCTTTCTTTGTTCATGGATTGGGTGGGAAAATTGCTTTTATTTTTTTCCACTTTTTTGACCAGAGTGATAGGCTTTTTTAATCCATTGGGGGTGACGATCTATTGGGGCAGTGATGATGTACTATTCATCTGATCATATTGTTGCCTGTAAAGTTGGTTGGGGTAGTAATATGCATCCACCCATGCGGGTGGGCGTTATGGAGCATGTGCCCAGTTGGCCTGAAACAAGCGTGCATTGCCTAGACCACGATAGTGTGAGCAACCGAACGAACCCAGTAAATAGTAGGTTTCGTAAAAGAATACTTGGGAGGCGTTTGTTTCAGATGGCGGCAAATCCTGGTGGTAAAAGCAGCTCGTCCAGTCGTCCTTCGTCCGAGACTCCGAGTGCATCTCTCCCTGTGGACGGCTGCGCGAGCGCAGGACAGGAAACCGGAGCGCATCATCGTCCACTGTACTATATACGAATATACATACGATACAATGAACAGTCAACAGTGGCAGGCACACCGAACCTGACAGCCTGAGGTAACGAGATCACACGAACGAATTAGGCAGGAATCGCCTGATCCACCTCATTTTGATATCCAAACGGTGGTCCCAATCATATCCCGACACAAGCTGCCGAGCTGCGTACGACGGCTCCGCAGATATAAAGCAGCACATAAATACCCTTACAGGCTATATAGCTACGGTAGAAATGTAGAATGGTGTCCCTAAACGCCGAATATGTCGCTTATGTTTTACCAGAAGAGCTAGACAGGGATATAGTATTTACATAGACTACCTACAGAAGAAAGCAGTTAGACGCTCGGCAGCTCAGGCATTAACTTGCTGTGTGGCGGTGTGGGATAGGAGCCGTAACTTGAATGGTTAAGTTTATTTCTTAGAGCAAGCCGACTCTGCCTTACAGCCTCAATGTTGTGTCCGCTGCTGATGTGGAACCTCCAGATCTTGCCTTTTCGGTGAGGAACTTGCCACAGTCCGCGCCCTTCGCAGTGAACTCCATCAGAAGTTCCTCAACAAGTCTCTTCAGTGACTGCTTGAACCTCACTGAGCAGCTCGTATCACCCTCATCGACGTCCTGCACTCCATCACCAGAAACGCATCCAACCTGGGCACCATCCAGGTAGGCCCTGCAAGCTACAAGGATGTTGCGCCCATACTTGCGGAAATGGCCAGCAACAAAATCCTCGAAATTCTGCAGGCAGTACATCCATGTTAGATTTGCATATGAAAGCATAGACGGCTAAACAAATAATAGTTCTATCACAACAGGTACTATATTACAAAATCAAATCTCCATGTTCGAGCGGTTAAGCCCCATATTCAGCAAGCTTGCCATTGTTATATTGGTTTCGAAAAGCTCAGTAATACTACAGAAACAAGTAGTATTCCCATAATTAGAACAATAACAGAGGCATACCTTTGGTGGATTTCGAAGAGAGTACAACATCGTCCTGCAGGATAGCAGGAACGTATCTTCATTATATGTCAGGGATTTCTTCTCCCCATGAGCTGTGTTAGCATGCATAGCATAGCCAGGCTCATTGAAATAAGGCTTTGCATTCAAAACCAAAGCTTGAATAGAGACCAGGACCTGCAGCATAGTTGAATTGGCTGGATTCCACTTCTCACATCCACTGCCAGTCCAGGTGTTTAGGAGGCTAAGGCACACCTTCCCACAAGCATACAAGTTTGGATTAAGCCGCAAACCGCCAGCACGGTAATTCACCATCTGTATAAAATCAACTGATCATCCCATGATCCATAAAGCAAACTGAAGAAGCAAGGAAAATAATTAATTGATATACAAGTGCAAGTCAAGAAAACATTACCGGTGGTACATTTGGATACTGAGGAGGGAAGTAAATGTCAAAGAAGAAGAGACCGTCATGGTAAGGAGTACCAGCTGGTCCCATAATGACAGCTCTAAGCAGGTCCATTCTATCCTCATATGCCCTCACAAATATAGTATCTATTCAATTTGGAGAAAAATACAAATTAGAATATTTTCTTGAAAGCAGACGAGTGAGATTATAAACATTCTTGGCCCTTATGAATAGAGCCTTCAAAGTTATAAAAACAGTAAGAAAATGTTCTCAAGACAAAAGAAGCATTTCAACTAACAAAGGCATGGTTGCACCAAGTGTGGTACTATTAAAAAAACACTAATGCGACCAATTCATAAAATTACGGTATAGTAAGCAACAGCTACCTACCTGGCAAATCTCTCTCTAGGACTTTCCACTCATGCTGAATACGTTTCACCCAGTCTTTTGATGGCTGTTAAAATAATTTTTTGAGTACTGAACTGAACCAAGACAATAAATGATAGCAAGGGCAGGGCAAAAAGAAAGTTACCTTTTTTACCGCCTGAACCCTTCTCTTTTCTGGCTTTGAATAATAATGATCACTATGATCATCAACAGTATCAAATCTTTTTAAGGCCTTGTATTTTTCTTCGATTTTATCATCTACAGCCTTAGTGGGTTTGGTCTTATTTGCAATCTCAATAGCAGTCTTATGCATCCATGGTAAAGAAGCCTCCAAACCAGGTGGAACATCAAGGTTATCAAACTTGGCAGACAAACCAAATTTAAACTCACTTTCAATAAGTGGAGCATCGTAACCATCATCCTCAAACTCATCTTCATCATAAGCATAGTCTTCTTCAAATCCCTCATAGGGGTAGTCATCAGAATAGTTGTAAACTGACTCATCTTGAAACACTTTGAGGTCAGCCCAGGAATTGGTATGTTTTGGAGCATATGTGCTTGGGCCAGGGCAGTCCTGAATCCAACCACTCTGAATTTATTTACACAGAAAAGAATCTGTCTGAGCTTGCATGGTATAAAAGCAAATAATATGAGAAAGAAAAAAGATACGAGGCAATTTACCTTGCCATGCTTTGGCCAATTCATAGGGCATACAACAGTTTGCTTATTCTTGTCCACTGGTGCTTTATCACCAATAATTATGACTCCATCAGGATCATCATCATCAATTTCAATTACTTCTTGAGGTACAACCTATTGTTCAAGCAAGCACAAATTTCAGAAGAAAATGCATCACTTAGTAGTTTCTAGAACTGCAATTCAGTTCTGCAAGCAACACTCTTTCGACACAGTATAATTGTAACATGAAATGTGCTCAGAAGCTATTAATTTGCCATAATAAAACAAGAGCATTTGTTTGTCATAATTTTAACATTCACCCTGTGTACCTAAAGAACAGAAATTATGCCACATGTAATGATTCATGAAGATATTTCAGACAGTTTTAAAAAAGGAAATGACAGCGTAAAAGGGGGAACAATCCAGCAGCTACGAACTTTTAACCTCATATATGCACTTGACAAATGCCACTGTCATTGTCAATTCGTTAGTATATTAACCGCACCATACCTATGTCTATGAGACTATGGCAGAATGCGCCTATTAGTCAGCACTTGGTAGATATAACGAAAAGGCACAGAATAAAAGAAACCCAAAGGAGTGTTCTGCATAAACCCCCATGTGGTCACTTGGATGAAGGGCTCAATAGTAAAATGCAGATAATTTCCTTTTTCTGACAATATTTCTAGAACAGAAACAATGCAGAGAAACCAGGAAAGAGAGGGGGGTGGTGCTAACATAGATGTAGTTGTGACACGTGTGCACAATGCATATGATATGTCTTTATTTGAAAAAAATGGCAGTTCAAAATAGCTTCTTCATACAACTTTATGAAAAAAAAAATTCAAGGAATGACAAGATTACTAGGGCATCATTAAAATTTATGAAATGTTTTCAGCACTTTTACTTAGGAGGTGTCTCAAAGCTTATTTCAGACCAGCATTTCTCCCAATGAAATCTTTGGCAGCAATATATATATAAAGGCGCATATGAGTACATGTACAGGCAGGTGGCTGGCCAGGAATATGCCATCCACAATAGAATCCACTTGTTTGTCAATGTAACATATTGAAAATAAGATGGCTACTGTGATTACCAAAGAAAGGAAAAAATCTAACGTCTGTTGGGTGATGAAGACTGTCATAAGTTCACAAAAAGGATCAAGGACCTGATGAATCAAATGAAGATGCAAGGAGAACCGAACTAATATTATTAGAGGTAGTTTAGTATTCTTATGTGTGCATTGTCATGATGTAATTCTTCTTTCTCATGCTGATTGTTCTCTAAGAAACTAAGAGTTCTTGTTCCCATGAATTCGTTCAGGGAGTAGGTAAGCTTTTTTTTCCCTTTTTGCTAGAGAACATACTGCAATTTTTTTTTAATTCCACCAGTTCCATACTTCCATGGTTGACTACTACACCAATAAGATGGATTACCAAATGAACACTTTACAACACATCACACCTTTATTCAAATATGTGACATATGTATTAACTTATCAACTGCAATCTGCAGTTGTACAACCATCAGGCCTAATCAGAATTCGCTACTTCCTTAGCACAATAAAGAAAATCAACTAGACCAATCTCAAGGTATCCAAATTTATAGACAAGCAATATGAATTCTGCACAGCCTGAGAACCTCATTTTCACCTGACACACAATCATCGTAGGAGGAACACATAACCTAACCATTATCCCAGTACAATCCAGTGGGCATCAACAGACCGCGTCAACCATCCCACACGCACCACAAACCACAACTCCCGATTCCAAAACAGCGATGGTAACAAAACTAGGCGCAGCGAACAAAGGAGGAGGCGATTTAGACATCACCTGGCTCCGCTTCCTCTTGTGGTGGCTAGGGGCCCACCCCGCAGCCGCGGCCGGAGACACCTCGACCACGTCGGGGTCATCGAACGACGAACTGCCCGCGCAGAGGTAACTCCTGCGACGGGTACCGGAACGTCAGACAAACAAATCCGAATCAGAATTGAAGGAGGGGGGGGGGGGGGGGGGGGGGGGGGGGTTGTGGGGGGCGGGCGAGACGGGAGGAGGTGAGGGGCCAAATAGATCGGCGAAGGACGTGACTCACTTGGAGGCGCGGGTCTTCATCGGAGGCGCAGCAATGCGATCGCCGCCGATGGGGAGCGCCAGCTGTCGCCGTTAGGGTTCCGGCGAGGTGGGTGGGGGAGGGGGAGGGTCTGGGAGGATGAGTGCGGCGGCGGAGACTGAGGAGAGAAGAGAATTTTTGTTTATTTATACAAAAAGAAAAATGGATTTTTTTCGGGCTCTGTTTTCTGCCCGGCTTTTGGCCGACCGAACAGAGCTGACGGACCGGCCCGAAGGAGTAAAATAGTACACCCTCCGTTCCTAAATCATGTGACAAACAAAAAGAAATAGAGTAGTAAATAATAATAACGCAGTTTGGATTTTTAGAATCTATTTTATAGATCTCTTTATTTTAAGGCCCGGTGTCTCTCTCGGCTTTCTGCATATTAAGGGTGTGTTCACTTCGCATGTAAACCTAAAATATTTTCTCTTCTACTTATCACATCGAATCTTTGGACGCATGCATAGAGTATTAAATGTAGTTACAAAAGAAAACTAATTGCATAGTTTATCTATAAATATCGAGACGAATTTTTTAAGCCTAGTTAGTCTATAATTAAATAAATTTTACCAAATAACAACGAAAGATGCTACCGTAATTTTCGCTCACCTTTCACCGCCTGAACACACCCTAAGTTCAGGCAATCAGCTTCGCACGGGGGGCGGGCCGCTGCTTCAGTATCTGGACACAGGACACCTGGACCTTGGGAGGCTGGATTGTGGGCCCTGGGGCTACTCACGTGTGCTGTGGTGGGTCAATAATAAAGCATAACCACGTGTTCTCTAATATTTTAAGGCTAATCGTGTGAGAATTAGAAGGCGATTATCGATACATCTATCCGCACCAGTACGACGTAGAATATTTTATTTTATAGAGGCATCGATCAAAGTAAATAATAAAGGCATCGCTATTAGGCCCTTGTTTAGTTCCCAATTCCACCACCCAAATTTTACTATGCAAAAAGAAGATTCCTCATCACATCAAAATGTCGGCAAATGCATGGAGTACTAAATGTAGATGAAATAAAAAACTAATTACACAGTTTTGTTGTACTTTGCGAGACGAACATTTTGAGTCTAATTAATCAATTTTTAGATAATTTTTTACACTACAAAACAAAAACTGCTACAGTGTTCCGGCAGAAACACTGTAGCAGCCAGAGCCGAATCCGTGACCCCGACTTGGGATCTAAACACGGCCTAGATGGGGTATATTACATTACATGAGGTATTCTGTAAACAATGTGGGGGGTTATGCAGAAGAGCAGAAACATATGCATACGGCTACAATCCAATAACAAATTCTTTGTCACACATTTTTTTAATAAAATTTACAATCAGCATAGTATAAACACAAAGTTTTGTTGCTAGTCTAGATCTGTCAACAGGTAAACACAAAAAGATTTTTTTTTGGTGACAAGCAAACACAAAAATATCTAAGAATAGCAGATTAGCAGAGTAGAAGACGACGTTCAATAAAAGCACTTTGCTCACACAGCTAACATGCACCAATGCCCACGTTAGAATCCATGTCCTTCCCCCGTCATTATCCTTGCGGTTACTATTATTAATCAGAAAGGAGATGGCGACTTCTTTCTTTATGAACCTGTACACAGATGGTCCGGGGGTGTGATGCCAGCCGATATGCTACAATTGGTGGATGCAAAATTACAGAGTAAATGAATGAATATCTATGTAAAAATGAGGAGTTATCTATGTAATACTGAGGAGTTATCTCCTCAGAAAATCTTGGACCCCTTGTTTCATATGGGAACGCCTTATATCAATAGAAGCACACAAGTCGAGAGTTGTTCTATATATATATATATATATATATATATATATATATATATATATATATATATATATATATATATATATATAGGCACACACGTCCAGGGCAGGATTTAGGCATGGGGGTCATTCCGACAATGAAATACAGAGGCATACTTAAATTGCCTTTGCAAGATCATACATAACGATCAAATCAACGTTTGATTTGTGATACAAAGAAAGCTAAAAAAGCTTGAGAAAAATAATTTTTAGATTTTTAAGGCATGGCTCAAGTCAACATTACAACATGATGGATGCATCCGTAATTAAAGAAACACCTCGAGACGAACACTAACCCCTTATCTTACCAAATTATATAGTAACCTTTCGTAGTGGACAACACTCGAGCCAGATCGACTTTATCCTTGCAAGGAGGGAGGATAGACGTGCTTGCTTTGATTGTAAGGTGTTACCTGAGGAGTGTGTTGTCCCTCAACATAAGCTTGTGGTGGCGGACTTTCGCTTTCGGGTACGTGTCCACCGGGACAAACGGGCCAAGATTACGAGAACGAAGTGGTGGAAGCTTAGAGGGGAAGCAGCGCAGACGTTTAAGGAGAGGATGCTAGACGAGAGGCCTTGGGAAGAAGGAGAAGATGCCGACGACATGTGGCTAAAGATGACAACATGTGTCCGGAAGGTGGCTTCGGAAGTGTTTGGCGTGAGTAGGGGAGGCAAACGGGAAGCGAAAGACACATGGTGGTGGAATGACGAGGTGCAAAGGGCTATTAGGGAGAAGAAGGAGTGTTTCAAGCGTCTCCACCATGACAAGAGTGTAGCCAACATCGAGGGCTATAAAATAGCGAAGAGGGTTGCAAAGCGAGCTGTGAGTGTAGCAAAAGGTCAGGCGTATGATGGCCTTTATCAGCGGCTAGGCACAAAGGAAGGAGAGAAAGACATTTATAGGATGGCTAGAATCCGCGAGAGGAAGACAAGGGACATCAACCAAATAAAATGCATAAAGGATGGGACAGATCGACTTCTGGTGAAGGATGAGGAGATCAAGGATAGATGGAGAGAGTACTTCGACAAGCTGTTTAATGGAAAGAATGATGGTCCTGCCCTTGAGTTGGACGACTCATTTGACGATACCAACAGACGCTTTGTGAGGAGAATTCAGGAGGCAGAGATCGGAGAGGCTTTGAAGAGGATGAAGGGAGGTAAAGCGATGGGCCCTAATGGTATCCCCATTGAGGTGTGGAGATACCTAGGCGCCAGAGCGATAGTATGGTTAACTAAGCTTTTTAACCTTATTTTTCGGTCAAACAAGATGCCTGAAGAATGAAGGAGAAGTATATTAGTACCTATCTTCAAGAACAAGGGAGATGTTCAAAGTTGTACTAACTACCGTGGGATTAAGTTGATGAGTCATACGATGAAGCTCTGGGAGAGGGTTATCGAGCATCGCCTAAGGAGAGTGACACATGTGACCCAAAATCAGTTTGGGTTCATGCATGGTAGGTCGACCATGGAGGCGATTTTCTTATTACGACAATTGATGGAGAGATATAGGGAGCAGAAGAAGGACTTGCACATAGTCTTTATTGACCTCGAGAAGGCATATGACAAAGTACCGAGAAATATCATGTGGTGGGCCTTGAAAAAACACAAAGTCCCAACTAAGTACGTTACCCTCATCAAGGATATGTACATGGATGTGGTGACGTTTGTCCGAACATGTGATGGCGACACCAGTGACTTTCCAATTAAAATAGAACTGCATCAGGGTCAGCTTTGAGCCCTTATTTATTTGCTTTGGTGATAGATGAGGTCACAAGGGACATACAAGGTGATATCCCTTGGTGTATGCTCTTTGCTGATGATATGGTGCTAGTTGACGACAGTAGGGCGGGGGTTAATAGGAAATTAGAACTATGGAGGCACACGTTAGAGTCAAAAGGGTTCAGACTTAGTAGGACTAAGACCGAGTATATGAGGTGCGATTTCAGCGTGACTAGGCATGAGGAGGGAGACGTTAGCCTCAATGGGCAAGTGGTGGCCAAGAAGAATACTTTTCGGTATTTAGGGTCGATACTACAAAAGGATGGAGACATTGATGAAGATGTTAGGCATAGAATTTCAGCCGGCTGGTTGAAATGACGTCAAGCTTCTGACGTTCTCTGTGACAAAAGGGTGCCTCAGAAGTTGAAAGGTAAGTTCTATAGGACGGTGATTCGTCCGGCGATGTTATATGGTGCTGAGTGTTGGCCTATAAAAAGGCGACATGTCCAACAATTGAGTGTAGCGGAGATGCGTATGTTGCGTTGGTGTTGTGGACACACAAGGAGGGATAGAGTACGGAACGACGATTTTCGGGACAGGGTTGGGGTGGCACCAATTGAGGAGAAATTGATTCAACATCGGTTGAGATGGTTTGGACATGTCCAACGGAGGCCTCCTGAGGCGCCGGTGCGTAGTGGAGTTCTAAAGCGGGCCGATAATGTAAAGAGCGGTAGAGGTCGACCTAAACTAACTTGGGACGAGTCCGTTAAGAGAGATCTTAAGGAGTGGAATATCCCTAAGGATTTAGCTTTGGACAGGAGCGCTTGGAGATTAGCAATCAACGTGCCTGAACCGTGACCTCTTTTGTCTTGTGCCCTTTATGTCCCTTTATGTGTCTCCCTGTTTCCCGTCTCTTTTGGGTTTCATCTCTAGCCTACCCCAACTTGCTTGGGACAAAAGGCGTTGTTGTTGTTGTTGTTGTTGTTGTATATGATGTACCAAATTATATATCATATATGATGTATCATTCTAATTCAGCCCTGTTTAGATATGCTTCTCGCCGCCGCGTGGTGCGGTAGGAGAACCGCAGCCAAGGAGCCGCAATATGTAAAATCAGAGACTCAGTTCAATCTTGCGGTAGATGAGTCACAAACATGTAAAATCAGAGACTCAGTTCAATATTGCGGTAGATGAGTCACAAGCGGTTGAGAAAATCATGCGCACCACAGGGTGTTTGGCATGCTTCTCATTGATTCCCGTGGCCAAAATTAGTTAATCAAATTATAAGTGTATCCAAACAGGACCTTCATATGCCATAAAAAATCACGCCAATAATAGGATCAAAGAAGAAGGAATCCCTCAACCTCAAGGAAACGGACTGTAAAAGACGTCACTTCCTATGGATTGGGGCTGATCACATTTGAGACGGCAAATGCAAGGTAAATTGGAAGCGTTGTAATGTAACCGGCTAACTGCCCTACCAAGCTCAGATGTTTGGGTATCCTCGACCTCTACAAATTCGTAAGAGCACTTTGCCTACACTGGTTGTGGCATGCTTGGAGCTCTGAAAGTAAACCCTAGGGTAGGAATGGATTTACCTTCTGATGAAATTGATCGGCAACTCTTCAATGTAGCATCGAATATTACACTTGGGGATGGCTCCAAGACTCTCTTTTTTTTTTTGGCATTTGGCATGGTTGGATGGTGTATAAGACATAGCTTCGACCTTTTTTTCAGCAAGCAAGAAGAGGAACAAAACGGTACAACATGTATTGCAGGACAATTCACGGGTGCATGACATAAACATTCTAGCAATCAACACGCCTCGGCAGTTGAAATTTGTTGCCCTTTTGGATCGTCTTTGGCATGTACACCTCAATGTGAGTGCAACAACACCAAATGGTGGTACACAATTTCATGGATGGATAGACATTAAGCTAGATACTAATTTGGAAGCCCTGGGCGCTAGCCAAATGCTAGTTTTTTTTTTGGCTACCCGTCCAAGACCGCCTTTGGACAATAGATCGCTTGGCTTGAAGAGGATGGCCAAACCAACGTTTCAATCCTCTTTTGTCATAGCATGGATGAATTAGTGGTACATTAGCTTGCATATTGTCAATACAACCAACGAGTTTGGTCTAGAGCGAGGACTTGGACCAAGGACAGTTCACTGACCCTTCGGGCTAGGTCTTCTTCTCTATTAGTATATGTTGTCTGTCATTTACATCTTTTTTTTTGTCGAACTAAACGAAGAAACTAGGGCCTCTAAAAATACTACAATTTTTTAAATAGGTGATAAAAATAAACATGGCCCATTTTTCTTGTATAGTTTTAAAATTAAAATTCCAAAATGCTATATTTGAGTTTTTTGTTACAAAATTACAAGGTTTTTAGGCTTATAGATTCTTCGTTTCGGATAAAAAAAAAGACTAAACGGCATGTCTAATAGAAATGGTTCTACGTGTGTACCATGGGAAAACGATTATTCTCATGGAAAATTGATTACTCTCATGAAATAGATATTGTTCTACCGAGGAACGACTTTCAAAAGGAAAAATGGAATACAGGTACATTTCATTTTATGAGAGAACAAAATTATAGAATGACAACCTATGATTTTTGGTATTCCGTGTATTTTCAAGATATTTCTGTAATTTGCGCAATAAATTGTATTAAAAATAAAAAATTCAATTCAGCACATCCATAACCAATTAGCATGGCGACAATGGATCTCCTTGCCTTTGTATTTCACATTGCAGTATGAACAAACATATACATACAACTGCTGTGTCAATATTCCAAACACTATTGAAGAACACACATTTACATTTTATTTCACACCGACTGCAGAAAACAGCCGAAACCCAGACACTTCAGTGTCTAGCTGCATTTAGCTTAGCAACATATACATATCAGTTCAGCAATCATGCGTATATACTGCTCCGCATTTACAAGACAAGCATATCAGTTCAAAAATCTGAATATACTGTTCCACATTTACAAGACAGGCATAAGTAACACATAAACCAGGCAGCATTTTATTTTGGAATCGCACAATATAAAAGGGTCCCAATTTCATTACTGATGTAGAGAGCAGGCTTGCTCTGGTTTACGGGTCACTGGTGATACCAGCCTCACAGAAGGCAGTAACAAGCTTCGGCAGAAGCTTACCAAGCATTATCTTGAAACCGGTTGAACAGTTCTTGCTGCCGTCCTCTGATATGTATGCTTTGTCGTGCGCATGTCCAACGAGATCACCCCCAAGATAAGCCTCACAAGCATCCAGAATATGTTGGGCACGACAAGTGAAATGCTCCTTGACCAACTTCTCAAAATGCTGAATTCAGACAAGGGGACAACTCCATCAATACATATCTTAACAATTAAGTGATTAACATTGAGTGATGCAGCAGAACTTAGCTAAATCAATACAGATTCCCACGGTACATAGTAAACTCATAGCATTATAAATTCAGAAGCATTCTTTACTTCAGAGCTGTTTGATTGAAGTTTAGTTGAACTCATAGCATTATGATTTATGAATTCAGAAGCATTCTTTACTTCTGAAGTTTGATTGAAACATACTAACTGTTTGAAGGTAGATGCATAAGAACTAACATGTTTTCAGAGATTAGTCAGTATGACATCTTCAGAGCTGACAACATACCTTTGGTGGCTTGTGTAAAACATACATCATGGATTTGCATGACAGCAGGAAAGCATTCTCATTGTACGTGATGGAGTTCTTCTCTCCATCAGCCTTACCCACAAATTTGTCATAGCCTGCCTCGTTGAAATAAGGTTTTTCATTGAGAACAAGGGCCTGAAGCGATAACAACAGCTGAAGAACAGTTGAGTTCTCAGCATTCCACACTTCATTACCAGTTCCTGTCCATGTCTTCAGGAGGCTGAGACATACTTTTCCCGATTCATACAAATTTGGATTCAAACGGAGACCACCAGAGTGATAGTGAACAGACTGGAAAGAAAATTTTACACTATTTGATATTTGAAAAAAAAAAGAACTGTAAGATTTATACAAGAACAATAGAGACTGGAATGGAAGAGCTTACAGGTGGTTCATGGGGATAGTCAGGAGGAAAGAAAATATCAAAGAAAAAAAGATTGTCATGATAAGGTGTTCCAGCTGCCCCAACAATGCAAGCCCTCAGAAGATCCATCCTTTCCTCATAAACTCTCACATGAATACCATCTGCATAATTAAAACAAAGCATACATATAAACATCATACTAGAAAATATAACCCATCAGTTTTTAAGAAACATGCACTTGCTACAACATCTAATAGTCAGTATAACTAATTGTTTACCTACATCTAATGATGAGATTCCATGATTGCTTAGTACTTGACTATTAGGTGATACTTTTTCAGCCACCAAGGACAAGAAACCCTACAAAGAATGCCATCGTTATGCTTTCAATTGTTCATTCATGTAGCACTTCGATAGCTTGCTTTACACTGAATATGCAAAGGTATCGAGTTGCATGCATCGACCGGTTCAACTCAAAATCTTAAGGTTATGGTGAAGGGTGGGCAATTCACTTTATATTTCAACGAAAGGTCACATAATAAGCTACACCTAGTTGATTTCTGTACTCTGTAATGCGTATGAACAAGTTTAACTGCTTGAGATGGAATATTGTGGACCATTACTTTCAAAAAAAAAATATTGTGGACCAGGACATGAGATAATGGCAAGAATGCTCTCATCAACTCCGGGGTTTTCCCAAACATCATGAAACTCTGATCAGTCGACTTGGGTGTGCAAAGCTCTTTACTAGATTGATTCCTAAACATGACCTTACCTTTATATACTAGGAGCCATCTAAGTAATGTAGGAAACAGGAAGTAAACTAAGAAATGGACTAGGACTCAAGACTTAGCAATCAATCCAACAAACCTAGGAACGTACTAGTATAAAAATGTTTTTTTGAAACAGTAATATGGTTTCCATGATATGGAATATTTGCCAATGGAGTGTTATGACTTACACCTGGCCTTAAACACCAGTGCAAGTATGCCAGCACTCAATGTTATGGTACATATTTGCTACGATAGTATTGACTATCTCTAAGAAATATTGAGTGAATTAAACAGCTACTGAAGTTTCAGATTTACTAACAGGTAACGGTTACAGAAAGAACAGCTACTGAAGTTTCAGATTTACTGAATTAAACGGTAGAAAAGCTCAAAAGCACACCTGGTAGATCCTTTTGCAGGATGTTCCATTCCTGTTGCACCTTCTTCAGCCAACCTCTTGTAACCTAAAAATAGAAAATAACCATCATTACACATAATTCTCCATTCGCACCAATGACTATTGTTCGAAAAAAAATGTCAGTGAAAGCTTCAGAAGCTGCATTACACTTTCATGGTCATTTTCCTTCACAAAATGATGATCCAAACAGTCAGTGACTACATCAAATCTTTTGGAGATGGCATCTCCTGAAGAGAGAATTGGCTTCTCAATCTGCGCCACAAACTTCACTATCTGTTTTTCTTTTGGCAATTCTTCTGCACATGGCTGCATTTCTGCCATCTTCACAATTTCATATCGAGGATATACCAAAACCTGGAAGAACAAATTCACTTTAGAACTCTGAAAAAATGAACTTGGCTGAATTTGCTTGACAAATAACTTACTGAGCTTGGAGATGGAGAACCATGAGTACCAAACAAACTAGCAGCCACATTTGTCAGGAAGTCAAAAACCGTCTTGGGAAATAGAAAAGCAGTGGCTTTGCACAAGGACACAGTGCAGCCTTCAGTAGACTCCAGAGCAATCTGAACAAAAAACAAAAAATGTTCAGCCATCACTTAATACAGTTTAAAAGGTTGAGAGAGAGAGAGAGCGAGAGAGAGAGAGAGAGAGAGAGAGAGAGAGAGAGAGAGAGAGAGACAGACAGACCTCATGGTGCATTTCCTCCTGCTCAGCCTCATCTAGCGAATCACCAATTGTATGTTCCTCATTCATTGATTCTAGAGAACTACTATCAAGAAGCCTGTCCAATCCAATTATCCCAAAATGTTGCACCTGCCATTGGATAAGACAGAAATGTGTTACCGCTAGTTTGTCCAGACCCATATCTCATGCTAAAAAAAAAGAGACTGGAACATATAACTAATACATGGCCAATAAATGCAGCTTAAGAAAGTAGACAACTAACTAACCAAACATGACCAGGACCCAGGACAGACTGACGAAGTTAGTGGCAGAGTTAAAGCTAAGTTACCTTGGATATCACACCATTAGCCCATTGCACTTCGATTCCATTGTCCTTGTACCCAAGTACATTTCCGATGCATGATAAGAAGCCAGAGGAGGTAACCAATGATTCTTTGCTTGCTAATGACCCATTTGTGAGATCTGCTTCAGACTTGTCTATGTTCACAGCTGACCTGATAACGACCTCACCAGTGCAGAAGGAGAAATCTGGGTGCTCTACTAGCTCATAAACACTTACAGTCTCCACTGGGTCACTTCCATAGCTGACAGTGTCACTATGTGCTGGACCAATCCATTTTACATTTACTGTTCGCTCTAGTGCATCCACATCTCTCACTATTGCCGTTCGCTGACATCTTGCAGCGTCCTCTACAGTCAGTTTTTCTAGGACATATTGACCTGGCCAAAAATCATGGTCACCAAGGGTACTCACAGGGACTAATGCCTGGGGTTCTAGACCAAGAGATACAGTTCCATTCTGCCACAGAACATCAACAGTGCTCTTTGTCTTGGCAACAACATATGTTTGAGAACAATCTGAACCATAACTTTCGAAATACATGTGCCCATGAGACTCACACTTATGGCCTTCACTAAGAATACAAGACTTGCCAGAATCCATCCAGAGACATCCATTGTTGTCGGCCATAAGAGCACACCAATCACCTAGTTGCCAATTAGCGTAAGGGAAACATGACAGCAATGTGAGCTTCTTTGGGTCCTGAATGTTTGGAGGACTTGATGATTTATCTCCCCAAACATTGGTCACAGATGTGATCCAGTTCACATGCACCCGCCCTACATCAACATGAGAGACAATACAATTGTCTCTACTGGGCCTCCATGACCCACACAACCATGTTGCCGACTTGGAAACTGACGGATCGACTATGCTCACACGTTGGCCAGGATAATAAAAGTAAGGTGCATCTTCAAAAATTATAGGAGGAACAGGCTTCAGTACATCCAAATCCCTTAACAGGATTTCGCACTTCGCTCCATCACTGAACAAAAGTGTGACAAGATCAAATGCTCTGATCACTCGTCCAATCCATGGCCCCATAACAACGCGGTCACCGGAAACAAAAGATCTCACTCTTGATAGCTTCTTGCTGTTTACATCTTTAATTATGTCACCTGAGCTTGTCTCCAAATCAACAAGCATTGAAACACCAACAACACGTCCCAGCTGACCTGAGGGATCAGAAACAGGGCAGACTATATCCCCATGCAAAAACCCCCTTTCAAAAGTCAGAAAATTATCAATCTTGCCAATGCTCTCATCCAGGCTGGACAAGATATTTTGGGCATGGTCACCATATGCAAATTCACATTCTTGGTCTTCACTGTCACTGGTCCCAGTATATGACTCACTATCCGAGTCAATTGCAAACAAATCCATGATTTCAAGCCCTGCAACGTCACACTTGGTTATTGATACGGTATAAGACAACCTTGTTAAGAAATGTTACTCCACAATTACCTACCTTCTTTGTAAGGTGTGCGCTTGGGTAACGTGGTAATCTCAACTTCTCAAGAACAAACAACAATATGCAAATTGATGTTGAGAATGTCAATATACCAGCTGACCAAGTATTGCTGCAGAAAATAATGGAAATATAAGAGGATCAGAGATCGTAACGAGAAAAAAAAGAACCATATCTCTTTATGGTGTTTCCAATGTACTGGGAGGTACCAGCACCTAAACAATACCAAACATCCAAACTTTATAACTTAAGGATAATTTACGGGGGTTTTGTCACAAAAAACTTTCTAAATCTTAAAACACTTGGCATGCTCGAAATTTATCTGTTTACCATCTAGTTCTGCTATTGGCCATTGGATTGTGTGTTGCTCCACATGCTTATTTCTTTTTTCTTTCCTGCCATTACTATAGCAACCACATCGAGAGTGGCAGAGAAGCCTTGTGGAGACTTTTCCATTATCACCTTATGTAATGTAATATGCTAATCTATTATCCATCCACTGAAATACATATGTATGGCCCCAAAGCCTTCTACTGAGTTGATGTCACAATTCGTTTTAATATTCACAGCCATTATCAAATTAACCGAGTGACGATTGGATAAGCCATAAGCATATCTCTCTAACCTTGTGTTCTAATTTGAGTTACATGTCTTACATTTAAGTGCATCTAGTTATGGATCATTGGGATACAAGTAATGAATGGCCATCATAGCTTTGCAGGAACCACAAATGTGACATTGAAGGAAATCGGTGTATTACCTTCCAGAATTACTTCTTGATATTTTCGTACAACTTATGTGCAGGCAGGCAGCACACTTGACTGTTAATGCCAAAGGAGAATTACCCAGATATAGATGCTAGTACGCACAGCCGAAGGGGATTTACCAAAAATAGTAAATATAAATGGTATTTAGTGCCAAAGGAGATTTGCCCGAAGAGCAATATGAAACAAAAGCTAGAACTAGTGCCAAAGGAGATTTGCCCAGAGAGAAATCTGAAGCAGCTAATGCCAAAGGAGATTTGCCCAAAAGAACTATTAATAAGCACTGCCAAAGGAGATTTGCCCAGCAAATCAGATGATAAGAAACCTTATGAAACTTCCATCAAACTAAATGAGAATTTCCTAACGGTTATCATTTGGAAGTCTCTTTGCTTCTGATAGTTCATTCGACGAGGAGAATATGCTCAGGATAACCAACAAAGTGATGCACCCTGAACAATGTTTGCCAAAGGAGATTTGCCCTAAAACAAGGATTCTTTCATAAAGGGAGGTGATTCCAATAGAGGAAAGACCAGCTGGCAGATGATATACTCTGGATGATCACAGGACATAAGTGATCAGGAGCATCAGTCCATAATCAAGCCCAATCACACAGAAGAGAACATGCTACCATCTGGTGACCAGTACTCCTCAAGAAAGCAACCAAGATAACAGCTTTTCAGCAGTGGGGGCTTCACTTATGATGAGATCACAGAATAGAGTGGTCTATCCGGTTCAATTGCCAAGATCAGCTGACCCTGAAACCATAGAAAGACAAGATTAGTCTAAATGATCATCTTACTACAAAATAATACCATGCAAACCCACAAAGAGACAAAAATATTTACATGCTTCAGAGAAGATGCTGATCAAGGAAACTGAGACTTTCAAGGACGAATACGGTAGAAAATGCCCTTAATTTTCTCACTATACTAGGCTATTTCCAGGAATGAAGTTTGTTGGGTATATGAAAAGTGAAAAGTTAAAACTGTCTCTAAATTAGAAGTAATTGTGTTAAAATGAATGGGGCAGATCAGAAATATGATTCTCAGAACAAATAATTATTGATTAAAAAATGCTCAAACATATCAAATTCTTTTTTGCCATTGCATTCGAATTACCATTTTATTTCTGAAACACCATAATAAGTATAGTCCAAGACACCAAAAGAATAAAAAAAGTCAGTTCAAACCGACATAAATACAAAAATATTTTATTCCAACAACAAGGAAACCTGATATATTAAGATTTTATTTTTTGAGGCAACGATATACTAAGATTATTATCCAGAATGACAGCACAAACGGTAGATATATAGTTTTGCTTGCTAGAATACACATACACAAACATATAAGAGTTATCTCTCTGGTCGATGACAACTACAGCAAACGGTATGTCCTTTTTTTTCCAACTGCAAGGTAAAATAGGCATAATGAAAGATCTGAAAGTTCAGGCTGAAGCACTAATTCACCAATAGATGGGGCAGGCAAAAACCAAATCACGAAAAGAAGGCAGAGTGGATGATTCCCTAAAATAACCTGTACTTCAAACTTTACATTGAAAACCCCAAAATAACCTGTACTTCCAACTTTATTTAATTGATTGAAGAAACTATCAGACAAATAAGTTTGAATCAGGGAAACAACTAGTTTTTTTAGTTAACACAAATGTCATTTTGTAAACTTGACCTGGGAAATTGAGATTCTTCCTGGTAAACATGAAGATAACAAGAAATCGCACACACGTCAACATCATAATCACTCATAAGCAGCTATGACAGCCCATCCAATGAACAAACCTTCTGAATAAATCAAACACAACCAATTATCTATCCATGCTAGTTACATCCTCCTAGAAGCAAACAAAGACAGAGTCAAACTAAACCGTAGTATAGTACCCTATACACCAATCAAATACGAGAAACAAAATTCCTTAGTCCCACAGCTCCAAATCCAACAAAGGAGTCAGATATTTCGCTTTCAATCAACAACAAAGAAGTAACGGCATAAGGCCAGTGATAGCCGAATTTCTCACTGGGAACCTGGCAAACACATAACTACCAAAAATGAACAATATAGGCATAGCATAACTAATTCGCGGTCCTTAACAACGATCACGCGGTTGGTGTTCGCCGCGGCAGGAGTCGGCGAGGAGCAGCGGCTGCGCCGGCACAAGAGGCAGGGAAGCCAGGGGAACCGCCGGCGCCGGCGCCCCCATCAACAACATGCGAAATGAACCATGAAAACAGGAACCAAATTTGAAGCCTGACGAAAATGGCATCCATACCTGTCGCAGTTCCAACCCGCCGCCATGCTCGCTCCCACGACCCCGTCCCGCGAGCCCAGAGCCGAGCACCGAAGAAGAGGAAGCTACTACCCTCCTCTTCCTCCACGCCTCAATCCATCCCCGAACCCTTCGACCATGGCCAGCAAGCTCCTGAATTCCGACGGCTCCAATTCCTCCAAGGAAGGAGAGGCCAAGACGTGTAGCACCACCACCACCAAGTCGCACCAATCACAGCCCGGAGCAGTTGAACACTGGAGTGGTCGCGCCCACCGATATTTCAAGTGGCAGTAAGGACGCGAGGAGAGCGAGAGGACAGGGAGCCTAGAGAGAGAGAGAGAGAGGGAGGGAGTGGGAGGTTCTTGCTGGGTGCTCGGCGGCTGCTCAAGTGGTCGGGGTGGCGGTGCCGGTAACAATTTCTACGATGCGCAAGCGCATCGTAGAACTTTTTAAAATGTGCAAGCGCCTTTCCGGTGCCGCGCACGATTCTTTTGGAGTAAAAGACACTACCGGTCCTTAAACTTTTTCAGGTGTGTTATCCTGATCCATGAACTTTTTAAAATGTGTCATCCTGGTCCATAAACTTTTAAAAGTGTGTCATCCAGATCAATATACTTTTAAAGTGTGTCATCCTGGTCCATGAACTTTTTTATGTGTGTCGTCCCGGTCCATGGACTTTTAAAGTGTGTCATCCCGGTCTATAAAATCCATAGAAGGCGGTTTACTACAATAAACGATGGTATGCTACAGTGTTCGTTTTTTTTGTCTTTTCTTATTTATTTTGTCTGAATCTTTGAAAAATCATAGTAAATCACAGAAAAATCATAAAATGAAAAAATTAATTTTGTTGTACTCCACATGAGTAGATCTACACAGTGAATATATAATATGGTATGCTTTAATACAAAGTTTTTGCTATGAAGGTTTTGTCTTTTTCTTTTTTATTTATTTCGGCTGAATCTTTGAAAAATCATAGTAAATTACAGAAAAATCATAAATGGAAAATCAAATTTTGTTAGACTCCACATGAGCATATCTATACAGTGAACATATAATATGCTATGCTTCAGTACAAAATTTTTGTTATAGCTTTAGATGTATGCTTTTTTGTAATTAATTGTAATAATTCATAGCTGCAGCTTCTATACTTATTTTGTTGGTATAAAGCATACCATATTATATGTTCACTGTGTAGATCTACTCATGTGGAGTTCAACAAAATTAGATTTTCTATTTTATGATTTTTCTGTGATTTACTATGATTTTTCAAAGATTCAGCCAAATAAATAAAAAAGAAAAAGATAAAACCTTCATAGCAAAAACTTTGTACTAAAGCATACCATATTATATATTCACTATGTAGATCTACTAATGTGGAGTACAACAAAATTGATTTTTTCATTTTATGATTTTTCTGTAATTTACTATGATTTTTCAAAGATTCAGACAAAATAAATAAGAAAAGTCAAAAAAACGAAACTGTAGCAAAACCACCGTTTACTGTAGCATACCACCGTTTACTGTAGTAAACCGCCTTCTATGGATTCCATGGACCGGGATGACACACTTTAAAAGTCCATGGACCGGGATGACACACCTAAAAAAGTTTATGGACCAGAATGACACACTTTAAAAGTATATGGATCTGGATGACACACTTTTAAAAGTTCATGGACCGGGATGACACACTTTAAAAATTCATGGACCGGGATGACACACCTGGAAAAGTTTAAGGACCGGTAGTGTCTTTTACTCATTCTTTTGGCTTCTTTAATGGAGGGCGCGCCTAAGACCAGTGGGGATTTTATGAAATTCATATTTTGGAAACAGTATAGAAGAGTTTCATCCTCATGAAACTCTCTTTGCTCAGATGATCATCTCTCTTCATTAATACGGTGCCACATCAACCTATTTAATACCCATGAAACTCTGATGAAACCCTACCGAGACTGGCCTAATTGCGCTGCGCTAAGGCCTTCCCCAACGCCAGGTTTAGGCAAAAAGTGCCAGGAGGATCGGATAAAAAAATAGATGCTCTATATTTTTTATAATGACCTGCAGAAGTTATATATGTTTGGAGAAAAGGTGGTTCATTCTAAAAAAAAGAAGAGAGAGAAAATAAAAATGAGACATGATGAAAAAAAAGTTTCTTTGTAAACCACAAGCAATGATAACATTTCATAGTCTATGTGGACCACTTTATTTATATTAGAATCACTAAGAGTGTTAGCCGCAGTTGCTAGTGCCCTAATGCGATTCCATCCTGCCACTTTACGAACTCGCCTTTTTTTTTTTCCTCCGCTCTCCTTTTTTTTTTCTCTCCAATACAAGTAACAAGTGTTGGGAACTGGAGAAAGCCTTGAGTATGGATGGTCTCCCGAATTTTCATTTCCTTGGAGTGAAATGACGCGGACGCGGACCTAACTCGCGGTGGAGCTGAATCAATCAGGCCGGTGAATTGACCCGTTAATGGAGCTGAACGGAAGCGATTGGCGATTGGGCTCCTCTTCCCTCGTCGAATCGGCTTCTACTTTTGGCATCGTGATTGCCCTGGAATTCACACTTGTTGCCGGTAGAAATTTGCCACTTTGATCCCACGGACTTCTCGCTGGTGGTTCTCAGCTCCGCGTCTCAAAAGTATTGTGGAAATACGAGTCAAAAAGAGGTACTGTAGAAATGTCCACAATTTAACTGTTGGGCATAGCCATTGGTCTGACCATATAAATGCAAGCTCTGGCCTAAATAACTACTCCCTCCGTCTCTGTATACTTAGATGTTTTAGGCTTGAACCAGGTGCATTAGATGTTGACTGAACTTAAACATTGGTGTTGGCTGGATACATGCACTCCTACGTGAATCTAGACGATTCCAACCTATCTCAAAACGACAAGCATTGTGGGGCAGAGGGAGTACTCCCTCTATACTGTTAATTCAAGTTGTTTTGGACAGTGATATAATTTTTAAAATATAACTTTGACTTCTTATTTTATGAAAATATTTATTGAAAAGTGATATATGTATACTTTTATAAAAGCACTTTTCAAGACAAATCTATTCATATGGTTTTCACATTTCCAAACTCAAAAACTTAAAAGTTATTCATGGTTTATATTCCCAATGTTTGATCCAATCCTTGTCCAAAACGACTTGAATTACCAGTACGGAGGGAGTATAGATTTTTAGAGCTAGGTTACATAAAAGTATCTTAACTGATATTTGGTTAAGTTGATTATTTTTACCTTAGATAGAAAAATAGACTCTCTTAGTCATGTTTGTAGCGTATAAGGGTGTGTTTAGTTGGGTTCTAGATTGACGTGGAAACCTTTTTAGATTCATATTACGTTTCTTTAGCGACCAGAATCACTTTATCGAATCATTTGGCTACTTGGCTAAATTCAGCCTAGGACAACTAGAATCAAGCAAAACATCAAAAATGTTGTTTCTCGTTTCCTCCTGATTCACGTAGAAACATTTCTAGACGCTACGTTCAGAATAGGTTCCACGATTCTAACAAGGAACAGAACGGGTTCTCTCATCCAAACACACTGCACTCCCATGCAAAGAGAGCTACATCAAGATCACAATTTTTGAGCTTCAAACGAGGCTTTGTGTTGCCGTTCACAACAGAAAGTAAATACCGGCCTGGCGGCCATATAATAATATAAAGCTACCAGCAATAATCCTGCACTCCCTGCCCCGGGAAGTGCACCTATCCTTTACATGATCCCCGGATCTCCTGCAGAATATCCCTTTCACATGGCCGTTGCAACACCGCTGCAAGTGCAGGCAGCAGGCGGCGCAACGACACTGCCACACACGCTGGCCTCTCCTTTTGCTTGCTTGCCAGCCTTTCTTTTCGGTGACTAGAAACACGTCAAAACGGAACGCATCAAACGGCTCTGTTTCCAGCTCTCATCGAACGAAACGCATAAAAAACGGCAAATTGCGTCATTGGACTGCATGCCATAAATTGCATCGCCCGGCTCTCTTGTTGTCTCAATGCTTGGAATACATGTTTTTTTTCTTTCTATTCCTACGTTTTTCTGATAAAACTAAATTGATTCGTGTGAAATTTCTATATGATTTCCATGAAATTCGTGCATTGCAATAAGTGGCTTCTAAAGTGGTGGTGACGGCAGTGGGGACTGAGGAGGGAGGGCGGCAACGGCAACTGGCAACTGGCGTTCTCAGCTCAAGGGATCACGTGTTGGCTATGTTATAAAACATGTTGCCAGCGGTTAGGATCTTTTCTTCTCCGTCTCTCATGATCAACATAATAGATAAAAGTAGAACACATAAACATAAGAGATAGAGAGACTATTCTTTATTCATCTGAATATTCGTAATTACAATCCTCAACTTACTTGGGACAAAAGGCTATGTTGTTGTTGTATTCGTAATTACAATATAGAGCTCCCACGTATATATAGTCCTACCAATGCCTAAGAGTTTTGGTAAGAGCCCACGTACAAACGGACTAGGATTAGGATTCCTCCTTCTCCTTTCCTTTTAGGATAGAGTTTGTATGTTTTACAACACTCCCTCTTGGGTGATTACCACGATATGCACATACCTCGCCAAAAACTCCATCCGAAAACCTAGTGGGAAAAAACGGTTCTTGGAGAAAAGAGTACATCGTATTTATTAATTGAATTGCACATGTTGTCTCATTAAAACCCTTGTGTGAGAAATCTTCGTGTAAAAACTCACATAGGAAAAAAGAGTACAACATTTAACCTTCTTGGTCATATATTCTTCAGGATATTTTATTCTTCATGAATAAATAATGATCTTCATGATCTATGCATAAACTTTAATGTTTTTAGCAAATATGATCTACTTGATCTTTATAATTCTAGTGGTTTTAATTACCTTCCGGGTAGATTTAATCAAATTGCTTCCCCTCATAAAGCCATCATTTGAACTTTATTGTTCAAACCACATTTTTCACAAATATGTGCTTAATAATGGTATACAGTACCACAACACTATATCTTTCAAAACATTGGCTCATAATTCTTCTACGAATTATAATATGAGTAAATAAGAGAAATAAACTTCATGTATAAATAACCACTTATTATTGTGCAAAACAAATAAAAATTTATCTTTCAGGGTAATAAATCCTTTAGAGGATAATAGGGGTAAATAAGTTATAATATTCAACATCTTCTAGATAGTGCATCAAACTTATACTAGAGTTTGAATACTTATAATTCTTCCTTAGTGAATTTTTAAATTATATATTCTACGAATCTTCCAGATTTTGATTACACTACTAAGTAATAAATCCAGTCTTGCATTTGGTATTTAGAGGATAATTCAATTGCCAAAATCACCATTATTCTCATACCTTCTATGGTATTTAGAGGATACCAATCAATTCATTGCTAGCTTTATAATATACACTTTTCTGAGTGTTTGTATGACACCTTCATGGTGCTTCGGATTTCTTGTATTATTTCTCTTGGGTCTATAATCACTTCAGGGATCAATGGTGTTTATTCAAGAATCGACTAGTAAATCTTTCATGAATTAATTCTTTCAAGGATGTTCTCATTCTTATTGAATAATAATTCTCTTTTATAAGATATATTCTCTACTACATGAGAGATTATTATGTGATATACATAATGAGATAGTGTTATTCACTACAAAGTCATTCGATGATTGTTCCTTCTAAGACATGCTCTTCTTGGGACTTCAATTATTTATTCAAGAATATATTATACCTTAGACTTCTTAATACTTTGTATGAGATTTAATTTTCATATGTTGTGATTCATATTCTTGAGGAATATATGGATTTTCATAATCCACTTATTAACTGCATATTCTATAATCATTCAATTTATTTGCCAGAGATATAGCAGAAAATTTATTTCATCTTAGTAGGAGATTCAACCTCAATTGCTTTCTTCATTGACCCGATATAATCGCTACAGGCGACTTTGCCATGGACTTTGTTTTCTGGATCTGGGTTCTCATAAGAGAAACATTTGCAATTGTAAAGGTAACGTTGTCGACAACTATTATTTTCTTCCAACACTCTCACAATGTGAGATTATTCTATCTCTTTTGTCATTTTCTAAACAAGAGATAATTTGTTGTTCTACGTACCCAACACTCTGATGTGCGCGCTTAGTGTGTTGGATTTCATCTTCATGATGATCCTCTTCATGAGGTGCTTAACCTTCTTCATGAGGTGTTCTCTTCATGAGAATGAAAGAGTTTGTTCTTATTTCTTTTGACAAGCATACATTAAACTAGAATCCACAGGCGTTCCTGTAGATTTTAGCTTGATAGTATACAACATTTAGTTTACTACTAGTAAACATAACTTCTGGTTTATAACTTCAAGTTACTCCTCTTATTTTCGAAAATATCTGGCATATGCTCTGCTTCATGCTTAACAAGAGCATTAGTCGAATTATTGTCTGATTTAGTGCGTGATACTATTCCTGCTTCAAGCTTTGAGGAATGTTTTCTCTTAAGATCATTTTCCTTCTATGAAAATAATATTTGACATTCAATATAGGCTTTCTCTCCCTCTAATGCCAATATTAGATCTTTAATAGCATACTTCAAAAAGGTATCATCTATGATGGGCTTAAATAATTCAAATTCATGTATCTCCAACTACAAGTGGAGGCCCATTCATGTATGCTGTGATAAAATTTATGGAAAATATTCATGCACATATTTAAATACATGGGTTATTATATATTATATGTAGTTAGCTAGAATACATAAAGTGTAATAAAGAATGTTTGTCATTCCTATAAACTCTGGGTTGTTCTCCATGGATTTGCACATATCATAGTTCAGAAAACTATTTCATTGTCTAGCTTCTTTATTGTTTAGCCAAAAATAATTGATCCATATACTCATACATAAAAATAGACCATATACTTCAAAAATATAGAATACGCAACATTCAAACTCACATGAAATTCCTTCTAGAATTTTATAATTGCCATTAATGCAACATTCCGTAAATGTCTTTTCTTCAAAAATCCCAAATCATCTAAGCATGTTATCCATCATCTTAATTCCACAACTATTCATCCCATCAATTGGGTTACCTCTTCATTTAGCTAATTTCATATTAACCGACTCCCCTGATATTAGCCTACTTGGCCATAAACCAATGTATTACTTATGCATGCAATGCATTGAAAGCAAAAAAAATTCTTAGTTCAACAAGAACTATCTTTGCTAGCTAGCTAATTTAATTATGAGGGAAAAGGTAGTAGCTACAAGCTACCAATATAGTTCTATGCTAATACTCATGTAGGAGTGGAGATAGTTGCAACTCAATGGGAGCACAACATAGTGATACACATTCATGTGTAATGTGGAATATTGATATTTAATCCAACCTAATAGATAACAACAAAATGCAAAATTACAAGCTTACTTGCAATTAGTGCAATGTAGTAAAAGTTAACTCGCCCGCAAGGGACGCGGGTAGGACTTCGAGTCATAATACATGCACTTAAAATAGATTTAGGAAGGTTATGCCTATTAAATATATATTACTCACATTTTCTTATGAAATTGCAACTAAGAACTTCATATTAGTCTTCAAGCTAATAAAGTAACCATTAACTCTTATATGAGTTTACATAATCCACTTAATTCAACAAGAATTAAAACTTAATGCACCACCGCTACTACTAATACTTTAGGATAGTAATTTCAAAGACAAAACAAATATGAAAGCAAATGATTCAAGTTCTTCTTCAAGAAAACCCTTAATTATTCTAAATAATATTCATTCTCATTGTAACAGAACCGACTAATTATACGAGATTAAGTGAGAAAATCATCCACCGAGCAGACGATTTAGCAAACTTAAGCCCGTATAACCCGGTAGTCCGTGAAATCACGACGGATTTCAAACTAACTTGCATACCAGCCAAGATCGTAATAAGTTCAGCGGTCACCATCACAAGTTACATAAAAGTTCGTGGCACAAATACATCGGAGTTTAAATATAGTTATTACAAACCAGTTTCAAATTAAAAGTAGCGGAAGCATTTAGTTCAAATCACACATGCACCCAGAGTTCCAAAATACATTGCCAGTTTAGGGTCATCTTCCATCAAAAGCATCAGACGAGATGTAGTGAATGACCATTGCTCATGGTCCTAAACTTCTCCCATTGCAGGATAAAAGCAGTTGACACAGTAGTCGTAATACATCTGCCCATCTGCAACAAGTGGGAACAAAGCCTTGAGTATGAGAATGTACTCAGCTAGACTTACCCGACAGAACCAAAAATAAAAGACACCAAGAAATCATGACATGCTGTCTGGTGGGGTAGCTGACTCATTTGCAAAAAGACATTTTTAGTATTTAGAGAATCTTTACAAAAGCTTTGCATCAAGTTAAATCTTTATTAACCTGTCAACTACATTTGCACCTGTACTAAAGTAACATGTAATTAAACAGGTAATGATAACCAATGATCACTAACAACTTCCATTATGCCATATTTCATATAACTATCCAAGTGTTCCATCAATATTACTACGATGAAGTAGCTCAAGTCAAGTGCTCACTATCCAGTGAACAATGGCGATTCGAATCGATTATTAACCAGCTGGTAAGTTATTCCTCACACAAACTTCACTCACCCGCTAAAGTGAGGTGTTGGTCACCGAGTCAACCATTCAGGTGAAGTCGCGAGCTTGCCAGGAACCACATGTACCCGGGGGCCGCCCGACTGCTCTTTAGCCTTATCATCGCGCCCCCGTATCCTGCCACTACTACTCCGGTATAGTGCGTTGTGGGCAATCCACTCGGCCCGAATAATCTCCCAGCTTCGCGGTCGGAAGGTACTTTATTCGGCCAGCTAAATGTGAGGCATGCGTTCAACATGACCCGAGGCCCAATAACGGACGGTCCTTAATCGACACAGACGGAAAACACTATAGTCCAAAACCCTGCAAGTTTTCGTCCGGTCTCAATTTCACATTAACACTTAGTTATTTCATGATGATATCTTTTCTCAAGCAGATCCAGGTAACCACCTATGGCTCGCAGGTGACAGGAAATCACCCGACTTCTACCGGTCTAAGCAAGCTAAGCAATTACTTGACTACGAATGACAAGGTGATAAGGATAGGGTAGAACGTAGTAAACAAGGTATAATGCAGCAACGGTTGCAAACAACTCCTAAACTTAATGCAACAGTTAAAGTAAAGCATTCATAAAATCTTTGCAAACCGGGGGAGAGAAATGCTCCGGGGCTTGCCTCTCTCGAAAGAGCTCGGACGGTGGTCTGGGCACTCCGAAAGATCCTCACCGACCTCCGCGCCGGCTTCGGGCACTTCCTGCTCCTCGGGCTGCTCTTCCGGCTCCTCGGGAACTGCTACCGACGTTACTTCCTGCGACCCTGTATGATGCAATCGTATAAGTGCTTATGCCTAGATGCATTGCGAAAATGACATGTAATGGTCATGATGAATAAAATGCAGATAAATAAGTTCACTTTATTTCATGAAGTAGGAATACCTTTCTTCTACAAGGTAGTCAACATCATCCATGAATACAGACTACAAGCATATGTCATCTACTGCATTCTCTTCTACCACTACCATGCTAAGCCAGCATATTTTATTAAATGCTTCAAAAATACACCAAAGCAAAATCCTATTCACTAGTCATGAATTAACAAGGTTAAATAAAACCCTAATTGCAACTAGGTTTGAACAGCAACACCTATTTTAGTAGCACATAAAAATCTGAGAAAATTATAGTAGCTTTCTATCATCTAATCTAGCATACCACAAAAATTTCATTGTATTAGGATTACTAGAACTGCCTACACAAAAATAACAAGCTAGGACCTAAAAATGAGCATAAAAATATTTTATACTATGAAAAGTATCAAACAACAGATTTAACATTTTTTCTACATTCTACACAATAATCCATCACTATAGAAAAAATTATTACATGCTTATTTTATTCATATTTTTTCTCTCTAGCAAAAATAACAATTATTAACAATATTAAACACTTGTACTACAACTAAAGATTTTTCCACAGAACATGCATGACATATATTTTTTCTAGAAAGTACATCATAAAAGAAAATTATAGCAAGTGGAACCATATTTTTTTGAGCTCTCTGTGATTTACTACATATTTAACAAGAAAACAACAGTTTTAATGATTAAATAAAAACTCTACAGAAAAGTATTTCAAACTTGACATGCAATATTTTTAAACTGTAGATCTAGTCCAGAGGAACACTACAAAATTTGTTTCATAATTTTTGGAGCTAAAATGAGCAAGTTATGGATTTTAGAAACCCTTTTAACAATTTCTGAAAAATCATTTTCAAAAATCCATTTAACTGCAGCCGCTGAAAATGTTGGATGCACCCGGTGCAGTGCACACGCGAGCGTGAGCTGAGGCAGACAGGTGGGCCCGTGACCCCACATGTCAGCCACACAGAGAAGAGAGAGGCGCTGACTGCGCGGTTCTCGCCGCCGGTGAGCTCGCCGGCGGTGAGGTCACCACCATCGTGATCTCCGTGCCAAGGCGGTCACGTTGGTGCAAACGGCATGACCGGAGGAGCTCGGGAATAAGCTCGCCATCACCAATGGCGGAGCGGCGGTGCGGGTGGTCGCCGGCCGACCATCCCCGACCATGCCACGGTCACTGGAAAGATGCTCGAGCAACGGTGAGCCATGGCGAGCAAGATGTGCGTGCTAGAAGGGAAAAAGGTGGGGCGGAAGAGAGCGGTCCACAGAGCGGAAAGCTTCGGCGAGCTCGGCCGGAACTCCGGTGAGCAATTCACGTGGAGGGGAGGTTTACCACGGCCAACTGGAGCGAGCACGAGCTGCGCGAGAGAAAGACGAAGCTCGGGGCAAGATGGAGGCGTCGATTGTGAGGCGGAACGGCCGGAACGCCGTCCCCGGCGATGGCGCGTGCGATGGCGGAGGTGGGACTGCGGCCGAGCGCTGCTGTGAGGCGAAGAGCTGGAAATGGAGGCAGCAGGGAAGGCGGGCGAGCGTGCGGAGGGAGTAGGCGGGCGCGGATTGACACGTGGGCCACCGAAGGGCGCGTGGCGCGTGGGTCGGCGGTGTACGGCCACACGGCGGCCGGCGTCTGCCGCTGCGCCACGACGTCGCACGTGCGTGCGCGCGCGGGCGAGGCAGGCGCGGGCGTGAGCGTGGGCGCGAAGCAGGCCGGGCCGGCTTCGGCCGCTGGGCCGGAAATGGGGCGGCGGCCCACTAAGGTAAGAAATTCCTTTTTCTTTTCTAAATATATTTTTAGATTTTATATTTGATTCAAATTCAAATTTTGAAGATGAAAAAAATATTTTCACAAATTGTCCCCAAAACAAAAGTTGTTCAAAATTTAATTCTCTACAACTTTCATTTAGGACACTTTTCAAAATTTTAAATAGATTTTGAATTGGCGATTTAAAGTCAAATTTTTAAATGATAACTCATTTTTCTGAATGTTTTTAAAAGCAAAATTTGGAGAGATTTTTAATACAAAACTTGCTTCAAAAATCATGCTACTTATTTCTAAGTTATTTAAAGCTATAGCTCCACAAATTTTTACCACTTTTACCTGGGACTTTTACCAATTCAGAGTTCAAACATGATTATCACAGTTTTAAATAAATTCTAACTTAATTTACATGTGATGATGATCATGCATGAAATGCAAATGCTCATAATTTAGGATGTGAATGCCTGCTTAACACCTAGAGGTGTTATAGTCTTCCCCCCTTATAAGAATCTCATCCCGAGATTTTGGGTTACGAACCATTTGTTATAAAAATTCTCATAAGCTTTTTGTAGATATTCATCCGTTTCCCAAGTTGCATCTCCTTCATCATGATGACTCCACTGTATCTTATATGTTTTCACCATACTATTCCGAGTAACTCTTTCTTTAGAGTCCAACACTTGAACCAGTTGTTCACGATATACCAAATCTGACTTGAGCTTTATGCCTCGAGATTCAATTCTTTCTTCTGGAACACACAAACACTTCTTAAGATGCGATACATGAAAAACTAGGAATATAGCACCAATTGTCTCAGGTAACTCCAACTTATAAGCGACTGGACCTTTTTTTCCAAGATCTTATATGGTCCCACAAATCTGGCTGCAAGCTTTCTGCGTACTCCAAACCGTTTCTTCTTCATTGGCGTGACTTTCAGATAAACATAGTCACCAACCTCGAACATAAGCGGTCTCCTTCTTCGATCTGCATAGCTTTTCTGACGTGATTGAGCGGCTTTCATATTTTGCTGAATGATATAAACTTTCTTCTCAGCTCCTTCTATGAAGTCAATACCGTAGTATCTTCTTTCTCCTGGCTCAATCCAGTTAAGTGGTGTTCTACACTTTTTGCCATACAAAGCTTCGAATGGTGCCATCTTGATACTTTCTTGATAACTATTATTGTAAGCGAACTCTGCTAAAGGTAACCAGGACTCCCATGAACCTCTAGAAGATAACACACATGCTCTCAACATATCTTCCAGAACAGCATTAACTCTTTCGGTCTGACCATCTGTTTGAGGATGATAGGCAGTACTACGAATTAAACTCGTCCCCAAACCTTTATGCAAGTGCTCCCAAAAGTGAGCAGTGAATTGTGACCCTCTGTCAGACACGATATTCTTTGGTATGCCATGTAATCTCACAATCTCAGTAATATACTTCTCGGCATATTGAGGTGGTCTATATTCTGTCTTGACAGGTAAAAAGTGAGCTGTTTTTGTAAGGCGATCCACAATTACCCAAATTGAATCATGTCCTTTCTGAGTACTGGGCAAACTTGTGATGAAATCCATGCTGATATCATCCCACTTCCAACTGGGTACAGACAAAGGTTGCAATAATCCGACAGGTCTCATATGAATAGCCTTTACCCTACAGCATGTGTCACATCTAGCTACATATGCCGCAATCTCTTTCTTCATCTTGGTCCACCAAAAACGAGATCTTAAGTCTTGGTACATTTTGCTACTTCCGGGATGGATAGATAACTTTGAAAGGTGAGCCTCATCCATAAGTTTATTCTTAAGCTCTCTATCTTTAGGAACAACAAGACGGTCGTCAAACTATAACACGTCATGTTCATCCAATCTAAAGTGCTTGGATGGTTCTTCTTTAATCTTTTCTTTGATATGGAATATCCCTTTGTCGATTTTCTGGCCTTCTATTATCTTACTCTCCAAAGAACAACTAATCTGAATATTGTGTAACACTGCAGGATGCATTAGATCAAAACCATCTTCGAGCAAAGGTTGCACATTCAGGCAATGTGACTTTCTACTCAAAGCATCTGCCACTACATTGGCCTTTCCAGGATAATATTGCACATTCAAATTGTAATCTTTGATCAATTCTAACCATCTTCGTTGTCTCATGTTCAATTCAGGTTGGGTGAAGATATACTTGAGACTCGTGTGATCGGTGAAAATATTGCACACATTACCAAGTAAGTAATGTCTCCAAATTTTTAAGGCATGCACTACGGCAGCAAGTTCAAGATCATGCATCGGATAGTTGATCTCATGCTTTCTCAACTGGCAGGAGGCATAAGCAATGACTCTTCCTTCTTGCATAAGAACACAATCTAATCCTATTTTTGATGCGTCGCAAAACACATCAAAAGGTTTCTCAATGTTCGGTTGCGCTAGAACTGGAGCAGTGGTCAACAGTTTCCGCAAGGTGTGGAAAGCTGTCTCACACTCCTCTGTCCATACAAACTTATGATCTTTCTGTAGCAGACTTGTCGTTGGCTTGGCAATCTTCGAGAATTCTAGGATAAAACGACGATAGTAACCAGCTAAACCCAAGAAACTTCTAACTTCGGAACTGTGATTGGTGTCTTCCAATCCATAACCTCTTGCACTTTACTCGGGTCTACAGATACTCCATTCTCTGACAAAATGTGACCAATGAAAGGAACTTTCTTCAACCAAAATTCACATTTGCTAAACTTAGCATACAACTTATGATCTCTCAGTCTGGCTAAGATAATTCTCAGATGCTCTTCATGATTTTTCTCATTCTCAGAGTATACTAGAATATCATCAATGAACACAACCACAAACTTGTCCAATTCTGGCATGAAAACTGTATTCATCAGATACATAAAGTATGCACGAGCATTTGTTAAGCCAAAGGACATAACAAGATACCCGTACAACCCGTATCTCGTAGAGAAAGCGGTTTTCGGTATATCTTGTGGTCTAATCTTTATCTGATGATAACCTGATCTTAAATCTATCTTGGAGAACACTCTGGCTTTGGCTAGCTGATCGAACAAAACATCAATGTGAGGTAAGGGATACTTATTCTTGATAGTTACAACATTAAGAGGCCTACAATCCACACACATTCTCAAAGTACCCTCCTTTTTCTTCACAAACAAGGCAAGACATCCCCATTCAGACTTACTTGGCCGGATAAACCCCTTGTTCAACAACTCCTCTAGTTGCTTCTTTAACTCAACTAACTCATCCGAAGGCATCCTATAAGGTCTCCTTGAAATTGGAGCTGTCCCGGGGATCAACTCAATTCCAAACTCAACTTCTCTATCTGGTGAAAGACCCGGTAACTCATCTGGAAACATATCCGGAACTCACACACGATCGAAATCTGATGAATCGGAATGACTTCCATAGCACATGTCACACTCACAAGGTCTGTTCTTTTGGGTAATGGTACCTAAAAAGTACCCTCTCCCTGGGGATCCTTTAGGGTAAGCACCCGACTTCCTGTATCTATAATTGCTCCCCATTCTTTCATTCAATTCATCCCTATGATGACATCCAGAACTAGTCTAGGCATGACTATCAGGTTTACTCAAAACTTTCGACTACCTAACACAAGGGTTGCCCCTCTAACCATCTGATTGGTTAAAACATCAGCCCCTACTGAACTTATACGGTAACCATAACTTAAGTCTGTGCATAGTTGTTCATGTTTCTGTGCAAATGCTTGACTCATGAAAGAATGCGATGATCCAGAATCAAATAGAACAACTACAGGGTTTTGGTTAACAGGAAACTTACCAGCAGTTACGGGCTCTCCCTCAGGAATCTCTTCCACAATGGTGTGGTGCACTCGAGCATTATAAGTCTGTTGCTTCTTTCGGGGCGGATAAGGGCAGAACTTGAAAAAGTGGCCTAGCTGATCACAGTTATAGCAAGGCCCCTTTACTGTACCAGCAGATCTGATCACTCCCTCCGAGTTACCTTGTCCTGCGGTTGCAGCTGTTCTGGCTGGCGGCACTGCCATCTTGTACGGCTTCTGCGGTCTATTTTAGTTCTAGGTCTTATGCTGCGGTGGCCTAAACCTTGCACCAGGTGCAGACGGACGATAGGTTGAACGATTAGCAGTGATAACTCTGGACTGTGACGGTCCTGACTCAAAGGCTCTCTTGCGAGTCTTGGATGTTGTGTACGTGTTGTTGTTCTTCTCTTGTTTCAGACAATCACTGATGAAGTCATTGAATCTAGCGCGGGTATTGGTACCCACATGCTTCATCATCTTCGGACCTAACCCTCTCTTGAAGCTAGCAATCTTCTTAGCATCTGTGTCAACCATGTCGGGAGCATAACGACACAAGTTGTTGAAGGCATGCAAATACTGTGTTACGGTTTTGGTGCCCTGATTTAAAGCCAAGAACTCTCCCAATTTCATCTCAACTAGCCCTGATGGAATATAAACTCCACGGAAGGCTTTGGTGAACTCTCTCCACGAGATCTGAGCATTTGGAGGGAATGTGGTGCGGTGATGCTTCCACCACATCCCTACTGGTCCTTATAGCTGATGTGTAGCATACTCTGTCTTCAGTACTTCTGTCAGCCTCAACACATGGAACTTATCTTCTATAGTGTTAATACATTCTTCAGCGTCAAGTGGCTCGGTTGCTTCCTTGAAAATTGGCGGCCTAGTGTCCATGAAATCCTTGAAGTTACTGTACTGATTTACTCCATTGCCACCACCTTGGTTGTTACCACGTTGCACGTTGTTGGCAATGGTACGCAGGAAATCTTCCATATTTTTCTGTGACTGCTCGGCATTGCGCCGACTTCCCAGAAACTGTGCAAATAACATCTCTGCAGTGAGCGGTGGAGGAGGCGGTAAATGTGGTTCCGGGTGTGGCTCGTTATGGTTGACGTTGTTAGCACCACTCCCATCTGCCCCGGCACCATTTCCACCAGTTTCAGCAGCCTCATACGTGGCGTGTCGAGTGTTTTCCATCTGCATATTTCAGCAATAAGTAATGATTAAGCGAAGTTGTAGTAATTGTGAGTGAATGAAAAATTATGTCGTACTGAACTCATTGGAGAGAACAAAGTCATACAACAAAACAGGGGCACAATAATCGCATTCCAATTAAAATAACACTACTAATTAAATTACTTCAAATGCAAACATCACATCCAATACAACCACGTTGTCAGCATACACACACTGGACTTTATGCGCTCAGGTATCGCATGAACAACCAAGATCCAACATTCTACCAAGTCTCAAGGTTCAAACGAGATACATCAAGATACATGAAGCCAAAAGAAGGTCATCGTGACAGGGCCTAGCAGCTAACACAAAGTAACTAGCCTACTCCTCGGGGCCATCGTCGGGATCAGAGACGTCACCATTGCTACCATCAGTAGCAGTGTCGTCGTCAGCAGGTGCGGCTGCGGGCTCGTCCTCATCGTCGTCGATGTCCATACCGGCGGCTTCTGGAGGTACATACGGGCCAATCCCATTGTAGAGCGCATGAAACTACTCATGCAAGTTGACATTGTACTCCTCTAGCTCGCCGACCCTCTGCCTCCGGAGGTTCCTCTCGTTCCAGGCTTCATTCCTTTCCTGAACCAACTGTCCAATCATGCGGTCTGCATTATTATTGGCCTGAGTCAACGCATGCACCCGCTGTATAGAACTATCACCTCTCTCTAGAGCCTGGTCTCGCTGCAAGCTCATGTCAGCCAACCGCTCCTGCAAACTAGCGATAGCACGTGCCTGCTTCTTCTTTTGTTTTCTTGCTTTGAGCCGATCATCACTACGCAAACCAGTCAAAGTCCAATACGTGCACTCCAGACTCTGGTATGCTCTGATAGCTGCATACATCGCACTCATAGCGTGGTTGTCGCTAGCCTATCCTTCGCTTGGGCCTCTGACTAAAGCACTTCCTTGGGGCTGTACCCAAATAGCATCGTGAGGATCATCTCTTAGAAAAGTGCCAGCCAAGGCTGCTACCAGCTCGTTGGGAAATTTGCTCATTATGTCCCGGATGACACAGAAAGCTGCTCCCTCTGCACTCTCAACCGGAGTGCGTCCCTTCAACTCCAAGTGCCAACCATCCCATTCTGGAGCATCACCAAGAGCAAGGACAGTGATCTCCACTACTGCCAGTCCATCCTCTGCCAACTGGTTCTTACTCCAAGAGTACACCGGCTCCTGACCCTCCGGGTACTCCACATCATGGAGCACTCTCCAAAGCAAAGTTGGCATGCCAAACTCACTCAGAAAGGTGTCCGTGTTGCGGTGCTCCCGTGGGGCCAACTGGCGTCGGGGTGCTCTTCCACCGTGGACTTACGGGCAGTCTGCTTCGTGCGGGCCATTTGTACCAAAAGTTTTGATTACCCGGTGAGAACATATTTTAAGTTCGTACAAATTTTATCGAAAGGGGATAATCAATTTATAAGGGGAGGAATGCATGGCATGAATGAAATGCGCAAGCAACATGATGCATGCACGTTTCTTACGTTCTCACAAACTTAAGAAATAAATGATATCTATCGATGAATTCGGTGGCATACAGGCAATCTCTCATATACGTAACTAATACGTTCTACACGAGAAACACTGTTATGTACCTGTAGAAGATTCATTTCAGCCCAAAACCCTATGCATGCATAAAAGCAGTAAATCTATCTACATGCTCTACACGAATCCCCAGATACGCGTACAACGGTAGTAACCACCCAAAACATCGTCCTATTGACGACATCGCCTCAACGGACGGAACAACCACACATGCGACACTTTTGTAAAAACATGCGTAAAACATGTAAGTACTCCAGTATCATATAAGCACTCTCCCTAGATCGGCGGTGTATCCGATCATGCTCTCACATCTCACACTTACCGAGGCGTAGAGGCAACTGATCCATATATTACCACTCAAGTAAGTGGCACTCATACAATAGCACGCCGTATGAGCGATGAAATAGAAATATGGTGCAAGAACCCCCAAGTCAGTACTTAATTAAGCCACCTAGAGTCCTTATTGGGCATAAAGGATATGACCACTAGCACACTCTTAGTTTGTAATTCACATTTTTTAAACACATTTTTGTTTTAAATACACTTGTGAACAGTAAACCCGCTAAACCATGCTCTGATATCAGCTGTAATAGAACCGACCAATTATACGAGATTAAGTGAGAAAATCATCCACCGAGCAGACGATTTAGCAAACTTAAGCTCGTATAACCCGGTAGTCCGTGAAATCACGACGGATTTCAAACAACCTTGTATACCAGCCAAGATCGTAATAAGTTCAGCGGTCACCATCACAAGTTACATAAAAATTCACGTCACAAATACATCAGAGTTTAAACATAGTTATTACAAACCAGTTTCGAATTGAAAGTAGCGGAAGCATTTAGTTCAAATCACACACGCACCCAGAGTTCCAAAATATATTGTCAGTTTAGGGTCATCTTCCATCAAAAGCATCAGACGAGATGTAGTGAATGACCATTGCCCATGGTCCTAAACTTCTCCCATTGCAGGATAAAGGCAGTTGACACAGTAGCCATAATACATCTGCCCATCTGCAACAAGTGGGAACAAAGCCCTGAGTACGAGAATGTACTCAGCTAGACTTACCCGATAGAACCAAAAATAAAAGACACCAAGGAATCATGACAGGCTGTCTGGTGGGGTAGCTGACTCATTTGCAAAAAGACATTTTTAGTATTTAGAGAATCTTTACAAAAGCTTTGCATCAAGTTAAATCTTTATTAACCTGTCAACTACATTTGCACCTATACTAAAGTAACATGTAATTAAACAGGTAATGATAACCAATGATCACTAACAACTTCCATTATGTCATATTTCATATAACTGTCCAAGTGTTCCATCAATATTACTACGATGAAGTAGCTCAAGTCAAGTGCTCACTATCTAGTGAACGATGGCGATTCGAATTCATTATTAACCAGCTGGTAAGTTATTCCTCATACAAACCTCACTCACCCGCTAAAGTGAGGTGTTGGTCACCGAGTCAACCATTCAGGTGAAGTCGCGAAATTGCCAGGAACCACATGTACCCAGGGGCCGACCGACTGCTCTTTGGCCTTATCATCGCGCCCCCGTATCCTGCCACTACTACTCCGGTACAGTGTGTTGCGGGCAATCCACTTGGCCCGAATAATCTCCCAGCATCACGGTCGGAAGGTACTTTATCCGGCCAGCTAAATGTGAGGCATGCGTTCAACATGACCCGAGGCCCAACAACGGACGGTTCTTAATCGACACAGACGGAAAACACTACAGTCCTAAACCCTGCAAGTTTCCGTCTGGTCTCAATTTCACATTAACACTTAGTTATTTTATGATGACATCTTTTCTCAAGTAGATCCAGGTAACCACCTATGGCTCGCAGGTGACAGTAAATCACCCGACTTCTACCAGTCTAAGCAAGCTAAGCAATTACTTGACTGCGAATGACAAGGTGACAAGGATAGGGTAGAACGTAGTAAACAAGGTATAATGCAGCAACGGTTGCAAACAACTCCTAAACTTAATGCAGCAGTTAAAGTAAAGCATTCATAAAATCTTTGCAAACCGGGGGAGAGAAATGCTCCGGGGCTTGCCTCTCTCGAAAGAGCTCGGACGGTGGTCTGGGCACTCCGGAAGATCCTCACCAACCTCCTCGCCGGCTTCGGGCACTTCCTGCTCCTCGGGCTGCTCTTCCGGCTCCTCGGGAACTGCTACCGACGTTACTTCCTGCGACCCTGTATGATGCAATCGTATAAGTGCTTATGCCTAGATGCATTGCAAAAATGATATGTAATGGTCATGATGAATAAAATGCAGATAAATAGGTTCACTTTATTTCATGAAGTAGGAATACATTTCTTCTACAAGGTAGTCAACATCATCCATGAATACAGACTACAAGCATATGTCATCTACTGCATTCTCTTCTACCACTACCATGCTAAGCCAGCATATTTTATTAAATGCTTCAAAGATACACCAAAGCAAAATCCTATTCACTAGTCATGCATTAACAAGGTTAAATAAAACCCTATTTGCAACTAGGTTTGAACAGCAACACCTATTTTAGTAGCACAGAAAAATCTAAAAAAATTACAGTAGCTTTCTATCATCTAATCTAGCATACCACAAAAATTTCATTGTATTAGGATTACTAGAACTGCATACACAAAAATAACAAGGTAGGGCCTAAAAATGAGCATAAAATACTTTATACTATGAAAAGTATCAAACAACAAATTTAACATTTTTCCTACATTCTACACAATAAACCATCACTATAGAAAAAATTATTACATGCTTATTTTATTCATATTTTTTCTCTCTAGCAAAAATAACAATTATTAACAATATTAAACATTTGTACTACAACTCAAGATTTTTCCACAGAACATGCATGACATATATTTTTCCTAGAAAGTATATCACAAAAGAAAATTATAGCAAGTGGAACCATATTTTTCGGAGCTCTATGTGATTTACTACATATTTAACAAGAAAACAACAGTTTTAATGATTAAATAAAAACTCTACAGAAAAGTATTTCAAACTTGACATGTAATATTTTTAAACTGTAGATCTAGTCCAGAGGAATACTACAAAATTTGTTTCACAATTTTTGGAGCTAAAATGTGCAAGTTATGGATTTTAGAAACCCTTTTAACAATTTCTGAAAAATCATTTTCAAAAATCCATTTAACTGCAGCCGCTGAAAATGCTGGATGCACCCGGTGCAGTGCACACGCGAGCGCGAGATGAGGCAGACAGGTGGGCCCGTGACCCCACATGTCAGCCACACAGAGAAGAGAGAGACGCTGACTGCGCGGTTCTCGCCACCGGTGAGCTCGCCGGCGGTGAGGTCACCACCATCGTGATCCCCGTACCAAGGCGGTCACGTTGGTGCAAACGGCATGACCGGAGGAGCTCGGGAATAGGCTCGCCGTTGCCAATGGCGGAGCGGCGGTGCGGGTGGTCGCCGGCCGGCCATCCCCGACCATGCCACGGTCACTGGAAAGGTGCTCGAGCAACGGTGAGCCATGGCGGGCAAGATGCGCGTGCTAGATGGGACAAAGGTGGGGCGGAAGAGAGCGGTCCATGGAGCGGAAAGCTTCGGCGAGCTCGGCCGGAACTCCGGTGAGCAATTCACGCGGAGGGGAGGCTTACCACGGCCAACTGGAGCGAGCACGAGCTGCGCGAGGGAAAGGCGGAGCTCGGAGCAAGATGACGGCGTCGATTGTGAGGCGGAATGGCCGGAACGCCATCTCCGGCGATGGCGCGTGCGGTGGCGGAGGCGGGACTGCGGCCGAGCGCTGCTGTGAGGCGAAGAGCTGGAAATGGAGGCAGCAGGGAAGGCAGGCGAGCGTGCGGAGGGAGTAGGCGGGCGCGGAGGGACACGTGGGCCACCGGAGAGCGCGTGGCGCGCGGGTCGGCGGTGTACGGCCACGCGGCGGTCAGCGGTCCATGGGCGAGGCAGGCGCGGGCGTGAGCGCGGGCGCGAAGCAGGCCGGGCCGGCTTCGGCCGCTGGGCCGGAAATGGGGCGGCGGCCCGCTAAGGTAAGAAATTCCTTTTTCTTTTCTAAATATATTTTCAGATTTTATATTTGATTCAAATTTAAATTTTAAAGATGAAAAAGACATTTTCACAAATTGTCCCCAAAACAAAAGTTGTTCAAAATTTAATTCTCTACAACTTTCATTTAGGGCACTTTTTAAAATTCTAAATAGATTTTGAATTGGCGATTTAAAGTCAAATTTTTAAATGATAACTCATTTTTCTGAATGTTTTTAAAAGTAAAATTTGGGGAGATTTTTAATACAAAACTTGCTCCAAAAATCATGCTACTTATTTCTAAGTTATTTAAAGCTATAGCTCCACAAATTTTTACCACTTTTACCTGGGACTTTTACCAATTCAGAGTTCAAACATGATTATCACAGTTTTAAATAAATTCTAACTTAATTTACATGTGATGATGATCATGCATGAAATGCAAATGCTCATAATTTAGGATGTGAATGCATGTTTAACACCCAGAGGTGTTACACTCGCATGTCTTTACTTCTATACATGATAGGCGGTAGCTTCATGCTTTATTCAATAGTTATGATATACAGTCACAAGCCTTTAAGAGGTGTAACATATGCAAGCTAACAATATCCTGATTTATAAAGCTGTCTAAAAATTTCATCTCAATTTCTATTTGAGTAATTTCTGATGATAAATTCAAATACTTCATGTATTGCATCGCTCATTTATATTCTATACACAAGAGACATTTCTTCGAGAATATTCATCGATAAAATCTTATTTACCATCTTGTCTTCTAGACATCTAATACAAAGCTTTAAGCTATTGTTTATAGAGCAGCGTATATATATCTCATAAGGTCATATAAGCTTGAAAATTCAATTTTCAATAATATGGGACATCTAAAATTTCTCATGCAGCGAGTGCCACAAGACCTTTGAGATTTATTATGGCCACATACCCATTCTTGAGAGTAATACCAGGAACTATAGTGCCTGATAATTCTACTCCACTTCAGTGCTAGTAGAATATCCTACTAGGATTTAACAATGACCATGCTATATAATACTATCATTCAAAGTAAGTTCAGAATAATTCTTTTTCATGAAGGTATGCATATATATCATTATAATGGGAATCGTTATGTGCATATAAGTTTACTGCATGTGCAAAAAAAATAGTGGATGGTTATACAAAATATTCTTAGAAGCATCCTAGCATTTTTGGGATTATGGTATATGCAAATTTTCAGGTTTAATACTAAGTATCCGTGCATCCCAAAAATTCATTATGCTAAAAAAATATGAGCCTCTCAAAGATGGTAAGTCTAAGATCTACAGGATTTGGAGAGCCCATATACATTATACCATGTTTCTTCTAGTGTAATCATTCAAGATTTTATTTTTGCAATTACATAGTATATATAATTCATAATGTGTGATAAATAAATGCATTCAAAAGAGCATAAAAATATCACATGACACATATACATTAACAGAAAATAAACATGTAAATATATTCAAATAGAAATATTTTACTGAAAATGCCTATACATAATTTTCTTCTAGAAATTCAAGATAACTTGTGGTAACTGTAGCTGCAAGCCTGCTTGTTAGCCATATTGATGAGCTGCATGCAAGCATCGTCAAAGTTGATAATTCGTCATGCACGTTGAAACTGCAAGTTACAATTCGTTCATGCCGTTGCTTTCTGTTATGCAAACCATGTATAGAAGGACAAGTAAGCGGCATTCAGGCCACCGGTCCATGCGATGGCATGTGAGTCACGACAAGAATATATAAGACATATATAATCTACGGGATTCGATCATGAGCCTATCATAAAAATTCAGATTAATACGGTCATTCCGTTTAATCTAGATTTTCACAATTTCTCGCAACCCAATTTAAGCTTTTCGCTTGCATGGCGACGGGTGGCATGTCGTATTTTTACCATGGGTGTGTTTAGTTCCCCTGAAAAGGGTGAAAAAGTACTGTAACACGTTTTGGCTTTATTTGGCAAATAGTGTCCAACCGTTGACTAATTAGGTTCAAAACGTTCGTCTCGTAAAGTACAACCAAACTGTACAATTAGTTTTTGATTTCATCTACATTTAGTACTCCATGCATGTATCGCAAGTTGGATGTGACGGAGAATCTTTTTTTTTGGAATAGTACATTTTTTGTGGAACTAAACATAGCCCATATGACAGATGTGAAACTCTGCATGTGGGCTGCGAGCCTGAGACCATGAGCATGGCGACATGCAATACGGCAGCAGGCCTATGCACTAACATGCGTGCAAGCGCGTGCGCGGTGACTCTGGTGAGCTGTACCATTGATACAGGAGATCAGGGCACGTACATACGTAACACACGTAGTGTTGATCGTGTGGCTGTGGCATGCGGGCCACAATCCTTAGCGGGCAAAGCTAGTCAGAACACATGTAAAACAAAGAACATGCTAGCGACTGCAGGTTACTAGCATCCGTTTAGGTTGTAGATACTAATGGCTAATCAAAACCAATAATGTGAGCCCCGGCAGCGTTCATGCTGTACTCGCGTCCGAGGGCCCTAGTGTTCCAGCCGAGTTGCAATGTTGTGTGCGTCAGAGAGCCGGAGACATACTACGGGCATGCATGCTAGGATCGACAAGAAGCAAGACTTATTATTATTATTATTATTATTATTATTATTATTATTATTATTATTATTATTATTATTATTATTATTATTATTATTATTATTATTATTATTATTATTATTATTATTATTATTATTATTTATAACCCTAGATGCAAATTATGTATTTTTTTACTTCAAGTATATAGGTACTTCGTGTACGATTCAACATGCATACAGTATATAAATCGGCTCGATGACGAGCACAAGCAATCTGCGAGATTGTATTTCATACCTTGTAATAAAGGATGATCTACTTCACATGCCGCGTAGGACAGTGGTTAGTAGATACATACCGCGTAGGGCATTTGACATTGTAGTAGATCTGCCTTCTTGTTGACGACGGTGCATATCGATGAAGTGCAGATTAGTAGCAGGCAGAGGTAGCAGATCCGTTCCGCAAACAACGTCGGTGATGTCGACGTCGTCGAAGTATCGCGGCAGGGACGTCGGCGGCATGAGCGTCGGCGTCGAAGGTCGGCAGCGACTTCAACGGCGATGTCGACATAGAGCTTGTTGTGTTGATAATGTGTTATAAAACATGTTGCCAGCGGTTAGGACCTTTCCTTCTCCGTCTCTCATGATTAATATAATAGATGAAACTAGAACACATAAACACAAGAGATAGGAAGACTATTCTTTATTCCTCTGAATATTTGTAATTACAACATAGAGCTCCCACGTATATATAGTCCTGTCAAGCCCTAAGAGTTTTGGTAAGAGCCCACATACAAACGGATTAGGATTCCTCCTTCTCCTTTCTTTTAAGGATAGAATCTGTATGTTTTACAACAGGCTACACTTTTTGAGGTATCTCAAGTGGATATTCTAGAGGACATGCATGGAAGGGAGTGTACGTGTAAATGCTGAAAACGAAATGGGTTTCGGAAGATTTGCGGAATATGCTTCCATCTCATCCAGCTTGTTACGAAAGAATCGGCGTGGACATATACAGATTCCAAGTTAACAACCATACTTTTCATGTTTGCTTGAGTTGACACGCCGATCCTGAGATGTCACGGCAAGCGTAAAGTTGGCCTGTCTCCACTTTTCTTCGTATCTCATGTTGGCATCTCGTATTCTCATTTACGACTTTTTACTGGCAGGTCTCCTCTCTGGCTCCGGCTTCTGCGGAGGAGCTCTACGAAGCGGTTTAGTATGAGAAGTTGTTTGAAGCCTTTTTTTAAGTGAAAAAAGAGAGAAACCAAAGCTTTTTTTGAGGAGCCACAAACTATGGCTCTTTCAAAATGGTTCCGATTCTTCTGGAGGGGCCTATCAAACGAGGTCGTACTTTCCTCACGCGTGCTATGCTTGTCACCGTTGATCAGTTGATTTCTTTGTAAATATTTGTCAATATATATAAGATATATGCTTCTCAACCCATAATTTCTTATGCCAATGTTTTCCTAGCCCACACTGGCCTCCAAGAAAGAAAAAAGTGCAAATTATATTATTTGACATCACGGCCAGAGTGGCTCTATATAGTTTAAGGCTTCCTTTAGAAAGCAGGATTTTTTCTATTTTTTGTGTTTTTCCTATGCAAATAAACTGATATTATGACATTTCTGTATGATTCTGGTAAAATTCCTGCGTTTCAAAGGCGCCCTAAAATGCTTCGACCGAGCAAAAGCATGTGCCGAGGAAACCTTCCCAACTCCATCTTTCTCTGGAGCGTGCATTATCGACATCATGCCATATATTTACTACCTTTTTTTGGAATACAATGCATTATGACTTCTAAAGTTTGTAATGAAATAAAAGGCATTCTATATGGTGTCTATACTTAGATTTGACAAAGTTTGTTAAGAAGAAACGCATAATTTAAGAAAAACTCCTTAATTAAGTTTAATCTATGGGTACATACCATTTAAGTATTTTCTTAAATTTTCTCAAATTTTGTGGAATGGATTATATTATAGTTCAGAAGGGAATATCTAAAAATTATTCAGAACAGATATGCATGATTAATGTTTGTTACTGAAGTGATTTGCACCTGCATCACTGCTCCACTAGGGCAATGGATGGTGGGTGGAGAGGATGTGATATTAGTGCGCATCTGGCATAATATACGAAGCATAATTGCCTTTCATCATGAGCATGTCAACTAGCTACGTGGCATAAGAAATGGAACATTACGGTGCATTGAGTCATTGAGCTATTGACACGTCATCAGCACGAGTTGTGTTGGCCAGGTTGTTCAACAAGGTGTCATTCCATTTAGGCCTCGCTCGGTTAGTCCGGAACTGGCCGTTCCGCGCTACGAACCATTCCAGCGTTATACGAATTAGCGAAGGAACAGTCTGGCTGAGAATCATTTCCAAGGAACCGAACAAGGCCTTATTATGAAAACATTTTGGTCACATGACCAATCCAGGTGGAATGCCACTGTGCTTATTGTTTTTTATCTAATCTAGAACGTTCAACGCACATTTTTCACTAAAGAAAATAGAGTTTACATGACCAAGAGGCGACCTAGCTATCAGCCCTGAATTAACCCACAACACAGAAGACGGGAGATATTAGCGCCTGGACGTCCGGACAGAAGCGCGCGCCCGGATGCTCGCGCCTCCGTCACGCACGCCCGCAGAAACGCCACGTCCGCCACTCCTTCCTCCTTACCCCCTCCTCTCTCTCCGCGAGTTCGGACACTGCGCCTCCTCCCCGCGCTCGTCGCCGCCCCCGCGTGCTCCTTTCCCCTGAACCCCCTCCTCTCTCTGCATGGGCAGGACCCACGAGCCGGGATAAGGACGACTAGGTGAGCGCCCCCCGTCCGCACGATCTGAAAGGATCTAATAGGCCTAGAGGGGGGGTGAATAGGCGGATCTAAAAACCTGAAACTCAAAACTCAACGCGGAAGTTAAAACACTGACCGGTACTACCGGTTGGTTTGGACCGGTACTACCGGTGAGGGATCACCGGTACTACCGACGTAGACCACCGGTACTACCGGTACCCTACTGAAACTAAGAAATCAGAGATTTGCGAGTTGTGATTTCAGATCTGAGTTTTACCCCACTACCGAAGATGATGTTGATGAAGTTTATGAACTCTCCTTTCTTGTTCCTTCACCAAGTAGTAGATCGAGCACCCACAACCTATGAAAGAGATATGAAAGAGGGAGAACACAAAGAACAAGTAATATCTCAAGTGAACACAAATAACAACAACAACAAGCACGCAGGACACACAATTTAACCCGAGGTTCGGCAACCCCACAAAGGAGTTCCTACGTCCTCGTTGTTGAGGTGACCACTAAGGTCGGAGTCTATTCCACCTCCTTGCCTCCCTCAAGCAACCACAAAGGTTAGCCCAAGATTTCCACTAAGAATACAAGGGTAATACAAACTCTTCGGGGTGCCCTCACAAGTAGAACAACACGGGCAACCACGAAGAACACCTAGCCGGCTAGGGTTCCAAGAACCCAAGAGTAACAAATACAAACCAAGCCAACTAGGAGGGGAACCAAGTGCTCAAGATGTGAATCGAAGCTTTCCACTCTTAAATCTCTCCTCTCTACTCAGATCTTGCAAGGGATTGGATTTGAGAGCAAAGAGGAAGAGAGAGGGTGAGTCAATGCTTTAGAGCTGTTTGTCTGAAGGTTGGTGGGAGTAAATGGCGTGGGTAATGGTTAGAAATGAAGGGGAGAGCTATTTATACTCTTATCTTCGAAGCGGTACCGGTACTATCGGTGAGTACCCACCGGTACTACCGGTCCTAAGGGTTTCGACCGTTATAGCCAACCTACTGGAGACTTTACGAGAAAATAGCCTACCGGTACTACCGGTCTTTCACCGGTACTACCGGTCAACGACCGGTACCACCGGTAGTACAGATTTTGGCGAAGACAAGTTTTGCGGGAAAAAGACTTACCGGTACTACCGGGCTTTCACCGGTACCACCGGTCAAAGGCCGGTACTACCGGTCAACCACCGATACCACCGCTAGAACAAAAACTCGCAGAACTAAGGCGCTGACACCGGCGGGATTTATGCCTACCGGTACTACCGGTGGTTCACCGGTACTACCGGTACTCCCAGGCATAAAACACTTCTCTAAGTGTCCGTGAGTGCAAAGGTATCTCTCAAACGCTTAAACAAATACAAATTAAGCACAAGTTTTCCCTCTAGATAACCTAATTTGTATCCCTCTTGATAGTGCGGCGTTTCCTATAACTCAAGTTAAAAGATAAAATCTAATCGATCCACTTGAGACGGAACGCTTTTCAAACAATGGAATTGAGGGTGCTAACATCACCAAATGTGACCATACAAATTCTTTCATTGAACTAACACCTGCATATTCACTTAGATAGACATGTTAGTCCCTAATTTGATTGTCATTAATTATCCAAAACCCACAACGGTGGCGAATGCACTTACACGATCCCAGGTGTGCCGCACACCTCGACCGCCGGCCCCAGCACGCCCCACCCGTGGGGCTCGGCTCACCACCCCCATCCCCGGCACTCAGACTGTGCCCCATGACTCTTTACCTCCGAAATATGAAGCACTTGGATGCAACATATGTCTGAAGCAGACAAAAACATTTGGAACATACATTTGAAACATGTGTGTGAAACATATGCAACATCCAAATAAAACACTTGCAACTTGCAACATAAAAACACTTATTGCAACATAAGACTGAAACGGCTGAAACATTTTAAACATACTTTTGCGACATATATGTGTGAAACATATGCAACATCCATATCGAAATGTTTGCAACATACGTCTGAAACAGATGAAGCATTTTGAACAAACGCTTGCAACATGCCTTTGAAACACTTGCAACACGCCTCTAAAATACTTGCAACATATGCAACATCCTGATCTACTTTTACATCATCCATATGAAATACTTGCAACATACATCTGAAAACAGCTGAAATACTTAAAACATACATTTGCAACATAGGGGGAGGGGACCAGGGCCGGTCGATTCCGGCCTCGGGGTGGGAGCCAGAAGCGAGCGGCGACGCGCGAGCACCACCAGCCCAACGCGCGCGGGAGAGAGAGGCCCGACTAGCAGAGGTGGGCGCACGTGACGGGTAGGAGAGAGGAGCAAGGGGCGCAAGCTGGGCGTGCGCGATGGCAGCACCAACACCAGCAGAGACGGGCACGCTGTAGAAGGCCGCGGCGGGGCAGAGGCGTGGTGGAGAGCGATGAAGGCGGAAGGCCATACTCGGGCATGGTGGAGAGGAAGGATGGTGGCCCGGCGGGTGCGATGCATAGAGCCGTGGTGGAGCACGCTGCGGCAGTGCGGGCTCGACGGCGCAGCCGCGATGCAGCATGCCGTGATAGTGCGTTCATGGTGCGGGGGCCGTGACAGAATGGGTGCGGGCGCTGCGGGGAAGCATGAGGAAAGGAAAAGTGAGAGCAGAGTATTCCGTATTTTTTTAGCAACGTGGTGCTGAGTGTGTTGGGCCGCTCGGTCGGCGTCGCGTCCCACCAACGACGGCGTTCGATGGATTCCTATCAAATTGGACGCCCTGACCCAGCATTACCGAACACAGAAAGCACGACCTATATAGAAATGGAAACGTGGATCTAGGTCACAAGGCCAATCCTGATGGAATGTTTTGTTTTGTTGTTTCAGAGTGCCACTTTCCAAACACTAACAATTATTAATTGATAGTTGAAACAACTTTCTACAATGGATGATTTTCATTTTTAGTGTTTCATATGTTCTCACTATACACTACTACAGAAACTTTATCCAAGGCGAGCGTTTTCTATTTTCCGTGGCGGGCAAAGACGTCCGCCACAGATGTAAGGTCACGGTTAATCGTGGCTTAACCGTGGCGGTTGCCTGTGCCCGCCACGGTAAATCGATTAACCGAGGTGGGCACGTTAGGGTGCCCACCTCGATTAATTGATTTTAAAAAAATAAAAAAACCCTAACAAGCCCAATTGAGCCCGTTGCCGAGCCCAATTGATCCCGCTGCCGTGGATCCGCACCCAATCGAGCCAGGAGCATCGGATCCGCCATGGGCGCGCTCGTTGTAGTCGTCCTCGCGTGTGGATCTCGCCGGCCTCCGCCTCCTCGCGCCGTCAGAGCTCGCGGAACCTCCTGGAGCATCCGCCGTGGTGGCCGGGATCTGCCTCCTTGTGCCGAATCTGGGCGGCCTAAGGGAAGGCGGTGCTCCTGGACCAGATCTGCATAGGGGAGAGAGTGAGGGAGTGGAAGAGAGGTAGATGGGGAGCGAGGGAAACCCTACCTGCACCGTCAGAGGTGGCGGACCCGTGTCGCCCCGCGCCGTGGGGGCCTCCTCCGCCGACGAGGGAGGAAGGAGGGGAGGCGCCCGCCATGGATCCATGCCGGCACCACCTCCTTGTGCCATCCTCGTTGTGGATCTGCACCGCTGCCGGATCCTGCCTTCCACGGGCCGTCGGGGCTGGATCCAAAGGGGTAGAGGAGGGAGGCAGCCGCCGCCGCCGTGCCGTACGTGGAGCTGCCGTTGTGCCATATGTGGAGCCGCCCCATGGGAGGGAGAGAGCTCGCCGCTGCACGCCATGGGAGGGAGGGAGTGCCCGCCGCCGCGCTCCATAGTATGGAGAGAGAGAGAGTGATGGCCGGTGGGGAGAGGTGCGGGTGGCCGGGTGGGAGAGGAGTGCGGGGAGGAGAGCGTCGGAGTTAGAAACGGGAGACGGGAGGGGAGTGTCGGGTGGGAGGAAGTGGTGCGGCTAGAGAGGAGTAAGGGTTATCCCTAAGTCGCATTTATATAAGATCCCGGTTAAATGGGCTTCGTTTGGGCATTGAGCTGGGCCGCTATTTTTGGAGGCGGGCCTTATAATGTGCCCGCCTCCGTTAATCTATTAACCGCGGCGGGCACCTTAAGACGTCCGCCTCCGAAAATAGTTATTTTTGGGGACGGTTGTCTTAAGACGTCCGTCTTTGTAAATCTATTTTCCGAGACGGGCACTTGTGCTCGCCACGATAAATATAAAATGTCCATCTCCGTTAATCGTGGGCATTAACCGAGGCGGAAAAATGTTGCGCCCGCCTCCGTTAAGTTTTTGGGTGTCACGCAAAATCAATTCTGTAGTAGTGATATTTAATCATAATATTATACATTATGACTTGGAGATGATGTCCATGTGGATTCATTTAAGATGAAAATTCTTTAATAAGTGTTGCCATGTCATCAAAATTGCTTATATACGTTGCATCATATATATTAAATAAGAATGAAACTTCCATATAGCGATGGAGCTATATGGTAGGTTAAATTTAGATATAATTAAGGAGGTAAAAATCAAGTTAGATTACTGGTCGATCTAAATCTCACTTGAGGTAACTCATGGTTCACTCCATGATTAATTTGGGCACATGCTTATTCAAAGGTAAATTTGCATAACACCATCCATATACCCTTTAATTCATATTTTGAGATACCACCACATAAGATGTAGTTTTGTTGTAAATGTCTACCCCTGGTCCAATACATTAGCGAAAACCATTTCACTACACATGTTGCTTAGTTGATTCTGCAGGTTCAAGCCAACGTTGAACCACTACAAGCCATGCTAGTGGGGTGCAAGTTTGTTCCGGTGCTTGGGTTGTGCTTATTCTTAATGTTGCTATGAATAAATTGTGCAGACAGAAAAAAACGGTTGTTGTGACCACGCTTAAGCCTTTCATTGATGATTCTATTGGTGGAAGTTCTAAATGTATCTAGTTTGTACCTTTACAAGCATCTAATTTTGATAGTGGTTACACATTAGTAGTTGGACGTTTGTAAAATTGCCCTAAGGCATGTACAGTGTGAGGTAATTTTTGCAATAGAAACATGTAGCAGTGGGTATTTGCAATATGGAATCTCATAATCAGAATCATATATGGGGTGGTTTTGAAAATTACCCTGAATCAAATATAATGTATTAGAAGGGATCTCATATTTAGAGGACCCTACGGACTTAGGGCATGTGTCTATGGTTAGCTCATGGCAAGTTCATCATCTGGATTGCATCTAAAGATAGTTTGCATGTAATGGAGTCCATGGTTGGTAGCAATTAGTTAAAGATGGGTAGTATGGCGACATTGGCTCGGAAAGAAGGGGAAGTAGCACTAAGGGACTTCTAGTTGGTTGTACTTGTTGGATACTGATTCCTTAACTCCGGAGAGAAATCTCTAGGTCTAGCTTTAGTTTTGTAGTTAGAAGAATTTTCTATCTATAAGGTGAAAACCTATATGGTCTAGCCTTCACTAGTTGGATCCTGGCAATGACGATGCGCGTGCATGTTGTGTGTCCTTCTCAGAGGCATTGTTTTGAGAGTCTCTCTCGTAGTTCAGGTGTTACTATGGTGGCGTAAGAAACTGAAGGTGAAGATTAAGTTATACCTGTAGTCAGCGACGACATGATATATATGTTGTCGTCTCTTTCTTCTTTTATTTATTTTTTATATAAGCCACATACGTCTTGCCTTATGCCCTGTTTGGATGGCAAAATATGTAGTGAAAACTACATGCTAAGTAAAACATGGAAACTCAAAAAGCGTATTTTGGCCGTTTTTTTTAAAAATTAACGCATAAGAATATGTACTCACATGCAAAAGTTGAGATCCAAACTCAAACTAGAAAAACTCATAAGAAAATAACAAATTCGAGGTGCATATGCGCTAGTAGATGAAATTTCTAGGATTTTGTCTTCTAGTGCACATACACATAGAATTTGTTTTTCCGTACGAGTTTTTCAAAAGAGAGTTTCCATCCCAACTTTTGCATGTGACTACATATTTATATGCACTATGGATATGCCAAGTTTTAAATTTTTTGAGCGGCCAAAATATACTTTTTTTAAATTGGTTTTCATGTTTCCATCGAGTTTGCACGTTTCCAATAAAATAAGTCGCTAGCTACTAAAAAAAAATCTAATTGGTAAAATGCTCAACTTATAGTTCAGCTTATAGCTCATTTTGGACTATTCAATCACTTAACTTGTAAAAAGCTATTAACCGGCTCCTCTGGCTATTTTAGCCCATAGAAAGTTTAGCTGATCTAAATGGGGCCTTTCTATGATTGTATCACCTTGATGTAATCGTCTAAGATTAATAGATCTTTCCTTTTCAGGAAAAAAAAATCAGAATGGATGAACGGTCTAACGGGTCTGACCCAATTGTATAAGAACATCTATTTTACTATTATCATTATTCAATCGACAGTTATCAGATGTTTGTGCATAGATTTTCTTTTCAAAGTTTCTCCAAAGATTTAAAAGACACCTCCAGAATATTGTCCCGCCACGAACAGTTGCGCCATGTGTACAGTGTAGGTCCATTTTGCACCATAACAAAACAAAACTGCAACCAATCCAATTCAGAAGTCAGTAAGTCGCCATTTTTGATCGCGCACAGCACGTAGAAGTCCTTTTCTGGACGTACTATACATGCACAATTTGCACATGCATGTGTGACGAAGCCTTCTTTTTCCTGAAAATCATCCAGGCCCAATGCTTGATAGCTAATTAAAGGCACAAAAAGGATTTTTTTTATTAAGATAAACATAAAATGTCATAGCAATGGGAGGACTGTTTGCATAATGCAGTGTTGCTGTTCATAGTGCTGATCTTCTGCTTCCATTTCAAACTCCCTTTCTCGCAGCAGTAGGTCACTAGTCCCCACCAAATTAGTTCGTCATGGCACGAGGGTCATGTTCAACTCTGCAATCATTGATGCATCTGTACAGTTCCCACTAGATCTTGGAGCCACTAAGCCTAATGGGCCTACTAAAGCATTTAGGGCCTTGTTCGCAAGCTGAAAAGTATTGTTCGCTGATTTGTCGTGAGAGAAAAATACTGTTATTTCGCTGAAAAAGTACGGCTGATAAGTCAAGCGAACAGGGCCCGGTCAGCGAAGGTTTCCTGCTATCCTCCTATTCTTTCTGACTCATTTCATTGTGGCATTTTCCATGTTTTCAAAATTACAATAATAGCAATGGATTGGTGAAAGCTTGAAAATTGCGGGACACCGTCATCGATAGATGATGTTACAAAGTGTCTATTAATCTATGTTTCAAGAAGGCAGTACAATTATTTCAGGAAGGTAGTACAGTCCATGTCGCAGTACAATTGATCATGAAGTTAAAACAATAATCATATGGAGTCTTTGTAGAAACAATCTTTATAGCCCTAAGAAACAAGCTTTATACCAAAAGTACAAGTAACTCTTGCAGCATGTGCCATCCTTTGTGCCATCAACTTTCCAAACAATTCAGCAATAAGCAGTCAACTAACGTTTGGTGGATAGAAGCTTAGTAGAAAACTCATCAGATTAGAATAATCTCAGAATCTTCCTGAGACCAACTTTACAAAGGAAAAGGCACAGGCCACTATTGCAGCATATTCTCTGTTATATACTCCTAATTAACATTCAAAGGTGAAAGTTGGGATTTTCTGAATGTGACCTTACAAGCAAAAGGTCTCAAACCACTCTCCCAGCATATTATGCAGACATGCTTTACACCCCTCAGCCTAAATTTGCCATCTCCAAGGCATTTTTCAGCTCAAAAGTGTCTGCTGAATTTATGTTCAGTTGCATAACTGCTTCTGTATTTCAGTGCCAAAAGAAGGTGAATCAACAATCAACAGGGAGACAAGCAATGGCCTTTTTTCTTGTCACAGAAAAGAAAAAGAGGCCTGCAAGTTGCTTGCAGCCAGCATGCAGGGAGAAGGATGGAATTGGATAAGCTCGATCTGCTTCCTTCCATGAGTGAGAGTGACCATGACAGGAGGAGGTGGGGGATGGGGAGGCACCCAAAAAGGGGGATACAAAGCAGGGCGCCAGGTCAGTTGTTTAAGCCAAATGCAGGTGCTTGAGAAGAGGATATGCTCCATCTCCAATCTGAATGCTCAGCACAGTTCCTCCATTACAGCCCCAGGATGGGAACCTGCGATGACACCCACCAATGGTGGCGGGCGCCCTAGCTTTGCTTTGCCAAAAGTGGCTTTGCCCTTGCGCATTATGCAGCGTTCAGCTCTGACTTTTGGCGTGGCGACTTTGCGTTGGTGGAGGCGATGTAGATGAACACGGCTTCCAACTAGCCCTGGGTTGGGTGGGTCCTGATGCCTGATGCTACCACACGCCTAGGCTCAGAGGCAGAACTCAGTTCAGTTCAGTACACAAGACAAGATCTATCTGCAAAGATCATCATGATCCTTGACAGTTGCATGCTGGTTTGGATTGGATCTTTCCGTGCGTTCTCGTGAATGTTTGTTAGCCAAATTGTTTATCCGTTTATAGAGGTTACTTATACAAAGTGAATGTCCGGAATGGGATGCATGCATGCAGATCCATCTATCCGCGAAAGAGGCCGTCTTGTGTTGATACAGCAATTGATTTCTTCAGATGGAAAAACATATAGCACCAGCCGAATTTATTAGAAGGATATATAGGTGCATGAAAGTGAACGACCAAAGAGACTTAAAAAGAATGATTGATGGTACTGCGGATGAACATTGTATGGTATGATTTCTTCTAGTCTAGTACATAAAAACAAAGTGCATTCATCCATGTACGTAGACATACCACTATATATACCTATGTAAAGTTGTGAACCTAAGCACAAGTTTGCAACCTCGACCACACAAAATGATACCAAAAGGAGTCCACATCCATAGGTCCAATCGGCCGCAGCGATGACCCACCAAGCACACCAACAGCACTACCTATTCAAATTGAGGGTGTGTTTAGATGGGTGTAAAGTGTGTAAAGTTCTTGCAACACTTTTCGTTGTTATTTGGTAAAATTTATCCAATCATGAACTAACTACGCTTAAAAGATTTGTCTCGACATTTACATACAAACTGTGCAATTAGTTATTTTTTTACCTATATTTAATGCTTCATGCATGCGTCCAAAGATTTGATGTGACGGGAAATTTTGTAAAATTTTTGGAATTTTGAAGAAACTAAACACTGCCTAAATCCATTAATCTGCAGATTGTTAAAACTATCACACTAAAAAACGATTAATCTAAGCATGAATAAATAAGAAAGTGTTCTTTGGTGGTGCTAGTGCCACTTCCATCATAACGTAAATAATGCCTTGTGATTTGCAAAGTGGATGCCAGGGTGAAGAAAGTTTTTTAAAAAAAAAAGAAGGAAAAAACAATCTGCCCAATGCAATATATAATTAAACACGCGGCCTCTGGCTGCTACGTTGACTCGAGAGAACGTGAGAGGACGAGAAGGATTAGTATAATTTTTTTTTTCTTTAGGAGCGAATAATAATAATAATAATTACCATACAAAAAGTGACAGGAGGCGACACAAGTGCAATTTCAAGCAGAACGGATCTAGTCGACTGCAGAATCGCAATTGACCAGAACGGATCTAGTCGACTGCAGAAGCGCAACTGACGGAGCTGGGTGACATCCAGTTATCAGCATCGAATAGATAACTCCGACAGAGCAAACACGTCTTCAGATTAGGATCAGTCTATCAGAGCATGACAAAGTGCAAATGTTCCAGCGTCAAATGGAACTGGACACTTTCAATTCAGAACTTCTGGTGCATCGGCACTTGGAAGCTGGGGCAATTTAGCATAAGCAAAAAAGTGCACCCTAGATGTTACTTACAAAGTTACAAATTACAAGCTGCAGATTCTCACCAAGGGCGCAAGCAAGCGTAAGGTTTGCAGCTACATTTGCATAAACCAGGGCTTACAGTTTCAGACATTGGACCAGACACAAACGAGGCACTGCGGTTTCATTATTACACTCTAGCAGTCAACATGGTACTGATGTATCAGAAGTTCAGAACACATATATAAAGAATGTGCACAGAAAAGCTAACCAATGAAAAATAAGTGTCACTGTAAACTACAACGGCCGATCCACAGCACCCAAACTGCTCAGTACATTGGCATCCTGTCAGATATTGTACCCTAGTCCGAATGCTGACAGCTTCTAACCTTTGAATTGTAACAAGAAAAGAAGCGTCAATTCACTGGTATCGACTATCAAAATCTGACTGAACTTATAAGACCGGCCAAAAGGGTTGCCTAGGCAGGCCTTGCTGCCAAAAACAAAAGGCGCCGTTACTTCTCTCTTTGCCCTGAATTTAGGCAGCAACAGCAGCAGTCTCTGGCTTATCTATTCCTTCAATGTTGGTTATTCTCAGTTTTGTCAACTCCTGTAAAAGGTTACAGCGTACAGTAAGAACTCCATGATCCACATGGACAAGGCAAGTACCAAGACAACATTCATGGTTTCTTTGGGGTACAGTGTATGCTAGTGAAACTAAAAACAGCATAAAATGTACCTGACGATGGCCCTTCGTTCGGCGGTAATTTTTTCTCCGTTTCTTCTTGAATATGATCACTTTTGCATCTAAGGCCTGTCAAGATTATCAAGAGAGATTGAACTCAAATCAGTACATCAATATGTCACAACACACAATTGCATCAAAATGAGCTCTGGCAAGGTAATGCCAAGAAGATATGTGCATGTTGACATAAAGATTGAAAGCTATATTTTCGTCGTCCTATCTTTGGCAATTTAAAAAATAGAAAGCCACGGTTATAGATGTATATAAGCATATGGTGTCAGCAATATCTATAACTAGTACTAAGCATAAGAATAAGAATGATGCAGCCCAACATGGTCATCAACAGATCAGATAGGTAGTCCTCAGCAGATATCCAATAAATTGTAAATTTTCTGCTGAGTAGATACACAACATTTTACCACTCTATACTTGAACATGCCTTCAAGACAAGACTTGATTAATAAAAAATGAGATGATGATTTACATGTTACAAACTATAACCAAAACCAAGTCCAACAAACATAACGGTACATACTGCAGATGATCGAGTCACAATGAAATAAGGATATCAGGCTTCTCTGGCACTGCCATTGTGACTACTCCTATAGTCCTATCAGCTAGGCCATTTCAAATGCATCAAATCAGTAGGATTAAATAGTCACTACTCACTACTCAGTAAGTAGAAAGGCATGCATACCAACCAAATTATTAAAATAAATACACTCAAAATAAATCTGAAATCGGCACTGATACACAGAAAGTGCCTGCCTGACACATATTTTGCAAACCAAAATTCCACTAATCGAGCAGATACACTTACTAATTTGTTGATAAAATTGAGTTTAGTAATCATTTAACAAATTTCATTAGTGAAATTCTGAAAATGTTGTAGCAACAAAAAACAGAGTTCAAGAAATTAGTGTTCATCTTACATGCTCTTCTACGATAGCATGAACAGAAGCATCAGGTAGTATTGGCCTCCCAATAACTGTTTGAGTTTGTGAACCAAGCATGAGAACTCGGTTTAAGACCAACTGCAGTAAAGTCAAGCAGACAACAGCACCATCAGCAAATCATGAATGAATAGATAAAATACACAGGATGTCACAAAGAGATCTATGTTGGTTGCTAGCATCATAAAAGGAATTCATGAAGCCATGTTGATTGCTAGATTGAGTTTCTTAACTTGTAGCTTTTAATAAACTAAAGAAAACATCACAAAAACACATACGGACATACTACACATATCCAACTAAAAGAAGGCCCAACAATAATCCTTCTCAATCCACTAATCACAACTCAAGATGCTACAATCTTGAAATAGGAACCCAAAAGAAAATGTGAGACTAAAAATACATTCTCCAAGATATATTATAAACAACCAGAACCTATAGTCCAAGGCTCAGTTTCAACATAAATTTGAGCCGAATTTCAATGGTCCACACCCTAGTAGATGAAAAGAGTTATATCACTGGGGTTCCATTACAAATTCAGGAAATTCTAAATATCATTACACCATCAAGTATAGCAACATTATCTTATTGTAACTAGCACAAATGCCCGTGTGTTGCTACGGTAAAATACCAATTATGTTGTTTTCTATTGAATTTTGCAAAGTTTTTATTTCTACCATCTATCTGTTATCTTATTACAATAATGTTAAAATAAGAAATCGCATTCATCAAGATGTTCTAGAATTTATGAGATCCGATGAGTGGGCACTGCGGTGGCGACGGCATGGAGAAGTCCGGCTGCCTCCGCACCCTCAGCCCGGGCCTCGTCATCTTCCCCGCGAGAATCAGAATGCCAAAAGATTAGCTTCTTCCCGCTTTGCTTATTTGAAAATCAGCTTATCAAGAAATCTTAGCTTGGAATTAAAGCGTGGGGGAAACTAAACTGTTCTAAACATGGCCTAAGAGCGGCAGAAACTTGTCCACTGTCAGCGGGACGGCGCTCGTGAGCTGTGTGGACGGCCGTAACGTCACCACAGTTCCTCACCTCCTCATCGGCTCCTCCTTCCATAGCTCCTCTCCACGTCGTCATCATGGTTGACGCGCTGACGGCCCAAGATGTCGTCCTTGCCACACGTGGATTCCCCACCAACTCGGAACGTCCACGCTGTTCCTCCGCTTTAGATTACTAGTGGTATGCATGCAGCTGTGTCTTTGTTAATTTTAACTAAAGGTAACCTCAAACTAAATTTTGGCCATTGTGTGCTTCACCATGCCTGTTGCAGGTTTAGTGGCTTGCGGGAGGCTTCACCATCGAGAAGATACGCTATGTCTCCAAGCCTCCTGCGGCAGCACGTACTGTGCCCTCACTTAGTCGGACTCTGCAACACCTTCCCCGGCTCAAGTTCATGCCAATAGGATGCCAACGGCCACTGCTTTGGATCAGATCGATCTCCTCTATTTTTTCTTGGTTTTTTTGTCGGTCCTTTTTTTCATTGTTAGCTTTTGTTTCTTTTCTCGTTTCGGTTTCCTTTTTCATTTATTAGAGTCACGGACGGTTAGGCTGTCCGAGGACCGGATAGCGGACCGAAGTGCCGCAGTGCGGTACTGGGAAGCGTCCACTACCCAAGCGGACGAGCTCGCGTCCGCCAGGAATAGCGCGCTTCCCGGACGTCCGCTATCGGCCAGCGTGGCGTGGGGCCCGCACACCCGTTCGTCCGCGCCATGAGCAGGAAGGGGGAGAGAGAGGGGGATGGCCGGCGAGGAGGAGCCGCGCCCCGCGGCGGCGGTGGAGGAGCTGCATTGTCGCCCTCGCCTCGCGCTCGGAGCTGGAGGAGGCGTCCGTCCCCGCGCCCGCGGCCGGAGGTGGCGGTGCTCCCCGCGCCTGCTCGGAGGAGCCACAACCGAGCCACCGCCGTCGGGATCCGGAGCCGCGCGCCCTCGCCAGGGCCCGCGAGCCGCACCCCTCGGAGCCCGGAGCCGCCGCGCCCACGAGCCGCGTGCGCTCGCCGGCGCCGGAGCACGCCATCTCGCCAGGGCTGCCACGCGGGGTCGCTGGAGAGGGAGGTGGAGGACGGGGAGAGGGCGAGCGGTGGTCCAGGGAGCAGGGCAGGCGGTGCGGTCGAATGGATAAAGGAGGAGAGGGGGAAAAGAAAAGAAAAGGAAAGAGAAAAAGGGGAAAAAAGAAAAAAGGAAAAAAAATCTGACAAGTGGGCCCCACGGTAGATAGAGGATGATATAGAGTATGGATGAGTGCGGGAGAAATTGATATAGAGGATGAAATCTCGATGACTAGGACAGAATATTCCTTTTAGAGAATGAATTTAGAGTACGACGAGTGCGGATAGCCTTACATCTTACACGTAGAGGTAGAAAAAAAACATGGCAGAAATTTTATCTCTTTATTATTATATAATAATTATTTTTTTTTCATATAGACGACCCAATACGCTTTGGAATCGAACTCTATATCACGGGTTATATATATAAGTCTGGACGGAAGAAACTTTTCATTGTCCGTTAGTTAGAAGGAGACGGACCAAGAAAATAGACGGACCAAAAAAAAAAGGGTTGAGAAATTTTGCTTATTTATTATTAGGTATAGATATAGATTTAACTACAAACAAAGACAGTACATGAAACAGGAAGGACCATAAAACTTCCATAGTGAAACGCAACCTCAAACATCACAACTATTAATCACACAAGCCACAGCCTCATCATATACAAGTCACACAAAAGTCAGATCGCACTAGAAGCACACTTTTTACCTTGTCGTTCACATCACAGAACTTCAACCTCTCCGTGAAGATGGAGTCGCCATTGCTCACCTTGAATTGATGCGAGCCGATCTGCAGGCAGAAATAATCACACGCAATCACGCACTAGATCCAAACCCCAGCCTCAAAAATCGAAAGACTGCTGCCAAATGGAGCAGACCTGTACGACGGCGAAGACGAGCTCGTAGGGCTTGAAGGGTTTCTCGTCAGCCCCGAGCGGTCCCAACACCTTGTAGCCGATCTCCGCCGCCTCCGCTACCTTCTCATCTTCCGTCTTCTCGCTCGGTTTCTTCGCTGCCACCGCCTCCTCCTCGTTCCCCCATTCTCCCTCACTCCCCTCCTCGTCGTAGTGCTCTTCTTCGTCTTCGTCGTCGTCGTCGTCCTCGTCGCCGGACGAGCGGGTCGCGAAGTGGCAGCGCGAGGGGTAGTACAGCCGGGGGGAGGCGAGGGCCCGGGGAGCTGGGGGGCCGAGGGGCTCGGACAAAGAGGTCAGTGTTCGGGTAGCGATCGAGACCGGTGCAAGAGGTTGAGATCTCTGAGGAACGAGGCGGCTCGAGAGGAGGCGCAGGAGGCAGCGCCGCGACGCCATGGCTGCGGCGACGGCGGCGGCGGCAGGGGCGGAGGCGAGGAAAGGGTAGAAATGGAAATATTCGGTGAGCAGCGGGTTTGACGAGGGTTTAAGGGGGTGAAAGCTTTGCTTGGAGGAGACTATACTGACACTGAGACTTGGGCCCCTCGGTATCTAGGACCCAAAACTGAGGCCTTGTTAGATGGGCAAAAACACCCAAAAAAAAATTATGCAGTACTTGCCACATCGAATCTTTGGACGTATGCATGAAGCATTAAATATAGGTAAAAAAATAACTAATTGCACAGTTTGTCTGTAAATGTCGAGACGAATCTTTTGAACCTAGTTAGTCCATGATTGGACAAATTTTACCAAACAACAACGAAAAGTGCTACAGGAATTTTTTACCAAAAATTTTTGGATCTAAACACGCCCTTAGGCCTGGTTTAGATTGCAATTTTTTTAACTTTAGCTACTGTAGCATTTTATTTGTATTTTGTAATTATTGTCCAATCGTGGACTAACTATGCTTAAAAGATTCGTCTCGTGATTTACTACCAAACTATGTAATTAGTTATTTTTTATCAACATTTAATGCTCCGTCTAAAAATTAATGTGATGAAGAGAGTAAAAAAACTTGGAATTTAGGAGCAATTTAAACGAGCCATTAGGCCTTAGGCGTGTCTGGGCTGCCTACATCGCATCCGGCATGCAGGCTACTGGTGGCCAGGCTCTGGAGATACAGGTATCGGTGTTCGGTTGTTTGGGTGTACAGATACAAGATCCAGGAAGAAGTTGTTTGGTTGACAGACAATACGGCATGGGGACCACATGGAAGCGCCTGCCACCCCAAGCGCGCGTGCCGCGGGAGCCTGGCTCTGGAGAAACGATTTCCGATTCCGTTTCCCGGGAGCCCTGGCCAGCGGCGGTTGATTGCATGAGTCGGGCCTGGCCCAAGGTGAGATGCAGGCATCCAAACGCATGTTCCTTGCATCTCGGCAGCCTAGCCATGTGCGGCCAACCAAACGCGCCCTTCGATCTCGTTTGTTCAAACCTTGGAGCAAATTTGCATCAGAATTCTGACTTTACTTTTTCGGACTTGCTAGCACTCGGATGTCAGATCCGAGGCGTTAGCGTCGGAGAGTACCCGCTCAGCGAGTGGGTGACCACCCTAGCGTGTCGGGCTTGCGGGCAAGCGCCCTAGCAGCGGGCTCGTGCCGCTCCGGACTCGCCCCCGCCGCCTCGAACGTCGCCTGCACCGCTAGTTGCTTCTCACACGTATTTCATGTGCAACCCCCGGTCTACTTTTGAAACAACTAGATGCAACAGTTGCAACATAAAAAAAGACAGATGAAACACTTGAAATATGTGTCTAAAATACTTGCAAAAACACATGAAAAAACACTTGAAAAAACATTACAAACATATGCAACATCCAAATAAAACACTTAGAAAAGACGTATGAAACATCTTAAACCGCTTGAAAAATACACTTCTAAATCTACTTTTGCAACATCTAGATGAAAATAATTGTAACATACATCTGATATAGATGAAACATTTGGCCATTGCAACATTTGCAATATCCCGATCTACTTTTGCAACATCTCGATCTACTTTTGCAACACTGATACGAAACACTTCAAACATACCTCTAAAACATCTGAAACACTTGAAAGATATGTTTGCAACATGCACTTTCAGTGCAACATCTCCTTGCTACTTGGGAATGGAGGTTTGTCGGTATGTGGAGTTCACCGGTGTAGAGTTCACCGGTGGCGCGGAGGTCGCCGCTCCTGTGGAGAAGGCTGTGATAGGTCCGGTGGAGAAGGCTGCGACGTTTCGCTCAGGTGGAAAAGACGGACCGCGCGTAGAAGAAGGCCGCAGTGGGCAGGAGGCGCCATGGAGAGCGAGGAAGACGAGCAGCCACGCTAGGGCACGGTGGAGATGCTGGCCGGCGGCCGGCGTCCGGACACTGTGAAGAACGTCGAGGTGGCACATCGGAGCGCTGTTGCGGGGTTGTGGTGGAGAGGATGAGTGGACGCCGAGTGGCTTTTGAAGAGGAAGAGTGTACAAGAGGATACGACGTTGGGCCGTTGGGCTAGTGTCGCAGCCCGCGAACGCCGGCGCCCGGGCGATCGGATGGCTAGGTGTGAGCATTTCTGTTATCAGGTGTAGAAGATTTTACCACTAATACGTTTGCTTGTAGTATTATATTTAGGGCCTATTTCGATGGAAACCTACCTGACGTGAAAAGCAATCCTAATCACGAGTGTCTCATAGGAGCCATGCCTAATCCAAGTAAAAATTTAAAGTATAAGATTAAGGGTTTATTTGGCGAGGTTTCTCGTGGCTCCGGCTCTTCCTGGACAAGCTAATGTAGCAGCACGGTTCACAGGAGCTGTTTTTTTTCTCCTCGCAAAATGAACTAGAAGCCTGAAGAAGAAGCCACGTTTTCGAACTCCTCTAGCTCTGTAGCATAGAGCCGGAGCTGGAGACAGCCCTGCCAAACCGGGCCTGAATAGATCCATACTCGTCCAGGCTGACGAAATCAAGCTCCTAGCTCTGCCGTTGCCTAGCCTAATTACCATGATTAGTTAGTTTAGTTTGATGGACTATGCGTCAAAGTCACGTAGCAATAACTTTTCTCTTTTAACTCTTTCATCAATGTGTTTTAGCCAATCAGGTGGACGATTCTTATCTACTTTCATTTCATGTGAAACTAAAATTACATGAACATATCAACAAAACATAATACTTGCACATTAATAATGTATAAACAATACAAAAGTGAGTTTCCCTCTCGTATAAGCATTTTTGGACACAAGCTTGTAACCAAACAAACTTTTATTGGCTTTGCATTACCAGACAAAACTCATCAACCTTCCAGACGAGTCCCAAATAATACTCGCGAGTCTCAAACAAATACTTTTTACTAGACAAGTCACATAAGACTCCAACGAGACAAGCCCTTATTGATCTACATGATGTAAAGAGTGAAGGGAGAATCGACTAAGTAAAGGCTCAAAAATGTGTATCCTGAGGCTGTGTGTGTTTATTATGAGTGAATTACTTACCAACTTCGTAATCAAAGAATAGACAATTGAATAACCTGAGGGTACAAAGATATATCATATATTGGTGTGAAATTACCGAACCCCACTTTTTCAGTGACAAAAACAATTCCAAACGTGCACACATGGAACACCTTCTAAAGCCAAAACCAAACGAAAAACGTTGAAGCTAAAGCTACTTTTGGTCAGAGGCCGACAACACGACAACGTGACTCTCTCCCTTTTCCATTCTTTGAGAAACCCAAACCCTGCCAAAGAGGGTTCAAGGCTTTATTTCATTATTTGGCAATCGGTATGGTTTAAGTGACTCTCTCCTACTAAAATAAAGCCGTGTGTAAAGACCAAAACCATTCCAAACAGAACTAAATTAAAATGTGAAGTGTGAAGAACATTACATAGCCAAAGTAGCATATAGTTCGTCAAAAACAAAATTGCATATTGCCACAGTATAATTGCTTTCAACAAAGGAAATAAATCTAATTTCCACTGTTCCCTGTAAAGACTCTAATATTCTATCATTTGTAGTGTGTGTGACATCAGATAGTGCTACACTGCTACTGTGCTATGCTACTCGTAGTAAGTTCCATCTAGGTCGACACATTTGTACATATATAACCAAAACCATTGAGAACTCCAGATTACCAGATGGTCAGCGAAATTTCTTCTTGCCAATCTCAACGAGCATGGCCAGCAGAGCCTCACACATCTCGCTTGCATCCGCCTCAGCGCTGCCCATCTTCAGCGTGGAGTAAACCATCCACGCGTGGTCCAGCCTCCTCTCGGGCCTCACCACCACCGACCCAGGCACCTCGGCGTCGCGCCTCGTCACCAGCCCGTCGCTCCTCTCCCCATACCGCAGACGCAGGTGGAGGGCTGTGACCGCCATGGCTGCCGATACAGGCGCGACCACGGGGACCTTCAGAGAGGTGAGCATTGACTCGATAAACTTGGATGCAGATAGGAAGAACCGTGGCAGGGGAAGCCATGGGAGGAGCTCGGCTTGGGCGACACGGGTCAGTGACGCGAGCACCGTGGGCGCAGTGCTGGCTTCGGTGTGGAAGGAGATGATCGGCAGCTCATCGATGGGGAGTTTGTGCTTGGAGATGAAGTCCTTTCTCTTAGCATATGTGAGGTCCTCCAAGGCCCTGATGTCACCCTGCAATTGTTCATTTGTTTTTAAGACCGAAATGGATGAGATAACGATGAACAATTTTGTAACAATGGATTTGACGGAGAAACAGTTCATGATTGGGACCTTGATTAGTTTGCATACGATGAGCTCCATGATCCTCCTTGTATCCTTATCAGCGATCTGGCCTTCTCGAAGGATATCTGAGGCGACCGGGGTGCCACCATATGGGCTCTGAACCAACGCCAGGCCAGCAACCTTACCCTTGAGCTCAGACCAGTACAAGGAAAGAGCTGCAGCTGCATCAACACCACCTTTGCTATGGCCAAGGAGCAGAACCTGCTTACCAGATCCCCAGTAGAGCTCCTCAATGTATTGTTTCAGTTCCCACGCATTGTTCTCTACTGATGCCTAGACAAAGCAAATGGTAAGTGAAAGGAATAACAGTACAAAATACTAATACAAGCAGCAGCTGCTTCAGGACATAATATGAAGCAAGAATGAAACCTAGCACTAGAAAAAAAAAGAACACTTGCATGCCACCCTTCAGCTCAATTACCTCATGAACAATTTTGTAACAATGGATTTGACGGAGAAACAGTTCATGATTGGGACCTTGATTAGTTTGCATACGATGAGCTCCATGATCCTCCTTGTATCCTTATCAGCGATCTGGCCTTCTCGAAGGATATCTGAGGCGACCGGGGTGCCACCATATGGGCTCTGAACCAACGCCAGGCCAGCAACCTTACCCTTGAGCTCAGACCAGTACAAGGAAAGAGCTGCAGCTGCATCAACACCACCTTTGCTATGGCCAAGGAGCAGAACCTGCTTACCAGATCCCCAGTAGAGCTCCTCAATGTATTGTTTCAGTTCCCACGCATTGTTCTCTACTGATGCCTAGACAAAGCAAATGGTAAGTGAAAGGAATAACAGTACAAAATACTAATACAAGCAGCAGCTGCTTCAGGACATAATATGAAGCAAGAATGAAACCTAGCACTAGAAAAAAAAAGAACACTTGCATGCCACCCTTCAGCTCAATTACCTCACTGTGAATTTTCGCAATATGGCAAGCCAATCCCATTTTTGAAAAGAATCGTTTCGTATTGGTGAAGTAAAGTGGACTGTGGTTGCTAAAAAGGCCTGCATAAAGTTGTACAAACGGGATAATTTGTAAGCAATGGCATTTAAGGATCATCCGCAGAAACCAGCTATGTTGAGAAAGATATCTCACCAGGAATAAATAAGTAAACCAGTGTATCAGGCAGGCAGTGCATGCCATTTCTGAAACATAAAGCAGCTTTTAGTATTGCCGGCCTTTTCAGAACTGGTTAATCACTTCCAGTCCAACTTAATTGGTAGTTTATGCTCAACATTTTCATGCTACAGTATTTGAAAGCATGCTACAAATACTTTCTACAAAAAAAAAAGTGGTAGTGTGTAATTTTTTTTTGTCAGAGTTCACTAAAACTGGGCACAAAAAAATCACCTGATCTCATGCAAAATCTCCTTGAAGCGACCTGTCCCATCAACTGAACAAAGTGATGCCCGAGTTCTTTGCAGCCATCCTATATCTTCACAAGATCCCTGTAGTGTTGTCCAGAAACGATGTAAGATCCTGTGATAAAAAAATGAATAATCTTAGAACTAATTAGAACAAAGAAAAGTGGGCTGCAACCTCACCAAGTCCTCAGACCACAAGATGCAACATGTAAGCAAATATAGATGTCTGAACAGAGAAGGCATTAACAAACCTGGTTAGTTTGGCATGCACTTCACTTGAAAACAGATTCCACAGATCTCGCACACTGAATGCCAATCTTCGTACCAGCCTGAAGCCATGTAAAAGATAGGAAGACCTGACATATGATCTAACAACACAAATAGTTGCAAAGTGAATGTGAGACACAAGACAACAACGGATGTAATCAGCTTACTGATTGATGAAGCTATAAGAAAACTGAACCTTTCATGAATACTGGAAAGTCCTCTTCTGAAAATTGTGCCTTCAGATGTTCCATTTGCAGTCTGCTCTTCTGTAGTAGTATTACTAACAGATATTGCAAATGCCCTTTCATGAAAATATCCTGTGGTGCCAGTCAATGATCCTCCATGACTAGCAGAGAATTGTACTCCAAGACGTTGAGGAATCCAATCAATGGACCGAAGCAAATTTTCTGCTAGGATAATGACAAACACATAAAAAAGAAATAAAAACACAACAAAAACATCAAATTTCAGGCTTCTGTACTTCTGAGAAGGATTTGTCTCATCAGCAATCAAACACATCTTATCCAGTCAAAGACTCGGAAATTCTAACCACAATGCCTCCAAAAATAAAAGGTTATGTGTGTCTCAAAATTCTGTACATAAACTTCTTTATCCTTACTTAATTGAGCAGCAGACAACAACAACAACAACATAGCCTTTTGTCCCAAGCAAGTTGGGGTAGGCTAGAGATGAAACCCAAAAGAGACGAGAAACAGGGAGACACATAAAGGGCACAAGACAAAAAGAGGTCACGGTTCAGGCACGTTGATTGCCAATCTCCAAGCGCTCCTGTCCATAGCTAAATCCTTGGAGATATTCCACTCCTTAAGATCTCTCTTAACGGACTCGTTAAGAGCTCCTGCCTTTTATTTTAAAAAAATGTGTGTCTCAAAGTGACAATAATCTAGGGCTACTATCTAATAGAAAGTAGTCAAGCATCAAACTAATTGTTCATATAAATAAAGGAAAGAAATTAGGAATCCTGAACTTAGGAACTTGTAACTCAGAATCAGCAAAAGAAACAAGATGGCTAGGTGCTCTAAAATATCAGCATACCCATACCCAAATCCCAAGTAGTTTCATGAACTAAGATATACAAGCTCAAGTTGTTGGTACTGGTACCTATTAATTCTGTCAAGTATTGTCTTATCTGCCAACCAAGGTTTAGGAACCGTGAAAAATAGTCATCCATCTATGTCCCAAGAAGATGATTCAGGAGAGTGTCACCCGTGATGGTACATTTTTGGCCTAACAAAAGGGGAAAAGAATCACATCAAGACCTCAGCATGTATCAACAAACGGACTCATGGACACAGCATATACAAGGGAGTTATCTCCTTACCTGCATAATAGACCACAGACTATTCTTTTATGTGCATACGGCGCAACCACGCAAGAGAAGATCAACATCTCGGTAGGACAGGGGATAATATCCACACTGCCAACATGGCTGTGCACGAAAATCTAGTACAAGCAACCAATTCATAACCACCGACCAATCATATATGATTTTTGTTTTTGTTTTTTTTTTAAAACAAACTTTGGGGCAAGTTAACATTGTGCAATTGGTGTTTAAACTAACAACAATTATGCCCATTGCTACCGGAAAAGCATTGCCATAATGCCATTGCCCAATTGCATCATAGCTACCCCTTCCAGGATCCAACACACTCAAAAAGGAAAAAATAGTGGAGGTTTCACCGAAAAGCTATAACATGTTGATCAAGGCAAATCATACATTACTGCAGGCAAGGGCCCAACAAATAAGTAGTAGCTTCAATCCCCGGATCAAATGGAACCAAGGAATCAGGTGACGTGATGAGCCAACCAAAACAACAAGGAGCATCAGCCTCGTCAGGCCTTGTTTGACTGCAATCGTATCCACCTTAATTCATATCATATCCACCTCGATCCACATGTATTGAGATGAATTGGAATGAAAAACTAACTCATTTTCACCTCAATGCACTCAACACACGTGGCTTGACTGCTTGAGTCAGATGGATTGAGTTAGAGACGAGTTGTAGCCAAACAAGCCCTAAACAAAACCGCAAATCACGCACCCAGGCATTTCCACAAACACTTGGGCCGCATGCAGTTGGTAGGTAAACTGTGCCCCGCGTGCACATCGCACGTACAAGAAAGAAGGCCGACGTACCTCTCCGTCCCAGCCCCAGAGGCCAGAGAAGAAGGAGGAGCTCCCTGAACGCTGCTAGGAAACCCGCCGAGCCGTTTCCTCGTATCTGCCAGGCGGCCCGGGTCGGCGAAATTAAATCAGGAGAGCAAGCGCCTCAGAGGCTCAGACTTCCAAGTTCCAAATGGGCTTTATCCAAAGCAGGCGAGAGGAGACGCGACGCGAGTCAAAAGGAGAGCTCGCGGCGATCCGGGAGCGGGAGAGCGGAGGGATGGGACGGCTGAATAGGCTTATCCGGTCACCCACTCACCGGTGACGCGCGCGAAGCGCCCGAGGTCGACCACACGGGAGGGCGCGCGCATGGGCGCCGCGTGGGGGGCGCGTGCTGCTGACCTGCCCCCCAGTATTTCTGGAACGGGAGGGAGGCCCGCCAATCGCGGGCGTCCAAAGCCCGACGCACGGGGCCCACGCCCAGTCGCCCTTGCTTTGAGCTTATCGGCACCATCATCTCGAATCTCGATCGCGTATGGCGGCATGGGAGGTTGGCCTCTTGAGTCTTGACTCGCACGTCGCCGTCGGCCGTCGCCTCCCAGGACCAATGCAACGCGTCCGACAACATCTGCGGCGCGCAGAGCAGAGATCCATGCTGCGGCGTTGGGCGGCTGCTAGAGATGGCGCGACGCGAGCACGTCGTACTGGAGTGTTGACTCCGCTCTCGTGATCAGCGGCACGGGCGCACGGCTTGGCATCTGGCGATTGGCGTCTGCAGGTTAGGTGGAGTCGACACGAGTGCCGGCTGCGGCGTGTCGATAGCCGAACTAAGTTGATCAGAACAGAAGTTTTTGGGTTGACGCTTGAAGCTACTGACGCATCTCCGGCTGACCGTAGCGCCATCTCTTGCGGTGAACTCGCTGAGCCCTGGTGCTAAGAGCATCTCCAACAGTTCCCAAAACACTCTACCAATCCAGAAATTTTGGCAAGATTAAAAAAATTCCTTTACTTAGTAATACAGTTGTTGCAGCCCCTCGACGTGCCGTCCCAGGTTTGGGCGGACATCTCGATGGACTTCATCGAGGGGCTGCCCAAGGTGGCCGGCAAGTCGGTCATCCTCACCGTCGTTGACCGCTTCTCGAAGTATGCGCACTTCATCGCGCTCGGGCACCCCTACACGGCCGCGTCGGTCGCGCGGGCCTTCTTCGATGGCGTTGTACGGCTACACGGGTTTCCCCTCTCCATCGTCAGCGACCGGGATCCCGTGTTCACCGGCCATGTGTGGCGGGACCTTTTCCAGATGGCGGGCGTCAAGCTTCGCATGAGTACCGCTTTCCATCCACAGACGGACGGCCAGTCGGAGGTGGTCAACAAGGTGATTGCCATGTATTTGCGTTGTGTTACAGGTGATCGGCCTCGTGCGTGGGTGGATTGGCTGTCGTGGGCGGAGTATTGTTACAATACTTCTTTCCATACCGCCCTCCGCGCCACGCCCTTCGAGGTCGTCTACGGCCGTTCCCCGCCTCCCATCCTGCCGTACAAGCCAGGGACGGCTCGTACGGAGGACGCCGACGCCCTCCTTCGCAGCCGCGACGACATGCTCGCTGAAGTTCGTCAGCGGCTCCTTCAGGCCCAGCAGCTCTCTAAACGCTACTACGACGCCAACCACAGGGACGTGGAGTTCGAGGTGGGGGCGTGGGTCTGGCTGCGTCTTCTTCATCGCACCGCGCAGCAGTCCCTCGACCCTCGCTCCAAGCGCAAGTTGGGGCCACGTTGGGCGGGACCATTTCGCGTGCTTGAGCGCATCGGTCGCGTTGCCTATCGTCTTCAGCTGCCTGAGGGCGCCCGCATCCACGATGTGTTCCATGTGGGGCTCCTGAAGCAGCACCGCGGCGATCCCCCTACTGCGCCGGGCGTTTTGCCCCCGGCAGTGGCTGGTCGGGTCCTTCCCGAACCGGAACGTGTCCTGCAAGCTCAGCAGCGACGAGGTGTCTGGAAGATTTTGATCAAGTGGCGCGGTCTTCCGGTGGATGATGCTACGTGGGAGTCTCTTGATGAGTTTCGCACCGAGCACCCCGACTTCCAGCTCGAGGACGAGCTGTTTCTGCAGGCGGGGAGAGATGTTATGACCGGCATCCCCTACAGGCGGCGCGCCTCATCTAGTGGCTAGGGGGAAGCCGGCCAACCAAAGGGCTGTGGCCCATATATAATTGTCGCATTTATATTATTTCTAGAGGGTTATTTTATAATTGTCGCTATTAGAGAGGCATATAAATATTTGTAAGACTCTATTTGGAAAATTAAGCAGAAACATATTATTGTTTCCGGCTTCCTCAGGGAGCCGGGAGAAACCCTAGCCGGGTAGCCCTAGCCGCCGCCTCTTCCTCTACGCGCAGCACTGCAATCACGGCGCCCTCGCGCCGTCGTCGCCTTCGTCCAGCCACCTCTCACTCATACAACCTACGTAGTAACTCCGGTAGGAACCCTAGCCCTATCAACAGTAGTAAGTAAAAGACATAGCAGCGTCACTCATCATATAACAGCCAAAGTCTACAATGACAACAGTGTTCTTTATCATTTCAAGTGTGCAAGATCAGTGGATCCAGGTACGGGGGATATATCATAGCTAAAGCTACGCCATCTCAACAGAGGATGTTCAGAATCACCAGTACAAGGAATGAAACGGCAAATTTGATCAATCCAGAGGGCGGTAGCCAAATCCCTCGAAGCTGAATGCCAGCGACGCTCAAACCAAAATGGTTCATCAGATTTAGCATGAGAAACGTACAGTGCCGTGATGAGGGAATGGAGTTGCAGAACCCAGATGCTGTTTTTCCATCAAGATCCAGTATGCGAACAGAGATCATAATTGGTATTGGTAATACTCCTACGTCAAAGCTGATGCAAAAATTTTCTTGAAAGGATGCACAGAATGAATGAACTCATCTAAGATCCTGCAAACTACTACAATGTATCCCTGTGTCCCAATGGACGTGATCCCACAAAAGTGAGATTATTCATCAATCGTCATCTATGATGACGACACTACCGGTACATATGGGTACAGAGGACAACACAACTGGCTCAAATCTGGACAACAGTGACATGGTGAGAGAAAATGCGTACAGGTCTGATAATGCAAATAACGCTGCCTAAAATACCAGATAGAACCATCGTTATTAAGGAGACAGATGGCTTCAGAGAGGGCTGGACAACATAAGCATATTCTTAGAAAATCATCACAAAAATGTTTGCAAGTTGAGCGAAGTACATAGTCTTAGCAAGAAACAGTTTTGCCATACTTCTATAACACAAAGGCTTGAGCTACTAAGCTAACAAAACCTGAAGAAACAACTTCAGAAGAAACCTCTGAGGGACCAAGTTCTGCGGTATAAGTGATAGGTGGCCTTCTTGAGAAGCCTACCCAACATGGAACTTTGACAAATGATATGGTTCTTCCAGCTGATAACAATTAACTAACTCAATTCATTGATGCTTTGAATAACCAGCCGGCCAATATGAAGAACATTGTATTTGAACAGGCACCTCCAACAGTAAGATCAACTGTAACATTATACTCTTACCCTGGTCCTCAACTTCTTGGTCTTGCCATCCGATTTCTCCCCCTTGATCTTCTTATCTTCCTGTATTTCATCAGTACCAACTTCACCATCACCCTTCATGCTCTTCTTCTTCTTCCCCTCCTCAGTCTTCCCCTTCTTAATCTTCTTGTTGTCCAAACTGGCTTCTTTCACCTCATTTTCCAAACCACGCTTACCCTTCTCTTTATTCTTCTTGTCAACCTTCTGGCTGTCATCAGCAGAAACCGCAGTGCTCTTCCTCTTCTTTTTCTCTGTCTCCACCTGGACTTCTTCCTGCATCACAACATCTTCCTCAATCTGCTCCTTCTTATTCCTCTTCCTCTTGGCACTGATATTGCCAAATATCACTCTTCCACTGGCACCAGCATTCGCCTTCTTCTTGTCAATCTTCTTCCCGCGAGTGTCTGCTTCTGCAGCATCAATGACCTCCCCAGATCCAACATTTTCAGGCACCTCGATTTTCATACCCAACTCCGGCACAACCTGGTAAATTGGTAGGGCAACTGAATCCACAGCCTTCAGATGCAGCGCCCTAACGTTGGCCCACTTCTTTGGCACCTTCTCGACAGCCGCCTCCACCGCGGCCATCACATTGTCCACGATCTCCTCTTCCTCCATGTCCAGCCTACCCACCTTGATCCCCGAGCAGGTCCCCGACCGCAGGTACAGAAAAGCAGAGCCAAGGACCTTGCGGACCTGCTCCGGCCATCCGACGCGGGTGAAATCGACTCCAATCGGAGCCTTCTTGGTGGAGTAGAACGCCTTCCCGAGGACGCGCGGCAGCAGAGGGAGGATGGCGCGGTCGGCGACGAAGAGGTCGTGGGAGGCCGCGAGGCGGCGCCGTGACTCGTACGGGCGGTAGTCCGTGCGGAGCGTGGAGAGCGGGATGACCTCGGAGACGGGGAGACGGTGGAGCGACTTGGACGCGTGGAGGAGGTCGGAGGCCGCAGGGGACCGCGACTTGGGGCGGTCGTCCGAGATGACGCAGACGGAGGCGCCGTCGTGCCCTACGACGGGATGCGGCAGCGGGAGGAGGCGTGGCCTGGTGCTGCGCGAGGCGGGGACGCGGCGGAGCGAGAGCTGCAGGACGACGAGGTCGTCGCGCTCGTCGGCGAGGAGGTTCGGGCGCGCCTCCGCGGCGCGCTTCTTCATCCACTTGGCGAGGGAGGCGACGGCGCTGGCCACCGTCTCTCGGGGCACCGTGTGTGGCGGCTGCGGCGGCGACATGGCGGCGGCGCGAGAGGGAGAGCAGAGGGGTTTAGGGTTTGATTGATGTGCGGTGGGAAAGTTGTGTTTTTATACGATTTCACAGCATTTGCCAGGATATCTCCCTATGGCAAGTGGGTCCAGGTCCAGCATTTGCCGGGATGTCTCCCTATGACAAGTGGGCCCAGGGCTCCAGAGAGGACATCCAAAATTCCGCAACTAGCAAAGGGAGGCGCTGTAGCGCCGGCGGCCCTGGCGTGCCCTTCGCCTCTCTCCTGTTGCGGACTTGCCTGGCCAGTGCGTCGGTGGTCGCCGGAGCTAGCAAATCGAGGCGGGCGGCGCGGCGAATTGGCACAGGAGGCGGGCAAATTGGCTCGGCCGCGCGGGCAAACCCTTGCGCCGTTCTCGTGCCGTCGTGTGGCTGCCGCCTGTCGGCCGGCGTTGCCCAGGTGGATAGGCGGACACGCGTTGCGCGCGGGACAGGCAGGTATTTGATATCTGGGTAATTGAGTATTCGTATTTGCTTTTAAACTTCAATTGCACAATGTCACAATCCCCAGTTTCTTGATTTCTAGTAAATTGTTGTCAATCGGTAATACCTGTGGGTGATTTAGACGATTTTTAATGGTGGCCTTAGGAAATTCACCAGCTCTGCCACTGCACTCGTGCACCCAAAGCCGCACAATCCCCTGTTCTTGATTTCGTATTTACTTAAAAACTTCAATTGCACAATGCCCACCTCTTGATTTTTAGTGCTTTTGATTTCTATATGTATGTAACCTGTGGATGATTTAGACGACTAAATGCTGGCCCTAGGTGTGCAATTTCACCAATTCGCCCTAGGCGTGTCAGTTCATTGGCCACTCTTGTTCAAATGCATCTTCAGAGCTTCATGCATCCGGTGGTTGTTTGTTGTTGCAACTTGCAAACTACAACAGTAAAAAAAAATGCTTGCATTGGCTATTCTAAACTTTGGCTTTGTGATACTTGTTGATATTCAGGTAGTGCACTAAAAGGTTGTCTAATCAGCCCGCAAATTGTTTTAAATAGGCAGACATGGTATTTACTGATGCCAAACCAAACTTTCAATTGATAGATTTTGTACACTGCACTTACCAATTATAATGCGCTTATTACAAAATGAACTGTGTTAATGCTAGACATGCTACTAGCATCGCTGACCTGTGCCTTTATTGTGTTGTTGCAGTGCTGAGCATTGTCCACACAATTGCTAGAGATCAGACTTTATTCCTGGAGGCCTTTATTCTTGATTAATCCTGATCGAAACATGAACTTTTTAGCAAATGAGTGCCGGTAATGAGGTGTATTGATCTATGTGTTAAGCTCCTAAAATCGCTTCGTATGTAGTATTTAATTTTTTTTAATTATATATTTATTTGACGATAATAACTTTGTGAGTTTTAACAGGTGGTGCTTTTGGCGGAAATAGGGGGTGAGGCCTGTACCTCCTGAAAAAGGTGTATTCCCATTGGATCACTTACATGAGTGTGACTTGGTAAGGCTACATAACTTCTTCATCAGTTACCACTGTCATTGTATACTTGTTACATGAGTAGTGATAGTAACTGTTCAAACAGGAGAAGAAAGACTATCTTTCTTGCCTGAAATCTACAGGATTCCAGTCTGAAAAATGTCGGCTGTTCTCGAAAAAGTATCTGGAATGTCAGATGGAGAGGTTAGTATACTTACTTCTTATTGTCTATATGCTAATTTCTGATCTGTAAAAGCTATCATGATATAGGTACATGATTGTCTAAACCTAAGGGTAATTTCTGTGATTTTCGCTGTTATGTTTATGTGATATATCGGTGGTATTCGGTGGGGTCTCTGTATCTTGCTAAGCAATATCTTGGGCAAGCCCGGGTGGCTATGATGAAGTGCTGTAAACATGAATTTGTCCTGGCTGAAATGCAAAATAGACAGGGGTCCCTGGAACTAAAAAAATAGGGATAGTTTAGCTTTTGCACTTAGCATGCTACATTCTACAAAAATTATGCCCCAAAGAAGCTGTGCAAATGTATTAATATGTATGAACTAATAAAGTTAAAATATCGGTAACTATCCATGTTTCTAGATAGACCTTTTGGTTGATTTTTTTTTGGGTCGAGCAACGCAGTAGAGCTGCATGTCATCTCATTAAGAAAGAAGTATATACAAAATGTACAAAAACTAGGAGGAGGCTAGGAAAACCCCTCCCCAACGCACACCACTCACAAAACTCATAAAAAGAAACAAAACGACCACGACCAACCAACCACACTAGATAATGGTCAAAATTAGTTCTCTTTCATGCACTAAAATGCTTTCAGCATCTTTTTTTGGGTTGGCAAATAGTTTGAGATTTATTGAACATGCTCCCCAGGCTACACTATGTTATGATCCCTTTTTCAGTTGTTGAGTGAAGTAAATGCTATTGCTACTGTTAGGGAATGAGAATCTATTGATTTGGGCTAACCCTAGAAGGGTAGCTATATAGGTAACCATACATGAGCCTCATGGACCTAGCCTCATGGGCCTAATACACTCATATTCCAACACCCCCCGCAGTCTGAACTACCGGCGCAGCGGAGTTCCAGGCTGAACAAGAAGAAGAAAGAACATACACACGTCCCCCCACAGACGCAACTAGCCACTGGTAATGTTGAGGCTGGAGCGAAACTCGGTGAAGGTCGAGAACGGGAGGCCTTTGGTGAAGATGTCCGCTAACTGGGAGGTGGTCGGAACATGAAGGACCCGCACCTTACCCATGGCAACCCGATCACGGACAAAGTAGAGGTCGATCTCCACATGCTTCGTCCGCTGGTGCTGGATGGGGTTGGTGGAGAGGTAAACCGCACTGACATTGTCGCAGTAGATCAGCGTGCTCCTGGAGGGCGAAGTGTGGAGCTCGGCAAGGAGCTGCCGGAGCCAGGAGGCCTTAGCCACGCCGTTAGCGACAGCGCGATACTCCGCCTCGGCACTGGACCGGAAGACCACAGGCTGGCGCTTGGACGACCAGGACACCTGGTTGCCGCCCAAGAAGACAGCATAGCCGGAGGTGGAGCGCCTGGTGTCTGGACACCCTGCCCAGTCCGCGTCAGTGTAGACGACAAGCTCGGCGGAGGAGGCCCGGTGAAGGAGTAGGCCATAGTCGATCGTACCTCGGAGGTAGCGGAGGAGGCGTTTGAGAGCAGTGAGGTGAGGCTCTCGGGGATCATGCATGTGAAGACAGATCTGCTGAACAACGTAGGTGATGTCCGGCCGGGTGAAGGTGAGGTACTGAAGGGCACCAACAAGACTCCGGTATGCAGTGGGATCTGACACTGGGGGCCCCTCTGCCTCGGATAACTTGCCTTGTGTATCAACCGAAGTGGAGCAGGGGTTGCAGTCAGTCATCCCAGCCCGCTCCAGGATATCTCGAGTATATTGCCGCTGGTGAAGAAGAAACCCGGCAGGATGAGGCTCAACAGTGACCCCGAGGAAGTGGTGGACTACACCTAGATTCTTCATAGCAAACTCCTGCTGAAGAGCGACAATGATGCGGCGGAGTAGTGGCTCACTAGAGGCTGTGAGGACAATGTCATCAACATAGAGGAGCAGGTACGCAGTGTCAGCTCCATGGTGATAGATAAACAGAGATGTATCAGACTTAGCCTCGACAAACCCCAGTGTCAATAGGAAAGCAAACCGATGGTTCCACGCTCAGGGTGCCTGCTTGAGGTCGTAGAGAGACCTGTTGAGCCGACAAACCATGTCAAGACGGGAAGAATCAACGAACCCCGTCGACTGATTGCAGTACACTGTCTCAATGAGAAGACCGTGCATAAAGGCATTCTTGACGTCAAGCTGATGGACGGGCCATGACCGAGCAAGGGCCAGCGAGAGCACTGTGCGGACGGTGGCCGGCTTCACCACCGGACTCAAGGTCTCATCATAGTCGACCCCAGGGCGCTAAGTGAAGCCCCGGAGAAACCAGCGAGCCTTGTAGCGCTCGAGAGGGCCATCAGCTCGACGCTTGTGGGTCCAGATCCACTTGCCGGTGACGACGTTGGAGCCCGGCGGCCGGGGCACCAACTCCCAGGTCTGGTTGGCGAGGAGCGCGGCGTACTCCTCTTCCATCGCGCGGCGCCAGTGAGGATCCAACAAGGCGTCACGGACGGAAGAGGGTACTGGGAAAACCGGCGCGTCGCCAGTCGATGCCGCAAGAGCCCGGGGTGGCAGTGTGCCAACCACGTGCCGTGTCACCATCGGGTGAACATGCCGCGAGTGTCGGTGAAGAAGCGGCGGGTGGTAGACCGGCGGTGCGACACGGGCCGGCGGGGATTGCGGCGGTGGTGTCGGTGTCCCCGGTGGAGAAGAGACCTCGAGTGGCGGCGACCGCGGGTGGCGCTGGTACACCCGTACCGGCGCAGCGAACCGCGAAGGAGGTGCCAGACAGCACCAGAGGACGACGGCGCCGAATCCGCGGCGAGCGGAGAGGCCGGGGCAGGAACGGGAAACGAGGTCCCGGGATCCGTGCCAAGAGGAGAGGTCAGGGCAGCGTCGGAGGACGACGGGCCTGGACCGGCTCGGGAGCCGGGACAGGAACCCGGCAAGGAGCTCGGTGAAGTAGTACCTGCAGGAGACCACGGAAAAGGTGGTTGGACCACCGTGTCAGTGGAAAACAGGGAGGAGGGATCAGGATCAGGAGTGGTGGTAGGGGGGTTGGAGAAGGGAAAGACGGACTCATCGAACACCATATGGCGAAAAATGAGGACCCGTCGGGAGGTAAGATTAAAACATCGATAGCCCTTATGATCCGGGGAGTACCCGAGGAAGACACAGAGGGTGGAGCGGGGGTCCAGCTTGTGGGAAGAGGTGGCAGCGGTGTTGGGGTAACACGCACACCCGAAGACGCGAAGGTGATCGTACCGAGGAGGGGTACCGAAAAGGGCGTGGTGTGGCGTAGGAGCTGGACAGGCAGAGGAAGGAAGACGGTTGAGGAGGTAGATGGAGGTGTGCAAGCCCTTAGCCCAGAATCGAGCAGGGAGAGAGGCCTGAAACAGAAGGGTGCGCACAGTGTTGTTGTTGGTGCGAATCATGCGTTCAGCCTTGCCATTCTGTGAGAAGGTATATGGACAAGACATGCGCAACTGAACACCGTGAGATAGGAAGAAAGCACGGGAGGTAGAGTTATCAAACTCACGACCATTGTCACACTGGACGACCTTGATGGTGAGGCCGAACTGTGTGGACACCCAAGTGAAGAAGTGAAGGAGCGTGGAAAAAGTATCAAACTTCGCACGCAAGGGAAAAGTCCACGAATAATGCGAAAAATCATCAACCACCACAAGATAGTACTTATAGCCAGAAATACTGATAACAGGAGATGTCCATAGGTCGCAATGTACAAGATCAAAAATGCGGACCGCATGTGAAGAAGAACTATGAAAAGGAAGACGAACATGTCGGCCCAATTGGCACGCATGACACAAATGCTCATCATGAGCTCGAGTACATAGAATGTCAGAGCTACGACTGAGCTGCATCAGGGCATCACGTCCAGGATGACCGAGGCGCCGGTGCCAAGTGGTGGAGGAGGTAGAAGCGGCGAAAGCAGCTGACAAAACAGACGGCGAAGATGAAGTAGCCGCCGGGAAGCGAAGAGTGTAAAGGGGCCCGTGCTGTCACATCGGAACAGAGGACGCCGGGAAGCCAAATCCTTTACAATAAGACCAGAAGAGTCAAACTCCACAGAACAGGAATTGTCAGCTGTAAAACGACGAATAGAAAGAAGGTTGTGAACCATAGAAGGTGCAACAAGAACATCAGGAAGACGAAAGGACCCATGAGCACCGGCGGTACCCACAGATGTGACAAGAAGACATGAACCATTTGCGACCATAATGGACGAAAGGAGAGAAGGAGAAGGAGAATGGACATAAGAAAGTATACCAGGGTCAGGGGTGGTCTGGTAGGTGGCACCCGAGTCGGCGATCCACTCAGGTTCGACAGGAGGTGTCAGGCCCATGGTGCTGAACGACCGTGCCAAGGCCGCCTGGTCCCAACCGACAAGTCCAGTCGGGGTGCCGAAGGGAGTAGTCCACGGAGGCGTAGTGGAGACGTCAGGAGGTGGAGCATCAGTAAACATGGCCACCGGTGGACGAGGCTCACCACCTAGAGCGTGGTAGGGCCACATAGAGATGCGCCCTGACCACGGGTTGTGAAAAGAAGGCCATGGTGCCCCCCGGTGGACCAGCTGGCGGGGTGACTCCACCACGGCCTCCCCCACGGCCCCCACCGCGTCGTCGACGACCGCCACGACCCCCCACCCCCGCTTAGCCCGGAGGGAGGAGGACCAAGAAGAGACGACGGCGGTGGAGCAGACGGACGAGGTGGAGCAGACGGACGTGGCGGAGTAGCAGCCAGGGCCGTCGAGGAAGACGAGGACCCCGGAGTGGTGGCGGACCCCGGCTGGATGCCCTGAGTGAGCTCCTCCATGACAAGGTCGTCACGGACCTGCAGGAAGGTGGGGAAGGGCCGCTGGCGGATGATCCACGTCCTGAGGTGAGCGTAGCGGTCACTGAGCCCGCGGAGGACGTTGAGGACCAAGATGCGATCCTCCACAGGCCAGCCGAGGTCACCAAGAGAGTCAGCCATGCCCTTCATCCGACGACAGAACTCGCCAACGGAGAGGTCACCCTGGACAAAGGTGCGGAAGCTCGCGTCGAGACGCAGAGCCCGGGCCTCGGCGTTGCCCAGGAACTGACCCTCAAGGGCAAGCCATGCTCGGCGAGCGTCAGGGGAGTTGCGGACGAGGTCGTGGAGGTCCAGGGAGATCGTCCCCAGGATCCAGGAGAGGACGATGCTGTCGAGACGAAGCCACGACGGGGTCTGGACGGCGACCGAGGCGTCAACAAGGACGTGGTCGTCGAGGGCGTAGCGGCGGAGAGTGAGAAGCACCAGGTCCCGCCAGCGGGCGTAGAAGGGCGACTCAGGCTCGAGGACGGCCGGGACAAGGAGGTGAATGTTCTAGACCCCCCGGCCTGGTAGTGAAGCTGAGCCACGAGCGGGTTGACCGGGTCATGCCAGAGGACGGCGGTGTGGGACACGCGGCGACCCGTCGAGTCGGAGGAGGTGGCCCCAGCATCCTGAGAGGCGGGAGAGACGAGTAGCTGCTCCGCCTCGGCGATCTGGCGTGCCAGGGCATCGATCGCATCCCACTCACGCTCCCACACGAGGGCGGCCGCGCGCACCCGAGCCTGCCCCTCCACAGCCGCAGCCCGGGCAGCGACGAGAGCGGCGGCGAGGGCGGAGTCGGGGCGTGCGCCGGGAAGGGGCAGCGGAGGCGGGGCGGGGAAGAGGAAGTTGACGCCTTGGGAAGTCAACCCCGCGCCCCCAGGTTGTGCACCAGCGATGTAGGGAACTCCGGCGGCCGCGGCTAGTGCGCCGACGAGGGCAGCGGCATCGGGACGGTCCGTCACCACCGGTGCCAGAGGAGGAGGCAGATCTGGCGTCCCAGTGGTGGCAACAGGAATCCCCCCGATGACCTCCCCGGCGTCCGGCTGCGCAGGAGCAGCGGCGCCAAGGCCGGCCGCACCGGCAGCGGCACCACCCGCCGCCGCGGCCAGGGCGGCCGCGTGCCAGCCAGCCGCGGCCAGGCCTGCAGGGGCGGCGCCGCGCGGGGCAGCAGTGCCAGCAGCGGCCAGGCTTGCAGGGGCGGCACCGCGCGGGGCAGCACTGCCAGCAGGGGCAGCAGCGGCGCGAGCAAGGGCGCCAGCAGGGGAGGCGCCTGCGGCGGCGGTGGCGCTAGGAGCGCCGGCGGCCGCGCCAGCAGGGGCGGCGCCTGCGCCCACAGCAGGGACAGCGGCGGCGGCAGGGGGCTGGGAAGGGGCGGTAGCAGTGATTTGCGCCCAGGAATTAGACGGGAGAGAGGGAAAGACATGGAAGTAGGAAGGAGGGGGAGGAGGAGGAGGCCGGCCGGCCATGGGGATGGCGGCGGCGGCGCCGGCCTGGGAGGCGGCGGCTGGGAAGGGGAGAGGAGGAAACCTAGGCTGCTGATACCATGTTAGGGAATGATATTCTATTGATTTGGGCTAACCCTAGAAGGGTAGCTATATAGGTAACCATACATAGGCCTCATGGGCCTAATACACTCATATTCCAACAGCTACATTAGCCTACGGCAACATAGTTTGGCCTCCTGGCATGCTCAGTGGTTTGCATCCTCAGGTGCAAGTGCAACACATGTGCAATGTGCACATCGAGGTCAGTGTTGGTGATTATGTGAAGCAACCACCAGCTCGCCAACCACAAGTGGTCAGCTCCTACTTTTGGTGTGTACTGATTTGTCTTGAGAAAGAACATTTGTTATTTATCTTGGAAATTCTTACTGGCACTGGGTTGAACACTTATCATCTTTGATCTTTGAAATTCAGTATCTAAGCTCATAACAAGGTGTTAAAAACGTTTGCTGGCTAGCAAGATGCAGTTTTGGTTTCTTTTTCTGTTTTCTGCTGCTCTCTCCCTTATGATTTCAAATCATTGTTTCTATGCGTGGCTCTAAAACTCTGAATTTATTTATCATACTCAGAAACTTGATGGCGAAGCAAGACATGTCAGAGCTTGGGTTCAGAACTGTGGATGAAGTGGATACATCTCCTGACAAGAACAGCAAACTGGAGAGCACTCCTAATTAGCCACAGGATTAAAAAAACTGTTTGGTTTTGATGTAGCTTTTGTATGTTTCTTAATCCTGGAGATCTGTCAAGATCTGAAAATAAATAGGGGTATAATAAAAAGGATAATGGTAGTGACCAAATTTGAAATTTATCTGCTGGCTGTTTTGACATTCCTAAGGAGCAGATTATATGATTCATGCTTGATTAAGGGCTGATTAGCACTATAATGTCCTCTATATGTGTTGCTTGATAACAAAATTTTGCAATCAGTGTGTAACTGTGTTGTGCACACGTGGCATGCTAGCAACCCAAGTGGCAACTGGGAACTGACAAGGACCCATCTCTCTCGCTAGGGACGACAAGTAGGCAGATTAACATTAATCAGCAGGATTTGAACCTTCTGCAGTCTTTGCTAGGGATGCCAAGTAGACAGATTAGCACTAATAAGCAGGGTTTCAAGCTTGTGGAGTCTGATGGAAGATGGATATGGATTAGCCGTTGTGTGAACGAAGGACAATCTAATCCGACTTAGGACACGTGTTGGATTCTCTAGTGCTAATAGTTAGCAGCTAAAAAATAGTATTAGTGGATTTAAACATACCTGTTATTAATAGACCAACTATTAGCCAGGAAGTTGGTAACTATTAGTTCCACTAACGGGTTTGGAGGCGCTAAATAGGTGCCAGCATATTAAACAGTCTTCTACTAATAATTAGTTCTAATTGCTAGTACCAGTGGATCCAAATAAACTCTTAGTTACACCACAAATTTAATGAAGAGTTTATGATTTCAAACATCAAATATGTTTAGACTTCCAATGCCTCAAAGCTTCTTCGATATAGGGGGTGCTTGGTCCTGACTCGTCTCAATATAGGGGGTGCTTGCTCACTAAAGCTAGCCTAAAGAAAAAGGACGTCCAAACAAAAAGTTTGAAATGAAAAAGAGCTTGGCTCGATAAGGCTATCCGCAGCCTGTAAATCCACCTGCAGGATCATTTGGCGTACCTAGGCACCGCATACTTTAAGAGCACCGCTAAATAACAGGAATTTTGTCCGGTCCGTCAAATACAGAGTAGTACCGAACACACTCTATCCTGTGCAGGGGCCCGCCGGAGAGAGGGTAGAGGGAGGCGTGGGAGAGGGAGGAGAGAGAGAATTGCATGCAGCGGTGGGCCCTACGTTTTAAAGTTACTAAAAAATGCTACAACTCATAAACAAAAAAACCAAATTAAATTCCGATTGCACCATTAAATTCTTTTTAATAAACACTTCAAAACAAGATGTCACATGGATATATTTAGATAAAGTGATAAGTGGGTCCAACAGTGGATAGAGGATGATATAGAGGATGAATGGATGTGGAAAAATGTATATTTTGTGATGACTAAGATAAAATATTCCTTTTGGAGGATGAATATATAGGTCCATGAGTGCGGATAGTCTAAGAAGCACAAGCCTTAAAAAAAAAGAGAACGAATCATAAGAGGGATTATGTTCATTATTTTCTGAACACTCTAGTTCAGGTGGTGCACAGGCACGTACACAAGTTAGCTTTCACACAAATGTTGATGGTAAACTGCTCATGTAGGTACTTTACAAATCTGGAGATGATATTTCTTTGAAAAACCTACTTCTTTATTAACTTACAGAGACCATGACATATGACCTTCTGACTGGAAGTATGGAGGACTGTATGCCATGCCCATGTATAAGTGATCTGGTCCCAAGTGGATATACAAGTTAAGGCCTTGTTTAGATGAAAAAACTTTTGGAATTTGTCTACTGTAGCATTTTCGTTTGTATTTGGTAATTAGTGTCCAATCATAGACTAATTTGTTTCAAAAGATTCGTCTCGTGATTTACAATCAAACTATGCAATTAGTTATTTTTTAATCTATATTTAATGCTCCATGCATATGTCCAAAGATTCGATGTGATGGGATGAAAAGTAAAAATTTGGAATTTTGAAAGCATCTAAACAAGGCCTAAGTCTTCTTTTGCAACAAATCAGTTATCTTGTGCTAGGTGGACAAATTTTTAGTTTTTTGTTGCCATTTTGCAAGCATGATGATGGAAGTAGAACTCTAGTTCTGTATATATAATTTAGCTTTCTTTTTTTTTTAACTCAATTTATCAGTTCTGTATATATAATTTAACTTTCTTTTTTTTTTAACTCAATTTATCTTTCTTTTGATATGTTTCAAATGAGCATTCCAGCATTCCAGTAGCAATTTATCAGTTCTGCTTATTCGCTTTTTTTTTTTTGTCTTCCGTTTTTTTTTTGGGTCTCCCTTTTTTTTTTAGAATATTTTTGGCTCCCTTCTGTTTTGCGGTTCTAGACCATGGGCCAGATCGCGTGTATGGGCCGGCGTCCGGCGCGGCGTACGCTTCCGTGCTTTATTCGCTGCATGCCGTCGGATGCCCAACGAATGGCATCGGGAGTAGGGACGTCCCCCTGCCGTAGTCTTCGGTGTTAGAGCGGCTCGTTCTCCGGACTGTTCACCCGTCTCCATCCTCTCTCTCTCTCTTCGTCCCGTTCAACCCGCGTGCTCGATCTCTCTCTTGGGAGCGACGAGACGACTGGACGGCAGACCGCCGCCGCCGCCGCCGCCTTACGCCAGGTGCGCAGGTCTTCGTGCCCTTCGCTAGTTCTTCGCTGGGCCCTTCGTCGGCGAAGGGCACCCGACAGGTTCGCCCGCCCCTTCTCTTCCGTTCCTGCTGTGGGAAACCGAGCACCCAAACCCTAACGTGAGCTATTTGACTATTTGTATTCGGATCTGGTCTAAGTACTAGCGTATTACCTACTAATAACTTCGATTTTCTGACAAAAATTTTCGAGTGTACATGTATACACCCATGTTTCTGTCCGCTAGGATATCTAGCCACAGTGTTCTATTGGGTGTGCTCTAATAGCAACTCCAAGAGCCTCTTTATATGCTTCCTAGAGATTTTGGCGAAAATAATGCCCTCCAATAGCTTCTTTAATTAGATCTCCAAATATTGCCATCCTTTTTTTTTTTTTGGATTTCTCGCTAGCCAAAGATACAGATACCGATTTTTATTCAGATGGCTCTCCAAAAGATGATTTAGAGAGCGAGTCTAAGAAAAACTCTTGGAGGTGCTCTAATGTATGGAGTATTATGCCATACATAAACTAGGCCACTTAAAGAGCTGATCTCCACTAGTATTTGCAAAGTCTGGGTGTGCCCAGGCTCAAGAGGATACCCAATATCCGGCCGTGATTTCCTGTGAAAATTGTGCGACATATATAAATGCTGACTAAATTTTAGTTAGTTTGTGTCTACGCATGTGATGAATTGCTTTGTTAAATTATTCTTATATGTTTCCATCTGCCATAAGCTATCGGGTTACCATAAAAATGCCTTATTATCTCTTACAAAAGGTGTTTATTGCAGGGGTCACGGTTTGGATGGCAAGAATTATAAAATGCTCTCTATTTCATCCTCAGTATGTATGAAGAAATAGTCCGTAACTACGCATATATATCATTGCAATTACCAAGAACTGGAAATGGACGATGATAATGGGCTTGAGCTTAGTTTGGGCCTATCTTTGGGCGGGTCATCAGGGAAGGCCAAGGTTAGAGATGCACCTCTAGAACCAAAAGCAGAATCCCAAGTGGAAGAAAGCAGTAGCAAAGGTGGCTCACAAACTCCTGATGCTCCTTTTGGGAAATTTTATCAAAAGAGCGTTGAAAACCAAGAACAGAATAGTAAACAGAGTCACAGCCCTGTTGCACCACAATTCGGGAACTTCTGGGGACAACCAGGGTGTTCCTCTGCTCCAGTGGCAGATGGATCTGTTGAACCAGTGAGCCATCAACCCCAGCTTTCCAGTTATCAAGATGGAAGGATGCCAAATAACAGTGGAAATAATTCTGAGGAGCAGAAGCCAGTCTCGAGTAACCGCAAGTTACTTTCTGAAGAGATAAACTTTCAGAAGAAGCATCAGGCAGCTAGTGACCAGCCTGATGCATTCAGTAAAAGCTCTGATGGAGGTGCAAAAAATGCACCTATCTCAATTAGTACGGATGATGGTTCAACTGGTGAAAATGAGGACGTCGTAGAGTCAGAAGCAGAAGGCTCAAATTCTTGGTTGGTTGCACAGCGTGAAGACAGTGCTAAGGGCTCTGTTGTTAACAAGGGATCTGATAGGAAAAGATCTGCCGATGATGCTGCAGTTGGTTTTCAAAGAAAGAGGCAACCAAGTTTCTCAGGAAGTGAGTCCAGCTCTGGAAAGCTGACACCTGGGAATCCGTTATCGATGCAGGCATCAAATGCAGTGGCTGTGCCATATCAAGTCCCACCTCAAGTTTCTGGACCTCCTACCATAACAAATGCACCAAATTTTAACCCGGTATGTACTGTGCAGTTGAGGCCACCCACAAACGGTGGACTGGCTGTCCAGACAATGGGTAATGCATCTCAGGTTGCTTTTGGTTACCCAGCAGTCCAACTACCAACACTTGAAACAAGCTCTTCATGGGCATTTGGTGCTCCACCTCAGGCTGTGTCTTCTGTTACTGCAAAAGACAAAGCTGAACAAACAGGAACCAAGCAAGCTGACGATGGCAAGAAGCCTCAGGGTTAGTGACTGTGTTTCCTCCCCAGGAAAATGAATAAACTCCATTTTTGTGTGATACTTTTATGGCTGTTGCTAAATACTAACAAAAAAAAAGATGTCTGCCTCTAAAAAAACAGATTTGTTAACCAAAACTAGAGTTAAAACACTTGATTTTATGTAACATGTGTCTGGTTAGCAATACATGTTAGAGAAGATTTAAACCATGGTTCGATCCTAACAGTCCATGGCCGTTCCTCCATTTGTTTGTTATATGATTGATGTATACTGGTGGCCTGCCATTAAGCCCTTAATTTCACATTATTTCTATTTGTGGGGAGGATTACTGCTTTTTTTTATGCATTGCCTGCCAGTAATCTGGTGTGCAAAATGATAAACTTTGGAAGGAAATTCCATTTTGAGCTCTGAGCTTTTGTGCATGGCTATGTTTGCTGCCAAAATTATATATATGCATGTTTGAATATTTTGCCAACTGACATCATATCGACCTTCCAGTGCTGACTTGCTTTTCATTTTTCGTTTGGCAAATTGCAGAGGCAGGTGCTTCCTCGTCTGCTCATGCTGAAGATGAGAAAAAGGCTGATAGAGGACTCTCTCTTATGGGTTCTGCCATAAGGCCAGGCATTGCACCAAATGTCAAATTTGGAGGGTCTGGATCATATCCGGATCTTCCCTGGGTTTCTACCGTCGGCGCTGGACCAAATGGCAGAACCATATCAGGTGTGACATATAAGTTTGGTAGAAACGAGGTAAAGATAGTATGTGCCTGCCATGGCACTCACATGTCTCCGGAGGAGTTCATGCGGCATGCAAGTGCAGATGCTCCGGCCCAAGAAAATAGTGCAACCCTACCGGCATTCCCTATCGGTAACCAAGCAACGTCTGCAGAAAATTAATTTAGCGGTTCACAGAGAATGCTTGACTAATAATCCTTACCCCTCTTCTGTCTATATCAGCCATTCGCTGTAATACTCGATGTTCATCTCATATTGATTTTTATCATGGAAGTTTAGATTCTTGTATTTTGAGCTTTGTTTGGGGGACAAAAATCTTGTATTTTTAGTGCTATGTAACACATGAACTGCCAATGCTATGGTTGGATTTTGATCTATAGATGATGTGCCCATTGGGCAGTGAGTATCAGAGGAACAAAAGAGCAAGTATTTGAAGAGGGAAAAAGAAAAGGAGAAACAGATGTTTTGTCTTCCTCGTGAGGTTCCTCGCGAAGGCTGATCCTCTAGTTCTTACACAAAGCGAGAACAATGCAAGAGGGACGCTATGGTGTGTTTGCTTGGATGGTCAACCTTCTATTCAGGCTCCATTATTTAGATTCTGCTCAGATTCTGCTCACTTCCCGGAGCTCCTCCGCCACCCGGTTTTACCCTGTTCGCTTATGCTGAAATTTGGCTTATGCTAGTTTGTTGTGAGAGAAAAATAGTGGACGCACTCGCTTCTACGACGCCGATGGGCATGCCGATGGAGCCTCCCTGCTGCTGCTTAGGCCATGTTCCCGACTAGCACCTCGTGGCACATGGCGAGCATGGCCATGGCCTGGACAAGCCGAGGTGCGCCATGAGATCCTCATCAAAGAGGAAGGCGAGCGCAACATCACGGTTGGAGGTGTACCATGAGCTCCTTGACGGTAGTCTTGGCCGGAGCGTGGGCGCAGTCAATGCAGTCAAAGACTGGCCCTGTTCAAAGGCAACCTTTGGGCCAAGTGCGAACACAGCGGAGGTACTCGTGGCCATGGCCGTGGCGAGGAGGCAAAGGGCGGAGAGGAGGCATAAACACTCAGCACATGTTGGATAGAATGTGACAAAAGTAAACTTATTTGGACAAAAGATTGGTGATTCATGCAAGGCAATCCAGACAACTAAGCATACTATTTCTTGTGTAGGCTAAGAGAATCAATAAAACCAAACAAGTGTATTTTGCATTGTTGGAGTCATGCTTCTTCAACTATCGAGACTTAGTTACCAAGACAAGGTTTTAAACGTAGGTTAAACGTAAACCAAATACATCCTTTGTATATAGGCTCACCCCTTAGAGTAGGAGTAGTGTGATGGTGCTAAAGGTGATTCCGGTTGGTGCTAAGAATTCTAAAAGTGTAAAATGGTGGGCAAGGTTGCTACGAAGTAAAAATGAAGCATTTAGATTAAAAAAATATATTTTATCTATCTCAAGTTCCACCTTTAGAAATGAAGATAAGCTGAACGTTGGCACATTTTATGCCCACTAGCACCCTGTTTGTTTTTTATCTTGTATATTTTGCTATACGCTACGACTGCTTTTAGATGTCTTTTTTCATTACATTCTTCTCTAGAACCGTGTTGATAATTTGACCATGTTCAATTGTTGATTTTGTATGGTGTTCTTTGTGTCCCTCACGAGTTTGGCTCGAGCTAGTAAACGAGCTAAACCAAGCTAGACTTTTACTTGTAATGACAAGAGTAAAAACATATACTCCCTCCGTCTTATTAAAAGTGTCGGTCCTTGTTTGACCGTTCGTCTTATTCAATTTTTTTATATAAATAGTAAAATAAATAAACTATTATTAAAGTATTTCTAATGATAAAATAAGTCATAAACAAAATAAATAATATTTATACAAATATTTTAAATAAGACGAACGGTCACACAAGAAGTCTAAAAGTCAAAAATAATACTTTCGATAGGATGGAGGAAGTACATTTCATAGCTCAGGTAATATTTATGGATAAAGTCATATAAGTGGCTTTAACTATTTTCATTTCATCATGATTTTGAGACCGGTTAATTAGTACTTCCTCCATTTTAAATTAAAAATTGTTTTAACTTTTCTAGATATGTAATTTTTGCTATAAGCGTAGATTTACTACATTATAGGAAAAATAATTATATCTAAAAAGCCAACTCTAGTAATTTAGAACCGAGGACAGTAGCAATTTCTTCTTCCATCTCGGCACCGTCCACCACCTCCCTCGTTCTCGTCTCCCTCTCATACCTGTCATCCGTACGCCGCCGCTGTCTCGCACCGCAACGGTCCCTCTTCCTAGATCGAGCCTCCCTCTTCCCAGATCGGGTCCTAGTTCGGCTACCGCCGCCGCCGCCGCCATACGATAGGTGCCGAGGCCTTCGCCGATCTCTTGGCCGGCGAAGAGCGCCCGCAAGGTATTCCCACACCCTTCTCTTCCCTGTATGCTGTGCGAAATCGAGTTCCCAAATTCTATCCTCAAGCTATATGGCTATTTGATTCCTACTAACTTCTAACTTTTTGCAAAAATTATCGGGTTTACACCACCCATGTCCCTTCCGTTTATTAGATCCGCCCCTGGTGATGTATGTCTTTGTATATGCCGATTCCCTTTTCTGAATTGAGAATAAAGCCTCCAATGTTGTAGTTTAAACTCTACACTGCTAAATTGAGATGGAACTGAAAGAAAGGTGTGCATTTTACACGTAAGATGTTGATTTCATCATTTGCGTTTCCTCTTATGATCATTACCATTATTAGAAAACAAGTGGTTCTGTTAGTGCAGTATTGCAGCTGACATGGTACACAAACAAAATTTTTACGTTAAAAAAATGGTCAGAAACAAAATTTCGCATTTGGACTTCTTGATTTCTTTATAACTTGAGTGTTGTTTCGCTGCTTATTGAAAAGGGGATAAACAGAGAATGCTATTGTGATATTGGCAGACAAGCTACAGTGGCGGATCTAGAAAAAATGGGGTCGGGGTCGGCACAAGACCCATGATAGAAATTTATAGTACTCTAACACTAGGATACATACAAAACGTAGGCATATTGAGGAGCGAAATTAGCAATGTTATAATAAAACATTAAAAAACTTTTACATAAGTGGTTACCTCTTATAATTTCACTCTACGGGTACGGTCATCCATATTCTGATCACCATCTCCTCTTGAAGCACCTCCATCAGGATTCTGACCATCAGTAGGAGGATTTTTTCTTTTCAAGAATCGTTCCATTGTGCTTTGGTTGACTGTCAAATTGGTGAGTGAACACGATTAAAAGTAAGCAGCCGTGCGTATATGATTATATATAAGTAATCTCCTCACCTGACATCAATACGTCACGCCGGCGGCCGGCGGCCAGTCACCGGCGGCAAGGCAGCAACGGCAAGATGCTGGATGCAGCGAGCCGGGCAGCGGGGGCGAGCGCAAACGGAGAAGACGATGAGTTGAATTGCTAGATCGAAAATACCAAGAGTCAGGCCGGTGTGTGTATAGGAAGAGGGATCGACGGCAAGCAATCAGTACATGATTTCTGGGCTTCTTAGCTAGTTAGCTGTTAGCCTGCTTGTCTTGTTTATTCAATATTCATCCACGAAGTGGGCTTTGCGGCCTGCTGCCCTTTGCTCTTTGGACTGGGCTGCATAGTTGCCGGGGTCAATGTCTGATTTTACTGGGGTCCTCCACGGTGAGATTACATGGGGTATCACAGGTTCTACGGAAGTCATTGGGGTCGGCGGACCCCGATGCAATACTGTACATCCGCCCCTGCATATCAAAATGCAGGTTGGTGTGGATTTGGATGCAAATATGTGGGAGAGGAGGGATGGGATCATGTAGGACAACTCCATGAATATGTTGAATATGGTTTTACTATCTTCACGTTGAAAAAGTAACAAATTTCAACAATGCATGGATCATTTCGAAGCACCACAGTGACTGCGCCTTTGAAGTTGTTTCTTTAGAGATACAGGCAGAGGCAGTGATGCATGCAATTTATGAAGCCAATCTGTGGTGCCAAACTGGTACGAAAGGCCTAGTGGAGTTGAGGTTTTGTTCAATGACATGCAGCTCTCCTGTGTGTTGGAGGAAAAAAAATGTACTACCCCTGTTTTAAAATATATGATGTTTAGGACAAGGCTTGTCCTAAACGTCATATATTTAAATAGGAGGGAGTAATAAATTTAGAAATTATTTCAATATGTGGGAAACAACTCCTGAACTTTAAGCTAATAACATGTGCAAGTAATGTAAACAGAAAATGCTGTGCAGCCAAGATGAATTGCACTTGGTATCACTCAGTTATTCCTATAGTTCTACTTTTAAGTCACTGGAACAAAATAAAATGTTCATTGTAGTAGTATACCTGTCCATATGAATAAAAGAAAACAACTCAGGGGTTTTTTGCTGTTCAAGTAGCCAACTCAGTTATGTACAAATAAGCAACCAACACTTTGCACTTAAGGCATGTAAAGAAGGGAGATGTGTGTAGTCTGAGCTCATGAACGACTTTTGCAAATCAGTATAGTAAAACTGAGCAGCCACCAGGACAGACATTTTGCTTAAGGATCTGTATAAAGTTGTGTAAAGTGATGTAATTGTCTTCAATACTGGGTAAGCGGGGTATAGTAAACAGTCCAAAAAAGTGTATCAACATAGTGTTCCTTCGTTTGATTTCCTACTTTTAGAACTGCTGACATCCTCGACCTCTAGGCTTTCAACTTCTGTATAGGATGCCCATTCCAATTTGTTATTTGAGAATTTATGTTACTTACCTGAAATTACTGTATCATATCATGTTAGCTGCTAACATACTCTTTTACAACAAAATAAACAGGAAGTAAAACAATGCTTGGATTTTCTAGTATGGGAGTTTGGTTTTCCAGTGATAGTACTGTTTCCTGCTCCGTCATAATAGAAATTTCTAGTTGTTGTGTTTGATGCTTGCAGTTGTAGCAATCTGGCGTAGTGGCATCACTATTGTAATCTTTATATCACTTTGCACAGATATGCAGTACAATAGGAACTGCAGCATATCCAGATGTGCAATGCCTAAATTTGGGATTTAGGCACTTTATGACATGGCACATTGCAGTATACGAGTGCTAGTAAACTATTATTTTTCTGTTTTAACTGTTATTTTCTTGTTTGTTTCTCTTGCAATTGTTTGGGCGTATTGGTAAAACAGTGGATTGGCGGCTCATCTCTCGATAAAAGTTCATTCAGTTTTGGCTATGTGGCAATTTTGTTGAAACTCAGATTATTGTTTTTTTTATGGAAACAGCAAGCAAATCCCCTCCTAGAATGTACTTTTAAAATCAAAGGGAACAAGCATTCAAGAATATGTGCAGTTCAGATTATGAGCCCATCATAGAACAATTTTTTTCTTCTTTGGATTGTGATAATCATTCATCTGATAAGGTTTTTCATCTACTACTTTCAGACAAATGGAACTGGGTGATAAGGTAGTCGGTTTTCTACTGACTCTGACAAGCTTATCCATATTTACATACTATACATTCTGGGTCATCATTTTGGTTAGTGACTTCTAAGCTTTTTTCAGTTTCAGTTCAAGTAGAACTATTATGACTTTATTTCTGAATGTTATTTTGTTCCTCTTCTTCCCACCCTAGCCATTCGTTGACAGCGATCACTTTGTGCACAAGTACTTCCTGCCTCAAGAGTATGCGATTTTGATACCAGTGCTGGCCGGTGTAGTTCTCCTTTCATTCCTGAGCGTCTTTGTGGGTCTTGTCATGCTTAAGTCAAAGAAGAAGAAGAAGACCACTTGATCAGGTTTGTCATCTGCACTGCAGTGTTATTCACTTACTGTGATAGTGTGATGAACTACATGAGTTCGGAGTATCTAATTGCTAGAAGCTCGGTTCTGTAATCAGTTCGGTCATACTTTAAAGGCATTTACTTTGTGATTTGGATGTATTTTTTGTATTTTTGATTCTGGTGGTCAACTAACAGCAGTGTTCATCAAAACTCTAGTTAGAGGTCACATATCATATTTGGACTGAACATTCTTTTAAAGGGTGAACGGTTGACAGTGACTAAAAGACGACCTCTCACTCATCCTCTTTTGAACTGTGGGGTTGTTACTTGTTATCCAAGCTTTCAAATTGTACAGCTATTGTAATTAGATTGGAAACATGTCCTCAGCCTTCGAAAACCGACTTTGGACTGTGCTACAGCTAATGAACTTGGCAAGTTGGCATCCTTTGTGCCTCTGGACGGTGTCAATTTACCATCCACCAGCCAATGGAGCTACTTCATACTAACCTAGGAGATTTGGAAAGAGAGGGGTGGTAGAAAGTAAAATGAAGAGGCGAAACTTGCCTAGGAGATTTGGGATTTGGAAAGAGACGGATGCTAGAAAATAAAATGAAGAGGAGATTTGGAAAGAGAGGGATGCTAGAAAGTAAAATGAAGATACGAGACTCTGGGGGTGCCGCAGGAGCCAAAAAACACAGCGAGATACAGAGATTATCCCCTTGAGCTGAGCTGATGAGTTCTTAAGGTTGGTGTGTATGTTTTTTTTCCTTGTTTTTTTTTTGGCTGTATGGTCGACTCTTCTACATCTCAAGCTAAAAAATATCCTACACAACTTCCGAGTCCCAAGTCTGCACCTCAGACCTCAGTATGCTTCAGTTGCTGGATTCGAAGAGTTATGCAACTTTGCTTGGGAGCAAGCAAGACGGAGCTAGAAGTTACGTATAAGAGAGGTTAAGTGCTAAAATATAAATTGTCAAGGGACAAAATCAACATTTTTTGTTAAAAAAATCACATAGCAAAACTTTATGTACATAGAAGGGTTGAAAAAAACAACTTCAATAGTATGCCCTAAAACAAGTCCCCTTCTTGTCTGAGTAGGGTGCCCCCTGTCGGTGTGTGTGGGAGTGGAGGGGTGGGTTTCATAGCAAATGCAATAAAACTAGGCAGCACTGTGGTATTGCCCGCAAATGCTCTACCAAATGCTCTCACAGTGGGAGGGAGGGATTTTGGGGGCGCCTTGATTTGGGGCTGAGCAGGAGCCCCACTGGACCTTCTTTTTTTTTAAAAAAAAATTATACCAGTTTACAGGAACTGTCACAAAAATTCCAATAACACCTTACGGAGGATTAGCAGTGCAATGTCACCCTCAATTTATATCAGTTTACAGGAATTACTGAGTATTACAATTCCAGGTTCCTCACAATTTTAAACATGGAAGCATATCTTGTATCTCTGATGATGACAAGCTGCCTTGAACAACTTCTGATGACTTGCACATACTCCCTTGGAAGTTCAAGCAAGCCAAGTTAGTTCCTGTGCACTGCAATGCGATGCACAAAAGCCATCCATCCACAGCCAGTAAGACATTTTAATGGCTGTGCGATGTCCATTGTTGGGTCAGCAATCTTCGACAAGTTCAGGCCATTAATCTGCATGCACTGCCGAGTACGGAGATAAACCATTTTAGTTTTACCCAGACCAGTCAAGGCTTCAAGTGTAAACAAACTGGGCAAATGGGATGCACCTCCTAAGGTTAACCACGCTGACACTCAAGCTTCTTTGTGTTCTCCAATAGCACCTGTTTCAGAACGATCGTCAACAACCCAGAAGTTCCAAAGGTCAATGACAGGTAGTAAGTCAATGTAAACAGAAAAAGAATTAATAAAATGCAGGCAAGAATAATGGAATATCAACAAAAAGTTGTTTACCTCTCGGATGTAACTTGCAATTGCTTTGCACCCTTCTATTGCAAGAGTTTGCTATCTCAACTTGGCATCCATCTAATTTTGGCAAAACAAGAAAAAATAGCCTCCAACAGTTTGGCAAAACAACTTGACATCAATAGCAACTTAGCATATCTCCCCTCCGCACGCGCAAATATATGCGTGCGTACTCGGCTTGCTGTCATGATTTCTCCATGCATGCGTGACTCCTGGCCACGATTTCTCCATGCATGCATGACTCCTGGCCGGCGGTTGATGGATCAAGAACACCTTGAAGCTCTTGTGGGCCTTCTTTTTTTTATTTTGCCAAGTTCAAAATACCAAACATTTGAAGAGGGGCTCTTTTTTTACTCCCCATATTGTTTTGGGAGTTGGCAAATCACAAGATTTGCTAAGTAAAATATAGCAAACTCTTGGAGATGCTCATTTTCAAATGTATCCATCGGTAATTTTGCATCCATCTGAAAAGGTACTTTTTAAGTTGCTTCCTTCTGATGCTAACAAAAGAAAAATACTATGCAGTAATCAAACACAAAAGAAGTATTTCACAGGAGAGCAAAACTGAAACATATATAATTTGATTGGGCCTACAGACAGAGAATCTTGAGGAGGCAAGAATGTGATTCATGATCTTTCTACTACCTTATTCGCAAAAAAAAAGATCTTTCTACTACCTGAAGCAAAGTCACTTTGTCCATCTTTGCAAGAATGTCAACGGTGACATCGGAACCCCCAGCACTGTCTTCGAGGTAATTCAGATTTACCATAGTACATTAGAATTATTTGACTTTTATTTATACCATAAGATTACTATTAAAGATATGAAAATTAGGTAGGTGTCTTACCAAGCAAAAGAGTAGAACACAGATAGCCAGCACTACAAGATGTGACAATGTCTCGCATTGGAATCCCAGCATCTGCAAGAGCTAGTGTTGCAACATTGATGCAAGCTGACCTTGTTCCTGTTGTACACATGGTCATGGTCAAGATGACAATAATTTTTGAAGCAAAAACTATGGTTAAATTATTTCCAAGAAACAAAAGAATAATATGCCATAGCATGAGTAATATACTAATATGCTATAGCATACTGGGTAATGTAACTAAGGGAAGGCACACATCATAAGTGGTATACATTCTCCAGCTTGTCTCATCATGCAAAGCATAAATCTAGATTTACTCAGCCCACGGAAAAAAAATGCCCTTGCTTGACCTCATTTTAGGACATAACAAAAAAAAAAGCTTTGTTCCAGAATAAATAATAGAGGGGTTCTGAGAGTAACTACAGCCTGGAGACAACTTCAACGGTCAGAAAGTAGGAAAGAAGAACACCTACCGCCATCAGCTTGAAGAACTTGGACAATATATCAATCTGCAAAAAAGTATAACAAGCATTGGAAGTTGGGCCTGATATCATATAAAAAAGCTGAAGTTTTTTTAAAGGACACGTTACTAAACAGAACCGACCTGTGAGCGTGGCATTAAATGTGTTAATATGCTTGCCTCCATTGTCTGTCGAATAACAAGAGAAATTTCTGTTGATCGCCTGCCAGATGATTGTAGTGTTAGTTCACTATCATAGTTATATGGGAAATGAAACACCATGTACCTTCAAGCTAAATCCACTTTAGTTCGCTACTTTAGTTCATGCAACTTATATCTATTTTGCACATTCAAGATAAATCCACTTTAGTTCATGCAACTTATATCTATTTTGCACACTGGGTGTTCACCCCAACAGCAAATAAAGCAAGTCAACTAAATTGTACTGCAGCAATGCAGCACTGCTTGTTACGCTGGATGCTACTCATGAAATTTCTGATCTTAACCATGACCTACTTTTTTTTTAATGGAAAACAGGAGGGGCAAGCCCCTGATGATTATAACATATTAGAATATAGAGAGAGAAAAGTTCATAAGTACAAACACAACAACAACAACAGCAGCAGCAGCAACAACAACAACGACAACATAGCCCACAAAGGGACAAAAAAAAGGAACAAGCGGAAAAAGGAACTAAGAAAAAGAATAAGATCAATGTACTGAATTACAACTTATATTACCAATACAAACAAACAAACAACAACATAGCCTTTTGTCCCAAGCAAGTTGGGGTAGGCTAGAGATGAAACCCAAAAGAGACGAGAAACAGGGAGACACAAAAAGGGACATAAAGGGCACAAGACAAAAGAGGTCACGGTTCAGGCACGTTGATTGCCAATCTCCAAGCGCTCCTGTCCATAGCTAAATCCTTGGGGATATTCCACTCCTTAAGATCTCTCTTAACGGACTCGTCCCAAGTTAGTTTAGGTCGACCTCTACCGCTCTTTACATTATCAGCCCGCTTTAGAACTCCACTACGCACCGGCGCCTCAGGAGGCCTCCGTTGGACATGTCCAACTTATATTACCAATATGGCTGGGAATTGGGGAATTAGCCAAAGAGGTGGAGGCAAGTTCACCCTCTCGAGAGCTGGAGGCCAGGTTAGATGAATTAGGGACAACTGTTTGCTTGCTAAATTCAATAGCCAATGCCTTTGAGAGCTCAGTGCCTAAGAAACCAATCTAACAAACTGACTACCAAACAAGCTAATTTTCCTCTGAAGAAACAAAACAAACCAACTAATCCAATCGCTAATCTTTTGTTGCAGCTGTGGGCGCTGCTGCAATGGGCTGGACATGTCAGGCTTCTAGCGACATTGGCATGTGCAGCCAACAAAGCCATCCACAACCGTTATACTGTTATAAAAACATCTGACACCAATATGCTTACTGAGGATTCTTTACTCTATTGGGAAAGTCAATTGTGATTTCGGAAACACAGGATGCACAGAAAAGAAGCTTGTTGATAAGGTAGAGAGAGAAATAATACACATTTGCCACGTCAGAAATCTATTCTGATAGTAAATGAACCAGATGCTGCGAATGCCCAAGGACTGGACTGTTATTTTTAATCAAATTTTACTGTGTTCAAGTTGGAATGTACCTGTCACCCTTCGGTTTTCTCCTCCGATCTCCTGTACAAAATTCTGCCATCCTATACTCACAACGAACCTGCATACAGAACACTCTAAGGAACACATCACAAAGGACAACCTCTAAAGAATGCACTTGGGCAGTGAAACTTTACCAAAGCCTCGTTGCTGTTTACTTGCTGACCTTTGTTCTGAACCTGAATGAACAATCCAAGAGCATGAACTTTTAGTTATTTGGTTACACTGAAAAGTAAATTGCTCTTCCAGACAACGGGAAGAAGAAAATAAGGAGGTACGAAAGCAATAGAAGGTTAAGCCCTATGACTCTCAGGGTACCCTGGTGTTGTGTGTAGTATGACAGTAAGGAAAGAACGCGAGTGATTGAAATTTCCATAATTCCAAGTTCTCCAGTATATCTCAAGAAAGAACACTGTGTATAAACAAATAATGTTTGTCCAGAGGCCATTGTGGATCCTAGTGGTTTTCAAACACTCTTCATGCATGTAGAAAACGTAAACAATAGACAAGTTTTTCCATATGATCACCACTTCACTAAAAAGACCCCTGAAGATTAAACTAAAGTCAGGTTGGCTCAGAGAATTCGACTATAGACCAAACAGTACACGAGTAAATGTAGACCCCCTCTGAGAGGCATTTCCTCAAACACGTGGTGCACATGACCTACGTATCACGATTCACACATGCACGCCGAGATACATAAATAGGATCAGGGGAATCACCTCTCGAGGGCCGTAGCGGCAGCGATGACTCTGGTGTTGCCCATCTCGAACAGCGCCGACCTGCACAGAGCAACAGAAAACACCAGAAACGATCAAAAGCGAGCGCCGTACCGCCGTCCGCAATCCTAATCGAATAGTCATTCGTTTCGCCCTCGTTCATCAGAGGAGGGGAGCCTTACTCACCCGTCCGCGCGCAACGACGCCGACCTCACTCTTGAATTGCTGCATCTGCTTGACGTCAAACACCGGGTGAGATAGGGTTGTGCGCATGAACCGCGCGAGGGGGAAAGCGGAGGACGCAGAAGCCGGTGAGAGGGTTCACGTACTCCATCGCTGGAATCGCCGCTGGATCTCCGTGTCTTAGTGACGCGCCGTAGCTAGGGAGGACGCAGCGAGGCGAGGGGACAAGTGAGGCAAGGGTTTTTGTTGGGTTCGATCGAGTCGTGTCTTGGCCCCTGGACCCGCGGTGTCGCCCGACCTGAAGGCGGAAATTTGAAGCTCAGCTACCCAACTACCCAAGCCCTGGCGGACCTAGGATTTTGCTAAGAGGCCGCGGGGCCGAGTGGGGCTGGGTGCCGCCGCGACGGCGCTGACCCATGAGGGATTTGAGCTTGGTTCGCTACCAACCCAAACTTCTTTTCAAAGTTTACTTTTAGCTAGCTAGTTTAATTCCATGTCATTACAAAAAAATTAGATAATTACTCAAAAAATGTATATTAGCTATTTCATCATGTAATAGAGTAACTCTAGTGTGTAGAATAAATCAAACCGCATGGTGAGAGAAAACTAAATGTCACATGTTGGAGTGTTTTGACTGATAAATGTCTGACTTGGAATTTTTAATTAATCTTCAACGATGGTTGGAACCACGAGCTCACCAAGTGATATAATACTTGAGGCAAAGAGCCATATGCATTGGTTCGTGCTATCATGGTGAATTAGATCATGGACTTTTTTTCTCATTTCTTTATTTAAACCTGGACACAACATGGATCTTGCAAATCAAAATCAGTATCAAACTACAGCTGCCCTTAGATCGTTAAGTATGTATCCTAGCCAGCTAGGACCAACAAAAGGAAATGCAAAGGCACTTGCTTGTCTTGGTGCACTTGCAGTGCTATGCCACCAAGAGCATCTCCAATCTCGAATGGAATCATCTACTCTCTATAAGATACAAGCACAACACACTTAGAGACACTATCTCTTAATATTTTAAATATAATATGGAGCATGATGGCGGCCATGGTGGGAGATGATGGCATGCCAAGCAATAGTTGTCTTGTATTGTGAGCGAGACTAACTATACACTGAGAGTTGGTTTGTTCTTTTTCCTATTACTATTTCTTCTAATATAACCAACACTACCATTTGCTAACTATAAAGCTACATGATATATTTCTTTAAGAGACTCTAAATATAATCTGAAGCACATAAGGAATAGCACTCTTTTATTTTTTAAATTTCTTTGGATATTTTTCATGGTAACACTTGTCATAATGCTCGAAAACGATGCCATGAAGTGACGCCTGGAAAACACTACCGTATATAAAATTTGCAAAGCTGCAATGCAAATGTCATGCGTGTGTGCAACTTTCATGTACACACATAATTCCAATAGCCATTCTTGCTCTACTTCTATCAAAAAACTTTATTCACATCATATCATAATAGTAGTAGATTCCAAAGTCTTACATTTTTCACGACAGGAAGCCTGAATTTCATTACTTCATAGCAAAAAAATTGCAACCAAATAAACTCTTAAAGATATTATTCAACCAATTAAAATGGGAATCAAAAGTCTTACAATTGAGGGAAAGGGAACATTCCTTGATCTAGTTGATCATAGTCTAGAGAATCAACATTGGTTCTCAAAATTCAAAACCATGCGTCAACCTCATACGATTTCACTTTTAAAATGCTGTAACCATCATCATCATGAATGATTGCTCAAGACACTTCTATGAGTTATAGGATTATAGCTTCAGGTTAAGGTCCAGGTCTTGTGGGTCATTGAAGTTCTTGCAAGTGGACTCCTTCGATAGGTTGTCATTGTCCTTCCTTTTCAAATCAGTATATCCATCTTTCTATAAGCATTAGAAATTTAGAGCACAACCTTTATTAGTGAACTTGATAGCCTATGCAGTTGAATACCATGCACATGTTCCCTGCCTACAATGTTTGAGTAATTCAGTGTTTAGGGGGCATTTTTCCTTAGTGTTGTGCATATATTGATGTATCATTGCACACATATTTCATAAAGCTACCTATGCCAAAAAAATGTTGCACATATATTTCATAATAATGCTACCCAAAAATAGCAAGCTTGTGCTTTGTATGAAAGCACTTCAGGGATGCTTTTAATTTGGTCTAGACAAATAAGAACCATGAGCTAGATATATACCCTACGATCAGGTGCTTCAAAGAGATGCAGTGTTGTATGAACCCTGCGGTTCGGATTGACATAAGATGCTGCTCCAAAGGTGCCTGGTGAACTAGTTATATATTTGACATTGGTCAAGCAAGAAATCTTTTATCATGGTTTAGGAAGTCACATTTGAAAACAGAAAGATGTTTTACAAGAAATTAGTGCATACCAGTCTAAATCAGGTCTCTAACTCCAAGAGTGTGTATAAAGATGGGAATAATCATTTATATGTGTGTACCTTATCATAGGAAGCTTGAACCATCCACTAATATCTTCTCTTGCTCCATATGTCATCTACAATAAATCATAAGAGGGCCGACCATGATCCACACACATGAGACACCATCGTATACAATGCTAAGGGCATCAAATGTAAGGGAGAAATGCTATTGGTATTGTACATGTAAAGTTTGTACAAAAATTGGAAACAAAAAAAGGTGATGCTTTTAGGTTTGAACAAATGTAACAATAGAAGGCTCATGCTCTGCAAATTTTGAAAGAATTGGGTATGGCATTGAAGCGTGAATACAAGGCTAGTATAAAGACCCCAGCGGGTAGTGGGGTAACATTCTGATTCCTTTCTTCGAATTCCAGAAATTCCATAACAAAATCATCTAGCCTTGAAAATATCATTTATGTCTCTAACTATGACGTATAGCCTTAGAATATATGTGCCATCCTCACATATGATGATATTCTCCAATAAAATAGTTCTAGTGAATATTTTAGTGATGGTTACCATTTTTCCTAAAAGATGCACACAAAAATATCCTTGTTACAGTGATACATACCTAGTCACATATTGCCAAAAAAATCAAAGGTGTTGGTAGGAAACTGAAGCACTAGCATAAGCAAAGGAATCTAACAATTGGTATATATAGGTCAAATCTCATAAAGGTGCTTCAAAGAAGAGAAGGTAATCCATGACATGATATAAAACACAACGCTATAGTACGAATTGCACAAATAGATCATACCCCTACAGTGCGCTTACCAAGCCCTGGATACTAGTTCCATGAATTGGTGGTTGGCTAAGGCCCTCTTTAAAATACTCTTTCACTTCCTCTTCTACCTTCATTTCCTCTTCTGCTATCATTCTTTCTAGCTTGGCAATCCCAAACCCTCTTTTTCTTTCCTTTGGCTTGGCTGGGATGCTTTTAGCAATCCTTCTACGCTTCTTAGGCAAAGATGAGGCTCTTTCTTCCCCTTTGTTGCAATTTCTTGAATTGCTTTCATCCATTGGCACCTACATAGAACAAATCATATGTAAAAGATATGCATTAGCATGTATTTTACATGCAAAACAAAATCTACAAATAGATGGAAGACTTTTGCTACATACACACAATGAAAATTAGAAGTTCACTCCCAATACTATTTTTCACTTGTGGTCTTGTGGAGCTATGTATATATAGTGGTATCATGTATATATGTCGTTTTGAAGCAAATGTTCAGAATTTATTTACTGTAATCTTTTGCTCTTTTCATAAATGCGTATGCTCATATGTGATCTTTTATTAATGCATTGTATATTTGTAGATAGTGTGGTCCCCTATAAGTTAGATTAATCTAATAAATGAAAATATCAACACAAAATCTAGATATATCTAGTACAATGAATGTGGATATATATTTTGGATACATCAAGGAGATCAAGAGTGTATTTGGACGCTGCAATAATGGTCAAGCGTCCCATTCTTATTTTGATATATCAAGTAATAAATGTTTGCACCATGATATCCAACATGTTTTGATTTCCCCACGATCCTTTGAAATCTAGGTATATTTGGATAGTTATATGTGCAATAATATTTTGATGAATTATAAATAACAATGCCATGGGATTTTTTGAAACTATTGTAGCAAATATATATAGTACGTCTCTGGTGGATTTTGAATTAGGAATGATTGTGTAGCTTATTAAAAGAAACATTTCTATCATTATGCAATTCAATACTCTATTTTATTTCAATCTAAAAAGGTGAAATTTATTAAACCATTGTAATACCCCAAGAATGCTTGGTAAATATGGATTTTTAATATGGATTAAGTTATCTAGCAAAGGTCGACTAGCTTTTAAGGGAGATCGAAAATTTATCGTTTCGATCCATTCCTCGGATGGATGAAAGGAGAACACCGATGCGTAGAGCTCGTCGAGTGCTTTCATTTGACTAATACATTTTATTTGGAGTTCGGATCATGGAATTTTAGCTGGAAAGATTTTACAAGCAAAGGAAAAGAAACATTATTATGCAGCTACAGTACCCGCGCATCTACAGTACCCTTAGCTACAGTGCCTAGCCTGTTGAGAACTAGGGTTGTCGCCGCCGCCGCGTCGTTCTTCTCTAAAATTCCATCGGAACAACGATCCAATTGTAGCGACGAGGATAGACGGAGGCTCATCGTCGTGCTCGCTGTGGTTGACCTAGGTGAGATGCCAAATCCTAATCCCCTTCTCCGGAGCAAGTTTCATGGATGAAATCATCTAGTTGAAAATGGTTTAGCTGGAGTAATTCCCGAAATTCATCTCGCCCACGTTCTGGATTTCTGTCAGACTGAGCAGTTTCTGTTCATCGCCATTTTAGGGCATCTTTATGGTATTAATAAATTTTAGCACTATGGACAAAGTTGTAGAGTACTCCGTCATCTTTCTTTTGACACCAAAATCACCCTCGTAGCCTCTGTATTTTGGAAGATATGATCGTTTGAAGTGGACTGTTTGTCTGTGACGAGTTTTTAAACAGTTCTAGATCTAACCAATTTTTTGTCATCGTAATGGACGAATCTGAACTTGTGATCTAAAGAAAAGTTGTAGTATATTGCTAAAGCTTTCCAGATTGTTTTAGAACATGATTTTTGGACATGTATATCTCCAGTTATGAATTTTATAATCTTGTTGTCCTATTTTGACTGTCAGAAATGTTCAGTTAACTTAAGAGGATATTTATGCTATCTTGGAGACCTCTTATGCCGAATCTTATAATACCAAAGTTGTAGATAATAGAATTTTCTATCATATAGTAGATTTTGAGAATTTTTGAATGTTTGGTTTAATATATATGAAAAAGAGAAGAGACAGTGCTGCTGTCACGATCGGTAGTGAAACGGTAGATGCTTGAGCGGCGGGTTTGGGGACGTTCTAGTGTGTTATTTGTTCTTTATATATGTTGGTATGATAATGTTAGTACTGAGGTTGTTGGTATGATAATGTTAGTACTGAGGTTGGCTTGTGATCAGGTGGTTTGCCTGCGGAGCATGCCTAGCTCTTTTGCTTGATCTTCGATGAAGGCAAGTAAACGTGGCGCTGTGGTCCACATGCTTTAGCTTTGTTGTTTGAATTACCTCCACTCACTAGCCATATAATCTGAAATCTGAAGTTATTTATTTTACTTTGAAGTATATTATATTATATCTTGTGATATTACTATTGAATTATGAAGCATATGAAGTGGATACATGACAACTTTTGCATTTGCACTCTTCCCATTGATATGCATTTGAAGAAATTGTAGCCAAATTGGTGCGGAAAGTACCGGTACAGCAACACACATTGATGAGCAATGTGGTTGCAGCAACGAACGTTGATGAGCAATGTGGTTGCAGCCCTCACTCTCTCTCCTTGGTGGGTAGAAGTGAAGTCATGCATTGCATTGCATCATTCGTATTTGCATTGCATTGCAACATTTGAATTTGCACTTTAAAATATATTTATATTTATATAAAGCAATTGATGTATCTTTTATTATGCTATTTAAATTTGATACTTAAACAAACTGTGATTTAAATAGCTCAGTTAAGGCAGTTTGCTTGATGAGGTTTTTCATAAACCTCATACGCTTGTTCCCCCATCTCAGGTACATGAGCTCAAGGATGCTTGGCGGGATAGGAGTAGCATGCATACATGTTGTACACTTCAAATAATCACATATTTTTTGTAATATGCTAGTTGGTTGCAGAGTCGTTTGTATGTTGTAATAAACGGTTAAGGTTTGTTGGTTAGGTTTGAGGATGCCTCTTTTTATGTTATTGTAGGTGACTTAATTTAATGCTTAATCTACATGACGTGTTTTTGCTTCTGCGTACTCCGTTGCTGTAATGTAGTGTGGTAATTCTCCAGAGGATTGTTGTGTTTTCTTCTGGGGTGTTACGAGCACAAATGTGATCCAACTAGAGCTAACAAGATGCAGGATGTCAAAACAAGATGGCAGAACATCTACTAACAGTATGGTACATGAGCCACCAATGTTGGTGCCTAGCCTACTACCATGCTCAAACACAATCTTATGGCTAGGGCTGGGCACAATTAACCAAAACTTAAAAACTAAACCAAAAGAATCAGGACTGAAACCAAAAAACTAAAACCAAAAGATTCGGTTAATTCGGTTCCCACCCTCGGTTAACCGAATTACCCGAAAGAACCAAAATTTTCTTATGGAGTTTTTTTTGTTGTTGAGTTGTGATTATGATTTATTAATTGTTGTATTTTCCATTTGGAAGTTGGAATTATTATTTTTATTGTTAGTTTAGTAGGACATGAACTTTTAAAACTATGTTTGTTTAGAGCATGTTCATTTTTGTTGTCTCAGTTAGTTCGGTTAGAACTGAAACTGAATTGAAATGACCAAAAACCAAATTGCTTGATTCCCTAGAATCTTAAGAATCTATCGGTTTCCTGTTTTTTAGGAACCAAATTTCTTTATGAACCGAAGAATAGAACTAAAACCAAATGAAGAATCGAATGCCCAGCCCTACTCATGGCGTTTATCAATTATCGAGCGCTTAGTGCGTCCTCAACAATAGGCGATATCACCTACTAAATAGGAGAGAAAGAGAGGAGAGAGCACTTGATAACTGGTTTCATTTTGTTTAATAATGGCTTGTGTACATAATGAAGTAATGGGTATATAAATGTATTTTTAGATTAATATTTATGTAATACATTTTTTCAAACAATTCAGGGGACGACCCCTCCTACATTAATGGATCGATGAGTGTTGATACTTCTTAACAACTAGTGGAGGGATTTCGCAAGCACACAAAACTGTCACGTAGCACTTTACTCGGTGAGTACCAAGTGTCAAATTTATATTTTTCTAAAGAAAGGCAGAAGACTGATTTATATTTATTAGTTAGGATTGCTAAATGAAAGCCTGATTGTATCATAAATGGTTAAACGATAATGGTGGTTGTGAGTGAACTACTAAACAAGCTAAACTGGAGGTAGGATAGCTAGGTGGGAGAGCAAGCAATTTATCTTTCAGTAACACAGGGTAAACAAATGACTAGGAGAAATGTGCTAGTACTTCGGGGCACAGCCTCCCTACCAACTAAGAGAGTTAAATAGACAAGGTCTGCCACGAGCCCTACGATTTAATAACTAGACCTAATGTGGTGGAATACAGATGATGGACAAGACTGTCACCACTTGTCAACTACCATAATCTATCTAGAGGCCTAGCCATATCTACATGTAATTTATAGCCTAAGCACCGTGCTTAATCTACAAAGTTACTACTTCGATCCGAGCTCCAATAAAATGAGATCAAAGCCCCTAACCAGACGGTGGAACCGTTACTGACGAAAAACTACTAAACAAAAGATAACTTATAATACTAATGCCGAGAGCAAGCACCTAACCTCACTAATGATGAACAATAATGAACTAGAACTTGGACTAAGCAAAGTAATAATACTAAATAAAGTACTAAAAATAAAGTACTGAATAAAGTAAATACGAAATGAAAGAATTACAAAGAAGCTATATCAGACCTAGAAGACTCTTTCAGACTCCGAGAAGCTCTGCTCTTGCTCTACTTCCACTACTAGACTACTACTCTAGAGCTACGCTAAGCTAGAGAGCTTGGACAAGCTTGGAGATGAATGGGGCACTTCTCCACCGAGCACCACTGCCCCTTTTATAATGTGGAGAGGTAGTGGGGCTATTTGTAGAGGGTCAAGTAGGTCGATGGAGCTCCGGGCGGGGCCAGGGGGCGTCGGTCGGCCCTCCATTCCACCGCCTCTTGATCCTACGGCGATGGATGGCTCCCAAAGGCGGTTGTGAAGTCAGCAAATGTCAAAATTTGGTAGGTAAGGCGGTTTCAATGTCGGTTGGAGGGCTCTATGTCCATGACAGTGGGCCCATGGATCCAAGACCATTCCATCCTGTCCCTTGGTGCAAACTGACTTAAGATCAGTGGTGGAGAAGGCTTGGAGGACCTCATCTATGGATCAGTGACGTGGTAGGGGTGCATGGGGCGCCGACCGATGTGGCCAAGTGGGCCCAAGGCCCCCTGCCATGTCCACTTGCCTCCTTTGTTCATGTTTTGCGCCATTTTTGCTATAATTCCTGCATACAAATAATTCTACAAGTGCAAGTTGAACCAGGTGAATTATAAACAAAATTCAACACATGTGATGATGATTTACCTTACTTTATCATGTTTTTGAGTGAAATGTTGATGGTCAAAATAGGTGTTAGTGACCGTTAACAAACTCCCCCAAGCTACCCCTTTGCTCGTCCCAAGCAAAGATGTGGGTTTAGCATGGTATAGGTGTTGGATCAGGAGTTGCTACTATGTAACTGAAAGCTCTAGTTTGGTTTTGGTCAATTGATGAAACCCATTTGGACTAATCCTTGTCTAAGTGATGCATAAGTTAGGATGGTCCAATGCCAAGCAAGGGAGCAAGTGAATGATAATCATGATGATGGTGAATGATACTCAGTGTTACACCCTAAATAACCTGCTAAATCATGTCGTGAGCATCATATTTTTGTGTTATTTCATGTGCTAAAGTATTAAGATAAAATTTTTGTCAACTAAAATGGCTAATAAAAATGTTAAATAGAAATTGATTTAATAGCTCATGTTGTATCAAGTAAGGTTCAAAACCCATTTTTATTGGGCAAAAACATCACAAAACCTATATGTGACACTAAAATAAAGTTTGAAGTTTGAACTTTGTAGATGACAATGCAACTTTTTGTTGTGGAGAAATGATATTGCTGTCTAATGTTTTTAATAGCTTGAAAATGGAACGTGAAATTGAATTCAGCCCAAGACTTAACAAAATTTTCAACTCTGAGAACAGTACGACAGTGCTACGTTTGGAAATTAGTTCTGTGAAATCTAGTAAGAAGTGATGCTAGGTTTTAGCACTTGATGATAGCTTAGTGTACCCTCTATGCCATGGTGAAGCTAGTTTGGTTCTAAGTCCAACCGCTTGGTTGTTACGACTGCTTTCAAATTCATGTACAACACGTTTCTGACCCCTATGGCCTGGAGTGCACGGTCATCGTGACCCTTTACTCACAGTGGGCGCACTTGGTCAGGCCACGTGCGTGTGTGGCCGCCTGCTAGGGGTGAAAGTTCTTGATGGCTAGAGGGGGGGTGAATAGCCTAATAAAACGAGTGGCAATGATTGAGCCAACCAAAGTGAATACCAAGATAATCAATGAAGTAACCAATCACCGAGATGAAATCCAATTGATCGAACATAATTGAGACACAAGATTTATCCTGAGGTTCACGTGCTTGTCGACACGCTAGTCCCATTGTGTCCCCCTACACCACGTGATTCGGTGGCTAATCGGTATCACACACCGAGCCTTTCAAAAGATGCCACAAGAACCTACAAATGGTGAGAAGTTTCGACACGAGCAATTCACTAGAGTTGGAATTCAGCGCTCCGCCGGGGAACCACAACAACCCCTCACAACAAGCTCATCAGAGCCGGCCACGAACAATCACCAACACATGGCGGACCTCCTCCGCTGCTCCAAGCCATCTAGGTGGCGGCAACCACCAAGAGAAACAAAAATCCCGCAGCAAAAGAACACCCAAGTACCAACTAGATGCAAACTCACAAGCTAATGCACTTGAGATCATTCAATCTCACTTTGATTAGGCAATCAAGCAAGGAAGATGAGTGGGAGGGGATGTGCTCAGCTCAAGAGGATGTTAGAGAGTCAAAATATCCAAGAGAGTCCTCTAGGAGCCGGCCAACAAGTATTTATAGGAGCCCCTAAAAGAATAGAGCCGTTGGCTCACAAAACAGCCACACTCAGGGTGACCGGACATGCCACAGCGTCTGGTTGCTCTACCATGACCTCCCCGATAAACGTCACGTGTCTCGCTTTGAATCTCGTTCGTTCGATCGTAACGATCACTTAAATGTACTCGTTTACGCACTAGAGTGACCAGACGCGCCGATCAAAATTAATCGGACGCGCCTAGGCATCCGGTCACTACTGATTCGCGTTGCTGACCATGTGATCGGACGTGCTGCTTGAACTAACTAGACACCACAGTGCCAACGTCCGATCGATTCTAGTAAGCTACCACTCACGACCTGACGTGTCTCTGAACGCGCCACCACGTCTGATCGATCCTTCGCGTTCGCTGTCCCTCTAGTGCCTGACTGGACGCGCCGGTCCAGCGAGTGACTGAACGTGCTAGTGGTAAACCCTAGTCCACGCACCATACTGCTACTGTCACTGACCGGACGCGTTCGGTCATGCCGAGATTACGTCCGGTTCAGCGTTCGGTCACCCCAGTGACCTTCATTCGCCTCCGTTTCCATCCACGATGAATTAGAGAAAAACTCCGCCTCCGGCGTAGTGGATAATAGGCGTTTTACTTCCACAAAAAGTGCCGAATCCTGTCTCTAAGCTCGACGGGAGGGAGAGAGGGCCCCAAACCCATCTCTACCGCTCAAACTCCACCGCCTTCACAAATGTGCTAACATCACTAAGTGTACATCACCATGTGCATGTGTGTTAGCATTTTCATAATCATTTTTTAGGTGATAAGTTAGCTCACCACTAGATCTAAATACATATGCAAATGAATCTTCATCTAGTGGCACTTAAGTGATCAATAGCCCCAAAATTCCCCTCTTTATAATACGGCCATCGATCCTAAGCCATCCACACCTTCTATAGTGTCTTGGATACAAAATGAAAAACCCTATCATATACCTTTGCCTTGAGCTCCATGATTTGGCTTTGAACCTTCATCCAACTCTATCATGGCAAGCACTTGATCACATCACCATCGCTTGATCCTTGCTTCACCATGTCATTGCACCAACCACATCATAGCTACACACATGTCTTTGCTATGTAGTTAGTACTAGGTATTGTCACTAATTACGACACCACTAAATAATGAACGTTCATTTAAAATGAACACAACGATCAATTCACCGACCAGCATAGTTGCCTTAATAGGAAAGAGTTTATTTTAGTGCACTTCTCTTTCTCTTTCTCTTTCTGCTGCTCCCACGTTCCATTCTCTGTTTGGACGCGGCAACCATTCCATTTTCTTTCTCTTTCTGCTGCTCCCATATTCCATTCCATTCACTTAACTTCACTTCTCTTTCTCTTGCTGAATTGCACACGCTGCTGCAACATTTTTTCTTTTTTTTGAGAACCATGCGCACATAACTTATATAACTGAATTACAGAGCATAACTTTCATGAAAAACTTAACAGTGCTAACTTAGCAGTGCTCCCACATTGTCTTTTAGGTTCATTAGCGTAACTTAGATAACTGAATTAGACAGCGTAACTTCGACAAATAACTTAACAGTCATAACTTAGTAGTGCTCCCACATTCTCTTTTAGGTTTCAGTAGCTTTTTTCTCTTTTTAGAAACTAATCATTCGAGACATGGGAAAATGGTTTATAAAAGGGTGGGGGATGAAATAAAAGTAACTTTTACGACCTATATTACACAATAAATTCCATAATATGATGATACAATCTTTCAAAACCAAGATAAATAATAACTTTCACAACTTCTGCAATGATAATCTCAGCATCTCTATAACTATAACATTGAGCATATATGTTTCTTAAATTGGAAGATCTGTAAAATATTTAAATTGTAATATTTAAAATAACAAATATAAAACATAAGTTAGATGCATTACTCTTAACAGTAAGTTGCTCAAAAAAGTTAGCTAGCATGCATACACATTAAAACACAAGTTAGATACATAACTTTGTATAATAAGTTAATCAAGTTGGTAGCATACATATAAAAACTTAAGTTAGATACATAACTCAGAACAATAAAGCTAATCAACTAAGTTAGGTACCATAGACATGAAATAAAAACAGAAAGATAAATAACTCTATTATCTAACATAGCACCACAAAAAGACTATTTAGAACAAATCTATAAAAACAAACTATTTCAGTAGTAATGAATGTAATAAGTTAAGTAGAAAATCATATCTGTTATACCTTGTTTATGTATAATTTGAAAACTTTATACCCTAACAAGTTTAAGAAGGAGCAAAGATAAGGATTACATCAAAGACAAAATAATAGGTACTAATATGAAATATTACATGTTGCTCAGCTATGTCACGTATTGCAGGTAACAAGAATTCATTCTCCTCATGGGTGCACAAATAATATGTCAATGCCTCACAAATAGGCTTTGCATGCTCTGCATGACATAAAAATTTAGAAAACATCTTGTCAACTAATCTGAAGATGTAGGCAATATGGCCTAATCAAATGATCACAGTTTTAAAAATAGAACTTGACAAAGCCATAATTCAAGAAAAAAGTAATACCTCTTTGAAATAGAGGTGAGTTAAGCCATCATAAGATTTAAGCAATTCAAGAACATAAACTCCACTGTTATTTCTACAAAAATAATATTTTTTAAAATATTAATACTTTAAAAGGTTTAACATATGACAAGAATTTTTCAAAAAAACGGTGAATAAGTTAAAATAACCATACTGGCTAGTTAAATTGGACACACTACCAAAAGTAATGCCCATCCCGTAAACATCAACTCTTCTCGATAATGGATATACAAACTTGAAGACTTTCTGAAAATTCCTCACAATTATGAGAAATTACCAAACACATTTCTTACGTATCATTATTAGAAGACTGTAACTCATAACTTGATTTGGATTTTTCTACTTCAACATAACTTTTTCCCTCATCAGCCACCTGTAACCAAATGTATTTCATAAAAAAATTCAGAATCACTTAATAAAAGAGTGCATAGCTAATAGGATGAATCAACTACAGTATAATTCCTTTCTTGTAATTTCATAACTAACTAATCCAACATAACAGAATATACAACAGATTGTTCAGAAGATCAACGGTGGTAGCCTGTCAGTGGCCAATCCCTAAAACTCTACTGCTATCTGTCAATGCACTCATGCAACATCTATCTAATGTATCATGCTCTTTCTCCTCACCAGGGATCGACAATGTAGAGTAATAATCCCCAATTTATAGCAACAAGCTGATGCCAATGCAGATTAGTCTTCCCTGGTCGCCAGTGAGGAAGAGATCTAAAATGCAGTAACAGATGCGGCTAGCCGCCGAGGCCGACCATGACGACTCGAACAACAGGTCCAACATGATGACTCGAAAATGCAGTAACCATATAATTTAATAAACAAAGTGCAACATGAATCACACAAATTATTGAAAAAAATTACACAAATTATTGAAAAATTTCCCTCAAATGAAACTAAGCATGAAATTCAAACAATATGGATAGCTGTGCAAAAGATATCTAACGTACAATGTCATATCACGAGCCATCCCTTCTGTGCAGGCCTAATAGTATCCCAAATTCAGAGACCATGAATTACATGAACAATTTTTTTTGTTTATGAGGCAAGCACACATTCCTATTAAAAGATAACACAAATTACATGATGTCGAACATATGTGTGTACAGTTAAAAATTGCTTTGTTAGATAGCATTGGCACGCAGAGGTCTAATCATTCACTGATGGAAAAATCAAACAATTATACCCCACATAATTGAAAAGCAATATTTAACTGACAATGCAGTAACATGAAATTGAGCGAAGTGCCCATGTTAGCGTCATATTCATGTGTGATAGGCACCTGTTATTGAGATTCATCCTCTCTGTAGACCTCCTGGTAGTTTTGATTAGGAAACCAAGTAGTCTCATCATGAAGACCATGAGTTGTAGGGCTCTTCATACGATCGCTGTTTCCAAACAACAAAATAGCAACTTGAGCCAAGTACAAGGTGCCAAAATTAGGGACGCTTGCGAGGAGGATGTCTATGGGAGCGGGCTGGAAGCATACACATGGACCCTAGGGAGACTCGTGAGGACTACTTATGGATAGGAGATCGAGATTCGCCGCCTCCAAGCGTCGGTGGTCAGACGAGCGCTCGAGATCTACCACCTCCGAGCACTAGTCGTTGGAAGGGAGACCGAGATCCTTCACCTCTAGGCACCGATGGCGGGATAGGCTACCGTGATCCGTCATCTTTGGACACCGGTCATTGGATGAGAGACCGAGATCTGCCACCTCTGAGTGTCGGTGGCGCGACATGTAGCCGAGATCCGTGGCCTACGAGCGTCGGTGGCGTGACAAGCAGTCGAGATTCGCCGCCTCCGGGCACCGGTGGCCAAATGACCAGCTGAGATCCCCAGCGCTGGTGGCCAAGACTAGAGCGTGAGACTCCATGCCAGGAGAGAGAAAATGGAAGGCACGAGAAAAATGGAGAAGGAAAAGTGACGTGAAGTGGAAGGGACACCGGGAAAAGAGAATGAGTGCCAAGAGACCACGTCGTTAAATAGAAAATAGTGTAGCGGTCGGATCGTTCACTGGGATAGAAATTGGTGAACACTCATGAAAATGGAATTGGGCGCTAACTACCAACACCAAACATAGGACTTTAAGGGGCCGAATCATTCGCTGGGATATAAATTCGATGTCAGTTGTCTTCCCCGGCAATGGCGCCAGAAATGCTTGTTGATACTTCTTAACGACTAGTGGAGGGATTCTGCAAGCACATAGAACTATCGCGTAGCACTTCGCTCAGTGAGTACCGAGTGTCAAATTTATATTTTCCCAAAGAAAGGCGGAAGGCTGATTTATATTTATTGGTTAGGATTGCTAAACAAAAGCCTGATTGTATCCTAAGTGGTTAAACGATAATGGTGGTTGTGATTGAATGACTAAGTAAACTACTAAACAAGCTAAACTAGAGGTATGATAGTTAGGTGGGAGAGCGAGCAATTTATCTTTTAGTAACATAGGGAAAACAAATGACTAGGAGAAATGCATTTGTACTTTGGGGCATAGCCCCTTACCAACTAGGAGAGTTAAATAGACAAGGTCTGCCACGAGCCCTATGATTTAATAACTAGACCTAACGTGGTGGAATACAGAGGATGGACAAGGCTATCACCACTTGCTAACTACCACAATCTATTCGGAGGCCTAGCCATATCTACATGTAATTTATAGCCTAAGCACCGCGCTTAATCTACAAAGTTACTACTTCGATCCAAGCTCCGATGAAATAAGATCAAAGCACCCTAACCAGACAGTGGAACCGGTACTAATGAAAGACTACTAAACAAAGGATAACCTATGATACTAATGCCGAGAGCAAGCACCGAAGCTCACTAATGATGAACAATAATGAACTAGTGCTTGGACTAAGTAAAGCAATAATACTAAATAAAGTACTAAAAATAAAGTACTGAATAAAGTAAATGCAAAATAAAAGAATTACAAAGGAGCTATACTAGACCCAAAAGACTCTTCGAGACTCTGAGAAGCTCCGCTCTTGCTCTACTTCCACTATTAGACTACTACTCTAGAGCTACGCTAAGCTAGAGAGCTTGGAGAAGCTTGGAAATGAATGGGGCACTTCTCCACCAAGCACCACTGTCCCTTTTATAGTGTGGAGAGGCAGTGGGGCTATTTGTAGAGGGTCAAGTAGGTCGGTGGAGCTTCGGGCAGCGCCAGGGGGTGTTGGCCAGCCCTCTGTTCCACCGCCTCTTGATCCTACGACGATGGATGGCTCCCAAAGGCAGTTGTGAAGTCAGCACATGTCAAAATTTAGCAGGTAAGGCAGTTCCAAGGGGGTTGGAGGGCTCCAAGTCCATGACAGTGGGCCCATGGATCAAAGGCCACTCTGTCCTATCACTTGGTGCAAACCGACTTAAGATCACTGGTGGAGAAGGCTTGGAGGACCTCACCCATGGATCAATGACGTGGCAGGGGTGCATGGGGCACCGACCGACATGGCCAAGTGGGCCCAAGGCCCCCTGTCATGTGCACTTGCCTCCTTGTTCATGTTTTGCACCATTTTGCTATAATTCCTGCATACAAATAATTCTGCAAATACAAGTGGAACTAGGTGAATTATAAACAAAATTCAACACATCTGATGATGATTTACCTCACTTTTATCATGCTTTTGGGTGAAATGTTGATGGTCAAAATAGTTGTTAGTGACCATCAACAATAAGCACTACAAATTTCTCATAATACAATGGCAGCTAATTGTTTATGAATAACAATAAGTGTTGGTGATAGAGAATTAACATAGAGATTTTTTGGGCAAATACTAAGATAATAATAGATTTAGGATCAAGCATATCAGAAGCCAATCATACTATATGCATCACATGACCACATAATTTATTTATTTATTTATTATGTTGTACAAAGGATAAGGATGGTTTGGTATATATGCCCTTTTGCATCCACTTATTTGCAATGAGCTTTTTTGATAAGTTGGTTTTTTACTGCTTCCCATAAAAAGTTGGATTCTTAGAAAAGTTAAGCAAGGTATTTGGCATACAACTTGCTCTTTTCATCTTCCTCACCTTTCACATTCTCGTCGCCGTCGACAACACCTATAGAGACGAGAAGTCATGAGTCCATCCCCCATGATGCGGACCTATCCCACTCACAGGGAGCTCAAGGGTTGCACTTGGCAGGGAGCACAAGGGTGAGCTCGTTGTGTGTGGGGGATGGACTCGTAGACAATGGCGGGCTAGATGCAGTAGTGGGGCTCGGGGTGGCATCAGTCACAGATGGGCTTAGGCATCGATGGCCACAAACGGCCTCGGACATTGGCGGCCACATGTGGGCTCTAGTGGCGACAGCTGCACATGGGATCTGACATCGGGGCCACATGCAATCTCGGTGGTGGCAGTCATAGGCGAGCTAGAGCGGCGATAGCCACAAGTGAGCTTAGGCGGTGCTGCTCAGCAAGGAGTTCGCATGTGAGCTTAGGTGTAACACCCTCGGTGTTACTGTGTAAAACAACTAACTAAAGCATGTCATGAGCATTATGTTTATGTGTTGTTGCATGTGTTGAAGTGTGTAGAATAATTCTAGCAACTTAAAATAATTAATAGAAGATGTTAAATGGAAGTTGACGCTTTAGTCGGGTTATACCACTTAGGGTTCAAAACCGAATTTTCTTGAACAAAAATGCTATAAAACATATATAGGGCATATTAATATAGTTGGAAGTACGCATTTTGTAGGTGGCAATGCAACTTTTGTCCTAGCAAAGTAATATGGGTAGCTGGTACTTTTAGTGGACTAGAAATGGAACGTGTAAATAGATTCACCTCAAAGACTTAGAACATTTCTACATTTAAAAATAGTTTGTCAAGGCCTTTTTCGTGAATTTATTTTGCGAAAACTTGTTAATAACTAGTGGCGGGTCTTAGCCATGGAGGGTAGCCCTAAGTTGCCTCCTTGGTATGGTCTTGGTGGTGGGGATGCATTCGAGCTGGTTTAGTCGTGGTACGCGCTTTAAAAATCATGCGCGAACACCTGCTCGGCTGCTTGTCTCTGTGCGCACGGTCACCACGTGTGTCCACCCCGTGCCGCGGCCTAGCCGCATCCTGCGTGCCACGCTGCCGTGCTGGGCTAGTCGGGCCCGCCTTGGATTGGCCGTGACTGAACACTGCTAGCCACTGGCTAGCCGCGGGCTCCTGGGCCGCCCTGGCCGCGGTGAGCGCATCCAGCTGCCGCCACGGCGCCCTGCTGCTGCTGACGCTCTGCCTCACCACCACTGCAGCTGGCCCCACGCTGAGCCGCTGCCTCCCGCATTTTGCATGTGCATGGGCTTGGCTAGCCATCACCTCGCGTCGCGTCCATGCCTTGGCCCCAGCCGACTGCTACTTGCACACGCCACACTAATCCATCACCGCACACGTGCGTTCTAGTGTTGGCCCTAGCGTGGTTCACACCGACCGTGTTCTGCCAGGGCGAGGACAGACTGCGCCGGAGGTGACCCGAGCACTGACTTATCTTCCCCTCTTCCCCTACCACCATGGTCGCCTAAGCCACTTCCTGTGGTTCGCCAGAGAGGGACCGCCAACGCCCGATTCACCTCGCCCTCGCCCTCGCCTTCATAGTGAAGCCAGCCAGCCAACTGACCCCGCACCACCTCGAGCCAAGCCCCACCAAGCTCCAATTTGCAGCTTTGCCCCGCCATCGTGCCGTTATGGCCGAGGCCATCCATCCCCATGGGCAGCATCCCTCGAACCGCCTGGAGCCTAATTGGCTGCACCACCTGACTCGCCTCCGTCCCCTTGTCACCCTACACACCACCCTTGAACCACTACCGCCCCCGGGACATCGCTGACGCGGCCGTGCCATCACGGTGCACCGCCGCACCGTCCAGGGAGGTCCTCGCACTATCTCTCCTTCGCAACCGGGAAATAGTATGTTTAGCGTTCGCGTAAAACACATGCATAAACGCTAACAGGAGAAATAGTGTGTTTAGCGTTCGCGTAAAATAGCTTAAGTCCAAGGGCTCTTTAGCAAGTTTGCTAGCACGCGCGGGCTCCCCCGCTTTGGGCCGCTTCCGTGCATGGGCCATGTCGCGCGGCACATTGGCGGGTCGCGCAGATGAATTGGTTTTCCCTTTTATCTAGAATTAGAAATAGCGTTATGTTTTATTTTCTGAACTGATCTTTGGGAATTAATATCAATTCTTGTAGATGTTCAAAAATTGTGAAACCAATTTTGTTAGGTTTCTAAATTCATGCTCTAATAGTTAGTGTAGTTAGTTAATGTGCTTCTATGATGATGTTGAGATATATTAAATCATTTGGAAAAGCTTATTATTACTAGGGTAATATTTGTAGGATTTGTTGTGGCAAATTGGCAGTAGCCGTGATCATGAAATTTTTACAGTAGCCTTGTTGTATTATTATGTGCTTGCTGTAAATTTTGTAGCATCAGAATAGATGGTTTAATATGGTAGCTAAATAGCCATTGAAACTAATATGAATAAAAGTGTGATGTTGATTTATAAAATGAAGCATTTGTATGATGAGCTTGATCTTACTTGGTGAAGATGATAGTTAGTTTCTGTCTTAGTCATTAGAGCTAGCTAAGTAGTTTAACATATGTGTTCTTATTTTAAGAGTTGTTGTTGCCTGCATGCTAAACTGTTGTATCATCATCGCATGCATGTAGAGAATGATCTGGTGGAGTTTGTGACCATTGACGATCAGGAGTACGAGGAGATCGTCGAAGAGTACAAGGAGGAGATCCTCATGCCGGAGGAGTTTCTGGAGCCGCTCGTGACTGACACTGCTGTTGGCTCTGCGCCTGCCCAAGGCAAGTACCGGTGCATACCCCGTATTTTCGAATCAGTATGATAACTATACATGTTGTGCATTTATGTTGCAGGAATTTTATTGATACCCACATGTATATACATATATCTACCTATGAGTCTTACTAGTGCAGGATCACAAAGCTGCTTTGCTTAGGCTTATCGGTAGCGTGAGTAACCTGTCATTACTCAGAATAGGTGGTCATTATAATTATCACCCTCATGATAAAAGAGTGGAAAGAAAAATGGTGATCGGGCAGGGATATAGTATGGGTATTGGTGGGTGTAACAGATTGTGTCCCGCGGCCACAGGGCTTAGCTTGGTTGCACTGTTTTCTCTGTCTCTATCGATTGAGGAGCATCCGTTGCACTGGACACTAGTCAAGTCATAGACTTATTATCCCGAGCACATACTTGCTTCTGGGAGCGGGAAGGCTTGTTACTCTCTTGTCGTGGGTTCCAGCTCTTTCCGGACCGACTGCTTGGAGGTAGGGATAGGTGGAGGTCTAAGCACCGCGTTGAGACCGGGTCTCAAGCGTGGGGCTTGGAGTCTAAGTTCGGATGGGGACCTGGACCCCTTGACTGGAGTGGAACAGGTTGGTCTTGTTTGTGCCTAGGGTGCAAGCGAGGCATGTGTTTTTCGGGATACCCAGCTGGGCACATTGATTCGTGAATCATTGTTTCTACGTAACAGTACGACTTGACTACGGTCTGGCACCGTAGTAAGAACTGGAATAAGAACAATGAGAAAATGATTCTGATTGCTCAATCCTTGCTTGAAAAATAGAACAGGTGCTTACATAGAATGTTGGATAAGGAACTAAATATGACTGCCAATAATCTAAGAAATAAGGACTCACTCTTAGTATTGCTTTTCACAAATAGGAAACCCACAAGCCATAAAGCCTATCATATTCCTTGAGAGTCAGAAAATATATCCCCTAGTTGAGTAAGTCTTGCGAGTACATTGTGTACTCAGGGTTTATTTAACCCTTGTTGCAGGTGCACCTTGAGGAGTAGTTCTTGTGTGGAGGATTCTTCTAGTGGGCACAGATGAATCCTTGTACTGCTCCGCTAGATGTTTATTTTTGTTCCGCTGTTTAATTATCGCACTCTGAACTCTGGTATTATAATAAATAATTTCTGAGACTATATTGTATGAAATAGACTAAGTGTTGTAAGCTTGTACTCATTATTAGATCTTGGATGAAAAATGTGGATTGTTCGAGTTCTCCCGTTAGGTGTGCTCGACGGAACCATTTGAATTAGCTCGCTTTTGGGTTACTTAGTGTCTAGTGGAAGACAAGTGCCTCCGCAAGTTTGTTAATTCGGGCGGTTCTGCCACATTAGGCAGGAGCCATTAGGAGGGGAGAAGCTGAGGGGCGTGAAAAAAGCCTCTCTCGGTGGGCTTCCTAGCTTCATAGTGTTTTTGTTGAATGTGTAGAAATGCTTCCTAGAGAAGCTTGTCGTAAGTTTTGTTGTTTGGAACTGCTTTTGCTTTTTTCAATAAAAACTGGTAAATAAGTCAATCCAAACCTTTTTAATCTAGCTATGCTCACAAGACAAGAATGGTGCCTCCTACTAAACCCTAAGTCTTTGTGTGTGTTGACGGTAGTTATCACCTATCACAAATCATCAACTTTGTGCAAGAAAATGATCACCAATAGAAACATAGGAGGTTCTTACTGACAATTTTCATGAGTTTTGGTGAATTACTATTTTTTGCAGAGATTATTCAAAGAGAAAGAAAACAAGGATTAAATTAACAAAATGCCACAAAACTTGATCGTGATGAAAGGACACACCATAAGACTCTAGAAGGTACAGGACCAACGCGGAGACCGAGAGGCCACCAGAGGAGGCCGCCCACCCCCCACCCCCAAGCCAGTTGGCCTAGCCCAGGGGCCAACCGCCTTCCCCATCTCGTGACGCAATCCAACCGACCTCTACGTTGTATTTTGACCCTTGATTCAAGTCGGTTTGATCCGAGGGCTACGGTTTATCTTACCGGACTATATAACCAGACCCAAACCCCCCCTGAGGCATCCATTATCATAAGGTCAAGACAAGATTAGAATTAGGGTTTCTAAAGGGAGATTAGAGCCCTACTTCAAGTTTAGGGTTTAGATCTAGCTAGATATAAGAAGAGTTGGACGTTGCTCAGGATTCCGGATTGCCGTCAGGAGATTTGGTAATTATATTGTAATCTCATTATTTGACTTTGTGCTACTTCATTAATATCATTATGTTTCTATTTATTTCATTCTTAGTTTATTCTAGTTGTATATTTGATATAGTCATAATTAGTAATGATTTTATGCATATGTTCGCAAAGCACTTAGTTCAATTCTAGATTGGATTAGGTGGTAGATATGATGTAGGCGTGGTGCTTATAATAAATATACCTACGAATGCACCCTATATTCTGAGACATCAGGTGGTAGATTGTGGGTGTGATATTCCTATTGAGTCCTATGTATCCCACTCCCCGAATATAGGCTAAGTAGAACCTGATTACAGGGAAAGGATTGCTCTGTTCTTGATATATCCTTAGTAATGTTCCTTATGCATAGATGAAGGATTGATTGTGCTATAAATGATAGTGTATATACTAGAGTGAACAAAAGACTTGGTAAATATGAAATAACTTAGGATTCTTACCTCTTAACTTATCTCCTGATTAGCGCTACTTGATTTATGAGTCTCTCTCTCTCATTCTAGAATACCCATTGTTATCTTATTTTATATCCATCATTTATCTATTGTCTTACCCCTATAAAGATAAGAGTGGTTATTTGATCTTTATCATGAGTATGTATATTTGATATTCTTTCTAGCCATATCATTCTTCCATTTTAAACCCTGTTAAGCTCCTAGTGGTAAAGTATAAATAACGATACCTGGAACATTCCTGGGTGAAATGCTACAATGGGTGTATTTTATCTGTGCGCTCGCGGATAACCTTTATTCTATATTTTGTGTAAGTGTAATGATTATAAGTACAACCACATTTCTAGTATCATGTTAGGGATGACTACTTAACTCAAGTGATGCTAAGAATTGTCAACAAGCATTTCTGGCGCTGTTGCCGGGGGGCTTTAGGAAATTTTTAATGGCTATCAGAAAGATATAATCAAATAGATCCTTGTTTTGTTTTTGTTCATATCTTATATAGGGTAATATAGGTTCAGTTGTGACTCATCAATTTTCAATCACAAATCAACCTAACCAAGGAGGATCAATACCAGTAGTGAAGCTATGGCTGAAAAGACTTTACTTAAGTTCTCTGCTCCAAGTATTAGGAACATTCGTACTGGACCAAAACTCCTGACGAACAACCTCGAGTTTGAGCTCAAGACAAGCCTTATCAACATGGTTCAAGCCACTACATTCAGTTGAAAGGCACAAGAAGATGTTAATGCTCATCTACAGGATTTCCTAGAGATTGGAAGCACCATCATCATCAAAAATGTTGACCAAGATATCATACTCCTTCGTCTATTTTCGTTCTCATTGGAGGCAAGAGCAAAGCAGTGGTTCTATGCCAACAAAAACAACATGGACACTTGGAACGATTGTTCGAAGGCCTTTCTACTAAGATTTTTCCCTATAGGCAAAACCAATGCCTTAATAAGAAAGATCTGTAACTTCTAACAACAAAAAGGAGAAACCATTCTAGAGGCATGGGAACGTTTTCAGGAATACATCTCAGGATGCCCACACCATGGAATAGAGGATCAGTTGCTCATGCAAGGATTCTATCATGGATTAACTCAGAGAATCGTGAGCAATTAGATGCAACTGCTAGAGGATCATTCATGTCACTCACTCTTTCAAGAACTGAAACTCTCATGGACAAGATAGTTGAGAATTAGAGTTGGAAACAAGACAATATGCAACATTCTCGCCAGATTGAAGAAGCTTCAGAAGAAGTATGTGTATTATCATCGAAGATGGATGTACTATTGCATTGGCTTGATCAACGAGCTAAGTACAAGAAAGATCGTTAGGCTATTCAAGATGCATTCGATGCTCAAAACAAATGTGGAGAGTATCTAGGGATAGAATTCTTCGATGATCCAAAAAATGTAAACATCATCAATAACTCTTCCACTCAACGAAAGCAAGGATGGAATCAACAGAAACAATCCACTTATCAAGGTAAGTACTCAAGCAAATCTTCTAATTTTGATTCTAAACAACCACCTTTGAGAGATTTAATCTTAGAACAAACTAGGATTGATGATAATATTGTTAAGAAGCTTATTTCTAATGATAAAATTTTAGAGGACATAAATACAAAATTGGATGACTTTTCTTCTGCTATGAAAGATCAACTTAATCATAATTGTAACACCCTAAAATTTTGAAAAGAAGAAAAATAGGAGAAATATGATTTTTGTATATTTTTGTGAGCATGCAAACTTAGAATGATAATAATTTTTATAAATTTAAAAATCAAATATAAGGGTAGAAACATGATTGAGCATTCATGCTGCTGCATTTGAAATTTTGTGTTGAGTGGTTTTAGTCAAATTCAAATTGGATTTGAAAATCTTTTGAAAAATGGCTTTGAAAAATTAGAAAAAGAAAAAAAATGGAAAATCAGCTCATCTCGGTTTCGGCCCAACTCAGCCGCAGCCCGCCTTCTTCCGCGCCCGCCTTCGGTTCTCCTGGGCCGAGCCCAAGCCAGCGCACGCGGCCTGCTAAGCCAGTCGCCGCCCAGTTTTTCTTCTGAGTCGCCGACATGTGGGCCCTAACTTGTTAGACGAACCTTCGAAAGACTTCATAGTGAACCCTGCCGACCTTCCTTGGAAGTGGGTCAAGAGATTAGCTACCTCGGGCGAAAGGGTAAATCACGACTCACAGTGAAAGTGTACAACCTCTGCAGAGTGTAAAACTGTTATAACAGCCGTGCTCACGGTCACGAGTGGCCTTGGACCCTTATGGAATAGTGGATCATTAATAATGAATATGTTTTTGCTATTCATTAATCATTTCACATAGATCATATGTTTATTGATTATATTGAGACACTTTGATATCATTGATATACTGAATTAATGCTATATAAAAGCTACATGCTGATAAACCTATGTTATGCCTTTGAGCCTCATGAACCCCATGTTACACTTGTTGAGTACGAGATGTACTTACGCTTGTTTATTTTTCTTACTTGGATAAAAATCCCGGATGGGTAACAGATGGTGCAAGTAGTGACTACTTCTACTTTTCGGAAGATTACTAGACTTGCTGTCAACCAGTCAATGTGCCTGTGATTGGAGCTACCACGAGAGTTTTTATATTTTACTTCCGCTATATTATTGTAAAGACTATGTGTTATTAATCGTGATGTAATAACATTTGTGATGATACATCCTTTATAATTTGTTAACTTATGTGTGATTGATCTCTAGGCACACATAAGGGTATGCATTCCATTTGGTCGATAAATGGGTGTGACAAGTTGGTATCAAAGCTATTGTTGACTGTAGGACGCAAGCCTAGATAGAAATGGTCGATTTAGTGTCATCTTTTCACTATTTTTATGCTCATTATCTTGCTCTTGTTATTTGATAAATTTTTATGCTTCTTATGTCTCATTCTATTGTGAAATTTTGCCTCTATTCTAATTACATCTAAAAACTCTGTAGATGGTTCGTGGCCGCAAGACTGCCCGCATCACCACTGGAGGACACTACCCACCTCGTGCTTTGATTTCACCTGAAGAGCCATAAGAGGAAGTACCCCAGGAGAATGAGCAGACCCCTGAAGTACCAATCCAAGTGCCAGCACCTTCTCAGGAAGAACCCGAGCCTGAAGAAGACCCTGAGATCATCGAGATTGAAGATGATGAAGAGGAGGAAGCCAATGGAGGAGAGCAACCCCTGTCTCCCCCACCTGGTGCAGCTGCTGAGGATGTGCCACCCCCTCCAATGGGTTGGACTGTGAAGATCTACCACAAGACAGGAGAAAATGCTGTTTCTCACCATCGACTTGTGGGAATGCTCTCTGCCTACTTCGCTGATTGGCACCCAGCTGTGGAGTATGTCTGTTGGGAGTACACCCATCCGCTGGAGGACACTTACTGGAAGGCAAGAGCGAGCATTTTTCCTAAGGATGAAGAAAAAGGAGCATACCAGCTGGATAGGATGTATGCTCACATGGGTCGTCGAGCTACCATGGAGGATAGTATTGAAGATGCTGCTTTTGAAGCGTGTATGGGCCTTCGCTACCTTCGCTTTGACAGCATGAAGCATGATATCCACCGCTACCTCCCTCGTGCACACCCCGACCTTGGATGGGCCATGATGGATCCAGTGCAGTTGGAACCACTTCCTCGGGTGATGATGAACTTTGTCTATGACATGATGGAGAGGAAGCTGCAGTTAGAGGAGATGGTGAAGGCACAAGGGAAGACCATCAAGAGGTGCCAAGCAATGATTGATGAACTCCGAGCAAACCAAGGCATGGCAAAGATTTATGAGACATTAGAGCATGAGCCACGCCAGTAGAAAATAGGAGTCCTTTATGTAATAAGAACGTTCTTAGTAACGTCAGTTGAGTCTTCGAGTCTGTCGTGTGGTTTGAACTTTAGTGTGATAGTTGCTTTATCATTATGTTTATGTGTGAGTTGGATTTTTGTTATGAGTGCTGGGGCTTGTAGGCATGTCTACAAGTTCCATTTTTAAGAATAACAGACTATTAGTCAAGGGAATAATAGTTAGGTTTGGTATTGTCTCGTTTCTGTCCTTGCTGTTTTCTGGAGCAGTCTGCAATATTTCTGATATGGTTCAAAAACGGTTCGTGCAACATTTATGAAATTTTTATGAGAGAAACTAGGCTTAAGCACCTTTCAAAGGCCACTGGAATCACCTTTTTATCTGATCTAGTTCGAGAGATATAACTGTTACAAGTTAAAGTTTCTGCACAGTCTGGAATCTAGAACAGTTTCTGTTGCGCCTTAGTTTTCATTAACTTAACGACAGAATCTGGTGTTATGGTCTAAATAGAAGTTGTGGGGAACTTCATAAGCTTTCCAACCATATAAAGCACTTCTCTATTGGACTTCTGTAGTTCGAGATATGATTGATTTACTGAACTGATCACATTGATATTCGCTCAGAAAACTTTCAGATATCATTCTTTATCTTATAAGTGGTTGATAACATGGAAATCTCAAAGTTTGCATTCTTATGGATGTCAGATGGCCGGAAGAGGAAGAGGCAGGGGTCGTGGAGGTGTTCCCCCGAATCCACCACCACCACCGCCACCAACTATTGAGCAACTTCTGGCAGTGCAGACACAACTCATGCAACAATTGGTGCAGAACCAATATAATCATCTAGTTGCTGGAGTACCACCACGTGATAAGCGTGGTGAGTTTTTGAAGGGTCATCCCCCGGTGTTCACGCATGCCGCTAATCCATTGAAAGCGGATGATTGGCTCCGTGCCATGGAAAAGCAACTCAACATTGCTCAATGTGATGACCGTCAGAAGGTGTTGTTTGCTTCTGGACAACTCCAGGGAGAAGCTCAGGACTGGTGGGAATCATATGAGTATGGTCGTCCCGCCAATGCTCCTACAGTCACTTGGCAGGAGTTTAGAGAGAACTTCAGAGCTTATCATATACCAGAAGGAATAATAGAACTGAAGGCAGAGGAATTCCGGAATTTGACCCAGGGGTCATTGTCTGTAGCTAAGTATCGTGACAAGTTTGCCCAGTTGTCACGATATGCACCACATGAGGTGGCCAATGACAATGATAAGCAGCGCCGTTTTTTGAAGGGATTGTATGATGGATTACAACTGCAACTGATGTCTAATACCTATCCCAATTTTCAGACGCTTGTGAACCGCGCTATCGTGGTGGACAACAAGCGCAAGGAGATAGATGCCAAGAGGAAAAGGCTTCAGGGACAGACTTCTGGTAGTAACACTCGTCCCCGTACTGGTTTCCAGCAGGTTAATCAACAGAGGCCTCCTTCTGGTCAGTGGAATCGTGGACAGGTCCCTTTCCGCAATCAGTTTCCGCAACGTCCCCTATTCCAGCCGCAGAATGGTAACCAACGCCCTCCGCGGCAGAATGGGAATCAACCTCAGCGCCAGGGTCCTTCCAATAATACTCCCATGAAGACCAGTGCTCCCAATACCCCCAACAAGTGTTTCCGATGTGGAAAAGAAGGTCACTTGTCCTACAACTGCCTTGAGAAGATCAATCAGCAGACTCCACAGAGGCAGGGTAGTCACCAGAAGCCTGCATCTAATACTGGAAGGGTGAACCACTTGTCCCAGGAAACCACAGTGGAGGAACCAGAAGTTATGCTTGGTACGTTCGATGTCCATTCCACTCCCGCCACTGTTCTTTTTGATTCTGGAGCATCACATTCTTTCATATCACAATCATTTGTTAGAATACATAGAATTCATTTGTGTGCCATGAAGAATCCTATATTAGTAAACTCACCTGGTGGAAGTATGCCAGCATCTTATCGTTGTCTCCCGATTAGTCTCATTCTAAGGGGGGGTAGAGTTTAAGGTGAGTCCTATAGTATTGAGAACAGCTGGGATCGATCTTATCTTGGGAATGGATTGGATGATGCAACAACAAGCAGAGATTCAGTGCAAAGATAAATCAGTAGTACTGACAACACCAAAGGGAGATAGGATCAGAGTTGATGTGAAAGTGCAGAAACAGGAGACCGCTTTAGTGAATCAGCTTACTGATGGTGCCAACAAGGAGGACCAGGTTGTGGAAGAGTTCTCCGATGTGTTTCCCGAGGAATTGCCAGGTATGCCGCCCGACCGTGACATTGAATTTATTATTGAATTATTACCTAGGACTGCACCCATAGCTAAGCGTCCATATAGAATGGGAGTAGATGAATTAGAAGAACTTAAGAAACAAATTAAGGAATTGCAGGATAAGGGTTTCATTCGTCCTAGTTCTTCACCTTGGGGAGCACCAGTGATTTTTGTGGATAAGAAAGATGGTACTCAGAGGATGTGTGTAGATTATCGGTCTCTCAATGAGGTCACCATCAAGAATAAGTACCCATTGCCCAGGATTGATGACTTGTTTGATCAGTTAAGAGGTGCTTGTGTATTCTCCAAGATTGATCTTCGTTCTGGATATCATCAGTTGAAGATTCATGCTAGTGATGTACCAAAGACAGCTTTTACCACACGGTATGGGTTGTATGAGTATACAGTGATGTCTTTTGGTCTGACTAATGCTCCTGCATACTTTATGTATTTGATGAATAAGGTATTCATGGAATATCTAGACAAGTTTGTAGTGGTATTCATCGATGATATTCTAGTATTCTCCAAGACTGAGGAGGAACATGCTGAACATTTGAGGCTAGTTTTGCAAAAGCTCAGAGAACACCGGTTATATGCCAAGCGGAGTAAATGTGAGTTTTGGTTGAAGGAAGTTTCCTTTCTTGGTCATGTTGTCTCAAATGGAGGAATATCAGTAGATCCTAGCAAAGTGAAAGACGTATTGGACTGGAAGCCACCAACCAGTGCAAGTGAGATCTGTAGTTTCTTAGGATTAGCAGGCTATTATAGAAGATTTATAGAGGGATTTTCTAAGCTTGCGAAGCCAATGACTGCACTATTAGAGAAGAATGCCAAGTTTGTGTGGTCTGAGAAGTGTCAGGCTAATTTTGAGGAATTAAAGAAAAGATTGACCACTGCACCAGTATTAGTTTTGCCAGATCTGAGTAAACAGTTCTCTATTTACTGTGATGCATCTCGTTTGGGTTTAGGATGTGTTCTTATGCAAGAAGGTAGAGTTGTGGCATATGCATCAAGACAGTTGAGAAAGCATGAATTAAATTATCCTACTCATGACTTGGAATTAGCTGCAGTGGTTCATGCATTAAAGATATGGAGACACTATTTGATTGGACATAAAAGTGATATATATACTGATCACAAGAGTTTGAAGTATATCTTCACTCAATCAGATCTGAACTTGAGGCAGCGTAGATGGCTGGAGTTGATAAAGGATTATGATCTAGAGGTGCATTATCACCCCGGAAAGGCTAACGTCGTTGTTGATGCTCTTAGTAGGAAAAGCTACGCTAATGAAATGCAAGTAATGCCTTTGGCAAGAGAGTTGTGTGCTGAATGTGAGTATCTGAACTTAGGGTTTACCATCAATGCAGTAGAATTGGTACTAGAACCTACTCTGGAGCAAGAGATACGCAAGAGTCAGATGAAAGATGCAAAATTGAGAGAGATAGCGGAGAATATAGTGAAGGGCAAATCACCAGGATTCCATAAGGATGATAAGGGTACATTATGGTTTGGAAAAAGGTTGTGTGTGCCAGAGGATAAGACTATCAAAAAAGCAATTTTGAGTGAAGCTCATGAGTCAGCTTATTCCATACATCCAGGGAGTACTAAGATGTATCTGGATCTGAGAGAAAAATATTGGTGGTATGGTTTAAAAAGAGATGTTGCTGAATATGTTGCTTTGTGTGACACATGTCAAAGGGTGAAAGCTGAACATCAGAGACCTGCAGGATTGTTACAACCTATGCAGATACCCGAATGGAAATGGGAAGAAGTTGGTATGGATTTTATAGTTGGATTGCCACGTACTCAGAGAGGGTATGATTCGATTTGGGTAATAGTAGATCGCTTAACAAAGGTTGCTCATTTTCTGCCAGTTAGGACTACATATAGCAGTGCGAGGTTGGCAGAATTGTATATGGAAAGAATAGTGAGTCTGCATGGAGTTCCTAAGAAAATTGTGTCTGATCGAGGTACCCAATTTACATCTCATTATTGGCAAAAGATACATGAATCACTAGGAACCAAGCTGAATTTTAGTACAACTTACCATCCACAGACAGATGGACAGACGGAAAGAATTAATCAGATATTGGAGGATATGTTGAGAGCTTGTGCTTTACAATATGGTACTAGTTGGGATAAGAGTTTGCCTTATGCAGAGTTCTCCTATAACAATAGTTATCAGAAGAGTCTTCAGATGGCACCGTTTGAGGCTCTGTATGGACGAAAGTGTAGAACCCCGTTGTTCTGGAATCAGACAGGGGAAAGTCAAGTGTTTGGGCCTGATGTACTCAAGGATGCTGAAAAGAAAGTAAGAATGATTAGGAATAATCTAAAAATAGCTCAGTCCAGACAGAAGAGTTACGCTGATACTCGGAGAAGAGAGTTAATCTTTGAAGTAGGAGATTATGTATATTTGAAAGTATCGCCAATGAGGAGTGTGAGAAGGTTCAACATGAAAGGTAAATTGGCACCAAGATATATTGGACCTTTCAAGATTATAGAGAGACGTGGTGAAGTAGCATATCAGTTGGAATTACCAGAAAGTTTGGCGGGTGTACATGATGTGTTCCATGTGTCTCAACTGAAGAAATGTTTGCGAGTACCAGAGGAACAGATTTCGCTAGAGGAGCTCACTGTTAAGGAGGATCTTACATATGAAGAGTTTCCAGTGAAAATTCTAGAGACTGCCGAAAAAGTTACGAGAAGTCGAACTATTAAGATGTGCAAAGTTCAGTGGAATCGGTACACAGAGGGTGAGGCCACTTGGGAAAGAGAAGAGGATCTGAGAAAAACCTACCCGAAACTGTTTGAGTAAGCATCTTCCGAATCTCGGGACGAGATTCATCTTAAGGGGGGTAGAATTGTAACACCCTAAAATTTTGAAAAGAAGAAAAATAGGAGAAATATGATTTTTGTATATTTTTGTGAGCATGCAAACTTAGAATGATAATAATTTTTATAAATTTAAAAATCAAATATAAGGGTAGAAACATGATTGAGCATTCATGCTGCTGCATTTGAAATTTTGTGTTGAGTGGTTTTAGTCAAATTCAAATTGGATTTGAAAATCTTTTGAAAAATGGCTTTGAAAAATTAGAAAAAGAAAAAAAAATGGAAAATCAGCTCATCTCGGTTTCGGCCCAACTCAGCCGCAACCCGCCTTCTTCCGCGCCCGCCTTCGGTTCTCCTGGGCCGAGCCCAAGCCAGCGCACGCGGCCTGCTAAGCCAGCCGCCGCCCCGTTTTTCTTCTGAGTCACTGACATGTGGGTCCCGCCTGTCAGCGACTGTCTTCACCTTCCTTTCTTCTTCCTCCGGTCGAACACCGCCTTCCCCTTCTTCACCGATTCGGTGATCCGAATCCGCCGCGAATCTTCACCCCTTCCTTGTTTTCTCGCATCTACAGACTATAAAACGGAACCCCCGTGCTATTTCGCATCCATCCCATCTCTTTTGAGCCGCTTTGGTCGTCTCTTCAAGCCACTGCACGCGCCACCGCCGCCATACCCGCCACCGCGAGCTAGCCGCCGTCTTCCGATCATCCCCCGGCCCTATCGTCGCGCGGGGTAAGTTCGCTGTGAGCTTCTTGACCTCCCGGTGTTTTCCCTTCTCCGTTTGGTGGCCGGAGCAGTGTTTTGATGTTTTCCGGTGATGGCGCCGCCGTGGGGGCTCGTCGGCGGCCGAAAGTTGGCCGGAGTGCGCCGGCCGCTCTCTTTCTCTCTCCCCGATCCGATCTCGGCCGTCCGTTTTGAATCGGACGGATCTTATTTAATGATACCGGTTCGCGTGAACTTTTGTAAAAGAGACCCTAAACTTTTGTGTTATCGAACCCGTGGTCCAAAGCGTAAACCGGAAAATACGTTTTGATTAAATGAAAATGTAATTCGTTTCAGAAAAGAAAAATACGCTTTCTCATATTTACAGTTTTGCCATTTAATTTGTTTTAGTCGTAGAATCTTCGTTATAACTCCGATTTGGTCCATTCAAATTGCGTTAGATTCATATTTGCGAGCTCTATGTAACTATACAACTGTACAGTAGGTTTGGATTAATTTATTTTCGAGTTTTTAATTAAAGTATTCATTTTTTCTATAGGAAATCTTTGGAAATTCATAACTTTGTCGTTTTAGCTCCGATTTTCGTGATCTTCGCGTCTGTGTGATCCTAGCGAGTTGTAGATTCGTTTTAAAGACTTTTTATCTTATTTTCTTACTGTTGGTGTATTGTTCTAATTATAGTCTTGTTTGTCTATGCATGATTGCCTCTGGATGAATGTTGTTGCTATTGTTGATCGAGTATAGACGGTGAGCAATTCGTTGGAGATCAAGAGTTTTACTACGAACAAGATCACCAGGACCAGTTTGAGCAAGGCAAGTATAGCATGGGATTATCCTTGTTGTCCTATTCATATTAAGCAAATAATATCATTATGCATATATTCCTTGATAAGGATGACTTAGTATTGATCTTATTCCTTGATACCTATTATACTGCATGGATTAGTATTGCTAGTGCTCAACATAAACTATGATCATGTAATTTGACTAATGGAATATGCAATAAACATTAAAAGATGATTTTATTACTGTTTAAGGGTACTAGAGCATGGGGTTACTTTGGTGCTCTTGTTACTCTCCATAAGGACTCATCTATAAGCGAAAATCCGGGATTTACAGTACAACTGTGAGGGCTAAAATGGCTCTGGCTTTAGTCATATAGAAGGACCTTTTCTAGCTTGTTAGAGGTATTCCTTTATGGCGTAAGAATGGCTTGACGAATCGGGTATAGTGCGGCCTCTGTCCTCATGTGTATAGGCTGCGTGTTATTGTGCCATCAGGAAGGGGGGCTCTACATCTGTTTGCCGAGTGAAATCTAATGGCCCTAACTTGTTAGACGAACCTTCGAAAGACTTCATAGTGAACCCTGCCGACCTTCCTTGGAAGTGGGTCAAGAGATTAGCTACCTCGGGCGAAAGGGTAAATCACGACTCACAGTGAAAGTGTACAACCTCTGCAGAGTGTAAAACTGTTATAACAGCCGTGCTCACGGTCACGAGTGGCCTTGGACCCTTATGGAATAGTGGATCATTAATAATGAATATGTTTTTGCTATTCGTTAATCATTTCACATGGATCATATGTTTATTGATTATATTGAGACACTTTGATATCATTGATATACTGAATTAATGCTATATAAAAGCTACATGCTGATAAACCTATGTTATGCCTTTGAGCCTCATGAACCCCATGTTACACTTGTTGAGTACGAGATGTACTTACGCTTGTTTATTTTTCTTACTTGGATAAAAATCCCGGATGGGTAACAGATGGTGCAAGTAGTGACTACTTCTACTTTCCGGAAGATTACTAGACTTGCTGTCAACCAGTCAATGTGCCTGTGATTGGAGCTACCACGAGAGTTTTTATATTTTACTTCCGCTATATTATTGTAAAGACTATGTGTTATTAATCATGATGTAATAACATTTGTGATGATACATCCTTTATAATTTGTTAACTTATGTGTGATTGATCTCTGGGCACACATAAGGGTATGCATTCCATTTGGTCGATAAATGGGTGTGACAATAATAAAAAGGTAGAAACCAAATTAGCACAATTGGCTGTTGCTTAGCCTTTTGCCACTAACCCTGAGCAGGTCCAAGCTATTACCACTAGAGGTGGCAAATCCACTCGAGATCCCCCATATCCAAAAGGTACGGAGAGGAGACAGACAACACCAATGTTACCAACAGTACTAGAATAAAAGAAGGATGATGGAGTTGAAGAACCTGACCCACCAATACCAGAATTATAACAAGATTTCTATGACACCAACCTCTTACCGTTTCTACGAAAACATCAAAAAGCTAAAATAGATGAGCAGTTCAATGAGTTTGTTGAAGTGATTCAAAAATTATATATCAATATTCCGTTGTTAGATGCTATACAGGTACCCACCTATGCAAAGTATCTAATAGATATCCTCAACAACAAACGACCATTGCCCTCCACTGAGGTGATCAAGCTAACGGAAGAGTGTAGTGTGGCCATCCTCAATATTTCACCAGCCAAGAAGAAGGATCTAGGATGCCCCACTATTGATTGTTCAATTGGAGATCAACATTTCAACAATGCACTTTGTGACCTTGGAGCAAGTGTCAGTGTAATGCCTAAGGCAGTCTTTGACAAGCTTCATCATTCAAAACTTGTCTTAACATCAGTGTGCCTACAGCTAGCTGATCAGTCAATCCGCTATCCTATAGAAATTGCTGAGGATATACCAGTAAAGATCAAAGAATTCTTCATACCAGTCAACTTTATGGTATTGGACATGCAACCAGACTCAAAAGTATCACTCATCCTTGGGAGATCCTTTCTGAGCACAGCAAATGCCCACATTGACGTCAGAATTAGAGAAGTCAAATTCAATATCAACGGACGAGAAGAGCGTTTTCCATACAAGCCAAAGCCTGAGTTAAGTACCACTGCAAATATGATAAGTGAAGAGGGAGACAAACAGTCACCGGGATCACCATCTTCGGGACCGTCTGACACCCTCTCAAAATAAACAACATTTAGAAGGGTCCGGTTCGGCAGACTTAAAAATCCCGAACCTTTGCCGGTAGGTAACTCGGTAGTTATCCATATTTACTTTATTAATATTTTCATATGTATTTTAAATTTCATATTCTTGCATAACATAAAAAATTCATGCTCCATGTAAATAATAATTACAGAAAGTAAAACCTCCGTAAGTGATATTTACCGTGGTGGTAGAAAAAATATAAAAATACCATCATTAGAATTCTTATTTCTCATAGATTCATAAAAGTATTTTTGTTTTGCATACTTGTGTGTTTATACATTATAAATATGGGAGAAATGTGGGACCCACACATCACCTCACATCACTTCCACATCTCACTCTCCACTACCATTCATCCTCTATTATTCATGCATACACTATCATCCAACACACCTACCAACTTTCCCACCGAAAGAGCATCCAAGGAGGCATTCATTGAATCATGTTCGAGGCAGAGGACACACCAGGAAATGGAGGAGGCAGATGGTGATGAGGTGGGGCTGGCCGGCCCCACCACCAGGCCACCCGGCCTCCCCTTCCTCTTCTTTAAATTTCCTTCCTCTCTTTCGCATTTCACTCATCTAGGAACACAAAGAACATAGAGCGAGCTCGTGATTCATTTAGAAAACTTGAGTTCCAAGAATCCATCAATTGAGTGAAGTTTTGAAAGAGAGAGATAGAGAGAAGTGTTGAGTAATTAGTAGTGCAAGTTCTTGTTAAGAAAGTAGTGGAAGCGCTATTAAAAAGTTGCTAGAAAATTAAGTGAGAGAAGTAGGTGCTATCCAATTAGTGGGAGAGTTTGCATTAATTAATTCTAATTTGAACGACTAACTCCCGGATGACTGACTTTTGGACAGTTGACTTTTTGATATTTATTTTCTAACCCTCATATTTTCCATGAGTTTTGTTTGTTGTGATTTCTTCCATAGTACCATGAGCAAGTTCGTGAGCAAGCCAAGAGCGCTCTCTGCTCAGTTTTATTCCATTCTACAAGAAGCCGCACTTCGTCTCAAGCAGGCTCTTCCCGAGCCGACTCTGAGATAGAGGTTGATCCACCATCCCCTGCTGTTCAGAGATCATCTTCACATCATCAATCCGAGAGCTACAGACTTCTTCGAGAGAACCAAATTAAATTTTAAGATGATCGTGAAAAAGAAGTTTTCAAGTTATTGAAGGACAAGAAATTTACATCGACTCTGCTCATAGACGTCGATCTCCTACAAAAGACAGTCAAGCTCACCGTCTCACATCTCTTGAGACGGGTCAGTAGGAGATCCATAGCACTCTACACCAACAAGTGGAGTGGCAGCAACAGACGACCCAGAGGATTAACGAATTATGCCAGTACGAGTAACAACAACAAACCAACTTCGAGTATTTATTCGGTAAGATGGGATTTACTGATTACACACCACCACCACCACCTCAGTGATCTAACTTGGGGGAGGACCCCCGCAGTACAAGGTGAGGCACTTCTGCTTTCCCTCTTGTAAATTTTCTGCTATTAGTTTTATTATTATCTTCCTTAGTTTAAAGTATCAATTTAAAAAAAACATAATTAGAAAACCAAATAAAAATTTTAACTTTATTATATATATTTCTGCTAATAGTTTTAAGTTCAGTATGTTAAAAAATGAAAATCCACTAAATAGAGTGTATAAAATAAGTTTGCTTTAAATTTGTTTAATTTTGAATAGCGCTTCCACTAAATAGGAGGTTATTACTGACAATTTTTATGAGTTTTGGTGAATTACTATTTTCTACAGGGATTATTCAGAGAGAAAGAAAACAAGGATTAAATTGACGAAACACCATGAAACTTGATCGGGACGAAAGGACACACCAGAAGACTCTAGAATGCACGAGAAGACATAGGACCGAGGTGGAGACCAAGAGGCCACCAGAGGAGGCCGCCCACCCCTCTCAGGCTGGCCAGCCTAGCCTAGAGGCCAACCGCCTTCCCCTTTGTGTGACGCAATCCAACCAACCTCTACGTCATCTTTTGACCCTTGATTCAAGTTGGTTTGGTCCGAGGGTTGCGGTTCATCTTACCGGACTATATAACCAGACCCAGACCCCCCTGAGGCATCCATCATCATAAGGTCAAGACAAGATTAGAATTAGGGTTTCCAGAGAGAGATTAGAGCTCTACTTCAAGTTTAGGGTTTAGATCTAGCTAGATATAAGTAGAGTTGGGCGTTGCTCAGGATTCCAGATCGCCGTCGAGAGATTTGGTAATTATATTGTAATCTCATTATTCAACTTTGTGCTACTTCAATAATATCATTATGTTTCTATTTATTTCATTCTTAGTTTATTCTAGTTGTATATTTAATATAGTCATGATTAGTAATGATTTTATGCATATGTTCGCAAAGCACTTAGTTCAATTTTGAATTAGATTAGGTGGTAGATATGATGTAGACGTGGTGCTTATATTAAATTTACCTACGAATGCACCCTATATTCTGGGACATCAAGTGGTAGATTACGAGTGTGATATTTCTATTGAGTCCTATGTAGCCCACTCTCCGAATATAGGCCAAGTAGAACCTGGTTACAAGGAAAAGATTGCTCTGTTCTTGATATTCCTTAGTAATGTTCCTTATGAATAGATGAAGGATTGATTGTGCTATAAATGATAGTGTATATACTAGAGTGAACAAAAAACTTGGTAAATATGAAATAACTTAGGATTCTTACCTCTTAACTTATCTCCTGATTAGCGCTACTTGATTTATGAGTCTCTCTCTCATTCTGGAATACCCATTGTTATCTTATTTTATATCTATCATTTATATATTGTCTTACCCCTGTAAAGATAAGAGTGGTTATTTGATCTTTATCATGAGTATGTATATTTGATATTCTTTCTAGCCATATCATTCTTCCATTTTAAACCCTGTTAAGCTCCTAGTGGTAAAGTATAAATAATGATACTAGGAACATTCCTAGGTGAAATGCTACAACGGGAGTATTTTATCTGTGCGCTTGTGGATAACCTTTATTCTATAGTTTTTGTAAGTGTCATGATTATAAGTACAACCATATTTCTAGTATCACGTTAGGGATGACAACTTAACTCAAGTGATGCTAAGAAATGTCAACAGTGTGATCAAGTCCTGAGATCCAAATATTACCCTAATGGTGATCTTCTGTTAATTGTGAAAAAAGCCTGATATCTCTTATTCATTGGGGGTGCAGGCACTAAAAAATGGTCTGGTATGGAGAGTTGGTGATGGTATCTGCATATTAACATATGGTTGGACCCCTAGATACCACTAGGTGTTACTAGAAGACATTACTCCAAGAGGGCATACAATGTTAAATAGAGTTTCTGATCTGATTGACTCGATATCTGGTGAATGGGATGCTTCTTTGATAAATGAATTTTTTGGGAGGCAGATGCTGTCGAGTATCAATATTAGGAATACCCAACCAAGGGCGTTAATAGCACGTCAGCTGTTAAATCACCTGAGGCTTAGGGACGCCTTCCGCCTCGCCCGAGCCCCATGACATCGTCAAAGAGCCCGACCCCTACGCCCTATCGGAAATGATCTCCGCCTCGCCTGACCCCTGTAATATAAGCACGGGAGCGCCTGACCCTCTTGGCATACTTCTACCTCACTCGAGGGACACGTGGAGCCCTCTGGCAAGGCGGGGAGCCACGGGGGCCCCCACCACGGTGCCTATTCCCACCGATGAGACAGACATAACTGTGCATAGTGAACAGGAGCATGGGAACCGCGCTCTGATCCAAGATGACTCCGGTCATTCCACCACGATGATGACCATACCTCTACAACAATGGGGGTAACGACAACTATATCACCTAACCCCCTCTCTATGCAAATTTGGACACACGCACAGCCCATCCTCGACGGCACAGAGGCACATAGGACGAAGCATGGCCACAACATATTGCACCAGCAGATGGAGAGGCCAAAATCTTAACACCCATAATATCTCTGCGCTACAGGGGAAGTTGCTCACACCGGATAAGGAGAAAGACGGCCGCACCCGAGGCCATCTTTTTTGTTTTTCTGTTTTATCTTTTCCCCATTTCACCTTTTTAACCACAAATGTAACCCGAGCCTGACCCCTACGCCCTGTCGGAGTGCTCGTAGTAGGGGAGGCAGGGGCCACATCTAGGATAAGGAGAACACATTCGCTAAGACACACACACACTCCACTAAAGAGACCCGGGATTCGTTCCCTCTCTCGAAAGCTTGTAACCCCTACTATGAGCACTCCGGTGCAAGACAACATGAACAACAGTAGAATCATTGGATGTAGGGTCATTCTTGCCTAAACCAGTATAAACCCTTGTGTTCGCTTTGCACACCATCTGTGCCTAGACACGCAGATACAAATTTACTCATCTAGTGTCTAGGACACGGTTCTAGATACTAACAGTTGGGGCGCTAGGTAGGGGCCTTCTGCGCGTCATGATCCGCTTTGTTAGGCTTTGGATGGCCAATCGTCGCGTTTGCTTCACTCTAGGCTCCTATATGCGGTTTGGGAGCCTGGACTTCCTCTGGATGGGGGTGGATCACGACCTAGTCCTGCTCCCCCCCTTCCGTGTCAGTCGACCGTGCATCCTTTCTGGGTTTTGACGAGAGTGTCAGAGACCTGGATCCCACCGGCGTAGAGGAAGAGTGCGTCCCACCATCCCCTACTGAGTCACTCAGTGCACCTGCCAACATCGACTCTATCTCTAAGTTGATGGTTGACCTTTGTCTACATACCAACGAGGCGCAGGCTCCTAGGGACGCTCAGCTCTGTGGTTTTGACCACCCAAGGCTAGGGTGTCAGCTTGATGCCACCCTAGGGCCACGCCCATCCTAGGATGAGCTCCATGGCCTGTATTCCATCTTCGCCAATGCCTTGTTGCATCTCTTAGGGGAACCACCGCCCTCCTAGGAGATAAGCATCGTGCCAGCACAACTAGCGTGGCTTACGGGCTGCACAATGCTACAAGGACTTACAACCATCTCACATGGCCCGCACAGGATTCCTCCGTGGGTTTGCCACGCCACTTGGAGTCTCTCTTAGAGCTCCTCACGACCACCGTGACGTCCTCAAGCATCGACTTCAAGGAGGAAGATGGCAGCTTGGCTGATGCTGATTTCTCTGGGCTCAATGACCTAGAGGCTCTACGCCAATTCCTTTTCAGCAGCAACTACCTTCTCGAGGGTTTCGACTCCAACGATGAGAGCCACAACCCATCTTGAGAGTGTTTCATGTGCGATGGGGATTTCCGCGAAGGAACCCCCAATGAGAATGAGGGCGGACACACCCCGGCCAATGCCATGACTCGCAACGCCATGCGCACAGGTTATGCAGCCAGCCACCACCTATGGGGCAATAACGGCCCTAGCTGGAGCAACTCCGTGAGCTTTAGAGAAAGCTCAAGGAAGAGCAACAACAGTTGGCGCAACTACGCACAACGTTCGAGCAAGAGCTCTGGAGTCACGACGATGGCGGCGCGGCTTGACGTAGAGCTCGTGACGTGCACCGCCACAACTGTGATTATGTTGGCGGTGATCATCTACCACTCTTCACCCGAGCAAGCTAGAATGTTGCCGCCGTGGCAATCCTCCTCTGGACGATGCCCGAACCATCAAATCTGGAGGGGCGGCAAGCCCACAAGGAGCTGCGTGCCCTTCTCAAATGTGCCACGGTGTAGCAGGCCAAAAGCTCCGTGTCTCGATGGCGTGGTCCCAAGGTCAACCAGCCCACACCGTCAGCGGCACGAGCGGCACGCGAGAAGGAAGCCTTGGTCCACCCAGAACAACAAAAGGTGGGGATAAGCCCCCATCTGTCCACGCCCGCGTTGGCCACAACTACAATCCGCGCAACATCCTCAACGCACACAAATGGTACAAGGAGGATGGTGCCAACTACAGTTACCACCCTCGATGGGGCGGCCGCTACGACAGCGGGAAGGACCGAAGCCCATCACCTGAACCCCTGGGACCGTGGGTCTTTAGCCAAGACATCCGCAACGCGCTGTTCTCGGTGCAGTTTTGGTAACCTGCCAATGTCACCAAGTACTCTGGGGAGACAAACCCCAAGCTCTGGCTTGATGACTACTGCCTCGCCTGCCAGCTAGGTGGCACAGATGATGACTGCTTCATCATTCACAATCTCCCTTTGTTCCTGGCCGACTCAGCGAGAGTCTAGGTGGAGCATCTTCCGGCCCATTGCATCCACAACTAGGCTGACCTCATGAAGGTTTTCGTGGGGAACTTCTAGGGTACCTATGTCTACTCTGGTAACTCCTAGGACCTCAGGAGCTATCGCCAAAAGATAGATGAAACTCTCCATGAGTACATTCAGTGCTTCTCCTGGCAGTGCACCGAGCTTCCCAATGTGACTGACACCGATGTCGTTGGGGTGTTCATCATGGGAACCACCTGCAAAGAGCTCATCCATGAGTTGGGGTGCAAGGGCCCACACACCACCAGGGAGATTTTAGATATTGCCACCAACTCTACCTCCAGCGAGGAGGCGGTAGGGGCGATCTTTCACAACACCAAGGGCAAGGAGAAGCGGTCGAAGGAAGCCGACGAGGGCAGCTCCAGCCGGAACTCCAAGAAGAAGAAGGCTAAGCAATTGCGCAAGGCCCCCTAGTGGCTGGCATTGAGTGTAAGAACCTCCGAGCCCCTCCTAAGGGTGGCCCAAGAGTTTTTGATGAAATGCTTGAGAAACCGTGCATGTACCACTGGGGCCCAGTTAAACACACCCTCAAGGAGTGTGGCATGATGAAACGCTACTTCTCCGGGGGTGCCCCGGGGAAGGGTGACCTCGGCAAGAGACCTAAGGAGGACAAAGGCGACGACAAGGAAAAGGATGATGACTTTTCTATCATCAATAACTGCTTCATGATCTTTGGCGGCCCCGTGGCCTATGACTCTAGGAGCCAGCACAAGCTAGAATGTCGAGAGGTAGTATGCTCCTATGAAGGATGACAGCACTATGCTCGATGGACTTATTTACCAGCCCAAGCGCTCCAAACAATCCCCATCACTTGGCCTTTCATGGTCTAGGGTCTAGACCTTATCAGGCTGCTCCAGAAAGCGCCCGGGGGCTTCACCCACTTGCTTGTCGCTGTTGACAAGTTCTCAAAGTGGATTGAAGCTTGACCAATTGTGCGAATCAAGTCTGAGCAGGTGGTGCTCTTCTTTATCGATATTGTTCATCGCTTCTGTGTCCCAAATTCCATCATCACCGATAATGGCATGCAGTTCACCAGTAAAAAGTTCCTTGACTTCTTCGATGATCACCATATCCGCGTGGATTGGGCAGCCGTGGCACACCCCCGGACAAATGGGCAGGTCGAGCGCACCAACGGTATGATCTTGCAGGGCCTCAAGCCAAGGATCTTCAACCGATTGAACAAATTTGGCCGCCGATGGGTCACGGAACTTCCCACGATCATATGGAGCCTAAGAACAACCTTGAGCCGAGCGACAGGCTTCATGCCTTTCTTCATGGTCTATGGATCCGAGGCCATCCTCCCCACTGACTTGGAGTATGGAGCGCCAAGGGTCAGAGCGTATGATGATAAAGAGAACCAAGCCTCCCTTGAGGACGTCGTGGACCAGCTGGAGGAAGCACGTGACGTCGCCCTACTCCACTCTGCCAAGTACCAGCAAGCCTTACACCAGTACCACAATCGCCATGTGTGGGGTCAGGCGTTCAATGTCGGGGACCTGGAGCTTCACCTCAGACAGGACAGCAGGGGCTGCCACAAGCTAACACCACTATGGGAGGGCCCGTTCGTCGTCGTAGAAGTACTATGACCCGGCACATACAAGCTGGCCACCGCAGACGGTGAAGTCTTCAACGCTTGGAACATCGAACAGCTACGTCGCTTCTACCCATAGATTTCTAGGCTTGTCATATGTTTAATCGCAAAAGAATAAAAGATTGCTCATTGTCTCTTACTCTGTCTAACTCTGAGAGAGACCTGACCCTACCTGGGGGGAACCCCCAGCACTGTGAAATTTTCTCGATACTTTTCAAAAGGTTTTTCATACCCAAGCCCTTATAGCGTTGTTTAAGAAAGCGGACGTTTTAGAAAGCAAAGAGCCACTCATGACAGATCGGTCGAACTACGAGAAACCTACACCCTGACGGTTATGATGTCTTTGCTCACTAGTCTGGGCCTAAGGGGTTGACTCATACTTCTAAAAAATCTATAAACTTAAACATGACGTAGGGATCAGGCAACCATTCAAAAAACTTTATGAAAAGATATCCACTTGAGCCCTCCGACGGTGACTGGGAAATGTGGGTGCGTTAGAGTATGAGGATCCCTCGGGTCAAGTTAATCGGACTATGAAAAACCTACACCTCTACAGCTATGGTACTCTCTCCCATTAACCCCAACCTAGGGCGTTAGATTCAAATCTAAACGCCACAAGACTAGGCGCACTAAGAGGAATAGGACGAACGCGTAAAGGCTTAGAACAAAAGACAAACACAAGTTTTAAAGGGGCCCCAAGGGCCATAGACTAGTTCAACATTCTAAGTTTTTACATGGGAACCTTGCCCAATGTTGTTTACAGATCCAAAGGTGGGGAAACAACCTCTTCTTCGAACTTGGCCACTAGGATCTTCACCGGCTCTAGCACCTCCTCATCGATGGCGTCGAGCTACTCATCGGGGATGTTGACGTAGCCCTCACTAAACACCTCTAGGTCAATCTTCTGGTAGTAGGACCTAAAGACGGTGAGCGCACGTTGCATCCCAAGGTGAAGTGCCTCCTTCACTTAGGTCCGAACCCTCTCGAAGGTGACCCCGAGATGATTCCGCAGCGAGCTCGCTCCGGGGTGCACCTGGACCACCCCAAGGGCATCACACACTAGCTCGGGTGGTGGCGCGTAGCTCAAAGTGCTCGTGCTTCTATGACTTTAGGGCCTCCCGTGCTAACGAAAGCTCTGCCTTCACCGTGGCAAGCTTACCCTTCAGCCCTGATCATCACACGGGATAAGAAGCATATTTCTAAAACCTAACGATGGACAGGCAAGGGTACTTACCTTCTAGCTCCTAGGCCCTGACCAAGTCCTGCTGATGCCCTTGGGCCACCGTGGCTCAGAGGGACTCCACCTCAGGCTTCAGTTGGTGGTTCTCATTGGCAAGCCGAGAGGCCACAGGCGTAGCCTCCTTATCCGGTCCTCTGAGGTATTCTTCTCCCTCCAAGCTATGTTGCACTCTTGACGAGCCTCGTCGTGCTCACCAAGAGCATGCTCACGCTCACGGTGGACGGAGTCAAGCTCAGTCTAGAACCACTTCGAGGCCCGCAGCTGCTCATTGTGCTCGCTCTTCACCTTTTGGGCCTCCACTTGGTCCTTACGAGCGTGCTCAATGAGGGCCACCAGCTTCTCCCCTGACTCCTTGGCATCGGTGACCGCCTCATCATAACGGATGTGGAGATCCGCCATTTCACCGTTGAGATCGACCATCCTTTGCTAGGCCTCCGCAAGCCATGCCTTGGTTGTAGCAATCCTCCGTGCTTCCTCCGACCAGCGTCCCCAAGAGCCCTGCTCACAATGGAGAAACTCTGACTTCACCCAGCTCCGTTCGAGTAGTGCCTACGCAAGGAGCCACGTCAAGATCACCAAAAGGGGAAAGCACCGAACGACAAGCATTCACCTGACTCGATGCACCTAGCCAGCTGGGCGAATGTCGTTGTGTAGGATGGACAATGCTGAGGACAGAGTCTGGTTTAAGGTCTAGCACCCTGCCTAAATCCGGCCCCAATATTCTAGCTCCTCGACATCGTTTAGTACGAAAATGGTGGCGCCTCTGGTTGATTTTGATCCGACCAGGTGAGGTACGGACTGCCCCACTAGAAGGGGTCATGCCCCACCCGCATGAGGGCTGCGAGCCCTCGGCGCAGGAGGGCTGAGCCACCTTGGCCAAATCAGAGGGCTCACCGGACGAGACCGACACCACTTCCACTTTGATGATGTTGGGCCCGCCCATCGCCGTGTCCTCTGCCCAGGACCCACCTCCCATAGCGGACCCCACCTATGATGAAGGGCCCTCGGGTGCAGCCTCTTTTGCCACCTCTTGAGCCCTGGCGCTCGCACCCGCTCCCGCGGTCGATCCCGACACCCCCGCAGTCGAAGGTGGAGGTGCACCACTCTCCTTAGGGAGCGCCCCCTCGAGAGTAGGGTCTGGCCCAAACCGTGGTAGCTGCTCTAGCAACGCCATCCCCATCTAGAAAGATTTATCCACCTCTCCTTTCAAAAGCGCTGCCCTAGCTGATGGAGTGGGGTTAGGCGGGGGTAAAGTAGGGGCGTTCGGCACCTCGCGTCTCCCTATGGCCGTGGACGCCGGAGGAACACCGTCGGCCATCCCCGAGGTGGAGACCTCCGAACCTGGCACACTGCTAGTTGAGGCCTGGCCTTGCCGCCTCAGCGCCTTCCATGGCACAAGCGGGGGGACGTCGGACTGGACCCTCCTGCAAGAATGACAAGCGTTAGCATTACCAAGCCTCAGCGTAAACAAACAACATAGAAGGGCACCCCTTACCTCTGCGTCATAGGACGGGGGCATTTCCATGGTGGCTTGCTTGGGCCCGATCCTGCTGTCACGGGGCAGGGCCTCTTCTTGGCCGCCATGGCCTCGGCCGTGCCGGGCTGAGGGGGTGGCGACGGCGACCCCACCGTCTCCTAGGGTTGGGATTCCTCCATCCCCTCAGAACGGGCCGACCCCTACGGCCTTGGGGGCTCCTCTCCTTCGCCCATCGCCGTAGCTCCCCCGAGGTCAGGGTCCTCTGATTCACAGCGTAGCACTTGAGCCTACGGTGACTGCCCCTCAATCGAGAAGGATGACCCCCTGGGTTACTTCCCCTCCTCAGCCATGGAGTTCAACCAATCATACGGATAGCCACCCTCATCATCATCATCACCGTCATCCTCATCAATGCTCGATGACTCCTCCTCTTCTCTGGCCTGCCGCTGCAACTTCCAATGCTTCTCACACTCCTCCCTTCTCTTGGCCTTGCCAGCCTTCTTCACTTTCTCCTCGTCCTTCTTTTTCTTCACCTCCTCGGCGTGAGCCCAGTTCCATGTCCTCTAGATCACGTCCTCGGGGAGGGGTGGGTCGAAGTCAGGGACCAAGCAGAGATTCTCCTGCAGCCGCCCGAGCCCTGGGTTAGGCAAAAAGGAACACGAAGAAGCCAAGGAAAAGGGGAGGAGAAGAGTGGGGGCCGCTTATCATCTCGATGAAGTCGCCATCGGGACGCATCAGCGGGTGAACATCAAGGACGGCATCGAAAGGGACACTCTTGAGCACCGACTTGATGCGCTTCTTGATCTCCTCATGATCAAGCTCCCCTGTCACGAGTACGATCCCCTCAAGGGGCGTGTGCGGCACATCTCATCCAGGCGGCGTGCCCGCCATATCAGTGGCAGTACCCTCCTCTCATGGAACATGGCAATGACCCCGGCCCTATCATGTTCGCATCCACCAGACGCTTGACCATCTCGAGGAGGGTGTCGATCTTCTCCTGGTCGCCGGCAACGGGGCCATACCCTAGCGCGCTGGTGCTTCGTCAAAGAAACGATCGGTGTACGGGGGCAGGGGCACATCGGCGTCACTCCTAAGGTAGAACCACTTCTGGTGTCACCCCTTGTTGGATGATGACCCCTTCATGGTGATGTACCCATCTACCTAGCTCTGGCGGAGCTAGATCACGCAGCTGCCGATGCGCACCAGCACCGTCTCACCCCTCCTCACCGTCTTGAGAAAGACAGTGGCGCAGAAGTAGTACTTCCACAGGGCAAAGTTGGGCTTGATGCCCAGATAGCCCTCACACAGGGTGACGAAAACCATGATCTGTAAAACTGAGTTGGGATTGAGATTCTGTAGCTAACTCCCATAATGGTGCAGGAGCTCACGGAAGAAGTTACTCGTAGGCATCCTAAACCCCCGCTCATGGTAGTGCATGAAGCTGACAACATAGCTAGCGGGAGGGTTCGGCTCATCCTCGTTGCTAGGGATGATCCACTCTAGCTACGTGGCATTCGTCATCGGACAAAGGAGCCCATCCTTGACGAGCCGCAATGTGATCTTCTCGGTGAAGCTAGAGCGACCCATGGATCCATTGAGATGGTGAGAAAGCACTCCGGCAGCAAAGGCAACGGTGGCGGCTGCGAGGTGAGTCTTCAACTTCTCTCTCTCCCTCTCTGTGGCTTACTTGCCAAGGCAGATGGGAAATGCGAGCACGAGGAAGGCAAAAGACAGAGGTGTACAAGGGAAGGGAAAAATCACCAGGTTAAAAAGAGGAGAAGATGGGGTGATTTGAGACTCCAACCACACGCATTAAATGCCACTACAGAAATGTCTCATCATGTCCCAGATATCTCAGTAACCACCCGCACATCTCCTACAAATCCTGCCCCATCACCTCGCATCGTTCGCCTCGCATACCGCGCCTGCCGTTATCCTATCGCCATGCAAGGCTCGGGCACCTCCCCTCTCTGCGGGCCGATCATAGGCCTCGGCAGGTAAGAGAAGGATATGGAACTACATGTGCTCCTATGCCTAATTATGGTCTAGGGGTTCGAAGGCTATCCCACCGAGGGTTCGACAGCCGTCTTAGGGTACTTGAGTCAGGGGTGGTGAAGAATGGGCACACTAGCGGCCAATACCCTAGCGCGCGGGCACTGAGGGCATTCTAACCCATGTTTGCATCCTGATGGACATCCAATTCATGGTATTCCTTGAAGGAAGGCAACGAGCCCTCAGGACCAGTCGGACGGCCTCAAGAACTATATGAATTGGCCATTGGGAGTTTAGAGCGCGTCACTAGCTTGACCACTAGCCGGCGCCCAGCGGATGGGACTGGGACTCCACTCAGACTTACCCACTAACAACTCACTGAGCGCCATGGTTCGTCCAATGAGGATAGCATGGTTTGGCTCACCCCTCCATTCCATGAAGGAACACGCAAGGGGCCAAATCAAAGATGGGTGGCCTCCTGACCCAACGAACGATCATGCCCCTGCGTCGAGCAGGGGCTCAGGGGTTGCACTCGCATCCCAACCCAATAAATGGCCATGACCCTGCGTCAAGTAAGGGCTCGGGGGCTATGAATGACCCAACGGACGGTCACCCCCCACAACATTACTAAAACTGCATCAGAGTTCACATCAACGAGGGACACGTTTCATTAAAATGATGAGAGTCTTTTTTACAAGATCCCTTCTAATACGAAATGCGAATACAAAATGCGAAAAGCTTCTCCTGGGCGGGGATCAAGGTGGCCTTAGCGTCAACGTCCTTGAAGTTGGGCAAAGAACGCTGGCCAATAGGGCTCAACCTTGATGTTGGCCACCGCACAGGGTCCCAGGTGCCCGGTGGCCTCCTCCACGATCCCCTCGGCGGGGACCAGGTCGACGATGATGTCAGCTGCCTCGTCAAAGTCCTCCCGAGACCCATCAAGGTCGGCCAGCTCCTGGCCCTCCAGGAGCCCTACCAGGTGGTGGAGCGCGTGCCCTGAGCGCACCTGCGCCACCGTCGGGGCCAACGCTGCCCCACGATGGATGCCAAGCTCCACCACATCCCGGACATGGTTGGGGATGTCCAAGAGGCGCTCCTCCTAGTTTGCACCACGAGCATGGATGTACCCCACCACATCGTCCGTAGCCTCCCAGATCCCCAACAGCTCCGCCTCCAGCTCTGCCTAACATATGAACACAATGAGTATGAAAAACAAATGCAATCCTTCAAATCGAAATGACGAATGAAGAACTCAACGGCCACCCGGCTGTCCACAGCCACCTGCTGGCCTCAGACGACCTGCATCTCTAGTTCCGCCGCCTCGAGCGTGACCTGGGAGACCTCCAGGTACCTCCTGAGTCTTTCCACCTCCGTCTCCGCCACCACGGCCGACGCAGCATCCACCGATTGTGCTGGCTCCACAATCACGGCCAGAGGCAAGCGCCTCCCATGTTTGCCACCAGAGGATGACCTCACCCACATCACGCGGCACCGCATGGACCACCCATCACTGGACATGTCACTAGCAGGGCGTTTACCTAGATCCATCGTGAAAGCAGAGAGAGGATGCCACGGCGAGAGGAGAGCAGAGAGATCGCTCGCTACTATGAAGAACTAAGAAGAACAGATGGACTCCTACACCCTGCTTGCGCCTATATTTATAATGCCATACAGGGCAACTAATCGGGCGCCTGTCACCCAACTCCCCACGTACGCGAAAATACGAGAACCTCCCCACCTTCCCACGCACCGGGACGTGAAGCGTCATAATAACTGCTACCCGACGTGATGCCTCGTCTTCCCTAGGTGGGTCTACTTGATTAAAAGCCCTTAAAGGGATAACTCATCCCTCCAAGGCCTCGGGAGCTACACCCAGCGGGTGCGCTCGTGCACACCCACCGGACAGCTTCCTTCAAAACAAACAAACCACAACTACCTATAGGCACTCATCCTCAAGCCTCTAAAGGAGTGTTCCACTCCTTCATAGGCCCAGGGGTTACTATCGGGTATCAATAGTAGGCATACCCAACCAAGGACGTTAATAGCGCATTAGCTGTTAAATAGCCCAAGGCTTAGGGACACATTCCGCCTCGCCCGAGGCCCATGACATCATCAAAGCGCCCAACCCCTGTGCCCCATCAGGAACGATCTCTGCCTCGCCTGACCCCTGTAATATAAGCACGGAAGCGCCTGACCCTCTTGGTGTAATTCTACCTCGCTCGAGGGACGCGTGGATCCCTCTAGCAAGGTGGGGAGCCACGGGGCCCCCACTACGGCGCCTGTAACACCTCGGGTGTTAAGCATTGCATTAGCATTTTAAATCACACACTTGAGCATCATATTGCATTCATTATCGCATGTAATGAAAGTATAACCTTGAATTGACACAGGTGAAACATGACATTGAAACGTGAATGTTGCATGTGCTTGTCTAAATACAAAATTTGGTCGTGATCATGCTTGTATGCTATTAAAACATGTTTAGTCATTAGTGCAAATCCCCTAGAAATGTTTAGCACCATTTTTGGAGCAACTTTGGTATTCAAAGTTTTGTCAAATTTTGCTTTAAAAACTTGTTTCTAGAAATGGTCAAAATACCCTTCCATTAGCTTTTACTTCCCAATTCAAAATCTATGCAAAATTTTGAGTTGGTCCCTTAATAAAAGTTGTAGAGAATTAAATTCTAAGCAACTTTTATTTTTGGACCATTTTTAGAAAAAAGTCATTTTAATGCTCAAAATGGTATTTGAAACTTGATATTTGAAAAATTCATTAAAACAGAAATTGGAAAATGCTTTTCTTGTGTAAACGGGCCACCGCCTCACTTTCAGCCCATTGGCCGAAGCGGCCTAGCTCCCCGCGCGTGCGCGCCCGCGCTCGCACCCCGCCTCGGCCCGGCCTGCTCCAGCGGCCCAGCCCACGCCGCACGCCTCTCTCTCTCCCTCGCACGCTCAACGCCCCATCCGACCGCGCGCAGACGCGCGACGCCGCGTGGCGGCTGCATGCCGGTGTCGTCCACCGCGTGGACGCCGGTGGGCCCCACGTGCTTGGCTCTGCAGCACCGTGCCTGTGCCTCTGCCTCTACTCCACTCCTCATTTGCTCTATCTCTCTCTCGCTCCCTTTGGAAAACCCGAACGGGAGCAGCACTCACCCACGCTCGCCACCGCTTGCCACTGTCTCCGCCACCGCGTTCCGACGCTGGTGAGCCGCCTCCGCTCGATTGCCCATGCGCCACGCTCTGCCACCTCCTCCTCTCCTCTGAACGAGCCACCGTGTTGTCTTTCTCGCCTACGGTAAGGCTCAATCGAGCGTTTTCCGCACGCGCCACCATGGTCGGGTCACCGAGCTCGCGCTCCGCCGCCGCCACCCTTGCTTCCCCTCTCTCCCCTTGTGTCGTAGTCCTGTGTTCGCCATCTCCTCACAGAACCCGTGCGCACTCTAGCTAGTCCGTTCATGGCCGGGGATGGCCGTTGGCTGTCGATGACTGCCGCGCTGCCGCGACGCCGAGGACGCCAGCGCGTCATGGCCGCGACCGTTCCCCCCCCCCCCTCTGTTCTCTGGGCCAGCGGTCGTGGGCCGAAGCCCCGAGCCAGGCCGGCTCGCCCTCCCCACGCTGGCTGCTGAGACCAAAAACGGTCGTGGGCTGGTGGTTTCCGCTGGACCGGCCCGTTAGTCAAAAAGAAAAATGAGTTTCGGTTTTTCTATTTTTATTTGGAAAGAAAAATACTTTAGAAAAATGTTGTGTACCTATTTTGGCTCTAAAAATTGTGAAACAAATTTTGTAGTGATCCTCATGAGTAGATCTATGGCTTAAAATTATTGCATATTAGTTTTGTGACACTTTTCTATAGAGTTTTATTTAATCATTGAAATTGCTATTTTCTTGAGAAATGCATAATAAATCATAGAAAACTCAGAAAAATATGATTCAAAGTTTGTTACTCTTCTTGTGTACTGTACTTTCTAAGAAAAATATGTTCATGCATATTCTTTAGAAAAATTAGGAGGTGTAGTTCAAGTGCTTGTAATGGCTAATTTTTGTTATTTTTGATAGAGGGAAAAAGTTGTATAAAACATGCATATGATAATTTTTGTATAGTGATTATGTTCTTTGTAGAACATAGGAAAAATGCTAAATCTATTGCTTGATACTTTTCATAATACAAAGTATTTTCATGCTCACTTTTATGCCCTAGCTTGTCATTTTTGTGTAGGCTGTTTTACTAGTCCAAATCCCCTGAAAATTTTATGGTGTGTTACTTGTAGTAATACTATATTACTGTAATTTTTGTAGATTTTTATATGCACCCAAAATACATGTCGTTGTTGTAACCCTAGTTTAAATAGGAATAAAGTATTCTTTATGTAGATTTAGTTTCATAATAAAGCTTTGGTGTATCTTTGAAGCACCAAATCACTTGCTAGTGTTGATTGATAAGTTAATATGTTTGTGTTGATAAAGCGTAGTAGCACTCATGTTAGGGTTATATGCTAGCTAGTGTAAAAATAGACGAGTATTGTTAGCAGAGGTGAAGGCAGGAGATGACATGTGCTTGTAGTATATATTCTTGGATGATGTTGACTACCTTGTAGAAAGGTTTTATCCCTATTATTTACTATAAGTTTCAATGTGTTCATCTTCATATCATGCCATCATGATCATCATACCACCGCATCCGATGCACGGTTTACATATTTACTTGTGCACTTGCATCATACAGGATCGTAGGAGGAGTTGCCAGTAGCAGTTTAGGAGGAGCAGATCGGGTCTGATCCATAAGAAACTCAGGCACAGGAGGTGTCCGAGGTAGATGAGCAAGAAGAGCATCTACCTAAGTGTGTGGACCACCAACCCAGTTCCTTCGAACGAGACAAGCCCCGGAGCATTCTAAGTCTCCTACTTTATAAAAGTAATTCCTTATTTATTTATATGAGGTTATAAATTATGCATTAAGTATAGGAGTTGAGTGAAACCTCTGCTGCATATATTACTATCCTTGCCATATTATTACCTATGAAAGTTTAGGTCGAATACTGCTTAGCCCTGCTTAGACCGATAGCGATCGGTGAATTCCGGTCACCTGAAATGATAGGTGGTTACTAGAATGTTTTAGCTATAGAATGGATGATATCCCGGAAATAATCATGTGTTGATGGATAACTGGAGACCGGATGAAAAAGTTGGAGGTAACTAGACAGGATTCTGGGGTGCTAGTAGTTTTCCGTCTATATCGGTTACGGACCGATCATTGCTTGTCCCTCTTGTCATGTTAAATGCATGCCTCACATTTAGCTGGCCGAATAAAGTACCTTTCGACCGCGAAGCTAGTGACACTTTTCGGATCAGGGTCGGACACTTTTCGGATCAGGGTCAGACTGGTGACGAAGGAGGTTGTACGGGGACGCGAAGAGTAAGCCCAAGGTGCGTCCTGACAGTCGGGCGGTCCCTGGGTAGTGCGGTCCATAATTGTTACCCCACGACGTTTACCTAAAAAGTGTTATTGGTGATCTGTAGCTCACTTGATCGGTGAGTATGGTTTGTGTGAGTAATAAATCACCAGCTGATTAGGAATCGATTCGAATCGCCATCTCTCCTGGATAGTGAGCACTTGACTTGAGTTACGGCATCATAGTAATGATGATGGAACACTTATGGTTATATGGGTGAGGTTGGAAATGCTAAATTTAAGTGGTAACAGGATGTTATCGGTTAATCAAGTGATTGCTATAGTATAGGTGCTTACCTAGATGGATAAGTTATAATAAACCTGAGGCAAATTATTTAAAATGGTTTAGTCAGGATAGCTCACGTTTTTCGCAAATGAGTCAGCTAGCTCACTAAAAGAAAGCTTTGCATAATCCTTGGTGTCACTTTATTTTGGTTCAAGACGGGTAAGTCTAGCTGAGTCCTTTCTCGTACTCAGGGTGTTGTTCCTATTGTTGTTGCAGATGGTCAGATGTACTACGGTTATTGCGTCAACTGTCTGTATCCGGCGATGGGCGACAACTAGGACCAAGGGCAATGGTCACTCCGTATGTCTTATCTAATGCTTTTGTGGAAAGTGACTATCTTCTAGCACTGTATTTGAATTAAGAGTGTGTGTGTGTTTTATGAAACTATTTGCTTCCGCTACTTTATTTTGAACTTGGTTTGTAATAACTTATATTCTAAACTCCGATGTATTCAACTGTCATTGCGAACTTTATGTAAGATGTGACTGTGGCTGCTAAACTTGTACAATCTCGGTTTGTATGTTGGTTGGTTTGAAATCCTTCGTGGTTTCATGGACTACCGGGTTATACGGGCTTAAGTTTGTTAAATTTTCTGCCTCGGCGGGTGATTTTCTTACTTAATTTCGTATAATTGGTCGGTTCTGTTACAGCGCCCATTCTCATCGATGGGACAGACATGACCGTGCACAATGAACAGGAGTATGGGAATCGCGCTCTGATCCAACATGACTCCGGTTATTCCACCACGATGATGACCATACCTCTACAACGACGGAGGTAACGGCAACTATACCACCTAACCCCCTCTCTACGCAAATCCGGACGCACGCACCGCCCATCCTCGACGGCACAGAGGCACACAGGACGAAGCATGGCCACATCATGTTGCACCAGCAGATGGAGAGGCCAAAAGCTTAACACCCATAATATCTCTGCGCTACAGGGGAAGCTGCTCACACCGGATAAGGAGGAAGACGGCCGCACCTGAGGCCATCTTTTTTTGTTTTTCTCTTTCATCTTTTCTCCATTTCACCTTTTTTACCACAAATGTAACCCGAGCCCTCTCCTTGGGAGCTACAAAAGGGGAGGCAGGGGCGACATCTAGGACAAGGAGAACACATCTCGCTAAGACACACACACTCCACTGAAGAAACCCGGGATCTGTTCCCTCTCTCAAAAGCTTGTAACCCCTACTATGAGCACTCCAGTGTAAGGCAACACGGACAACAGTAGAATCACTGGACGTAGGGTCATTCTTGCCCGAACCAGTATAAACCCTTGTATCCGCTTTGCACACCATCCATACCTAGACGCGTAGATACAAATTCACTCGTCCAGTGTCTAGGACGCGGTTCTAGACACCGACAGATGCGAGACACATTTTGTCTATCCTGCTAAAAATGGCATGGAGGATAGTTTGACATGGCTGATTTGAAAGGGAGTTTCAATGTAAAATCTGTGTACCATATTTTAATAGACAAAAAAGAACAATCAAGAACAAGACAATTGTTCATCGAAGGTGAATCAAATTTTTTATAGTCTTCCGCTACGTATGGATGTCCAACATCAGGGAATAGAAATTGACATAAGATGACATTGTTGTTTAAATGAGGATGGGACCATTGCTTTCTTAAATGCAAATTTGTCAAGAAATGTTTTAGAGCAATTAACTTAGAGGAGGCTTGCCTGGATTTGGTCGAAGTAAAGTTGCAGAACAGGTTGCTACCAAAATTCTTTCTCTAGATGATGACAAAAATGAATCTCTTGTGGTTAGTCTTCTATGGGCATGGTGGAATGCACAAGATGAATCGAATGCAGGGGATAAGATGCTTTCCACCAAAGAGATAATATACAAGTCCAAGCCATGAAATCTCATAAAAGTCTTTATGCATAGGAGAAGTCAAATAAGAAACATAAAATGGAAACAGTTTGGAGTCCTCTCCACTACCTGACACCGCGAAGATTAATTTCGATGGAGCTTGTTTAGTGTGTCTTTGGTTTAAAGACGAGGTGGGATAGAATGGTTCCATCCCTAGATGAGATCGTACTAGCTAGTGTTTGGTTGAGAGGGATGGGTTCGTTTCTATTTTTCGTTTGGTTGAGGTGATGGAGTGTAATGGGATGGATGGAATATTAACACCTTCAGCTACAGTCATCCGGGCCCCAAACGTTAGCGGTGGACCCCATTGACCAACCTTATCTTCTTCCCTTCCCTTCCCACCACCACCGCCCCAACGCCCGCCCCATGCACCACCGCTGCCCACCTACGCCCCACCTCGACCCTAGCGCACCACAATCACCCACTCACACCCCACCTCCGCCCCAGCGCCCCCTCCGACCACCGCCTGCCTGTGTCCCACCTCCACCCCAGCGTACCACCGTTGTCTGCCTGTGCCCCACCTCCGCCCCAGTGTACAACCACCGCCATAGCGCCACCCTCGCCCCATACCACGGGCGCTCGCACGCAACACTGCCGCCCAACGACCCAACATAGTTCGTTAGGGCTCTAGTAGCAACCATGGATGAAGGGCGCCGCCACGAGCTCCTGTCATCGCAGGAGGGTGGACGGCCACAAACTCGCGTCGTCGAAGGAGGGGTGCGGCCGCAAGCTCGGTTGATGTCATTGGAGCCAAAGCCACTATCCACGCGTGGGGACGGGAGGTACGCAAACGGACGAGGGCGATGTACACAAGGGACAAGTCCATCCCCACAACTTCAAGGGATGGGGGGACCCGAATCTGAGGGGAATATCCCCCTTGGGGACGGCCCAATCCTCGCTATTCCCAAAACCAAACATCCTTAGAAACAAGTTCACCTCGTCCTGTCCCCAGAACGAAACACACGTTTATAGAAAGAGACCAAAAGTGCATGGAGTTTCATTTGAGGGATAACAAAGGATCAGTGGTGATGGCCAGCATGGGAAGAATGACTGTGTTTCATGATGCTTTAAGTGCAGAGATTCATGGGTGCTTTGTAGCTCTAACTGCAACGATGGATCAAGGTATGTCTCATATTCTTTTAGAAGCAGACTCAACAATTCTAATAGATGCTCTCTAATCCGATGCCTATGATTTTCTGGTTGCTGGTGTTCTTATTAGAGCAGCAAAAATTCTTATTTCCATGAATTTTGCACAAGTTAATGTGGTCTAGGTGCCATTATCTTGTAATGGGTGTGCATGTGAACTTGCTCGTGTTGGTTTGAATTGGTCCCTGGATCAATCTCATATTTGGGATTGATCCCCTCTTACAGTTTGTATAATGTTTGCTGGCTCATAATTTAAGAGAAACTCCAAGTGTTTCCTATAGTTAACTTGCTAAACCAATAAATTTAGCGAGTTAACAAAATAAGTAGCAACCTCAACTTATTTTTCTTTTCAATAGTTTTCTATATTTAGCTTCGTAAACGATTTAGAACCCCAAACTATTTTTATAACCAACTATAGATTTAAAATCGGGAGTTGTTCCTGAAGGGTGTGTAATAAAATCCGCTCGCTCTAAGTGAACCCCCAAATCCCCAATACGGCAATAAAATGCGTGGTCTGCTCTCAAAAGAAAAAGAAAAGCACACTATCCGCGCCAGGGTGTGTAACCTGTAACGCGACTTCTGGCCTGTGACAGTGCCTTCAAAAATTGAACTCCTGGCTTGTGCTAGCCAAGCCGAAAAAATTAGAAGTACTTCCAGTTCTTCCGGCCCACGTGTCGTGGGAGAGCGCGCACACCCGTAGCGGCAGCGCAATTTTGACCGGCTTGAGCGAGCGTATATATCCGCACGGCCTTTGGGCAGTCCGGCAGATCGGAAGCGCGTAGATGAGCCGCCAAGCAGCTTGGCCCGCCCGCGGTTGGAATAATTTCAGGCCCCGTCGCCGGCGGTCGGCCGTTGTAAGATGGCACGGCCGGCAAAGATTCCAGCTGATATAGATCAGTTGGAAAAGACTCTCGATGGATGGTCCGGCCGGGTCCTCTCTCTGCACTTGTGCACGAGGACTCCTGCAGTCCTGCTTGCGCAAGTAGCTTAGCAACTTGCCTGCTGCAACTGCAACAAGCAGACATATATATACATTGGCAACCTGCCATTCTGGCACCATCATTCAGCAGGTGGGCCAGCAGTGTCTCTCCAAACTCGATCTTCACAACTACTAGTAGGTAGTAGTGCAATTAGCGCCTTATTAACGGCGTATAAACATGGAGTATATGCATATTGCTGCTACATGCCCTGCAGCTTTCATCAGATATATACCAAGTTGTTCTTAAACTTTATTATTAAGAAGGGGACCTTTTCAACTCTCAGTAGTGGTTAGCAAAACATGCATATGCATGCACGCGATGATTACTTTGATGGTTATTAGCTACGTAGTTTAATGCTGCACGTTGAGATTTCCGGGTACACAGCACACAGAAAGCTTATTAGCTTCTGTCATCGCACGTGTACTACCGTACGTTGGATTGTTAACCTTCGGAGTTCGAATTACATTCAGATATACGACGGAAGACTGACACGCTGCGTAGCACCAATCAATAAGACAGATATTGCATTTTTTCCGCTACCTACGGATCGTGTACAAGAAAGGTCAGGCATGAAGGACGATATCCTGATATAGATGAGTGTCTGATTACTATCTACTAGTAGTATAATAGATCGCCATGATTTTGTGATCTGCATTTTTTTTCCTGGAGAAAGGTCAAAGTGGCGTCCATGTGTTAACTTATATCAATATAATCCATGAATGCACTACTATGTTCATATTATATATATATGTATATATATATATATATATATATATATATATATATATATATATATATATATATATATATATATATATATAGTCAACTAGAGGAACGAAAATAATTTTGAAAAAAAAAATTACACCTCTATATAGAATTGTTGGTCTGTGTGGGTATGTGTGGACTGCACTGACAGATTAAATGGCACCTTCATACCTTCTTACAGCCTATTTTGCACGACTGCACTATAACATATAACCAAGAGATCAATGCTTATTAAATCACTTAGGAGCGAGGCAGTTATTTACCAAATGGCTTGGATGGTTGACACAACTATACAAGTGAGTTTGTACTATGAAGAAAACAAGTATAATCGTGTAATTTACCATATATTTTGTTGAAAATTTTTTTTGAACACTTCAACGGGGGGTGTTACCCCACCTGATTTTATAGATATATGGCCCGTGTTACATGATTACAAATTTACAAGGGGGGTGGGAGGGGGCACCGCTGCAAAGTTTTGGCTAAGAGAAAAATAGCAAAAGCTAAGGGCACAGATGGTCGGAGACCGTTTAGAAACTCATCGCTTGATCAAACAATCTGCACCACTCATTAACTACCATTTTATCTCTTTTTGGCATTCTGGCACGCCATTGGTTTGCTTCAGATTTAGAAGATAGGATAACTTGTCTCAGATTGAGTGCCTCACCGCGGAAGACGAACCTATTTCTCCGCTTCCAGAGTTGCCAGTAGCACAGGATGATGTTGTTGACATTTTTACACCAAGTGAGTTTGAAAATGTCCAAGAAAAATGAGCTATGGGCAATACTCCAACTCAATTGAGGAATATAAAAAGAAAAGGACACTATATATCATAGTTATTTGTGAAGTTTTCTACTATCATAGATTGAAAATGTTGATAACATGTAGAGGTTGATAGACATTCCACCATTACATCTATAAATTCTAATACATTAGACATCTATATATAGTACTACATCTCCATTCCAAATTATAATAAGTTCTTTTAGCTTTTCTAGATGCGTAGTTTTTATAAGTTCTTTTAGCTTTTCTAGATGCATAATTTTTATTATCTATCTTAGATATAGCTACGTGCAAAGAAAAAGTTATGTGCCTAGAAAAGTTAAAACGACTCACAAATTTAAAGAGTAAAACTTAGAGCGTCCCAAAGATGAGTCGAAATCTCTAGCATCTACTATATTTTACACCACTTGGATGAGAGAGAACACGAAAAATGCACTCACTAGTGAGTCCTTAAGAAGCTAGCTCGCACGGAATCCAAAAGGCTCGCTTTCTCTGACCCTCAAGTCCCTTCTCATCTATACCGATTTGAATTCAACCGGTCTATCGCTGGGGACACCCTTATGGCCACCCATGCACTGCACGGTACATGCGCAAAGTGCAAGGTTCTATGAATATGTCTGTACATAGACTCCATATGCTAGGGGTGAACTAAATTTAAGAGTAATTAAGTTCACACATGTGATAATTATAATGTAATTCATGTTTGTGTGTGTGAGAGGGAGAGCACATGAATTTTCTGAACCTCGATCTAGCAGAAATGCCACCTTGCATGTATATAAAAGACTCTGTTCCCATGCATTAAGCCATCGCTGTGCACTGCATTTTTTTTTAAAAAAAAATAAATAATAATATTTCAGTCTCCAAAATTCACTGAGTGAACGAGTATAACCGTTTAACAAGACCCACACCACATAGGCTAACATCCACCAAATGCGCATAGAATACAGGTGCGACTTATCAAAAGGTATACACAGTTGCACACACATAAATTTGAATGCATGCAAACCTTGTACACAGCCGTAACTGACATGGATGCAGACTGTCTTTGCTGAAAATGTGCATATGCATGCAAAATTTTCATTGTGCCGAACAAATATGTGGTACAGTGAGACGACACCATGGAACATTCATCAACATCTATCGTTCTCGCTAGCAACTGTCTTCATCTAATTCTCTTATATATCCTGAACATTCTGAAATATAGTACGCGCGCGCGCGCGCGTGTGTGTTCTTTTCTGAATTGAGCAATGCTGATTGATTGCTGTATCTCATATGCATGCATGCTTGCAGCATCACGGTGAGAAGAACCAGTAATTCTATGCTATATACCAAAATTTACGCAATAATATTGTACAAAATAACTAGGTAGCCAGCATCACCAAATAAATCCAGCTGGTACTTGATTGTTCAGTAAGTCAATTACACATCGTCACACTGTGACTCAACAAAGAATTTGCACATGTGTGCAGCCTCTTTTTCTTATATATATGATCCATGATATGCATGCATTTTACACACAAGACTGCAAGCCCTTTAATTAGTTCTTGTGGCACAAACAATCAGGTATATATATAGCTTAACTGAGAGGTACGGTAGAGGGCCAGTATATCATCATAGCTTGAGCTCAAGGTCTACCTCTTGATCATCTAAGTTCGACGAGTCTGCCGTTTGATTTAGATCGTACGGTCTGTTCAAGCAAATTGATTCCTGCAGAAATGAAGTGTGGCAACATTGCAACATGAGCTTCAATAAGTTATCGACGAGACTGAAACCACATACACATTTTTTTTATTATTATTTCAGACATACTGCATCCATTTTAGAGCCCTGACTTTTCTAGATATCTAATAAAAGCTATGTATTTAGACATAGTATATATTTAGATGCATAGCAGAAACTATGTATATATCTAGAAAAGTCGGAACGCCTTATAATTTAGAACATAGGGGGTAAATAAGTACCTGAGGATTGAAGAGAGGCAAGGTGGCATTGCTCGGATGAGAATAACGTGCTTCTGAACCATAGATAGTGCCATGGTAATTTGGTGACCTGAAGGTAATAAGGGAGATGCATGCTCACGTGTTACTGCAGTATATATATCATCTGTGTGTTTGGCAAGGTCCTTTATTTGATACATGATCACAGTGCAAGTGAACATGCATGAACCCTTGACTATATATAGCGCCTTGTACATGTGTACGCACCGTACCTGATGATGGGATTGGTTTGAAATTCACCATATCTCATGTCTCCAGATGTCTCTCCATATGCCATCTACGTACAACAGACACATAATTGAGGTTAGGTCGCACCAGCAGCAGCAGCTGTAAGATATGCAGGCAGCTGGCTAAGCCATCACGTGCATGGGAGAATAAAATCTTCTGATCTGCACTGATACTCTCTTGTTCATCTTTTAGCGTTAGGCTCAATTATTATGCACTCTTTGCTCATCTTTTAGGCTTCATGATCTATCATTCCATGGCCCAAAAGTAATATATGGTGCATTCTTCATTTAGTAGTACACCAGTACTTGCAAAAGCACCGCAAAATTAAATGTACTAAAAAGGAGCAGCAATACCAAATTGTTTGGCTAGCTTTTCTGATTTTATTTCAGTCTGCTGGTGCACTATATATACACAAGTGAATTAGGAACACAAAAATGCATGTTTATTTGCCTTTGTTAATCACTGAATAGGATGTCTAAATTAATCTAGAAGATATAACTTAATTATACTTCTATCTTAATTACAATGATGCACAAATCTTTTACGTATCCGAGAAAAATCTAGAAGATGTAGCTCGAATAGTTTCTAGGAAAAAAAAGAAAATAGAAACTACGTACATATAGACAGCTAACTTTTTTTAGAGTTTTTATAGACAACTAATTTGCGTGATCTCTGCTAGTAAATAGCAGTATACACCTGCTGAACTATATACTATTTGTGAGGCATTTGCGATGCGTACCGCAAGATGATGAGTCGGACGATGAATCGGGTAGGAGGACGATGAAACACCGATGTTGGCAGCATAGAAGGCGGAGGAGGATGGAGACGAAGGTAGCGAGTGAGACAGCCGCGAGTCTTCCTGCTCGATCGATCCATCAATCAATTACAAATAGAATCATCACAGCAAATTAGGAACTCCAGACCTAGCTAATAGCCATGGCTATTGCAGAAGAACCAAATTATGGCCAAACGAACGGTAATTACCAAGTTGAAGCTACCAGTTCTGTGGATCGGAGGCGGGTGACCAAGAGGGCGGTGCAAGTACTCGGCCATCTCGCTCTGTATCCTGATCTTCTCCAGCTGCGCCACGCCGAGCCCTCGCTGCGGCTGCCTCGGCTTGTCGGAGCTGCTGCCGCTGCCGCCGCCTCTCTTGCCCTTCCTGGACCTCCCCCTTCCCCATTCCATGCTGTCCCCGGACCCGGAATTGCTTGCACTCATGGATCCCGGCTGGTCGGCCCCTTGGTAGCCACACACACACACGTCTCTCTAGACCTAGAACTAGAAGAAGAAGACCAAGAAATGGGAGCAATGCAAGCTAGCTACAAAAGAAAGGAGGAGAGACGATGGATGGTGTAAAGAAGGCTCTTAAAAGTGAAAGGGAGAGATCCCCTACACGCGCAATACCCCCCCCCCCCCCCCCCCCCCCCCCCCCATTAATTAAAAGGAGACAGCCGATTTCCTCCATTTTTTAATCGGATTTGTTAGTTTAATCCGTGTAGTGGCAATGTGGGCTCACACTGCTAGCATAGATAGAGAGAGAGAGTCAGCCATGTGCAGCACGACTAATAAAATAAAAAGGAGAAAATAAACCAATTTAATTTGCATTGGCTCCTTGGTTTTGATAGGTTCGCAGACGATCTTGGGGCATCTTTGTCAGCAAATTTAAATGAAATGAAACACTGATACTGTAATTCACATCCTCCTCAAATTTACGTTGAACTGCTGGAGTAGAACAGAAACGGAAGAAGGTGCAATTGCATGCATTAAATTTAAAGAGAAGTTGTCTGTTAATGTAGTTGCATCCACCTTTCGATAACGATTCCTAGCTAGCTGCCTTTCAATAATGAATGCTTCTGTTGGACGGTGAGTGAACTGAAAGGGTCTGTGATCTTGGATTCTTGATGTGTCAAGAAAGTACCCCAGTGGATTCGATTCGTGGTTGAAATGATAGTTTGGGGCTTTGGGCTTTATTTCACCATAACATCAGGTGATTGGTGACGCTTTCTTTTTTATTTGTTCATTCTCACCAACAAAACAACTTACTCCTACGTATATGTATGCAGCTCAGTGAAAATTTGATGAGATACAATATATAATAACTGAACTAATAATAACAAAAGGTAACAACGATGATATAGGGTGTGTTTAGTTCTATCCAAAATGCCAAATTTTTCATAGAGTGGGTGAGAGCTTTTTGGCTTTTTTGGGCCTCTTGAGGACAAAATCCAAAATGGAGAATGGATACTTTTTTGCTAAAAATTTTGCATGGTGTTTAGTTCCATTTTGCAAAATAATGGGTCCAAACCTAAAATTTTTTAGGTGAAATGAGGAACTAAACACACCCATAGAATAAATGAATGATCAGACAAGTGGAGAGACATTTATATATATTCTCAAAAATAAAATAAAATAAAATAAAATAACACAACTGGACCGAGACTGAGAGACAGGGGACAGAATTGTAAGTGCCTGCCAAATCAAATCAAAACACGCGATTAAAGTAGCAAAGTGGATACGCGCATGGTGGATTATTTTGGGGGGGGGGGGGGGGGGGGGGGGGGGGGGGGGATATATAGTACTATGGCAACATGTACGATTATCTAAAAGAGATTCTCATTTAGTAATGTGTGTAGGGGAGGGAGATGGAGCAAATCTTCTGGGCGATCTCGGGAATCAGAAGCTTCGCTGGTTGCCTGCATGGAGACTCATCAGGCTGCTGGCTGCTGATCTCTCGATCGGACAGGACATGCATGGGGGGGTGCTGGGGGTGGGATATCACAGATTAGGTGGGAAGGATCGTCCTTGATCCAACACAAAGTCACAAACCACACACTAATGGCATTTATATGTCATCAGCAGCATGCAGGGCCCAAACCACAAACATGTACACACACCTGCAGCTCCTGCTATTATGTGCTCCAACCACTTGCTAGTTGCTACAGTTCCGGCCGGTCGTCGTAGATTTGGGTTTCACGTGCGGCCTGGATCTCTGCTTGCATTGCATTGCATTGCACAGCACTGCACTGCATTCGTGTGGTGACAATGATAACACGCATCAGTCGAGAATTGACAGTCTCTAGCTAGGGCTGGGGAATAAAACTCATTATAATATAATGCATGCAGTGTAGCAAACTGGATTACTGGAAGAACAATGTACAAAGAGGTTGCATAAACACACATCATCACGGCATTATATGTATTAGCCGAATGAATAAGAAATTGGTTTGATTTTCCTTTTTGACATTTTTTAAAGGATTTTTAGAGATCTGCAGCATCCGACGCTCGCAGAACTCCTTAAAGGGAACAGCACCTAACTCTTGAGAAGGCAAGATCAGGCTGATCACCATAGTTAATTGATTGGGCCGTTTTCTGAGCAATAATGTGGGTTAGAAAAACAGCAGCACGCTGTGCATGCTTGATGCTCCTCCTCTATTAATGTTTAGCTGCATGTGTGTAGCGCAGCTTTTCGAGACTAATTGCTCCTGATTTTGTTAAATACAATACTATTGCTTTCACCTCCAAGCAGAGAGAGAGAGCAACACTGAATGGTCGTGCGTGCTTGTAGGGATGAAAACGATCGGAAACGATCGATAGAAGGCCAAATCATTTTCGTTTTTATATTTTTTTTCTCGAAAACGAAATCGATACGATATTGTTGGAAACGAATACGGCGCCGATATTCCAGTAATTTCGAAAACGATAGTAGTCGATCGGAAAATACATCGATAACGATAAGAATCCATGAGAACGGTATCTAAAAAACGATAAACACGCCAAACTGTAGAACATGAGAAGATCCATATAACTCGACCTATCTCACATGACAATAATAAATAAAGCCATAATTGACAAGATCACAAGCTGAAACCACACAATTCACATAATCTTAGGTCTCAAATAGTGGCAAACAACGCAACAGTATGACAATTCTTGACAAAGATATAAATAAACGATCATGTTCTAAGTTGACTCGACATAAATAGTGATCAAAACATGAATTATTAGAGTTCCTTTTTCAGTGGAGGCTGTAACCTGTAGGTTTCTTAAAGATGAACGTCAGGCATGTCATCGTCGTCCCCGGCCACATCTTCACATCCATATTCTGAGTATTCATCCTACATAGTTTGTGATAGATACATACATATGTTAGTTCTCATACAAGGCAACTGTAGATGAGTTAGTAACAAGCATCATATTAATGTACGGAGATATGTAAGGCTCGTAGCAATAGACGTATTAGCGCAATAGTGCTAATAAGAAATAAAAATCTGAGAAACACATAGCTAATAAGAAGCAAACACAATATATGTATGTGTCGCAGGTAGCAGCCAACACATCATATACAAGGTAAAGGCTAGAAAAAAGAACCTCGAGTGTTGATTGCCTTCTTGTTATACACATGAAATACTTCCGTTAGATAGTTCCTTTCCAAAAATTATTTGCCTTCTGTGCAGATGTGATCCTTTCAAAAAAAATTGTCTTGTGTGCTTGCAGCTTGCGTGTACAGATGTGATCATTTCCAAAAAAAAATTGTCTTGTGTGCTTGCATGTGTAATGCGTTGTATATATCTATAAGTAAATAAGGATTCATTAGTTAAAGGCCTTTGAATCGGTAATTACCGACGGTAAATTACCGGTTAAAACGGGAATCTTCGAAAACGATCGGAAAAAGGCAAAATCATTTTCGCTTTCGTTTCTGATTATTTTTACCGTTATCATTTTCATTTTTTCGGTTACCGCTATCATTTTCGTTTAGGCATAAAAATCGAAAAAAAACTCAAAAACGATTTCGAAAAATCGGATATTATCATTTTCGTTTTCATCCCTACGTGCTTGAATGCAAGATGAGATCTCGCGGCACAAAGAAAGAAAGAATGAATGCTATCTTCTGCTGTTCCACGTCAGCTAAAGAAGGGAGGCTGCTAGCTATGGCTGTGTTTAGTCGAGAAAGTTTGGGCAAAAAGTTACTGTAGCACTTTTCGTTGTTATTTAGTAAAATTTATCCAACTATGGATTAATTAGACTCAAAAGATTCGTCTCGAACTTTACAGACAAACTATGCAATTAATTATTTTTTTACCTATATTTAATGCTACATGCATGCGTTTAAAGATTCGATGTGATGGGTGGAAGAGAAAATATTTTGGGTTTGGATGGCAACTAAACAGGACCTATATGTACAATGTACTACTCCTACTACCTGCTACTTTAGAAGCTGAGTCCGGCCGGCGCCCCTAGATGTTCAGAAAAGCTGAAACAGGATCTGTATATATTAGGGGTGTTTGGTTGAGAAGTTAAAGTTCAACTAACACTGTAACACTTTCGTCTTATTTAATAAAAAGTTTTTAATTTTAGACTAATTAGGCTTAATAGATTCATCTTATAAATTACTCCTAATCTGTACCGACATGCATGTCATTAGTCTATATTTAGTACTCCATGCATTTGAGGAAACATTGATGTGACGGGAGTTAAACTTTAACTCCTACAAACAAACAGGCCCTTAACCAGCAGGCTATTTCTTCTAGTATCGTACATGGAATAAAGGCAGGCTAGATCAAATATATATTATTAGATAGATTAACCTATTGGGATAAAGAATCACGTACAGTATGTGCAGTGCTTGCACACCAGCATCAATGCAAAGAGAACTTTTGCTGCCCACCGACAGAGCAAAGTTAGCTAGGGAAATTGTAATGCAATTCAGCCCTATATACATTCCATGACCAGCCCTATTTTGAGTTGACATATAATGAGTATAGTAATTTACAAGATTACTAAACTCTTGGTAAGTGATTTTTTTTAGATAACAGAAAAATCCGGCTTCATCCCCAAAATAGAGGGATCAAACCAGACTCTCGATACAGTAGGCTTGCACACTCGAGCAACCAAACAACCAAGCTCTATAGTTTACAAAGCAATCAAGTGATTTGCTATAACACTTTGGTAAATATCATCACAAGCTAGTATATAGAAACAAATGCACCGTACTCCCCCGGTTCTGTAATACAGTGCATTCTAGCATTCAGAATTTGTTCTCAAATATAATGCATTCCAGAGGACAAAAACCCATTTTACATTAAATATTTTTCATTTATCAACCAATCACTATTAATCATGTTGATGATAATGTCTGATTAGGAAATAAATGAGGGTACATGTATCTATTATGTTCTCTCTTAATTTATCTTAAAATTCCTAGAATGCACTATATTACAGGACAGAGGGAGTAAATGTGTATTCACTTTATGTGTGTGTGTGTCATGTATATATGCACTAGATGTGAGATCAAAGCACAACTAAAAAAAGGACATGAAATCCACTTCTCATTAATTATATTCCTCGCTAATAGTCCTAACCTGCAAGGTGCAGTTATCTGTTCCATATATAATTTAGTCATGCTTGACAAATTGACTACCCTAGATATTGCAATCGTAATCATTTCTACGCAGAAAAATATGTTACAATCTTATTAAGATGGAATTAGTTGATAAGCACATGATGTGTGTGGACACGGATTAGCCATACGCCTTTCTCGCTCACAAACACCACACAAGATTAATGACTCGCTGTCACGCTAATCACCTTGTATATATGCTTATATATATATATATATATCTTAATTGGTCAGTAGCTTGCGGCTTAATTGATACTCTGATTTTCTTTCTAGAGGAGGAGGATAATTGGAATAAACAAAAGAAGAATTGCAAGTTCTCGGCTGCTACCATGCCGAGGATTAAAAAAAGTGGCAGGAAGGTGATGATGGCAAGCAACAAGTGTCACGGTGACTTGTAGAGCCATTGACTAATGCAGTGATGCTATGTCCTGATGCCGTTGTCGGATGGCTGCATTTCGCATATATAATTGGATGCCATTTAACAATATTGTTTAATTAGATGGCTTTGTCCCTCACTAAACCATGTGTGCTTTTGTAGCTGTTGTTGTTAGTATTATATTATGGATCTGTTTGGATTTATAGAGCTAATAGTTAGCTGCTAATAATTAGCTCCTTTGGTTCAAAAGGATCCAGCTAATTGTTAGCTGAATATTCAAACAATAACTATATATATTTTACTAGTTGGACTAAACCAGCTATAATAGCAACTCATAGTTACCTAGCTAATATTAGATGTGGGCAATTAGCTAGCTAGTTAACTATAGGCAGCTAATGGATTCAAACAAACCTATGTCACCCGTGCCACCGCGCGCCATCTGTGGATGCATTCGTGGCATCAATCACAAACAGCAGAAGCTCCCGCGTTGAGCATAAGAAAATTCTTTTCAGTCATCAACTCATAATCAAAAAGAGAAAAGAAGGAGAAAAAAAAAAGGAAAAAAAAAGACCACAGAAGAAGCCCCTGCACGAATCCCAGTGCGATGTTATGGGCCTACGGTCCTTCCGTCAAATGGTTATGGGCCCGTGTCAATCTCCCTTTCCCGGTCCACATCACACCCTCCATCCATCGTCAAAGGTCCAACGGGGCACTGGCGACGACGACGGCAGAAGCAGCGCAGTGGAAACGTGGAATCCGCGAGGAGTTGTTGGATTTCGACGCGAGCAGGCAGAGGCGCAGAGCTGAGCAGCAGGTGTCGCAATAATTGACGAGGCGCACCATTTCGCGGCAGGGAAAGGCAAGCTGTGTTTAAGTTTCATTAAAAAGTGTATTATGTAAAAAAAAATTCATGTTACATTAAATTTGTGATACATGTATGGAGTATTAAATATGGATAAAATCAAAAACTAATTGCACAGTTTGGTTGTACTTTACGAGACGAACATTTTGAGCCTAATTAGTCAACGGTTAGACTATTATTACCAAATACAAACAAAATACTACAGTATCACTACAAAAACTAATTGCACAGTTTGGTTGTACTTTGCGAGACGAACGTTTTGAGCCTAATTAATCAACAGTTAGACTGGCCAAATGGGAAGTTTTGTGTCAACCCAAAGAGCAGGGTGGGTTAGACATACAAAACTTGGATATACAAAACAAATGCTTGCTAAGCAAATGGCTCTTCAAGTTATTGAATGAAGAAGGCATGTGGCAGGAACTTTTAAGGAACAAATACATCAAAGACAAGACTCTAAGGAGCTGTGTTAAAAAACTAACAGACTCTCATTTTTGGAAAAGTTTGATGAAGGTCAAAGACTCTTTCATGGACTTTGGCTCGTTTAAAGTGAAAGATGGGTCATAAACTAGGTTCTGGATAGACACTTGGTTGGGAAATAAACCTCTTAAAGACAGATTTCCTGCGTTGTTTAATATAGTAAGGAGAAAACAAGATTCTGTGGCACACGTGCTTGGTTCTTCGTCACTAAATATTTCTTTTAGACGAAATTTAGTGGGGGCGAGCCTAAGAGATTGGCATAGAATTGTTGCTTCTGTACATGATATTAACTTACTAGAGGAAAAAGATGTCTTTATGTGGGGTTTGAACACATCTGGAAGCTTTACGGTCAGGTCTATGTATGCTATGTTAATTAACAATGAGGTCCGAGTGTCACAAGACATATGGCAAATTAAAGTACCAATGAAAATAAAAGTTTTTCTATGGTATCTAAAGAAAGGGGTGATTTTAACTAAAGATGACTTAGTTAGGAGAAACTGGAATGGTGATAAGAAATGTTGCTTCTGTCATTCTCCAGAATCCATACAACATCTCTTTTTAGATTGTGCTTATGCCAAATTCCTGTGGCGCGCTGTACATATGCTTTTTGGAATTTCACCACCCCGAGACATGAATGACCTTTTCATTAGGTGGTCAAAAGTAGCAACCAAAAGATATAATTCATTGTTATTAACAGCAGCATCAACGCTTTGTTGGGCAATTTTGATAACAAGGAACGAGGTGGTTTTTGACAAATGTAGACCAAAATCGTTTTTGCAGGTTCTTTTCAGGGGAACGCACTGGCTTCGGGAGTGGGCAAGATTGCAGCGGCGTGATGATCTGCGGGAGCAGCTGACTCTCGCTGGACAGCATTTAGAGACTTCAGCTCTGCAATTTTTCAGTTCCAATGGATGGTTATCTACAAGACATATTGGTCGTGTTTAGTCGAAACCTTTTTTTTTTGTTCCGGTTGTCTGTTTGGTTGGCTTTAAACCTTTACCTGCAGTCCGCGTGTGTGCCCTCGGGCGATTCTTTGTAATAATTGGCCTGATTCTATCTGTTGATAGATAAAGCCGGATATGAACTATCCATTATCTAAAAAAACAAATACAAACGAAATGCTACTGTGTCACTGGTTGACACTAAAACCGGAAAAGGAGATGGAACAGGACGCGCCGCCTGCCGCGACGCCATTGGGGCTGGCAGGGCAGCAGCTCTCCGGTCTCCAGCAGGCAGGGGGGCTCTGTAAAAGCCTAGTCACGCACACACTACAGTCTCGTCAAGACGTCAACCCAGCGTCAGTCAGTCGGTCGGTCAGTCATTCAGAACCGTACATGGACATCACCAAACGGAGCCTGAAGTCAACTCGACGATGAGGCGACTTCTGCGTGGAAAAGCAGATGCCAAAGCTAGGGAGACGGCAAACGGGCAAAGGCATGGCAGGAAGGATGGCAAAGTAGGCGCTGTTGCCTTGCCATCGCTGAATCTGGAATCCTTGCCGTGCCGAGAAAGGCGCGGCTCGGCAGTTGGGCTAGCCCGGCTCCGCTGCACTGCACCGGCGGCGTGTCTGGCCAGCAGAAGAATGGATAATCTGCAGTCGAACACTGTGCATTGGCGTGCTGGCGCCCTGGCATGCAATGCAAACTTCTACATGCCCTTGTTTAGTTCAAAAAACTTTCCCAAAAAGTGTTACAGTAGCCGTCACATCGAATCTTTGAATACATGTATGGAGCATTAAATGTAGGTAAAAAAATAACTAATTGTACAATTTGTCTGTAAATGTCGAGACGAATCTTTTGAGCCTAGTTAGTCTATGGTTGAATAAATTTTGTCAAATAACAACGAAAGTGCTACATGAATTTTTCCAAAAAAATTTCACAATCTGGAATCCATTGGCACGCTGGTTCTCTCACTTCAGGGCCTTCGCCACTGCCGCGTTGGGACGAGATACGAGAGTGAGGAAATTGCTACTGACAGTGGTTTCAGAATTATGGAATAAATAATCTGAGGTTAGTCTCGGTGGTAGTTTCATATGAGTTTTATTTACATTAAATAGGTTGACGTAGACATTTTTTATTTTTATTTTTTTTCAAATTAGGGTGCAGAGTCCCCATTCCCACTCACTTAGCGGAAATACGTGGGCATCGGACTTCGAACCCGGATGGCCGAGCTCACGCTGTGAGTCTCAGACCAAACGAGCTTGCAGTTTATTTAATAAAAGAAAGAAGAAATGAGTTTTATCTAGATGAAACTCTCTTGGCACGATTACTAACTATCTATGAGTTATAAAATTAAATATCTATAAAACTCTGTAATGGAACTTTGCATTAAGAGTGGGTGTTTCATCCAAGTTTCATTATCACGATAACAACGCTATAAAACTATACGCTGAGACGGTCTTACGTTACAACAGATCAAAGATGAACAGACAACTTTCGGCAAAGCGCTATGTGCCTCTCAAAACATGGATAGACATTGTTCTATCTATTCTTTATTGTATAGTTTTCTCTATAATAGGAGTAAAGCACCGTATGAAGATCATTCCAACATATGGATTAGCATTTAAAAAAAAGCATATATAGATAGATAAGCCGTGCTCTCTATTTCTATTGCAGTACAGTTTCCTCTGTTTATTTAACTTTTGGGCCCAGTTTAGATCCAGAAAATTTTGCAAAAGAACAGTAGATTCCCCGTCACATCGAATCTTTGGACGCATGCATGAAGCATTAAATATAGATAAAAAAATAAAACTAATTACACAGTTTAGACGAAATGGACGAGACGAATCTTTTAAGCCTAATTAGACCATGATTGGACAATATTTGCCAAATAACAACGAAAAAACTACAGTGCCCATTTTACAAAAAAATTTTGCATCTAAACCAGCCCTTGCTCTTATAGGGGCTGCAAGCCTCTGCTGTAGCCGTCTTCTTATCTATGGAAATTGTGTTGGATGACTCCTTTCACCAGCCATGCCAACGGTCTCGCTTCGGCCGGAAGCATCTGCTTCCGGAGTTTCGAGTTCACTGTTGGAGGTTGAAGAGAGCTCGAGTTCACTCCCACTTTCTTGTCTGGCTAGACTTTTCACTTTGGGAACCTAGACTTCATCGCCAACGATTTCAGCCACTTCCAGCACCGTGGCCTAGGGTTGCCAGGGTTGGAGGAGATGTCGATCGACACATCCCGCCCTCGAGGGCGAGGTCTCATCACCATCGATGTCAACACACTCGCTCATCACATTGATGCCTACACCGGGCCCGATCCAGCACACAAGGTGAATGTCTTCGCCCAAATCTCTGGTTGGCCACCCTTGCCGCGGGAGAATGAGTTCTTGGATCCATAGATCAAATAACTCATATTCATCTTTCAGAACATGGCGTACACCTTTGAGCGGGAGCTCGCGTAGAGGACATGCCTCCCCACATTCCCTGACATTGGCTCTGTTCGGCTATGCTGATAAGCCGACTGAAAAACATTGTTGGTTAATTTGGTGTGAGAGAAAAACATTGTTCCGGCTGAAAAAACAAGCTGAAAAGTACGGATTATAAGCCAGATGAACATGACCATTGTGTTTATCGGAATGGCGAACCACGCCTCAACTTTCATGTGTGTCCTCTTGGACAGAGGCGGAGCCACCACTAGGGCGAGCTAGGGCAACCGCCCTAGGTCCTTGTGGCCGGTCACCCCTTCCCCACCCCCAAGGCGGCTGGAGCTAGCGAGGCCGATGAAGCGAGGAACTGAGGTTGAAGACGACGACGGCGCTGCTCCCGTACGAGGCAGAGATGTAGAGCTCCATGGGCCTGGGTGTCTGAGACTGGGCGCGACCCAACAGGCACCTGGGCCAGGCGAGATGGCCTTAGGTCATATGATGCCGTCACTCGCTCCAGCTCCTTCATGGGCACGCGCGCGCGCCGCCACAGCCTCCGATCCTCTCTCGCGCTCGCCCATGCCATCCCGGCGCCCACGGATTCAGTGCCACCGCCTGTCGCGCCGGTTGCCAGCAGCTCGCCTGCCTCCCCGCCTCAGCCTGGCACCTCCCCCCGTCGGCCGGCCCTGCCGCCCCAGCCGCTCGGAGGTCCTGCCAGCCCCCAACCACCAGCACTTGACGCCTCGACAGTTGCCGGCCGGCCGAGCTCCCGCTCTGGCCTTTGGCGCAAGCGCTCCGTGCCTGCAGCTGGCACTGCTGTAGCCTGCTGCAATGCTGCTTGTCTTAGCCAGCAGCCGGCCAACCCTTATATTGATAATTTGGCTATTATTGATAGGTTCAATACTGTTATTTTTAATTGACTAGTTTTCAAGGCTTTTATGATTAATAATGTCAATTCCTAATTGACTTGTCTTCAAATTTGATATGTTCTATACTGTATTTGTCAATCGAAACATGTATTACTGATAATTCTTCTATTAAAAACTAACAGCTCCATTTTTATTGGTTGTTCCACAATTTCTGTTCTCAACATGCATGTTGTGGTTCGTTAGCCAAAATTTTATAGTACAAAGTCCGCCCTAGGTCATTTATCGGGCTGGATTCGCCACTGCTCTTGGAGGATCCTTGCGATGGTCAGAGCAATATGTAGCAAAATCAACTCACTGACACAACCACCATCACCATATGCCCCCACTGGTGACCGAAAATTCCACTAACAGAGGATCGTTGTGGGAGAAAAACAGCTACACGGGTCATTGGCAATTGACTCAGGTGACATTGAGGGGGTGTTTGGTTTGAGGAGTTAAAGTTTAACAAACACTGTAGCACTTTCGTCTTATTTGACAAAAAGTTTTCAATCTTGGACTAATTAGGCTTAATAGATTCGTCTCGTAAATTACTCCTAATCTGTGTCGACATGCATACAATTAGTCTACATTTAGTACTCCATGCATTTGAGAGAACATTAATATGATGGGAGTTAAACTTTAACAAAAACGTAACCAAACAGGCCCTGAGACATGGAGCAGGGCTGCGCTGAATGACGATGGGCTTAGGGTCCACCCGATCTAACCTATACATATGCTTCTTATTATTATTTATTATACTTCTAGATATAGGGTGTGTTTAGATGGGTGTAAAGTGGGTGTAAAGTTCATGTAGCACTTTTCGTTGTTATTTGGTAAAATTTATTCAATCATGGACTAACTAGGCTTAAAAGATTCGTCTCGACATTTACAGACAAACTGTGCAATTAGTTATTTTTTTACCTATATTTAATGTTCCATGCATGCGTCCAAAGATTTGATGTGACGGAAAATCTTGTAAAATTTTTGAAATTTTGAAGAATCTAAACACTGCCATAGCCACGCAAATTACGTGTGTGTACTGCCAACAGTTGGACCGATTCATCACCGTTTTTTAAACTGATTCATGTATAAATCGTGGGTTCGAAACCGCGCCTCGAATTAAAGTTGCAGGCTCAGCGAACACCGGCGATATGGGGGGCCAGGCCAGACTCGTCAGTGGCGCGATAAATTTTCACGAGAATGGTACAAATCACAGGCTACAAAAGGTGACCACAACATATCAATCAAATCACCCCACCGACCGTTTCCATGGCATCTTCAACCCAAAGCAAGTCACTGCTCCCTCCCGTCCTCGCTCGGGCCCACGCTTCAGTAGCCTAGGCCCCACGGCAACAACCTACTAATCCATTGCATTGGCCCAGAAGACCAGAACTGGTCACTGCGACAAGGGTCCCACGTGTAAGCCAAAGAGGACACACAATGCGAAGGCGTGCGTCGTCAGGCTGGGTGGCGGGTAGACAGGGCCCGCGTGTCAGTCACTCACTGATCGCCGACGCCGTCCCACGCGAGCCCGAGGCGGCCGCCCTCCTGCAGCGCGCGCAGCAGCTGCGCGCCCTTGCGCCGTCCACGCGCGCTGCACTCGCCCTGCATCGCCGCCACCACCGCCTTCACCACCTCTGGCGGCGGCGGCGATGACGAGGCCCCGTCCTCACCGCCAGCGCCTCCGCCACCGCCACCGTAGATGGCGGCCAGGACGCCGATGGCGCACTCCCGACCGCGGCCGGCCATCCCCTCGACCGCCCTTGCCAGCACCGGCGCCGCGAGGGCCTCCCTCCGCACCGCCGGGGCGCCACCGGGGGCCGTGCAGAGGAGCTCGAGCGCGGCCAGCGCGCGCTCGGCCGTGGCCCCCGCGGGCCCGGACGCCGCCACCGCCTCCACGGCCGCCGACGCGGCGCCGGCCTCCACGGCCGTCTCCCTGTTGCCCTCCTCCAGCAGCACAACGAGCAGCACCTTGGCCGCGAGCCTCGCCGTGGCCGGCTCCCGCACCGCGGCGACCACCCCGGCCACCACCCCCGCTGGGACCGGCCTCGCGGCGGCCTCCATCTCCCGCTCCACCGTCCGCAGCGCCGCCACCACCTCCCCCGTGGCGAACTTCTCCTCCGCGCTCAGCAGCGCGTCCCCGGACGCGCCCGCCCCACTCGCGGACGCGGACGCGGACGCCGACGCGTGCGGCGGGTGGTGCACCGGCAGCCTCCACTGCGTGAAGCTCTGCGACGCGGACGAGGACGAGGAGGAAGACGACGACGACGGCCCGACGTTCCTCTGCTGCGCCCGCTGGTGCTGCCGCTGCGGAGGCGGTGGCGTGGCCGCCGCCGCCTCCACCGACACCGGCGACGCGGACGACGCCTCGGCGCAGGGCGTGCCCGAGCCACCTCCGCCCTTGATGCCACCGCCGCCGCCGCCACTCCCCGGGACCACATTGTTGTTGGGCGTCGCCGTCGGGCTTAGCGCGGGATGCGTGCACGTGCTGAAGATGCCGCAGGAGAAGAGCGCCCGCGGCGACGCCTTGAGCCTCGCCGCCCCTCCGGCCCCGGCCCCGGCCCCACCCCCTCCTGTCTGCGCCGCGCGACTCATCTCACCGCCGCCGCGCCACCGCGCAGAGCTGATCCCCGCGAACGCGAAGCAGAGGGGGGTTGCTCAGAGCTAGCTGGTTGGTATGGAGTAAGGCGACCCGAGTGAATTGAATGCTCGTGCTGTGGTTCTGAGACTAGCAGCACTGGTATACGGTAAAATTTCCTGGAGGACAAAGATACCGGAAATTTCTGTGCAGCGCTGTACGCTAAATCATCCTGTAAACGAATGAACGACCTGTCTTCCGCTATATCTAGAGGAGGTAGCGGCCTCCGCTACCTGCATGCCAGACAGAGAGCGTGAGAGAGGAGAGAGGAGAGAGAGCGCGGGCCCCACTGTTTTCTAGTAAAAAAATGTAATAACTCATAAACCAAAAAACCAAATTAAATTCCGATTGCACCATTAAATTCGTTTTAATAAATACTTCAAAACAAGATGTCACATGAATATATTTAGATAAAGTGACAAGTGGGCTCCACAGTGGATAGAGGATGATATAGAGGATGGATGGATGCGAGAGAAATGAGTATAGAGGAGAGAATCTTGATGACCAGGATATATAGAGGATGAAAATAGAGCATCATGAGTGCGGACAGCCTGATTGCCCGCGCGCGCTGTCGAGCGGATCCCGCGCAGCCACTCCAGCTGAGCTGCCGCTGTGCCCGGTGCGGCGTTGGCTCGTTTAAGTAGGTAGCACAGCACGTGTACGGGAACGGCGGCGGTGGCGTTTAAACGGCGCAGTAAAAACGCAGAGGAGAGACGAGAGGAACAGTGAGCTAGGCTCAGGGGTGTTTGGTTCGAGGAGTTAAAGTTTAACCAACACTGTAGCACTCTCGTCTTATTTGATAAAAAGTTTCTAATCTTGGACTAATTAAGCTTAATAGATTCGTCTCGTAAATTACTCCTAATCTGTATCGACATACATGCAATTAGTCTATATTTAATACTCCATGCATTCAGTGGCGGATGCAGGATGAGAATCAAGGGGGGCTAAAACAATGGAGATGTTGATTTGCATGAAGATTTAACGGTGATTTAAGGTTTTTGCTACAGTGTTTTAGTGGTAAATCCAGTCATTAGGGGGGCTGGAGCCCACCCAGCCCCCCTTTAGATCCGCCGCTGCATGCATTTGAGAAAACATTGATATGATGAGAATTAAATTTTAACACATTGAAACCAAACATGTCCTTAAGCGGGGCTGGGGCAACGTTTTACTGGGGCCCAGTTTGGTTCCAAAAAATTTTGCAAAAGAACAGTATATTTCTCGTCACATCGAATCTTTAGACGCATGTATGAAGCATTAAATATAGATAAAAAATAAAATTAATTACACAGTTTAGACGAAATGGACGAGACGAATCTTTTAAGCCTAATTAGACCATGATTGGACACTAATTAGCAAATAACAACAAAAATGCTACAGTTGCATTTTGCCAAAATTTTTGCCAAACTAAACCAGGCCCGGGATCAAAAGGGAACAAGCAAAAAGCGATCAGCAAGGCTGCCACCGGGCTCAGGGTACCATATGGGGCAAGCATGCCCGTGGCATGTGCGGCACCGTCCTTGCGGCGCAGCCGCGCAGGGCAGGGGGCAGCTGCCTGCGACTGCGATCGCCGTAGCCTTGCGCCCTTGCCCTGCTCGGCTGCTGGCTGATTGGTGTGCAGCCTGCGTGTGTCACTCGCTGCCTCTTGAATCTTACAACCAGATGGGGACGGCAGAAGGAGTCCGTCGGAGTGGGGGTGCCCCCGCTGAAAGCGATCCGTGCCTGCGTGGGCGTACGGCCGCACTCGCGCGCGCTGCAGCGGCCGCACGTTCCGGATCGGGCCGTCCACTCATCCACCTCACCCATCGCTCGCCTGCTGCTGCATTATTGCTTGCTGGGGGTGGCCGGGTGCGGGGGAAGAAGAATCGTTTGGTGGGAACAACAGCCAAAAGGATCCCCCTGTTCTCCGTACGCGCAGGCCAATCGAGGAGCAAAAAATGGCTACAAACGATTGCTTGCTCATCCTGGGCTCGTTCGTACGTACCGCGATGTCACAAGCATACTGGAGGAGAATGGGATGCGTCAGGTATTCCTGATCGAGAAGGGGGCATCAAGCAAGGCAGGGTAGAGGGAGGGTACACACTAAAGTTGTGATGCGTACTGCGTGTTCCGCGTTGATTTTTTTTCCCCCTTTTGGTACATCCTTTCAGTACTTCACTTCCTTGAGACTGACTAATTGAGAATACTACTGACACATCTTTTTGCAATAGTGTTATTAGAGGTTAACTTAACACGTCAGAGAAGGTGAACAAGAGTTATCAGGTTAAGGGTCGAAGGGTTTAGGCTTCCAGGGCTGCTCTCTCGAATCCTCAGCGGAAAGGTGGTCTACCAGTGGTTGGCGGCATGTTGGTAGGGCGATGGTGGCACTGTGGCAGCAGAGCACCGTCAGCCGCCACAGTGGCTCGTGGCTGTGGTCATTGGCGAAACTAGGTTCAGGCTCAGGGCTCGTTCGGTTAGCTCATTCTAGCCCAGGAACCATTGCAGGTTTGCTTGGCCTCGTTTAGTTCCCCCGATTCTCCCCTAAATTACACTATGCAAAAAGAAGATTTTTCGTCACATCAAAATGTCGGCAAATGCATGGAGTACTAAATGTTGATGAAATAAAAAACTAATTGCACAGTTTTGTTGTACTTTGCGAGACGAACATTTTAAGCCTAGTTAGTCAAAATTTGGATAATTTTTACCAAATACAAACGAAATGCTACAGGAATTCTGATACAGTGTTTTTCTTCCCTATTCGCCGAACTAAACGAGGCCCTTATATAAATTAAGCAAACTGTTTCAGCCAGGTTCTTTTCATGGAATCATTCTCTCCGACGGAGATTGGAGGGTTATCGAGGAAGAATCGAGTTGCATTTATGCAGCCACGGTCGGCGATCATCGATTCACCCACTACAGAGAATTAACTACGGCCTTGTTTAGATGCATGTCAAAAGTTAGAATTTTTCACTCTCTTTCACTCTCTCTCCATCACATCAATCTTTGGACTCATGCATGAAGTAGTAAATATAGGTAAAAAAATAACTAATTACACAGTTTAGTTGGAAATCACGAGATGAATCTTTTGAGCCTAGTTGGTCCACGGTTAGATAATATTTGCCAAATAAGACGAAAACAGTACTATTCATCGAGTTCATTTCTTTTGCAATCTAAACGAGGCGTACGTCTCTTTTTTATCGAACGTGTGATTTTCTCCGTCGTTCGTCAAACAATATGTGGCAGGCCAATCGAGAATCGGATTTTAATCCAAAATAAACAGGCCTATAAGGGCGTCCCCTACAAGAGACTCGTCGCTAGCTATAGATGGCCAACGGGCCGGCCCGGCCTGGCCCGGCACGGGCCCGTGCTAGGCACGGCCCGAAGGGGGTCGGGCCGGCACGACACGCCGTGCCACCCGGGCCGTGCCGCGGCGGGCGTCGTGCCTAACCAACAGCCCAGGCACGCCCTGCTGGGCCGTTTTTCGGGCCGGGCCGACCCAAAAAGCACGGCCCATCCAGTGTGTCGGGCTGGCCCAAGGCCCACAGAGAGAGGGAAGGGGAGAGCAGGAGGCAGGGAAGCCACGGGAGGCGGCCGCCGCCGGCGGCGCGCTCGCCCCTGAGGTAGATCCGGCCACCGGCGCGCTCGCCTTGGTGGTGGAGCCACGCGGGGAGGCATGGTGGAGGTGGACGCCGCAGTCGTGGGCGAGGGAGAGGCGAGAAGGAAGCGGTCGCCCCCGAGGCAGATCCGGCCGCCGTTGTGCTCGCCTTGGTTCTGGGGCCACGCGGGGAGGCATAGAGGAGGCGGACGCCACGCGCGGGAGGGAGACCGGTGATGGTGGCCGCGTGCTTGAATCTGACCGCGGACGCCGCGTGCGGGAGGGAGACGGCGGCTGCGCGCGAGGGAGAGGCGAGAAGGAAGCACGAGCGGCGACTCTGCGACTGCGAGATGAGAAGAGGAGGAGTGGAGGAGGCGAGCGGGGCAACCGAGACTCCGAGCGCCGCTGCTGGGAGGGGCTACGCGGGAGGAGTGACCGGGTGAGATTCTGAGAGAGTGAGATGGGAGAGGGAGAGTTAGGGTTAGCCTTAACAGGTCGGCCCTCCATCGGGCCGACCCTTGTGGACCGGGCCGTGCCGTGCCGGCCGCCATGCTTGAGCAACGGCCCAAGCACGGCCCTTTGTATCGGACCGGGCCGGCCCGGGCCCGCTGCTCACTGGGCCGTGCCGTGCTCGTGTCGGGCTAAAATGTCGTGCTTCGGGCCGTGCCGTCGTGCCCCGGGCTGCATGGACATCTATATCGCTAGCTAGGAGGCCTACGCGGAGGAGAGAGAGCGCAGGAAAACTCAGCGCTAGCGAGTATCATCTCGCTAGGTTCGCACACCTCCCCGTAATCTTCAGTGTCTCTGGCCTTCGGACCTACTACTCCATATTTGTCCCTGAAACCGTGTTTGTCTCGGACACGCTTTCCGGACGACACACGTAAAAGGACGAAGGGAGTACCTCGACAGCTAGTATTTTCTATGTTTTTTTATTTCTAAACCATGCCAGGTAAGCTGACGATTTCTGCTCCTCACTGAGGACGCCCTAACTATATATAAGAGCAGGTACAGTGATGGGCTTATAACCAAGCTGGTCAACATTTTTGCTGATGTGGAGGAGAAAGAAGAGGAAAGAGAAGAGAGTTGAGCTCTCATGCAAGCAACAAACTGGGCACGGAACCATATGTACATGTAGGCCAAAACAAAAGTGTATGTGAGGAGAAATAGAAGAGAGAAAGTAAGACATGTACTATATAATAATAATAATAAAAAATTTAAAACCAAATAAGAGATAATTATATATATAACTTGGCTCTTATGATTTGACTTATAGTTACTGGCCATGCTCTAAGCAGTGGCCCTTGCTCCAACGGGCAACGGAACCAATGGAGACAAGGGACATGGAGCAAGGCACCGCGAGCACACACGGGGACCATGCCTAGATGCATGGCGATGGCATAGTTCATGTGTTCGTGTAAAAACTAAAAAGGGTCGCTCCCACTTGTGTCAGTACATGCCTGAGTGTTCATTTAAGGGCACGTCCCGGCATCGCGCATGTACGCGAAAACTCAGCGCTCTGGCCTCCGGACCTACCTCCAAAGCTAGTATTTTCTATGTTTTTTTTATTTCTAAACCACGCCAGGTAAGCTGACGATTTCTTCTCGTCACTGAGGACGCCCTAACCCTGGCTGTGTTTAGTTGGGAAAGTTTGAGTGAAAAGTTACTGTAGCACTTTTTCGTTGTTATTTGGTAAAATTTATCCAACTATGGATTAATTAGACTCAAAAGATTCGTCTCGAACTTTACAGACAAACTATGCAATTAGTTATTTTTTTACCTACATTTAATACTCCATGCATGCGTTTAAAGATTCGATGTGATGGGTGGAAGAGGAAATATTTTGGGTTTGCATGGCAACTAAACAGGGCCTCTATATAAAGAGTGGCCTTGTTTAGATCCCAAATTCACCCTCCAAATTCTACTATGCAAAAAGAAGATTCTTCATCACATCAAAATACCGGTAAATGCATGGAGTACTAAATGTAGATGAAATCAAAAACTAATTGCACAGTTTTGTTGTACTTTCCGAGACGAACGTTTTGAGTCTAATTAATCAATTTTTGGACAATTTTTTACACTAAAAAATAAAAATTGCTACAGTGTTCCAACACGGACGCTGTACCTACAGTGCCCGAATCGGCGTCCCGAATTTGGGATCTAAACACGGCCAGTGGCCCTTACTCCAATGGGCAACGGAACCAATGGAGACGAGGGACATGGAGCAAGGCACCTAGCACACACGGGGACCATGTCACTTGTGTAATAAAAACTTAAAAGGGTCGCTCCCACTTGTGTCAGTACATGCCTGAGTGTTCATTTAAGGGCACGCCCCGGCATCGCGCATGTACGCGCGCGTGACATCCATAACTGCAAGTCTATTCTGCTGTCACGTAACGTTATACTATCCTCCAAACGCGTTCAAACGGCCGGATCAGGCTGGTTTCGCTTCGCCGATACCATACTCCAAGGCCTCGTTTAGATGAGAGAATTGGGAAGAAAAACACTGTATCAGAATTCCTGTAGCATTTCGTTTGTATTTGGTAAAAATTATCTAAATTTTAACTAACTAGGCTTAAAATGTTCGTCTCGCAAAGTACAATAAAACTGTGCAACTAGTTTTTGATTTTATTAACATTTAGTACTCCATGCATTTGCCGATATTTTGATGTGACGGTGAATCTTCTTTTTACATAGTGAAATTTGGAGGAGAATTGGGGGAACTGAATCAGGGCCAAGTAAATCCCGGCAGCTGGGCCCGCCACCGGCACGCAGCGGGCGCGGACGGGGATGGCGGCCGCGGCCGTAGTCACAAGGCGGGGCCCCGCGGCCATGTGACCGGCGGGTGCCGGGCCACTGGGGCTGTCCGTGGCCGCGGCGCTGCGGGTCATGGCGCGCAACTGGCCGTGTTCCGTCGCGGTCGATCGCGCACCGAACCGATGCCATATCGGCATCGCGCGCGCGGAGGCGCCGCTAGCTGGCCCCGCTCTCGTGCGCCGCAGCAGAACCAGAACGCACGCGCGCATCGACACGTCCCCGTGCATGTGCTCCGGTCGCGCCCTGTTGCCGCGGCGTCCGCGATCGAGCGCAGGCGCAGGCGCAAGCACGGCACGTGAGTGACGAGACGGCGTTCATGGCGTGTGATATGCTATGCTATGGCCCTGTGAGTTCCTTCAAACCTCTAAAAGTTTTATAAGATTTCTCGTCACATTGAATCTTTAAACGCATGCATGAAACATTAAATATAAGTAAAAAATAATTAATTATATAATTAGTTGTAAATCATGAGACGAATCTTTCAAAACTATTTAGTATGATTGGACACTAATTGCCCAATACAAACGACACAGCCTATGCTATGCTACCTGCGAGCGTTCAGTACGTGGCTCGCGCGCCCATGCTCCCGATCTCGGTCAGCCGACGACCGGTCCTGGTTCCTGAGACGGTGAAAGCACGGTGGCGTCGCCGTCGCCGTCGCGTCGCGTCGCGGCTCGACCGGTTCTCGTTTCTTCCTTCGCGCGGCGCTCGGCGCGGACGCTACGTCTGGTCGAGGCCGCAACCCGAGCCATGTGTCGTCGAGATCGCAGTGGTCCTCGGTCAGTGCTGGTGCTGCCGTGCCGTCTGGTCCCCTTGGGCCAGGACGCCTGGTGATCCGGTCGCCACCACCACCATGCTGTGGGCTGCCGCGGTGCCCCAGCCCCCCAGGGTTGGTCCCGTCCGTCCTGAACGAACAATCATGGAGGCCAGCTCCACCGGACCGGAGAGAGACGGGCACGGGACACGGTGGGACGATCGAGACGGCGCTCGGCACGGAGGCCCGGTTAAATGAGCCGGCAGGACGGAGCACGGCTCGCCGGGCCTGATCAGAGTTACTGTGTGACGTACAGTACGTACCCACGCACAGGCCGCGTGAGGCGTGCAATTGTGCGTGACGATGTTAATGCCCGGGCAGAAGCTGCTTGCTGGTGAGAGCCGCACAAGGCAGGCCGGGGACGGACGGAGGTCAGGATGCCAGTTTTGTGCTAGGGAGCTTTCTTCACAGTCGAGCTGAGCTGCAGTTGTGTGGCAGCGCGGCACTGTTCCTATGGCTGCTACGCAACGCAAGCTTCGGATCCTTGAGGGCCCACGAGGTGCGCAGCACAGAGACGTGTTGGGAAATGGCAGCGGCAGCGGCAGCGGCCAGCGGCGGCAGCAAACTGGGGCCGTGTGATACAGTGGTGATCTGGAGTTGTTGCGAAGGTTGGTAACGCGCAGTCGCTCCGGGGAGGCCGACCAGATCTCGCCAAGCGCAGGCCGGGCACATCCCCTTGTCGTCCAATGCTTCTCTCGTCTCTGAACTCTGAACCAAAAGTCTCGCTTCAGTATTTCCTTTTCAATGATTCACTGGTCTTTTTTTTTTCCTCTCTCGTACCAACTACTCCTACCAAAGCTGTAGACTCTGGACTTCTGGAGGATGGGCAATGGGGTCGTAATAGAGTAAGCAATCCAACTCCAACTTGTTTGGATAGGATGTGTTATAAAAAAGAGAGAGAAAACTTGTTCGGATAGTTTCTCTGCAAACTTCCCGATTAAAAGGAACCCAGTCTAATCTGACATCTGGCTTTCATATCTGACCCTAGGCTTTCAAAAGAACATCAAAGATCAGTGCGATCTACTATTCCCTCCCCCCTCCTACTTCTAGTCAAGTTTAGCGGAAACTGATGGTGGAAAATAAACCATTCTCTTTGCAAATTCAGAGGGATTCAGTCTAATCTTGCATCTTCGATGGGGGGAAAGAAACCATTCTCTTTGGAAATTCCAAGACAGTCTAACCTTGCATCTGGCTTTCACACCAGGATCCAGAAGAGAACGTGGCACACTTCTGGCATATGGCTTTCAGAAGAACATAAAAAAAAAATCTAATCACTCAGTCTGTTAATCAGCTCTGTATGGTGTTCACTTGCCCTTCGTTAGCCATGGAAATAATATCCCGATCAAATCTAGCATAGAAGTGCAGAGGAATGTAAATGTAACATCATTCCGATGTTCAGCAGAGCTCTAATACCCATTATCAGGCAAGATATCAGAGCTGATTAACAGACTGAGCGATTAGTTTCTAGATCCAGCAAGGGAAGAATTATATTCTTACTGGACAACATGGGCAACTTTTTACTGTTATAGGAAATGAAGTACAAACTTCCGGATACAGACGAAAGTATCATAGAGGAAGCAGTAGGCTAACGGGTTTGATCTTTCACAGACAAAAGCGACCATCTACAATAACACGTGACAACCTCGTGGGCAAAATGGGCGTCTTACAGTAGGCCACAGATCTCACTGCACATGTGGAAAAAAGACTTAACCGAAGCACTTCACATAGAACATCGCACCCTTCAGCGCCATGTAAACTCTGTCCTTTAGTTGACGACTATATGCCTGTCGGGCAACATTCCTTATTTGTTCCGAGCTATCTGTTCCAGTGATCTTGGAGCTGCAGGAAGATTGGATACTTGAGTACAGAGCAACAAATCGTAATGAAGCTGATGCATGTGTGAACCATAAAGTACAGTTAAGTGAAAGAGCAGCCAATGTTCACTAATGTCATATATTACCAGAGAGCGATGGTCCAAGATGCAATTTTCTTTTCCAAAAAGTTTCAAATTACTTGGTTCCAGCAAACAGTTATAGTTGGTCATAATCGTTAGCAGTTTCCGAGGAATATAAGGGTTATGTTCAATTGCAGCCAAGTCATAACATTAAATGAACAAATGTGTTCAACCAAATATATCAGCCACAAAATAAGTATTTTTTATGAGTCACGAAATACGCATTTACTCTGACTTGCAGTATCTCAAGGTTAATGGTCCCGTTTGGCACATCAGAAGGTTCTGATTCTGGCCAGCAACACCAGAATTGTTGCCAAATGAGCAGGTGACAAGACCAGTCAGCCTTGAAAGTTGAAACAGCCTGAAACGATCCCAGTTTTTTTGCCTCGAGGACTGAAATGGCTAAAATATTGTTTCCCTTGATTCTAGTTCTAGTTTCAAAGAATCTAGCCAGCTAGCCAAATAGTTCTATAAAACAATTCTAATTCACCAGAGAAACATTTCCAAGGAGAATCTGGATCAGAAATGTTTCTGGCAGAATACCAAATGTGCCAAAAGATTAGTACCACATTTTTCCAGATGAAACAGTGATATCAGATTCTCTGGTGGATGCATGCTTAGCCAACACTTTTCCCATGGGCCTTCACATTTTTTGTTGAAATTTAATCTGCCCTGACATTATTATTACAGCTATTTTTGTGTTTCCAGAACAAGAACATATTCAAATGCATAGTTTAATTGATTATAAACTACCACAAGGACAGATAATAGTGATGAGGAACTAAAATTAAAAAGCAATCCAAGAAAATAAAAATCAAAGCACAATATTTAATATCTAACAAAGTCTTCAGCAGTCAAAGATCGACATATGCTAGTGTGTACACATACCCATGCCAGCAGCATCAGAGCCTCTCATGATTCTAAGTTTCTGACAAATTGTGGTGAACAAGCTGCAAAAAGGACATTGGAAATAACTAGTAAATGTCTAATACATCAATAGCTGATTAAGATATAAGAACGAAAGAAAAATAAAAAAAATCATGTTAGAGATCACAGACAACTGTTTAAGGAAAATAAAAAATGCACAAACATCTAGAACATTAAATTAGTTTCATTAAATTCTCCATGAAATATATTTTGATAAAGCATTTATATGAGCTTGTAAATATTAGTATATTTTTCTAAAACATTGGTACAACAACAACAACAACAACAACAACATAGCCTTTTGTCCCAAGCAAGTTGGGGTAGGCTAGAGATGAAACCCAAAAGAGACGAGAAACAGGGAGACACATAAAGGGACATAAAGGGCATAAGACAAAAGATGTCACGGTTCAGGCACGTTGATTGCTAATCTCCAAGCGCTCCTGTCCATAGCTAAATCCTTGGGGATATTCCACTCCTTAAGATCTCTCTTAACGGAATCGTCCCAAGTTAATTTAGGTCGGCCTCTACCGCTCTTTACATTATCGGCCCGCTTTAGAACTCCACTACGCACCGGCGCCTCAGGAGGCCTCCGTTGGACATGTCCAAACCATCTCAACCGATGTTGAATCAATTTCTCCTCAATTGGTGCCACCCCAACCCTATCCCGAATATCGTCGTTCCGTACTCTATCCCTCCTTGTGTGCCCACAACACCAACGCAACATACGCATCTCCGCTACACTCAATTGCTGGACATGTCGCCTTTTTGTAGGCCAACACTCAGCACCATATAACATCGCCGGACGAATCGCCGTCCTATAGAACTTACCTTTCAGCTTCTGAGGCACCCTTTTGTCACAGAGAACGCCAGAAGCTTGACGCCATTTCAACCAGCCGGCTGAAATTCTATGCCTAACATCTTCATCAATGTCTCCATCCTTTTGTAGCATCGACCCTAAATACCGAAAAGTATCCTTCTTGGCCACCACTTGCCCATCGAGGCTAACGTCTCCCTCCTCGTGCCTAGTCGCGCTGAAATCGCACCTCATATACTCGGTCTTAGTCCTACTAAGTCTGAACCCTTTCGACTCTAACGTGTGCCTCCATAGTTCTAACTTCCTATTAACTCCCGCCCTACTGTCGTCAACTAGCACCACATCATCAGCAAAGAGCATACACCAAGGGATATCTAGTTCAAGAAATTTGAGGTAGGACAAGGCCAAAGTAAACTATTTGCAATGGAGTAAGGCAAACCTTTTCTGTTACAAAGGTGAAATGAGATATTCATAGAAATCCACGCATTAGCTAATCTGAATCCACTGGATCCAAAAGAAGTGCAAAACTGAACATTCTGAAGAAGTTGGTAAAATCCAATAGAATAGCCAATTTCGCATGCATCTAAACATTTGATCAAATTACAGAGTCTTCATTGGACCTATTTCCTAATTTTTCAGTTGCATTAAATGCAAGTGTTTTTCTAATGAATTGCTCCTAGTCTAGACTGCTGCACCAAAATCATATCGAGTTCCATTGGTTTCAAGAAAAAGAACCCTATCATTTGCATTTAAACAGAAAAGGAACACTATCATTTGGATAAATATTGCAAACCACACTAAGTTAGGAACTCACTCCCAGGGCAGATCACCAACGAGCATCCAGTCAGCATCTTTATCTTCGTAAGTAAGGACATATTCTTTGTCCTGAAGGGCATCAGCCCTAGAACCATCAGTAAGCCTGTCCCTTCTTGATGTCTTGCGTGAACTGCTTTGACCTGCAATATCACTAGTTTAAACATATGCATTTATATAAGAAACATATATATTTACAGAACAAAGGAAGGCCTTGGTCCTAAAGTAGGGAACTAGGGATAGAAATAATCCCGTAAAGAAAGGGGCTAGAAATGTTTCGTGTAGATAAATATACTTTTACGGACACAATGGTCAATACTTCTTAAAGTTCAGAGTAACAGATCCAGAGAATTATGAAATACAGGTAAACATACAGCATTTCTTTTTGCTCCCCTCCTTAAGGTATTGATAATAAGCTTTACTTTCGTTTTCCATTAATTTGCTATGCAGAGTAGGAGGATAAGATCTTTAGGACATAATTTACAACTTCGTTGTATATCTAGAGGACATTCCAAATAATCCCGGTCAATACTTATTGGTTGATGCACGTGCTGATCGAATGCGCACTGATTTTCAGCTAGTCCAAACTACTAGTCTCTCCTACCTTCCCTCCCTCTCTCTCTCCCTGCTATATATGCAGGGAAGAAGTTCTTTAGAACATCAGTTAGCAATCAAGCAATCTGCTAGAGCCCGAGGCCTCAGCAGATTGCTATCCTCTATTTCTCTCGTGTGGAGCTGAGTTGGGTTGTGTGTGTTTGCTGGTTTCTTTCGGGTTTTTTTTTTTTCGTTTTGGTGCTTTGTGGGGGTTTTGGGATTGGTCTCTCGACCCTCCCTTTGTAACATACTGGTGGGGGTTCAGGTTTGGTCTTTTGACCTCTCCTTTGTAGGCCCTTTTTTCTTCTTAACGAAATGACATGCAGCTCTCCTGCGTTGCTCAAGAAAAAAAGGACATTCTACCTAGTTCCTGTTAACAAATAAATTGTTGACCAAGATTGAAAGTCAAAATAGTGCAGAGGCCATTGTTCAGCTAGTGTAACTAATTATATATTAACTATGCATCATCCTTTAACAATTACTGTCAATTGACTCCTCAAGACTTTATGCAGAAAACAGTATACTCAATTCGATGTACTGGTGACACAGTAACTCATTACGTACATCACAATAACAGGGGTAAATAACCAGATGGGGAACATGTAAATTGGTAATTGTGGAAGAAAAACTTACAGAGAACAGAAGCACTTACTAGTGATGAAGCAGCTGAACATTTTCTCCAGGCCAAGCGAGAGATCCTCATAGCTTGAATAGGTCTTGAGGTCCACCTTCCTTAGGTATGGGGCTCCATCCATGCTGACCTTAACATAACAGCATCCCGCCTCACTCCTACCTTCATCTTCCCCCTTTGTCTTTGTGGCACTCGCAGCTAGTGTATTCTTTCGGTAGCTCCTAACAGGCGGCCATCCAACAACTTGTGCCCTAGAACATAAACTCCCAAAGATTAAGTCCATGCCACTAAAAACATCATGAAAAAGGCTGCTCAACAAAATCACAGGACCCATTTGACTGCATTATGTCTAGACCTCGACATTTTCCATTGTACCCTAGATGCAGCCTACATGATACAGAATCTGGCTGCTTCTATCTCAAACAACTTCTTTATGGCCTCTATGACAATTCCATCAAAAGTGGCTATAACTTACGGACTCAGTTAGAACTTGTAACCACACAGTTTATACAGGGATGCTTGTCCTGATGGTGTGCAGGCAATCACTAATTAACCCTTACTTCTATTTCTGTGCTTAAATTTGCTCCTCGTCTTCTATTTCCGTGCTCAGGTTTCAATTGCTGAACTTATTAACCCTTACTTCTAATTGCCACCCGCAATCAAGCAACACTAATCCTGTTATTACAGACCCAACGAGCAAACATCGCATACATCCTCCTCACACAGCAAAAGCAAAAGTTGGCCCATACGACGAACCGAAACCAGTTAATAACTGCAGCGCCCACTTACTTGGCAGCCGGCGGAGCTCCGGCAGCGGCTGCAGCTGCAGCTGCCCCCTTCTCGTCCCCCGTCACGCCCCCAGCAGCATCACCGTCCCGCTTCGCGGACCGGTCGAGGGAGTCAGCGAACCCGCGCTTGGCGCCGCCCCTGGGCGGCGCGGGGGCGGGGCCGAGGGTGAGCGCGGCGTCCACGTGCTCCGCCTCCGCGCCGCGGCCGGGGGAGTCGGACCCCGGGAGCCCCAGCCGCAGCGCGAGGTGCGGCCCCGCGCCCTCGCCGCCGGAGGAGCAGGACGACGAGCAGCATGGCGAGGTGGCGCCGGCGCCGAGGTAGTCCCGCGCCTCGAGGAGCGGCGGCGGCGGCGGCGGCGGCATCGGAGTCGCAGGCGGTGGCGTGGAAGCGAGGGGCTGAGGTTGGGGAGACTGGGTGGGGAAGCAGAATCACGGCAGTGAGCCGAAGGAGCGAGGTGCGAGGCCTCTTTTTGTTCGTTCGTTTGGAGAGGTGCCAGTGGGTGGTGGTTAGGGCTGCCGACAGTAGTTTTTTTCGAGATTTTTTAAAAAATGATATAATCTTATTCATCATTATTTCCTGTATTGTTTAAGACTTAACTTCACGACGAGCCTAACGAGCCGAGCCTAACGAGCCGAGCCAAAGGTGAAAGTCGTTCCAAATCAAGCCATTTTCATTTTAAAAGATAAATGAGTCCAATCGAAGCACTTTTATATCGAGCCACCGAGCCAGCTTAACGAGCTTTTTGTCCAGCCCTACTGTGGTGGTGCCTCTCCAACAAAGGAGGAGAGGAGAAGAGGAGACGGAGAGGGCACCGGCACCATGACACTGAGAAGTGGCCGACCGACCGAGAGGAAGCGCTTTCTCTTCTGCTCCCCGCTTTTCGGGCCGTGTGGTTTCCCCGGGTGCGCGTAGCGAGATGTGGGGTACGGATTAGGAATTTGGATGCCGGGCCGGAACGGACATGGGATGGGAAAACGTGAGAACCCTGCGGTAACGACCGTTTACCCTTTGGTCAGTTGGCAAGTCAAAAGTTGAGCGGAGACGATGACTAGTCATCAGAACAGTCAAACGGTCAAAGGAGCAGGTGTACAGTACAGTGTACTGTTAGCTCAATTGCAGTCACCAGCCGGCCCGGTATCAGCGCAGTCAGATGCTAGGAACTGCGTGTACTATTAGTAATTTTATAGAAACTATAGTATTAATGAACAGTTTCTACAGAATAATTTTTTATCAATCATCTATATTTTCTCTTTATTCTCTACTAATCACATTAATTTATGTTTTGGTTCTCGTGTAGATATAGTTTATAACTTAGACCTGGTTTCTATAAATTTTGCTCTCTATTTTCAATAACTACCTTATCATATTAACAAAAATGTTTAGGTAATAATATAATTAATGTCGATAAAACTAGTACGATGATTTCTGCGTTACGAGTGCCCTCAGTACGCGCTTGGCTGATCGGAGCGTTTACCTCCGGTCCTCCACTAGCACAAACGGTGAATTTCCATCCAGCAGCCTCGAGTCGGGCGTGACAAAAAAAAAAGCAGCAGAGCGTACGCACACTTGATAGGACAAGTAAAATGTTTCTTTTGGCAGCGACAGGATCTCGGCGTGGATCTCCTTTTCGGTTTTTATACTCCAGACAGCTGCCGCGCCACTCTCGCCACCCACCTAGCCGGCATGCTGACTGACAATGGACCTCCAAAAGGCCTCTGGTCTGGTCCCACTCCCACGTCCCACCCACACCCCAGGGAGGGAAGTCGCAGGTCGCAACGCCGACGATCAGGCCTCGTGAGCAACTAGAAAATTCTAGCGCGGCGTTGCCGCGCTTGTCCACTATATTTCCTGTCTACATTAACATATGTTTTTTAACCATTATTCAGTGGAATTTCAGAATATAAAATATATGGTTTTACCAAAAATAATATCATAATATTGATACATGTAGGGTTCACCTTATCTAATATGTTTGTTTCAATAAAAAAACTTAAAAAGATACAAACTTGTATTTTTTTATTTATTGTAGATTTGAGACGTCTATTTGTTAATGCTATTTAGAGGACCCTAGTGATTTTGAGTCAAGAGGTATACTTGCCCATGTCGAGTGGGTGAAGGTAAAGCAAAAATTGTGCCATTTTGCATTGACATATTAATATTTGGAGCTAATTTGTTTCTATTCGATGTTATTTGGTTATCTTGTTGATGTTGTTAATGTAAATGACATCAAGGCGAAGATGATGAATTGTGAAGGGTCTATTGACATTTTGAGCAGAGCAGATTATAGCAAAGCAAAGTTTTTTTTGGGAAATGGAAAATATCTATCATCATCTTTGAATTGTATTGACTAATTGGTAATATTGCTATATCAGTTTCATCATTTTATAAATTATTTTTTGCACTCTCATATAAGTTTTTAACGTGCGAAACTTTTAGCCATGTGTAATTAATCGGCGATCAATTCCATGATTAATAGCAATAAAATAAAAAACATACAACAAACATTTTGGAAAGGAAATAAAAATGTTATTAATGTGTAGAGTTTGTTTTTATGATTCCGTGAGCGCAAGAACCATCTAAATCGAAGCTACCGAGTGCAAGAACCGTCTAAATCGAAGCTACCGATAAAAAGATATTGAATTTTGAAGTTTAAGTTTTATTGAATTTAAAATATTATATTAAATAATCATAATAAACTACTTTTAAAAATGTTGTTGTATAAACGTGGTTTATAAATTATGATGCCACCAAAAACATATGACACCAGCATCTATTTTTGGTTAAGCCATGAGTCCACGACTCAGTAAACAGCAGATTCATATAAGAGAAAGAGAGAGGTTAAACCGCAAAAGCACGCACACTATTCTACGCACTCGGTTTGCAGACCGTGGACCATCCAGGTGTAAGGTCCTAGATGGCTAGAGGGGGGTGAATAGCCTATAAAAAAATTCTACAAGCACCACTAAACAAACTTGTTAGAATAACAAACGGCGTAAAGCGAGTTTTGCTTAGCCAAAGGTTGTGATGCAAGCCTCCTATCCACAAGTCTAGTAGATTATGATCTCTAGTTCACACAAGTGCTAAGTCACTAACTTACACTAGTGAGCAAGCTAACAACTACTAGAAAAGGCTACCACTAGAGCTACACAAGATAAACTAGTTAAAGTAAATGCGAGAGAAAGGATTGTGAATCTTATACCGACGGTGGAGTGAAGATGTTGCCAATCACCAAGATGATATACAATCAATTAATATTGACAACAACACAATATGTAGACCAATCACCGGGAGACAAGAGACACAATATTTTTGTTCACCCGGTGTTCACTTGTGCACCGACAAGCTACGTCACCGGTTGTGTCGACCAACACTTAGATGGTTCCTCGGTGTGACCCTCAAGTCACTTGCCCCTCAAGGCACGCCCCGAAAGGCACCGCAAGACACCACTCTCAAGTGAGGTAACTCAATGACACGCGCAATCCAATAGAGTTGCTTTTGGCGTCCTGCCGAGGAAAGCACAAGAACCTCTTACAAACAACCGGAGGTGGCCAAGAACAATCACCTTCTCTTGCCAACGCCTCCAACAATCTCCAAGCCGGCTAGGAGCGGTACTCTCTAAGAGTAACAAGAAATCCACCGGCTAAACCACCCACAAGTGCCACTAGATGCCCTCAAGCTATGCAATGCACTTTGGGATCACTCAATCTCACTTTTGATTTGCAATCAAGCAAGAGAGATGAGTGGGAGGAGTAGCTCTAGCTCAAAGGATGCACAAGAGTGTTAGAAAATGCCAAGCGGGCTCCCCAAGGGCCGGCCAACGAGTATTTATAAGCACCCCAAACAAATAGAGCCGTTGCAACTCCACTGACCGTTTTTTCGGGATGACCGGACGCGCCGGTCGAAACTGACCGGACGCGCTCAACCGCGTCCGGTCCTCCAACGGTCACTGCGCCAACGGTCAAATCCCATGACCGGACGCGCCTCTCAACAGACCGGACGCGCCGGTCGCTCAGCACCGCGCGCCGCGAAACAACGACCGGACGCGCTCTAGAGAACGACCGGACGCGACAGTGCCAGCGTCCGGTCGGAGTCCAGTAAGCTCCTTTGACGACCGGACGCGTCCGATCGTGTGTGACCGGACGCGCCCCGCGTCCGATCGTCCTTGCAAACCACAGTTCATTCTGGACACCTGACCGGACGCGCCGGTCCCACGAGTGACCGGACGCGCCGGTTGCAAACCCTAGCCCGCGCACCCGATACCGCGCTGTACTGACCGGACGCGTCCGGTCATACCGTGACCGCGTCCGGTGCAGCGGTCCGGTCACCTCTGTGACCTCCGTTCACTTTCGTTTCTTTCCAACTTCCGGCGTAGTGGAAAATAGGCATTTCATTTCCCCGAAATCGCCTGAATACCGCGCTCGCACGCTCGGCGGGAGGGAGAGAGGAACCCAAACCCCCTCTCTACCCGCAAACCACAGCGCGACCAACGCCACCTTTGCAAATGTGCCAACACCATCAAGTGTACATCTCTATGTGCTTGTGTGTTAGCTTTTTCTCAATCATTTTCAAATGTTTCCAATTAGCTCACTAGGCCCTACATGCAATGCACTTCATGAATTCACCTAGTGGCACCCGTGCATCGAATAACCGATAAGACTTCCCCTCTTAATAGTTCGGCTATCGATCCTAAACCACTCACACCCTCTATGGTGTCTTGAGTGTAAAACAAAATAGCCCTATGGTTATACCTTTGCCTTGAGCCCATTTTGTTTCTCCAAATGATATGATCTACTTCATATCATCACATGACCGTCTCGATCCATCGACCTTGACTTCACTTGCTCTTCACCGTTGCATCGGTCCGTCGGCGCTAAGTCTTGCTCAAGCTTCACCATCGCATGGTCCTTCGCTTCGAAGCCTCGACTTGCCCTTCACCTTCACAACCGGTCCATCGAGCCAAGCCTCATCTTGGTCTTCACCATCTTGGTCATATGAGTCAATGTCATGTCTCATATGCGATGACCACCTTTATCTAAATCATCCACTTAGATACAAAGGTTAGTCCTAGGTTTCATCAATTAGCCAAAACCAAACTAGGGACTTTCAATCTCCCCCTTTTTGGTAATTGATGACAACCCTCACAAAGATGATCTTGATAATAAAAGTTTTAAACTTGTCATACTTGTCCCAATCATTTTGCTCATAAGTAAAGTTTGGACAATTATCACAAGCTCGGTTTTGGTAGCATTAGCTCCCCCTACATATGTGCATAGAGTTTGGATTGAAAGCTTTGCACATATGCATGGATAGAAATGTTGGAGAGTAATTCTACCAAAATGATGCTATGGTGTAAGAAATGGATCTTTGAAGCGTGATACCAATCGGAGTTGCCTTTTACACCATCCTTAGCATCATGAAGTAACTAGACATTCATCAAAACTCAAGAACCCCGTGAGATCAACATTATATGTAAAGGTTCTTGGACCACTTGTAAAGCTAACCACTTGTAAAGCTTTAGGCAAGTCTAGATACCACATGTAAACTATTCCTGTGCATGCTAGTAGATCATTTCATCATCCAATTTCTATACTAGCAATGCACCACACAAGCATGTATATTGAATTTAAATACATGTGCAATGAGCAAGTCATATGAGAGTGCACAAACAAATGCAACAACTTTGTTTATGAGCTTGCTCCCCCTACTTGTGTGCATCATCAAATTTTATTTACCCCTTTATCAAGTTGAATCATCTTTTTCTCATCATAAATTTTATTTACCCCTTTATCAAGTTGAATCATCTTTTTCTCTCCCCCTTTGTCAACAACTTACCCAAAAAGGGGATCAAATTGTGGAGAGAAGGAAAAGTGTTTGATGGAGTAGATTGAAATTAATTCGATACCACATGTAAGGTTAAAAAATTTATCAAATTAGGTTTAACCTAGAATACTTGTCAAAGATATTTAATTCGATTTGAACCAAAGACAAGCTTCTTCACTCCTCAAAATAAGGGTTATCTTGCCTATGTTGAATTAAACACTTATAGCAAATCTTCTAGATTCAATACTAGGTTTACAAGCTCACAAACATGTCATATGCCACCACTAGATCAAAATAAGCAGAGAAGCAATAGTGGTAACATATATCCATCAAATTCATTTGATTTATCATGAATGCTTATGCGTACCACTTATTATGTCGACATGCTCTATCAAGTCCTTAGCATAGGATGAAAGATATGTCAATCAATTTTACCTTGCAATGTCGAAGGAGAGGCATGTCAATAAGTGGGTGGGGTGCATTCAACTCATATTTGAGAAATCAAGAATGTTCAATTCATTCCTTAGCTTGCAAAACCTCTTTTCATCAAGTGGCTTAGTGAGAATATCGGCAAGTTGATCATTGGTGCCAACACTTTCAATGACAATATCTCTCTTTTGTTGATGATCTCTAATGAAATGATGTCTTATGTCAATATGCTTTGTTCTTCCATGTTGAGCCGGGTTTTGTATCATCTTGATTGCACTCTCATTATCACATAGCAACGGCACATTCTTGAAGTTGAGGCCATAATCCTTCAAAGTTGATTTCATCCATAGCAATTGTGCACAACAACTCCCCGCACTCACATATTCGGCTTCGGCGGTGGAGATTGCCACACTATTTTATTTCTTTGAGGACCATGACACAAGTGATCTTCCAAGTAATTGACATGTGCCACTTGTGCTTTTCCTATTGATCTTGCAACCCCCATAGTCAGAGTCCGAATATCCAATCAATTCAAACTTTGACCCCTTGGGATACCATAGTCCAACATTTCTTGTTTGCTTCAAGTACCTCAATATTCTCTTTGCCGCCGTGAGATGACTTTCTCTAGGTGAGGCTTGATATCTAGCACACATGCAAACACTAAACATGACATCCGGCCTTGATGCGGTGATATAGAGTAGACTTCCAATCAAAGACCGATATTCCTTTTGATTCACCATTTTGCCATCAAGATCACTATCTAAATTTCCATTTGTACCCATTGGAGTTGAAATTGGCTTTGCATCTTGCATTCCAAACTTCTTCAACATGTCCCTTATGTATTTCCCTTGACTCACAAATGTCCCATTCTTCAATTGCTTGACTTGGAGACCAAGGAAGTAACTAAGTTCACCAATCATAGACATTTCAAACTCTTTGGCCATCATAGCACCAAATTCTTCACAATAAGCTTGATCGGTTGATCCAAAGATGATGTCATCAACATATATTTGCACTATGAATAAATCATTTCTAATCTTCTTGGTGAATAGAGTAGTATCAACCTTGCCCATTTTGAATCCCTTAGAGAGAAGGAAATCCCTTAGCCTCTCATACCATGCTCTAGGTGCTTGCTTTAAGCCATATAAAGCCTTCTTCAACTTGTACACATGGTTGGGTTTCTTGTCATCTTCAAATCCGGGCGGTTGCTCAACAAATACTAACTCATTGATGATCCCATTGAGAAATGCACTTTTGACATCCATTTGATATAGTTTGATATTGTGTGCACAAGCATAAGCCAAAAGAATCCTTATTGCCTCCAATCTTGCCACGGGAGCATATGTCTCATCATAGTCAAGACCTTCTACTTGAGTGTAACCTTGAGCAACTAGTCTTGCTTTGTTTCTCACCACAATGCCATCTTGATCTTGCTTGTTTTTGAACACCCATTTGGTTCCAATCACATTGTAGTCATTTGGCCTTTCTACCAATTCCCAAACATCATTTCTTGTGAAATTGTTTAGTTCTTCTTGCATAGCCATAATCCAATCGGCATCCCTCAAAGCTTCTTCTATTTTCTTTGGTTCAATGGTTGACACAAATGATGCATGCTCACAAAACATAGTCAATCTTGATCTTGTTTGCACACCACTTCTAATATCACCAATAACACTATCAATGGGGTGATCTCTTGCAACATGTTGTGGTTGGAGTACTTGCACTTGATTGCTTGAGCTTGGTTGATCACTTGATGTATCTTGATGAGATGAACTAGCACCTTGATCTTGTACTTGAGAGTCACTAGCTAGCTTGAATGGAGAATTGAGCACTTGATCTTTATCATCATCTTGAATATCAATAACTTGCTTTGCTCTAATGTCCCCAATGTCCATGTTTTTCATTGCTTCCACCAATAGAGTTCCACTAACATCATCTAGATTCTCTTCTTCATCTTGTGACCCATTGGTTTTATCAAATTGCACATCATGGACTTCTTCTAGAATGCCACTTGAGTTGTTCCAAACTCTATAAGCTTTGCTTGTAGTTGAATAACCAAGTAGGAACCCCTCATCACATCTTTTGTCAAACTTTTCCAATCTAGTGCCCTTCTTCAAGATATAGCATTTGCAACCAAACACCCTAAAGTAAGAAATATTGGGCTTTCTCCCATGAAGTAACTCATATGGGGTCTTCTCTAGCAATGGATGACAATATAGTCTATTGATGTAGTAGCAAGCGGTATTAATTGCTTCATCCCAAAATGATTGACTCACATTGTACTCATGAAGCATTGATCTAGCCATATCAAGCAATGTTCTATTCTTCCTCTCAACTAGGCCATTTGATTGTGGAGTGTACTTGGCCGAGAATTGATGTCCAATACCATAATGATCACAAAGTTCTTCAATTCTTGTATTCTTGAACTCACTTCCATTGTCACTTCTCACTTTCTTGATTCTAATCTCAAACTCATTGTGAACTCTAGTGAGAAATGTCTTGAAGGTGTCAAATACTTCACTTTTGTTACTAAGAAAGAATACCCATGTGAATCTTGTGAAGTCATCCACTATGACAAAGCCATACTTGTTGCCGCCTATGCTTGTATACATTGTTGGTCCAAATAGATCCATGTGCATCAACTCAAATGCTTTGCATATGCTCATTGTACTCTTCTTTGGATGTGAGCTTCCAACTTGCTTCCCGGCTTGACATGCACTACAAAGCTTATTCTTCTCAAATTCAACATCTTTCAAACCATTGACAAGATTGTGAGTTGTAAGCTTCTTCAATTGTTTCATGCCAACATGACCAAGCCTTCTATGCCAAAGCCAACCCATGCTTGATTTGGAGACTAAGCAAGTTGTCAAAGAAGTTTCTCTAGCATTGAAGTCAACTAGGTAGAGATTCTCATATCTAAAGCCCTTGAATGCCACATTTGAACCATCCACACTAATAACTTCCACATCATCAATCCCAAAGATGCATTTGTAGCCTAGATCACATATTTGTGCCACGGATAGAAGATTGAAATCCAAACTTTCAACTAGCAACACATTTGAGATACTCATGTCATTTGATATTGCAATCTTGCCCAAGCCAATAACCTTGCCTTTCTTGTTATTGCCAAATGTGATAGAATCAACACCACTATTATTGTCATTGATTGAGTCAAACATTCTTGATGTACCGGTCATGTGTTGAGTGCACCCACTATCAATAATCCAATGCCTTCCTCCAGCTTTGTAATTGACCTACAAGCAAATCAATGAAGCTTAGGTACCCATTTTTGCTTGGGTCCTTGTAGGTTAGTAACTAAGCTCTTTGGTACCCAAATAGCCTTCTTCTTTGGGCCCACAATTGGTGTACCAACAAACTTAGCTTGCACACCCTTCACACCCTTGGTAAGCACATAGCAAGAATCAAAAGGTATAGCATTAACAAGGTTCTTGCTTTGGTTCTTTTTATTGCAATTATGCTCTAGGTGCCCAACTTGCTTGCATCTATTGCAAAACCGACCATTGCCCTTCACAAAGCTAGGCTTTGGAGTTGCAAAGGCCGACTTGCCTTTCTTGGGGGTGTAGCCCAATCCCTCTTTGTTAAGAGAGAACCTTTGGCTACCCAAGCACTTAAGCAAGCGGGCCTCACCACCATAGGCCTTGCCTAGGGCGTGAGTGAGCTCATCCACCTCTCTCTTGAGAGTCTCATTCTCAACCATTAGTGAGGCATCACGAGTGAAACCATCACTAGTAGTAGAGGTAGAGTTGGTGGTGGTGGATGAAGAGCTACAAGAAGGGTTAGCATTTGACATGATGATAGGTTCATTAAAGGATTCATCAATTATATCACATGTAACACCTATATCACATGATACAACAACCTCCTTCTTTTCTTGTTGCTCAAGTAACAATGAGTGAGCCTTTTCAAGCTTGAAATGAGCCTTACCAAGATCCTCATGGTCTTCCACTAGACTCTCATGAGTGGTCTTAAGCTCACTAAGGACTTTCTCAAGTATTACTACTTTCATTGAAAGCTTCTTACACTCTTTGTCCTTGGAAATAGCTATGTCTCTAGTTTGTTGCATCAAGTCATATAGTTGTTCTTTAGTTGGTTCATCATCATCATTTTCATTATTATTATCATTATCACTATCATGAGCATATTCCATTTCACTTTCATCATCACTCTCATCATATAATACCTTAGCTTCTTTAGCCATGAAGCATGAAGAGGATGAATCAAATAGTGATGGCTTCTTGTTGATAGCAATGGAGGCAAAAGCCTTGTTGGATGATTCTTCTTCTTCTTCATTATCATCACTTTCCCAAGTGATCACATAGGCACCATTTTTGCCTTTCTTGAATGTTATCTTGGCCTCTCTCTTCTTCTTTTCAAACTTGTCCTTTTTGTTCTTCTTCTTATCATAAGGACATTCCGCTTGAAGGTGCTCGGTGCTATCACAATTGAAGCACTTTCTTTGTTGCTCATTTCTTTTCTTAAAGCCTCTTCTCTTGATGAACATGTGACCCATCTTCTTGAATACAAGAGCAAGTGCCTCATCATCAATTTCAAATTCCCCATCTTCATTGTTGTCTTCTTCTTCTTCAATGATGGTAGCTTTGCCCTTGGAGGAGGTGGCCTTGAATGCCACGGTCTTCTTCTCATTTTCCACCTTTTCCTTGTCATCAACATCTTGATCATATTTGTCATAGGTCAATACTTTACCAAGCAAATCATTAGGCTTCATTGTTTCAAGCCCATCTCTTTGCAACATCATGATCAACATCTTGAATCTTCTAGGTAAGCTCAATAAGAACTTGTGACAAAAATATTGATCTTGAGTTTTGTGCCCTAAGCTCTTGAGATCATTGACTATCACTTGCAATCTATGAAACATTTCAATGATTGTTTCATCATCCTTTTTCTTGAAGTTCTCAAACTCACTCTTGAGCCCATATAGCTTGGCACTCTTCACAACCTTAGTGCCTTCATATGTCTCACTCAACCTTGTCCATACTTCACTAGCCAATTCCAAATCTTTGATGCCCTCAAACACTTTTGTGTCAATACCATTGTAGAGTGTATTGAGAGCCATTCTATTGCATGTTCTATTTGCTCTATCTTCATCGGTGAGATGATTGGGATCAATGATAGCAAAATCATTCTCGGTGACTTGCAATACTCTCTCATGAATAGAACCAAGGTACATTGTCATCTTTCTCTTCCAATGAGCAAAAGAACTAACACCATCAAAGAACGGTGGCTTGCCCCCAACATGATTGAACACAATTTGAGCCATTTTTCACACCGAAGGATGTTAAGCCTTGATTAAAACGGTGACCACGGCTCCGATACCACTTGTAAGGTCCTAGATGGCTAGAGGGGGGGTGAATAGCCTATAAAAAATTCTACAAGCACCACTAAGCAAACTTGTTAGAATAACAAACGGCGTAAAGCGAGTTTTGCTTAGCCAAAGGTTGTGATGCAAGCCTCCTATCCACAAGTCTAGTAGATTATGATCTCTAATTCACACAAGTGCTAAGTCACTAACTTACACTAGTGAGCAAGCTAACAACTACTAGAAAAGGCTACCACTAGAGCTACACAAGATAAACTAGTTAAAGTAAATGCGAGAGAAAGGATTGTGAATCTTATACCGACGGTGGAGTGAAGATGTTGCCAATCACCAAGATGATATACAATCAATTAATATTGACAACAACACAATATGTAGACCAATCACCGGGAGACAAGAGACACAATATTTTTGTTCACCCGGTGTTCACTTGTGCACCGACAAGCTACGTCACCGGTTGTGTCGACCAACACTTAGATGGTTCCTCGGTGTGACCCTCAAGTCACTTGCCCCTCAAGGCACGCCCCGAAAGGCACCGCAAGACACCACTCTCAAGTGAGGTAACTCAATGACACGCGCAATCTAATAGAGTTGCTTTTGGCGTCCTGCCGAGGAAAGCACAAGAACCTCTTACAAACAACCGGAGGTGGCCAAGAACAATCACCTTCTCTTGCCAACGCCTCCAACAATCTCCAAGCCGGCTAGGAGCGGTACTCTCCAAGAGTAACAAGAAATCCACCGGCTAAACCACCCACAAGTGCCACTAGATGCCCTCAAGCTATGCAATGCACTTTGGGATCACTCAATCTCACTTTTGATTTGCAATCAAGCAAGAGAGATGAGTGGGAGGAGTAGCTCTAGCTCAAAGGATGCACAAGAGTGTTAGAAAATGCCAAGCGGGCTCCCCAAGGGCCGGCCAACGAGTATTTATAAGCACCCAAACAAATAGAGCCGTTGCAACTCCACTGACCGTTTTTCGGGATGACCGGACGCGCCGGTCGAAACTGACCGGACGCGCTCAACCGCGTCCGGTCCTCCAACGGTCACTGCGCCAACGGTCAAATCCCATGACCGGACGCGCCTCTCAACAGACCGGACGCGCCGGTCGCTCAGCACCGCGCGCCGCGAAACAACGACCGGACGCGCTCTAGAGAACGACCGGACACGACAGTGCCAGCGTCCGGTCGGAGTCCAGTAAGCTCCTTTGACGACCGGACGCGTCCGATCGTGTGTGACCGGACGCGCCCCGTGTCCGATCGTCCTTGCGAACCACAGTTCATTCTGGGCACCTGACCGGACGCGCCGGTCCCACGAGTGACCGGACGCGCCGGTTGCAAACCCTAGCCCGCGCGCCCGATACCGCGCTGTACTGACCGGACGCGTCCGGTCATACCGTGACCGCGTCCGGTGCAGCGTCCGGTCACCTCTGTGACCTCCGTTCGCTTCCGTTTCTTTCCAACTTCCGGCGTAGTGGAAAATAGGCATTTCATTTCCCCGAAATCGCCTGAATACCGCGCTCGCACGCTCGGCGGGAGGGAGAGAGGAACCCAAACCCCTCTCTACCCGCAAACCACAGCGCGACCAACGCCACCTTTACAAATGTGCCAACACCATCAAGTGTACATCTCCATGTGCTTGTGTGTTAGCTTTTTCTCAATCATTTTCAAATGTTTCCAATTAGCTCACTAGGCCCTACATGCAATGCACTTCATGAATTCACCTAGTGGCACCCGTGCATCGAATAACCGATAAGACTTCCCCTCTTAATAGTTCGGCTATCGATCCTAAACCACTCACACCCTCTATGGTGTCTTGAGTGTAAAACAAAATGACCCTATGGTTATACCTTTGCCTTGAGCCCATTTTGTTTCTCCAAATGATATGATCTACTTCATATCATCACATGACCGTCTCGATCCATCGACCTTGACTTCACTTGCTCTTCACCGTTGCATCGGTCCGTCGGCGCTAAGTCTTGCTCAAGCTTCACCATCGCATGGTCCTTCGCTTCGAAGCCTCGACTTGCCCTTCACCTTCACAACCGGTCCATCGAGCCAAGCCTCATCTTGGTCTTCACCATCTTGGTCATATGAGTCAATGTCATGTCTCATATGCAATGACCACCTTTATCTAAATCATCAACTTAGATACAAAGGTTAGTCCTAGGTTTCATCAATTAGCCAAAACCAAACTAGGGACTTTCACCAGGCGAGGAGAGAGCGGTCCATGGTGAACCATGTCCACCGAGGTTTGTTGCTGGTATATGTGTATTTCTAATGTATTGTTGGATTTATTTTTCTAAAGGAAAACGTCCGTGTTGCGTATGCATGTCGTCATATGACGTCATCAAGCTAATAAGCAACAAGGCAGAGGATGCTCCCGGGCTCCTCGCCGGTGATTGCTCTGTGTCGTGCTTGCACGGCCGCGCGCTCGCGTGTGCGGGTGCATGCGCCAGGGAGTCGCGCAGGGGCGCCAGTGGTCTGCCTCGGCAGTGTCCGGGGCCGGTCGTCGCCAGAGCTACTGGCAGCGGCGGCGCCATGGGCGGGAATGGGGACAGCTCAATTTTGGAGTCGCGTACGCGCAACGGTGTGAGCGGGTGCGAGAGAGACAGAGGAGGGTCATGCGAGCGAGGATAGCCAGGGCGTGGCTGCGCTCCCGTGCCCCCGCGGCCACCGCACCCATGCGCCGCCGCCGGCCAGCCAGCACAGCGTTGCGAGCGACGGGAGGAGCGGAGGGACGAGCAGGACTGCAGGAGGAGGCGGAACCCACGCGTTGCTGCTAGCCAGCCAGCACAGCTTTGCGAGCGACGGGAGGAGCGGAGGGACGAGCAGGAGGAGGCGGAGGCGCGGAGCTCGGCGGAGCATGCGGAAGGGACGAGCGGGGTTCTCGACGGTTCTCGACCGCCCGTGCGTGGCGCTTAATGGGTGAGACTCGAACCGATCCGCATCGAACGGCCCATATTACGAGTTGGCTTGATCCAACGGCTGGCACGTTAACGGGCGACGTGGATATCGTGCCCGCGTCTCCTGCAGATTCGTTACGAGAAGATTACTAGTGCCCCGGAAGCCGGTGGCGGCCGCGGCGTTGGGGTGCACGGCTGGGGCGGGGGCGACGCGGCCGTACTCCGACCGAATCCATTCCAACGCTCCACCAGCCTCCCGAGTCCCGTGTTCCACGGTTCCAGTCCCGTCCGTGCATCCGGCATCCGATCCCCCACGATTGAACGCGCGAGGGACCCGTGCGCAGCGGCTGGTGGCGGGGACGAAGGGGGCAACGCGCTGCCGCTGTCTGTCTCCTGCCGTGCCATCTGGCCATCTCGCCACTGCTCCGCTTCTTCCGTGCCGGGGTGGGAGGAGCCGAGCGAGCCAGGATCAGGGAGACGCGCACGGCACGGCAGCCACACGCCGCCCGCCTGCCCTGTCTTCGGCGAACTTGGCCCGGATTTCGTGGCGATTTACGGACGGTGGCGCCCGCCTCTCCAGTGCGGCCTCCCCTCGGTCACGCCGGGCGCCGGTGACACCAGGTGGCCTGGTCCGAATTCCGATCTGATAGTCCAGCCATGCTGCATCCGCAGGTGCAAATCGTCGTTGGAACTCATCAAGCACTGACCTGAACCGAGGCGAAGCGAAGCATCATTGGTACGTGCGGGCGTGCGGGCATTAGTCGCGGCGATTATAATGTCCCGTTCAGGTATCAAAGGCCATCATTATCAGATCCATGGGACACAAGTATTCGGAGCAGAGACGCATCGGCGGATCGGAATTGATGGCGCTGCCGCGGCGTCGTCTTTGACGCGACAACACCTGCGCAGGCATGCATGCACCGGCAGCTGGCGGCAGTGCCAGCTGCGCACGCCTGCAGCGGCAAACCTCGATACCTGAAGCGACCAGTCGTACTACTGTACTCCGTACTCCATACTCCGTACTGTACTTGGCAGCAGTCCGCTACGAGTAGCAGTTACTACTTGTTTATATTCATCCTAAAATTTACTGTGCAAAGAGAAGATTCTCCATCGTATCAAAATACCGGCACGCGTATAGAATACTAAATGTAGATAAAATCAAAAACTAATTGCACAGTTTTATTGTACTTTGCGAGACGAACATTTTAAGCCTAATTAATTAAAGTTTAGACAATTATTACCAAATAAAAACAAAAAAAAACTACAGTAATTCAGTACAGTGAATCAGCCGCCCGTTTCGGCGATCTAAACACGGCCTACCACTAGTGCTACGCGCTGCGAGTACTCCTACTCCTACGAGTCGAGCCATGCTCAATTGCTCTGCTATGCTCACCTCTGCTCCCCTTCCGTGCGTGCATCCTCGCCGCTCACCTCGCCGGCCGGCCATCATGCGTACCTGCTACCGCATTTAGGCCTCGTTTAGGTTCCAAATTTTTTTTCAACTTTAGCTACTATAGTACTTTAGTTTATATTTGTCAATTAATATTTAATCATGAACTAATTAGACTTAAAAGATTCGTCTCGTGATTTACTATCAAATTATACAATTAGTTTTTTTTACCAATATTTAATGCTCTATGCATGCATCTAAAAATTGATGTGATGAAGAGAGAGCGGAAAAAAACTTTAAATTTGGACGGGAAGAGATCAATGCCTTACTCGCTGCGTACCTGCTACCATTCATTCACTCGCTGATCGCTGCAAAAGAGCGAACAAGAAAGAATAGTCCACTGGGATAGTGGAGCTGCAGTGCATGTCATTGCCATTGCCACCCAGGCCATGTTTAGTTTGCATCAAAATGCAAAAAAATTTCAAGATTTCCCGTCACATCATATACTGGCACATGTATGGAACATTAAATGTAGGTAAAAAAATAACTAATTGTACAGTTTATCTATAAATGTCGAGACGAATCTTTTGAGTCTAGTTAATTCATGATTGAACAAAATTTGTCAAATACAAACGAAAGTGCTACAGTATTTTTTCAAAAAAAATTCGCCATCTAAACATGGCCCCAATGTATTTTTGCAGCGGGCTCCTTGACAAGATTTGCGGATGTTCAGGCGGTCAAAACTCGGAACAGTCTTGCAATTTCTCATTTTCTTTCGGGGCGTCCTCAATGACCACGACCAAAAATAGCCGGCTTCGTATACAAATAAATAAAAAAGGAAAAGCTAACAGCCGCATGGTATGAAGGCAGGTGGGGTCGTGCAGCAGCGACCGTAGATTATTTCGGGAACCGAGCGAGCTAGGCGAGGAGCAAACACTAGCGAGTAGTTTTTTTAAATGTTCCCTCTCCTTCTTGTAGCCAAATAGCTAGCTAGGATCAGGTTAAAAAAACCGCTCGGTAAACCGCGGTTTACCGCGGTTACCGGCCTAACCGGGCCGGACCGGTTCCGGTCCGGTCCGGTTAGGTATTCCCTAAATTCAAATTTAAAATTTGAAAAAAAAAATGCTGAAAAAATTCCTAAAAATAGTTCATGATTTATAGAAGCCAATGGTGTAAAAATTTTTCAAATCCGAGTTCGTTTAGTATTTATTTATACGTATAGAAGTTTGAAAAAAAAATCCCGGTCCTGCCCCGTTAAGGCCCCCAAATTCAAATTTAAAATTTGAAAAAAAACAAAAAATGTTGAAAAAAATTCCTAAAAATAGTTTATGATTTATAGAAGCCAATGGTGTAAAAATTTTTCAAATTCGAGTTCATTTAGTATTTATTTATACATATAGAAGTTTGAAAAAAAAGAAAAAAGAAAATTCCAAACTCAAACCGAGCGGTAAACCGCTCAAACCGAGCGGTTACCGCTCCAAACCGCCCGGTAAACCGGTGACAAACCGAACCGAAGGCGCGTTTGAATTCAAATTCAAATTCGACCGATTACCGACCGGTTACCGGTAAACCGGACCGGTAAACCGGAACCGGAGGCCAGCGGTTTGGGGTGACCGGTCGGTAAAAAAAACCCTGGCTAGGAAGTTGTTATTAGGGACGCCCTCAAGACATACGTATTCCTACTCGCTAAGGTAATGCTTGGACAGAGGGATTTCGTGGGATAGGGATGGGATGAACCCACTTGTACGTTGTTTGGTTCGAGGGAGAGAATATCCACGAAATATTCCTAAAATCTGGGGGCAAGCACGTCCTCGAAGAAACCACGGACAGAGGCATCCCACCTCAACGGCGTCTTCACGTTCTCGAGTCGTCTCTATGTGACTCCTCTCTCCCCCGTCGGCCTTCTTCTTCCTCTTCTCCGGTGCCGTTCTTCCTTCTACTCTAGTGGCAGGCACGCTCGTGCTCGCGCTCCAACCTCCCCAATGAGATCTGGCGCGGGCAAGCCAGGACTAGCGATGAGCTCCGGCTGTTACCTCGCATGCTCACGAATGCAGCGATCGGAGCAGGGGGGCAGCTGCGGCGGCCATGGCGGTCGGAGAAGGCGGCGGCAAGTAGCTCATGCCCCGCACACGGAAAGAAGACAAAGATGATTTGAAGAAGCGAGCAGTCACGGAGACGCTTCCCAAAAACCTGATCGTCCGCACACCTGAGCAGGTGTCGCTCGACGGACAGCAGTTCTGAAAGGTCTTGATGGCTAGAGGGGGGTGAATAGCCTATTAAAATTTTCTACAAAGACAAGCTAAACAAGTTTATCAATAAAACAAATAGCGAGATGCGAGTTTTGCTTAGCCTACGAGGTGTTTGCAAGCCACCTAACCAATTCACAATTCTAGTGTATTTTCACTCAACCGCACAAGTCAAACCGAGAATGAAACTACAACTAGCAAGCTACACAAAGAAGCTACTCTAGCAAAGCTAACTAGCTAGCAAAGATAACTAAGAAATTAATACAAAAGAGAGTTAGGAGGGTAACACCGAGGGGCGAAGAATTGAGCCAACCAATCAATATGATCAAGAGATGAATACCACAATATACAACCACCGGGATCGATCAAACACAATAAGAATGATGACACGAAGATTTATCCCGAGGTTCACGTGCTTGCCGGCACGCTAGTCCCCACTGTGTCCCTCTTCACCACGTGGTTCGGTGGCTAATCGGTTACACACCGAGCCTCTCAAAAGGCGCCACAAGAACCTACCAAATGGCAAAAGGTTGCAATGACACGAAGCAATTTACTAATGTTGCATTTGGCGCTTCGTCGAGGTAGGCACAAACCCCTCACAATCACCGGAGGTGGCCAAGAACAATCACCAACTCTTGCCAACGCCTCCAAGCTGCTCCAAGCCATCTAGGTGGCGGCAACCACCAAGAGAAACAAGAATCCCGCAGCAAATCAACCACCAAGTGCCAACTAGATGCAATCTCGCAATGCAAATACACTTGGATCACTCAATCTCACTTCGAATATGCAAAGAAGCAAGAGAGATGAGTGGGAGGGGAGTTGTTTAGCTCAAAGTGCTTACAAGTATGTCAAATGTTCGAGAGATGGAGCCTTGAGCTGGCCAACGAGTATTTATAGATGTACCCCTTCGAATAGAGCCGTTAGAAACTTAAACAGTCGAAATCGCGTTGACCGGACGCGCTGGTCCAACTGACCGGACGCGCCGGTCGCCCAACGGCTAACTCGAGAAGTACTGACCGGACGTGCTGGTCCAACTGACCGGACGCGCCGGTCGCCCAACGGCTAACTGCGAAGCAACGACCGGACGCGCTCATCGCACAGACCGGACGCGCTGGAAACGACCGGACGTGCTGGTCCCGAGAATGACCGGACGCGTTAGTCGCCTGAGCAGCGCTCAACGAAACAACGACCGGACGCGCTGAAGAAACATGACCGGACGCGATAGTGCCAGCATCCGGTTACAGTCCAGTAAGCTCCCTGAACGACCGGACGCGTCCGATCATTAGTGACCGGACGTGCCTCACGTCCGATCATCGAACTGAAAAACGCGCAGACACTGAACACTGACCGGACGCGTCCGGTCATGCAAGGACCACGTCCGGTTCAGCGTCCGGTCACCTCTGTGACCTCCGTTTGCCTCCGTTTCTTTTCTGGACTTCCGGCGTAGTGGAAAATAGTCATTTCAACTCCTCGAAAACGCCTGAATCCCGCCTCGCAAGCTCGGCGGGAGGGAGAGAGGACCCCAAACCCTCTCTACCGCTCAAACTCCACCGCCTTCGTAAACGTGCTAACACCACCAAGTGATCTCGTCAGTGTGTGAGTGTGTTAGCATTTTCACAATCATTTTTCGAGGTGATATTAGTTCTATCCAAATGCATATGATCATGAAATGCACATCTAGAGGCACTTAGGAGTTCAATAGCCGCGTCATTCCCCTCTTTATAGTACGGCTATCTAACCTATAATGTAACCACACCCACTAGGTGTCTTGGTTACTAAAACACAACCCTTAAGCATATACCTTTGCCTTGATCACGTAGGGTTGCGTCCAAATCCAAGTGTGGCCATCATGATCGCCATGTCCATCTTGCCACCAACCTTGGAATGTACTAATCCTCATATGCTACATACAACTTAGGCATAGGATTAGTACTTAGGCATTGTCACTAATTACCAACACCAAACATAGGACTTTGAATCTCCCCCTTGTTGGTAATTGGTGACAACCCTTTCACAAAGATATTATGATAAAATTTTGATTGAAGCCATGTCACATTGTCCAAGTATATTACCATGTGTAAGAATCATGGACATGTGATCATGAATTCAAATTGATAGCAATGGCTCCCCCTACATGTATGCTATATGTTTGGATTTTGGAAGCATACATGTTAGATGGGAAAGTATAGGAGCATTGACTACCAATAGGTGCTAAGTGTTTAAGATTATAGACCTTTGAAGCGTGATACCATCGGAGTAGCGATAAACACTATCTTAGCACCTTGTGTAGTTAGATTCCACTTGGAAAAAACACCAACATAACTAGAAACCTCGTGAGATCAACATTATAAGCAAGGCTCTAGTACCATTATGAAAAAATGAATCAAGAAAAATCTAACTACTTCCTATTCATGCTAGTACCTCAATACACCTTCCAATTGTATACTAGCAAGTCACCACACAAGCAAAGTATCAGAGAAAATGAAATGCATAACTATGCATCATACATATGAAGTGCACATGGAAATGCAACATTCATGCTTAAGAGCTTGCTCCCCCTACTTGTGTGCTCAAAATTTTAGTTGATCCTCTTCTTTTATTAATTCTTCCCTTTGTGCTTCTCCTCCTTTGAGTTCTATCTCCCTTTGAGTTCTATCTTTGTGAACAACATTTTCTCCCCCTTTGGCACCAATTGACCAGAAGAAGTAAACTTTAGATAGATTATCATCTTGAAATATGGGGTGAGGATCAAGTTTGTGATTCAACCTAGATTGCTTGCATAAATAAAATGCTTCGGTTTGATCCAAGGGCAAGCTTCTTCACACCTCACTAGAAGGGTTATCATGCACCATGTTGAAGCAAATCTTTAGACAAGTTTTCTAGATTAAACACTTAGAATCACAAGCTACTTAAACAAGTTATATGCTACCACTAGATCATACAAGTCATGGAAACAATAGTGGCACCATATAAACTTCAAATTTATTTAATTTTCATGAATGAGCCTAGAACATGTAAATTATGACTAGATGCACTAAACAAGTCCTTAGCATAGAATGTATGACATGTCAACCAATTGTACCTTGGGGGTCGAAGGAGAGGCATGTGATATATGGGGTGCATCAACTCATGTTGGAGAAGTCAAGTATGTTCAACTCATTCTTTAGCTTGTGAAATCTCTTCTCATCAAGTGACTTGGTGAATAGATCGGCTAATTGATCTTCGGTGCCCACACTCTCAATAGCAATGTCACCCTTTTATTGATGATCTCTAATAAAGTGATGACGAACATCAATATGCTTTGTTCTTTGATATTGAATCAGATTGTTGGTTAGCTTCACTGCACTTTTATTGTCACATAGCAATGGCACATTCTTGAAATTGATTCCAAAATCCTTCAATGTTGCCTTCATCCATAAGATTTATGCACAGCAACTACCCGCGGCGATGTATTCGGCTTCGACGGTAGATAGTGCAATACTATTTTGCTTCTTGGATGACCATGAGACAAGTGATCTTCCCAACAATTGACAAGTCCCGGAAGTGCTCTTTCTTTCCACTTTGTCACCGGCATAGTTAGAATCTGAATATCCAACTAGCTCAAAGCTTGCACCTTTGGGATACCATAATCCAACATCTTGTGTATGCTTTAAGTACCTCAATATTCTCTTTGTTGTCTTCAAATGACTTTCTCTTGGTGAGGCTTGAAATCTTGCACACATGCATACACTAAACATCACATCGGGCCTTGATGCCGTCACATAGAGTAGGCTACCAATCATTGATCTATATAACTTTTGATCCACCATGTTGCCATTCTTGTCACTATCCAAGCTTGCACTAGTGCTCATTGGAGTAGTGATTCCTTTTGCATCTTCCATACCAAACTTCTTTAGCATATCCTTTATGTATTTGGTTTGGCTTACAAATGTTTCTTCTTTCATTTGTTTGATTTGAAGTCCAAGAAAGAAACTAAGTTCACCAATCATTGACATTTCAAATTCCTTTGCCATCATTTTTCCAAACTCATCACAATAATCTTGATTGGTTGAACCGAATATGATATCATCAACATATATTTGCAACACAAACAAGTCTTTCCTAATCTTCTTGGTGAAGAGAGTAGTATCCACTTTGCCCATGACAAAACCTTTGGATAGCAAGAAGTCCCTCAATCTTTCATACCATGCTCTAGGTGCTTGCTTCAATCCATACAAAGCTTTTCTTAACTTGTATACATGATTGGGTTTCTTGTCATCTTCAAAACCGGGAGGTTGCTCCACATACACCTCTTCTTGAATGTACCCATTGAGAAATGCACTCTTCACATCCATTTGATATAACTTAATATTGTGAGCACAAGCATAGGCAAGTAAGATCCTAATTGCTTCCAATCTTGCAACCGGGGCATATGTTTCACTAAAGTCAAGACCCTCTATTTGTGTGTAACCTTAAGCCACTAGTCTTGCTTTGTTCCTTACTACTATCCCATCTTGATCTTGCTTGTTGCGAAAGACCCATCTTGTTCCAATGACATTGTGATCCTTAGGCCTCTCAACTAATTTCCATACTTTATTTCTCTTAAAGTTATTGAGCTCTTCATGCATTGCATTTACCCAATCCGGATCTCTCAATGCTTTATCAATGTCCTTGGGTTCTTCCATTGACACAAAAGAAGAGTGAGCACAAAAAGATGCCAATCTTGATCTAGTTTGAACTCCCCTTTGTATGTCACCAATGATGGAATCCAATGGATGGTCTCTTACAATGTTAGTTGGTTGAAGCACTTAGACTTGATTGCTTGGATGTTGATGTTGGTCATGAGTTGGAGATGATGAACTAGCCACTTGTTGATCTTGTTGCACTTGAGATGATGTACTAGCTTGTGTAATTGGACTTTGGAGCACTTGATCTTTGTTGTCATCCACATCAATCACTTGCTTTGGCCTAATATCACCAATATCCATTTCTTTCATAGCATTAGTCAATTGAGTTCCTCTCACATCATCCAAGTTATCTTCCTCATCTTAAGAACCATTTATTTCATCAAACTCAACATCATGCACTTTTTCAAGTAAACCACTAGCCAAATTCCAAACTCTATAAGCTTTGCTAGTAGTTGAGTAACCAAGTAAGAATCCTTCATCACATTTCTTCTCAAACTTGCTCAATCTAGTGTCTTTCTTCAAGATATAGCATTTGCAACCAAATACCCGAAAGTATGCAATGTTGGGCTTTCTTCCATTTAAGATCTCATATGGTGTCTTCTCTAGAAACTTGTGGCAATAGAGGCGGTTGCTATAGAAGCAAGCCGTGTTGATTGCTTCGGCCCAAAATGAATGACTCACATTATACTCATTCAACATTGATCTTGCCATATCAATTAAGGTTCTATTCTTCCTCTTAACTAAGCCATTTGATTGAGGTGTATACTTGGCCGAGAGTTGATGTTTGATTCCAAGCTCATCACATAGTTCATCAACTCTTGTGTTTCGAAACTCACTTCCATTGTCACTTCTTACTTTCTTGATTGTGGTCTCAAACTCATTTTGCACTCTCTTGATGAACTTCTTGAATATGTCAAATACATCACTTTTGTCCACAAGAAAGAATACCCATGTGTATCTAGTGAAATCATCCACAATCACAAAACCATACTTGTTGCCACCAATGCTTGTGTATGTAGTTGGTCCAAATAGATCCATGTGCAACAACTCAAATGCCTTGGAAGTACTCATAATGCTTTTCAAAGGATGAGTGTTGCCTACTTGCTTTCCGGCTTGACATGCACTACATAGCTTATCTTTCTCAAATGTGACATCCTTTAAGCCTCTAACTAAGTCATGCTTCACTAACTTGTTCAATTGCTTCATGCCAACATGAACAAGTCTTCTATGCCATAACCAACCCATACTTGATTTGGTGAGCAAGCATGTTAAAAGTTGAGTGTCACTAGCATTGAAATCAACCAAGTATAGATTCTCATATCTAAAGCCTTTGAAGATCAAGTTAGAGCCATCAACACTAACTATCTCCACATCATCAACACCAAATATGCACTTGAAACCGAGATCACACAATTGAGCAACTGAGAGAAGATTGAAGTTCAACTTTTCAACTAAGAGCACATTGGAAATGCTATGATCATTAGAGATAGCAATCCTTCCAAGAGCCTTTACATCACCCTTGCTATTGTCACCAAATGTGATACTATCAATGCCACTATCATTTGATTTGAGAGAGTTGAACATTCTTGAATCACCGGTCATATGTTGAGAGTACCCACTATCAAGCACCCAATGCCTTCCTCCGGCCTTGTAATTTACCTACAAAACAATTTAATGTTTCTTAGGTACCCATACTTGTTTGGGTCCTTGTAGGTTAGTCACTAAGCTCTTTGGTACCCAAATGGCCTTCTTCTTTGGGACCACAATTGGTGTACCAACAAACCTAGCATGCACACCTTTCTCACCCTTGGTAAGCACATAACAAGAATCAAAAGGAATGTAAGGTATATTAGCATTTTTCTTGTTCTTATTTATTTTGTTGCAATTAATCTCTAGATGCCCAACTTGCTTGCATCCATTGCAATAACGACCATTGCCCTTCACAAAGCGAGGCTTTGGAGTAGCAAAGGCCGCCTTGCCCTTCTTGGGAGTATAGCCCAATCCCTCTTTGTTAAGAGACAACCTTTGGCTACCCAAGCATTTTAGCAAGCGGGCATCCCCACCATAGGCGTTGCCTAATGCGCGGGTGAGATCATCCACCTCTCTCTTGAGAGTCTCAACCACAAGTGATGAATCACTAGTAGTAGATGTAGAGTAGGTTGTGGTGGATGATGATGAGCTACATGAAGCATTAGTAGGACTAACAAATAAAGAATCATCAATAATATCACATGTTAGTCCAATATCACAAGTGACAATCACTTGCTCCTCCTTAGCTTCTGTAACGGATCAACGTAATTATACGAGATTAAGTAAGAAAATTTTCCACCGAGGCGGTTAATTTATCAAACTTAAACCCGTATAACCCGAGATTCCGTGAAATCACGAGGGATTTCAAACCAACCAACGTACAACCAAGATCGTACTGATTTAGCAGCCACAGTTCACATGATACGTAGAGTTCACAATAAAAGTGGAGTACATCGGAGTTCGGAATAAAAGTTATTACAACACAGTTCAAAATAACATAGCGGAAGCAAGTAGTTTTACACACACCCTTAGTTCAAATACAGTGCCAGTAGATAGTCATGGTCCACAAAAGCAGTAGATAAGACAAACAGAGTGACCCTTGCCCAAGGTCCTAGTTGTCGCCCATCGCCGGATACAGACAGTTGGAGCAGTACCCATAGTACATCTGACCATCTGCAACAACAATGGGAACAATGCCCTGAGTACGAGAATGTACTCAGCTAGACTTACCCGTCATAAACTAGAAATAAAGGACACCAAGGATCATGCAAGGCTTTATAGATTGGACTGGCTTGACTTATTTGCGAAAAGCATAAGTTGTTATGAAAAACTAAACCAGTACTTTTTGCATCACTTTTAGTATAACCTATTCAAACTAGGTAAACAGCTATTGCTAGAACAATCACTTGATTTATCATTAGCAATCTATATTACCATATCAGGTTTAGCATTTCCAACATCATTCACTTAACCATCAGTGTTCCTTTAATGTTACTACGATGCCATAGCTCGAGTCAAGTGCTCACTAACCGGGAGCGACGGTGATTCGAATCGAATTCCTATCTAGCTGGAGATTTATTCCTCACACAAACCCTGTTTCCCCCGTCAGGGTCGCGTAGATCACCAATGACACTTTCCAAGAAGCAGCGGGATAACAATCATGGATCGCACTACCCAGGGACTGCCCGACTGCCAGGACGCACCTTGGGCTCACTCTTCGCATCCCCGTTACACCCCCTTCAACACCAGTCTGCCAACCCGAGTTTATCCCGGCTCGAAAAGTGTCACTAGCTTCGCGGTCGAAAGGTACTTTATTCGGCCAGCTAAATGTGAGGCATGCGTTCAACATGACAAGAGGGACGAGCAACGATCGGTCCTTAATCGACACAGACGGAATCACTATAGTCCAAAACCCTATAAGACTCCGCCCGGTCTTCATTTATCCCTCAACACTTGGTTACTTTTTATTATCACAATTACAGCTAACCATAACCCGGTATCCACCTATCACTCGCAGGCGATAGGAAATCACCCGACTTCTACCGGTCTAAGCATGGCTAAGCAATTCACTCGATCCAGACCTAACAGGGTGAAAGATAATCCGGTGGCTAAGGTAATAATGCAACAACGGTTTCACTCAACTCCTATAACTTAATGCAACTATATATATAACTATAGTTCATGTAGTAAGGAACAACTTTTATAAAATAGGAGACTTAAAATGCTCCGGGGCTTGCCTTTTTCGAACGAGCTAGGATGGTGGTCGACGCACTCTGGCAGCTCCTCGCCTGACTCTTCCTCCTCGGGCACCTCTTGTGTCTGGGGCTCCTGCGGATCCGTCCAAGCTTGTTCCTCCGGTACTGCTACCTGCGACTCCTCCTGCGATCCTGTATGATGCAAGTACATAAGCAAACATGCGAATGATGTGTCGGATTGTGGTGGAGTGCTTTGATGACATGAGATGCAGATGAGCACATGGAATGAGCAGTTTGAATATAACTATTTCTTCTACAAGGTAGTCAACGTCATCCAAGAACATGTACCCTAAAACATGCACCTTATCCTTCTATTAGTTAGCCTATCATCTACACATACAAGTGAACCTAAGCTACCAAAGCTTACCAACCTAACTCATCCATAACATCAGCAAGGCATAATAATGCTTCAAAGATACACCAAACATATTTTATTTCTCTTAATTTCTCATAAAGAATAATATTTTATTCCCTATTTAACTAGGGTTACACACCAACACCTATTTCTGGTATAGATAAAAATCTACAAAAATTACAGTAGATTATTCTTACCCTAACTAACCTACTACTAAATTTTCATGAGAATGGCCTACGTAAAACTGCTTGTACAAAATAAACAAGTTATAGACTAAATATGAGCATGAAATTATTTTGTACTAGAAAAAGTATCAAACAACAGATTTCACATTTTTCCTATGTTACTAACAGTAAACTAACATACTACAAAAATTATCACATGTATGTTCTATACAAATTTAGCTCTTTACTAAAAATAATAAAGATTATCAAATTAAAGCATTTGAACTACACTTCAAAAATTTCTCACAGAACATGCTTCACCAATATTTTTCCTAGAAAGTACATGACTAATAAGGATTAAATCAACAAGAATCACATTTTTCCCTTCATTATTTTATTTACTACACATTTTTTAAGATATCAGCATTTATAGCAATTAAATAAACCTACACAGAAAAGTGTCAACAATTTATCATGAAATATTTTTAAACTGTAGATCTATTCAAGAGTAACATTACAAAATTTGTTTCACAATTTTTGGAGCTATAAATCTGGAGATATGATTTTTGAGAGCCTTTTCAACATTTCTAAAAATCATTTTCTTTAAAACTAAAAGTCTATCCAGCCTTTTAACGCTACGTGCACCCCGCTGCTACACACCGAACCAAAACATCGAGACAGACATGCGGACCCAGGAGTCAAGCGGGACCCACAGGTCAGCCGGAGGGGAGGCCAGCAGGGGCATCGCCGGCCGGAGCTCACCGGCGGCGAGCCCACGTGCGGCGCTGGCGGCACCAGTGTGCTCAGCACAACGAGCCGCACCGACCGGTGCTCGGTCTTGGCCGGGTGGCCTACCGGAGCGAGCTCGCCGACGCGCATGGCGGCACGACGGTGTGGCTCGTCGGCGGGAGCTCGACTCCGGCCATGGCAAGGCGGGCAGGGAGGCGCTACGGCTTCGCGGGAGGGAGGCGAAACTGCTGACCGTGAGAGGAAGGAAGAAGGAGGGGTGGAACAGAAAGATTGCCGTAGCCACGAACTCCGGCGAGCGGCGGTGAAGAGCGGCCGGCCAAAATTGGCCTCCTCACCTTGACAAAGGCGACCGCGGGAGGGAGCACGAGGTAGAGCGAAGGGAGGCAGAGCAATGGCCGCAAGGAATCGGACGCGGGCGCGGCAGTAGCGGTCCACGGCGGTGGCGGAGCTCCGGGAGCCGGCAATGGCGCGGCTGCTGCTGGCGAGCTACCGCGGAGCGAGAGGAGGGAATGGAGGGCGTGCAGCCGAGGGAGGAGCGGGCGCGGGTGAAGGGTCGAGATGGCGGACTAGAGGGGGGGTGAATAGTCCTTTCTAAAAATAATCACGTCGGCAAACCGAAACAAATGCAGAATTAAAACTATCGGTCTAGCCAAGACTACACCCCTCTATCTAAGTTCACAAGCACCTCACAAAGATCCTAATTATGTAACTAAGGTGCTTTCCTTAGCAAGAGCTCTCCTAAACAATTCTAGAGCAAGGTCACACAAACCTATGCACTAGTACTTTAGCAAAGCCGGGGAGCTCCTACACAATTCTAGTAAGCAAAAGCACGAAGCCACCTATGCTCACTAGCAATGCTCAATAGCAAGGCAACTAATGCCAAACTAGAGAGCACAAATTACTTAGCTACACAAACTAAGCAATATGACTAACAAGGTTACACAAACCAAAATAGCCACGCAACGAGAGCTACTTCTATGCTACATAAGCAAGAAGGTAACTAGCTAACTACACAAGCAAACTAGTTACAAGAGCAACTACACAAGCACAAGTATATGAATGTAAATACAAGCTTGTGAATCGAAAGCAAACCACCGAGAAGATGTACACAATGTTGACACGGCGGTTTTTCACCGAGGTTCACTTGGTTGCCACCAAGCTAGTCCCCGTTGTGGCGATACACCCACTTGATGGATCACGAGCTAATTGACTATCAAGAGTCAAACCCTCAGCGGGTGCCGCACATCCACTCTTAAAATGGGGATCCTCCAAGCCACGAGCTTTACTAGAGTTGCTCTTCGCGATCCCCGCGGGGTGAGCACAATCCCCCACACAAATTCTCCTCCGGAGCCACGCACAATCTCCACGCGTGCTTCAACGGAGTCGCAAGCCACCAAGCCGTCTAGGAGGTGGCAACCTCCAAGAGTAACAAGCACCACCGGCTTGCAACACGATCACCTAGTGCCACTCGATGCAATCCTCTCGATGCAACGCACTAGAATCGCTCTCTCACTCGATCCGATGAACACTATCAAGCATGAGTGAGTTAGAGGGCTTCCAAGCACTACCACATAAGCCACCAAGGCCAAAGTGTGCTCAGCTACCGGCCATGGCCGGCCAAGGCATCTATTTATAACCCCACGGTCAAATAGAGCCGTTACCCCTTCATTGGGTAGAATTCGGGACGACCGGACGCGCCGGTCGTAACTGACCGGACGCGCTCAGCCGCGTCCGATTCTCCAACGGTCACTGACCCCCAACGGTCAAACCAGCGACCGGACGCGCCGCTGCCAATGACCAGACGCGCCCGTCAAACGACCGGACGCGCCGTTCAAACTGACCGGACGCATCGGTCGCCCAACGGCTAACTGCGAAGCAACGACCGGACACGCTGGTCCCGAGAATGACCGGACGCGCTGGTCGCCTGAGCAGCGCTCAACGAAACAATGACCGGACGCGCTGAAGAAACATGACCGAACGCACTCCTTGCGATGACTGGACGCGACAGTGCCCGCGTCCGGTTAGAGTCCAGTAAGCTCCTTCAACGATCGGACGCGTCCGATCAAGTGTGACCGGACGCGCCTCGCGTCCGATCGTACTTAGTTTCCTCTGGACACCTGACCGGACGCGCCGGTCCCGCGAGTGACCGGACGCGCCGGTTGCAAACCCTAGCACCCGCGCCTGCGCTGTACTGACCGGACGCGTCAGGTCATACCATGACCACGTCCGGTGCAGCGTCCGGTCACCTCTGTGACCTCCGTTCGCCTCCGTTTCTTTTTCGACTTCCGGCGTAGTGGAAAATAGGCATTTCAACTTCTCAAAAACGCCTGAATCCCGCGCTCGCAAAGCTCGGCGGGAGGGAGAGAGGAACCCAAATCCTCTCTACCGCTTAAACTTCATCGCCTTCGTAAATATGCCAACACCAACAAGTGACCACCACCTTGTGCACGTGTGTTAGCATTTTCATAATCATTTTACCGAAGGAGTTAACCACTCAACTTGCCACGCCACTCGATCCTAGCAACGATGCATAGTTAGATCACATGAGTGGCACTAGATGACCGATATGCAAACAAGTTTGCCCCTCTTGATAGTACGGCCATCTATCCTAAACCCGGTCATAAACTTCTCTACACACCTATGACCGGTGAAATGGAAATGCCCTTAGGTTATACCTTTGCCTTGCGCATTCCACTCCATCTCCTCCGACGTTGATGCAACACATGCACCAACCAATCACCAAATGACATGATCCACTTCATATCATCACATGACCGTATTGGTTCATCGATCTTGACCTCACTTGCTCTTCACCGTTGCGTCGGTCCATCGGCGCCAAGTCTTGCTCAAGCTTCACCGCCTCGCGGTCCATCGCTCCAAAGCCTCCGACTTGCCCTTCACACTTGCAACCGGTCCATCAAGCCAAGCCTCATCTTGATCTTCGCCACCTTGGTCACATGACTCCATGTCATGTCTCATATGCAATGAGCTCCTTCATAACACAATTATCTGTGGACTAATTCTCTGTGTATCTCATATAAACACAATTAGTCCACCTAAGGTTGTCACTCAATTACCAAAACCAAACAAGGACCTTTCAGCGGGTTCAAGGCGCGTGGCGCGGGGGACGCGGGGGCCACCCGGGGTGCGTGTCGCGCGGCGTCGCCGTCGTTCGGCCACGCGGCGGCCGAGCTCTGCTGCGGCGCCACGGCGTCGCGCGCGCGCGGGCGGCAGGCGCGGACGCGGGCGTGGGCGCGGGCCGGGCTGCCAGCTCGGGTGGGCCGAAAGGGTGGCTGCGGCCCACTAAAGTGAAAAAACCGATTTTTCTTTTATAAATAAATTTTTAGATTTCTATATTTGTTTCAAATTTGAATTTGAAAATGAAAAAGAGGTTTTCAGAACTTTTGCCCACAATAAAAGTTGTTCAAAATTTTATTCTCTACAACTTTCATGTAGAGCATTTTTCAAAATTCCTAATAGATTTTGAATTTGGGATTTAAAGCTAAATTGTTAATCAAAAAAATATTTGTTTAGAATATTTTTAAAACAAAATTTGAGAAAAACTTAAATTCAAGAATTGCTCCAAAAATCATGTTAATTTATTCTAGATTATTTAAAATTGTAGCTACACAAAGTTTCACCACTCGTTAGCACTTAAATGCAGAATTTGGGTTTTAAGTAATTGTTTTTCAACTTTAAATTTAAAAGGGTCTATACTGCATGCAATGATAACCATGTATGAGATGATTATGACTAATGCTTTGGATGCTAATGCATGCTTAACACCCAGGGGTGTTACAGCCCTCCCCCTTATAAGAATCTCGTCCCGAGATTTTGAGTTACGAACCATTTATCGTAAAAATCTTTATACGCAGTTTGAAGATATTCTCCCGTTTCCCATGAAGCATCACTCTCATCATGATGGCTCCACTGAATCTTGTAGGTTGTTACCACTCTATTCCGAGTGACTCGGTCCTTTGTATCCAGAACTCGAACCGGTTGTTCATGATATTCCAAGTCCGCCTTGATCCGAATACCCTGCGGTTCTATTCTCTCTTCCGGAACACGCAGACATTTCTTCAACTGGGATATGTGAAAGACGGGAAAGATCGAACTCATCCCTTCTGGCAATTGCAACTTGTACGCCACGGAACCCTTTTGCTCTATGATCTGGTATGGTCCGATATATCTAGCAGACAGTTTCTGCTTGATTCCAAACTGTTTCTTCTTCATGGGGGTAACCTTCAAATAGACAATCACCCACTTGGAAATCCAATGGTCTCCTTCTCTTGTCTGCATAACTCTTCTGACGGGACTGTGCAACTTGCATGTTTTGCCGGATAATACGGACCTTCTTCTCTGCCTCATTTACAAAATCAATTCCATAAAACCTTCTTTCTCCAGGCTCTACCCAATTTAACGGTGTCCTGCACTTCCTGCCATATAAAGCTTCAAAAGGTGCCATCTTGATACTCTCTTGGTAACTGTTGTTGTAAGCGAATTCTGCCAAAGGTAACCAGGATTCCCATGAGCCTCTGGATGATAGTACACAAGCTCTAAGCATATCTTCAAGTACAGCATTAACTCGTTCTGTCTGCCCGTCTGTCTGTGGATGGTAAGCCATACTACGAATCAAACTAGTACCCAAACTTTTATGAAGATGTTCCCAAAAATGAGAGGTAAACTGTGAACCACGATCAGACACGATCGTTTTTGGTATACCATGTAATCGGACAATCTCAGCAATATACTTTTCTGCATATTGAGGTGGTCGGAATGTTGTCTTAACTGGTAGAAAGTGAGCTGTCTTGGTGAGACGATCTACTATTACCCAAATAGAATCGTGTCCCTTCTATGTGGTGGGAAGACCAGTGATGAAATCCATACTTATATCATTCCATTTCCAATCGGGTACAGACAAGGGTTGCAGAAGTCCTGCGGGTCTCATGTGAAGAGCTTTAACTCTACAACACATGTCGCAACGAGCAACGTATGCTGCAATTTTCTTTTTCATCTTAGTCCACCAAAAACGGGGTCGCAAATCTTGGTACATCTTACTACTTCCGGGGTGAATAGATAGCTTGGAATGATGGGTTTCATTCATCAACTTGTTCTTAAGCTCTCTATCCTTAGGTACCACCAGGCGATCCTTAAACCATAACACTCCTTGGTCATCCAATCAAAAGTGTTTGGTGGATTCCCTCTTCATCTTCTCTTTGATATGAAAGATTCCCTTATCTGTCTTCTGACCTTCAATGATCTGGTTTTCCAGAGTACAACTGAGCTGAATATTATGCAACACAGCAGGATGTAACAATTTGAACCCTTCTTCAAACAATGGTTGCACATCAATAGCATGTGATTTTCTGCTCAGTGCATCTGCTACTACATTAGCCTTCCTGGGATGATAATGTACATTTAGATTATAGTCCTTTATCAGCTCTAACCATCTTCTCTGTCGCATGTTCAACTCAGATTGGGTAAAAATGTATTTGAGACTCTTATGATCTGTAAAGAGGTTACACACATTACCCATTAGGTAGTGTCTCCAAATCTTTAGAGCATGCACTACTGCTGCAAGCTCCAAATCATGTGTAGGATAGTTAACTTCATGCTTCCTCAATTGACGTGAGGCATAGGCAATGACCCTTCCATTTTGCATTAGTACACATCCTACCCCATTCTTAGATGCATCACAGAACACATCAAAAAAGACTTTTCTATATCCGGTTGGGCCAGAACAGGAGCAGTGGTCAATAACTTTCGCAAGGTGCAGAAAGCTGCCTCGCACTCCTCTGTCCATACAAACTTATGATCCTTCTGTAACAGGCTTGTCATTGGTTTGGCAATCTTCGAGAAATCCGGTATGAAGCGACGATAGTAACCGGCTAAACCAAGAAAACTGCAAACTTCATGCACTGAGGTTGGTGACTTCCAGTCCATAACCTCTTGCACCTTACTAGGGTCTACGGAAATGCCATTTTCAGACAACACGTGGCCAAGAAAAGGAACTGTCTTAAGCCAGAACTCACACTTGCTGAACTTCGCATATAGTTGATGTTCCCTGAGTCTAGTCAAGACAATCCTGAGGTGCTCTGCGTGATCTTCTTCATTCTCTGAATATATTAGAATGTCATCAATGAACACAATCACAAACTTGTCCAACTCTGGCATGAAAACAGAATTCATCAGATACATAAAGTATGCAGGAGCGTTTGTCAATCCGAAGGACATGACAAGATACTCGTACAAACCATATCTGGTAGAGAACACAGTCTTAGGCACATCTTGCGGCCTAATCTTAATCTGGTGGTATCCTGATCTCAAATCTATCTTAGAGAACACTTTGGCCTTAGACAATTGGTCAAACAAGATATCAATCCGAGGAAGAGGATACTTGTTTTTAATTGTCACTGCATTCAGTGGTCGATAGTCCACGCACATGCGTAAGGAGTTATCCTTCTTCTTTTTCACAAATAGAGCGGGGCATCCCCATTCAGACGAGCTGGGACGAATCAAACCTTTCTTTAGTAAGTCCTGGAGTTGCTTCTTCAATTAGGCTAACTCATTGGGAGGCATCCGATAGGGCCTTCTCGAGATCGGTGCTGTTCCCGGAATTAACTCAATGGCAAACTCAACATTTCGGTCTGGTGGAAGTCCAGGTAACTCATCCGGAAACACATCTGGAAACTCATAGACCACTAGAATCTGGGCTAGCAGAGTAGTTTGGACCGCACAAGTCGTGCTAGCTAGGTCTACCTTCTGAGGTAGGACCACCCGAAAAGTGTCTTCTCCACTTGGTTCCTTAAGAGAGATACTCCTTCCTCCAATATCGATTACTACCCCCATCTTATTCATCCAGTTCATACCCATGATCACATCCAAAACTAATCCTGGCATGACTATCAGATTAAGCTTATATTACCGATTTGATATGTTTAGGGTTACCCCCTGAACTATCTGATTAGTCAATAGATCAGCCCTAGCTGAACTGATTTTATAAGCACATTCCAATTCAACTATCCTTTGCCCATGCCTCTTAACAAAAGCTTGACTTACAAAGGAATGAGATGATCCGGAATCAAACAAGACTACTGCAGGATGATTGTTGATAGAAAACATACCAGCTGTTACCGGTTCTCCTTCAGGGATGTCATCCACGGTGGTGTGATGCACACGAGCTTGATACTACGTCTGCTGTTTCTTAGGGTAGGGACAAAACTTCGCAAAGTGTCCGGGTTGGTTGCAGTTGAAGCACGATCCCTTCACTTGAGACACAGTTCCAGACGAACTGCCTTGTCCTATCTTTGCCTGAGGCAATGCCATCTTGAATGGTTTCTGGTTCCTCTAGGGTTGCTGAGCATTCTGATTCTTCCTTTGCGGTGGCCTAAACCTTGCACCTGGGGCAGGCGATCGAAAAGCTGGACGGTTGGCCACTGGGGCTCTGGACTGGGATGAACCCGACTCGAAAGCTCTCTTACGGATCTTGGAAGCAGCATAAACGTTGTTCTTCTTCTCTTGCTTCAGACAGTCACTAACGAAATCATTGAAACCAATCCTCATATTTGTACCCACATGTTTCATCATCTTGGGATTCAGGCCTCTCTTGAAGCTAGCGATCTTCTTGGCCTTAGTATTCACCATATCAGGAGCATAACGGCTCAGGTTATTGAATGCATGTAGATATTGAGTTACAGTCTTCGTGCCTTGATTCAGTGCTAGGAATTCTCCAAGCTTCATCTCAGTCAGACCAGGTGGAATGTACGTTCCACGGAAGGCTTCGGTGAACTCCCTCCAAGTGGTGTGAGCGTGGGGAGGAAAAGTGGTGCGGTGATGTTTCCACCACATTCCTGCCGGACCTTGAAGCTGATGAGCTGCATACTCAGTCTTCAACACTTCAGTCATTCTCAAGACATGGAACTTGTCTTCCATAGTATTAACCCACTCTTCTGCATCCAAGGGTTCTGCTCATTATTACATGCCCAACGTGCCAACAAAGCAAAAGACCATGTAGATGGAACCTAGTAGCTAGCGCCACAACTACTAGCCTACTCATCGTGGTCGCTGTCTAAGTCTGAGACGTTGGCTTTGTCGCCATTAGCAGCGTCGTGGTGCTCCCCAACTAGTGCTTCGGGCTCTTCAGGATCTTCGTCTTCATTCAAATCCATCTCTGCCGCACCAGGAGGAACATAGGGGTTGAGTTGATTGTTCAGCCGATGAACCTCCTCATGCAGATTGTCATTATATTCCTCTGCATAAGCCAACTGTTGCTCTAGCTCAAACTGTCTAGCCCTCAACACATTCTCTGCGGACCAGACTTTATTCCTCTGATGGAGCACATGAGTCAACATGCGCTCAGCGTTCCTGTTGGCGGTGGTCAGTTGCCCAACCTGCTCTCTCAGGGCACGCACATCTCCTTCGAAAACCACAGTCCTCTGGGTAGCCTGATCTCTCTGGCGAGTTAACTGAGCCATCTCTGTGTTGAGCCTCTCAATCTCGGCGTCGTGATCTCTCTGAAGCTGACGGCGGTCATCACGAGCCTGACCAAGGGCACTAGACACACGTCTCAGGCTACCTTCCACTCCATCAAAGACCCTCATCACTGTGAACATGGCACTCATAGCGGGGTTGTCACTGTTCTGTGCTTCTGCGGTGCTAATCTCCAGAGATCTTCCTCTTGCCTGCTGCCACGAGTCAGTGGAGGGGTTGCCCCTCGGAAAGACTCCAACTATAGCTGTTGCCAACTCCTGAGGAAAGCGATCCATGATGTCCCTCAGGATCCCAAAGGCTGCCCTCTCAGCGGCTTCTTCAGGGGTCCTGCTAGTTGACTCAAAATGCCAACCGGTCCACTCAGAACCATCACCTCGAGGACGAACTATCACTACCACAGTCACCAAAAGTCCTTCCCCCAACCGCTCATTCGACCAAAAGTAGCGGGGCTCCATCCCATCAGGATAGCCTACATAGCTGAGTACTCTCCACAAGAGCGTAGGCATCCCAAACTCTCTAAGAAAAGTGTGGCGCTGACGAGTGCGTGGAGCAAGCTGATGACGGGGAGCTTTGCCGGTGGACTTGCGGGCTGTCTGCTTGGTACGTGCCATCTGTAGCAAAATTTTATTACCGTGGTGAGAACATATTTTTAAGTTGGCATTTTTATCGAAATGAGATAATCAACTTATAAGGGGAGGAACAATGCCATGAATGAAATGCACCACATGATACATGCACGTTCCGTACGTCCTCACAAACTTAGAAAACTAATAACTACTAACGGAATAAACGGTGGCATACAATGATCTCTTGTAACGTAACTAATACGTACTACTCGAAAGCGTTGTTATGTACCTGCAGAAAGTCACTTCAGCCCAACCCTCACAGTATGAAAATTTGCAAGAAAGCAGTAAAGTAAGTTACTCGCTCTACACGCATCCCAAGATACGAGTATAACGGTAACAACTACCCGAATCATTGTCCTATTGACGGCATCGTCACCGCATGACGGAAGTCCCCACCATTTGCATACCTTTATACGAACATGCGCATGGCACGTAAGTATTTCGGTATCACATAAGCACTCCCCTAGATCGGTAGTGTATCCGACCATGCTCTCACAACTCTCACTTACCAGGGCGTAGAGGAAATTGATCCATACATTACCACTCAATTAAATGGCACTCATACAATAGCACGCCGTATGAGCGACGAAATTTTAAATACGATGCAAACCCCCAAGTTAGTACTTAATTAAGCCACCTAGAGTCCTTATTGGGCATAAAGGATATGACCACTGGCACACTCTTAAATTTGAAAGCTTAGTTGAAAACACAGTTTTGTTTTTAAATACCCATGTGAACAGTACATGCTAAACCATGCTCCGATGCCAGCTGTAACGGATCAACGTAATTATACGAGATTAAGTAAGAAAATTTTCCACCGAGGCGGTTAATTTATCAAACTTAAACCCGTATAACCCCAGATTCTGTGAAATCACGAGGGATTTCAAACCAACCAACGTACAACCAAGATCGTACTGATTTAGCAGCCACAGTTCACATGATACGTAGAGTTCACAATAAAAGTGGAGTACATCGGAGTTCGGAATAAAAGTTATTACAACACAGTTCAAAATAACATAGCGGAAGCAAGTAGTTTTACACACACCCTTAGTTCAAATACAGTGCCAGTAGATAGTCATGGTCCACAAAAGCAGTAGATAAGACAAATAGAGTGACCCTTGCACAAGGTCCTAGTTGTCGCCCATCGTCGGATACAGACAGTTGGAGCAGTACCCATAGTACATCTGACCATCTGCAACAACAATAGGAACAACGCCCTGAGTACGAAAATGTACTCAGCTAGACTTACCCGTCATAAACCAGAAATAAAGGACACCAAGGATCATGCAAGGCTTTATAGATTGGACTGGCTTGACTTATTTGCGAAAAGCATAAGTTGTTATGAAAAACTAAACCAGTACTTTTTGCATCACTTTTAGTATAACCTATTCAAACTAGGTAAACAGCTATTGCTAGAACAATCACTTGATTTATCATTAGCAATCTAGATTACCATATCAGGTTTAGCATTTCCAACATCATTCACTTAACCATCAGTGTTCCTTTAATGTTACTACGATGCCATAGCTCGAGTCAAGTGCTCACTAACTGGGAGCAACGGTGATTCGAATCGAATTCCTATCCAGCTGGAGATTTATTCCTCACACAAACCCTGTTTCCCCCGTCAGGGTCGCGTAGATCACCAATGACACTTTCCAAGAAGCAGCGGGACAACAATCATGGATCGCACTACCCAGGGACCGCTCGACTGCCAGGACGCACCTTGGGCTCACTCTTCGCGTCCCCGTTACACCCCCTTCAACACCAGTCTGCCAACCCGAGTTTATCCTGGCTCGAAAAGTGTCACTAGTTTCGCGGTCGAAAGGTACTTTATTCGGCCAGCTAAATGTGAGGCATGCGTTCAACATGACAAGAAGGACGAGCAACGATCGGTCCTTAATCGACACAGACGGAATCACTATAGTCCAAAACCCTATAAGACTCCGCCCGGTCTTCATTTATCCCTCAACACTTGGTTACTTTTTATTATCACAATTACAGCTAACCATAACCCGGTATCCACCTATAACTCGCAGGCGACAGGAAATCACCCGACTTCTACCGGTCTAAGCATGGCTAAGCAATTCACTCGATCCTGACCTAACAGGGTGAAAGATAATCCGGTGGCCAAGGTAATAATGCAACAACGGTTTCACTCAACTCCTATTACTTAATGCAACTATATATATAACTATAGTTCATGTAGTAAGGAACAACTTTTATAAAATAGGAGACTTAAAATGCTCCGGGGCTTGCCTTTTTCGAACGAGCTAGGATGGTGGTCGACGCACTCTGGCAGCTCCTCGCCTGACTCTTTCTCCTCGGGCACCTCCTGTGTCTGGGGCTCCTGCGGATCCGTCCAAGCTTGTTCCTCCGATACTGCTACCTGCGACTCCTCCTGCGATCCTGTATGATGCAAGTGCATAAGCAAACATGCGAATGATGTGTCGGATTGTGGTGGAGTGCTTTGATGACATGAGATGCAGATGAGCACATGGAATGAGCAGTTTGAATATAACTATTTTTTCTACAAGGTAGTCAACGTCATTCAAGAACATGTACCCTAAAACATGCACCTTATCCTTCTATTAGTTAGCCTATCATCTACACATACAAGTGAACCTAAGCTACCAAAGCTTACCAACCTAACTCATCCATAACATCAGCAAGGCATAATAATGCTTCAAAGATACACCAAACATATTTTATTTCTCTTAATTTATCACAAAGAATAATATTTTATTCCCTATTTAACTAGGGTTACACACCAACACCTATTTCTGGTATAGATAAAAATCTACAAAAATTACAGTAGATTACTCTTACCCTAACTAACCTACTACTAAATTTTCATGAGAATGGCCTACGTAAAACTACTTGTACAAAATAAACAAGTTATAGACTAAATATGAGCATGAAATTATTTTGTACTAGAAAAAGTATCAAACAACAGATTTCACATTTTTCCTATGTTACTAACAGTAAACTAACATACTACAAAAATTATCACATGTATGTTCTATACAAATTTAGCTCTTTACTAAAAATAATAAAGATTATCAAATTAAAGCATTTGAACTACACTTCAAAAATTTCTCACAGAACATGCTTCACCAATATTTTTCCTAGAAAGTACATGACTAATAAAGATTAAAGCAACAAGAATCACATTTTTTCCTTCATTATTTTATTTACTACACATTTTCTAAGATATCAGCATTTATAGCAATTAAATAAACCTACACAGAAAAGTGTCAACAATTTATCATGAAATATTTTTAAACTATAGATCTATTCAAGAGTAACATTACAAAATTTGTTTCATAATTTTTGGAGCTATAAATCTGGAGATATGATTTTTGAAAGCCTTTTCAACATTTCTAAAAATCATTTTCTTTAAAACTAAAAGTCTATCCGGCCTTTTAACGCTACGTGCACCCCGCTGCTACACACCGAACCAAAACATCGAGACAGACAGGCGGGCCCAGGAGTCAAGCGGGACCCACAGGTCAGCCGGAGGGGAGGCCAGCAAGGGCATCGCCGGCCGAAGCTCACCGGCGGCGAGCCCACGTGCGGCGCTGGCGGCACCAGTGTGCTTAGCACAACGAGCCGCACCGACCGGTGCTCGGTCTTGGCCGGGTGGCCTACCGGAGCGAGCTCGCCGACGCGCATGGCGGCACGACGGTGCGGCTCGTCGGTGGGAGCTCGACTCCGGCCATGGCAAGGCGGGCAGGGAGGCGCTACGGCTTCGTGGGAGGGAGGCGAAACTGCTGACCGCGAGAGGAAGGAAGAAGGAGGGGTGGAACAGAAAGATTGCCGTAGCCACGAACTCCGACGAGCGGCGGTGAAGAGCGGCCGGCCAAAATTGGCCTCCTCACCTTGACAAAGGCGACCGCGGGAGGGAGCACGAGGTAGAGCGAAGGGAGGCGGAGCAATGGCCGCAAGGAATCGGACGCGGGCGCGGTGGTAGCGGTCCACGGCGGTGGCGGAGCTCCGGGAGCCGGCAATGGCGCGGCTGCTGCTGGCAAGCTGCTGCGGAGCGAGAGGAGGGAATGGAGGGCGTGCAGCCGAGGGAGGAGCGGGCGCGGGTTCAAGGCGCGTGGCGCGGGGGACGCGGGGGCCACCCGGGGTGCGTGTCGCGCGGCGTCGCCGTCGTTCAGCCACGCGGCGGCCGAGCTCTGCCGCGGCGCCACGGCGTCACGCGCGCGCGGGCGGCAGGCGCGGACGCGGGCGCGGGCGCGGGCCGGGCTGCCAGCTCGGGTGGGCCGAAAGGGTGGCTGCGGCCCACTAAAGTGAAAAAACCGATTTTTCTTTTATAAATAAATTTTCAGATTTCTATATTTGTTTCAAATTTGAATTTGAAGATGAAAAAGAGGTTTTCAGAACTTTTGCCCAAAATAAAAGTTGTTCAAAATTTTATTCTCTACAACTTTCATGTAGAGCATTTTTTATAATTCCTAATAGATTTTGAATTTGGGATTTAAAGCTAAATTGTTAATCAAAAAATATTTGTTTAGAATATTTTTAAAACAAAATTTGAGAAAAACTTGAATTCAAGAATTGCTCCAAAAATCATGTTAATTTATTCTAGATTATTTAAAATTGTAGCTACACAAAGTTTCACCACTCGTTAGCACTTAAATGCAGAATTTGGGTTTTAAGTAATTGTTTTTCAACTTTAAATTTAAAAGGGTCTATACTGCATGCAATGATAACCATGTATGAGATGATTATGACTAATGCTTTGGATGCTAATGCATGCTTAACACCCAGGGGTGTTACAGCTTCCTTCATGAACTTCTCCAACTTGAGGTCCTTTTCCTTGATGAGCTCAAGTAGAGTGGAGTGGGCTTCCTTAAGCCTAGTGTGAGCAACTTTAAGGTCCTCGTGGTCTTCCTTTAGACACTCACGAGAAGCCTCTAGCTCATCAAAGGATTTCCTAAGAGCTTTGAGCTCTTGTTCAATTCCTTTGCACTCCTTACTCTTTTTGAGAGCAATAAGCTTCTCCATCAAGACATCATTTTCATTGCTCTTGGCAATGAGCTCTTGTTTCAAGATTTTGTATTTCTTGGTTGTCCTCTTGTAGCCCTTGCTCATTTGATCTATTATGCCCAATAGATCATCCTTGGAGTAGTCCTCATCCTCCTCATCATCACTCCTACAATCATCACTAGCACAAGAATTATCATCACTATCATCATATTTTACCTTTGTAGGCTTGGCCATAAGGCATGTTGATGAAGTGTCGAAGATGGATGGCTTGTTGGAGAGGGCGATGTTTGCAATGGCTCGCCGAGTGGTCCTCTCATCATCACTAGAGCTTTCATCATCATCACTATCGGAGTTGTCACTATCCCAAGTGACTGCATAACCACCACCCTTCTTCTTCTTGTTGAAAGTGAAGCTCTTCTTTGCTTTCTTCTCATTCTCTTTCTTATCCTTCTTGTTCTTCTTGAGCTTCAAGTCCCCATTATGAAATCTCTTATCTTCATAGGGGCAATCCGCCACTATGTAATCGGGGCTATTGCAATTGTAGCAAAGGGTCTTTGCCTTTATAGTGTCTCTCCTCTTCCTTGCCCCATATCCTTTCTTCTTCATGAACCTTTCCATCTTGTGCACAAGGAGGGCCATGGTCTAATCATCGAATGGATCATCATCATCACTCTCCACCTTGCTCTTGCCCTTAAAGGATGAAGTCTTGAATGCAATGGGCTTCTCTTGCTTGACCTTGGTCTCCTTCTTCTCTTCTACCTCATCTTCATCATCATTGTATTGGGCATCGGTCATTATATCTCCAAGCACATTGGTTGGTTTGACCTTGTCCAATCCCTCTCTAAAGATCATTCTTCTCAAGGTGGCAAACTTCTTGGGTAAGCACATCAAGAACTTGTGTGAGAAGTCCTTGTTCTCAACCTTCTCCCCAAGCCCCTTGAGATCATTGATAATGACTTGGAGCCTATAGAACATCTCCGGGATGGATTCATCATCCTTCATCTTGAATGTGGAGAACTTGTCCTTAAGCATATATAGTTTGGCACTTTTTACCATTGAAGTGCCTTCATATGTTTCTTCAAGCCTTATCCAAAGCTCATTTGCCTTTTCAAGATCTTTGATTTGCTCAAATACTTTATCATCAATGGCACGGTAGATTGTGTCAAGTACCGTCGTATTACATTGTTTGTTGATGCGGTCACTGGGAGTGAGGTTTTCCTCATCAAGAATGATGTATCCTTCTTTGGTCATATCCCAAACCTTCTCATGTATATTGTCTAGATATTGCTTCATCTTTCTTTTCCAATGATCAAAGGAAGAGACCCCATCAAAGAATGGAGGCTTGCCATTTACATGATTGAACATAACTTGAGTCATCTTACACCGAGGTTGTTAAGCCGTACAAACGGTGACCACGGCTCCGATACCACTTGAAAGGTCTTGATGGCTAGAGGGAGGTGAATAGCCTATTAAAATTTTCTACAAAGACAAGCTAAACAAGTTTATCAATAAAATAAATAGCGAGATGCGAGTTTTGCTTAGCCTATGAGGTGTTTGCAAGCCACCTAACCAATTCATAATTCTAGTGTATTTGCACTCAACCGTACAAGTCAAACCGAGAAGGAAACTACAACTAGCAAGCTACACAAAGAAGCTACTCTAGCAAAGCTAACTAGCTAGCAAAGATAACTAAGAAATTAATACAAGAGAGAGTTAGGAGGGTATCACCGAGGGGCGAAGAATTGAGCCAACCAATCAATATGATCAAGAGATGAATACCACAATATACAACCACCGGGATCGATCAAACACAATAAGAATGATGACACGAAGATTTATCCCGAGGTTCACGTGCTTGCCGGCACGCTAGTCCCCGTTGTGTCCCTCTTCACCACGTGGTTCGGTGGCTAATCGATCACACACCGAGCCTCTCAAAAGGCGCTACAAGAACCTACCAAATGGCAAAAGGTTGCAATGACATGAAGCAATTTACTAATGTTGCATTTGGCGCTTCGCCGAGGTAGGCACAAACCCCTCACAATCACCGGAGGTGGTCAAGAACAATCACCAACTCTTGCCAACGCCTCCAAGCTGCTCCAAGCCGTCTAGGTGGCGGCAACCACCAAGAGAAACAAGAATCCCACAGCAAATCAACCACCAAGTGCCAACTAGATGCAATCTCGCAATGCAAATGCACTTGGATCACTCAATCTCACTTCGAATATGCAAAGAAGCAAGAGAGATGAGTGGGAGGGGAGTTGTTTAGCTCAAAGTGCTCACAAGTATGTCAAATGTTCGAGAGATGGAGCCTTGAGCCGACCAACGAGTATTTATAGACGTACCCCTTCGAATAGAGCCGTTAGAAACTTAAACAACCGAAATCGCGTTGACCGGACGCGCTGGTCCAACGGACCGGACGCGCCAGTCGCCCAACGGCTAACTCGAGAAGTACTGACCGGACGCGCTGGTCCAACTGACCGGACGCGCCGGTCGCCCAACGGCTAACTGTGAAGCAACGACCGGACGCGCTCATCGCGCAGACCGGATGCGCTGGAAACGACCGGACGTGCTGGTCCCGAGAATGACCAGACGCGCTGGTCGCCTGAGCAGCGCTCAACGAAACAACGACCGGACGCACTGAAGAAACATGACCGGACGCGACAGTGCCAGCGTCCGGTTACAGTCCAGTAAGCTCCCTGAACGACCGGACGCGTCCGATCATCAGTGACCGGACGCGTCCGGTCATGCAAGGACCGCGTCCGGTCACCTCTGTGACCTCCGTTTGCCTCTGTTTCTTTTTCGGACTTCCGGCGTAGTGGAAAATAGTCATTTTAACTCCTCGAAAACGCCTGAATCCCGCCTCGCAAGCTCGGCGGGAGGGAGAGAGGACCCCAAACCCTCTCTACCGCTCAAACTCCACCGCCTTCGCAAACGTGCTAACACCACCAAGTGATCTCGTCAGTGTGTGAGTGTATTAGCATTTTCACAATCATTTTTCGAGGCGATATTAGTTCTATCTAAATGCATATGATCATGAAATGCACATCTAGAGGCACTTAGGAGTTCAATATCCGCGTCATTCCCCTCTTTATAGTACGGCTATCTAACCTATAATGTAACCACACCCACTAGGTGTCTTGTTTACTAAAACACAACCCTTAAGCATATACCTTTGCCTTGATCACGTAGGGTTGCGTCCAAATCTAAGTGTGGCCATCATGATCACCATGTTCATCTTGCCACCAACCTTGGAATGTACTAATCCTCATATGCTACATACAACTTAGGCATAGGATTAGTACTTAGGCATTGTCACTAATTACCAACACCAAACATAGGACTTTCAGGTTCCAGAGGCCTGCTCTCCGAACTCTCCGTGCGCACAGAGAATCGGGGGCAAGTAGCTCGTGCCCCCGCACACGGAAAAAGACAAAGACGATTTGAAGAAGCGAGCAGTCACGGAGACGCTCCCCAAAAACCTGATCGCCCGCACATCCGAGCAGGTGTCGCTTGACGGACGACGGTTCCAGAGACCTGCTCTCCCAACTCTCCGTGCGCACAGAGAATCGGGACGGGCTCCGTGCGCACAGAGAATCGGGACGGGAAAGCTCTAAGGCAACTCGACGGAGATTGATGAGGCGCGTGTATGAGAGAGACTAGAGCTCGTCTGAATATTGAAGCATGTCTTGCTTTTATCACGTAGCCCCGAGCGGGGGCACAAGAGATCAAGACTCTGAGAGTTGGAAGAGATGCTCATGAAAGAAACTTCCGTCATCATGAGCAGAAACTCTCGTAACTCTCGCCATTAGGAGTAGAAACTCTCGTAACTTTTGCCATTAGGAATAGAAACTCTTGTAACTCCCGCTCACACTTAGGAATAGAAACTCCTGCCCATAACTGGCTTAAGTGGTAAAAGCAATTCATGCACCGTAACATATAATATAAGCCCATATTAAATCTAACAGCTCCTTCCCTTGTGGCAGCGCAGCAGCTCCCCCCGGCAAGACAGCATGTCTGCTCCCCTCCCGGCGTTCCGTTGGCTCCTCTCTCATATGGCCGAGCTCGCAGCAAGCTCCTTCCCTCGCGTCGCTTTGATCTCTCTCATCCCCTCACGATACGCACAAAGATGAGATATGACCAGATGAGATACGACCGAGAAAAAAAGAGAGAAAAACTCCCGTCGCCAAGATAAGGCTAGTAGAAAAAAAGAAAAAGTTATTAGTGAATGGCAGGTGGGGTCCAACTATATCAGATGGCCTCACGCAGGGAAGAGGAAACTGGCAAGTGGGGCCCACTGAACAGTAGCTAATGGCATTAAATCCATTATCCATGGCATTCATATTAATCCCTTTAACCAAACACTAAAGGGGTTGATCCCATCCTTTACCAACCATACCGAAAATGGAGTCGTCCCGTACCCGTCCCATCCCGTCCCAAGAATTAGAAACGGAACCATCACAATCCACCTTAACTTTCAACCAAACGCTACCTCTGCTCAACAGATAAGATCACGGGCAACATGTGTGTTAACAGACCACTTCACATCTCTTTTGGGTGATTTGACCAGACAGGACCACATTTTTTTTCAGGTGGAAAAACTGGTGATCTTGCCCCAAACCTCGCTCTCCGATCCACGCTGTTGGCAGGTGAAAGGAGCAGCTAGAGTGCCACAATAGGAGCTTCTCCATCTCCGGTGAACATGTTTCTTTTCCGAGGCTGCTTCATTGTGCTGTGCGTGTGCAGTGGCAGGAGGAGACGCCGCTTCAGAGCTCAAACAAAGGCCAGGCCGGAGTGTTCATGCGGGTGAGGGGTGACGGGGCAAGGACAACCGGGAGAACCTGGGCCAGCGCATGCCTCGTTCCTCTGCTGCCCATCAGCCCATCTCTTACTTTCTAAACCTGAGCCAAGCTCGAACACATCATTGGGCCACGTCGCTCTTTTTGATTTATCCATCCCATTTTGATCGTACGACTGGAACAGGCACAGCAACCGGCGTTTTCGGAGCTTTTGCCCGAGCTTGTGGCTGGGCCGCGCCCGCGCCTCAGGCCTTGGGCCTCGGCCATCTGCACACGGCGGTGCTCACCTTCCTGACCGCCAGCATGGCACCCACTAGCTCGCTCAGCGCCGCGCGCCGCTTCATCGCAGAGCCGCGAGTAGCGCGACTGTGTCGCTCCCTCCTATTCCAGAGTCGAAAAAGTCTACTTAACTCCCTGAACTATCAGTTAGTGTTTAACTTACATCCCCAACTATAAAACCATCTGTTTTACACTCTAAACTTTTTAAAACTGTTCAAATTACACTCCGAAGTGGTTTTTGACGGCGGTTTTGCTACAGTAACGACATTTTGACTTTTCTTTTTCTATTTATTTTCGCTGAATCTTTGAAAAATCATAGTAAATCACAGAAAAATCATAAAATAGAAAATCTAATTTTATTTTACTCCATATGAGTAGATCTACACAATGAACATATAATATAGTATGCTTTATTATAATTTTTTTTGTAGCTTTAAATTAGTTAGAAAATCAAATTTTGTCTGTAATTAATTGGAATAATTCATAGCTACAACTTTTATGGTTCAATTGTGGTTAAATTTTTATAATAAACTAATTATTATATACCTGAACTGTAGTAAAAGTTTCATACTGATTGAATCATGTATAATTTAGTTATAGATTTATTTATATTTAACAAGCATAAACCTAAACATAAACCTAAATAAATTTATAACTAAGTTATATATGATCCAATGAGTATGAAATTGTTGCTATAGTTCAAGCATATAATAATAACCCCATCATAAAAATTTCACCACAATTGAACCATAGAAGCTGTAGCTATGAATTATTCCAATTAATTACAGATAAAATTTGATTTTCTAACTAATTTAAAGCTACATAAAAAATTTGTACTAAAGCATATTATATTATATGTTCATTGTATAGATCTACTCATGTGGAGCCCAATAAAATTAGATTTTCTATTTTATGATTTTTCTATGACTTACTATGATTTTTTAAAGATTCAGTGGAAATAAATAGAAAAAGAAAATTCAAAACCGTTGTTACTGTAGAAAAACCATGGTTACTGTACCAAAAACCGCCGTCCAAAACCGCTCAAGTGTAATTTGGACGGTTTTAAAAAGTTCTGGGTGTAAAACATATGGTTTTATAGTTAGGAGTGTAAGTTAGACACTAGCTAATAGTTCAGGTTAAGTAAGATTTTTTTTTTTCATTCCCGTGTCCTGACGCTGCCGTGCTCCCTCCCGCAGCCCCGCGCCTCGGCCGCCACCGCTGCTCCCGTCCCCGCCGAGCGCCGCTCCCGTCCCAGCCCACCCATGTCGTGCTGCCGGGCACCACCTGCTCCCCCGCCGAGGCGACGGCACCGTTCGCCGTCTGCTCCCCCGCCGAGGCCGCGCCGCCGCCGCTACTCGCCACGAGTGCTAGAGAGCGGTGTGAAGACGAGGGCCTCGCCTCTGCCGCTCGGCCGCGGAGCAAAGTCGAGGGGCGCGACTCCGCCGCCTGAGCACGGGTGCGCTACTGGAGGAGAGCGGCGTGAAGACGTAGACCGTGGCCCCGACGCTGGACGGCTGGAGGAGATGGCAGCGACTTCTCACCTGCGTTCACTGCCGCGATCGATCCACACTCGTCTCGCGCCGCTCGCATCCACTTGATCCAGCTGCTGGACCTCAAAGAAATTATTCCACGACGTCCGCGACGAACTGGCGGCGGTCGCCCCTCGCATCGTCTCGCCGCTACTCCTGGCGTCGCCTCCCCTCCCTGCGAAAGTCTCCAGCTGCTATAACCTTCTTGCTACATGCAGGCAAGGAAGTGTGTGCCACCCTGCGAGGTACATCTCTTGCTACCCATCTCTATCTATTCAAAGCACATATGCACAACAAGTATTCGATGCTTTGCCTCCATGAGATGATTGTTCAATTTGAACCTTAAAAAAATATGTGGACACAGATGACCTGTTAGTCACCTATCAATAGACTATTGCCGCAACGGCACTTGATTGCCATCAACAATAAGCTCGACCTGGATGGCTTTCGCCATCGCTACTGAGCCCATGCCACTGTCTAGTCCACCTCCAATGCTCACACTGCTGCATTACATTAAAGATTATCCAAAGTTTGGAAATTTGGAATGGGACAAACTGTTGGTTTGTAGGCTTTGATATATGCTACTTTTTAGCTGCCAACATCTAGATATTGTTTTGTTTGTGGGATGGTAGACTATTGATTTAGGCTGTGTTTAGATGCCTTTGGAATGCAAAATGCCAAATCTTTTGCTGCAGCAAATGCGAAATGCCAAATTTTTCACCTTGGTGTTTAGTTGCATGCAAAAACTTTTGCCAAAATCAAAGGACTGATTTTCCCTCATTAATGACTCCATTGCTTCATTAATTGCCATCATGCACAGCCATGCATGCTGCATGTAGCGATGAAAACGGACGGAAACGGACGAAAACGGTCGGAAAAATACCATTTCTATTTCCGTTTCTATATCTTTTGGCGGAAATGGAATCCGGTTCGAAAAATGCGGGTTCGGAAACGGAATCGGGATATACGGATATGCGGAAACGAACAAATACGACCGGAAAATCAACGGAAACGGTCGGAAGCCGGAAACTTAAGCCGGAATACCGCACATTTTTATAGTCAATAACAGATTCACAGTCACATATATATTTGACAACGATAAGGATAGATCAAACTAACAAATTAAAATGAATTGGCATAAATGCATAAACACAACACAATACGTAACATAAGGGAATAATAACTTGACACATTTTTGACAGATCTTCATTACAAGCTCACAGCTCTGCAGTATCATCCGTCTCGTCAGGATCACTTGCACTGTCATCTTCCTACATTAGTTAACACAGTACATCACATTAGTGCAAATATATGGTTCAACTGATAGTACGATACAAGTGTACAATACATACCTCATCATTTGGGGCTGCAGGCATGTTGTCTTCCGGTTTCAGATCAGCCACTATGGATGGAATGCTTTTACGATCTAAAAAGACAGAATACATGGTTTAATAGATTCAGATAAGCCACTATGGATAGATCAATTGAACAATTTAGAAAATTATTACCTTTTGCTGTTGCATGTATCCAATCCTTGCAGCAGACAAGTGCTTGTACCATTTCAGGGTCAAGACGATTTCGATAAGGATCAACTACTCGGCCAGCAGCACTAAATGCGGATTCAGAAGCAACCGTGGACACTTGTATGGACATCAAATCACGAGCAATTTGTGAAAGAACAGGGTACTTGTCTGTCTTGTTCTTCTAGTAAGCCAAAATATCAAATGAATCTTGTTTCAACAGTGGCTCTGCTATGTACATGTCCAATTCATTTGTCTCCTTTCCACCAGGTGTGGAATCATCATACAAGAAGCTCTCAAGTTCATAATATTCATTAGTTTTTGTTGTGCTAGCATCCACGACCGTAGCACTACTTGGAGAAGTAGGTTTAGAAGCACTGTAAAACTGGTACAACTTCTTAACAACAGCCATAAACTCTTCAAGCTGAACTTGATAGTAGTCACCATCAAACTTTCTCATAAAGAATTCTATAATCTTTTTTTTATACCTAGGATCAAAAAAGCATGCAACAGCAAGACTTCTACTAGAACACTCCCAATATTTCTCAAACTTTATACTCATGGCAGTTGACATTTCCCTAATAGTTAAGTTGCTATGATTCTTCCATTTACTAAGCAACTCTCTTATCTCACAAAAGCCTCTATAGAACAGATTTGCAGTGGGGTATGAGCTGCCAGAAAGCAGTTCAGTAAGATGATAAAATTTTTCCAAGCACTGAAAAATTGTAGCAGCCATACCCCATTCACTATCAGAGGGAGAAATTTTCTCATACTTACGGCGATTTGCAATCTTGAGCCTAATGAAAGCAGGCTCGTAGTGCAGTGCATCCCTTAGCATCAAATAAGTTGAGTTCCACCTAGTTGGGACATCAAGTTGAATGCCCTTTGATTTATCCAATCCACACTCAGTAGCACATTTCATAAGCTCCTCCCATTGCAAGGGAGAGCCCTTCACAGTAAGACACAATGATTTAATCTTGTCTAGTGTCTTTGAAATAACAGCCATCCCATCTCTGGCAACCAAGTTAAGTATGTGGCATGCACATCTAATGTGAAAAAATATGCCATCACAAACCAAAGAACCATTTCCATTCAATTGAAGATCTTCAATAATATTAGTGACCGCTACTAAATTATTTGATGCATTGTCCAAAGTCAAGGCAAACAGTCTCTTCTCAACAAACCATTTAAGCAATACTTCAGTAAAGGCCTCTGCCAGCCTATGGCCAGTATGTCGGCCTTCTAGATGAAACAAACCCACAATCCTTTTCTGAATATGCCATGCATCATCTATCCAATGCAAGGTCACACACATGTAACTTTTGTTCTGACATGATGTCCATACACCATGGTTGCACTAAAGCGACATGGAACTTTTTTCAAAGCTGCATACAACTTATCTTTTTCTTTTGTATATATGTCCATAATATCTTTTCTAGCAGTGACCCTCGACTTGAAGGCAAAACTTGGACGCAAAGACTTAAGAAAATCCACATGGTACTCATGCTCAACAATATTGAATGAGTATTCATGCATGATTACTGCCAAATAGAATTTGTTCACACTAGTCTCAAGGTCATACCTGAAAGGCTGAACATTGGTAATATCTTTTCCACGGTCCTTTTCAGCCTTCAGTTGCATCTGACCTTTTACAATACTATGGGATGTTCTCAAATGGCTCAGAAATGCATTTGTTCCATTGGTAGACTCGGCTCTATACCTTTGCTTGCACTTCGGGAAGTTGCAATAGCCCCACAACTGCTCATACTTCTTGCCGTCAACCTCTACTTCCACTACCCTCTTGGTAAAATATTGCCACACAGCAGATGTGCACCTTTTCTTTCTCTTTCCTGTTAATCCAGCAACCTCCTTTGCCTCAGGATCATCATCATCAAGGGCAAGTATTTCTGCAGTGCTTAAATTTCCATTGACATCCACTTCATTCTGTCCTGCTGAAGACGCAGATGTTGACACACCAGGTTCACCGGCTTTCATCTTTTTTCCTATCAAAGAAGAAAAAAATTTTGATTAATTTGTGCGGCTCAGAGCATCAGTAGATGGAGACTGACACAATACATTAACTGACAAACGCAAAATGGAGACTACAACTCTCTACCTGAGGATCCACTAGTGTTGTCTTTAATCGAAGATGGTGGTCGCCGTGCTGGCAACATGGTGCCCAAACCAAGATACTCCTCCGGCGGCACTGAGCCGACACTGCTTCCTCCACGAGCTGGATGCACCGATTTGGAACGTCCACGATTCGGCATGGTGGTGGGCTGGTAAAGAGGCGGCATCGATTAAGGATGGATGAAAACGGACGGAGTGGAGCCTGGAGGACAGGACTCAGGAGTCAGGAGGAGTGCTTACTGTGACTCGGCGTCTCCGGTCTCCGGTCTCCGCTTCCACCTCCCAGTCGCGCTTCTTGGGCGCTCGGCTCCGCAGACCGCAGCGGGCAGCGGCACAGTCCAGTCTCCGCGCGGCGCCTCCGCACTCCGCTATCCTCTCCTACCCACCTGGCCATCTCCCACTCCCAGTCGCGCTGCTCGGGCGCAGCACCGCCCACGGCAGCACGCGCCTCGCTCTGCTTGCGCTCAGGCCGTCGGGCGCTCGGCTCCGTCGAGCAGAGGCGCAGACCGCAGCGGCTCCGCAGAGCTAGCGGCGGCGCAGGTAGAGGTAGGAATGAGGGACGGAGGGACTGAGGGAGTCTAGGGCGACGGCAGCTATTTTTTTTAGATGGGCTCATGGGCTTTGCGCTTTGCGAATTGTGAGTTGGGCTTTGCACTTTGGGAACTGTCTGCCTGCCTGATTCCGGAACCAATCCGCTAAAATCCGGAAATATTCCGATGAAATCCGGAATTCCGAGAAAACAGACGGAAAAATGTTATTTCTATTTCTGTTCCGATTCCGATAGCTTCCGTCCCGGATTCCGACCCGAATCCGGATTGTTCCGAAAATATGGAAACGGTTCGGTAAAATGTGGAAAAACGGACGGGTCGGGGCGGGAAAAATTCCGTCCGTTTTCATCCTTAGCTGCATGCTGGGAGCTGTTGCTGTTGCTCACCGCCTGGCTGCTCACCGGTGACTGCTCGCCTTCGTGCTGCTGATACCAGGCTTGATGCTGCTCGCCGGGATTCAAAAAATAAAAAAAATGACACTTTATTGCACAAAGGTAACAATACTACACAAGTCCTGAACCAAACAAATTATTCAAACACGTTACCATTGAATTACACCACTCCAAATGTCAAGAACGGTTTAACAAACCAAGGGCAATCGAATCACGGAAAGCATTCATCATTGCCGAATCATCTCTTGTTGGCGTCTAGCGATTACGTGGCTGAGAAGACGACGCTTCAGGTGGAACATAGTTTTCATCACGATCACAACGATTAAAGTCCCTATCCACTAAGCCACTCATTCTAATGAAGTTATGGAGTGCCATGCGTGCAACTATAATTTTGGTTTGCTTTTCCGGTGCATAACTTGGAATTTGCAACAAAATCCGCCACTTCATCTTCAAAACTCCAAACGACCGCTCGATGACATTTCTAGGAGATGAATGAGTGAAGTTGAAGATCTCTTTTTTACCTTGTGGCTCCGGGCCATCTCGATACTCCGGAAGATGGTATTTCGTTCCCTTATACGGCGCAAGGTAACCCGGACGATTTGGGTAGCCGAAGTCCACTAGGTAAAATATTCCTACAAAATAGATCATTTTTGTTAGTACAAACTAGTAGAACTAGAACCTACAACTACAACAGAAGCAAGATGATTACCTGTCGGTGGATGTGGAAAGACATGGCTGTACTTGGTCAAAGCATCATTGAACACTCTCATGTCATTGCTGCCGGCGATGTCTCCACCTGGCGGGCTAGAGCGAAGGAGGCCCTAATAGCCCCCCAAGCCGGGCCATTCATCACCATGGGAGTTGAGGTCGAGCGCCGCCATGCCCACCCGAGGAACAGTGACGTTGCTCGAGCCCAGATAGGGATACGGCGCCTGGTTGAAGAGGTTGTAGCCACCGGCGGGGGATAAGGCTGGGATAGGAAGTCCCTGGTGTCGTCGACGTTGCTGTTCCCGTCGCCGTCGTCGATGCCGTAGCTGTCGCCGTCGAAGCCGTCCATGCGGGAAGCGCTGATCTGGATCCAGGGAGGAGAAGCTGGATCTGGGGGGCAGGGAGGAGGAGCTGGATCTGCTCGAGAGCGGCGTCGGCGGGAGAGAGCGGCGGCTGCGGGCAGAGCTAGGGTTTGGCGCATAGGGAGTGAACGAGACCGGTGGGAGTGGGGAATGGATAGGGTTGGCGTCGGGGTGGGTGGGTGCGAGAGGGGGAAGTGGCCGTCCAGCTCGGGCCCCGACGAGGTTTTGGCTCATTTTGGGCCTTTTGGGTGCAAAATGTAGAATGCAGAATGCCCAAACTTTTTCTGGTTTTACATCATTGTATTTAGTTCTATTCTGCAAAATGATGGGCCAAAACACTAAAATTTTGGGCATGAACGGGGAACTAAACAGGCGCTTAGCTGCCTTCCACACAGCTAAGGCCACAAAGACACACCCTACCTGTCTGCCCCAGCGCCTTCTGCGTAGGTACGGGCTGCCCGAGAACAGGTATGTGTCGGCCATGGCAGCAGGCACTTACCGACTGGCACTAGTACGTTCAGCCCCGCTCGGTCCCCGGCCTCACTCCGTCGCCTACTTATGCGCTATTGTCCACTATGGTGCTGTCATCTCCACCTCAAAGTTCTCGCTTCTTCTCCTTTCTTCCTACCTCCACGATCTTCGTCATGAAACAGCTGCACTTCTCTACTGCAAGAGTCCTGCAATAGTATACTTTCCCCAAACCTTTGGGATTCCTTGATCTGCATTTCAATTAACTGATAAGTAAACAACTTAGCTATTTAGTTAGATCAGAGAGCTAAATGTCCCTTCACCAGTTCAGTTTATTGTACAAATGGCCAGAAACCAGGCACAGATTAGTTTCCATCTGCAGAATCGAAGTTTTTCATTTTCTCATTATTGCGGTACTAATGCCCTTCGTGCTTTACATGTGGCATCATGTGTTAAAAAGCACGGCTGGTTACTATACTTTTCATATATTCAGTCAAGTTCTTAGTACCCTACTGTTCAAACTGAAATGTAAGAGTACCAGAAAATTCATTACACCTACTTGTTGTATATTAAAGAAATCAGTTCTTCGTATGTATTAATTGCCTCCTAACCAGTTGTATCTCATATATAACTTAAAAAATATTTGAATTGCCTCCTAACCTGCTGTATACTCCATTACCATTTTTCTTTTTTTTTAAATCTGCATACTGGGTTGTTCATTTTCTGGAACCAGGACAAATATTGATGTTAACGTTCTCTAGCCATTGTCATTTCAGTTGCTTAGATAAGTAAATCTTGATAAATAAACGTTTGATGCAGACCCAACAATTAGATTGTTTAGTGGTCTGAGCTCTGGGAGATCTCATAGAGTTTCAGAAACCTGCAAAGGCCATGGCTTACATAAGAGATTACCTCCAAGAAGATGTTGCAGGTACTATCTAAACTGAACAAACCTGTTGTCAAGGGCCTGGTGATCTAGGGTAGCTGGCCCTCGACTACGGAGTTCGTAGTCTCGTGCCGTGTCTTCCGATCGCGGAGGTTATGCCCCTCACATCGGCTCGGGCTTGAGAGTTGAGAGAGAGATAGAATTAGGGTAATGATCTTGCTTGATTCTCACGGTTCAGATTACAAGCCAATATATAGCCATGCGGCTGTTACATGGAAAGGGAACCACACTTCTATAATTAAACAATAACTCCTATAATTAAGGGATATTCTAAACTTCCTCCTTCCTTCCTCCTAGCCACTTTCGGTTCTAGGAGACTGGTCTTCCGTGCGCGTAGCCTGGTCGCGGGCGCGCTCTGTGGCCCGTCGGACGTCGCGTGCACGTCGCCTCCGCGTATACGTACGACCGTACATGACATCTCTCCCCTCCTTCTGGACCAGCTCGTCCTCGAGCTGGAATGTCGGAAAACGTTCGCGGAAAGTGTCCCAATCTTCCCAAGATGATGATGACAGCGGCTCCCCCTTCCAGCGCACGAGGACCTGGCACACTCCTCTTGCGAGACGGGAGCGCTCCACATGTTCCGGTTCTGGCTCCGTGGCGTCGTTGTGGACGACGGGGAGAGGTGGTGGAGTGTTCGGAGGCGCGCCCTGCCACTTCTTCAAGAGCCAACGTGGAAGACGTCATGAAGTCGAGCTCGGGGCGGAAGTGCCACCCTGACGGCGACTGCGTTGATCACCTCGGTCACCTGATAGGGGCCGAAGAATCGGGGCTTCAGCTTGCCCGTCGACGATTCGAGCGACGCGATGGGACGGTGTCTTAGGCGCAGCAACACCCAATCTCCCACAGCGTAGGACACCTCCCGATGATTCTTGTCGTAGTGACGCTTCTGAATGGCCTGCGCCTGCTCTAGGCGGAAACGTATGTCCTTCAAAAATTCCTCGCGCTCAGCCATAGTCTTGGCGACGGCCGCCACACGCGTCTCCCCGGCTTCATAGGTCATCACTTCTTGGAATATTTGTTGAGGAGTTGAATCCTTCAATGTAGTTCTCACTAGCACGGTGATCAATGTATCAAATCTCTTAGGTAGACTTCTCAAGAACTTCATAGAGAATTGATTATCCTTAACCTCCTCACCAAGTGCCTTGAGCTCATTGACAATGACTTGCAACCTATGAAACATCTCCGGTACACTCTCATCATCTTGCATCTTGAAGCTTGAAAATTTTTCTTGCAAGATATATGCTTTAGCGGTCTTTGTGCCTTCGGTACCCTCAAATGTTTCTTCTAGCTTGGCCCAAGCATCATGAGCAATCTCAATGTTCTTCACTTGCTCAAAGGTCTTGTCATCTAGTGCCTCATGAAGAGCACTAATGGCAATGTCATTGCATTGGAGCTTCTTCTCTTCCACCGGTGTAGGTGCTTCCGAATTAGCAACCTCAAATTTTGTTTCGGTGACCTTCCACACTTCTCTATTGATTGACTTGAGGTGTGCGGTCATCTTAACCTTCCAATATGCATAATTTGTGCCATCAAAGTGAGGTGCCTTCTTGGTGTTGTTGATGTGCAAGCTTAATTGAGCCATTTCTTTTTCACCGTAGGTTGTTAAGCCTTAAATAAACGGTGCCTCTGCTCTGATACCACTTGTAAGGTCCAAATAGGCTAGAGGGGGGGTGAATAGCCTAATTAAAAACTTCTACAAGAATTACTTAACCACAAGTTAGTACGAAAGGTGGCGAAGCAAAAGCACTAGCTCTAACTAATTAAGCAAGCCACCTACACAAGTCTAGTACAAGGCTATCCACTTAAACACAACAACTACAAGCTAGAAACAAGAAGTAATACAAAATAAGAGCTTTGAGAGATTATACCGCCGTGTAGAGATGAGGAGTACCAATCAATCAATCACACAAGAGAAATCCTCGGGAAGAGAATGATACAAGAATTTATCTCGAGGTTCACTTGCTTCCCGGCAAGCTACTCCCCGTTGTGGCGATACACCCACTTGTCGGTTCACGAGCTAATCGACTATCAAGAGTCGAGCCCTCGGCGGGCGCCACACAACCGCACACAAGATGGGGATCCTCCAAGCCATGAGCTCCACTAGAGTATCCAATTCACGAACTCCCGCGGGGAAGGATCAAGAACCCCTTACAACACTTGGTGAAGGCTCCAACAATCTCCAATTACGAGCTCAATCACCTCCGCTGCTCCAAGCCGTCTACCATGTCGGGAAACACGGAAGAGTAACAAGAAATCCGCAGCAACTCGAAGATCAAGTGCCTCTAGAATGCAACTCTTAAGCAATGCACTTGAATCTCACTCAATCTCACTCAAGATGTGCATCCAATCAAAGAGATGAGTAGAGGGGTTGTTCTCTAGCTCAAAGTATGTCTCTAGGTCTCAAAATGTGCAAGAGTTACCCTCAAACCCCGGCCAACCTCTATTTATAGCGTACCCTTCGAATATAGCCGTTAGGAACTTTAACCAGCCGAAGTCGCTCTGACCGGACGCGCTGGTCAAACTGATCGGTCGCGCCGGTCGCGCAACGGCTAAATTCTGAAACACCGACCGGACGCGCTGGTCGTACTGACCGGACGCGCCGGGTGTGACCGGACGCGCTGGTCCCGCAACTGACCGGACGCGCTGGTCAACTTGAGTAGCGCACAACTAAACAACGACCGGACGCGCCTCTCGCAATGATCGGACGCGACAGAGTCCGCATCCGATTAGAGTCCAGTAAGCTCCCTGGATGACCGGACGCGTTGCGCGTCCGATCATCAAACTAAAAACCGCGCAGACGCTGAACACTGATCGGACGCGTCCGGTCATACCGTGACCGCGTCCGGTGCAGCGTCCGGTCACCACAGTGACCTCCGTTCGCCTCCGTTTCTTTTCCGACTTCCGGCGCAATAGAAAATAGGCAATTCACTTCTCCAAAAAGCGCCGAATCCCGCATCGCAAGCTCGGCGGGAGGGAGAGAGGAACCCAAACCCCTCTCTACCGCTTGAACTCCACCGCCTTCGCAAATGTGCTAACACCACCAAGTGTACACCACCATGTGCATGTGTGTTAGCATTTCACAATCATTTTCCAAGGCGTTATGTTAGCTCTTTATTAGATCCTAATGCATATGCTCAAGACATTGATCTAGTGGCACTTGATTTCCGAGCTAACCGTGATTGCCCCTCTTCATAGTTGGCTATGTATCCTAAACCCGGTCAATCACTTCTCTACTCATCTTAGACCGACAAAAGAAAAACCCCTATGATTATACCTTTGTCTTGCGCTCTTAGATCCTTCTCTTTCACTTGATCATCATGTCCTTCCTTTTATGTGCATCTCCACCATGATCATCATTTCATGTCCATGCACCATCTCTTTGTGATCCTGTGGCCACCACTCCTTGCCACATACACCTTCATCTCATGTGTTGCTTGTGCCTAACTCAAAACACTTAACACATGGCATTAGCAACTTGGTGTCATTAATTGCCAAAATCAAACTTGGGCTTTCAATCTCCCCCTTTTTGGTAATTGATGACAACCATCACAAAGATATGAAATGAAATCAATTTTCAATTTCGATAGTATTAGCTCCCCCTACATATGTGCTTCCATGAGTTTGGTTCAATTTTACACATATGTAATGATTTGAATTTTGGGAGAGTTACTACTATCAAATTGATGCCAAGGTATATAGAATGGACCTTTGAAGCGTGATACCAATCGGAGTTGCCTTTATATACCATCCTTAGCATCGACATAGCTAGACACCACTTGTAATACATCACTTGTAAAGATCACAAACACTAAAGTACCCCGTGAGATCAACATTATAAACAAAGGTGTCTAGATACTGCTTGTAAAGCTACTCTCAACAAATCATCATTCAAATTCTATTTCTAGCAATCACCATACAATCATGAATATAAATTTAAGCTTTGCAATGCAACAATTCATCATGTTAATGCACATACTAATGCAACAAATAATTCATGAGCTTGCTTCCCCTACTTGTGTGCTTAATTTTAATTGATTCCTTTCTCCCCCTTTGTAACTTTTCTCTCCCCCTTATTATATCTTATTTCCTCTTTGCAATATCTTTGTGACTTTTCTCTCCCCCTTTGTCAACAATCACCAAAAAAAGGTGCTAATTTTAGTGAGAGTTAAGTCAATCAATATTTGGGAGTCTAAATTATGGTTCAATCTAGATCACTTGCCTAGAATATGTAATTCGGTTTGATCCAAGGACAAGCTTTTTCACACCTCATAAAGTATAAGGGTTATCTTGACCATGTTGAATTACACATCATGAGCTCGTTTACTAGATTCAACACTAGGTTTGCAAGTCCACAAACATGTCATATGCCACCACTAGATCAATCAATCATAGAAGCAATAGTGGTACCATATATACATCAAAATCATTTGATTTTCATGAATAAGCCTAATTGTCATGCAAATATGTTTATATGTTATAACCATGTCCTTAGCAAAGTATGAATGATATGCCAAACAACTTTACCTTGCTATGTTGGAGGAGAGGTATGTCATATAAGAATGTGGGGGTACACTCATTTCAAGTTGGAGAAGTCAAGTATGTTCAATTCATTCTTCAACTTGTAAAATCTCTTTTCATCAAGTGGCTTTGTAAAGATGTCGGCTAGTTGATCTTCGGTGCCAATGCTCTTAATGCTAATATCACCCTTTTGTTGATGGTCTCTTATGAAGTGGTGCCTTATGTCAATGTGCTTTGTTCTTGAATGTTGAACCGGATTTTGTGTCATCTTGATAGCACTCTCATTATCACAAAACAAAGACACATTCTTGAATTTAATTGCAAAGTCATTCAAAGTGGTTTTTATCCAAAGCAATTGTGCACAACAACTACCGGCACTAATGTATTCGGCCTCGGCGGTAGATAGTGTAACACTATTTTGTTTCTTTGATGACCATGAAACAAGAGACCTTCCAAGCAATTGACAAGTGCCACTTGTGCTCATTCTATCAATCTTGCAACCACCATTGTCGGAATCCGAATATCCAATCAACTCAAAGTTAGACCCCTTTGGAAACTATAATCCAACATCATGAGTGCCCTTAAGATATCTCAATATCCTCTTGGTTGCTTTCAAGTGACTTTCTCTAGGTGAAGCTTGATATCTTGCACACTTGCATACACTAAACATCACATCCGGCCTAGAAGCAGTGACATAGAGCAAACTTCCAATCATGGACCGGTATAGCTTTTGATCTATCATGTTTCCACTATCATCAATACCCAATTGATCATTTGTGCCCATTGGTGTACTCATTGGCTTAGCATCGTGCAATCCAAACTTCTTGATCATGTCCTTGATGTACTTGCCTTGACTTACAAAAGTGCCATTCTTCATTTGCTTGATTTGAAGTCCAAGGAAGTAACTAAGCTCTCCAATCATAGACATCTCAAACTCATTAGCCATCATATTTCCAAACTCTTCACAAAAGTCTTGGTTAGTTGATCCAAAGATAATGTCATCCACATAGATTTGCAACACAAACAAGTCATTTCCAAGCTTCTTGGTGAAAAGAGTGGTGTCAACCTTTCCCATCTTGAACCCTTTAGAGAGAAGAAATTCCCTTAATCTCTCATACCATGCTCTAGGTGCTTGCTTTAAACCATACAATGCTTTCTTTAGCTTGAAAACATGGTCGGGCTTATTGTCATCTTCAAAACCAGGAGGTTGCTCAACATAAACTTCTTCATTGATGTAGCCATTGAGAAATGCACTCTTGACATCCATTTGATAGAGCTTGATGTTGTGTGCACAAGCATATGCTAATAAGATTCTAATTGCTTCTAATCTTGCAACCGGTGCATATGTCTCTTCAAAGTCAAGACCCTCAACTTGAGTGTATCCTTGTGCTACTAATCTTGCTTTGTTCCTCACAACCATGCTATCTTGATCTTGCTTGTTTCTAAAGACCCACTTAGTACCAATCACATTGTAGTTCTTTGGCCTCTCAATAAGTTTCCAAACTTGATTTCTAGCAAAGTTGTTTAGTTCTTCATGCATGGCATTTACCCAATCGGAATCCATCAAAGCATATTCTAATTTCTTAGGTTCTTCAAGTGACACAAATGAGTAATGCTCACAAAAGGATGCTAGCCTTGATCGAGTTTGAACACCACTTTGAATTCTACCAATGATTTGGTCCAATGGATGATCTCTTGCAATGCTAGTAGGTTGGAGTATTGAGAGTTGATTGCTTCCACTTGTTTGACCTTGAACTTGAGCTTCATCATGAGAACCACTAGAGCTTGCTTGATTTGTATCAATTTGCACACTTTGGTTGATCACATGAATATCATCATCATCAACTTGCATCGGCCTTATATCACCAATGTCCATGTTCTTCATTGCATTTGACAATTGATCTCCTCTCACATCATTAAGGTTTTGAGCTTCATTTTGAGGCCCTTGGGTTTCATCAACTCAACATCATGAACTTCTTCTAAGATGCCATTTGTGAGATTCTAAACTCTATATGCCTTGCTTGTGGTAGAATAACCAAGTAAGAATCCTTCATCACATTTCCTTTCAAACTTGCTTAATCTAGTGCCTTTCTTAAGAATATAGCATTTACAACCAAACACTCTAAAGTATGCAATATTGAGCTTTCTTCCATTCAATAGCTCATATGGTGTCTTCCCAAGCTTCCCATGGCAATAGAGACGGTTGCTACAATAGCAAGCTGTGTTGATAGCTTCACTCCAAAATGAATGACTCACATTGTATTCACTAAGCATTGATCTAGCCATATCAATTAAGGTTCTATTTTTCCTTTCAACTACACCATTTGATTGAGGAGTGTATGTTGGTGAAAATTGATGTCCAATACCAAAATCATCACACAAATCTTCAATTCTTGTGTTCTTGAACTCACTACCATTGTCACTTCTAATCTTCTTGATGGTAGTCTCAAACTCATTTTGCATCCTCTTGACAAAAGACTTGAATAGATCATAAACATCACTCTTGTCATAGAGAAAGAACACCCAAGTGTATCTAGTGTAGTCATCCACAATCACAAAACCATACTTGTTGCCACTAATGCTAGTGTATGTTGTTGGCCCAAACAAGTCCATGTGCAATAGCTCAAATGCTTTTGATGTGCTCATTTCACTTTTACTAGGATGTGAATTTCCAACTTGTTTGCCGGCTTGACAAGCACTACAAGGTTTATCCTTCTCAAAAGTGACATCCTTCAAGCCTCTAACTAAGTCATGCCTTAAAAGTTTGTTCAATTGTTTCATTCCAACATGACCAAGCCTTCTATGCCATAACCATCCCATACTAGATTTACTAAGCAAGCATGATGTCAATTGTGTCTCACTATCATTGAAGTCAACCAAGTATAAGCTTCCATGTCTAAATCCTTTGAATATCAAGTTTGATCCATCAACACTTATGACTTCAACATCATCACTACCAAATACGCACTTGAAGCCAAGATCATAAAGTTGTGCCACCGATAAAAGATTGAAATCTAAGCTCTCAACTAGCAACACATTAGATATGCTCATATCATTTGAGATAGCAATTTTACCAAGCCCTTTGACCTTGCCTTTCTTGTTGTTGCCGAAAGTGATAGCATCAAAACTACCATTTTGACTTGTATCAATTGAATTGAACATATAAGAGTCTCCGGTCATATGTTGAGTGCACCCACTATCAAGCACCCAATGCCTTCCTCCGGCTTTGTAATTGACCTAAAAGATAAGATCAATTCTTTTTAGGTACCCAAACTTGTTTGGGTCCTCCAAGGTTAGTGACCAAGCTCTTTGGTACCCAAATGACTTTCTTCTTTAAGCCCATCCATGGTGTACCAATGAACTTAGCATGAACACCATTTGTACCCTTGATAAGCATATAGAAAGAATCAAACTTAATTGAGGATACATTTGCATTGGATTTCTTGTTCATGCAATGTTGCTCTATGTGACCGACTTGCTTGTAACTTTTGCAATAGCTACCATTGTTCTTCACAAAACGAGTCTTGTGAGGAGCAAAAGCGGCCTTGCCTTTCTTGGGGTTATAGCCCAATCCCTCTTTGTAGAGAGAAGCTCTTTGGCTACCCAAGCACATAAGCAAGCGGTCCTCACCACCATAAGCCTTAGCTAAGGTGTGATTGAGCTCTTTTACCTCCTTCTTGAGATTTTCATTCTCAACTATAAGTGTGGAGTCACAAGTGAAACCATCACTACTAGATGAGGATGATGTAGATGAGCTACATGAAGGGTTAGTGGGAGTAACAACAATATGCTTAAGAAAAGTTTCATCAATTATATCACATGATATGCCTATGTTGCAAGTTTTAGCTTTCTCAACATTTGTTGGCATGTTTTTACATTTTTCAACTAGAGAGGAATGAGCTTCTTCAAGCTTAGTGTGAGACTTTTGAAGCTTCTTATGGTCTACCTTTAGACTCTCATAAGATGCTCTATGCTCATCAAGTTCTTGCATAAGATTTTTCTTTTCCTTAAGCAAGCCCTTGCACTTCTTCCTAGATTCTTTATAATGTTGAGTGCAATCTTCTAGCATAGTGATTAGTTCATCTTTAGTGAATTCTTCTTCATCACTATCACTATCACTAGCATTATCATGATCACTCTCATCATCGGATGATATCTTAGCGGCCTTAGCTATGAAGCACGATGGAGTGTCGAAGAGGGAGACCTTCTCTTGGATGGCAATGCTAGCATGTCCCTTCTTCTTGCTCTTATTGTCATCCTCATCATCACTTGAGGAATCATCACTATCCCATGTAGCAACATGAGAATCATTCTTCTTCTTATAAGAGCTTTCCTTCTTCTCTAGCTTCTTCTTTTGCTTCTTCCTTTCCTTCTTGATAGCATCTTCATTATCACTATCATAAGGACACTTTGCAATGAGATGGTCCTTGCTATGGCATCTAAAGCATCTCATGGTATGCTCACTCTTCTTGGATGAGTTCTTCCTCCTTACACGATAGCCTTTCTTCTTCATAAATTTGCCAAATTGCTTGACAAAGAGAGCCATCTTCTCATCAATGTCATCACTATCACAAGAGCTTGAGTCTTCATCACTTGATAATTCAATCTTGGATTTGCTCTTGGATGTGGTGGCTTTGAATGCCACACTCTTCTTCTTTTCATCATCTTTCTTCTCATTTTCCTTCTTCTTCTTCTTGACCAACTCATCTTTCTCATCATCTTCTCTATATGAATCATCGGTCATCACTTCTTGGAATATTTGTTGAGGAGTTGAATCCTTCAATGTAGTTCTCACTAGCACGGTGATCAATGTATCAAATCTCTTAGGTAGACTTCTCAAGAACTTCATAGAGAATTGATTGTCCTTAACCTCCTCACCAAGTGCCTTGAGCTCATTGACAATGACTTGCAACCTATGAAACATCTCCGGTACACTCTCATCATCTTGCATCTTAAAGCTTGAAACTTTTTCTTGCAAGATATATGCTTTAGCGGTCTTTGTGCCTTCGGTACCCTCAAATGTTTCTTCTAGCTTGGCCCAAGCATCATGAGCAATCTCAATGTTCTTCACTTGCTCAAAGGTCTTGTCATCTAGTGCCTCATGAAGAGCACTAATGGCAATGTCATTGCATTGGAGCTTCTTCTCTTCCACCGGTGTAGGTGCTTCCGAATTAGCAACCTCAAATTTTGTTTCGGTGACCTTCCACACTTCTCTATTGATTGACTTGAGGTGTGCGGTCATCTTAACCTTCCAATATGCATAATTTGTGCCATCAAAGTGAGGTGCCTTCTTGGTGTTGTTGATGTGCAAGCTTAATTGAGCCATTTCTTTTTCACCGTAGGTTGTTAAGCCTTAAATAAACGGTGCCTCTGCTCCGATACCACTTGTAAGGTCCAAATAGGCTAGAGGGGGGGTGAATAGCCTAATTAAAAACTTCTACAAGAATTACTTAACCACAAGTTAGTACGAAAGGTGGCGAAGCAAAAGCACTAGCTCTAACTAATTAAGCAAGCCACCTACACAAGTCTAGTACAAGGCTATCCACTTAAACACAACAACTACAAGCTAGAAACAAGAAGTAATACAAAATAAGAGCTTTGAGAGATTATACCGCCGTGTAGAGATGAGGAGTACCAATCAATCAATCACACAAGAGAAATCCTCGGGAAGAGAATGATACAAGAATTTATCCCGAGGTTCACTTGCTTCCCGGCAAGCTACTCCCCGTTGTGGCGATACACCCACTTGTCGGTTCACGAGCTAATCGACTATCAAGAGTCGAGCCCTCGGCGGGCGCCACACAACCGCACACAAGATGGGGATCCTCCAAGCCATGAGCTCCACTAGAGTATCCAATTCACGAACTCCCGCGGGGAAGGATCAAGAACCCCTTACAACACTTGGTGAAGGCTCCAACAATCTCCAATTACGAGCTCAATCACCTCCGCTGCTCCAAGCCGTCTACCGTGTCGGGAAACACGGAAGAGTAACAAGAAATCCGCAGCAACTCGAAGATCAAGTGCCTCTAGAATGCAACTCTCAAGCAATGCACTTGAATCTCACTCAATCTCACTCAAGATGTGCATCCAATCAAAGAGATGAGTGGAGGGGTTGTTCTCTAGCTCAAAGTATGTCTCTAGGTCTCAAAATGTGCAAGAGTTACCCTCAAACCCCGGCCAACCTCTATTTATAGCGTACCCCTTCAAATATAGCCGTTAGGAACTTTAACCAGCCGAAGTCGCTCTGACCGGACGCGCTAGTCAAACTGACCGGACGCGCCGGTCGCGCAACGGCTAAATTCTAAAACACCGACCGGACGCGCTGGTCGTACTGACCGGACGCGCCGGGTGTGACCGGACGCGCTGGTCAACTTGAGTAGCGCACAACTAAATAACGACCGGACGCGCCTCTCGCAATGACCGGACGCGACAGAGCCCGCGTTCGATTAGAGTCCAGTAAGCTCCCTGGATGACCGGACGCGTCCGGTCGTCAGTGACCGGACGCGTTGCGCGTCCGATCATCAAACTAAAAACCGCGCAGACGCTGAACACTGATCGGACGCGTCCGGTCATACCGTGACCGCGTCCGGTGCAGCGCCCGATCCCCATAGTGACCTCTGTTCGCCTCCGTTTCTTTTCCGACTTCCGGCGCAATAGAAAATAGGCAATTCACTTCTCCAAAAAGCGCGAATCCCGCCTCGTAAGCTCGGCGGGAGGGAGAGAGGAACCCAAACCCCTCTCTACCGCTTGAACTCCACCGCCTTCGCAAATGTGCTAACACCACCAAGTGTACACCACCATGTGCATGTGTGTTAGCATTTCACAATCATTTTTCAAGGCGTTATGTTAGCTCTTTACTAGATCCTAATGCATATGCTCAAGACATTGATCTAGTGGCACTTGATTTCTAAGCTAATCGTGATTGCCCCTCTTTATAGTTGGCTATGTATCCTAAACCTGGTCAATCACTTCTCTACTCATCTTAGACCGGCAAAAGGAAAACCCTTATGATTATACATTTGCCTTGCGCTCTTAGATCCTTCTCTTTCACTTGATCATCATGTCCTTCCTTTTATGTGCATCTCCACCATGATCATCATTTCATGTCCATGTACCATCTCTTTATGATCTTGTGGCCACCACTCCTTGCCACATACACCTTCATCTCATGTGTTGCTGGTGCCTAACTCAAAACACTTAACACATGGCATTAACAACTTGGTGTCATTAATTACTAAAACCAAACTTGGGCTTTCACCAGGCCGTCGCGGACAACCCACGGCGCGACGCGGTTGCCAGCAAGAATCTCCTCCCGTAGATCCACAAGCGTAGGGTCCCCAGCATGCGCTTGACGTAGCCTGTCGATGAAGTCGAATTTCGGCGCCGACAGGGCAAGCACCGCTCCCGTGCTGTCCTCCGTGTCGCGGCGAGACAGGGCATCAGCGACCACGTTCTGGGCGCCCGGCTTATATTCCACCTCAAAGTCGAAACCGAGAAGTTTCCCCACCCAATGATGTTGAGGGATCGTGGCGAGCCGCTGGTCCAACAAGAATTTGAGACTGTAGTGATCAGTACGCATGGTGAAGTGGCAGCCCCACAGGTACGGGCACCAATGGCGGACGGCGTGGACGAGCCCGATCAACTCCTGCTCATACGCGGCGAGAGAGCGGTGGCGTGGCGCGATCGGCCTGCTGAAGAACGCGAGCGGGTGTTTCTCTTGCAGGAGCACGGCGCCGAACCCGTGCGTCGAAGCATCACACTCGACGACGAACGCCTTGCTGAAGTCCGGAAGGGTGAGGACCGGTGCTGACGTCACTGCCTCCTTTAGCGCCTCGAATGCCGCAGCTGCCTCCCCTGACTAGGAGAAGCCTTCTTTCTTCAACAGCGCCGTCAGAGGAGCCGCGATGGCACCGTAGTTGAGGACGAAGCGCCGGTAGTAGCCTGCTAGGCCGAGGAAGCCGCGGACCGCGCGGGTCGACTTGGGCACCGGCCAGTCGTGGATGGCCTTCACCTTGGTCGGGTCCATGGCCACGCCGGTCTCCTTGATGATGTGGCCGAGGTAGGGGACCGACGTGACACCGAAGGCGCACTTGGATCGCTTGACGAAGAGGTGCTGGCGGCGAAGTTCGGTCAAGACCGCACGAAGATGTCGAAGGTGATCCGCCCACGACGCACTGTAGATTAGTATGTCATCAAAGAAAACGAGCACAAACCGGCGAAGGAACGGTCGCAGGACGTCGTTCATCAGAGACTGGAACGTTGCGGGCGCATTGCACAGGCCGAACGACATCACCAAGAACTCATACAGGCCGTCGTGCGTGTGAAACGCGGTCTTGTGGATGTCCTCCGGCTTCATGCGCACTTGGTGATAGCCCGAACGGAGATCAAGCTTGGTGAAGAACTTGGCGCCGTGAAGCTCATCCAGGAGCTCCTCCACCACGGGAATTGGGAAAGCATCCTTGATGGTGAGCGCGTTCAACGCTCGATAATCGACGCAGAACCTCCATGAGCCATCCGGTTTCGCCACGAGGAGGACCGGCGATGAGAACGCCGACGTGCTGCGGCGAACGATCCCTTGCTCGATCATGGCCGCACATTGGCGCTCTAGTTCATCCTTGTGGGCCGCCGGGTAACGGTACGGACGGACCGCCACCGGTGTCGCGCCGGGCTTGAGAACGATCGGGTGGTCACGGCCGCGCGGTGGAGGCAGACCCGTCGGGGCAGCGAAGACATCCCCGAACGAGTCCAGCAGACCCTCCAACAGGGACCCGCCGGTGGTTGCGGCGTGTACTGCGGGCGCCACCGGGCATGCCACGCCAGACCAACAGACAGGACGACCGTCATGGTGGAAGGACAGGGTGTGGCTGGTGACGTCCCAGGCGATGCGCCCTAGGGCTGCCATCCACTGGGTGCCCAGCACCATGCCGTAGCTGGCAAGGGGCATGACGTAAAGGTCGACGTCGAACGTCATGCCCTCAATGGAGATAGCCGCCTGCCGAAGGACGCCAGGGCACGCCACCTTCTCGCCATTAGCGACCGTGGCAGTGAGCCGCGGGCGGGGTATGATGGCGAGCCCGGTGCTGTGCGCAGCCGCCTCTCCGATGAAGTTGTGTGTGGACCCCGTGTCCACCAGGGCGATGAGCGTTGTGGCGCCCAGGGTGACCCGAAGCAGGATGGGGGCACCCACGGCTATGCCCGCCACGGCATGAAGGGAGAAAATGGGGGCCTCCTTCGCCCCGTCGTCTGCCGCAGCAGCAGCGTCGCCGTCGGGGTCATCGATCTCCACCCCGTCCAGGAAGAAGAGGCGGCGACAGAACCTATTATGACCACATGAGTACTTCTCATTACAATTGAAGCACAAACCTTGGCGGCGTCGTTCCGCCATCTCCTCGGGAGTGAGGCGTCGTTGGCCTCCCTCAGCGCGGCCCTGCTGTGCAGCCGCCGGAGGGCCCGGGAGCGCCAGTATAGGCGGCGGTGCCGGTAGAGCCGCCCTGGCCACGGGTGGGGGCAGGCTGCGCGGAGCCGCCCGTGGTGGTTGCGGCATCGGCCGCTCGCTCTCCATCAGCTCCACTTGGCGGGCGAGGCTCATGGCTGCAACGAGATTTTTCGGGTCGTGGAGTCGGACGGCGTGGCTGAGCGGTGGGAGGAGGCCCCCGATGTAGAGCTGGACGCGTTGCGTCTCCTCGAGCCAGCCTGCGCGAGGAAGGAGAGCCTGGAAGCGGTTGGAGTATTCCTCCACGGTGCCCGTGCGCCGGCACTCGGCGAGCTCGAACATGGGCGCGGATCAGAGAGGGGGCCCGAACCGGAGGTTGAGGAGATCCTTGAAGTGGCTCCAGTTCGGCGTGCCCTCGTCGGTCTGCAGCTGGGTGAACCACAATTGCGTGACGTCATCCAGGTGGTACGACGCCATGGGCACACGATCGTCCATGGTGGTGCGGTGCTGGCGGAAATAGGCTTCGCATTTGTTGACGAAGAGCATCGGATCGGTCGTGCCATCAAAGTGGGGAAAATCCCACTTCTTGTGTTTCGGGTGGAAGTCCTGGTCGCGCGGGCCATCCGGAGGGCGGTCACTGCCGGACGTCGACGACTCGGTCTTCTCCTTCATCAAGGCCATGTCGGCCTTCATGAAGGCCATCTCGGTGTTCATGGTCTGGAGCTGGGCGACGATATCAGCGAGGGTGGGCTCTGTCATGGCGGTGGGCTGCGGGGTTGACGCGGGAGAAAATTGTGGTGGTGGCTTGTGGTTGGCGGGTGCGGCGGCGGCGGACGGGGAGGCGGCGGATCGCCGGACTCTGGATACCAGGTTGTCAAGGGCCTGGTGATCTAGGGTAGCTGGCCCTCGACTACGGAGTTCGTAGTCTCGTGCCGTGTCTTCCGATCGCGGAGGTTATGCCCCTCACAGCGGCTCGGGCTTGAGAGTTGAGAGAGAGATAGAATTAGGGTAATGATCTTGCTTGATTCTCACGGTTCAGATTACAAGCCAATATATAGCCATGCGGCTGTTTACATGGAAAGGAAACCACACTTCTATAATTAAACAATAACTCCTATAATTAAGGGATATTCTAAACTTCCTCCTTCCTTCTAGCCACTTTCGGTTCTAGGAGACTGGTCTTCCGTGCGCGTAGCCTGGTCGCGGGCGCGCTCTGCGGCCCGTCGGACGTCGCGTGCACGTCGCCTCCGCGTATACGTACCACCGTACATGACACCTGTGCATGGGTAAAATGTAATGCTCGAAGCAGTTATATTATGCCTCTTCTATGCAGCACTCTTTATCTGAGAATGACTTCTATCCAATTTGTTTAGCGCATTTCATTAAGTTGAAAACAGAAGTAATATTTACAATGAATTGAGAGTTATTGACTTCCTATACTACCCTGCTAAAAACGATGACAAAAGTAAACAACATAATTTTCATTGACTTTCACTTACATATGTTTTTGTATGTGCCCTTGTAGCTACCTTTGTTGTTGTATTTTGAACCTGCTTACTTTTTTAATAATTTTGCTGTAGGGGTGCGAACCCCTCCAATTTCTCTCAAAAAACATATGTTTCTGTATATAATAAAATTTGTAGGTGCCTCCAAGAAGCCAATGAAACAGGTACTAGCAGCCTGGAATGTTCCTTTTCTGTCTTCCTAATTTCCCATTCGGTTGAAGCCTGCCTTTGTGGTAGTCTAAATTTCTGATTATTGTATAGCAAAATGTCATATAGCAACTCAAAAGTAATCCCAATATGACAATTCCACCATTGTACAAAGTGTGGCATTTTTTGCGATGCGCATTTCCTATTGCTTCCTCAATCAGATGAAAGCATTACCATGATAGCCCATGATGGTCAAGTGGGCAGTTCTGGAAAACAATGGAATTGCTTTCTAATCATTCATCCTGCTTTGTTTAGTTATTTTTGGTAATTATAATATAATCTTTATGCAGTGTGCTATTTTGCACCATCTGCAATTTATTGTTCATCCATGATTTAGTTTTTTTATGATAAAAATGATTTATTTTATTTTGTATTTATTTGCAGCTCTGTGAGGCGGCACTATGGTCTGAACACTGAAAATTCTTAGATAGATGAGAGTTGAGAGCATTACACGAAAGATGACATCCTTGCCTTACTCTCATGTGTAATTTTAGTGTTTTATGTTACCATTGGCTTCATAATCTGAAAGTACTTGTAAGCTCCACTAATTCCATGTGAAGTATATTAATTCTATACCAAAGCTCTATTTATAATAAATTATTTAGTGATATAAATGTTGTTAATATTTTATATAAAGGTAGTCAAGCTTAAGAAAGTTAGATCAGCGTGCATCCAATAGTGTTTTTCTTTTTAGACAAAGGAAGTACATGATTACGGTCTCATTTGGATCCGAGTGGATTTTAAGAATCTGGATATGTGTTTTATTGTATTATTTGCATGTGTGTTAAAATCCACTACAATCTTACTCTCAATTGGATTCTAGGATTCCGGATTTTTTTTATTCAGATTATTGGGAATTGCATGGTAGCCGAATGTTATCTGCATTTAGCGTATCAGTGATGGAGGACAGTGGTAACCAATAACTAGACGACCTAGTAGGGCGCGACAAAGCGTTTCTAGGGTAGTATGGACTATGACCACGGCAGCCGATGTCTCTCCGGAGTCCGGTCCCGTGCCGTGCCGTGCCATGCATCGCGCATTCAGGATAGCAGTAGCACGGGCCTGGCAGCTGTCGGACGACTCCGGCGGTGGAGTCTGCGGTGGCCTCTAGCTCTCGACCTCAGATCATGTCATGTACTGTACTACAGTACGAGTGTTTTTTTTATTTCACCCTTTTCTTAATCATTATTTTAATAACAACATGGCTAGAAAACTATATTCAAATTTAACCTTTTTGTCGTTTCAGTAAGCCTAGCGTGCTAGGACCATGTTGTCTTCGAGCGACCACTGTTAATACGTACGATAGCCTCGTTAGATCAGCTCAGTTGCGCCACCCCGCTTTGCAGCTATAGCAAATCGGGTAAAATTAGGATTATGAACGGTTGTTCTTCTAGATTTATTGTTATCAATAGCAAATTAGGTTAAAGTTCTAGTTGTTTTTGCTATAGCAGTCATGATACTATAGTGGACCCTGAATCAGATCAGCAAAGGTATTGTACCTTAGATGTTCTCGTGATCTATGGTTGGATATGTTTTTTTTTATCTCTTTTTAATGTAAAAGAAGATGGTAGTGCATTATATTAGATAATAAGGTATTGTATCTTTTTTTAATGAACAAGTTACTACCAACTTAAAATGCATTCGTACCATCACAGTGGCTTCCCCACTCAATGTCTGCCACAATGTTTGGGAGAGAGAAGATAGTCCAAAGTTCTCATGGCTGTTCAAGGGAGTGCGAAGGGGGTTTAATTCCAACAGTCGTGAAGATCTAGATAGGAATCACAAGGACATTAGCTCGGAGAAGGTTGAGGATCACGTCGGTAGTAAGAGCACTAGGCACCGAAAAAAGCAAACACCTAGCCTCAAGAGGGTATCCTTCGTGGCGTCTATTGCCTGATGATGATGGGTGTCTTATACCCCTCTTTTTAACAAAAGTATCTTCAGCCGTGACCCCATGTTGTTCAAAATCCAGGCTCCGCACAATTGTGGAAGTTACCCAACATCCTATTCCCTTGCCTCTGTCCCTAGATGCAAGCTCATGGTTAATGGATGTGTTAATGATAGCATCTGAAAAAGATTGGGCCTCACCAACAGAGGAGTCGACAAAATTATACAAGGTTGAACAACTACTCTAGGGGATACAAACGAGGAGGTGATGAATCCACCATGCCTCGTGCACCACTGCAAAGTTTAAAGGAGGTTGCTGATGGTGATGATAAGGCACCAATGTCTGGTGCTAGTTTAGAAACATACCTCCAGAGTAGAGATGGCAATGGTACCCGTTACACAAACCCAACGGATTTAATTACTCTATTAGAGCATGCGTTTGGATCAATTTTCATACCCATGACTCCATGAGTATATATGTTAGTGGGAAAAGACTCATCCTAATCGGGTTTGTAGGTAGGGATACGCTCACAAGGTATCCATACCCGCAAACCCATGAAGTTGATAGAAAAATGTTTTAGTTTTCTTTGCCTTTGGTCTTGATAAAATTTTATCTATTGCCTCGCGATTCAGGTTATCATGGGAGCTGGGAAGCTTAAATCACTCTATGTCCATACGTGGGCCTTAATGTGTACGGGCCGAAGCCAAACCAGCCAGTATCAGAGAAGGGCCGCTCATCCATCATCTCGGGAGGAAGAAAGGGAGGTCAGCAGGCCCAGACACTAACATCTATACTTACTATATGTATATACTATCCCCTCAAAAAAAAACTATATGTATATGCTAATATAAGCACTGAAGACAACTGAACTAATCTCCAGTTTCGCGGGACCTTTGATTGATGCATCGCCATGCCCATGTGCAGCCGTGCGGCGAGGTTAGTTCACCAACCCCCAAGCCCCAAAGAGGAGGACCATCATGTCCAGGACGAAGCAACTCGCATGAGGACCATCAATTAGTAGCACAAACTTTTAGAGAGCACGAGGCCATCTGTCCGTACGCCCCCGACGTATTTTGTTGCGAGTATAAGGCCTTGTTTGGTTTAAAAAAAAATTTGCAAAAATTTTCAGATTCCCCGTCACATCGAATCCTTGAACAGATGCATGAAACATTAAATATAAATAAATAATAAAACTAATTACACAGTTTAGATAAAATTCACAAGACGAATCTTTTAAGTCTAGTTAGTCCATGATTAGATAATATTTGTCAAATAACAACTAATTTACTACAATAGCGTTTTCCAAAAATTTTCGGGAACTAAACAGCCCCTGAGCTTGACGCTGTGTTAGTTGGCCCATGGAACACCGACGCGCGCGTCCTAGGCTCTCCAAAGTGTCTCTGTCAGGAGTCATCTACCCCGATCTTTCTCAAGTTTGATGATTAATCTAATGATATTAATTATGTTTTATGAACGTTAATATTTTTTATATTTAGTCAAAGTTTGAAAATGTTTGATTTTTCAGCAAGTGGCACTGCTGCACAACGGGGCTTTAGTCCCGGTCCAAAAGGACCTCTAGTCCCGGACTACGAGTCGGGACTAAGGTTTCGGGACTAAATGTCCCACCTTTAGTTCCGGTTCTCAGGCCCGGGACTAAAGGGAGACCCGGTTGGTAATACCAACCGAGACTAAAGGTGCTGCCAGGCATCGACGTGACGCAGCACCTTTTAGTCCCGGTTGGTATTACCAACCGGGACTAAAGGTTCTTTTTTTTCTTTTTTCTTTTTCTTTCCAATTTATTATTGATTTTGGTTTTCAGTTATATTGTTTTTCAATTTATTCTTTGCTGCTATTATCTGTATACGTTGCTCCTATATGAGAGCGTTATTATTGTATATATATATATATATTATAGAGCTATACATATACGTACATACACGTTACATTTACAATAATATACAAGTAATCAAGTGTTCGACCGCCGGTTAATGAGTTACACAAATGTTTGCCCGTCACTCAAAACTCATACAAGTGTTCGTTCTTGTTTGGACTCTTCAAATTCAACCTAGGGTTGTGGTGGAACTCGCCGTCTTCCGGGATGACATGATCGTTGATGAAACCTGCGATCGTCTCCTAGATTGCGACGAGTATTGTGTGCTTGAACACTTGTTCTTTCCATTCCCACTCATTCCATTTGCATTAATTAAAGTAAAAAATATTAATATACATAAGATTTATTTAGTTTCAACAAATAAATAAGATATGAATTTACGGTATACACATGTTACTTATTTTTAGCATCTCTTTAGCAGGTGTAAATTTTCTACACCGCATGTACTCGCAAACGTAGTATCCACATAAATTGGTTTCGTACGGTTGTCTGGACACCCACTTATGTAGAACAGGTGGGGGGATGGCACTTTCAGATCCGTACGATATCTTTGTTGTAGCCAAGCCCAAGCCCTGGCCAATAAGTCGGTCGTTGATTAGGTATAGCATAGTAAATTAAAGGAGCAGGCAACGATAATTAACGAATGATAGAACTTACCTCTGGATCATGTCTATCATGTCTTGGTACATTGCCAGCTCTTTTCTCATTGAGTCCCACACATTTATAGTTTGTTCCTTGATCTTAATCTCAATGAGTATCCAGTGATCCCTGTATTTGTTATATATATATATATATATATATATATATATATATATATATATATATATATATATATATATATATATATATATATATATATATATATATATATATATATATATATATATATATATATATATTGGATTGACTAAGACATGATATAACACAACACTTTACCCCATATTGTAAGGGAAGAGTATCAACTCCTTATGCCTTTGGTTATAAAAGAACCTCCGGAGGTTTTTCTCCATTTCCTTGATCTTCAGATTGAATGGATCTTTAGTCTTTGTGTTCTTGTACACGACATACGGATCGATAAAACCAATTCGATCGTCTTGTTTCAATCTGAGTTCTCTCATCATGTGTCTGCACATCGTGAGCATAGTTATTACGAATACGTACATATGCTAGAGTGAGATTATTGATTAAAAGAAAGAATCACTTACAGACAGTAGCAGCTTATGAGAGATTTGTCAAGAGCATTCATATAGAGAAGCTGGTGTACTTCACTAAACTGTACTCAGATGACGTCATCTCCACGGAAGTAGTGACGGTCTCTGACTTGGACGCCCAGATATTGTTCACTTTGATGTTGTGCATAGAATCTCAAGTAGTACTCGTGCAACTTGTACATTTGTGTACCAAGATTTTTTACCTTTGCAGGGTCGCATAGACTCCTGCCATATACGTACTTCCTCCGCCATTCATCAATAACTTCGGTCTCTTTAACAGTTGTCAGTTCCTCCCGACCGAGAAGTTGTTCTAAGGAAAGCCCAGTCACATTCATCCACTTGGCGAGTTCATCTAAGTCCACATCATCAGGTACCGACATTTTGCATCAAGTTCATGTTGAAACCATATTGATTCTTAACCACTAGTGGCAGCACTAATTGATGCGCTTGTTGGCCGAGCTGTGCAACATCTTTCCCGGCCGCCTTCTGTTTCCTTTTGTCCTCCTTGATTTTCTTTGTGATAGTACGCTCATAGTCTGATAGTGGCGGCGCTGGTTTTTTACTAGCGGCACGTTTCTCATCTTACATAGCCTGCACCACTTGACGTAGCTTTACACGAGGATATATTAGGTATGGCTTCTCTTGCTTTGCTCGTGCGTCAGCTTTAGTCTTTTCGAAGAACGCTTTCACTTCTGTCTTGACTGAAGCATTAAGTTCTTCATCAGTCTTCTTGTATGGAAGCTTGGTCATCTTCGGGATCTTCGTGACCACAACTTGTTTCTTCGGCGGAGGTGGTGGGACCAATCTCTGTGGGCCAGCGGGCCTCTTGTTCCTCGATGGACCAGCCGGTGCCAATGAGGCGGCCGTTGTTGGCATTGGCGGAGGCGGCGGCGCGGTTGGAGCTTGCTATTGTAGAGGAGATTGGGCCGCTGACGGCGTTGGAGTATGTCGTGGAGGAGATATGTAGCGATGAAAACGGACGGAAACGGACGGAAAAACCCTATTTCTACTTCCGTTTCTATATTTTTTTTGGCGGAAACGGAATCGGGTTCGAAAAATACGGGTTCAGAAACGGAATCGGAATATGCGGACATACGGAAATGAACAAATACGGACGGAGAGCCGGAAAATTAAATTAAGATCACATAATATAATATTCTCAAAGTATACATATATAAAGTCATGTAATAATATATACAAAGTTTAATATTCATTTACATGCTATGTACGTGTACATAACATGCATATTTGGTGATTCGTAATTATATTAACATAACAGAAGGATATGTCATTGTTGAACATGTTGAGCATAGATTGAGAACGGGATAAAAACGGAATAAATACGGGTCTATTCCATATTAAAACGGGATTACTCGGAAACGGACGGAAAACACCATTTTCTACTTCCGCAAATACAAAAACGGGATCTTACAAATACGGAAACGGACGGAAAAATATAGAAAATGGAACGGGACGGTACGGGAAAAATTCCGTCCGTTTTCATCCCTAGAGATATGGCCAGCGGTGGGGATGCAGCCTTGTCTTGTATGAAATCGTCATCGTCATCATGTCCCACGGCACACTGATCATGTGGTGAATGGATAGACGGACTTGGGGAGGTCCTGGATTTAAAAAAAAATGAACAAGGTATATACATGAGTGAACTGTAATTAGATACAATACATAATTATTGAAAAGCAATTGTGTTCACAATCATCCACACCTAGGGTTCGGTTGTGGTGGCGGCGCCCCAGGAATAATGATGTATTGTTTCTTCTAACATATGAATGTCTTCTCCGCTTCATCTAGGGTCTTCTCCCCATCATCACCTTCGATATCTAGAGCCATATTTTCATGGCCTTTGACCACTCTATCCACTGAGACGCTAGCATATCCGGGTGGTATTGCGACCGAGTGGATCCTTGGTGTCTTGGTGGGGTCGATAGGAGATATAACACCGGTAGCCACCTTGACTGTGGCATTCCCCTCCAGAATATGTAGCTCACAGGACGTCAACGAAGCGGTGACGTCATCCACTGGGAAGCGCATCCCTGCGTCATCATCTTGCCTCACAGCCACCTCCGTAGAAGCACAACTGCTTTTCAACTGAGTTGAGCCGGGGCTGATGTTGGTGGTTGGCTGTGACAAGCTCTAGAGGCGGGAACTTACAACTTCCTCCATGGCCTTTCTGATTTGCTCATTCATAGTGGCCTTAAGCGCTTTCTCCCGCTCTAGTGCCTTATGAGCCACTTCACTGGTCTTCATAACAGCCTCCTCCAACTGGCGTAGCCGTTCCCTGTCCTCTTCCTTCTTTCTCTGGCGGCTTCTATAAGTTTCTCTGTCCTGAGGGAAGGCATGCTCCCACGACACGGAGCCATAGCCTCTCGTCCGTCCACCGTGCTCAGAGTTCCCCAGGACGTATGTCGGCTCATCTTTATCTCTGTTTGCCTGCCACTCTCCACTTTGAGTGACAGAGCGGGCTTGATAAAATCTTTCTGCTACAGCTTGGATGCGTTCCTCATACACGACCTTTCTAGTCTCTAGGTCCAGGCGGCCTCCGTGAGCGAAAAAACAGTGCTTGGCACGCTCAGGCTAGTCGAGGGATTCTGGCACCAACCCCCTATCAATTAGCTCTTGCTCTGCTTTTTTTAGTTAGGAATGGCAGTAGGGTAGCCACCTGATCCCATCGTATGGTGGTAGGTCTTGTGTCGGGCATTCACTTGGTTCCTTCTCGCCCGTTGCTGACCCTCTTCCGACGTCTTGAACTGTACAAACTCGTCCCAAAACGGCCGCAGCTTGACAAAGTGCTTACAGTTGAAATTCGGAGTCTTGTTCTTCTTGATATAGTCGTTATATAGATTCTTCTTATAGCATTGAAATTGTGTGGTCATCTTCTTCATAGACCAATCCTGAACTCTTTTCTTCAACTGTTCATCGTTTGTGTCTAGCGTGAAATGTTGCAACACGTCACCCCAAACTAGTTCCTTATCACGGTCGAAGACATAACTGATTTCTAGACGTTGCTTATTTTTCTTCCATTCATGGACATTGATCGGGATCCTATCCCGAGCAAGGTACCCTAAGTGGTTGACAAAGGCCCTTGCATGGGGTCCATGTGGCTAGCCTATTCCCTCGTCGAAATCTGTGATAACCAACCAGCCCTCCATCGGCTTCTTCGGGCCTCGTACTTTTCTGCTGGTCCCCGTGGTTGTCGTTGAGACAGAAGGCTATGTAGACAGAAACAAGACAATTAATAAATTTTTTTTTTGAATTTCATGTATATAAACATAGGAGACTGCATATATTACAGACCTCGCCAACATTGTCTTGGTCATTCGGGTCGACCAAGTACTGAGAATCGTCATCGATGCCCTCAGGGTTCTCATCGCCTTCACGATCGTCATAACGACCTTTTTCAGCGCTACCGCGGATCATGTTCAACAATATTTCTTCGTCTTCTCTCAGGTCGGCCATTTCTGCAAAAATATTTAGGGTTTAGGGTTTACAGTTTATGGTTTAGGGTTTAGGCATTACTAAGCATAAGAGATCAACTTACACATATTAGTGGGATATCATCTGGATATAAGTGTAGATCAAGATAATCATACAGCAACGGTATCGACCAACTCCTACTAACTTAATACATCTAATAACAAGTAAGTCTATCACAAGTTGTATTTCTTAATTAAAATAGATAATTTTAACTCATGGAAAAAATATTCAAATTTCAGGTTTAATAGTTTTTCTAGATATTACACATCATAGAGAGTCTACATAAATTTTTTCATAATTTTATTACACTCCTAAAATCTTGTACAAAAATAACAAAAAGCAACTCCAGCAATAGCTCTTAAAACATGGTACCTCCTTTTTATTTGAGGGTTCCCTACTTTTGAGGGTCCTATTTTCTAGACTACACTCTAGCAGTGGCCCATAAAATAGAGCCCTCAAACTCATTCCAATAGATAATGACACCTAGGGCCCGCTTATCATTGACTTTCTTGCCCAAAACACTGGAATCTCTCTCTCTCTCTCTCTCTATATATATATATATATATATATATATATATATATATATATATATATATATATATATATATATATATATATATATATTAACAGCATCGGCCATCGGAGATAGGGAGGAGCAGAGGCCAACGACGTTGCCACGGCGAACGGCCGAGATCCACAATGTTGCCGCGAGAGGAGCAGAGGACAAGACCTGCCGACGCGGACGCGGACGATGACGAGGGCGGCGCGCGGCGGTTCTCGGGGCGGCGCGCGGCGGTTCTCGGGGCGGCGCTCGGGGCGGCGCGCGGCGGTGCTTGGGCGGCAGTGCTCGGGAGACGGCGGCGGTTCGTGTCTGCGCGCGGGTGGGGAGGAGGAGGAAGAAGGCCAGGCCTTTATAGGCCACGGATATTTAGTCCCGGGTCTGGCCACCGCCCAGGACTAAAGGGGCTTTAGTCCCGGTTCCAGCCACGAATCGGGACTAAAGGGTGAGACCTTTAGTCCCGGTTCGTGGCTGGAACCAGGACTAAAGGCCCTTTTAGTCCCGGGCCGTGGCCAGACCCGGGACTAAAGGTCCTTCCACCAAATTCTGACGCCTGTTTAGGCGCTAGAATTTGGTGAATTTTATTTTTCACCTTTTTTCCTTTCATCTTTCTAAATGCATAGTAAATTAAATATTTATCATAATTTTTTCAAAAATACACATTAGTTTAGTTTGACTCTATTGTGCATTACAAAAATTGTAAACACTATTTTTTTCAAATATTTCATATTATCCAAAATAAATGTTATTTATAATGAATATTATGTTAATGCAAAAATATAATGGGCAATTAAAATATATAAAATTATTGGTTTTCGATAGAAAATTTGTTTTTGGGTCATTTGGACGTTAAACTTTTGTTTCTTCAATAATAATTATCCAAATGCGCGACATTAATTGTCTAAATTTAAAATTTTCAGAGATACACGTCGGTTTTTGAAACCCTGGATGATCTCGAATGGAAAACTCATGAATACAAAGTTTGTTCCACTCATCAATACCTACATTTGGTCTAATGGTTAACTTTTCATTTGTAAAAGTTTGAACCACTCAATTTTGAATTTTGAAAGAATTCATAGCCAAACGCCGGTTTTCGGAACCCTGGATGGTCTCGACTAGAAAAGTCATGAATACCAATATTGTTCCGCTCATCAAGATCTACATTTTATACATAGACCATTTTTGCATTTGACAAAGTGTTGGCAAAGTGTAGTTAAAAATCCACAATTCCCACATATAGTTTCATATAGTTTGTGTGAGATTCAAGATTTGGTGAGTATTGTTTATTTAAATTTTTTCAAATAGAAAAAATGGTCTATATAAAAAGTTTAGATCTTGATGAGCTCTAACAACTTGGTATTCCAAAGTTTTTCATTTCAAGTCATTTAGTCTGTCATTTGACCAAGTCTGACCAAAACCCGTCTTCGATTTTGAAAACATGTGCCTGGGACTTGCTAAAATTTATCCAGATGAAAATATAGTCTATGTATCAAATGTATATCTTGATGAGATCTAACAACTTGCTATTCAAATTTTTTTCATTTGAAGTCATCAAATAGGTCATTTGACCAAGTTTGACCAAAGTCAAAACATTGGTTTTTAGAAACACACACTTTGACCGAACCCTAAATGGTCTCGAATGGAAAACTCATGAATACAAAGTTTGTTCCACTCATCAAGACCTACATTTGGTCTAATGGTCAACTTTTCATTTGTAAAAGTTTGACCACTCAATTTTGAATTTTGAAAGAATTCATAGCCAAACACCGATTTTTGGAACCCTGGATGGTCTCGACTGGAAAAGTCATGAATACCAATATTGTTCCACTCATCAATATCTACATTTCATACATAGACCATTTTTGCATTTGACAAAGTGTTGGCAAAGTGTAGTTGAAAATCCACAATTCCCACATATAGTTTCATATAGTTTGTGTGAGATTCAAGATTTGATGAGTATTGTTTATTTAAACTTTTTCAAATAGAAAAATGGTATATATAAAAAGTTTGGATCTTGATGAGCTCTAACAACTTGGTATTCCAAAGTTTTTCATTTTAAGTCATTTAGTCTGTCATTTGACCAAGTCTGACCAAAACCCGTCTTCGATTTTGAAAACATGTGCCTGGGACTTGCTAAAATTTATCCAGATAAAAATATGGTCCATGTATAAATTGTAGATCTTGATGAGCTCTAACAACTTGGTATTCAAAATTTTTTCATTTGAAGTCATCAAATAGGTCATTTGACCAAGTTTGACCAAAGTCAAAACATTGGTTTTTAGAAACACACACTTTGACCGAACCCTGGATGGTCTCTAATGGAAAACTCATGAATACAAAGTTTGTTCCACTCATCAAGAACTACATTTGGTCTAATGATCAACTTTTCATTTATAAAAGTTTGAATCACTCAATTTTGAATTTTGAAAGAATTCATAGCCAAACGCCGGTTTTCGGAACCCTGGATGGTCTCAACTGGAAAAGTCATGAATACCAATATTGTTCCACTCATCAAGATCTATATTTCATACATAGACTATTTTTGCATTTGATAAAGTGTTGGCAAAGTGTTGTTGAAAATCCACAATTCCCACATATAGCAAAGTTTGAACCACTCAAATTTGAATTTTCAACACACAATGTTACAATTATATTACACAAGATGTCAAATACACATTATTAATTTGAGTTCACTACCTATATCAAGCGGGCATAGTGGTAAACTTTTTCTTGACGTAATGCCCTTGGTTATGATCATTCCGTAACTATGGAGTGTCCTCAGCAGCGAACATGATGCTTGGGTCTTTGGCCACACAGAAGGGTGGGATTCGTTCATCCTTTTCATAATCCTCTGACACGTCTGACTTGTCTTCAATTTTCATAAAGTTTCTTTTCCCTGTAAGAAATATGTGGCGCTTTGGCTCGTTAGTTTTTTTCTCGTCGTGTTTCCCTTTCTTGGGTTTTGTAGACATGTCTTTCACATAGAACACCTGATTCACATCAGTAGCAAGGATGAATGGATCATTTCTATACCCAATATTATTGAGGTCCACTATTATCATTCTGTACTCCTTATCGACTGATACCCCTCCGTTCGTCTTCACCCATTGGCATCAGAATAGAGGGACTTTAAAATTATGTGCATAGTCTTATTCTCAAATCTCCTCTATGCTACCATAATATATGTTTATGTTTCCATTCGGTTCCGTAGCATCCACGCGGACACCACTATTTTGGTTGGTACTCCTTTTATCTTGGGATACGGTGTAAAATGTATTTCCATTTATCTCGTACCCTTTGTACGTGAGGACGTGCCACGCTGGTTGCCTAGCCAACAAATACAGTTCATCTTCAATAGTTTTATCACCCTAACATTTTTTGTGCAACCAATCACCGAATGTCTCCATGTGATGACGCGTAATCCAAGCCTCATTCTTCCTAGGATTCTCGGATCGTACAAAATTCATGTGTTTCTCAATATACGGTTCCACCATAGTGGAGTTTCGAAGAACCGTGTAGTGCGCTTTATTGAAAGAATCATCACCCTGGCTGATATATGTTTTCTTTCTTGTGATCCTGTAGCATTTGGTCAAACTTACCATTCTCCTTTTTTCTTTCACAATCTCTCTGTGTGTCACGAATGACATCACCAAGAGCATCGTCATCTTCAGCGATACTATTTTCTGCATCCGCCTCTTCTTCATCTTCCTCCATCGCGAAGTCACAGTATTGAGCAAAAACATCGTCAGGGTCCGCTTGTTCTTCTTCACCTTCTTCCATCATAACCCCGGTCTCTCCGTGCTTGGTCCAACAAATATAGTTTGATATGAAACCTGACTTGAACAAGTGTAAGTGAATACTTCTTGAGCTACAAAATTCTTTCAAATTCATACACACGGCACATGGGCAGCACATAAAACCATCCCGCTTGTTTTCCTCTGCCACTCTGCAGAATTCTCACACGCCCTCAATGAACTCGTTGGAGCGACGATCGGCATTGTACATCCAATGGCGTGTCATTATCTGCATTATATGGCATCACATAATTAAAAGCCCAGCATGAGAAAAGAGCGCGGCACAACCTTGTCTAATTGAGTTCAAAATTTTATAAGTGGTTCATCATTTCATAAAATTAATTTGTGGATATTAATAAAAAGATAGCAAAATCATAAAATTTATATTTTTCTATTAAAAGGTGTAATTTTATCTCTAAATAAAATTAATTTGAAGAATTTTTAAAGTTAAAATAAATTTATTTCAAAATTACAAAGAATCAACATTATTTAATATTTTAAAATGAGAACATGAACAAATTAAAGTAAAAAGTATCCTAAAAAGTCTATAATAGAACTAAACATTATATATGTATACTACTTTCTAGGTACTATAATTAGCATCGTTCATAAAAATTCAAACATGAAAAGTGATTGGAGCTAGCAATATGAAATAAAATAGCCATATACAATATAGATTTACATATGGTGCTGCTAAAACATAAGAGGATGAAGCTAGCAACCTTTCAAACAAATCGACGACGGCGTAGAAGCGTTTGAAGTGGATTGATCGCCGGAGATGAGACAAGCAAGAACAATGAAAGAACAAGCAACAAGAACATGAACAAGAAAGGGCTCGGACAGGAAGGAAGAAGAGGAAGGTTCAATTTATAGGGGGAGGTTTTAATCCCGGTTGGTAACACCAACCGGGACTAAACCCAGTCCTATAATCCCGGTCAGTGCCACGGACCGGGACAAAAGCTGTAGTCCCGGTCCGTGGCACCGACCGAGACTAAAGCAGGCAGGGCTTTAGTCCCGGTTGGTAATACCAACCGGGACTAAAGGTCCCTTCCGACAGCGCCTGACAACAGAGCCGTTGGCGAGGGACCTTTAGTCCCGGTTGGTAACACCAACCGGAACTAAAGGTCTATTTAGTCTCGTTCGCCGAAATCGCCGAGACTAAAGGCATTTTGGACGATCGACGAAAGGTCAGTTGTGTAGTAGTGTGGGAATGACATTATTTGTTGGAACGAGGGGAGTACATGTCATTGAGTGCAATAGGCTAGACTTTAATTTAGGATCCATACACGTGTTGTTTACTTGTGTACTAGCAAATATGCCTATGCGTTGCAACATGAAAAATCTATCTAATGTTAATAGAAAAAACAATCTTAATAGATTTTTTAGTTGTAAGCCACAAAAAATGTACTCATACTGATATTAGAACTTCAAGTTTATAATGTATATATATGTGGACCTGCATATTTAGGGGAGACGGACAAAAAAAAGAATAAAAAATTAGCTAAAATCGTGTAGTATTAATTTATAATTTAGTTGAAATAGATTCGGTATAAAACCATTGAATAATAATTGTATTACATGTGGCAGATAACCAAAACTCATTTATGGTTTAGTACAAAATAGTCAACAGAACTTTGGTATCTAATCCATGCCTTCTTTTTATATATTAATTATCATCTATCATTAATCTTTCACCATCCATAGCTTGCATATTTGCATTTTCTTCTAAAAATATTATATTATTATTCAACAGATAGTAAAATAGTAATATGGATGGACTAAAAATCGCTATTATTGATTAATTATAAGTTTCAGGAATTGAGGACACCGCCCCTGGTCTGTTTGAATCCATACAACTAACAATTAGATGCTAAAAATTAGTTGTGGTTTTGTTTGGATCAAGTGTGTACTCTATCTGCTAAGAACATTGAGGGAGTATAAAATTGTTGCCCGGATAGACAATTCCCAAATGTCTAATCCAGTTGTTTTCAATGAAGGTAGTGTGTGAATGTCACATCACATCCATCAGCTAATGGGATTAGTTAGTGCTTTTGCACTTTCACTGGGCGTTCATTAAAGCCAGCGACAACATCTTTTTGGTGCGGTGGACGTAAAGATGGCAACCGGAACGTATTCGATGGGTAGTGCTCACTCGTATCTGTATCTGTATCTGTATCTGTAAAATTTTATCTGTCGGGTTACCAGTACCCGCATGCGGGTAAAAAAATAGTTTCATATCCGTACCTGCCGGGTAATTATCACCCGACGGGTAACCCGTACCCGATAGCATACCCGAAAATTATTTAAAAATATCAAATAGTCACATGCAAAAATAAATCATTCTAAGCTTCCAACAAGTTACAAACATGCTAACAAACATTATTAGCATCATTACAGCAAAGGCAATCTACTAGAAATATAGTGGATGTCTCAGTAGGCCAAATTCATGACTTATATGCGCTAAAATAACTGAGGTTGACTAGTTATTTTTGTGGGTATGTCTTACCCGCGGGTATGCGGGTATGGGTAGTATACACCCGCACATATACCTGCCATACCCGATGGGTATAGGATTTTGCCCAATAACATACCCACGGGTAGAAAATTCATCCTATACCCGTCTCTTTATCAGGTAATACCCGTCGGGTACTCGGGTTTTGGATACCCGTTACCATCTCTAGGTGAACGGTGGACCTATGGATGCCCATTTTATGGTCGTACATAAATGCTAAGTGGTTGCTCCAACAACCAGAAAGGGGAGAGATATATTATATTTTTATCTGTCCTAAAAAAAACTCTAATATAGTACCAATTCAAACCATTTTAAGTTTATACAAATTTGTAAAGAATATCAATAGTAAATGTCATCAGATTCATCATAGAATATATTTCAATTTATATATATTTAAAGTCATAAATATCAATATTTTTTCTATAAATTTAGTCTAATTCTAAATAATTTAATTAAGGTCAGAACTAAATTATATTTTTTCCGGGCGGAGGTAGCATCTCCAGTTCTCCACATTTCAAATCAATACAACAGCATTCTCGTTAACATTCACTGTCATGTACAGTGTCAGTGTGTCAGTGTCACATGTACTTAGATTCTTCGTTATTGTATAATAATAGTGGAATAGTGGGATAATACTCCTAGTAGTTACTTAATTCAGACGAAATATTCATAAAAGATGACAGATTAACAATCACCAATCGAGTAGCTACAAAATTCGATCCCGTGCTGACTTAATGCCGTCGGCAGTGACCATCCACAGCTGAAAAAAGGTTATATTAAGTACTAAAAACAAAACGGTTAGTTGAGTCGTCTGATGAATGAAGAATTAAGAAACATCAAACATCACCAGCTACGCGGAGTCAGTATTTCTTTTTGGCGATCCGTCCTTCAGCAAAGCGCCAACCGACGTGGCCACCGCTTCCTCAACAACCATCAAATGCTACCACTACCATATGGTAGGACGGGCCCACTTGTCATTCAGCACCTACTTTTGAAGAGACTCTCACCGTTGGATCACCCGCTTGATGCGCCTGATGGGCTCCAGATGGCCACCTGCAGGGTGGCGCGTTGCCGTGGGTCCCGTTCGGCACCGCTCGTCCCATCACCGGTTTATGTAAATCTGGCGGCTATTTTTTGGTCATCACCCTGCTTATGACGGGATTTGCGGCCGCTGCCTCGGAATTAGCGAGTTTGTAAACATTAAAGGCTCGGCATTTGGCCCTTGTTTAGTTCCCTCAATTCTCCCCAAATTTTACTATGCAAAAAGAAGATTCCCCATCACATCAAAATGTCGGCAAATGCATGAAGTACTAAATATTGATGAAATCAAAAACTAATTGCACAGTTTTGTTGTACTTTGCGAGACGAATATTTTAAGTCTAGTTAGTCAAAATTTGGATAATTTTTACCAAATACAAACGAAATGCTACAAGAATTCTGATACAGTGTTTTTCTCCCCAATTCACTCATCTAAACGAGGCCTTGGTACTTTTCTGGGTTATTTTTGGGTATCACCTGCTGCTTCTGCTTTTTCTTCTAGAGAAGGGTCTTGTTTAGTTCCCAACTTCTCCCCCAAATTTCACTATGTAAAAAGAAGATTTTCTGTCACATCGAAATGTCGGCACATGTATGAAGTACTAAATGTAGATAAAATTTAAAACTAATTACATAGTTTTATTGTACTTTGCGAGACGAACATTTTAAGCCTAATTAGTCAAAGTTTGGATAATTTTTACCAAATACAAACGAATTGCGCACTGTTGCGATTCGGGCGCCCCCGAATGGAGAACTGGACAAGGGCAAGATCTAATCAAAAGTACTGCATGCATATGATTTCACCTCTTTTTTCCGAGTTATCACTAGACCAAGTCTACACATTACTTTTTGCGAAGATTATCTCAGCACATTTGGGGCCTGTTTAGTTTCAAAAAAATTTCAAGATTCCCCGTCACATCGAATCTTTGGACGTATGCATGAAGCATTAAATATAGATAAAAAATAAAACTAATTACACAGTTTAGACGAAATTCATGAGATGAATCTTTTAAGTCTAATTAGACCATGATTGGACACTAATTGGCAAATAACAACGAAACTGCTACAGTAGCATTTTGCCAAAATTTTCGCGAACTAAACCAGCCCTTGACATACTAGTACAAGTCAAAAGGAAATGGTCTTAACATCGTGAACATATATAACACTAAACTACTAAATCGTGTAGAAAATATGTCACCGAGATGACTTGTTTTAGAAGAGACCATTATTGCCATGACAATGACATGGACAATAAACAAGTCTGGTGCTACCTCTGATCCGAAACATATATCGTTTTAGTCTTCTTAATATTTTTAATGTAAGTTATCATTAGAACTTCTATACATCTTTTACCCTTTTTCTTATCTCATTGCCCTTGCTTAATTATTCTACTACTTCAAAAATAAATGTCTCTTCTTTTGAAATATATGGGTTTGTCCGTGGTAAATATTTCTTTACTTGCGTTGCTAAAAAAGACAAAAATTCCAGGCCTTAAATTCGTGTCTATTATGCTACTTCCAGTGCTATGCATACACATTATTAGACGCCACATAGGATGTTTTGTTTATGTGGCAAAGAAATAAGGTGTTATAGCTTTGTCATGAAATTCAACTGTTCAAAATTAATTTTAATAGTTTGGACCCACTTCCATAGACATAAATATATGAAATAATTAATTACTATGATAGCACACTGGATATAGTAACATGATGGTATCATGTATTCATGTCTTGTAGCAGTTGTTTTTTTTCTGAAGAATCTAATTTTTTTATGATGTGACAGTATCGATATCATAGTCTCATAGATTGGGACTATTGGACCAATTGGCTTGGCCGGGCTGTGGGATATTCTTGAGTGGAAAACAAATAAAAAAAACATTTCTAGCCAGGCAAGAAAGATTGGCCTGATTTTTTTAGACCTGGTTCTGTGTGTCCAGACACTGTCCTATGACAGGTGACGGGCTCGACCGCTCGAGCTAAGCCTGTTTTGCTGGGGGTTTAGACGTCTTGATCGCTTTGGCAAGCGTTAGGTGAGCGGTGCACAAATCCTCCCCCAATCCCAAGTTTAATCCCCTGTTAATGGCTATAATTAGTTAGAACCAAACCTAATCATGGTACTGTAAAGAAAACTCAAAGAATATGTTGAAAACATGTACAAAAAGCACGCTGCTGTCACTAGTGTTGATGTTAACTTGTATGGTTTACAAACAAAAACGCTTTGACGTCGGCATGTTGTGGGGGCTAATTTAGAAATTGACATTGGGCCTGCAAACTTTCGAGACAGCCAAACGATGTGCACTAAAGTCTTTTGATCTATTTTATTATCCAATCCATTCTAAATTGTGACTCTTCTAGGTACGTATAGTAAAAACAATGTATCTAGAAAAATCACACCGTCTTATAATTTAGAACAAGACTGTACTATGTACCTCAACCATATCAAAACATTATATAAACGATGGGTATTAAGATCATTTGATCTTCTTTATTAATCCTTGCATAACTCCAACCTACATTTAAGATCAAAATGAGGAGTTCCATATATTGTTAGCATGCATGGGCGTGCCTAGAAGACAACCTAGCGATTTACCAAAAAAAAAGTGTAAATATTATGGCAGAGCTGATGAGGTAATAGCTTTCCGCGCTATCAAACGTACCACACGTCGAGTTTGATGGCCATGAAAGGTACATTGAAATAGTCTCTAATTTTCTATTGCTTGATAATCGCATCTAGGCCGTCTAATTTTCTATTGCTTGATAATCGCATCTAGGCCGTCTCCCTCGCTAGGACGAAGGAAGTCACAATCCATGCACATGACACTGTAGAATCTACTTTGGATTTTGCATCTCCAAATTTCTCAGATACTACACCTTTTTCTATTGTTATACACATAGTCTCTCCATCATAAAAAAATAAGTTAATTCTTACTTTTAAGAGTTAGCTAATTATAATTTTAACCATGTCTATATAAAAATAGTAACAAATTTATGCTACAAAATTACTATCATTAGATTGACCATAAAATATATTTTCATATAGCAAACCTATCTAGAGACATAAGTATTAAAATTTAAATATAGTCAAATTCGAGAACATTTAATTTGATTCTATCCACTATCTTACCAAGCTCCAAGTTTTGCAAGCCCGCATGCAACCAAGTCTTAGGGGCTGTTTAGTTGGCAAAATTTTTGGCGAAACGCTACTGTAGCAGTTTCGTTGTTATTTGGTAAATATTGTCCAATCATGGTCTAAATAGACTTAAAAGATTTGTCTCGTCCATTTCGTCTAAACTGTGTAATTAGTTTTATTTTTTATCTATATTTAATGCTTCATGCATGTGTTTAAAGATTCGATGTGACGGAGAATCTAAAAATTTTGGCAAAATTTTTAGCATCTAAACGGTGCCTTAACCTGCGGTACAAAAAGAACACCCCGTGCGCCGGCCTAGCACGCGGAGTCGCTAACAGCGGTCACCGTCCGTAAAACCGCAAGAATCCAGGGGCTGGATTGCAACCGGCGACGCAACTAAGGCCCCGTTTGTTTTTCAGTAGTTAAAATTTAACTCCCATTATATTAATGTTCTCTTAAATACAGGAAGTACTAAATGTAGACTAATTGCATATATATCGGCACAGATAAAAAGTAATTTACGAGACGAATCTATTAAATTAATTAATCTAAGATTGAAAACTTTTTATAAATAAGACAAAAGTGCTAAACTAACTCCTCCCACCCAACACTCCGCTCTCCACTTCACCAGACCGACCGACGGCGACCGGCCCGCCCTTTGTTTACTCGTCTCCCTCGCGTCTGCCTCCGCGCCCGCGGAGCTCCTTTTTCTCTATCCACCACCTATCCACCAACTCCCCCTGTCTCGGTTTGCCTGGAGAGAGAAAGCAAGGGAGGGAGGGAGAAGTCAAGCCGGAGCCGGGAACAGCTCAACGGCACGGGCCGCGGTCTCCGAAAAGGAGAGGCGTGGTGCGAGGGGGAGGAGGCCGAGCCAGCCACCTCCACCGCAGCAGGCGGCAGAGCCGTGCGCGAAGCAAGCAGTCCCCCCTGCATCTGGATCAGGCGTCCTCGCGCCGCCGCCGCCACCGCTTCCTGCTCTCACCGACTTCGGGTGGAGATCCCGCACGGGCCTGGTTGCTCGTCTTCCTTCCTCGGTAAGGAAGTCTTTTGCTTGCTTGGACGGGTTGCTCGCTCGCTTGCTTTGTCCTGCACAAGAAGAATCCGATCCGTCCACCTATAGTTGCAGTGCGGATAGTGCTGCGCGCCTGAGCGGTGGAGTGATGGTAGCAGTTAATTTTCCGAAGCTTGCGGTTTCAGCTGATCCCCCCATGCTCGTTAGTTAGGTCCACCTCTGCTTGTTTAGGGAGAAATGTTTGGTTTTTCCTTGGTGATCTTCTCAAGTTCTTAGAGCCATATGCGCCTTTACCTTTGGATCTTGCTCTCCTGCAATTTGGATCACTGCTCCAGGGAAATGTTTCAATTTAGCCTGCTTTATGGATTAGCTGAGCATGTATTGATTGATCTTGAGCCCAGCTGACGCACTTCTCGCAACACGTTGTTTTGCAGGTACAATTCAATTGATTACCTCATCAGGAAAAAAAAAATATCTGCATCCACGGCTTCACATGAGTGAAAGGGATAGAAAGTGCAGCAACCGTGGGCTAAAGGACTCGTGCTTTTGAGTAATTCAGGAGGAGTACATGCATCACGAAGCCTTGATTCTGGAATGGTGTCCAGTCGAAGGAACAGCGGGGTTATCCTACGGGAAGGGTCGGTTAGGGACTGGTCCGAGTTCAACGATCCCTCGCCGTCCCCAAAACTGCTGTATTCGCAGTCCTATGTCGCAATGAGGGGGTTGTTGGCCTCAGTGATCTCCTTGGACTTTTTCCTGCTGTCGAGCAAGCTAAAATCTGCGTGTGTGGCTATGACTTCCCAGAGGCATAGTCGATCACAGGAGAGGTCAAAATCGAAGGGGTTGAGCTGCAGGAGAGTTGCAGTCCATCTGTTGTTCTTTTTCATGGTTGGCATTTTCATTGGGTTCATGCCTTTGTTCTCTGTCGACGTTTACAAGAAAATAGTATCTGAAAATGAGAGGCTTCCGTTCCATGAGGGTGTGATTGAGACGGAAACGATGGGTACTAAAGTTAACGAGTTGGAGACAGTTGTAGTAGAAAAAGAGGTCGAACTGATCGACCAGCCTCAGGTTGAAGAGAGCCCTCCAGTTCCTGCAATGTTGGATGATGAGGCGGATTTTGCTGAATCGTCACCTGCGTTACCTGCTATTGAAGAATCTGACATTGTCGCGAAGAAACTGCTGATAATCGTGACAATCACTTCTGTTCGGCCACAGCAGGCATATTACTTGAATCGGCTAGCCCATGTTTTGAAAGCTGTACAGGCACCTCTTTTATGGTTAGTGGTGGAATGGCCTGAACAGTCCTATGAAACAGCAGAAATTCTGAGGTCTTCTGGGGTTATGTACAGGCATCTTGTATGTAGAAAGAATACCACGAGTGTACGAAAGATTGCTGTCTGTCAAAGGAATAATGCAATCTATCATGTCAAAAGGCATCACCTTGATGGTATAATGCATTTTGCTGACGAAGAGCGGTCATACTCAGCTGACGTATTTGAAGAAATGCAGAAGATCAGGTCAGAACTCTCTACACATTTTTTTTGCCTGTACTGATATACTTGTAATGAACTAATTGTCTACAAATTGTTTTGATGATTCGTAATAAACAGTTAAAGATAGTTTTTTTAATTGACATGTAAGATTGTAAGCATCACATAGTCTTGATTAGTTTGATTGGATGATGGAGCTAGAAAAGCACAATGCTCCCTGAAACTGCTAACCAGAAGTTTCAGGTCAAAACTCAAAAGATCTTCTAGCCATATTTCAGTAGAATTAGGCGAGACATCGTGGCTTCCCTTCTCATGAGATTTGCTGTGTTTTTCAGGCGCTTTGGCTCATGGCCTGTAGCAATCCATGTTGGAACAAAGTATAGGGCAGTTTTGGAAGGCCCTATTTGCAAAGGTAACCGAGTCATGAGATGGCACACAGTCCAGACAGCTCAAAAGAAGAGTTTGACTCGTCGATTCCCAATTGGTTTCTCTGCATTTGCTTTCAACAGTACAATGTTATGGGACCCTCAAAGATGGAACCGCCCACCTATGGATTCTGTTATAGTCCACTCAGGTGGAAGAGGTGGTTTGCAGGTGAGTTTGTTTTAATACATGAACTGCAATAGTAAGGTTATAGTAATTTTTCACATAGCTGATGGAACTCTGTGTAAAGTCAGGACTCATCTATGTTGGAGATTGATTCTAGTTGGTAGTTGCTACTTAGCAAAACTTCAGTTTACAGCTCTCCAATCTTATAGAAATGGGCAATTTTGTGGTGGAACAACATACCGTAGAATTTGGTTTTGCAATGAAATAATAGATTTATAATGGAGGCAAAATCAATAGATAAAAACCATAAGTATGTTAAGGATCTCTTCAAGCAAGTATTGCCACCAATTGCAAATGCACCATGACCATCTTTCTTGACATAGAACGAAGCTATGTGGTCTGACCTGACATGTGTTTTTGCAGGAATCACGATTTATAGAAAAGCTTGTTAAAAGTGAACGCCAAATAGAGGGTCTTCCAGACAATTGCAATAGGGTTATGGTCTGGAATTTCAACCTGGAACCTCCTCAACTCAACTACCCAACAGGCTGGGCAATTTATAAGAACCTGGAAGCTGACACGCCTGTAATATAGTTTCCAGCTGCTGCACTATGCCTGTTCCTAGAGGCGATTTCTCCCAGCGAGGCAGAAGTTTGAAGCACGTCTCCAGCGGCATGATAGTTCTAAATTTCAACTCCCTGTTGTTACCAGGTGTCCACCTAGGCTGCTGGTTGATGCCATCCTGAACAAGTTGCGCCAAAGATTACATGGATATTGCGTGCCGAGATCTGCCTTCAGTAATGTGGGGGTCTGTTGCAGTGACAATCAAGACAGGATTTCCCTCAGTCTTTTAGTTTTGTGTATTCCTTTTATGCTCTTTATTTTTTTCTCCTTATATTCACCAGCTAGATACGCCATGTAGACTTTCTTTTAGGCTCTTCTGTTTTTTCATACTGTGTGCTACCTTACAGATGTAAAAGCTCTCTCATACATTGCAACTGTTTAAGAGGAAAGGCAAAAATACCGTCTTGATACGTGAAGAGATTCAAACAAATCATTTAGTTGAAAAAAAATCATGTAGTTCTTTTTTTCCCTGTCGTTTTGGCTTTTCATGAGTTGCTTTGCCACAAGGCAATGGCATTTGCGACGCTACGCACCTACGCTTGTGATCTGTAACAGTGAGGTTGGCTCTGTTTGAGATCAGTTCTCTTTTCTTTTTCTTTTTTTTTTCTTTTTTTTGCGATTTTGGGATCAGATTTTTCGGTGGCAGGAAAAAACACTCGGTCGACACAAAGTCAGGTGACCTGAACGGCGCATCAGTCTCAGGCTCTCTTTTTTAAGAGCTGGTGTGACATTTTCCTGCTGCAAGACCCCTTTTTTTTCCATTTCACAGACGGAAGTTCGGAGGACAAGGAAATCAGACACATGGACACTGTAAATTGGCATGTGCTAGGACATGATATGGAGTTGAACAAACGTGCTAGTACCATATCATGTAGTAGCACGTGGGCACATGTCTCTCTCAGCTCGAAGGCTTGATATGGTGATCTTGCATGATTATGAGACCACGGAATAAACGGATTTAATGATGCCCTGACCTTAACTTTTCAGCTATGTAGCACATCCTTTCTACATCGTTACAAACGTCGATATGTCCGAGTGGTTAAGGAGACAGACTCGAAATCTGTTGGGCTTTGCCTGCGCAGGTTCGAATCCTGCTGTCGACGGATAAACATTTTTTTTTTCTGTCATCTGTTTTGAGGAAAAAACTTCGATTTTGTTTTTTCCCCTCTTATCTCTTCTTTTTTACCTCACTCGGTCCTCCATCCACAGTTTGTCACTCGAGCGCCCAACGACGATTCCAGCCGACGAGATCACTAAGCCAACGAGAGAAATAAATACATTTTTTTAATGAAAATATGTTGCTTTTCAAATTTGTATACTTAGTGCAGGACTGACTAGCTCTAATGATAAAAAAACCGTAACTAAGACTCTGTTTAGATTCTATGGTCTAAATTTCAGTAGCACTTTAGCATTTATACCTGCTGCAGTATCAACTAGCTCTAATGGTCAAAAACTGCAAACAATTTAAGGAGAAAGTACCAAAATGGCACAAGCTCTCCAAATTTCTGATTCAAAAGCACTTGGAGTCATGTTCCTCAGATAATACTAGGTTATGACATACTCCCTTGTAGAATACTCCCTCTGTCCCAAAACACACATATCTCGTATTATTAGATTAGCCACACCATGTATTTCCTTAGTAAATCTATTTAGATATACAAATGTTAATACTACTTTCAATAAATCTAGTCAATTTCTTTTTTATAGTGCTAGGAGGGGGGAGCCCACACCTGAATTTCATTGATGTTGGCTCTCAAACAGCCATGTCTATTACAAAAGAGGACAAGAGTTTAAGGAAACAATCGTCAAATTTAAGAAAGTTGACTCATCAAAGTGCGAGATGTTCACTTATTTTGAGATGGAGAGAATGTGAAACATTGGCACTTTGACGATAAATCCAACAACACTAGGATGATGTACTCCTATGTGAAATCACCATCGATGCTGATTTGTATGCTCGGACGACGTGGACAATGAGAGTCCCAACTAGGTTGTAGCATTGGGGAAGCCTTGATAGGGCCATTTTCCACATTTCCTTAAAAAATGGAAGCAAAATAGGAAACATAGCAACACACCTTCATTGTCTGAGAAAAGTAGAGAAATGGCGAAGACAAGAGCATCTCCAAGAGTTCCTGACAATTTCTTCCAAAAACCGTAGAGTTTTCAACTCGCTAAAAATTATTAGAAGGAATAAATAAGACTATCTCCATCAGTTTCCAATAATTCACTCCTAATAGAAGCAATTTTTACATCATGAATTCTATACTATTTCTAAATTATCCTAACTACTTTTATATATTGTTTCTCTATTGTACATTTGCATCAGAAACTCTTTCCTACTCTTTATTCGTTTCCACGCCCTTTCACCTTTTGATTGGCATATGGACACAATGTGTGGTAGACGTGCGAATATATCTGTGCAATTGGCCTATTTTTCCAAGCACGTAAAGATCCGGAGGTGAGATTGAGAATAGTTAGAGATGTGTTTTTTTTCATTCTTACCAAAAAATCCTAGATCGAGAGGTTTTATTAGAAACTCTTGGAGATGCTCGACTAAGAAAAACTCTAAGAGTCTTTATATCTTTTTTATTGAAAACCATCCAACATTTTTTCAATTAAAATATCTAAATATGGTCATCCTTTATTTTAGGTTTCTCGTCGGTGTAAGATAGAGAGCGGGAAGAATTCTCTATAGTATGCACAAGACATAGAAGCTATTAAAGGATACAGATATGTAAATATCAATTTTTTATTTAAATAACTCTCCAAATAAAATTTAGAAAATAAGTTAAAAAAATGTTGGAGATGCTATGAGAGAGTCAATTAGAGAGAATGATTTGTGGGCCCTTTAGGCCTGCATGCAAATCGGTTTGATGAGACCCAGCCCAATAGCAGTCTAGTTAGCGACCTGAGCGCCCTCGCCTCCGTCCCTACAAAACCCATGGCCGCCGCCGCTGATCGCCTAGGTTAAAGCGACGCCGCCGCCGCCGCCGCCGAAAGCCGTCCGCCTTGCCCTTCCGAAGGCTTGGTCCTCCTCCTTCTTGTATCTATCTTCACTCCACAGGTCCGTCCTCCACTCGCTAGGGTTAGCTTTCCTCTGCAGCGATGGCGATCAAGCGGACCAAGGCGGAGAAGAAGATCGCGTACGACAAGAAGCTGTGCGCCCTGCTGGATGAGTACACCAAGGTGCTCATCGCCCTCGCCGACAATGTCGGCTCCAAGCAGCTCCAGGACATCCGCCGGGGCCTCAGGGGCGACTCCGTCGTGCTCATGGGGAAGAACACGCTCATCAGGCGATGCATCAAGGTCTACGCCGAGAAGACGGGGAACAAGGCCTTCGACCCGCTCATGGACCTCCTCGTCGGCAACGTCGGCCTCATCTTCACCAAGGGCGACCTCAAGGAGGTGCGCGAGGAGGTCGCCAAGTACAAGGTAGGTTCGAGTTTCCTCGCATCTCTAGTTCCTTCCCTATCAATGTTGTGTCAATGCTGTGGTTTGTTTGCTCTAATGGATATAGACTGCGAGAATGTAATTCTCATTTTTTTTAGAAGTCAAACAAATTCAACTTTGACTAAATTTATATAAAAAAGTATAAATATTCATAATACAAAATAAATACCATTAGATTAGTGTTATAGAATATATTTTCATAAAAAGTTATTAGGAGACATAAATACTAATAGTATTTACTATAAATTTGGTCAAACTTGAACTACTTTGACTGGCACACATCGGTATTGTCTTACGGACGGAGGTAGTATGGTAGTATAGTACAAGTTGGGTTCGAGTTTCCTCGCATCTCTAGTTCCTTCCCTGTCAATGCTGTGGTTTGTTTGCTGTAATGGATATAGATTGCGAGCTGTACAAGTAGTCGCCGCTGCAACTTCTTGTTCTGAATATGGATTTGATTTGATTATGCAAATTCTGTCGTATGTCTACACTACCTGTGGAGTACATTTAAAATTGACCTGGAATTGTCAGGATAGAACATTTAAAATTGACCTGGAATTGTCAGGATTGAACATTTGGCAGAACTGATGATATTAACTTAATTCAATCGGTGGTCCCTATAGTGGTTAGTCGTGCTCCATTGTGTTAGCAGTTGTCTAGGAAGGCTGTTGGTTTACATGTGATTAACCGACTAGCTTCATGATTATAGGAAGGCTGTTGGTTTACATGTGATTAACCGACTAGCTTCATGATTATCTGGTCAAGTTCCCAATTCATGTTGTTAGACACATTATCATGTTACAAGTTTCTGTTGTTTTTCTTTGTTGTTAGTTAGACAGTGGTTAGTCGTGCTCCATTGTGTTAGCAGTTGTCTAGGAAGGCTGTTGGTTTACATGTGATTAACCGACTAGCTTCATGATTATAGGAAGGCTGTTGGTTTACATGTGATTAACCGACTAGCTTCATGATTATCTGGTCAAGTTCCCGATTCATGTTGTTAGACACATTATCATGTTACAAGTTCCTGTTGTTTTTCTTTGTTGTTAGTTAGACACATTATTATATTGAAGTATTTGTGTTACAGCACTGTGCACTATTTTTCCTGTTACAGACACAGTATCACTGTCGACCTAATGCTTGTCTAGAATAGTAATGTCATATAATTCTCATTGTGTTCTGTCACAGGTTGGGGCTCCTGCTCGTGTTGGGCTCGTAGCTCCTGTTGATGTTGTTGTGCCCCCTGGCAACACTGGGCTGGATCCCTCCCAGACCTCTTTCTTCCAGGTGAACATTGCGAGCAATACCTCTCCAAGACTAACAGTTAAAAGCACATGATGGGCGATGGCCTACTTCTCACTCAATTTTTTGTTTCAGGTGCTTAACATCCCCACTAAGATTAACAAGGGTACTGTGGAAATCATCACCCCCGTGGAGCTGATCAAGAAGGGTGACAAGGTGGGCTCATCCGAGTCTGCTTTGCTCGCCAAGTTGGGTATCCGCCCCTTCTCATACGGTCTTCAGATCACCAGTGTCTACGAGGATGGATCAGTCTTCAGCCCTGAGGTGCTTGACCTGACTGAGGAGGACCTGGTTGAGAAGTTCGCCGCTGGTGTCTCCATGGTTGCCTCTCTGTCCCTGGCGCTCTCGTACCCAACCCTTGCCGCTGTGCCTCACATGTTCATCAATGGATACAAGAATGTGCTTGCTGTTGCTGTTGAGACAGACTACTCATACCCGCATGCTGACAAGATCAAGGAGTACCTGAAGGTAAACCCCTCTTGCTCGTTGTAGTTGTGCTGTTGGAATTGTTTTGAGCAACTGAAGCCCGTAGATCTGCTTTGTCTACTTGTTTCGATAAACTGGGAAATGTTTTTGTATTTGTTTGTGCATAGCCTATTGCTTGTGCAGCAATAATGAGTGTATTGAAGTGATTATTGTATATTTGCAGTCGGTTGTCTGAACCTAATTTTGTGATGCTGCTGAATTGCAGGACCCAAGCAAGTTCGCCGTTGCTGCCCCGGTCGCTGCTGCCGACTCTGGTGCTTCGGCTGTTCCCAAGGAAGAAGAGAAGGCGCCTGAGCCCGCCGAGGAGTCGGATGAGGAATTGGGCTTCAGCCTGTTTGACGACTAGAGCTGATCGTATCAGCAGGCTGCTGCAAGTTTTGGCCTTTGCTTATGAACAACAAATAACTATTTTAGCTTGTTATGTGCTTTTTAGTAGACAAAGAACTGGTATCCTCCCTTGTGCATAATCGAATGCTATCTTGCTAATGTTGGGCACTGGGCGCGTCGCTATGTCTATCCTTTGGTTTTGATGTGCCTTTTGTCCTGCATGCAAAATCGGCTGCCAATTTTTTCGGTGGTCCATGTTTTCGCTGTTTATGATATACTAGCAAATATGCCCGACGTACCTCTTGCATGGTCATAGACAAGCATCATGCTTAACAATAACAATAACAATAGCCATAATAAAACAACAGGCAGATAGGTTGGGTCAAACATAGAAAAACTTGACTTAAGAAAGTCAACTCTAGGAATTAATTTATAGAGAGCAAATAAAGTATGTTTATATTTCTGTTTATTATTATTAGTATTTTTGATTTGCTAGAGTAATATATGATGCAATAATAATACCTTTGACGTGTCGCCATCACCCCCACTCGACATGGATGTGTCTATCATCACACACATGAACAACACGTCAACCCATGCGAGATCATCATTGTCTGTTAACGACAACATCTCTGTAGAAGAAAATAGCATCAGAAATTCAGAATCATGGGCCACATCATACGCGCTCACGAGTCACGACGGCCTCGTCGCAGCCGCCAGCCTCCTGTATGACGGCAGCTCCTTCACCGGCCAGGAACCACAACACACACACACACACAAACTTGTCCCTACAGTTGAGTCTTCGGACGACGCCGGAGCGCACCGCCGCCGCCGCCGCAGTTCACCGGCGGGCCTGCTGATGACGTGCTGCCCAGGGAAGAAATCATAGTCGTTGCGCGCCCTATTGAAGAGGACCAGAAGGCGATGGCACCGTCCTGCCACATCACGTCCACTGTCGTGCAGCTGCCGGCGACGGACATGGGCCGCTCCCACTCTCTCCTCTGCAAGTCCGGTCGTCGTCGCTCATTCCAGTGCTGGCTTCTCGTCAGTCGTCCTCCATGGGCACGAGCAGATGGCGATTCGTCATCAACGACGACTTCGTCAGTCGGACGGGCAGCATGCTGGAGGAGGGCTGCGAAAGAAACAACGGCGATCCAGTGCACGTCTGCACGAGCACGCCGGCGACGTCTGCTCTGGAGACGGTGCCCCTGATCGCCTTTAATCCATCGGGACACTTGGGAGACTGACGGTCGTTCCGCAGGTTCTACCAGTTTGCCCTCTGCCCTAGTGAGCGTGCAGAGTGCACCGCCGCCGTCGAACGCCACGTCCACATGGAGGGACACCTCGGCGACCTTGCCGAGCCACAACCTGGACACGACGTAGTCACCCAAGATGAGCCCCGTGACACGTCGGAGCTACTCCGATGGCCGTGACACCCTGCTACCGGCCTCGTTCGTCGTCGTCGAAACGAACCAGGTCGAGCGCCCTAGAGACTCCGGTGACGACCCCGATCTGGCCACCGACGTCCGACTCCTACGCGACGATGTTGCTTGGGCGGAAGGTGCTCCTGTCGACGATGCGGCGGAGGCCACCACCGCCAGCTGTGAGCACGGTGCCGTTGGCGGCAAGCGCACCACAATGTTGTGGTCATGGTCATGCTCGTGCCTGCCGCCTTTTCTCCAACATTTTGAAGTCGTACCAGAACACCACGTCACTACTCATTGCATCTGAATCTAAATTAATGCGCCTGATGAGCTTCAATCAACCAAACTAAAAAAACAATAATGCAATGACGATATATATATATATATATATATATATATATATATATATATATATATATATATATATATATATATATATATATATATATATATATATATATATATATCGTTACATATGTATATTGTCTCGGTCCATATACCATATCTCTGTCGATCCGCACCCAGAGTTCCAGTCCGAACATGTTACTACTACATAATATATTTGTATAAAAATATTTAGAAAGATTATCACGAGGTTCTTGTAAACAATTCAGACTCTATAAACTTGACTTGAAAGAAAAAAGAGATAAAAGTTGGAGTTTGCTTCCTTGTATAGAAGTAAAACGGACTAATAAGAATATAAAATAAAGAACACGGAGCACAAACGTGATTCTAGGAACCGGAGTTTGCCTCCTTTTGAAAGAGAACTAAATCTCTACTATAATTGACCACTTCAAATTATTTTAGGTCCACCAATCGAAAACATCCCCCGCTGAGTAGTCTAACTATTGTGTACCCAGCAAATTGCACGCAATAATTTACCAGTATTTAAATAGAGGGCTCACAAAAGAACTACGTTTGATCCAACCGCCGAGAGACGAAGTGTGATGCGAGGCTTCTCACCGCCCTCACCCTGCGCCCTTTCACACACCCTCTGCCCGCCGCACACCCTTGGTAGCCAGGGATCGAATCCCACCTCCCAGCGTTTTTTTCCGAAAAAAATCCCCACTTTCTCTGTCTCTCGAAAAACACCCATAACGCGGAACCCTCGACTCCCCAGATCCCTGCTAGCCAGGCCCGCTGCGATCCCTCGTGCTCGCAGTCTCCAGGCCCCGCCGCCACACGAATGCGCACCTCCGTCCCCGTCACATCGCGTGTGGAACATCGGGCCAGGACGCCGGTGTTCGTCAGCCGGCCGCCCTACCATCGTGCTTTGATGTCCGGCGGTGCGCGTCAGCCTACTTCACCGCAATCTCGAGGAGGCGGGCGTCCTCTCCTTCGGCTCGGGCGAGCACGCGGCGCCGTCCGTCCCCGGCGCATCGGCGCACGAATAGGATCTCCCGCTTCGCCACTGGCCTCGACCTCCGCCTCCTCGACTTCGCCCGCTACGGCGCGCTCGCCGGTCCGTAGCGGACACCGGCCACCGTCACGGCGGCCGCCCGTGCGTTCTCCGACCTCGAGGGCCTCAACCCCGCCGCGGTGCTTAGGGATGGGGAGCGGGCAACCATGGTGTCTCAGTTCATGGTGGACCTACAGTCCTGCAGGGGCTCAAGGCTGTCGACGGCGAGGACCCGCCCCACGTGCTCCACTCCAACTCGCGCCTCCGTGGGGACTGGAGCGGCCGACCGGTGATCGAGCATAACACCTGCAGACCTGCTTCGCCGAACGCCCGTGGTTGTGCCCCTGCAGCCACGGTTTGATCGCTAAGGCCGTTTTCTTTTTCCCGTCTATTATTCGCTGGAGCAGCTGGCACGGAGGGCCGCTCCTGCTTCTTCCTCAGGCAGCAGCCGGGAAGCAGGCCGGCCGCGGGCAGAGGCCGTCGCTGGCCGTGTTCTCAGGGCCGCTGGCACGGCTGACAACGAGGAGAGGCCGGGTTGGCCATGAGCGGAGTCCGTGCATGGCCACGGCGGCCGCGCGGGGAGATGGATTCATCACTGCCATGTGCCACCAGAAGGATATGGGTCGTTGTTGAAGGAAGCCCGTGCCCTCCTCCATCCCCAACGCTTCCTAGCAGTCCAGCGTCTTGAAACCCTGACCAAATCATCCAATTTCTCTGGCTGCCTCCAATCCATACATCCATATTGGTATGTTCTTTCTCTCTTCTTGTTGATTTTATTTTATTTTGGATCCAGAAATAAGCGTGCTGTTTTGGTCAATTACTCAAAATTTGATGGATGTTGCCTTGCTTTTGAAGTGAGAGGATCAAAAGAGAACAATCTGAGATGGGAATATAGGCATCAACCTGCAAGCTGCTGATGTTCATTGCTTGTGATGATGAGAATTTCAACGAAATCTGAATTGTCTGACAGTGCTCGGCTTTGAGATCGAACCTGAATGTCTCAATTAGTTGCGTATAGGTTCTTTGGACGCATCTTAGAAAGTTCAATTGATTCATGGTCTGTTTTTATTTATTGTTTCTGTATTTTTTCTGTTCCCATAACAAAACTAGCAACATTCAGTGGCTTTACAGCTCCCTGCTTCGATCACCTATTGTACATTCGACCACCTATTGTACATTCAAGTGCCTCCAGCACAACTCTGAGTGCCTTCTTCCACGGTAAACTTCTTATGTACATGTATAGCTTGTGATTCAAGTGTTCTCTATGGTTGGCACACCAATGCTTTTTCTACACTAGGATAAGGCTTGTTACAGAGAGATGAAATAGGCAGGTATAGTGACCTCAACTCCAGACCCAGTTACCAAGCTCCTAAGATTTCACATGTGAACTTTTTAAATTATGTGCACATTCTCTATTTGTCATATGGAATATCTGGTGGATTTAAAATTGACATTATGCATTGTGGTTTATTCTAATTTCAGATCAAAGGTTATTTTGCATTTGTGTTTGTTATAATTTTACGCCTGTCACTTTAACGGGACATCATGTATGCTGTATGACTTCCATACAGTTCCGAGGTTTGAGGTCCCAACGATCATCTTACTGGTAGTTTTTGTCCTGCAATATATGTGTGATTGCTCAAAATACCATGGAGTGATGTTTGTTGCTGCCAATATTATTCAATCACATAGGGATATATCTGACTTATCGTCTACCATTGCAGTGGATGAACATTCATTGCCTCACCAAGTGACAGGACCTGGTGCCTTCTAAAAGTGTACTGCGGCATCCTCCCTATCTAGGTATGCTTACAGGTATATTAGCAGTTTCACTATTTAGTAATTTTAGCATATTGGTGACAACTATTGCCCCTATTGCATGCGTTAGCAAAATAGCAGCAGGGAATGAAGGTCCATCATTGCCTTATCTTGACTATTCAAAAATCTCAAGTCTGCATGATGTGTTACTATCCTTCTAAATTATTTTATTTTAGTATATATATATTGCATTTGGTGAGTGCTAGCTCGCCGAGTCACCAGGTCCTGGGTTCGAAGTCGTCTCTCTGCAGAATTTCTATGGGGGTAAGACTTTGCTTCAGTTATTCCCTTCCCCAGACCCTACTCGTGTGGGAGCCTCTGGCACTGGGTCTGCCCTTTTTTATATATATTGCATCATGTGTTGCTATTTTTGTGAAATATGCTAATCGGTCGTGCATGGATCCTGTCACAGAGCTTCTTCCCGGCGATAACCAAGATCGTTGACACCCAGGGTTTTTTCCCTGAAACTGATAAGGTAGTTAAAGGTCCAGCTGCCAGCTACTTAACCTTTTGATTCCTTTTATTTTGGAAGTGCTAAAAACTGTATTTCTGTTTTGAAAACAAGGATTAGCATTGTACTCGTGCTTCTTGGGTTTCTTCTACATACATGTTTCAGGGAATCATCTCATGAGACACAGAAACAAGTCTAAAACTCTGGGGTAGGTCTACAAATGTAAAGAGTTTATCCTTCCATCTTTTTTCCTTTCTTTTCTTTGTTTAGGCAAAGACCCATTAACCATTGAGCCCTTCCTTCCTTCATAATAAGGAGTTTTTGTATATGCCTTAACTGCAGAGTTTCCTCTTTTAATGCCTGTACATACAAAATATTGGACTACTCTATCTCACCAGTCACCATGTGGCCCAAGTAATCTCATATGAAGATTTCTAAACATTCATTTTTTTGTCAAATGATCGTTCAATATATAAGCACTTGCTCATATTTTCCTTGTATATATTTTGTAGACTACATAGCAAATTAATAAGTTAATTTATTATCTGCCATGAACAGCTAACTTCATTGAGGACGGAATTCTAGGTGGACATCTTGAAGATCCATGCAAATGAATGTGGAGACAATATCCATGGAGAACTCCAAGACATATTTAAGGTCTTAAGCAGATTGTAATTAGAAGGTTCACGCTAGACATAACTTTATTATTCCTTATGTATAAGTGTTTCCCGGATTATATACATGATGATATACAATTGTGTTGAACTATCGAAAGAAGAAATATCATCGTTTTTATAGAAATGAAGCCGTGGCGTTAGCACGGGTATTATACTAGTAAAGAAAGGTTAGCAAAATAAAGAACAATAAAGAACGTAACTTTTCTTTTCTATTTGATTATTAAGAGTTATATTTAGATTACGCAGGGTCACATACATGACCCAATATGTTTTGGAATCGGACTCTGTATCGCGTTAGACAATAGTTATTCTAACTCGTATGGGCACGAGTTATATATATAAGTCCAGACAAAAGAAACTCTTCATTGTTCAGTAGTTAGAGGAAGACGGACCAAAAAATGGATAGACGAAAAAAAAGAGCTTGAAATTTTGTCTCTTTATTATTAGAAAATATAGGTATAGATTTTTGGGAGACTGGGGATTGGATTGGCGCTACTTGCCAAGTGCCCAATCCTGATAAGCTGAGTATGGGTATGGTTAGAGTCGATTTCCTTTTTACCTTCAGTTTGCTGTCTCTTTGGTGATTGGTCTATGAACGTTATGGTTTCGTGGCATAAAAATGCTGTGAAGGGAGAGCTCGGTTTTTGCACTGTGAAAATCAAAATACGAAGTTACGTTCTCTCGTAGTGTTCGCTTCTGCTTCTTGCATCTTTAAGAGTGTTCGCTTCTGCTTCTTGCAGCTGTGGCTGCGTAGCTAGGCCTAATGCAGCCGCAGCCCTATTATGGGTTTGTTTGGCAGAGCTAGTTTCTTTGACGAGTGGGAATCTGCAAGTTCGTTTGCCCGACGCTTGCCAGTTGCCACCGCTGGAAGCATACCAAACGCTCCACGCAGGCAACAACGAGAGATCGCAAACCTAATGCAAAGGCACGATTCCTCTCCTTATCACGGCTTCTCCCCGCGGCCGCCTTCGCTGGCTCGCGACTCGCGAGCACGCGATGGCGCACCACCTAGGCCTCCTCCTCGTGGTGCTCCTCTACGTCTGCGCCTTCTCCGGCGGGCTCCTCGTCGCCGCCTCCCTGGCGCTGCTGGCATCCCTCGCGGGCGCGCTGCTCGCGACGCTCGCGCTCGCCGCGTCCGACGCGCGCAGGGTCGTGGGCCTGGCCGCGCGCGTCGCCGACTCGGCCGCGGCCGACCTGAGGCTGGCGCGCGCGGTCGCCGCTTACGCCGTGGTCAAGGCCGCGGTGCGCGTGGCGCTCGCGGTCCGGCCCAAGATTGGCGCGCTCGCGTCGCGCGTCAGGAGCCTCGGGGCGGACCACTGGCGGTACTACAGCGTGGCTTCGGCTTTGTTCTTCTGCAGTGCTGCGCACTTCACTGCTGTAGCATGAGTGCATGACAAATCTTTCATACTAATTTCAAACAAAATTTCTGTACTTTCTTTTATATCTTTGGTTACAAGCTTACAAATAGGAAAGGAAATAAGAGAAAAGGGACGGAAACTCGAAAGGCCTGAACAAAAACTCACGATAAAAAGAACCAACTGACTGTTATTATGGAATCAGTGTCGCTACCTCTTATTATTGTATTGCCTTCCACAGTTCCACATGATCTCTAAGAATGAAACTGAGAACATCCAAAAAGGGACAAAAAGAACTCTCGATATTATTGACTGCATTCCTCTGAGGTACACTTGCAAGTGGATTCAAATTTTCATACATTTCAATGGATACAAATCACAAAGTAAAACTGTGAAACTACTCCATCTAGTACTAGTATACAACAACGTATCCTCCTAAACCGGACGCCCAAGGTGTTTAGATGTATACAAACGAATATTTTCAGTGCGTTGTATGGTCACAAAATTTCAAAGAAAACATGCTCAAGTCGCAGACCTGTCTTGCCTTGCCCAATGCACTGGACAAGAATTAGTTGGCACGACAAAGCCATACCAGCACTATACACGAGCACCCAATGCCTGGAGCTGGTAAGGGATAAAACCAGGGTTTAGGGCAACAGCACTATAGGCCTTTGCAGTGGAAGGTATAAAATAAATGGGCAAGTAAGTTTCAAACCTGGCTAACAAGAAGATCCACCTGCTCTCTGTACATCTCTTTTAGGTCAACAATATCATTTCTTAGCTCCTCCAACTGCAAAACAACATCAAATTAAAGTAAGTTATAATAAAAGGTATTTTTACACAGTAAACAAAGATTATTTCGAAAACATAGAATAAAGTAGATCACTTCCTATTTTCTAACTGAGCTGCACGAGTGTTCGAAATCCAAACTGTACGTTGTTACAGCCATTGTTCATATTCAGCTTATAGCTTTCATACCCCCTCTGACACTGAAAAAAGTTTTGTTTCCCCACTTATAAAACAAACTAGTCTTTGTCTGACTGATACACATGCAATATTCATAAGCTTATGCTTGTTGGCACAGTTTACTCGAACAACATTTAAGCCTAGCTTGGGCTAAGCAGAATGTACCCCGAAAAACATGTAAACAGAAACACAGCTGTTAAACCAAGGGTGCTTTGTATAGCTTACGATGAAGCCATAACACAATCAACAACTTATTAGTGAAGCTTATGATGTGTAGCATAGGAGCAAATACCTCTTCATCACGTTCCCCCATGAGTTCTAGAGCTTGAAAGTGCCTTTGTTTCAGAGCTTCCAATTCAGCCCTTAAGCCAGGCACAGCTGCGGCTTCAGTCCGTAACTTTTCACACTGCATAAAAGTTCAATTCAGTTTGCACACATGTATAGATAGATAGAGGTGTAAAACTCTGATTAGATTGTCAGGATTTACTTGTTCTGTCATTTTCACCAACTCCTCTGCCAGTGAATTCCGAATAGATTCCAATGAGGCCTGAAACACACAACAACATTACTTCCAAGAAGAAGGCGCAGATCAAATCAGAGTAACAAATGATAAATGAAAATGAAATAATGAAGTTTGAGTGACTGCTGTCTTAATGAATATTATAGCAAAAAGTATGAAAGAAATAACAGAACTAGAAAGGTCGCCAGCAGCCCAGCACATATGACTTCATATATTGTAGGAACATTCTTTATCAGAATATGTTCCAAGACCACCCGAAGGAACAATTTCCACTTCTGAACATGAAAGATGAGTGTGATGCATGAATCTGAAGGTACTAAGGATTTTTTAACCAGTGCAGGATGGGGCACAGGTTGGCAGCAGATATCATTTCCTGCCAAGTGCCAATAACTTCCCTGCTAAATTCTAGATGCTGCTCAATAGAAGTTAGCCAGGAAGACACTCAAAAAAAACCTAGACCAACCAGGAGGAACTAGGCAGCTTTTATATCAAGAAAATTGACACCCAATTTGCCTCGACAAGTACTTGAACACGGGTGCCTGGGTGGTATAGCCGTATAGGCGTACAACCACACCACAAACAACTGAGCCTGGTCGGCTGCCTTAGCCAGGAACCCACTGAGAAAAATGCAGTTTTTGGCCAAAAAAAAAGTTGCCAAATCATGTCTGACAATTTGGAAGTTGCAAAGTTAGTTAAAAAAGGCTGTGTGAAAGATATGTTTATGGACATGAATGAACTCAGTTACAAGAAAACTCATCAATAAATTCGCAAGCTTGTAATTACTGCAGTTCGTAGTTCTAATAATCAGCTACCACTTCTAAAAGTTTACTATGATTGTTTACCAGCAAGACAAAGGTGATAAAACTTAATGGGGTACTAACTAAACAGTTTGAGGAGATCAGGAGAAATATCAGAAGGATGCTTATACATACCAAGCGAGACATGTAAGAAGCAAGCTCTCCATCCTTTTGACGAAGTGCTGACTCAAAAGCACTTGGAGTCATGGTCCTCAGATAATATGACATATTACTTTCTGAAGACATTCGCCTCTCTAATGAAGCATCGTCAGATAAATCCAACGATGCTTGAAGGAAATGGCTTTCTTCTAGGCTATTTATACTGCCAGAACTAGACAGCTTTCTGAGAGGGGCATTTCCTTCAAAGAGCAAAATAGGAAACAGTTAAAAAGAATGGTAAGGTAACAACGAGAGGCAAAGTTGGGTCTAACTCGCCTAAATTAATTGGTATGAAAATAAAAGGCGTACTTGTCTGATCGGGAAGTGGAACTTTAGGTGCTTCACGGGAAGATGTTTTCTCAATTTCTGCTCTGGTAGCCTTTTCCCTTTCAAGGTCCTGTAAGTGCAAATCATGAAAGAAAATATCACAAACATTGCAATTATGTTTATTCAAGTATCAACAAGCATCTTCAACTGATCTGATCATTTATTACCTTTTCGGTAGCAACAATATGATCAATGACATAAAAAAAATGCTTGACTAAGAAAAAAGCAATGGTCCTAAAAAAAGGCTTATAGCAGAGATCAATGCTCGTGTTATATGACATAAACTAACCATTTTACTAAGTCATAAATTCTAGAGACATTAACAAAATTGGCAGGAAAACATCACTTTCATACAGTCCTAAAACTAATAACATACATAGCTGGTCCAACTATTTTTTCTAAAACTATCGCAGTTAACTACCTTCTCAAGCAGTTCCCTGTGTTCTGCTGCTTCTTGCAGCTCCTTCTTGTGCTTAGCTCTAAGCTCCTTTATCTCTTCTTCGAGCTGTTTAGCCCGCCCTTCTTGCATTGCTGCCTCCTCTTTAATTGTTAGGTACTCCTGTCTACTTTCAGATGCTCTCTGCCTCTCCTTTTCAAGAGATCGACTCAGCTGTGTCTGCTCTGTTCTAAGAATTGTAATCTGCATGACCCAATAGTCACCCCAAAAATTACTTGGCTATAAATCTGAAAGTGAGGTCTTAACACTAATACTAGCATATTTTTGTTTTGCTAGAAATTGATATACCAACCTGGGTCTCAAGAACAGTTATCCGGGATAAACTTTGCGACAGTCGATCATTTATAGACCGCTCCTTTTCTTCTGAAGCAGCAGCTTTAGCTTCTGCTTCCTGCATATTCAAGCAAAACAACAGATTATACATGATGCGTTAAGAAAAGACAAACTTTATAATTCATGTTTTTTCATTGCATTTATGCAGCTACACTTAAAACATATTTTTTTAACAAACCTGAAGGCGAGAGTTTAAGGTTCTCTCCACACCAGCCCAAGCTTCTTCCCTTCGAGCAGCTGTCTCCTGTGAATATTAACATGCAATTGATTAACTGAAAAAGCTATACATGCGGACAAGCCCAATATGGAAACAAAACAGAAGTGTGACACATAGACCAAGAATAAACAACAAAAGAAACATGAAACAAGTTTTAAAAAAAGGCCAAATACAGGGGACCAATACCTGCATGGCTTCGATTTGCCTTAGAAGCGGTCTGGTAGATTCGGGAACTTGTGTCACTAGCTCATTATAACGAAGTTCACTGGCCTGAAGTATTAATAAATAATGAAGAAAGTGAGAAATGGTCCATTTCCATTTTACTGCTTGACAACAGTTAACAAAGAAGCGCCTTACTTGATACCGCTTTTGAAGATCATCATAGTCCCTTTTTAGTCTTTCTTCCCTGAAAGCAGCCTGAAACAGCCACAAAGAAACAGTTAATCAATGGAACTGACATCGGACGGCTGTACAAGGTAGATGGCCAAATAGATCGTAGTTACTGAGGCATATAACTAAATGGCATAGATTATATTTAGGTCAACAAATAAAGTACTCCTATATTCTATCGACAGTTAGAGAAAAGGTCTGGATACAAATGTTCAGCATTTACCTCCTGTTCTTGTCGGGTGAGAGAATGCCTCAACTCCTCGATTGTCTTAATCAGCATATTTTCTTTTTCACCAGCTTCTCTTAAAAGGTTCTCCAGTTCAACTTTGGCTTCGCTGTTGACTCTTGCTTCAGCCAATGCCTCAGCCTCTTTAGCTGCATTAAGAGCATTGGTGTAGAACTCCTTCTGAGCTGCAAGTTCAGTCTGATTTCTTTCTATTGTTTCTTGAAGCAACTTCTCAGTTGCTGCCTTGTCTCTCTTAATGCTTTCAACCTTAGCCTCCTCAACCTGCTCAGTCATAAATTGTCAAGTACATGCTTACTTTTGAGGACAAAAAATTAAACGGAACATTACATCTTGTTCAGGGCGCTGAACTAACTTAGCTCCATCTATCTAAAGATAATAAGGGGGGAAAGGCTTGTATAATTGCAACTAAAACACAAAACTGTAAACAACCATACAGGTAAGCTTGTTTGATTGTAACTATCATGAAATACAAATGAAATAAGCACAGTTTAAATGGTACCCACTGCATCAGGTCAAAAACAGAAGGAATAAAGGGGGAAACTGATTTCATATTATGAAATCCAGCAAAGGTATGCATTTTTCATGATGTTCAAGAGGTAAGCAGAATTTAATTACATTGCATCACCAACATCAACAAGAAAAGAACTTGGTTTGGATCATACTAAGTTGATATTCTTTTTTACCTGGATCTTTGAGTTCAGACGTTGTTTTTCTTCTTCAAGCTCACGAATCTAGCTTCAACAAAAGAACGAAAAAAGTAGTATAATTGGTCAAACTCAAGAAAACATTTTTATCATCTGAACATAGCGTAGAGTTCTAGTCCATGCCTGTGCTCTCAGTTTTCGTATTGTAGCTTCTTGGGCAGCTTGTTTTTTGGATAGTTCCTCACCTGTTTATCAATAAAAACAAGCTGTTGATGTTAATAGATTGCTCACCTATTTGTGCATCTGGAGTAAAGCAGAATAAGAAGGGACATCAGCACGATATGATGCATTATATGGTGGTACTAGTGCAGTAGTGCTTGAAGTGGTAATTAGAATTTTAACAAATGAAATAATTATTTGTGTATTCATGACACTATAATGGGACAGTTCTTTGAATAATCAAAATCTAACATTGGTTCACAATAAACATAGTAGAACAAGAATAATATATAGGTTCTACATACCTTCAGCCATGACCTGATTGATGATCTCATCCTTTTCTTTCAAAAGGGCAGCTGCATCACTTTTTTTATTCTGTTCTCTCCTTAGTGTATCACGCTCTTTGGTCAATGCATACACCTACAAACATCAAGGCACACAAATGATAAAATTTATGCCCTATGCATGAGGATAAGATGATGTATAGATGTCATGAAACACGTACAATGAAAATAGTTCTACAGTTTGACCCAGAAACAGAAAAGGAAAGAAAAAGACAGAAGAGGTATTGTAGTAACTTGTGCCGTTCTGGCTGTGGCATTTTAATGCTCTCTTCTTTTCTCCATTTGAAAACATGCTAATGATCTCAATAATGCATCTTACTATTGTTTCTCCTTTTAGCACTAAACACTGTCTGAACCAAATTGAATTAGAATAAATGCAAAAACAGTCAATAAATCCTCAACACTAGCCACCAAAAAAACGAGGATCGATACATTTTCTGCAACTACAAAGATTGCTTTTACCTCCTGATTTTCTAGAAACAGAAAATAAAGCTTCTCAGTTTAGTATTGTACTCATCATGTATTAACCAATCTATCATTGGTGAGTGATGTCTGGTGTAGCTGACTGATTGTTAAAGCACAAAAGAAAATCATAAGCTATTCCTGCCACTAACACAGAGTAATAAATACTGGACTACACAAAAAATAAAGCAAGTGATGCATTTGCAACAATGAAGGCGGGCATTTTTTCCACTATGGACGAATTTCATAACTGAAAAGCAACAAAATTACAATAGTTGCCAGACACCTAATGAGTTAAGACCCAAAAAACTACTATTGTTATCCAAACTGAGCACACAGGGCTCAGCCAGAAAAGCAACCCGAGCAGTAGACAACTACTACCCCAAAACGAAAACCCAAGGTTCCAGTCCAATGCAGGCGAGCAGAACATAATAACATGTCCAAATCGTAGCATTGTGTACCTACCCCTTTTAAATGGTCAATACTACCAAATCTGGAAGCCATATGCAATCACCAATTGACAATAGAAGCATCAAGTAACAAAAAGAAAGTGGTTATGTGCCTCACCTTCCTTTCAAGAGTTGCTACTCTTTGGTGATATTCATCCTTAAGTGCATCCATTTCGGCTTCAGATGACTTACTCTGGACCATATCAGAAACCGATCAATCAAAAAATTAAAAAAGTGTAAGTGCTCTACAGCATTAATGATTAATACAGTGAATACTTTTTCAATATTCATTTTCTTTATTTTTCAGAGTTTTATTTACTAAAATTAGCAGGAAGTACTAAATTCAGACATTATAATAATTTCATCTTCTTTATTTTTCAGAGTTTTATTTACTAAAATTAGCAGGAAGTACTAAATTCAGACATTATAATAACTGCTGCTGCAAGGCAAAAGATGGAAAATATGCTTACAAACATACCTTGAGATCATCGATTGTTGATTTTAGTTGTTCATTCTCATTCATCAACCTTGCAATTTCATCAGCTTTGGACTGTAGAAAGAATTACATGCTGTTAGGCACAATGAATATCAAAGAGCTGGTTATGTTACAACCAAATGACACATGGGACCAGGACCTATTAAATGTTTCAACTGTACTAATGTCTATGCAACAATTATAAAACATGAACTGTACAGAATTACTAAAATGCTTCCCTTATTTTCCACAAAAAAGTATGAATTCACATATTTAAAAGGTTCACTCCATGTGGAGTACCTTTCATAGAGTACAACTCCACAAGCTTTAACTGAATTGCTACCACAGAGATTTGGGCATGTGGAAATGATACCTGGGACTGTCTTGCAGCACCTTGCAATGCAGCTTCCATCATCTTCATTTCACATCTTAATTTTTCTAGCTCAGTGACAGAAACAACAGAGTCCAGAATCTGAGAATCTGTGCTTCTAACAGATTCTGGAATCTTTTCTTCTCTTGTAAAATCACTTGCAGGACCTGCTCCCCCTAGTCCAGCAGGTACATCTGTTGAACTGACCACTGACTCATTCTGCAAATGTGAATCATGCACTGCAGTTATGGACTTTGACGTTAAGTCTTCAGGTTTCTCCATTACATTATCCTCCAGCACAACAACAGATGCTTCCCCTGCCTCCATCTTATTGCTTTCTTCCTCGCTTTTTTCGGTATTAATATCGCCATCATGTAATTTGACTTCAAGATGAGTAACTATATCTACTGTATCGCTATTCTCTAGTGGGGTACTAAGTTCTTTTGGGGCATCATATTCTTGAGCAATCTCGTCCTCAGCTTCAGTTATATTATCTGAACTAACTAGCATGGATTCTGCTGGTTGTGGCTGAGAGGTGTTCCCATCAGATGTGTCTTCTTTTCCTGTATGAATAGATTCCCCTGTTTCGGTGTCACCTGATTTATCTATTTTGATAGGCGAAGAAGATGCGCTACCATCAGGTAAGTCTCCGGCAGACTCTCTAAGCTGATTTGGCTCTGCTTCATCACTGGGACCAGAATGTTTACTATCTTGATGGTCCTGGTTTTCTTCCACTGTTGAAGGATGTCCAGGAGATTGTGATGTTTCTGGTGCTTCAGCATCACCCACCTTAGATGCAGGTGCCTCAGTGGAGCCATCAATTTTTTCTTCTGCTACTGAAGGATGTGTTGGAGTTTGTGGTGTCATAGACTGCTCAGAAACATCTGCCTTAGAAACAGGTGACTCATTGGAGATACTATGAGCTTCTTCTGATTTTGAAGGCTGTTTTGGAGATGTTGTTCCTGATACTTCAGAAGGATCTACCTCAGATATCTGTTTCTTAGTTGGGGTGCTATGATTTTCTTCCTCTGCTGAAAGATTCTTTGGAGAATGTGGCTTTTCTGATACCTCAGTGCCATCCTCCTCACCATTGTGTCCCATGAAAGCCATGACAGGATTGAAGAATCCTATTCTATCAGAGTTGGATGCCCGCGATCCTGATGCTGCATTACCAAAAAAAAACATTTTATTTGAGCACGCAGATGGCCATGTAAACAAAAATACAATGCTTCCATTGGGAAGCTCTTAGCCAGAACTAGCAATCAGTGAAAAACAGGCATGCATAAAGCCGTTGCTTGAACTGCCTAAACCAATCAATCCTACGGACATCAGCAACTAAGACAGAGCGAAAAAAGTGTTACGGTTCCAACACTTGTAAGAGGACATAAGTTTGATAATATGCCTAAACCAATCAATAGTACAGGATTCAACAGACTAATAAACTGAACTTTGACTAAACGCGGAAATTGAACAGATGATAGCCGCATTTTTTTTGTCAAAATCCAGTGATAATAAGAAATGAACACATGTCATTCTCTACAAACACGGATCTGTCAGATATCAATTGAACATAACCACTAACACCATTGACCACCCCAACACAGTGTCATATCAACAGTTACAATGTTAATACACACAAACCACGCACCAATGCACCCCCAATACACTGAATTAGGCGAATGGCAGGACGGAGGGTTGCAGCATTAGTGTCTCCGTGTCGTACGTACCTTCCTCATCGTCGCGCTTCTCCTCTAGGCCGAGCGCGCTGTCGAAGTTTTTCTCGATGTTCTTCACGCTCTCGCTGATCTTGTTGACGGCTCCGGCGATGTCCTGCAGGCCGCCGAGCGACACCTTCCCGGACCACCACGCCATCCCTGTCCCCGGCCTCCGATCGCCACCGGCTCACGGTCTCCACCACCGCACCTGGCGGCCCTAGATCTCGGGCATAGATCTAATGACCCGCGCAGCCGATCCACCGGGCACACCCTATCCACGAGCGCGGGTGGGAGCGGGATCTGGCCCCCGGCAACCTCGCCTCGGTGGCCAGATGAGCTGAGCCCGCCAGGCGCCAGACTACGAGAGGCGGGGAAGGGGACCGATCCGACGCGGCCGCTGAGCGGGGGGAAGCTCTTCAGCTCAGCGAGCTCCCGCTGCGCTGTGGCGACTGGCGAGGCGAGAGGGGAGATGTAGCTGCTGCGGGAGGGAGGAGTGCGTAGGGTTGGGTTGGGTCGGGGAGCACGACGGACGGAGAGGGGGGGGGGGGGGGGGGGGGGGGGGGGGGGGGGGAGAGAGAGATTGCGTAGGGTAGTGCGTTCGGCCGATGGCGCGTGGGGGCGCCTCCTCGGCGTCGGTGATCGCCCGCCCGCGCGCCCGCCTACTCCCCGCTCTCGGCTCGGTGCAGTGAGCAGTGGATCTCGGCCTGAACGAGGAAGACGAATCCGCGGGGAGGTGCGGGTGCGGCTCGTCCCGTCGCTCCAGCTGCGTCGTCATCACCAGTGCACGCTGCCTACCAGGGCGGCAGGGCCAACCAACCGGGTGCGCCGTACAGTACAAGGCAGCGTGGGCCGCGTGGACCTTGTCTACGAGTCGCGCATGGGCTGTTTCGGCGTGCAATCCCTTGTTGAGATCCAACCCAACAGAGGTTTTGGGCCCGTTCGGCCTGCGAGACGGTTGGATCAGGCTGCAGATGGACAGGCCCAAGCAAAAACAAAAACTACAGAAGCAGAACAGATCCTAAAAAAAAAAAGAGTAGCCGACCGGGCTCCATGTTGGTATTGCCAAGTCAGCTCGCAGCAGAATCAGGAGACGAGGATAAGCCTATCCAGAGCAGGCCACGTGGCACCCTCCCTATGGGTCTCTCGGCCATCTTCGCGCCATGCGGGGCGGCCACAACCTCCCAAACAAATCCCAAATCCTCAGCACGATACGATCCACCGGATTAAGTTTGTGCACGTACGCACGCACGCACTGGGACACCAGTGACCAACAACAGTGCGCGCGCCATGGCCTCCCTCGCCGCCGCCGTCTCCGTGCAGCCCGTGGCCGTGAAGGGCCTCGCCGGCAGCTCCATCTCCGGCAGGAAGCTCGCCGTCGCCAGGCCGTCGGCCCGCGCCGCCTGCCGCTCCACCCACAGGGCCGCCGTGGTGGCCAAGTACGGCGACAAGAGCGTCTACTTCGACCTCGAGGACATCGGCAACACCACCGGGCAGTGGGACCTCTACGGCTCCGACGCGCCCTCGCCCTACAACCCGCTCCAGGTGATGCTTCCAATTCATTCAATTTCCTGCAGTTAGAGTTACTTGCGCAAACTCAACTTGTTTGGGTTGATCTGATCTCTTTCTGCGTTCGATCTTCACGTCACCAGAGCAAGTTCTTCGAGACGTTCGCGGCTCCGTTCACCAAGAGAGGCCTGCTGCTCAAGTTCCTGCTGCTGGGCGGCGGCTCCCTGCTGGCCTACGTCAGCGCGTCGGCGTCGCCGGACCTCCTGCCGATCAAGAAGGGACCCCAGCAGCCGCCGCAGCCGGGCCCGCGCGGCAAGATCTAAGCTCAGCTCCTCTATTTGCATTGCATGGTCTAGTAGTAGCTTGCTTTGTACTGCTAGCTCCGGTCGGTCGCGCACTCGCCGTGGATCATCATCCCTGCCTGTTACGCTGTTCATAACTTGGTATATTTGTGGTGCTGGTATCGTGTACTCTTTGGCATACTATTAAAAGAGTCTTTTACCTGTGTGCCATTATAAAATATCACAATTCCTTCTATACTATTGGAAAAATAAAAAATGGTGTTGCGTTTGCGTGCCTCATGTAACCTGCGGATAATATTGTTTTTTATATCAACCAAGTATGTATAGTATAGACGACTTTATTATAGATATTTGGAGAAAATATCCATGAATACATCCACAGTTGTGTAAATTTTATTTTAAGAAAAAAAATGGTCCAGTCACCCATCTGTAAATACATTCACCTCTTCATTGAACAGGATAGATAAAATGTGAGCCCAAAAATTGTCACGCCGCAAAAAAAAAAGATTAATACGAACCTCAACCTGAAGCTATACAATTATACAAATCTTAGGTCGTGTTTGGCGCTGCTTCACCTCTAGCACCACATAAGTCGGAGCTGAAGCTGAAGCATCAAAATCATGACTCCACCTCTAGACTCCTCCACCCAGAAAATTACCAAGCATTATATTTTGCATACACGCGAAGGACCACGTGCCATCACAAATATAATGAGCATGCTACATAAGACGATGCCGCTACCTACGTGCTCTAGGAGCAACTAACAACCTTTTTACGAAAAGTCGGCAAGAGTTTCACCAGGCTAATTGATTAGGGGGGAAAAAAAGCTACATGACTTTGATTTTATTTGGGGTCTTGGAAAACAGCAAGCTGCATTTTGTCTGCGTTCCAATGATGCAACAAATTAAAATATCCATCTATTATAAATTATAGCAGCTGACTTTGACTTGCTGCTAAGTCAAATTTCTTTGATTTTTTGAACAAGTTTATAAAAAAATACATAAATATCTGAGTTTTATTAACCTGTTTTAAGGCCAACAAAGAAAGATTATCCCCCACCTGGATTCATACATTCATAATCGGCCCAATACCAGCCCACGTGATGCTGAAACAATTTTATAAAGTTTTGATGAATTTGAACGTTATACATTGCCACCCTAAAAATAGAACACCACAGTTTCGTTGGTTGCCTCTCGTCGCTCTCCGGCAATAGACATTACCACGGCATCACCTAGTGAAGAGTGTCGAAGCCTGGGCCTTCCCACAGAAGACCACATCGTTCCGACAGTTGCTAGCAGCAAAGAGTCATGAATGTGCTGAGGAGGTGTTCATGCAGTGTGGGTTTCATGTCCAGGCTTCGAGACTCTCATGTAGACTAGTTTATCTATATGAAACTTGGATCATCTATATCTTTATTTATATTTTATCGTGTCAACATATTTTGCTAAGTTGTTAGCTTATTTAATGCCTATAAAAACCTCATATGAAACTCTCGTTACGATTGGCCTTAGAAAATGTGAGGGGGAGGGGGACAACTGATGTAGTTTAGGTTGCCAATGCCCAAATCCATCGACACAAGAACTTGTAGCCATTACCAGAAGGGCACAACAATGTCACAACCACCGATGATGTGCGCAACGATCTCGTTGGTGCGCTCACATAATTCACATATGGGGTTGTCTAGAATCTTCTTCCGATGCAGATTGACTTAGCACTAGATCCACTGCAATGCTAATAACCAGATGAAGAATTGTACTCTTGGAGGCATGGGATTCTTCCAGATAAATTTTGCAGTTGGGTTGGGTTCATCATCCACAGCTTTGAGCAGTTTATACAACCTTGACTGTGGCTAACTTCCCTGGCGTAACATTGAATAGGTTGAGTCTACAATCCGGTGATTTCGACAACGTAACCCCAACTATCATCATCAAATTATCCATGGTATGTATTTGAATGGTATATTTATTTAGATTTATAAATGCAACAACGCTTGCTTGTGGATTGGTCTATATGACAGTGTCTCCCATTGGTGTCTGTTTGTTGTGATGTGGCGGTTGCGGCCCTCTACTTTGTGGGGTTGTTTGGGTAGGGGTGGGTGGACTATCGGGCAAAGGCCTTGCTCAACTCCCTGCTGAGGTTGGCAATAGTGTCGCCTTTGGTGCCATGTTCCTTGTTGGAGACATTGCTATGAAGTTCCCTCCGCTTTCGGGTTTTAGGTTGAAAACCTTGTGCCAGATATCCAATCTATGTTGTTGACAGTCTACAGATGTCAGTTCCCTCCCTAAATCATCGCTTAGGGCTTTGGATCTATCGTTCCACATGGGGAATGGGTGTATCCCAAGTAGCCCTAAGAGGAACCCCCACCCCTTCTTTCATAATGTTATGGTGTGCTGGGTTTTTATTTGCTAGTCATGTGGTGGTTTTGCCAGTTCTGCGTTGTTGTCATAGTTCTGTAGTCGTAATTTATCTTTAGGTGGGAGTTTATTGTTGTGATGGTTTTATAATTAGTTGTTGTATATGTTGCCTCTTCTCTATTAATATACGCCCAACAAATTCTTGTCAATCGTTGCTTGAAAGAAAAACCTGGAAGCTTAGGACATAGCCGTGCAAAACTCCATTTGCTAGCTATTGTTGTACAGCTCCAAATTTTATACAGCTCTTGCATATGAACCAGAAAGATTTGAGTGAAGCCCTTTCTCACCATTTGAAGCTAGAAGCTCGTATGAGCCTTCAAGTGACCAAGCAATGCTTTACCAAAAAAAATATTGTTCTTTTCTTTTGTGAACTCCTTGTATTCCACTCCGAATTTTGTAGCTTTCTTCTATCGACAAATGAGAGCTGTTAGATATAATATGGGCTTGGTTCATTAAAATATTTAATAAATCAAATAAAACTCTATGGTCCGAATAATGCACAATAAATGGTTTAGTACCATACGAGAATTTAACTGAAGGTTAACTCAACTTAATTGATTGGTTGATGACCGGTTAATTTGAGAAGTTGAGGAAAGCATAGAAGATTGGGCATGGCGGGCGGGCGTGGCTTTAATTTTGTCACTCTCTCTCTCGGTGTGATGAGGGAAGTTATCAAAACAGGGGCTTAATTATAGGAGTTTATCCTAGCCCTTTCCTCTCCCGACTCTCCGTCTAATCCTAGTCGGCGGCATAGAGGTGTCTGGCCTCCTTTCCGTATATACAGAGAACTCAAGCTTTCAGTTGATCGTATTGAACATATCACATATCCAGCAGCAGCAAAAGAGTTCTTCCATTCTGTCTCCTGCGCGCACACGAGATGGAAGAGTAGAGCCTCCGGAACATCTCCGTCCAGAGAGTTCACCTGCTCGGGTGAAGGGTGGTCATCACGCTTTTAGGGAGTGCCGTCGGCGGCACGACTACTCGCCTCCATTCCTTCCTGTTTCCGGCGGCGCTGGTGATCGTCTTCTTCCTGGCGACCTCTTCACGGCTTCTAATCGGCACTGCATCGAGCGGGATGACTACTTTGACAAAGCACCATGTCGATTACGGGTGCTTCCGGCTCAGCCGCTAGGTATAATCTCGTCAAACGTCTTGTTAATTTCTTTGTCGAAATCATGATCTTGTTGTTTTGTGTTAACAGTATGATAGACATGTTTTATTTGAGAGATAATACTTATCATGTTTTGCTGGTTAGCACTATGATTTTTTTTATGATGATAATATGGTTAAACAAGCACATGTATGATGTCATGATTACTTTGGTCACACCATTTTATGGATTGAATTAAACGTGAATTTGCTTAGATTTCTAACATTCCAAAAACGTGATTATAGGCAATTTTTATCTGTTGGCTTTGCGGGTTTGCTACCAACGCCATTTGAGGGCACTCATTACCCGAGATAGCGCCAGAAAACTATTCTATGGTTGTCCTCTATGCGTTGCTTTTATGTGGTGCTTGAGCAGTCTGTTGGTGTGCAAAACGTTGATGAGTAACGTGCATTTGATCATGATGACACCACTTGCAAGGTTGCTTTATTGAGCATTATTGAAGATTCCCTCATTGATGCATAGGTGCATATGCCGACTGGTAAGGCCATGTGGGAGGCACTTGAGGCCCGCTATGGTGTTTCTGATGCCGGTTTTGAGCTATACGTCATGGAGCAGTTCCATGACTATCGGATGATTGAGAATCATCCTATAGTCGAACGGCTTATGAAATACAAACACTAGTGAAGCAATTTGAGTTGTTTGGGTGTGCTCTTCCTGACAAGTTTATGGCAGACTGCATGATTGCAAAGCTGCCACAATCTTGGACTAATTTTGCCACTTCTCTGAAACACAAGAGGCAAGAGTTCAGCACCGCTGAACTTGTTGGGACTATAGATGTTGAAGACAAGGCTAGAGCAAAAGATGTCAAAGGCAAGAAAGTCACTGAGGGGAGTTCTAGCGCACATGTGGTGCAAAAGAACCGCCCTAAACCACAGAAGAAGAAATTTCAGCAAGAGCTTAAGCAAAAGCCTACCACTCCTTTCAAGAAGGATAAGAAGATGATGAACAAGGAAAAGATGAATTGTTTCACCTGTGAAAAGACTGAGCATTTCTCTAGGTAGTGTCCTGAGGCTAAGTGAAAGCCTCCTCCTCCATAGAAATCAGCCAACACCGTTGAGACTGAGGCAGCTACACCTGGGTATGGTAATTTATGACCTTCTGTTTTTTTCAGTTTGTTATATCACCTAATTGGTGGGTTGATACCGGTGCTAATATTCATGTGTGTGCTGATATTTCCTTATTTTCTTTCTACCAGGCAGGGCGGGCTGGCTCCTTGTTGATGGGGAACAGGGCGCGTGCGGCTATTCGTGGTGTTGGTATGGTCGATTTGAAGCTCACTTCGGGAAAGACCGTGCAGCTCAAGAACGTGCATCATGTCCCCTCAATAGAAGAACTTGATTAGTGGCTCCTTGTTGTGTCGTGATGGTTATAAACTAGTGTTTGAGTCTAATAAGTGTGTTATTTCTAAGTTTGGAACATTTGTTGGTAAAGACTATAAGAACGGAGGCTTGTTCCGCTTGTCCTTGGTTGATACTTGTTCTAAATCTGTGAACCATGTGGTTGGTAATGTTGAAACAGATATTTGGCATTCGAGATTATGTCATATTAATTTTGGTTGCATGTCTCGCTTAGCTGGTTTAAATTTAATTCCTAAATTTAATGTGTTCAAAAGTTCAAAGTGCCATGTGTATGTTGAAGCAAAACAACCTCGCAAGCCTCACAAGGCTGCTATGGCGAGGGAGTTGGCACCTCTTGATTTAATTCATTCTAATATATGTGAGATGAATGGAATATTGACCAAAGGTGGTAAGATGATTGTACTCAATTTTGCTATGCGTATCTAATAAAAACTAAAGATAAAACATTACATTATTTTAAAATCTATAAAGCTGAGGTAGAGAATCAACTTAAGAAGAAAATCAAACGTTTGCGGTCTGATCGTGGGGGAGAGTATTTCTCTAATGAATTTTCTAAGTTCTACGCTGTGCACGGAATAATTCATGAGAGGACACTACCATACTCACCATAGTCTAATGGGATTGCTGAGAGAAAGAACCACACTCTAACTGATTTGGTGAATGCCATGTTGAAGACTGCTGGTTTATCTAAGGAATAGTGGGGTGAAGCTATTTTGACTGCGAGTCATGTCTTAAATAGAGTGCCTATAAAGAAGAAAGAAATCACACCATTTGAGGAATGAGAGAAAAAGAGATTAAATCTCTCTTATCTGTGCACTTGGGGTTGTTTGGCAAAAGTGAACGTGCCAATAAACAAGAAGCGAAAGCTTAGACCAAAAACTATGGATTGTGTCTTCCTTGGCTATGCCACACACAGTGTTGGCTATAGATTTTTAATAATAAATTCTAGTGTTCCTGAGATGGCTGTTGATACAATCATGAAATCTAGAGATGTAACATTTTTTGAAGATAAATTTCCCATGAAAATTAATACACCTGACATGTCTAGTAATGATTCTATTTTTGTTCCTAAATCTCATGAACCGGTAATACACGCTAATGATGAGACCAAGGAGAAATTCCTGAGGAGGAAATAATACAGTCACTCGAAAGAGTAAAAGAGAGAGGGTTGTAAAATTCTTTAGTGAAGACTTTATTATATACCTTGTGGATGACACTCCCACAACCATTGCTGAGGCATATTCCTCTTTTGACACTGACTTGTGGAAGGAAGCGATGAAAAGTGAGATGAATTCTATTATGTCAAATGGGACTTGGGAAGTGGTTGATCATCCTTATGGATGTAAACCTGTGAGGTGTAAATGGGTGTTTAAAAAGAAGCTGAGGCCTGATGGTACTATTGAGAAGTACAAGGCAAGGCTAGTGGCTAAAGGCTATACACAAAAGGAAGGTGAAGATTATTTTGACACTTACTCACCTGTTGCCCGATTGACGACCATTCGTGTGTTACTATCCTTGGATGCCTCACACGGTTTTCTCATTCACCAGATGGATGTTAAGATGACTTTCCTAAATGGCGAGCTTGAGAAAGAGATCTATATAGATCAGCCTGATGGATTTGTTACAAAAGGTCATGAGGGTAAGGTGTGTAAGTTGCTAAAATCCTTGTACGGCCTGAAGCAAACCCCAAAGTGGTGGCATGAGAAGTTCGATAAGACTTTAACATCAGCTGGATTTGCAGTGAATGAAGCTGATAAGTGTGTATATTACCGGTATGGTGGTGGCAATGGTGTCATCTTGTGTTTGTATGTGGACGATATCTTAATTTTTGGCAATAATGTTGATGTGATTAAAGAAGTGAAAGATTTTATGTCAAATAATTTTAAGATGAAAGACTTAGGTGAGGCTGATGTTATTCTTAACATTAAGCTATTAAGAGAAGAAGAAAATGATAGGGTTACTCTTGTACAATCTCACTATGTAGAAAAAGTGCTAAAACATTTTGGGTACTATGATTGTGTACCCGCTCCAACTCCTTATGACCCAAATGTAATATTGAGGAAAAATCATAGAATTTCAAGAGACCAATTGAGATATTCTCAAATAATTGGTTCTCTCATGTATTTGGCTAGCGCCACTAGGCCTGATATCTCGTTTGCTGTGAGCAAACTAAGCCGATTTATCTCAAATCCGGGAGATACTCACTGGAGTGCTCTTGAGAGAGTACTGCGCTATCTGAAAGGAACAATGAGTTATGGCATTCATTTTACCGGGTATCCAAGGGTACTGAAGGGTTATTGTGATGCTAATTGGATTTCTGATGCTGATGAGCTGTATGCCACGAGTAGATATGTGTTCCTGCTTAGAGGTGGTGCTGTTTCCTAGAAATCTTGCAAGCAGATTGTCTTAACGAAGTCTACAATAGAAGCAAAACTGACAGCATTGGATACCACTGGCGCTGAAGCTAAGTGGCTTCGTGAACTCCTTATGAATTTACCGGTTGTGGAGAAGCCTATACCAGCTATTTTTATGAACTGTGGCAACCAAACTGTGATAACAAAGGTGAACAATTCTAGGGACAACATGAAGTCTACGAGGCATGTGAAGAGGCGTGTAAAATCTGTTAGAAAATTGAGAAACTCCGGAGTAATTTCATTGGACTATGTTCATACATCTAAGAATCTGGCAGATCAGTTTACTAAGGGTCTGTCACGTAATGTGATATAAGGTGCATCAATGGAGTTGGGCTTGAGACCCACTCGAAGACACTCTATAGTGGTAATCTGTCCTTTGTGATCGGAGATCCTGTGAATTAGGATGGTGAAACAAGCTAGTGGATAACTGAGGGAGAGACTCCTTAGAATAAAGTCTAGCTCATTTGAGATGCACCGTCTCTCCAATATTGTAAGGGAGGTTGATTAAGTTCTTAATGTGATCCGAGTGGCTTGGTTAAGCAGGGATGTTGTCCTACAGGACATCCTATAAGGAACACACCTATATGAGTTTAATTGCTAGTCACAATCTATGAGATGTGGGTAATCTCTAGATACTCATGAAAAGGCCATGAAGTACGACTTATATGCTTCAAACAGAGGGATGCTCTTTGCAGCCTAATATCAGTTAAGGGTTCTAATGAAACCCATCTCACGCAAAATTGTCAATTCAAGGCTTAGTCCATTGTTCAGTTGTGGTTGAGTGTAGCTATTACTCTAGATGGATGTTCAACTTAACAGTTGTCGGGTACCCGAATTAGGGGTACCCAAATCCGACGATTAAAGAAAACCAACCTCTGAGACATCCGCGCCCTAAAAATCACATCAAAGCTCCACCTACATGGAAACGCTGTGCTCGGTCTGCACATATGTGGTTGCGCTAGCCTCCCTCGACTACATTCCGACTCGAATGAGGCCCGCTCAACTAGAAGCCTCGACCCTAGAAATTCTCCGACTCGCACGACCCAGGGTCAAATTGGTCGACCACCCCTCTTTTTTACCTACTCATTGACAAGACATTTAATGCAACCACTCCTGTCAACGTGGATACAACGCCATCGACGTGGGAGCAGCGCCTGCGTCTAATCACGCTTTTCTACTGAAAGCATCTAGGCCCCGAGGTTTGGTTTCGGCAATTGATGACAACGCCTTGTTACCATGACTAACGTGTGTTTTGCAGAAACTTTGGTAAGTTAGGTCATGGAGGTTTGAACTGCTTTGGGCACCATGGTATTCATGCCCCTTGATGGAAATCGTTTCGGTTTTTAAAAGAGTGACGTCAAGATTAAGGACGGTTAGTTCCGGATGTCAAGGTGTTGAGAGACATTTGGAATAGTCGTTAGGATCTTCGTTTTTCTCTTTTGGCCGTACTATGAAGGGGGGCATGAGCGGGTAGCTTGACCTAGGCGAGTCCTATGTTTAGGTGTGGTGCACACTTGTTAAACTTGGCGCTAGGCAGCTCTAGAATAGCTCAAAGTTCAGTTGGGAGCAACTTGGTTCAAGTTGTGACGCTTTGCGGAAAGTTTCGGGTCTTTTTCCAGTGACCGGACGCGGTCCTCGGCATGACCGGACGCGTCCGGTCAGTTCAGTTCCGCGACTGGGGTTTCAGCTCTGAGCACCGGACGCGGTCCTCGCGAGGACCGGACGCGGTGGTCAGAAGTCAACACGTGTCACTTTAGGGAAACACCCGATCGGACGCGACCTGGGTGTGATCGGCGCGTCCGGTCATAGTCCAGTAAGGTCCTAAAACGACCGGACGCGTCCGGTCATCACCCATCGGACGCAGTAGCGCGTCCGGTGCGAGTACAGTAAGCTCCACGCACGATCGGACGCGTCCGGTCACCCCTGACCGGTGCGTCCGGTCATCTAGGTGTTTTTCAGTTTTTTGACCGTTACGAGCGACCGGCGCGTCCGGTCAGTACGACCGGCGCGTCCGGTCAGCTCGAGTTTTGCTGAGTCAGCAGGTAACGGTTCGTTTCGTCTGTGGGGTGTATAAATACATCCCCACCACCTCTTTTAGAGGTCTCTTGCTCATTTGATCAGCTGATAAACACTTTTGAAGTGCAAGGTAGTGCAAGAGCACTAGTGAGGATAGAGATTTGAGAATCAAAGCTTGAGAGTTCCTCACTAGCGATTAGAGAGTAACAAGTGTGCATCCACTTTCTCATTTAGGCTCGTAGAGGTCAAGTGAGAGTTCTAGCTTGTTACTCTTGGTGATCGCCATCACCTAGACGGCTTGGTGGTGATTGGGAGTTTGGTGTACATCCGGCGGAGCTTGTGGATGACCCAACTCATCTTGTGAGCGGTTGTGGGTGATTCACCGCGACGGAGTGTCGAAGAATCAACCCGTAGAGAGCACTTGATCCTTGCGCGGATCAAGGGGGAGCGACACCCTTGCGCGGGTGCTCCAACGAGGACTAGTGGAGAGTGGCGACTCTCCGATACCTCGGAAAAACATCGCCGTGTTCCTTGCCCCTTTACATTCAAGCACTTACTTTCTCGTATTTACTTACATTGCTTGTTTACATTCCTAGACTTGCCATGCTAGACTAGGATTGGAAACTAGGGTGCAAAACTTTGTATCGGTAGACTCTCTAGGAACACAAGTAGACACTAGGGGTGAATTCCAGCTTGTAGGATTTATTCCTTGCTTTTATTTTTAGAAAAGCCCAATTCACCCCCCCTCTTGGGCATCTTGATCCTTTCAATTGGTATCGGAGCCGTGTTGCTCTATTTTTAGGCTTTACCGCCTAGAGCAAGATGTCTAATGGGGAAGGACCACCTCCCACTTTTGAGGGAGACGATTTTCCATATTGGAAAATTCGTATGGAGGCGTACCTCGAAGCCATAGATGTTGGGTGTCTTAGAGCCGCAACCGAAGGGCTTCCCCCCATAAGGGATCCCGCTAACCCAAGTGGTGACGAGGAGAAGTACGACCGGTGGAATGCAAAGGCCAAAAATGCACTCTACCGGGGCTTAGGCAAAGATATCTTCAATCGCGTGCGCAATGCAAAGAACGCTCATGAATTGTGGGAAAATCTTTGTGCTCTCCATGAGGGAACTAAGAGTGAGCGTGAGGAACGCTATCACATAGCCTTAAAGAAAATTAATTCTTTTGAGATGCTTCCCAAAGAAAGTGCTAATGACATGTACACTCGCTTGAATGTTCTTGTAGAGGACCTCAATGCTCTTGGGCTCACCAAAATGAGTCAATCGGATGTTGCAAGGAAGATCTTGAGTGTGCTTCCCGTTGAGAAGTATGGACATATTGTCACCGTGCTTCACCAAAGTGATCTTTCCACCGCAACACCAACGCAAGTTTTGGGGAAAATCAATGCTCATGAGATGTACATGCATATCACTTCGGAAGAGGGCTCATCATCTTCCAAGAAGAAAGACTTGGCCTTCAAAGCTAGTCATGACAAGAAGAAGATGAAAGGCCAAGTCATGATGGTGCAAGAAAGCTCAAGCGATAGTGATGTTGATGATGAATCACTTGCACTCATGGTGAGAAAGACCACCAAGATGTTAAAGAAGCTTAACAAGAGTGGCATCAAGTTCGATGGCAAGAAGAAGAAATTCTTCACAAGTAGCAAGAGAAAGCCAATCTCGGAGATGGATTGCTACAATTGTGGTGAACTTGGTCATCTAGCTCATCAATGCCCTAGACCACCAAAAGACAAGTACAAGAACAAAAACAAGGGCAAGAAAAATGATTCAAGTGATGAAGAAGAAGAGAAGAAAAGGAACAAGCCATACAAGAAGAAGGATGGCAAAAAGAAGGAGTTCCACAAGAAAAAGAAGGGAGGAAAGGCATACATTGTTGGTGATTGGCTCACCGACATTGAATCATCATGTGAGTCCTCCGAAGATGAAAGCAATGATGAGAAAGAGAAGGTTGCCGCATTTGTGATGGGGCCATCATCTTCACCAACATCTTCATCACCACCTTCACCACCTCCTTCACCATCATCGTCCACTACTCACCTATGCCTTATGGCCAAGGGTGAACGAAAGGTACAAAACCATGATAGTGATGATGATGACGATAGTGATAGTGATGATGAATATGACTCACCTTCTTATGATGAACTTGTAAAATTGTTAAACAAATACACTAAAATCATAAGAAGAACTAGAAGTGAAAATGATGATCTTCAAAATGAAAATGAATCACTCTCATCAAAGCTTGAAAATATTCAAAAGACTAGTGGTGAGTTTAGAGTTCAAAATGAAGTGATGTCTTCCACTCTCAAGGAACTCAAAACCTCCTATAAAGAGCTTAAAGATCAACATGATAAACTTGAGAAGAAGCATGATGAGCTCATCACTAGACACAATTCTCTAAAGGACAAATATACCACATTAAAAATTGATTATGATAGTCTTGTGGTTGCTAATGAACTTGCTCTTGAGACACATGATGTTACTAACCATGTTGTTAAGTGTGATATAGCTACATCATGTGATGACTTGATCATTGAAAGCATTGAGCGAGGTTCTAGTAGCAAAGGCAAGAGTGTGGTTGAGTCAAGCAACCATGATGATTATGCCAAGATTAAGAGTGAAAATGAGAAGCTTGCAAGTGAGAACAAGAAACTAAAAGGTTTGATGGCTCTTGAGAAGCAACCAACAAATGAGTCACTCATTGAAGAAAACAAAAAGCTCAAGCAAGAAAAAGAGCATCTCAAGACCGGCCTAAGCAAGTTCACAAGAGGCCAACATTTGCAAAGTGAGCTCCTCATGAACACCGTAATGAAGATGGATAGAAGTGGTATTGGGTACTTGGCAAATCAAGAGAAGAAAGCAAAAGCTCAACAACAACAAAGCAAGTCAAAGCCCAAGCCAAAGAGATGTGTTGAGTGTGGTCAAGAAGGTCACTTTGCTCATGAATGCAAAACTCCACCACCACAACCCTTGCCCAAGCATGCTAGACCCTTCGCTTTCAATGCTCATTATATGCTAAGAAAAGATTCAAATGGAAAGATGAAAGTCATGTTTTTGGGTCCCCCAAACAAGAGTAGGCCAAAGAAAATATGGGTTGCCAAGTCACTAGTGGATAAAGTCAAGGGCCCCTCTCAAGTTTGGGTCCCAAAACAAAAAGCTTGATCTCTTGTGTGTAGGTGAACTACAAGACCGGTGGAACTCATTGGGTTATTGATAGTGGTTGCACTCAACATATGACCGGTGATCCTCGTATGTTCACTACCATTGAAGAGAATAGTATATGTCAAGAGAAGATCACATTTGGGGATAATTCAAAGAGCAAAGTCAAGGGCATAGGCAAGATTGCAATATCACATGATCACTCACTCTCAAATGTGCTTTATGTTGCTTCATTGAGTTTCAACTTGTTGTCCGTTGGGCAACTTTGTGACCTTGGCTTCCAATGCTTGTTCACACCAAATGAAGTGGAAGTTTCAAAGATAGATGACAAGCAAGTGATATTCAAAGGCTTTAGATACAATAATCTTTATCTTGTTGACTTCACCTCCGAAGATGCAAATTTGATGACATGTTTGTTCACCAAGACCTCACTTGGTTGGCTTTGGCATAGGAGGCTTGCTCATGTTGGAATGAACACTCTCAACAAGCTATTGAAGAAAGAACTAGTGAGAGGATTGAAGGATGTGAAGTTTGAAAAGGACAAACCTTGTAGTGCATGTCAAGCGGGCAAACAAGTTGCAAACACTCATCCAACCAAAGCTTTCATGTCAACTTCAAGAGTGTTAGAACTTCTACACATGGATTTGTTTGGGCCTACAACATACAAGAGCTTGGGTGGTAATCTCTATTATCTTGTGATAGTGGATGATTACTCAAGGTATACATGGACTTTCTTCCTTCATGATAAATCCGAAGTGGCAAATTGCTTCAAGAAGTTTGCAAAGAGAGCTCAAAATGAATTTGAAGTCAAGATAAAGAAGATTAGAAGTGACAATGGGAAAGAATTTGACAACACCAACATTGAAGCTTATTGTGATGAAATTGGAATCAAGCATGAGGTTTCTTCAACCTACACTCCTCAACAAAATGGTGTAGTTGAGAGAAAGAACCGAACTTTGATCACCCTTGCAAGAACAATGCTAGATGAGTACAACACTCCGGAGAAGTTGTGGGCCGAGGCAATCAACACCGCATGCTATGCTTCAAATCGCCTCTTCCTACAAAAGTTTCTTGGCAAGACCCCCTATGAGTTGCTCAATGGCAAGAAGCCGGACGTTTCCTTCTTCCGGGTGTTTGGTTGCAAATGTTACATCTACAAGAAGCGTCAACACCTAGGGAAGTTTCAAAGACGTTGTGATATTGGCTTTCTTGTTGGTTACTCATCAAAGTCCAAAGCATATAGAGTATTTAACCATGCCACCGGTTTGGTTGAAGAAACATATGATGTGGAATTTGATGAATCTAATGGCTCCCAAGGAGCAATTGAGAATTGTGATGATGTAGGTGATGAACCCTTGAGGGAGGCCATGAAGAACATGCCCGTGGGAGACATCAAGCCAAAAGATGATGATGACGATGTACAAATTGTTGATCCACCATCTTCATCACGTGTGCCTCAAGATGATAACAAGAATGAGAGAGTTGAAAATGAAGACACTCATGTCTCTCATGAACAATCCGAGGCACAAGCTCAAGATGTTGATGCTCCTCATCCACCTCCTCAAGTGATTGATAAAAGAAATTCACCACTACTTCAAGCACATCCACAAGATCTCATCATAGGGAGTCCTACAAAGGGAGTAATGACTCGATCTCAAAAGCTAGCTTCTTTTGTTGAACATCACTCTTTTGTCTCTTGTGTTGAACCTAAGAATGTAGAAGAAGCTCTTCAAGATCCGGATTGGGTGATTGCAATGCATGAAGAGTTGAACAACTTCACCCGAAATCAAGTATGGACACTTGAAGAGCATCCCAAAGGTGCAAGAGTCATTGGAACCAAGTGGGTGTTCCGAAACAAGCAAGATGACCAAGGCATAGTGGTGAGGAACAAGGCAAGACTAGTTGCAAAGGGGTTCTCTCAAGTTGAAGGTCTTGATTTTGGAGAAACCTTTGCACCCGTTGTAAGACTTGAAGCCATTCGTATCCTCCTTGCTTATGCATCACATCATGATATGAAACTATATCAAATGGATGTGAAAAGTGCATTCTTAAATGGCTTTATAAATGAACTAGTCTATGTTAATCAACCTCCCGGGTTTGAAGACCCTAGATATCCTAATCATGTTTATAGGTTGTCCAAGGCGTTATATGGGCTCAAGCAAGCCCCTAGAGCGTGGTATGAACGCCTTCGGGACTTCCTCATTGAGAAGGGCTTCACCATTGGGAAGGTCGACACCACACTATTCACCAAGAAGTTTAATGGGGAGATCTTCATTTGTCAAGTATATGTTGATGATATTATCTTCGGATCAACAAATGAAGATTATTGCAAAGAATTTGGTGAATTGATGTCAAAGGAATTCGAGATGTCAATGATTGGTGAGCTCACATTCTTCCTTGGCTTTCAAGTAAAGCAAATGAGAGAAGGGATTTTCATCTCTCAAGAAAAGTATACCAAGGATCTTCTCAAAAGATTCAAGATGGAAGAATGCAAACCAATCAAGACCCCAATGCCATCAAATGGACATCTCGACCTAGATGAGGGAGGTAAACCGGTTGATCAAACTCTCTACCGTTCTATGATTGGTAGCTTGTTATACCTTACCGCATCTAGGCCCGATATCATGTTTAGTGTGTGCATGTGTGCTCGCTTTCAAGCATGCCCTAAAGAACCTCACCTAAGTGCCGTAAAAAGAATCCTAAGATATCTTAAGCTCACCCCAAGCATTGGTCTTTGGTATCCCAAAGGAGCTAGATTCCAACTAGTTGGCTATTCCGATTCGGACTATGCCGGTTGCAAGATTGATAGAAAAAGCACATCCGGAGGGTGCCATTTGCTTGGAAGATCTTTAGTATCTTGGTCATCTAAAAAGCAAAATAGTGTGGCTTTGTCCACCGCCGAGGCGGAATACATTGCCGCGGGGGCTTGTTGTGCACAAATCCTATATATGAAACAAACCCTCCTAGACTATGGAATTGTTCTTGAAAAGGTGCCACTTTTATGTGACAACGAAAGTGCCGTTAAAATTGCTAACAATCCGGTACAACACTCACGCACCAAGCACATTGATATCCGCCATCACTTTCTAAGAGATCACGTTGCTAAAAATGATATATCACTAGAAGGTGTAAGAAGTGAAAATCAATTAGCGGATATCTTCACCAAACCTTTGGATGAGGCAACCTTTTGTAGGTTAAGAAGTGAACTCAATGTGCTTGATTCTAGCAACTTTAAAAAATGAGCGTGTGTTGTCTCCTGCATTGCATTGTATAATATGCCATGTTTATTTTATTGCAATGCATTTAGGGCTTGGCTAACACGGTTACGATAACCCTCCTTTGGAGGAGTGAAAAAGCCTAACCGTGGATCAAACTTGACAAGCATTCTAGTTTTACCTTCTTATTGCATTGCATTTGCATGGTTGTTCGCTTGTCGTTTCTTTTCGGTTAAGCTTTGAGCAACCTCTGTGTTCATCCATGGATAGAGAGAGCATTTTGACGCTCCTAAAGGTTCAAAAACTCTATTGCATGGCCATACGTTGCTCCTCGGGTGTTTATTGCCTATTTTCTTAAAAATAATACTAGCCTAAGGCAATCTATTTTAAATTTTTTGAGGGTTTGAGTGAGGTCTCTCATTTCATGTTCCAATTGGTGTTTATTTGTGTCTCTTTGGTTTGGAACCTGATTGGGAGAAGTCGCGTCGAAGTTCGGAACAAAGAAGGGCGAAGAACAGTCACCGGACGCTGCACCGGACGCTGCACCGGACGCAGTAGTGCTTCACCACCGCGTCCGGTCTCGGCGTCCAGCAGCGCGTCCGGTCATCCAGGAGACCATCTCCAGATCCAATGATCGGACGCTGCACCAGACGCGCCTCTGTTTGACCACCGCGTCCGGTCCCGGTTACCACCACCGCGTCCGGTCATTCGCGATGATTTCCCGAACTTCCAACGACCGGACTCAGACCGCGTCCGGTCAGTCCGCACCGGACGCGTCAGGTCACTCCAGGAGCTTACTGGAGTATGACCGGACGCTGCACCACCGCGTCCGGTCATATCGACCACCGCGTCCGGTCATCACGTGTCGCGCGGATCTAACTCCTTATAAAACCGTTTCGTCCCCGACCAATCTTTTTCACCCGCCCGAGCTTCCGCCGCCGCCTTGCCCTATCCGCCGATTCGCCGACTCGCCATCACCGCCGGCTCCTCAACTTCTACCCGGCCGCCGGCGACCTTCCGTCGAGCACGCGCCGCCCCCTTCCTCGCCCGCACGCGCTCGTCGCTCGCGCACCGCCGCCCGCTCCCGCGCCGCCCGCAGCTGCTCTGCCACCAACCGCGCCACCGCCGCGCCGCCGTCGCCCGACCGCGCCACCACCGCCGGTGAACCGCGCCCCTGCGAGCCAGCTTCGTCCCCGACATTGGTACGACTCGTGCTTGCCTCCGATCGTTTTTCATCAATCTGCCCTAACCCTAATCCTAACCCTAGGGTTCGTCGGTCGTTCGTTCGTCAACGAGTTTCGTCGCGAGTTGTCTTCTTCGCGAAGAGCTCGTCCGGTGGTTTCGGGAAATCTCGCAATCTAGGTCACCGTCGTCTCGTCGATCTAAGGTAGCTTCGCGTTTCGATTCACTTCGTATCTCACATGCTTGCTATCTCTAGGTTTCCGTACCTTTTAGTTATATATGTGTTTATAGTAGATCTCTCTATTCCGTCTTTGCAGCGAGTCTGTTGTGTGTCAGGGTGAGATCTGTTTGCTAAATCCGAGGCCAAGCCTGCGGATACGGATTGAGGCCAAGCCTCTTGAGTGACAGTTCATCATCTTACAGAGGTTCTCAGTCACTGTGTCAGCATGGTGCGTTGCAAGAACGTTGGTGGTGCTTCTGGTGACGGGAACGACAGTCCTCCTCGTCGGTCTGAGATTGCACGTGGGAAGCGTATCAAGGTCATGGCCAGAAAGAAGAAGAAGACACTTACAGAGGCAGAGATTGCTCAGGCCGTAGCAGATGCAGCAGAGCAGGCAGAGAGAGGTGGCAGGAGCAGTGGCATACGCATAGGCGAGCGTCGCTTTCATCTTGAAGGTCGACAGCTCGGCACAGAGGCCACTGAGGGCACTGAGGATACTAGAGCTACAGAGGATATGTCAGTTGATCCTCCCACAGAGACCACAGAGGCTCCAGAGGCTACAGCAGAGGAGCAGTCAGCTCAGTCTCCAGTACGTCGCCGCTCTACTCGCGCCCGTACTCAGGTGTCTCCTCGGCCAGAGGGTCAGCGACGTGGAGCACGGCCTCCTCCCAGAGCTAGAGGTTCACCCCCGGTCGAGCACTTTGACTTGAGGGGTGCTTCAGCACGTCAGGTGCAGGGGTTGAGGTTCGTGGAGGTCAGTCGGTGGTTTCCACCTGTGAGGGATCCCAGAGCTTCAGAAGGGTTCTATACCCCTCTTCAGGAGGATTTCTACAGAGCTCTAGTTGACAGCGGTATTGCTTTCCGACCACAGAGGGTCTGTCGACTTGAGTCACTAGTCGAGGTTGTGGGAGAGCAGCTACGTCCGCACCTGTCCTTTCTGCCAGGCTTGTCAGATCTTCTTGGACGGACAGGTGCATACTGCGGCACATGGGTCAGAGAGTTTTATGCTTCACTATGGATTGATCCTGCCCATGATTTCATTCACTTTGCATTCCGAGGCCGCGATCACCGCCTATACAGCAGCAGAGTGCGGGAGATTCTCAGACTCCCAGCTTTTGACACAAAGATACATCAGCTGTGTTATGGTCAGACTCCTCCTCCGAGACGCCCTCACGGCGGGACAGTGCCACCTACAGACTTGGTTCGACCCTGCTTCCGTGAGCCTTTTGGCCAAGGGTCTCGTCGCACGCCCGCCAGTTTGACACCACTGGCCAGAGTTTTGGATGCTATAGTCAGACGCACACTTCTTCCCAGACTTGGCTACAGAGAGGGACTGACTCGGATGCAGTTATGGGTTGTTCACCACCTCCTCTCACAGACACAGTTTGATATATGGGATCTCATACTTAGTGAAATGGAGGACACCATAGCTGAGGGCTTCAAGGGTAACCGTCAGCTGCCCTTTGCACACTGGATCTGCTTCATTATCAGATCATCTATTCAGCTGCCAGCAGAGATCCGAGCTGAGATATCAGATACTACCACTGCTTTTCCTGAGTATGATATCCGTCAGCTTTGGACGTCAGTCACCAGAGATCAGGCCCCAGTGCCAGGACAGCGTGTGCGACCTGAGGTTCCTGAGACAGCAGCTGAGCAGGACGCCACAGTTGATGAGCTTGCAGAGGCAGAGCTTGCAGATCTTGACGCTCAGCCTGCTGACCTTCCTGAGGATGGGACATCTGACAGCACTGATGAGGACTACCAGCCCATCCCTAGGTACCGGTCTCCTCGGTCCCACGACCACGAGGCCGGTGGCTCTGGTTCAGCCTCCCGCACAGACCCAGCCATGGTGGCAATTCTTGAGAGGTTGACCCAGGCACAGGAGCAACAGCAACAGCAACAGCAAATACAGCGACAGGCTCAGGACACAGCTGCAGCACTTGCACAGATTCAGGCTCGTCAGGACGAGTTTCAGCGACAGCAGCTTGAGATCCAGAGGCAGCAAGTCGAAATGCAGAGACAGCAATATGAGATTCAGCGACAGACTGCAGCTAGTCAGCAGCAATACTTGGATCTCCTGCGCCACCTAGTCACGGTTGGGGTTCCTCCGCCTACTTCTGTCCTGACTTCTACTTTACCATCTTCTGATCCATCGAGTCAGGGACAGCCAGGTTTCCAGTTCACATCTCCACAACAGCAGGTTCCCCAGTCTTTTCAGTCCCCGAGTTTCACTCCTATTCACACGGGGTTTACACCATCAGACCAGCCTCGCCCTCACCTCCTGACAGGCACACCTTTCGGTGATTTCAGTGCTACCTACAGCGAGTTGACTGGTCAGCCGACGCCCTCGCATACTACAGTTGCTACTTCTTCAGGGTTGTCAGCTTCAGAGGCAGCTATCCCTCCAGTAACAGGGACTGGTACTACAGAGACTCTACCTTCGTCAGTTGCCTCCACAGATCTTCCTGCTTCTGGCTCGCTACAGGCTCAGGTCACTCAGACGGATCCTATCATTACGACAGTACCTGTTCCTGCCTTTCAGACCCAGACAGTTACACAGCCACATGCTTCATCAGAGGGTCAGCCAGATAGCTCAGATTCCGAGGGCGATTCTCTACACTTCGTGTTCACTCCACGCACCTCGGCACCCGACACGACTCCGTCTGTCCCCCCGTCAGATCCTTAGATTAGTTCTTTTTTTGGCGCTTGGTGCCAAAGGGGGAGAGAGAGTAGTTTCAGGGGGAGTTTTGAGAGAGGTTTTCGTTTTTTATTGTGTGCTTCATTCATGCATCATGTTTTCTTTTCAGTCATTGCATTCGTGTGACATGTCGTTGTGAGATAAAACTTTGAGTTTTAATGTTTCATCCTGTTAGTGTTATCTCTTGTCACCGTTGTTATTTATAGCTCTAAGGTTATGCTTCCGTGCCTTACTCCGATTTTATGAGCTATATCCTTTTGTGTACTAACGTTTTTTGTCTTATCCTATGAGTACACTCTTTTGGCTTGGGACACATAAGCAATCCCTTTCACCTCTTAGCTTATTGCTTGTCGCTTATGTGAACCATGCATGCTCAAAAACCTCAACTCCAATTTTTCATATCTGAGTGTTGTCATCAATCACCAAAAAGGGGGAGATTGAAAGCATCTAGGCCCCGAGGTTTGGTTTCGGCAATTGATGACAACGCCTTGTTACCATGACTAACGTGTGTTTTGCAGAAACTTTGGTAAGTTAGGTCATGGAGGTTTGAACTGCTTTGGGCACCATGGTATTCATGCCCCTTGATGGAAATCGTTTCGGTTTTCAAAAGAGTGACGTCAAGATTAAGGACGGTTAGTTCCGGATGTCAAGGTGTTGAGAGACATTTGGAATAGTCGTTAGGATCTTCGTTTTTCTCTTTTGGCCGTACTATGAAGGGGGGCATGAGCGGGTAGCTTGACCTAGGCGAGTCCTATGTTTAGGTGTGGTGCACACTTGTTAAACTTGGCGCTAGGCAGCTCTAGAATAGCTCAAAGTTCAGTTGGGAGCAACTTGGTTCAAGTTGTGACGCTTTGCGGAAAGTTTCGGGTCTTTTTCCAGTGACCGGACGCGGTCCTCGGCATGACCGGACGCGTCCGGTCAGTTCAGTTCCGCGACTGGGGTTTCAGCTCTGAGCACCGGACGCGGTCCTCGCGAGGACCGGACGCGGTGGTCAGAAGTCAACACGTGTCACTTTAGGGAAACACCCGATCGGACGCGACCTGGGTGTGATCGGCGCGTCCGGTCATAGTCCAGTAAGGTCCTGAAACGACCGGACGCGTCCGGTCATCACCCATCGGACGCAGTAGCGCGTCCGGTGCGAGTACAGTAAGCTCCACGCATGATCGGACGCGTCCGGTCACCCCTGACCGGTGCGTCCGGTCATCTAGGTGTTTTTCAGTTTTTTGACCGTTACGAGCGACCGGCGCGTCCGGTCAGTACGACCGGCGCGTCCGGTCAGCTCGAGTTTTGCTGAGTCAGCAGGTAATGGTTCGTTTCGTCTGTGGGGTGTATAAATACATCCCCACCACCTCTTTTAGAGGTCTCTTGCTCATTTGATCAGCTGATAAACACTTTTGAAGTGCAAGGTAGTGCAAGAGCACTAGTGAGGATAGAGATTTGAGAATCAAAGCTTGAGAGTTCCTCACTAGCGATTAGAGAGTAACAAGTGTGCATCCACTTTCTCATTTAGGCTCGTAGAGGTCAAGTGAGAGTTCTAGCTTGTTACTCTTGGTGATCGCCATCACCTAGACGGCTTGGTGGTGATTGGGAGTTTGGTGTACATCCGGCGGAGCTTGTGGATGACCCAACTCATCTTATGAGCGGTTGTGGGTGATTCACCGCGACGGAGTGTCGAAGAATCAACCCGTAGAGAGCACTTGATCCTTGCGCGGATCAAGGGGGAGCGACACCCTTGCGCGGGTGCTCCAACGAGGACTAGTGGGGAGTGGCGACTCTCCGATACCTCGGAAAAACATCGCCGTGTTCCTTGCCCCTTTACATTCAAGCACTTACTTTCTCGTATTTACTTACATTGCTTGTTTACATTCCTAGACTTGCCATGCTAGACTAGGATTGGAAACTAGGGTGCAAAACTTTGTATCGGTAGACTCTCTAGGAACACAAGTAGACACTAGGGGTGAATTCCAGCTTGTAGGATTTATTCCTTGCTTTTATTTTTAGAAAAGCCCAATTCACCCCCCCTCTTGGGCATCTTGATCCTTTCATCTACTACCCATCCCGGGATGGGCGGTGAAAAAACTGCCACTGTTCACACCACATCAAGCACTATTCTTCGATCGACGCCCCCTCGACTCACAAAATGATATACTCCATGCTCGAGTTTCCTGGGGCTCGGCCTTATCCGTTCCTCAACAACCCCCGTAGCTATGACCCGACCCGGCCTTGACCACCGCCGGTCAACAAAGGAATGATGCCTGTACGTCGACCATAGTAAATCGCACGTCCTCTACAGCGCCAGGATGTCTCGCCGTCCTATCATCCACATCGCCACGACACCCAGGGATGGCCTGCACGCACCAGGGCACATCGCCACAGCAGCACCCACAGTGCCCATCCTGCCTTCTTCTCCAAGACACCCCTAGGGTTTTGTTGTAAGCTTGGGCCCTCTCCTTGTGTCTATAAAAGGGGAGGGCTAGGAGCTCTCAAAGGGGCAAGAAAAACACGAAACCGGTGTCTTCCCCACTTCAGTGAACAACATCTCAAGCAACACACCGCTTTCCTCTTTTCTTAAGACTTGGGACCAGTTCCCTCTGTCACAGCTTGTAACCCCCTACGCAAGCACTCCGGTGCAAGAAAATACAATACTCTCCTCCTCCGCTAGACATAGGTCCTTCTTTGCTCGAACTAGGATAAACCCCCGTGTATTCTCCTTGCATCACCATCCGGATTAGGGAGCACGCGACACAAATTTACTTATCGGTCTAGGGCACTCTCGGTATCGAACACCGACAGTTGGCGTGCTAGGTTGGGGACGCTGCGTGCCAACATCATTTTCCCGCCATTCTTTCGGATGGCTGACCCCGAACGTCCACTCCTACTAGCTATAGTGATCTGGTTTGGGAGCTTGAAGTTCATGTCTCTCGGCTATGACTACGACATGATCCTCCTCTCGCCCAGACACCCAATGGACCATGACTACGAGCTCTCCCAGCATGGGGGAGCGCTGCGCCAGTATCACCGTTCCCACCGGGCTCGAACGGCCAGGCGACGGCATGACCAGCATAGCCATCATCCTCGGTCCATGGAGGGTGATTCAATGATCCGTCCTGGTGTCCCTCGGCCAGATGTCCACACAACATCTCTCATTGAGGACCTACGTGGGATGAGCTTGGCTATGGGTGAGACGCCGGTAGGGTATCCCGTCATTCTGCTGTCCGGTGTGACTCCTCCGGTCAGAGCAAGATCAGATTCCCCGATGACAGAGACAACGCCGCCACGAACATTCCCCTATGGACTGAACATGGCTGCCTAGCAGTACACTTCCTCTGTAAGCACCGATATGAGCGCTTACGAGGAGCTCCCTAGGCACCATCTACGTTCTGTCCACGATCTCATAGCGTCGGCACCGGTTTTTGAGTACCGAGACTCTACAGAGACCCCTGATCCGGAGCCCCATGCGATCGCTTCCTGCCGCTACGACCCTAGGGATCATCGACCTCACATGCATCTATCATATTACTATTTTGGCGCCCTAGACTCCGACTCCGCCGATGACAGCTACGATCCGACTCGCGAATGCTTCCACATCGATGGGGCTATCGCATCGGACTCTAAAGCCAAGGCGGCCATTGAAGGAAGGAACGCCACGCCACCTCACGTTGAGCTCTCTGATGCACAAGACGAAGCCCAATTCCTCAGTGCAGCCCAAGGAGCACAACTTGAGCAGATTCAAGAATTACAAGCCAAGCTCGACGAGGAACGATAGAACTTGTGCCTGCTTTAGCAGACCCTCGAGCGGGAGCACACGACACGTGCACGTGGCAGAGGGGCTCAAGAGAGAGAGCCCGCGATGTTAATCGTTGCATCATCGAGGATCAGGCGAGCGACCCCCTAGTCTTCAATCGAGCTAGCCAAAATGTCGTCACCACCGCCATGCTTCTCCGCAATATGCCCGAGCCATCTACCCTCGAGGCTCGTCGGGCCCATGATGAGATTTGAGGTCTCATCGAGGCTACGGCCCTACAACAGGCCAAGAGTTCTGCCTCGAGGCGCCGCGGGGTTGCATCGGAGCAGCCTGCGGAGCCCTCCTGACAGGAGAAAGAGGCCTCGGTTCACCCCGAGCCCGCGCCACAAGGGAACAAGGCAGCCCCTATCCGTGAACGCATCATCGACAATCGCGAGCCTCGAGACACCCGTAACGACATCAACGAACACCGTGGGTGTAGAGGCGATGACGGTGCATCCTGAGGCTACAACGTGCATAGGGGAGGGCGTTATGACAGCTCGAAGGATCACATCCCATCTCCCGAGCCGTCGGGCCCTCGAGTCTTCAGTAAGACCATCCACAGGACCCAGCTTCTGATCTAGTTTCACCCCCCAACGACTCTCACCAAGTATAACGGCGAGACCAAACCCGAACTTTGGCTCGCTGATTTCCGCTTGGCTTGTCAGTTAGGCGGGGCCACCGATGACCGCGTCATCATCTGACAGCTTCCCCTATTCCTATTAGACACCGCTCGAGCGTGGCTCGAGGACCTCCCACCTGGACAGATCCACAACTAGAGTGACCTGGTGAGGGTGTTCAAAGGGAACTTCAAGGGAACCTACGTGCACCCCGGTAACTCTTGGGACCTCAGGAGTTGTAAGCAGAAGTCGGGCGAGTCCCTCCGTGACTATATCTAGCATTTCTCCAAACAACGCACCGAGCTTCCCAATATCACCAACTCTGACGTTATCATGACTTTTCTCTCAGGCACCACCTACAAAGAGTTGGTCTGAGAGTTAGGCCGCAATACCCCCATCACCACTAACGAATTGATGGATATTGTCACCAACTACGCCACCACGAGGAGGCAGTCGGTGCCATCTTTGGTGGTGACCAAGGTAAGGGGAAGCGCAAGGATAAAGAACCCGAGGGCTTCAACTGGGGAGCCAAAAGGAACAACCGAAAGAAGAAGAACCAGCAAGGCAAGGGCGAAGTCGCGGCTGATGACCTTGTCGCTGCTGCTGACCGCAAGAAGCCTCGAGAACCCCCCCGATGGGGGCATTTTCGATAATATGCTCAAAGAACCATGTCCTTACCATAAGGGACCCACAAATCACAACCTCGAGGACTGCCACATGTTGCGCAGATACTTTGAAAGCTTAGGCATCAAGAAGAACGACAAGAAAGAGGACCCCAAGGAGAAAGATGACGACAAAGACAAGGGGCTTTCCGAGATCCATGACTGCTTCATAATTTACGGGGGACCCTCGACGCGTCTCTCTGCGCGCCAGCGCAAGCGAGAGCGTCGAGAGGTCTTCTCCATATAGCTGGCGACCCCCCTCTTCCTCAACTGGTCTGAAACGGCTATCACCTTCGACCGTGATGGCCATCTGGACCATGTCCCTAACCCTAGAGTCTACCCGCTCGTCGTCGATCCCATCATTGCCAATATGCGCCTCACTAAAGTACACATGGATGGTGGCAGCAGCTTCAACATTATCTACGCCCAGACTCTCAACCTCCTAGGAATCGGGAGGACGCAGCTCCGACCCAGCATCAGGGGCTTTCATGGAGTTGTGCCGGAGAAGCAAGCAAAACCCATCGGGCAGATCGACCTGCCCATCTACTTCGGCACCCCCTCCAACTTCAGGAAAGAGACACTAACTTTCGAGATAGTTAGGTTCCGCGGGACCTACCACACCATCCTTGGACGCCCTTGCTATGCCAAATTCATGGCGGTTCCCAACTACACCTACCTCAAGCTCAAGATGTCGGGCCCCAAAGGTGTTATCACCGTCGGGCCCTCCTATGAACACATTTATGAGTGCGACGTAGAGTGCATCGAGCACGGAGAAGCCATTTTGGAGTCGGTAGCCTTGGCGGCAGACCTCGACGGTTTGGCCAAGGAGATCCCTGATCCCAAATGCCATGCCAACAATTTTGAGCCCATGGAGGACGTCAAGCCTATACCTCTTGACCCCACCAGCCTAGACGGGAGGACGTTGAAAGTCAGCGTCACCCTCGATCCTAAATAGGAAGCAGTGCTCATCGACTTTCTCTGCGTGAATGTCGACAAATTCACGTGGAGTCCCTCGGATATGTCGGGCATACCTAGGGAAGTCATCGAGCACGCCTTGGAGATCCGAGCCGGCTCTAAACGATGAAGCAATGCTTGTGCCGCTTCGATGAGGAGAAGCGCAAGGTCATCGACGAGGAGATCCACAAGCTTTTGGTGGCCAGATTCATCAAGGAGGTTCATCATCCCGAGTGGTTAGCTAATCCTGTGTTAGTTAAGAAAAAGAGTAGTTAAGAAAAAGAGTAGGAAATGGAGGATGTGTGTAGACTATACTAGTTTAAATAAAGCATGTCCGAAAGTCCCCTTTCCTTTACCACGCATTGATCAAATCATCGATTCTACCGCGAGATGTGAAACTCTGTCATTTCTAGATGCGTATTCCGGCTACCATCAGATTAAAATGAAGGAGTCCGACCAGCTTGCGACTTCATTCATCACCCCATTCGGGATGTATTGCTACGTTACTATGCCCTTCGGTCTTTGGAACATGGGGGCTACGTACCAGCGATGCATGCATCACGTTTTTGGGGAACACATGGGCCAACCATAGAAGCCTACGTTGATGACATCATAGTCAAATCCAAAAAGGTCAACAATCTGGTTGATGACCTCAGTATCACGTTCGAATGCCTCAAGGCAAAAAATATCAAGCTCAACCCCGAGAAGTGTGTCTTTGGCGTTCCTCGAGGCATGCTCTTGGGGTTCATCATTTCCAAGCATGGCATCGAAGCCAACCCAGAAAAAATCACTGCAATCTCTAAAATGGGCCCTATCCGAGATCTGAAGGGTGTATAGAAGATCATGGGCTGCCTTGCGGCCCTTAGTCATTTTATCTCGCGCCTCAACGAGAAGGCGCTCTCTCTGTATCATCTCCTGAAGAAATCAGAGCACTTTTTGTGGACCCCCGATGCTAAAGAAGCTCTCACCAGGCTCAAGGCAACATTGACCAAACCTCTGATACTCGTCCCTCTGGCTATAGGAGAATCTCTATTGCTCTATGTCGCCGTGACAACGCAGGTGGTCAGCAGGGCCATAGTTGTCGAGAGGAGGAGGAGGGTCACACGTTGCCCGTTTAGAGACCAGTATACTTCATCAGTGAAGTGCTCTCAGACACCAAGGTGCGCTACCCACAAATCCAGAAGCTGTTGTATGTCATCGTGTTGACACGTCGCAAGCTCTGGCACTACTTCGAGGGCCACCCGGTGACCGTGGTCTCTTCTTTCCCTCTCGGGGAGATAGTCTAGAACCAGGAAGCCTCGGGAAGGATAGCTAAATGGGCGCTCGAGCTCATGGGTGAAACCCTCTCTTATACGCCACGTAAGGCAATCAAATCCCAGGTGCTAGCAGATTTCCTAGCAGAATGGACCGACACCCAGCTGCCTCCCGTTCAGATTAAGGCCAAACTGTGGACCATATACTTCGATGGGTCGTTGACGAAGACAGGAGCAAGCACGGGCCTGCTCTTTATCCCACCCCCTAGAATTCACAAGCGCTATGTGATCCGACTCCACTTTGCTGCCTCCAACAATATAGTCGAGTATGAGGCCCTCGTTAACGGTCTGTGCATCGCTATCGAGCTCAAAGTTCGACACCTCAACGTTCGTCGAGATTCACAGCTCGTGATTGACCAGGTCATGAAGGACTCAAGTTGCCACAATCCTAAGATGGAAGCCTACTGCAAGGAGGTACGGTGCCTTGAGGACAAGTTCCACGGCCTCGAGCTCAATCACGTCGCACGCATACATAATGAGGCTACTGACAAACTCGCAAAAATTGCGTCTAGTCGAACCACGGTCCCACCTAACGTCTTATCAATAGATCTCCATAAAATTTCTATCAACCTTAGAATGACAGAGGGGGTCGACAGTCCATCGCTCGACCTCCCAACTCAGGCGGAAGCCCCCTCAATCGGGGCTGATGTCATGCAGACGAAAGGCTCGACCCAACCAGACGATCTCGAGCCCGATTGGCGCACTCCGTACCTCGACCATCTCATTCGAGGGGAGCTCCCCTCGGACAAGTGTTGACGGTAGATATGTATCATTTTTAACCATCAACATAGCATGAGAAATGATCTAAATATAAATACTATCTAGATATAGGGGTTACACTGACAGAATTCTACGAGTTTTGGTGAATATCTATTTCTGGAGGGGGGTTATCAGGAAATAAGTAAAGGAGACCCACATGTCAGATTTACATAAAGACAAAGGGGCTATACATAACTTTTCTAGAATGTGGAAGATATGAGAAGACTCTAGAAACAAACGGGATACGAAACGGGCCCACAGGTGGGGCGCCCGCCCCTCTCCCTTGGGCGCTCGCCCCCCTCTGGTGGCCCATCAGAGTCAACCTCGTGGATTATGCCTCCACCACCTTAGAGGATCAATAATAATCGTTCATCAAGGTCGGTTTGATCTAAGGGTTGTGGTGCTTCCTAGAGGGCTATATAAGCAAGGCCCCTAACCCTAGGAGAAACCCTAATTCAATCTCAATTCAAATTCATTCATCTCATTCAGAGAAGCCCTAGAGCCACCATCTCAATTAGATCTCTAGATTAGCATAGCTACATAGGATTAGAACTACAAGGAGCCATCGCAGAAGTGGTGAAGCCCGACACCTACAAGCTTTCAAACGAGAATGGCAAGATCTTCACCAACGCGTGGAATATTGAACAGCTATGTCGCTTTTACCCCTAGAGCCTCGAGGCTTTGTACCTTTTTTATCAGTCACATGAATAAAAAAAAGAGTACATCCGTGTTCAAAATGGTTTTCTTTCTTGAAAACAAATAGGCTTGACCCTATTTTCACAGAGTCGAACCTCCCTCGGGGGCTTGACAGGGAGGAACCCCCTTGTGTCCCTAAAAAACTCACATTTTTCAAAAACTTTTACTTAGTCCACGAAGCCGCAAGAGCACCCTAAGGCACAAAGGCTGTCGAATCATGAGATCGCCTACGCATCCGCGCTTATGGTACCTGCACTCACTCCCCCATGCCAAGGGGTGCAACTGCGCGCTAAAGAAGACCTAATAAAAGCATACAATTCTAAAAAATGAACCTCTAATGTTCCTATACATTTTGATGCGAGCTTTTACATAGTCAAGGAGGCTGCAAGGCCATCCCAAGGATAAGGGGCTATCGAGCCGCGAGACCACCTACGCCTTCGGGCTATGGTATCTCCACTCATATCCCACACCAAGGGGTGAAACCGCATGCCAAGAGGATCATGTAAAAGCACAATTCAAACGATAAGGAACGAAAGAGTCAAACAAAATAAAACATTTAGCGCATATTTACATCAAAATATTTTAAGGCCCTCGTAGCCACGACAGAGCAAGTCACAAACAATAGCTAATTTGTTACATGGGCCTCCATGCCTAGTTTTGGCTCATAGGCCCTCATCGTCGGCAGGCAGGAGCACCTCGTCTTCAAACAGCCTCACGAGTCAACCCCCAGGCTCTTCCACAGCCTTCATCAACCCTAGGCAGGCCGCCTCGTTCTCCTCTTCAGTCTTATCCGGGTCCGAGGTGAAGCCATCAGCGATGAGGCCCATGTTGTACTTGAACCCGGACCAGATGACTGCCATGGCTCTCTTTACGCCATGATGCAACACGCCTCGTATCTTCTCGCGGACGAGGCCACCCAGTGTCATCATCCGACGCACAAACGAGTTCCCTGGCGCATCCTCCTCGGTATCAGCATCGGGCTCGACCCCTAGGCCATCGCACACCAAGGTGATCACACCCTGGAGCAGTTGATTCTGTCCGACCTCGGCCTCGAGGAGGGCTTGAAATGAGGTGGTCGTTGCTTAGGCCTCGCGCTGTTGTTTCTCCAACTCTGAGCCATAAGATCGAGTCAGCAAAAAAACACTCACAAGAAACCCAAGTTTAGATCAGAGTTGGGTGGAAATTTACCCTCAGCTTGGGTCTACCTGCCCACAATCTGATCATGCAACTCATCGTGCGCCTTCTTGGCTGCTTGCAGAGCCTCGTCCCGGTCATGGAGAATCACCCTCAATGCCTCGATCTCTCGACCGGTGCCCGAAAGAGCCTTGTTCCTCACTCAGACGGTCTCCTTTAGCGTGATGATCTCATCCTTTAGGGTCTCGAGGTGAGTGGACACCAGTCCGATCTAAACATTGAGGGCGTCACGCAGGCCACTAACGAGGGCGACGTCCTCTTCAAGCTCCTTCACACGCGCCAATAGCGACGCATGGTCCTCACGGGCCTTCGCCGCCTCCTCTTGAGCCTTGGTCGTGTCCTCACGCACCTTGGCCATGGCTTCCCGAGCCTGCGCCGCCTCCTCCCTAAGCACCGCATGGGCAACGCGAAGCTCGTCCGCTTTGGCACTCTTCTCGGATAGCCGCTTATTGGCTTCCTCGATCAGAGCCCGTTAATGAGGGAGCGCCGCCCACACACCGCTTTCATGATGAATGAAAAGCGATTTGTGACGTGATTGCTCTTTGAGCTCCTGACCACGGTTAAAACCAAAGTCAAAACCAAGAAAAAAGGGGGTACGGGCTAAGTGAAATGTTAAACAAGCGCGACTCACCTCGAAGGCCCTCAACATTTGCCGCACTAGGGTATCCACGACCATTCGCAAAGACCACACAGAGTGCTTACAAAGCCCTTCGACGTACTCCTAGTGTTGCACTTCGTCTTTGTCGTCGAGGGCGAAGAAGGGCTCGGCATCGGGGTTAGCCGCATCCCTGAACTCGAGGGTCGACCGACCCCAACATAGGAGCTCTTCCTCCGCTCACACGAGCGCTAGCTCCATGAAGTCAGGCCACCTGCTAGATGCTTCTGCTGCATCACCGTCTAGCATCGCGGAGGTCCCAGGCCGATCCGAGGCGTCGACCATCTCGACGTCCCCCTTCTGCTTCCCCTTATTAGATGGGGAGTCATCGAACATAAGGTTGATCACTATCGGTGTCGGCCCTTGGGCCGGGACTGGCCCCCCGCTGGCCGGCACCTCCACCCGAGCATCGAGCGGCAACACGACCATCCTCCGCTCTACCTGGCCCACCAGCCCCTCCGGTTGCCCAGCTCGCGCTGCTCTACTTTCGGTTGCAGCTCCAGCGGCTGCTCTTCCTGACGTTACTGCGACGGCTGTTGTGGTGGTTCCTCCCACGCCGTCCGCAGCCCTAGTAGCACCTCTCCCTCTCTCCCAGCATCTTGCGGGGCCTCCTCCATGTTCCTTGTTTCTTCCACATCCGCCTGCCCTACGTCGCGGTGGATGTGGTGGCCTCTCCGGCCTCGACGATCTCCGGGACCCTTGTAGTTGACCCCAACTCATGACCATCATCCTTAGACCGGCCAAATCTGGAAGCACCCAGGGCATCCTCGACCAACTTAGGTCGTCGAGCAGCGTCCCGTCTCTGACGCCCTTCTCGGCGCTCCCGCTGGCCTGAACGGTGGACTCCTTGGACTTGAGTCACTCAGTCACCGCCTAGTACCTCTCGATCCAGGTGGCATCATCGGCCGATGTCTGCATCCTCAACACAGCGCTGTCCTTAAGCGCCTTGGCAGGCGTCAAGGCCACCGGCTCCGCCTTACGCTTGAGGCTGCACAGCGAACCAGAACATGAGAACAAGGAACAAAATAAACGTATCTGAAAAACGAAATGCAACACTCACCCGAACATGGGGATCAGGGGTTTAGTCCCTGGCTTCCTCGAGCTACCTAAGGCCCCTGTGACGGCCCCTCCGACGAGCCTCTGGTCGACCCGGAACCCCCTTGAGCCTGGGCTGACGAAGTCTTCGAGGTCCTCTACATCATTAGGGCCGCCTGACCTCGAGTTCTAACACCCGACGATGGTGCCTCGGCCTCGGAAGTCGACACTGCCGCTCCACCTGCCGATGAGGTGCGCGGTGACCGGGCACGCGTTCGCGGGGCCACAAATGTCGTCAGGGGAACCCCTGGCTTGGCAGATCTCCTTTCTAAGGGCCCCTCACAAGCCCTCTCCTCTGGTTGCTCCTCACCTTCGATGGGCGCTAAGGCTTCCCTCGATGCCGGGGAAGTCGACCCCCGCCGATGAGCCCCTGCAGGGACCACACGTCAGGAAGGTGCGCAAGGAAAGTCATAGTATCGCACCGTGACCCAGCGTCGTTATCATCGCTGTTGTCACTCTCCTCCTCCGAGACCGACTCAGAGGGGGACTCCTCTTCAGGGAGACCCTCGAGCCGTTGCTGGCGATGGCGTTTTAATAAAGCCGCGCGCTCGTGGATCTTCCTATCACACCGCGTTTTCACAGCGTCTTTCTCCTTCTTCTCTTGGGCCACAGAAAGACGCCTCACCTCTCGAGCAACGCGATCCTCCGGGACCGGTGGTGGCGAGTCTTTGACCGCAATCAGATCCTGCACGGCAAACTCAACGAGTTTAGATCTACCAAACCAAGAGGAGAAGGGGAACCCAGTACCGGGAGGGCAGCACTTACTAGAGGCTCGAATCCCTAGTTGGGCCGCATCGGGACTCGGTCGATGTCCTCCTGCCTGAAACTACCCACCATCCACCGTGCGTGCCGGGCAACCTCGTCGAGGGGAGGGTCTCGTGTGACATCCGACTCCCCTCCAATGAGATGCCCGCCGTCATCTCATCTAGCCATAGACGGCGCTGCATCAATGACAGCACCCTCCGACAGTGGAGTGGCTATAGCTTTAGCTTGTCCTCCTCGACGACGCCATACGACCAGTCATCCTTGCACGCCATCAGGACCTAGCCGGAGAACATTGGCAGGTGGTCGTCGTCGTTGCGCAGATAGAACCAGCCATCGTGCCACCCGCTGTTCGATGAGATGAGCTGCACCGAGATGTAGAGGTCGCCTCGACCTGCCTGCACTTGAAGGGTGCAGCTTCTGGCGTGCACCGCCTGCCGTACTCCCCTCTCGCCCATCTTCTTAGCGAAGTGCTCCGCCTTGAAGAGGTGGAGCCACAACTTCCAGTGAGGCTCCACCTCCAAGTACCCCTCGCAGATGGCCGCAAAAATGGTGACCTGCGAGACGGAGTTGGGAGCGAGATGATGGAGCTCTACCCCATAGTAGTGCAGGATCACCCGCATGAACCGGCTTGGTGGCATCCTGAGCCCCATCTCATGGAAAGCGACGAAGCTCACCATGTAGCCCTCTAGAGGCGCCGGCTCTCGGTGGTTGGTCGGCGGCACCCTCCACTCCGACTAGTCTCGGCTCGTCCTCAGTCACAAGAGACCATCATGCACCAGCTCCTCCAGCCTCCTCTCTGTCACCAAGGAACGGATCCACGCATCCGCAGGGAGGACCTGACTTTTTCCCGCCATGAGCGCTGAGGTAGGAATACGACGACGGCAGGGGAAAGGACAATGGCGGCGGCGGGGAACGGCTGATGGAGGCAGAGGGAAGAAAAATGCAATCGCCAAGGGACTAGTAAAGAACACGCAGAACCCTAGGCTCTATATTTATACCCCTGTAGAATGCAAATGGACGGATCCGGCGAAGAGGCAAGTATAGTTTTTGCATTTAATGCTCTTACCTAACCGCTCCCTCGAAACCCGCATATAAGGGCACGTGTCAACCGCTCACTTGGTAACCGTCTGCCACGCCGCCCACTACCGCGCCATTTTTGCTTCCCTCCTAAAAAGATGCACCCCAACGGGCGGGAAGAGAGGCCTACAGACGGACACTTCCAGGCAAAGGAACCACAGGCTTCGAGCCCGCTATGAGCCACGAGGGTTCGAAAGCCAGCCCTCGACGGGGGTTCAACAACTGCCCTCGAGTAAACAGAGTAAGGGACATCTGAGAGCGGACCCATACAAGGCCATGGCTCAAGCCACTTTCTCGAGACGCCCTCAAACGTATTCGAGGATAAAGGAGAGGTTGACAGTGGAATGCCCTGGAGGGAAGCATCGAGCCCTCGGCACCAACCATACGGAGCCGAGATCCATACGACAAGCCCTTGCATTTTGGAGAGCTCCCCCGCGGTCGCCAGCCGACCCCTATCAAACGGGGCACGGGCTCCCACCCGAATTCCCCGCTAGCAGTTCACCAAGGATCATCGAAACTCGCCCATCGAGGGTAGTACGATGTTCCCACCCCTCCTCCTTGCCTAAAGGATGCGTGAGGGTTGACAGATAAAGACGGACAAAGCCATAACCGGCCTTCTGCACGCAAAGGCTCGGGGGCTTGCCCGCAATTGACTGACTTCGGTGAAAGAGGATCAAACACGCCACAAGGCTTAACAAAAATCAACGACACAACGTACCAAAGCCCTCAAAGGAGTCACACACTCCTCTGAGGCCTCGGGGGCTACACCCGGCGGGTGCGCTCGCACGCACCCACCGGAGAGCAACGACGCTACGACTCCAGTTCATAACCCGCTCAAGCCTCTACGAGAGTGCCCGCACTCGCGCAAAGGCTCGGGGGCTACTGTCGGGTACCCGAATTAGGGGTACCCAAATCCGATGATTAAAGGAAACCAACCCCCGAGACATCCGCGCCCTAAAAATCGCATCAAAGCTCCGCCTCCATGGAAACGTCGAGCTCAGTCTTCACATATGTGGCTGCGCCAGCCTCCCTCGACTACGTTCCGACTCGTACGAGGCCCGCTCGACTAGAAGCCTCGACCCTGGAAATTCTCTAACTCGCACAACCCAGGATCGAATTGGTCGACCCCCCTCTTTTTTACCTACTCACTAACAAGGCATTTAATGCAACCACTCCCGTCAACGTGGATACAGTGCCATCGACGTGTTAGCAGTGAAAAAATTGCCACTATTCACACCACGTCAAGCACTATTCTTCGATCGACGCCCCCTCGACTCACAAAACGATATACGCCCCCTCGACTCACAAAACGATATCTGTTCCTCAACAACCCCCATAGCTATGACCCGACCCGGCCTCGACCACCGCCGGTCAACAAAGGAATGACGCCTGCACGTCGACCACAGGAAATCACACATCCTTTACAGCGCCAGGATGTCTCGTTGTCCTATCGTCCACATCGCCATGACACCTAGGGATGGCCTGCACGCACCAGGGCACGTCGCCACAGCAGCATCCACAGTACACGTCCTGCCTTCTTCTCCAAGACACCCCTAGGGTTTTGTTGTAAGCCTAGGCCCTCTCCTTGTGTCTATAAAAGGGGAGGGCTAGGAGCTCTCAAAGGGGCAAGAAAAACACGAGACCGGTGTCTTCCCCACTTCAGCGAACAACATCTCAAGCAACACACCGCCTTCCTCTTTTCTTGAGACTTGGGACCGGTTCCCTCTCTCACAGCTTGTAACCCCTACGCAAGCACTCTGGTGCAAGGAAATACAATACTCTCCTCTCCCACTGGACGTAGGGCCTTCTTTGCCCGAACCAGGATAAATCCCCGTGTATTTTCCTTGCATCACCATCCGGATTAGGGAGTACGTAGCACAAATTTACTCATCGGTCTAGGGCCCTCCGGTGCCGAACACCGACAACAGTCTCCATCGAAATACTGGTATATAAAAGGAATGTGGTTTTGAGATCTATCTGCATCGAACCCTAGAGGATGGTGGGGATTGTTAGATATAATATGGGCTTGGCCCATTAAAATATTTAATAAATCAAATAAAATTCTATGGTCTGAATAATGCACAATAAATGGTTTAGTACCGTACGAGAATTTAACTGAAGGTTGACTCAACTTAATTGATTGGTTGATGACCGGTTAATTTGAGAAGTTGAGGAAAGCATAGAAGATTGCACGCGCGCGCGCCGCCGCCGCCTTGCTCGGCCCGGCGTGGGCGTGGGCGTGGCAGGCAGACGAGCGGGCGTGGCTTTAATTTTGCCACTCTCTCGGTGTGATGCGGGAAGTTATCAAAACAGGGGCTTAATTACAGGAGTTTCTCCTGGCCCTTTCCTCTCCCGACTCTCCGTCTAATCCTAGCCGGCGGCATAGAGGTCTCTGTCCTCCTTCCCGTATATACAGAGAACTCAAGCCTTCAGTTGATTGTATTGAACATATCACATATCCAGCAGTAGCGAAAGAGTTCTTCTGTTCCGTCTTCTGCGCGCACACGAGATGGAAGAGTAGAGGCTCCGGAACGTCTCCGTCTAGAGAGTTCACCTGCTCGGATGAAGGGCGGCCATCACATTTTTGGGAAGTGCCATCGGCAGCATGACTACTCGCCTCCGTTCCTCCCTGTTCCCGGCGGCGCTGGTGATCGTCTTCTTCCCGGCGACCTCTTCACGGCTTCTAATCGGCACTGCATCAAGTGGGACGACTACTTCGACAAAGCACCATGTTGATTACGGGTGCTTTCGGCTCAGCCGCTGGGTATAATCTCGTCAAACGTCTTGTTAATTTCTTTGTCAAAATCATAATGTTGTTGGTTTGTGTTAACAGTATGATAGACGTGTTTTATTTAAGAGATAATACTTGTCATGTCTTGCTAGTTGGCACTATGATATTTTTATGATGATAATATGGTTAAACAAGCACATGTATGATGTCATGATTACTTTGATCACGTCATTTTTATGGAATAAATTAAACATGAATTTACCTAGATTTCTAACAAGAGCAACAAGCAGGAGGCAAGTCATACTGAGGAAACATGCTAAAGGCTTTGTTTGGATGTGCATGTATTCATCTCAATTCACATGTGTTAAAGTGGATTGGAATGGAATTAAACCAAGTTTTATTCCAATCCACTTCAACACACATAGATTAAAGTACACATACATCCAAATAAGACCGAAAAAAGATGCGAAGGATGTCGTTGTCTTCTTCCTAAAGCTTGGAGGCAAACATCGTTTTGTAGTATCGTTACATTGCAGCTGAGCGTCGTTGCAAACAACCAAGCAATGAGCATTCAGCCCACGACCTTCGTGCGTGTATCCACAGCCTATCGCCCTATCCGTATCATCATGTTCAATCGTGACGATGCCGTGCATGCATGCCTGTGTTCTGTGGAGAAGAAAGGTTGCCGGTGGTGGGGAGCTAGGAACGAGCGCCGCGTCACTGTCGACGGACGAAACCAAAAGGAGCGCTACTACCAACAAGCTGTCACGTGGAGACCACCACGGCCAGCGGCCCCCGGCGGGGGCTGGCCGGCTGGGCAACACGCGAAAGGAGGGGCGAGGAGCTGCTGCCCTTTTTGACCACACCACTCTCATTTGCAACGTACTACTACTAGATTTGGCCCACCTGTCTTGCCACGGGAATCAATAAACGATGATGATGATGATTGCGTCCTTTTGTTTTTGGTTACAAGTCCTATTTACCGTGGCTTCGAACATGTCTGACTACTTAGGTGCTTAGAACGTACTCTATTCGTTCTAAATTATAAGATGTTTTAGTTTTTTTAAAAAAACATTAATTTTATAATGTATTTAGACATAAATATATATCTAAATGCATAACAAAATATATGTATCTAGAAATATCAAAATATCTTATAACTTAGAATGGAGTGAGCAAAAGAATAAGAGAGTTGTAAGCTCTTTATGATCGATCTTATGCACAACAGCTCTTTGCGCCCTTCTATGATAGCTGTGGCAGCATGAAAGAAGAGGGAGGACCCTGGTGCAACCAACCATGCGGTAGAGACGGATCCTATGCTGGATGGCACAAAATCCGTGAGTAGCGATTAGGAAATGAACGATGAATTTGATGAAATTGGAGATGGGCACTGTGCGGCAGCGGCGACTTGGAACAGATAAGGTGCGAGGAAGACGAGAACATCGGGATTCGTTCATTTGCGGAGCGAGACCCGTCTATAATGTCGCTCATATCTTTACACATAGCATGAGTTGGCCTTAAGGTCTGTGGGATGGTGAGATCCGGAGCTGCACCAGCCACAAACACTCTTGATGTCCTTACTATTCCACAGAGAAGCCAAAGACAAAAAAATGTTTTTACCAACTTTTAGAGCAACTCCAATAGCCTCTTTATGTATCCTTCCTTATTGACAGTGATAAAGATTTTGGTAAAAAAAATTCCTCCAAAGCTTCTAATTAGATCTCTAAAAATTGCTATCATCTGTTATGGATTTATATATCTAGAAATGTCCAAATGTCTTATAACTTAGAATGGAGGGAGTAAAAGAATAAGAGAGTTGTAAGCTCTATATGGTCGATCTTATGCACAACAGCTCTTTGCCCCCTTCTATGGTGGCAGTGGCAGCGTGAAAGTAGGAGGACCCTGGCGCAACCAACCATTCGGCAGAGACGGATCCTACGCTGGATGGCGCAAAATCGTTGAGTAGCAATTAGGAAACGAACGATGAATTTGATGAAATTGGAGCTAGGCACTGTGCGCCAGCGGCGACATGAAACATAGAAGGTGCAAGGAAGATGAGAACATTGGGATTCTTTTATTTGCGGAGCCAGACCCGCCTATAACGTCGTCCATGTCTTTACACATAGCATGAGTTGGCCTTAAGGTCTCTAAATTATGGATTTCTCACTGGACAAAGACGAAGAACAAAATTAGCTCTATAAAATGCGCACAAGATATATATAAAAAATATTTTGGAGAATGAAAATATATGGAGACTGGTTTTTGCTCAAATAGATCTCTGAACGATGATTTAGACTCTCAGATGCTCTTAGTTTATTTTGAAGGGATAAAAACAATGTGGCAGAATCTCCTAATCTAATGCCCTCCCAAGAGTACTCGTCTTCCATTAGACCCTAAGTACCTAAGGGAGAACACTAAACTAAGTGATTTCATCGAGCACACCGCAAGGGAGAACTCGAAGATCCACATTTTTACATCAGGATCACAAATGAGAGAGTAAAGCTTACAACATCCTTACCATTTCTTACATCCCTTTTAGTACAACATTAGAGTAATTTACTATGTAGATATAACAGCAGAATATAAAACATTATCAGAGTTCAGCAGAAATGAAACCATTTAATGACAAGTTAAACATTAACACGAAGACGTTTAAATGCATGAAATGATAACAGATTAATAGTATTTTCCTTATAAAATACTTTTGGTGAGAGTTTCAATAAATAAACTCTACTCCGCATCGCAAAGGAAATCCTCGCTGAGCCCACCAGGAGGTTTTCACACACAAGTGTCAGCTTAATCAGCACCTGTCACCTGCAATAGGGTAGAACAAACCCTGAGTACTCAATTGTACTCCGCAAGACTTACCCGTCAGGAGGAAGTGAAAAGACTCCAAGGATTATGCAAGGCTTTCTGGCTTGTGGGTTCTTGTTTGCGAGAAGCAGCGCTAAGAGTGTGTCCTTAATTTCTTACTTTTAAAAGCCGTATTTCGTTTCTTATCCATCCTTCTATGTAAGCACCTAGGCTATAATCAAGCAAGGGTTGAGCAAAAGGAACCATTTCTTCGTCTTTCAACTGCCAGTTCTTACTACGATGCCAGAGCGTAGTCAAGCCGTACCGTCACGCAGAAACGGCGATTCGCGAATCAATGTGCCCAGCTGGGTACCCCGAAAAACACACGCCTCGCTTGTACCCCAGGCACAAGCAAGACCAACCCGTTCCCCTCCTGTCACGGGTTTCCAGGTCCCCGTCCAAACTTGGACTCCTAACTCCCATACTTGAGGCCCGACCTCAATACGGTGCTAAGACCTCCACCTATCCCCGCCTCCAATCAGTCGGTCCAAAAAGAGCCAGAACCCATGATAAGAGAGTAACAACTCTTCCTAGCCCCCATCCGCTAGTATATGCTCGGGATAAGATGATCTGTGACTTGACCAGGGTCCATGCAATGAATGGTCCTTAATTGACACAGGCGGAACAAATGCAACCAGAGCCCCGCTTTGTTGCCCAACCAGGTCCAAGTCCATCCAATCCGTTCCGCCCGGTCTCCAATTATCCATATACATTTATATTCCATGAGATAGCAACATGATAATAGTAACAATAAGATATTCCTATCTCTCGCGAGCGACAGGAAATCACTCGACTTCTACCGGAGTCCTGTAGCATAGCAATCTACACGATCCTGTCATACTAGTAAGACTCATGGGATCAAGATATATATATAGATATATGCAAGTGGGTTTCATTCAACTCCTTTAAACTTAATGCACAAGCATAAAATAAAGTGCAGAATAATAGGGGTTATGCACCGGGGCTTGCCTGGGTAGAATTTAACCAAGTTAGCATTACGTCAAGGCGGCATGATCCTCCGGACACCATCCTTTCGGCTACTCCAGATGACTTCCCGATCCATCATCGTTCGTATTATGATATACGTGAATGCAACGTGGAATGCAATTAATTAACGATAATCGCAACTCATAGAAAAGACTTTTGTCTCTCACGCGAACTAGTTTAACGGCGATGTACTAAGCCACGTGTCCTTGCTACCAGCAACACACTAATTTTCGACAACCTTTTAGTTATGAAACCCCAGTTGTTGCTTTAACATTTTACCGCTTAAACACATGTATTCCAATTAGGGTTTACCGGCTACCCTAACACATTTATTATTATAGAGCTATCGGACTACAGTGAGCACCTAGTGATATTAGTATCCTATTGTACAATTTTTAGAGTCCACACTATCACCGCTACCTCCCAAAAATTACTACAAGTTTATGTTTAATAAAGTTGAGCATCTTAAACTAATTAGAGCAAGTCTAAAAATATCATAAAGCTACGTGAACCAACTGCACCTTTAGATAGATCAAGGCTTTAAGAACCTAACAAAGCTTGTTTCATAATTTTTGGACTCCTACAAAAATGTGTATTATTGTCGCAAGTTATATCCTAAAACTAAATTAGAAAATACCTTAGGGGGCTAAAGGGCCGGTAGCAACCGAACGGCCCAACAGCCCGAGACGACCCGCGCAGGGCAGCCGATCGCGCAGAGGGCCGGCCCACCAACGGCCCGAGGCAAGGAGGTAGCACACGCCTCAACTCCCCCGAACGTAGAGGTAGAGCAGAGGATGACCGAGAGGGAGGGGAAAAACCGGTCGATCTCCGGTCGGGTGGAGGCGACCGACGACGGGGAGGTGGCTCTTGGACACACCTAGACCAGCGCGTACCCACGGAAGGTCGCAGCCCGGCCGGTGGCGTGCCGTGGTGCTGTGGCCACGCGCGCCCACGGCTCGGCGGCAGGACGACAGCAGCACGGCAGCGGCGGCAATGGCGGCGAAGAATCAATCAGTGACCTGGGAGGAGCCAGGGCGCAACAGCAGGCAGCCGCAGCGCAACCTGAGGTGGCTCGTGGCGCAACGGCCACGCGCGCCCACGGCACCGGCAGGAACGGCCGCGTGGCGGTGGTGCTGCGAGGCGCGGCAGGGCTGAGGAAGGAGTGCTGGAGGGGCAGCGAGTGTAAGGGAATGCAGTGGTGGGGCGAAATGGCCAGGCGTGGTGGTTGGTGGCCTGGCCACGCGCGTGGCAATTGAGGCAGGCAGCTGCACGGCAGCAGCGCGGAGGCGGCTCCAAGGCGTGGGTTGCTGCGCGGCGGCGCGATGCACATGCGAGGGGAATGGCGTGGCCGACGCAGCGCCAACGGAGGCTGCCGAGCTTGGCGGCAGCATGACGTGACCAAGGCGGGCACGAGCAGAGTAGGGGAACGGAGGAGACCGACCAATCCCAAACGGCTGGGACGGTCACCGGCTGCGGGCGCTGCTGCGCTACAGTGGAGCAAACGGTCGGCAAGCGCGCGGTGAGGAGGAGAGGGTGTTGGGGCATGCTCTCGCCCGGACAAAGATGGCGCCAGCAGTTGGACGTGGCGCAGCCGTGCTCCGCTGAGGTGGCCATGGCCGAGGCGAACAGAGGGGGAGGGGCGAGGACGAGCGAAGCCTTGGCCTCCACTTGAGCGTGACCACAAGGGGGGTAGGGCGGCAAGGGCCGCAGAGGCACAGCTCTGGCGACACGACCCGACATGGCCTCCGACCCGACCACGTGCCCGCCACGGAGACACAGACACAGGCCGAGCGCGATCAAGCGTTGACGTGCACGGATATTAAAGTGGAGCAGTAACCCCAAACAAACTCGACTACGACCACCCAACTCAGTGAACCCCCAGTCGACACTATCACCTAGCTAAAGAAACAAAACACTTGCCCAGAGGGTCGCCAGACCGAAAACTAGGAGTACGCCAACTTGGGTTTACCGTGCCGAAAGCCAGTTCGCGAACCGAACACCGAAACATGGTGCAACGCGTGCTCTCGGTAGTTAGGCCAACTTTTATGAAGGCAACGTGACATCCAACAAACCTGCCATCTAAACCAAAACCCGCGTGTTCGCTTAGAAACAACCAACAGTGCGAAAACACGATGCTAGTGCTCAACCATTTTTGTTGGAACCCGAATGCCAAAATGGCATTGTCTAGGTCCGGTTCCAACTTGGACGAGCTCTAGAGTCAAGGTCGGATGGAGTTCCGAAATTGATTTTTGGGCTGGCAAAATGCTTGTTAACGATATTTATTCCCCAACAATTGAGAGTTGCACTTTCACCTACGAAATTTGTGAATACATTTTTACTTAAGCCCTATACTCAATCACATTTTATTTTCAGTTATAAAAATTGTTTCTCATGCCAATGATTAAAATAACCTACCGTTCTATTTTCTAATTAGGGCCTCATTAGCATGCTTTCACACAAACCAATTTAATCGACATTATCTGCTTATCATTTATGTGAGGTAATTTTTTTTAAACCCGAGAACTAGCATACTTAATTTCTTTTAGGTTTTTAAACGAGGTGCTAAGCGGCTCGTAACACCAGGGGTGTTACAACCAACCCCCCTTAAAAAGAATCTCGTCCCGAGATTCAGGGCAAGAATCAGAAAAGGGGAAAACTTGATTTCATTTCTTAGATCGAAGATTACAATAGGAGCTTACACGGCTTCGAAAACTAAAACACTCAGGGATTTAGGGACGTCACGCCTAAGAACAAACTGATACAACTCACAACCTCTCTAGAAACCGACGAAGACGGGGACAGTGGAAGAGTAATAGAAAAACGATTATCCAGAACATGGCGTAGGCCCAGCAGATCCAGAAACAAGAGACCGAGAACTCGAACATTGCGAACCCTAAAACCTAACTAACCCGAGATGAACTTGAACTCCTTTGCTGGAAACTAGATCCCTTCTTCTAGAGCTACACCATCCTGTCAAGCTGGAGACCCTAGATCTGCAAGCAACGGCTAAATCTCGAAGCTCGGCCTCCAACTACTTCAGATCTAGAGGTGGAAATGGAGGAGAGGCAACAAGGTGGCACTTATAGCTGGTGAATGGAGAAGGTGGTGCAGTGCACCGGTAATGGGGGTGGCGTAGAGGCGAATCACCAGTGAGTCACTAGGTAGGGAACAACATCGCCATGGTGCGCTCCCTGTGCGGGCTTGAGTGGGGGGAAGAGAAAAAAGAGAGGACGAGGTTCGCTCGACAACGAGGCATGCGAGTGACACATTGACGAGAAAAGAAACGAGAGAGGGGGGGTCTAGTACCGGAACAAGGGCGAAAATCGAGAGCCGACAAGCATGCAGGGGAAAGAGGGGTGTACAGTGCAAGGGCGAGGCGAGTGCGGCGCCATGCTGCGGCCACGCGAGCACGACTCACGTGTGCCCCGCCACCGATGGCTTCCGCAGGACACATAGTGACAGGGACCCGGCAAGTGTAGAGCGGTCACCGGGCACAGGGGCAACGTCCCATCGGTGTTCCAATTACTCCAGACCACTGGTGGCTAACTTCTCCTTGTTGCTCTTCTCTCTTCTTTTTCCCTTTTGAATCCAACATGCACCAGCCTTTTGTATATACAGAGATCCGGACATACATGTTTCTTCCAAAACCCCGCCATCTCAGTCGCAATTGTGAGAGCACGACTCCATCAACCCGTTGTGGATTTCCCGTTAGAACACAAGGATATTTTCACCAAGGAGAAAATCGGTAGCAAGAGTGGTACTACGGTGTAACTTAGCAACAGTGCTTGATCAACAACCTCGATACCAGCGCGCGCCGAGCGGTACAACCATGCGGTCACGATCCACAGGTGGCCCTCGGTTCCATCATGACACCATAAGCTATTAACCAGGCAACTATTACCAACTTACTCGCAGTAAAAGCAGTGGGGTCATAGACCATAGAATTAGAAAAGGATTGCAAAGAAATTAAAGCGATAAAGGTTCCTTTTCAAATCAAGGAACAAGGAGCTTAAATCCCAAGGTTGATTTAAATCAAGGGGATTCAAGTGTTCTACTGGGACATCCACAATTAGTTGATACAGTGTCCTCTGTCATTCAATCGCGGCTGACCCGCTGTATCTGAATAAATGTTCCTCTTGAAACCTGCTTGTTGTTATCTCAAGAACCCTAATCACGTCTATCACGGCCGAAAGGCAACTCAACGTAATCAACACAACGGATAAGCAAAAACTCATTCCAACGGTCGTACAGGTGCAACAGACAGGTACTCACCCGCTCATACTCGACACATACTTGCATCCTACAGCCTGACAGTCGTGACAACTATGGACGGAACATAATGGAAAGATTACAACACTAGAGGGTAGCGATGAAAACACTACAGGCTACGGTTACATCTCCCCCAGGGTGACTACTCCACTTCGTCGCGGTGAACGATTACATTCCTGGTCTCTTGGGCTCTTCTGCTACACTAGGCTGCGGATCCGCTTCTTCTCCTGGCAGTGGCTGGGTGAGGGGAACGAAAGGCGCTATCTCTGAGGCTTCCGTGGGTGGAGGTGTTGGTGGTATCGCAACACCAGTCCTCCTTCTCTCCAGCGGTTGGACAAGGATTCCCTCCAAAATTAAGGGTTCCTGCCTCTCCAAGGCGAGCGTCCTACGCTTGGCTCTTGTGGCAAGATGGGCGTCCTCTAGCTCCTGGGCATGACGGTCTTGGTCCACCTTGACGGCTTCCGCCATGGCAGCCTCTCGACTCTCAGCGGCTGCTAGGTTGGCATGGGCTTCAGCAAGCTGCACTTCGAGCATCCGGGAGAAAATCTCGGCTTCCTCAGCATGGTGGAGACACTCCCTTAGCTCCAAGGCTTGCCGGTCGTACTGCTCATCTAGAGCAAGCAAGTACGAGGTCAGGTGCACCACGGTCGGATTGTCCTCTTGTAAATCCTGACCTAGCAAGGCCTCCATGCGAGCCCTCCATACCCGCCGATTCTTGTCCCAAGGTGGAAAGAACCGCATGGGGGTACGAGCAATGAGCCCTTCATAGATCTGGCAGAGATGCCGCAAGGATTTGCGGGCCGCAACTTGGTAGGTGTCACCGAAGCGAAACCCGGTTGCAGTCACATTCCAGGCTTCAGTGATGTTAGAAAACTCCTCACTCTTGCCAATGTAGACGGTGACCTTGCATCGCTCCGTGCCATGCTTCATGTACTCACGACCCTCATACTCGGGACGCTCCCGAACGCCGAGCTTTTGCAGGGTGGCATACAGGATTTTGGGAAAACCCTCGGTGCTTAGGCAGTAGCTGCTAACCCAGACTCCTGCCATCCTTGGTGAGTGGTGGTTGCAAGGAAGGCTTGAAGAGAAGTTGGCTCAAGGGAGCAGGGTTAAGTGAGCTGGGATGCACCGAATGATGGTTCCAAATGGCTAGGCCCGCCCTTAAATAAGGCAGAGCGGCCAGTGGTCCGGTCGCAGTCCACTCGCGAGCCATGCACGGGGCTAGTAAAAGTGAACAGCAAGATCTTCACACGCGCACGAAGAGCGGTGACCGAGGTCATAAAGAGTTAGTACGACGGTAAGGCAGAGGTTCAACAAGAGCGCAGAAGGGGGTACGACAATGTATGGGCTAGACAGGCGTGAACCAACAAGCGTGCGCGACGCACGAGACTACAACACCATCGTGGCTACACTGACAAAGACTAGTCGACCTCAACACTATTGCACAACAGCGTATGCATGAATGCACGTCCTATCCGTCCTCACCCTGTTACCAATATATAGGGCAACCGTTCTCAGAGTTTTGGCACATCGTGCTCTCCCTGAAGCTAGTCGATGCTAGCGAACTAGTCTCAGGGTTAGGATACCTACAGAAAACTTGATTAAGCCTAACTAGGTCAGCATAGTGCCCTCTATCCTAGATACATAACCATAGTAATAGGGCATACTTATTTAACTTCGCATGTAACGTCCTAACTTTTTGAAAAGGTTTGGTTATCAATTTTAATTTAGGAAAGATCTTGAAGCTTTATTGTCTCATTTGTGCTCTGATACCACCTGTGGCAGAATCTCCTAATCTAATGCCCTCCCAAGAGTACTCGTCTTTCATTAGACCCTAAGTACCCAAGGGAGAACACTAAACTAAGTGATTCCGTCGAGCACACCGCAAGGGAGAACTCGAAGATCCACATTTTTACATCAGGATCACAAATGAGAGAGTAAAGCTTACAACATCCTTACCATTTCTTACATCCCTTTTAGTACAACATTAGAGTAATTTACTATGTAGATATAACAGCGGAATATAAAACATTATCAGAGTTCAGCAGAAATAAAACCATTTAATGATAAGTTAAACATTAACACGAAGACATTTAAATGCATGAAATGATAACAGATTAATAGTTTTTCCATGTAAAATACTTTTGGTGAGAGTTTCAATAAATAAACTCTACTCCACATCGCAAAGAAAATCCTCGCTGAGCCCACCAGGAGGTTTTCACACACAAGTGTCAGCTTAATCAGCACCTGTCACCTGCAATAGGGTAGAACAAACCCTGAGTACTCAATTGTACTCCGCAAGACTTACCCGTCAGGAGAAAGTGAAAAGACTCCAAGGATTATACAAGGCTTTCTAGCTTGTGGGTTCTTATTTGCGAGAAGTAGCGCTAAGAGTGTGTCCTTAATTTCTTACTTTTAAAAGCCGTATTTTGTTTCTTATCCATCCTTCTATGTAAGCACCTAGGCTATAATCAAGCAAGGGTTAAGCAAAAGGAACCATTTCTTCGTCTTTCAACTGCCTGTTCTTACTATGATGCTAGAGCGTAGTCAAGCCGTACCATCACGCAGAAACGGCGATTCGCGAATCAATGTGCCCAGCTGGGTACCCCGAAAAACACACGCCTCGCTTGTACCCTAGGCACAAGCAAGACCAACCTGTTCCCCTCCTATCACGGGTTTCTAGGTCCCCGTCCAAACTTGGACTCCTAGCTCCCGTACTTGAGGCCCGGCCTCAATACGGTGCTAAGACCTCCACCTATCCCCGCCTCCAATCAGTCAGTCCAGAAAGAACCAGAGCCCATGACAAGAGAGTAACAAGTCTTCCTAGCCCCCATCCGCTAGTATATGCTCAAGATAAGAAGATCTGTGACTTGACCAGGGTCCATGCAACGAACGGTCCTTAATTAACACAGGCGGAACAAATGCAACCAGAGCCCCGCTCTGTTGTCCAACCAGGTCCAAGTCCATCCAATCCGTTCCGCCCGGTCTCCAATTATCCATATACATTTATATTCCATGAGATAGCAACATGATAATAGTAACAATAAGATATTCCTATCTCTCGCGAGCGACAGGAAATCACTCGACTTCTACCGGAGTCCTGTAGCATAGCAATCTACACGATCATGTCATACTAGTAAGACTCATGGGATCAGGATATATATATATAGATATATGCAAGTGGGTTTCATTCAACTCCTTTAAACTTAATGCACAAGCATAAAATAAAGTGCAGAATAATAGGGGTTATGCACCGGGGCTTGCCTGGGTAGAATTTAACCAAGTTAGCATTACGTCAAGGCGACATGATCCTCCGGACACCATCCTTTCGGCTACTCCAGATGACTTCCCGATCCATCATCGTTCCTATTATGATATACGTGAATGCAACGTGGAATGCAATTAATTAACGATAATCGCTACTCATAGAAAAGATTTTTGTCTCTCACGCAAACTAGTTTAACGGCGATGTACTAAGCCACGTGTCCTTGCTACCAGCAACACACTAATTTTCGACAACCTTTTAGTTATGAAACCCCAGTTGTTGCTTTAACATTTTACCGCTTAAACACATGTATTCCAATTAGGGTTTACCGGCTACCCTAACACATTTATTATTATAGAGCTATCGGACTACAGTGAGCACCTAGTGATATTAGGATCCTATTGTACAATTTTTAGAGTCCACACTATCACCGCTACCTCCCAAAAATTACTACAAGTTTATGTTTAATAAAGTTGAGCATCTTAAACTAATTAGAGCAAGTCTAAAAATACCATAAAGCTATGTGAACCAACTGCACCTTTAGATAGATCAAGGCTTTAAGAACCTAACAAAGCTTGTTTCATAATTTTTGGACTCCTACAAAAATGTGTATTATTGTCGCAAGTTATATCCTAAAACTAAATTAGAAAATACCTTAGGGGGCTAAAGGGCCGGCAGCAACCGAACGGCCCAACAGCCCGAGACGACCCGCGCAGGGCAGACGATCACGCAGAGGGCCGGCCCACCAACGGCCCGAGGCAGGGAGGTAGCACACGCCTCAACTCCCCCGAACGCAGAGGTAGAGCAGAGGATGACCGAGAGGGAGGGGAAAATCGGTCGATCTCCGGTCGGGTGGAGGCGACCGATGGTGGGGAGGCGGCTCTTGGACACACCTGGACCAGCGCCTACCCACGGAAGGTCGCAGCTCGGCCGGTGGCGTGCCGTGGTGCCGTGGCCACGCGCGCCCACGGCTCGGCGGCGGGGCGACAACAGCACGGCAGCGGCGGCAATGGCGGCGAAGGATCAATCAGCGACCTGGGAGGAGCCAGGGCGCAACAGCAGGCAGCCGCAGTGCAACCTGAGGTGGCTCGTGGCGCAACGGCCACGCGCGCTCGCGGCACCGGCAGGAACGGCCGCGTGGCGGTGGTGCTGCGAGGCGCGACGGGGCTGAGGAAGGAGTGCTGGAGGGGCAACGAGTGTAAGGGAATGCGGTAGTGGGGCGAAATGGCCAGGCGTGGTGGTTGGTGGCCTGGCCACGCGCGCGGCGATTGAGGCAGGCAGCTGCACGGCAGCAGCGCAGAGGCGGCTCCAAGGCGTGGGTTGCTGCGCGACGCACATGCGAGGGGAATGGCGTGGCCGGCGCAGCGCCAACGGAGGCGGCCGAGCTTGGCGGCAGCATGACGTGACCAAGGCGGGCACGAGCAGAGTAGGGGAACGGAGGAGACCGACCAATCCCAAACGGCTAGGACGGTCACCGGCTGCGGGCGCTGTTGCGCTACAGTCGAGCAAACGGTCGGCAAGCGCGCGGTGAGGAGGAGAGGGTGCTGGGGCATGCTCTCGCTCGGACGAAGATGGCGCCAGCAGTTGGACGTGGCGCAGCCGTGCTCCGCTGAGGCGGCCATGGCCGAGGCGAACAGAGGGAGGGGGCGCGAGGACGAGCGAAGCCTTGGCCTCCACTTGAGCGCGACCGCAAGGGGGGCAGGGCGGCAAGGGCCGCAGAGGCACAGCTCTGGCGACACGACCCGACATGGCCTCCGACCCGACCGCGTGCACGCCACGGAGACAAAGACACAGGCCGAGCGCGATCAAGCGTTGACGTGCACGGATATTAAAGCGGAGCAGTAACCCCAAACAAACTCGACTACGACCACCCAACTCAGTGAACCCCCAGTCGACACTATCACCTAGCTAAAGAAACAAAACACTTGCCCAGAGGGTCGCCAGACCGAAAACTAGGAGTACGCCAACATGGGTTTACCGTGCCGAAAGCCAGTTCGTGAACCGAACACCGAAACACGGTGCAACGCGTGCTCTCGGTAGTTAGGCCAACTTTTACGAAGGCAACGTGACATCCAACAAACCTGCCATCTAAACCAAAACCCGCGTGTTCGCTTAGACGCAACCAACAGTGCGAAAACGCGATGCTAGTGCTCAACCATTTTTGTTGGAACCCGAATGCCAAAATGGCATTGTCTATGTCGGGTTCCAACTTGGACGAGCTCTAGAGTCGAGGTCGGATGGAGTTCCGAAATTGATTTTTGGGCTGGCAAAATGCTTGTTAACGTTATTTATTCCCCAACAATTGAGAGTTGCACTTTCACCTACAAAATTTGCGAATACATTTTTACTTAAGCCCTATACTCAATCACATTTTATTTTCAGTTATAAAAATTGTTTCTCATGCCAACAATTAAAATAACCTACCATTCTATTTTCTAATTAGGGCCTCATTAGCATGCTTTCACACAAACCAATTTAATCGACATTATCTGCTTATCATTTATGTGAGGTAAATTTTTTTTAACCCGAGAACTTGCATACTTAATTTCTTTTAGGTTTTTAAACGAGGTGCTTAGCGGCTCGTAACACCAGGGGTGTTACAAACAACTCCTTGCTATCAAAGCTAGAGCCGCCCAAAGCTCTGTAAAATAGGGCTTAAACCACACAAGTGGAGGTCGATTTTTTTTTTGAAAAGATGTCAGGTTGTGTTTGCATAATTGCATGCGAACGAGATACGCTGGTTTTACATACATGGGAATTGATCAAGTTCTTTCACGGTTTCACCGAGATTACATTTATATTTTCTTTTTAACATAAAATCGACACAAATATGCTCAGCGATTGATTATTTTTAGAAAAAAATCAGCTATATTGATTATTCCTGAACTGTGAGTTGTTGCAAGCTACCGGTTTCAATTTTAGCAGATTCCGAAGTCGTTATGGGAGCAGAGGTGCTAGTGCCCGAACGAACGCGTGCGTTCGGACGTCCGCGCGGCCTGCCCCCATCCACTAATTTTTCTCACCCCACACGCGCATCCCGTCCTGTCGCAACACCTGCGTGTCTGGAGCACTCGCCACGCACTCGTAGAGTCGTAGCCCACCCTATTTGCCTCGATTTGAGGCCGCTCATCCCACCCCGCACTCGCGCCCTGAGCCGGCCCCGAGCGCGCCCTGTCCGTAGGACACCAGCTCGCCACGCCCCATTCCTCGGTACCCGTGCCGTGCCACCGTCACTCCCCGCGCCCCCTGACTCTCCGAATAACATGAAAGATATGCAACATGAAATACTTTAATGCAACATACGTATGCAACAAATGAAACATCTAGAACATACACTTGCAACATATGTGCAAAACACATATAACATCCGGATAAAACATTTGCAACCTGCAACATAAAAACATTTACTGTAACATAAAATTGAAATAGCTTAAACATTTGGAACATATTTTTGCAATATATGTTTGAAACATGTGCAATATCCAGATCAGAATGCTTGCAACGTATGTTTGGAACAGATGAAACATTTTGAACAAACCTCTGAAACACTTGCACATCCTCCGATCTACTTTTACAATATCCATATAAAACAATTGCAACTAAGGCTGGACGAAAAACTCGAAGCTCGTTAGCTCGCTCGGCTCGTGGCTGGCTCGGCTCAGCTCGGCTCGGCTCGTTATGATAATGAGCCGAGCCGAGCCAGGATTTTAGCTCGTTAGCTATAACGAGCCAACTCGAGCTGGCTCGTGAGCCGCTCGCGAGCCAAACGAGCCGTAGTTTTAGAGAAAAAGTCATCATAACTTATATTAGTTTTGTATTACTTCATATTTTGCACTTCACAAAATAGATGATATGTTAGCTCATATGAATTTTTTTGTTCGGTTTAAGGCTATTGAATATATTATTTTTATATTATTAATATTTTTATGCTTTAGATAAATACAAATATTATATTTTGTATTTTTTTTTCTCTGGCTCGCGAGCCTAACGAGCCAGCTCGAGCTCGTAACGAGCCGAGTCGAGCTGGCTTTCTGGCTCGTTAAGATAACGAGCCGAGCCGAGCTGGCTCGTTATCCTAACGAGCCAGAACAAGCCGAGCCGAGCTGGCTCGTTAGCCAGCCTTAATTGCAACGTACCTTCAAAACGTCTGAAACACTTGAAACATATGCATGCAACATGCGCTTTTATTGCAACATCTCCTTGTTGAGGTCACGCATCGCGGCAGCCATGGTGTCGAAGCGGCGACGACCTTCTAGTGAGGAACGGCGGTTGGCAGCACCCCAACAACACCTCGGCACGCGCGGGGGACGAGGCACGGTGCGCAGCAGCGGGGCACGGCGCGCAGCGAGCTAGTTGGAGCGGGCGCAGCAGCAGGGGATGGAGCGCAGCGCAGCGATGGAGGGGGCGCAGTGCGGGATGGAGCGCAGCGTTGGATGGGGAGCCGCGCGGCGCGAGATGGGTGCGCGACGGGGAAGACGGCAACAGTGAGCGCGCGATGTAGTAAGTAGGCCTGTTGTGCCGGTACACGCAGGCCTGAAAAGTAGCGTCTGGACGGACGGAGGTCCGCTCCTGAGCATTACCGTTATGGGAGTTATTATTACAATTTACAAATTTGAGTTACTCTTTTGTTTAGGAGAATTTTAGTTACACTTTTGATAAGGATATTTGAGTTAGCGGTCATCAGAAGCATGTGCGCAACCCCTACAGATGGGCCTTTAGGGGGGGCCCAGCGCTAAAAGGAGCGTTCTACAGGGCCTTTTCGGCCGGTTTTACAATACACGGTTCTTTTTTTATGGCTATATATGCCAGGAAAAACAGCATAAAGCACCCAACAAAATGCTAAGACGTACTATTAGCCATCTTGAGATGACCACCAACAGATAAGAGCCAGTACACTTTTGTCTTGCATAATAATTATTATACGTTGATTCATCAATGACGAGTGTGGACGTTGTCTATACTTGCTTGCTGTGGCCTACGTACCTCTCCTCATTACATGACCGGCCATTCCATCGTTTTCATTCTCGTTGATTGGTGTGAGAACCATTAAGCTCTCATGTATCATCATCTGACGCTCTATATATATCCTTTCCTCATAACCATATTTCAAAGTGCATGCTTTCTATTTGGAAAGTCCTTGAATGATCAGTTGATCGCTGACGACAAAATAAGTGCATCTTACATTCTTACTCCCTTTGTCAAAAAAAAAAAACTCGACGTTTTAGGTTTTTTAGGACAAATTAGTGCACAATAAAAATTACCCATGCACCCCTATTTGCTGAAGGTGATCCATGCTAATTAAAGAATAGTCTGTAATTAAAGAAATCCTTGGAGACACGCAAACCACAATTTCAAGCTGGTACTAGCCTAACTTAGTTCCAAGAGGTAAAATATAAAAATGTTGAGTACTAAAACACCAAATTTAGATAATTTTGTCGGAGTTTTGGAGTTTATTTAAGGCTAAATAGGTTAACTTAAGACTCAAATATAGCATTACAAAAAGAATTTTAATTTCAAAGCTACAATAAGTATGTTGGCACGTACGATCAAAGTTATGCTTATTTTCTAGCATATACTTGAAAATTTTGAAGACACGTAGATTATTTGTTTGGATAGACAAAAGAAACTTTTCAAAAAAAACAAAACACCTAGTAACTAACGGGACACAAATACGTGTTACACTATTGGTGGTGGCTTGACTCAACTGCTCGGGCATATCATTCACTTTGGCAATTCAGTACCATGCCATGTTAATGTTAGTGACTTATGTGAAAAGTGTTTTACAGACGTATCAGCTTGTCTAGTTAGTCACGCCAATATGTATGGCTTGGTTGGGACTAATGATCTCGCCATGACCGACTAGTTTCTGATAATTTAGCGGAAACATATATTTTTTTAAATTTTAGTTTTTGTGCTCAAATAAAAAAATGAGAGTTACCCGTTTAGCACCAGTTTGCTAGACTTTACTCCCCCGTCCTAAAAAAATGCCGCTATGAAATTAGTGCCGGTCAAACTTTCTTAAGTTTTGACTTGGTTTGATTATAAAAATATATTTAACGATAATTATTATTATTTTCTTAAGCTAAAAATAGTTTTTTAAGGTCAACACGGGGGAGGGAGGCGTTCCGCACCTGATTTCATATATTGGCCCAAAATGGCCCGTTATGTTTTACAAGGCATTTTGTACATATTAGTGGCACAACCAAAGTTTACCAAAAGAGAAAAATGAGTATACCACGGCACAAAGAACTCTTCGACGATGCCTCCAAGGAGGTGAATGACGCGTAGACGTAATCATCGTCCGCCGAGCAGAAGCTTAGCAGGGCTTTCGTCCGAGTCTTGTGCCGAGGAGAAACCGCAATGGCCTGGCTGACCCTGAAGAGGAGGCAACAGGAGGTTCTTCAGCGATGCCTTCAAGAAGGAAGATGCGCTCGAAGGCGATCTCATCGCTGGCCTAGCCAAGAGCTGAGCAGAGCTTTCGCCCAGAAACCTCGTCGTTGCGCTATGGAGCCGGCACTCTCTGCCCCCCCCCCCAACAAGAGGCACAGGGGAGGGCAGCCGTGGACACGCAGCCCCGCTGCCAGCACGCCCACGCCCAAACCGCGCGCACCACGCATGTACGTGAAGAACACTGCACCGCTGCCTAGAGGACAGCAGCGGCTCCACCGAATTCGAGCATGAGCCATCGGATCTAGCGAAGAGGATGCCCAAGGCAACGCAGTCCCGCTGCCAGCAAGCTCACGGCCAAACCGCACACCCAGGGCCCTGCACACGCACATAAAGAAGAGACACCACATAGTAGCTCCAGAAGTACCCGTGCAAGGGCTCCGCCGCTCGGGAGCACTGCAACGGGGAGGTCACGCCAAGGGGATCTTGCACCAGCACGTATTCGCGTCAGGTCACGGAGCACCGTGCTGGGGCTCCCGCCGACCAGGGGTGGCGGGCCATCGTTGAGGCGCCATTGGGGCCAGAAAACCACCCCGCTGGGGCTCCTCCACTCGGGAGCACCACGACGAGGCCAGCTGCCGCCGCAGCAACGCCCATGGGGGCCCAGAGCCATCCCACCGGTGCTCCACCGCTCAGGAGCACCGCGACTGAAAGCTCTAGTTTAGTTTTGGATAATTGATGAAACCTAGGGACTAATCACTGTGCCAAGTGTGTAGACATGAAATGATAAGTCCCATACCAAGTGATGGATCTAGATGATGGTCATGGTGATGGAGGTGACCAAAAGATGATCAAGTGCTTCACATTTGGAAAAGAAGAAAGAGAAAAACAAAAAAAGGATCACGACAAAGGTATATGTGATAGGGCCATTTTTTATTTTGCACTCAAGACACCATAGATGATGTGAGTGATTTAGGATCGATAGCCGCACTATAAAGAGAAGAATTCTTTGGCTATACGGTTTATCGAGTGCCACTAGGTGACATAATTCATGCATTGCATTTAGGAACCTAGTGTGCTAACATGTGACCCTTGTAAAATGCTTTGAAAAATACTAACACACGTGCACATAAGTTCTATACTTTGTTGTTAGCAACTTGAAAGTAAAGGTGAAGCGGTTGCAGACTTAGAAAAAGAAAAGGAGCAGCAGCGCAGTGACCGGACTCTAGCTTGTTGCGTCCGGTCTTGACAAGCGCGGCTGGCTGAGAGGAGCATCGAACGACCGGACGCAGGACACTGTTGCGACCGGACGCGCAGGGGCAGCGTCCAGTCAAGGCTGACGAACGCTGACATCACTATGGCTCGCACGTGTGCATGAACAGTTGTGGACCGGACGCTGGGACGCGTCAGGTCGGCGTTGACCTGAAGCGTCCGGTTGTGTTTTCACTGCTCTGAATGCTCTCTGTAATTGATCGGACTTCGCATGGTGGCGAGTCCAGTCGCGCCCTCCAATGCGTCCGGTCGATCTTTAACAGCGCTAACTCAGTGTTTTGACCGTTGGAATCGAACGAACGTAATTCCAAACGGAGGCACGTGGATGGCCTGGAGCGACCGAACACTGGGGTGCGTTCGGTCAGTGCGTTCGATCACCCCATGAGCTCCCAATGACTCTTTGAGTCTTGGGGCTCTATAAATAGAAAGGTACCAGTTTGGGGCTCACTCTCTTAGCACTTTGATATATTTGACATCCTTGTGAGCCTAAACAAACACCTCCCACTCATCTCCATCCTCGATTCATCATCAAAGTGAGATTAGAAGTGATTCCTAGTGCATTTTCTTGAGTGATTGCATCTAGTGGCACTTGGGGATTGTTTGAGCTACGGAATCTTGTTACTCTTGGTAGTTGCCACCACCTATACGGCTTGGAGTAGCGGAGGAGTTGTGGCAAGAGTTGGTGATTGTTCTTGACCACCTTCCCGTGATTATGATGGGTCTTGTACCTTCTTCGGCGAAGAGCCGAAAGGTAACTCTAGTGGATTGCTCGTGTCATTGAGTTATCTCACTTGTGGGTCAGTTCTTACGATATCTAACGTGTGGACGAGGTTTATGCAACACCTCTTAGCCACCTAACCACCAAAGTGTTGGTCGACACAACGGGGACGTACCGTGCCGGCAAGCACGTGAACCTCGAGAGAAAAATACTTGTGTCTCTTGCCATTTGGTATTCTCCCGGTGTATTGATTGGTTATCATCTTGGTGATTGGTTCATCCCCTATGCGGCGGTATAACAATCTTGACCTCTCATTCACTTTCCCGCAAAGTAGAGTATTTTGCTCTCTTGTGTAGTTTGTGCAACTTTTCTTGTTAACCTTGTTCACCTAATGTAAGTAGTGACATAGCTAATTGTGTGTCTAGATATCATAGTGACTAGAATTGATTGTATAGGTGGCTTGCAACCCTTGTAGAGTTAAAGCAAAACTTGCATTTCGTCATTTGTCTTACTAATCAAGTTGCTCTAGTGTTTTGTTGAATTTTAATAGGCTATTGACCCCTCCTCTAGCCATAGTAGGACCTTTTAGCGATGACGCCAGGCGGTGCAAGCACCGGCACAGGGCCACGACATCCGGGCGCCGCGCTCCCAGGGCGCGTTCGCCGGCAAGAGAGGGGTGCACAGCGACCTAACCGTGTGGAGCCAGGCGGCCGGCTGTCGTCACCCTAGGAGGCCTGGGCTAGCAGATCCGGGGCCAGGGGCTTGGATCCACCACGCCGCCGTCGGGAAGATGCCAGAGATGAAGGGGAGGGGGCACGACGACCAGACCATGTGGAGTCGGGCCGACCGGCGTCGCACCCAGCAGATCCGGTGCTAGGGGGCCCAAATCTACCTCGCCGCCACCGGAAGAACGCCGGAGATGAAGGTGGAAGAGAAGGGGAGGCAGAGGACTCGTGGGGGAGGAGGGAGATGCGGACGGAGATCCCGTTTTTAGGTGGAATGATGGGATTGAGAGCATCTCTATCATGTTGAGGCAAACTAATCTTCTCCCCCTACGACCAGCAATAAAAGGGATTATTAAATTAAAAAACATGCTCTAGCGGATCCCCTTTCCAATCCCTTTTACTAAACTTTTTTTAATCCCTCAAAATCGCACCTCAATCCCTTAAATGAAGGGGATCTGTCACTATTTTTTTACAAAATTTATTTTCTTTGTCTCCGGTCACTGATATCGTCCGCTCAAAGGTGAAGCCGCTGCCCCCGGGAGCGCACGGGCTGGCGGCGTTGCTGCGCCGAACAGGTGAGCCTGCGGCCCGGTCATGTCGCTGCCGAGCCGGGAAGGCGAGCGCACAGGCTGTCGGCCGCGCCCCTTTGTCAGCCATGGGAAAGGAGGAGGAAGAGCCACAAGAGGGCGGGTTTGAGTATCGGGTTTCGGGTGTGGGTGCGCGGATGCTCCACCCGGCCCTGACCCGCCCCATTGCCATCCCGTGCTCACCCCCTGCCTATTCTTCCCCGGTTCACCACCCCTCGTGCGCTCTCACTCTCACTCTCTTTCTCTCTCGTGGAGACGACTGGGCGACCGCCGGCGCCGACCGTGCCCAGGCCTTCGTCGGGACCATAGCCGGCGAAGAGCACCCACCAGGTATGCGCGCTTCTTGTCTTCCCTTCCAGATGCGCGAAACCGAGCACACAAACCCTAACTTAAGCTATTTGGCTATTTGCAGCTGGATCTGATCTAATTACAGGTGCATACGTGCATTATGCCTACTAATTTCGATTCTTTGCAAAAATTATCGGCTGTATTTGTGTACACCCATGCCATTACTGGGTCCGCCTCTGATCCCGAGCAACCGTGTGTGTATACAGTCAGAAATGTCTTCAGTTGGGAGCAGCAGCGGCACCAGGGCGGCGAATGGTGCAGCTGCCATCAGTGCTGCCGCGATGGCAGCAGGCTCGGCCGACGCCAGATTCCACTCCCAACTACTACAGCAGGACAGGGTACATACACTACACCACTTGTTGTTCCATGGGCGGATGCGATCGGACTTGTGCTTTAGCTGCAGCTTTTGCCTTGCATGCTTTAGATATGTGGACGACAGGATCAGTACCGGAATTTTTAGTAGGCCTTGACGGCCTAGATTGGCAATTTGGCCCAGCCTTTGCATATTCAGTACGAATTGTACTGTCCTGCAGTTGGTTACATCTTGAAACTGGGCATCTTTACCAGCAATAATTTGGCTTCAGTACTATATATATGCTTGGTTGCTTCTATCAGATAATATGTTCAGTTGGATTTTGCTTTTGCGTAATGCACACGTAATTTGTTTTCAGTTCCAGAGCATTGTCTTGCTTTTGCAATATCATTTCTCCAGAGAATCTATATACTAATAAGTTCGTGATTTTACCCCTCGATACACTTGCACCCATTTGAAGTTGAAGTGGGGGTAAAATAGCTTTTACACCTGGGATAATCCTTGCTTTATGATAAATCTTTTTCCTTGTGAATACCTTTGGATTTTTGCAAAACACTAACATTTTGTATGTGCTATTGCATGATTGCCTTTTATGCTTATCTTTATGATTTTTCTTCCCATAATGATAGCCCTGTTCGCTTGAACTTATCAGCCTGACTCATCAGCCATGGTACAGTGTTTTTCTCTCACAACAAATCAGCGAATACTACTTTTTAGCCTAGCTTTTCAGCGAAGCTAAGTGAACAGTAAAAAATGCCTTTTGTATTACTGCTCCTTTTGAAATTTCTTTGACATGTTTTCTTTTTATTTCTGTGGTGACAACTAAGTTATTTGCTTTGACTAACATGTGCATCTCTACTCTAAACAGCAAAGTAGATGGGCTGGCTGCTTTTCAGGCTTATCATGTTTCGGATCACAGAAGGGCGGGAAAAGAATTGTTCCTGCAGCACGTACTTCTGATGGCAATGGAGCAAATACTCGTGGAAATGGTCTCCAATCTGGTGCCAATTCAAACCAAAATATGCCGAATTTATCTCTTCTGGCTCCACCATCATCACCAGCATCCTTCTCAAACTCGGCCCTTCCTTCGACTGCTCAATCACCGAATTGCTTTCTGTCTGTATCTGCAAACTCTCCTGGTGGTCCAACGTCTAATATGTTCGCTGTTGGGCCATATGCTAATGAACCTCAACTTGTCTCACCACCTGTCTTCTCAACTTACACAACTGAGCCATCCACAGCACCGTTGACCCCACCACCTGAACTAGCTCATGCAACTACACCTTCTTCTCCAGATGTTCCATATGCTAGATTTCTTTCATCTTCTATGGATATCAAAACTGCCAGCAAGGAGCATAACATGCCTTTCTTATCAACAGCCTATTCTGGTGGTTCAGGACTCCAGGCATCTTACCCACTTTACCCTGAAAGCCCTTGTAGCAGCCTCATCTCACCAGCGTCAGTAACTCCGAGGACTGGTCTATCCTCACCTATACCTGAGCAAGAGGTTCCTCCTGCCCATTGGAAGACCTCTAGGTCCGCCTGCGACACACCATACTTCAGGGCTTCGCCCATTCCTGAGCAAGAAACCACTGCACAGTGGAAGACCTCTAGATCTGCTTGTGACACACCGTATGCCAGGACCTCACCAACCAATATTTTTGGGCTGGATTCATCTACCCCAAGAAACTATATGCTAGATAGCAATTTCTTTCGGCCAGCGGCATCTGCTCAATTCTACCTGGACCAGGCTCAGCAGACGTTTCCACATAATGGCGGGAGGGTTAGTGTATCCAGGGAGAAGCAAGATGCCGATGAAATTGAAGCTTACAGAGCTTCATTTGGGTTTAGTGCCGATGAAATTGTCCAATCTCAATCTTATGTGGGGATACCAGATGCGGTTGATGAGTCATTCAGTATATCACCATTTGGAAACAATGCTCCTGCTACTGAGATTTGCCCATTTAGTGATCTTCCTAATGAGGTTCACAAGGTGGATAAATCATGTACCTACGTTAAAGATGGCACAAGCCCAAAGAAATCAGCAAACCAGCTCTCCATTGATTCTCCAAATAAAGTTCTGCGCTTGGACGTGTTCAAAGGTAACATTAGATTTTTTCTTTCTGCTGTGTGAAATAATAATCTGCTGGCTTGAAAAACATATTGTAGGCTGATTTGTACACCCAGATTTTAATAGGAACAATTTTTTTTATGCCCCTAACATTGTTGTGTTTCTGTTTCGACAAATGCTTATTGTGTTTCTGTTCTCAAATGGCAGGAACAAAAGGAGGTCATCAGTCTGAGGATGAGGGTATTGCGAAAGATGGTCATCCTTTCAGAAGGACAACAGATGAAATATCTCTAAAACCCATAGAAGTAAGGAAGAAATCTCCTCCTGGCCATTATTGCTCAGATGCAGAAATCGAGTACAGAAGGACAAGGAGTTTGAGGGATGCCAACGGTGTTTTATCGCGGCGTAGTGCATTGGCAAGACAACTGCATTAATAAGTCACTAGTATGCAGGGTAATTTCATAGTTCGTGTAGCCTAGTGTGCATTGAATTCGAGCTGTCATTAGAGTGATCTGTAGGCGAAGAGTAGCCTTTATCGTATATGAGGATTATATTACCAGTTTGTGTTCTAGATATGTGATGATGAGCTTGTACTCTGTTTGAACTCCAAGATCCTCTTTGTAGACACTCCAATCGTTCGCAGGAGCAGTGAAATGAAATATCGTTGGTACATTACAGGAGTTGTGTTTTGGTCTTCCTGATGATGTAGGCTGTGTTTGAATTTAGCAGCCTGCTGATTGGGAATCTTTGTGCTTTATTCGCGCATGTCAGCAAGACAGCAACTTGTGGAACACAATCAATCTGACGTCTAGGGTCGTATATATACGCAAAGAAAGTGACAGCTGGTCGACGTCAAGAATTTTTTTACTGTGTTTCACTTGTTGATGATTATTATTATATTCTGCTACATAAAAAAAAAACCTTTTTGACAGACCTGCTCCTCTGACGTAACGGAGAGACGTCACGTTTGCCGTTCAAACTAATCGGCGCCATCGCTCCCAGCATATATTCTTCTATGCAATTTTGTGGAAGGCGCTCAAGAAGAGCATTTTCAGCAAGGGTAGCATTAGAAGTCCCTCAAAAAAAAAAGGAAAAAGGGTAGCATTAGAAGAGGCCGTCTTGAATAAGGAAGATAGAAGTATCAAATAAAGTGAATATGAAGCCGGGCTTGGTTTTCGGTGATAATACTTGCGCTTTAAGAACTTTTGCCTTTATTAGTCGATTAGATCTTACATTATCGTTAGGCAAACGATCGCTGTGGTTTTGTAAAGTAGTATGTCTGTTTAATTAGATGCTGGTGATGATGTGTGAAGTAGTATCCAAACCCTGTCATCTTGTCAGAAATGATCTGTTATTGTTGTTCTGTAAATAAGGTACTAGAATTTGTAACAATGTAGGAAGTCATAAGGGGTTTACCCCCTTGCATTGTCAAGAGATAGAGAAGCTCAATTGAACAAGGCGCTACTAGAAAAATACAATCTTTTCCCCTCCTTATCTTTTGAAACCATAATACAAGTACAAATCCCACAGGGCCATCACTGAGCGCCAGCTCATGAGTTATGATCTTATGATTAGTTCATGTAAACATGCCAAGACCTCACATTGGCACCCTCAATCCCGAATGTCATGCATAATCCTTTGGACATCTGTGCTATGTACAAAGTTTCTTCCGAAGGCTCTGTGGCGGCATGTTCATCTATCCTCACACCCCCTATAACAGCTAGTGTCTAGCTATTGGGCTTCTTGTTCCACCCAAATTCTCAAGGTATGAAAACCTCTTGTTTGCAACTGATGACATCTTTGTTAGCTTTGGACCGTTAGCACCCTCCTTGATATATGTGCTGAGGTCTTGGTCCCGTGGGCCCACGTAGTCGTATAGCATCGGTGATACTGGTTCCATTCTCCTCATCTTCTCTACCTCGGCCTTAGCATCTGAGACAACCTTGTCGGTGTCGTCTGAAGTTAAACTGGTGATTCTCATTGATTCTGCGTTCTTGGGATCTTGAGTGGCCAAGTCCGCACTGAGAACATCTTCTATTCGAGACATGACTGTGAAAGCTAAGCTCTCCAGAGTCCTGGAGTAACTCTCCAAAATGGCAAGGCCAACATCCTGATGAAAAAAAGGGTAGAAGGGAGGTATGCAAGGCATTCGAGTAAACAAAGCACTGTGGGGTATCTGAAAAGGCAAAGGTAATTGTGAATGCTTCCCATACCTTGTTGCATTGGATTTTGCTTATGTCTAGAGCCGACTGGGCGATGCCGGGAAATCTGTGCTTGATAAGGAGAAGAACATTTTCTGCCCTCCCTTCAAACATTCCCCTCTTCTCGTGACTGACATTATGCCCCCACGACAATTTGCTGTCCTTGTGGGTCATTTTCTTCTGCCAGATGACTACTGAGGCTTCGACTCGGTTCTTCAGATCAACAATGTTGTGTTCATCCGACAAGTCTACGGAGCGTAGAAGTTCTTCAGGGTCAAAATAATCGTCGGTTATAAGTTTGTACATTGAATCTCCAAGGGTGGACTTCCCATTCTAGCAGACATATAACAACAGAAGTTATAGTTACTCCCTCCGTCCCAGAATATCTGTCGCTGCTGGTGTGCGTGCCACAAGTTTGATTCGATTTGTAGAAAATGCGTGTAACATTTGTATCTCCAAATAAATTTATTAAAAAACTAGATTCAAATATCTTTATAATGATATTAATTATATACCATAAATATTAATATTTTTAATATATATTTTGTCAAAGTTGTTTCTCGGGAAGCGTAAACGACAGATATTTAGGGACAGAGGGAGTATATCATTAGAATTGTTGTAAACAGAATACGGCAAGGCGGTTAGCAGTCTGGTCTTATGGATCACCTTTGGTAGGGAGTCCGTGTAGGATTCAGGAACCTCCATTTCCATAAGAATATTAGCATTGATAGCCATTGCTGCCTTCAGCACCTGTGCAACAAGCTCCTTCTGGTTCTGAAGCCATTTCCTGTATGCATCTGACAGACCATTAGGAGGGACCCTGACAGTTGGGAGCCACCATTTGTCGTCCTGCCTCGGCATGTTGCCCTTCCCCGATTCATCTGCATCTTTCTTCACATACCAAAATTCCTGCTTACCCTCGAAACTGTCAAGGTATTCCTATTCCACAGGAGACATATGCAATGCCACAAGTTAGAACTTCAGATATCCCTCTGAAGTCAAAACTGTTCAATAAATGATAAAGATAAGAGCATGCCCATGCTTACAAGGAGCATTGCATCGAGCTTGCGTAATGCAGGGATGTTCATTTGTAGATCTTGACGCTGCTGGGTTATCATTATCTGTTTGACATGAAAACGCGTCAATTGAAGGCGGTTAACGCACTGTTATTTAATGCTGTATAACCGAATTGGACAATGAAGCTGAATACTTGGATGCTACTTGCTACAGCAACAGCAAGTACTGAAATAGGGAGAATTTCTTACTTCCATGCAGGTCCCATTCTCGGCGACCTGCTGCGAAGGAACAAATTCAACAATGTGATCAGCGACGGACAAAAGCCAGTCGATCTCCTTCTTCCACCGCGATTTCTGGTCGGCAGCCATGGGCTGCAGACGGCGCTGCTCACCAAACACAGAAGCTGAAAAGGTGGCATCACGAGAAAAGAACGCACAACTAATCAGGGTTTCCACTAGAAATTGGGCAAAAGCTCAAATTGCGGAACCGCCGAAGGAAATAATTGGTCTGTAGAAAAATAAGGAAAGAAAGGATTCTTGGGGACAGAAGGGGGAAAGGGGGTTACCGGCAAGATTAGTGATGGCGTTGGACAGGGCAAGAGCAGAGGTCACCCCTTTGCCGGTGCCGGACATGTCCTCCCCCAGCAGCAGCTTGGAGAACTTTTCCCTCACGATCTCCGCATCTGCAACCCACCAACGCGAATGGATCATTTCTTCAGCAAGATTCGCAATTTGCAGCAGCATAACGACCATTAGATGGTCCAAGAACAACCGTCACCTGAGGGCGGGCCCTCGTGCCGGACCGTCTTGGGCGGCACCGCGAGCGAGGACGAGCTCCCGGCTGCCGCCTTATCCGAAGGGCCGCCGGCCAGCGGCGGCGGAAGGTCAACGGACAGCCGGCTCCCCTTGGACCCGCAGCTCCTCGACAGCGCCCGCCTGGTGCAAGGCTGCCCCGGCACCGGCGCCTGCGCCTGCGCCTCCATCGAGGAGGCGTCCGTGCCGTCCGAGGCCAGCGACAGCGGCGACGACGACGACGCCGACCTCCGGCGCCTGAACGAGAACCTTTCGAGGCCGTGGCCGATCTTCTGGAACGGCCGGGCCATCACGAGCGCATGGCTGGCACGCGCGCGCCCGCTACGGCATCCGCAATGTCAACGTGGCGCCTTTTCTTTCTTGGCAGAGAGAGAGAGAGAGAGAGAGAGAGAGAGAGAGAGAGAGAGAGAGGATCCGGAGGAAGGCGGTGGGCGGTGGCTGGCTAGATTTCGGGGACGCTGTGTTTGAGAGGTGAGGAGATGGAGGGGCGGAGGGAGGGAGGGAGGGAAGAACAAGCTGTGGGGCGGGCGTGCGATCTGCTGGAAAGCTGCGGTTGCTGTTCGTGCTCGTGGTTGGTTTCTCGGCTTGCCTTGCCCCACGCCAAGCTTGGAAAACGGCAGCGTTCCCGGCATGCAGCGCCAGGCTTTTTATCGTGCGCGGCCGCCGGACTCCATGCGTCCGGCTGGCTGGCTGGACTCCATGCGTCCGGCTGGCGGCCGCCTTGTGATAGCACAGCACGGCGCCACGGCCTGCGAAATCTTCCGCTGCTCGTGCGATAATGACAAGAACCGTGCCGTGCATGGTGGCGTTGGCCTCTCGTCTTGCTTGCGCTTGTCCCAGCTCTTGGATCGGTGGATGAGTACAAATTCCTCGCCGCGGTTCGTTCTGCGAATACTTTTTGCCTTTTGAAGAACGTTAGTTGAAACCCACAAATCCATTTTCACGGTCGTTCGCTCGGTTCCCTTCCGAGCGAACGATCCGACCGCCTAGTCTCCTTCCCTTTCTCGTCCGTTCTCTTTCCTTTTCGGTCCAGCGCACGTCTTCACATGACGAGGCAACGAAACGGACTCCGCTCGAAATTTCATTCTGGCCTTGTTCACTTCCCATTCCAACCCAAAATATTTCCTCTTCCACCCATCATATCAAATCTTTCGACGCATGCATGGAGCATTAAATGTAGGTAAAAAAGATAACTAATTGCATAGTTTGTCTGTAAATGTCGGGACGAATCTTTTGAGCCTAGTTATTCCATAATTAGACAAATTTTACCAAAAAACAACGAAAGATGGTACAGTACCTTTTCAGCTACTTTTCGTGAAGTGAACACACCCTCTGAAATATTCCCCCCTCGCCCCTCACCCCTTCCACGCGCCTACCCAATGAAGGGGGCAATTTTGAATAGTGTCGTTCTTCTTCTTTCTCATTGTGGTCCTGCCCTAGGCGGCCACCGCGGGCTCACCGGCTCCGGTCCCGAGCGCGGCTCCCGCGCCGGCGCTGGTCTCTTCTCCCCGCTGATGGCCACCACCTCTCCCCGCTCCTCCTCTCGTCCCAGCTTCCCTCCCAGTGACGGATGCAGGCTATACCTGATGAAACTAGTAAAATTTTACTGTAGCTTATATGGCTTGACCCTACAGCGTGTACTAGCTGCCCCACATGGTTTGATTGCCGGATCCGCCACTGTTCCCTCCCCTGCCCTGCACGGCCACCTCTTCGGGACGACCTCGCCGGGATTCGATTCGAGGGGTCGCCGATGGGTGTTCTCCGGGATTCGTCCAAGGTATTGCTGAGATCTCTTTCCCTTTCTTTTCGGCGTGATTTTGCATTGTCGGGGGATTCGATTCGAGTTCCGATTAATTTTCTAGGTTTTCTCTACGTTGCGCGGCCGTAGCGTGTTCACCGTCCCCGACCGCGGCTGTCTCGCTGGCGCCGCGCGTTGTCTGGCTGCGCTAACCGCCACCGCCCTCATCTCGCTGGCCCCGCAGCCTCTCTGGAATCCGGCCGGGAAGACGTCGTCATAGTGTGCGCCCTCATGCCGCCCTCAGCCTAGCTCTGTCTGCCTTGGTCGTAGTGATGTATATAGATGTACTAGTCCATGGCATCTATGTGTTTCACGGATGAGAAGATCGAATGATTACCTGCATGTCACTTGATTTTAATGTATGGCGCTGTTGTCATATACTTATATTCAGTATCCATAATTTCAGTACCCACTAAATTACCTGTATGGCTATGGCCCTGCTTAGTGCTTACAACTCTCTTATCTGGACAGTAGGGAAGCTTACAGGAATTAAGGTTATCTGTACACTTGCTATTCTGGAATTATATTTTTCAGTTACCTGTATGCTATGTTGCCTTGGTGATTTTTTGGACAGCAGGGAAATAGTGGTACTTCTGTTAGTAATTTTTCAGTTCAACGTGCCAATATATAGAACCTTTAATTGATTGATTGTTTTCAGTTCCTGATAACTGAATATTTTCAGTTACTGATAATTAAATGAATGTTTTAAGTTTAATAGAATTGATAGTTATCACTCATTTTTTTCTAGCTACGGAATGTTTTCATTTCACTAGAATTGATCATTGAATTATGCTAGTATGGAACCTGTTGTCTATCTAGCTTCTGAATGGTTTCAGTTCTAGCTATTGAATGGTGAACACTGACATTCTGCTAGTATTGAACCTGTTGTCCATCTTGTGTGGAATTGTTCTTCTGTGAGTTGCAACCTGTTGGAATGCAACTAGATGTTTTCGCATACATTAAGGTTGTTTCATTCATCAGTAATAAGGTTATGCAGTATAGTAGAGACTAGATGAATTCATCAGTAAGAAGTGATTCTGTTTTTTTTTTGCTCCCCCACCCTTTTTGTTAGATGGTTAATTACTTATGTAATTACAAGAAAGAATTTTATTGTAGTTGATTCATCCTATTAGTTATGATCTCTTTTATTAAGTGATTCTGAATTTTTTTTACTAAATACATATGGGTACAGATGGCTGACGAGGGAGAAGGTTCTGCCGAAGTTGAAAAGTCCAAATCAATTCATGAGTTGCAATCTTCTGAGAGTGATGTAAGAAGTGTGTTTGGCATTTCTCTTTCTTTAGTTTTGTTTAGTTGAAGTTGCGGTCAGATAACCAAATGTTTCATGTTTTTATTAGTTATTTTGCTAACTATGTTTTTTTTATTTAGAAATGTAATTCTTCTGGTTTTGGTAATGGTAAAACCACTAATGAGGATGGGAGTGATTAGGATGGGAGTGACAGTGCCGAGAGCACCAGAATTGATTCTTCTATAAGTGATGTTTTGGTATATTTATATATTCAACTTGTATGGTTAAATTTTGTTTGTAAGTTAGTATGTTTGCCTTATATGTTTAAGTTTCTGCTCATAAGTTGTATGTGTAATTTGCACTTTATAACTTGTATGGTTAAGTTTTGTTTGAAAATTAGTACGTTTGACTTGCATGTTTAAGTTTTTGCTCATAACTTGTATGCTTAACTTGTATGTTCAATTTGCACTTTATAACTTATATGTTTTAATTTTTGATTGCAAGTTAGTATGTATGACTTATATGTTAAGTTTCTGCTCATAACTTGTATGTTCAACTTGTTTGTTTAAGTTGCTGAACTTGTATCATTTAGTTCAGGGGAGGAACAGAAGTTTGTTGAGAGATATTTAGTTTGATTAGGTCTGAAAATTTCTGAAAATAGTTCAGTCTTCACGTATTTTTTTCTGAAATTTTACTGCCCAGTGTATTTCTGTCGATTTTGTTTATCTATGATGATGGTTTTCTTTGTACTTTTTTATATGGATCTTGTTCATGTTACATGCAAACTTATGTATATGTATCTATCGTAGTTTCTTTTATTATTTGTACAAGTGTATAAATAACTTAGGCATGAATAACATTTCAAACAAAAAAAACATTATTTATTATTTTTTGTAGAAATGACAGCGGAGTATTTGTTCTTGAAATACTTAAATCTTATGAGGCTCAGACTCACCTTTATTTCAAAGAGGTATTATTTTGTACTAAATGTATTAAATTAGTTATTATACTCTGCAATTTTTTTATTCGCCAAGTTCCATTTAAAAATGCGATCATTTGAATTAGGACATATGTGAAGAGCATTTGACATATGTGTTGAATTTTTTTCTTGCTTGTACAGTTCTAGTGAAGAAAACAGTTGGTGTATGTTAATGACCTTTTTTATCAAAGTTGGTAATACAAAAGTTTGTAGAGAAATTATATACCTTTCTTGTCCTAAAATTTTATTATTTTATCCCATCATGTTTGGGAGATATAATTTTTCGAATATGATTTTTCGAAATTCACTGGCAAGTTTTGACAGTGTGCTGTGCAGTTCTGGACTTTTGTCTTTTTCGACCATGTTAACTTCAAAACTAGCACCTATTGATAACTAGAAAGTTGTAACGTTTTTCTTAAGCTTTCCAAATTATAATAAAGAACTATATTTTTTTGTTGTCAACAACTGTAGATATGAATTTCTGAAGTTTCGTGTCAGGTTTTGTAAATTCCAACAATCCATGGGTAAACGGAGTACTTGTAACAAATCGACCTCATCTTGCTGTATTTTTGTCTTATTTATAAGTATTTCATTTTAGTGATCACACGTAGCTTTTATTTTCTAGTTAAATTGTGCACTGCTTGCTAGTGAATTGTTTGTAGACAATTTTTACTCGTACTGTGATTTGCATGTCTCTGTTGTAACCTTGTTATTATTTTTACATGCAGACTACCTACTTTGATTACTTGGGTTCAGAGATGAATATTGTTCCGCAGACAATAACTCATATTGTTGCTTGGACTAATGATTTTGTTGATAAGTATATGCTACATTACCTAGATTTTAAAAAGTTGGAGGTAATGTTTATAATGCAAACGTTGACTTTCTAGTTTCCTTTTACTCTCTTTGTGAGTCATTTCTGAATTGTAGTTTAATTATGTGTTGTTCATCTTGTAGATTAAAAGACTACTGTTTTTGGAACTGTGCTAATATTTTCTTATGTTGAACTTGGCTTATTAAATTATATACATGTAACTTGTGTATTGTAGTTATTATGCTGTAGTTTCTGTAATAAGTTGTATTTTTTTGTTAAACTTTTTATGTCTACTATTGTGCACATAACTTGTAGATATTAACTTTATGTCTAACTTTTTATATCTAACTTTCTGCTCATGTCTAACTTTATACAGATAACTTTTATGTCTAACTTCTGCACATAACTTGTAACTATTAACTTTTATGTCTAAATTTTTAGCACATAAGTTGTTTGGTTTACTTTATCATATTTATACATAACTTGCAGTTATTAACTTGCGTGGTGAACTTTGTTTTACTAAATTATGTGCTTAAGTTTTGTTCTATATAGTTATTTTTTGTGGTACTATGTTAAATAACAGAGTTATTTATTTGTTTTTTTTTCATGAGTATGTTATTTAACTTAGTTGATTAACTTATGATACAGAGTTAAGTTTCTAACTTGTATTTTCATGTGTATGTTGCGTAACTTTTTTTTGATTAACTTTAGTGTAGAGAGTTATGTATCTAATTTGTGTTTTCATATGTATGGTACCTAACTTATGTGATTAACTTACCGTAGACAGTTATGTATTTTATACTTGTGTTTTCGTGTCTATGTTATATAGTCATCTTACTTTTCCTGCTAACTTATGTTTTTCCTTGTTGTGAACTTTGTTTTCTACTTATTATTTTAAATATTAAATATTTTGCAGATGTTCCAATTGAAGACACAAATATGCTCAATGCATAGCTACAAAGATGCTGAGACTATCATAGTTGCAGAAGTTATGAATATTATTATGTATGTGGTGTTTGCAAGTTTGCATCATATTATGAAATTTACTGTATAGTATATGTTGTAAAAGTTACTTTTATTTCATCCCCCAACCCTTTTATAAACCCTTTTTCCATGTCCCGAATGATTAGTTTCTGAAAAGAGAAAAAAAAGACGATGAAGCCTAAAAGAGAATGTGCGAGCACGGCTAAGTTAGCACTGTTAAGTTATCGTCTAAGTTATGCTATATAATTCAGTTTTCTAAGCTATGTGTGCATGGTTCTAAAAAAATGATGGAATGCGTGCGATCCAGCAAGAGAAGTGAAGAAAATGGGATGCCTGCGCCGCACGAAAAGAGAGAGAAAATGGAATGCCTGCGCAAGCCGAAAAGAGAAAGAGAAGTGAAGTGAAATGTCATTAGACTATCCTAAAAAGGTGGACTATCCTAAAAAGAGGTGTCAGGTGGAACGAATACTTTCCTATTTAGGTAATAATTGTTGTCTGAAAATCGTTCGCTGGATTCCCTTTCAATGAACGCTCGCCAATTAGTGGCGTCGGTTGAAACCATAGTAGCAGTAAAAAGAAGGCAAGATTCTGTAAAGAGTTTCCCCAACCAGGAGCTGGTAAATTTCAAAGTCAGTAAGCGGAGCCCAATTTGGCTTGTTTTTTTTTCCGCGAGTGTACCTTGTGACACATATTTTATTAAGTAGAAGTATAGAGTTTTTAAAGTTACACCTGACTTGCCAGGTAATCCTACGATTACCATATCAGGCCACGTTTAGTTTCAAAAATTTTTGGTTTTTGCCCATCACATCGAATCTTTGGACGCATGCATGTAGCATTAAATATAGACGAAAAAAACTAGTTGCACAGTTGGGTGAGAAATCACGAGACGAAACTTTCAAACCTAATTAGTCCATAATTGGACACTAATTGCCAAATACAAACGAAAGTGTTGCAGTAGCAAAACCTAAAATTTTTCTGGAACTAAATGTGGCCTCAGTCCCAAAGGCAAAAAGGAGCAGCATGAGAAAACAGAGGGGGGACCATCAGGCTCAAGAGTGGAGACCCTAACAGTATGAGCCTGTGACAGAAAGACTAAACACAATGATAGCCTACAGTGTAGAGAGCGACGACGCGGGCTTTCAACAGTAGTGGCGGCAAACATCCACTAGGGAAAAGGACCAAGCGAGCTCGGCGGTAAAGCATCCACCAATTAAGCTGGTACGACAACAGCGGCGAAGCATCCGCTAGAGAGAAGACCACGACAGCCAAGCATCTGCCGGAAAAGAGGCACATGATAGTAGCGGCAAAGTATCCGCTACGACTAGCAAACTGTAGCGTCAAAGTATCCGCTCAGGGATAACCAAGAACAACGGCGGCAAAGCATCTGTCGGCGAAGCGACCAAGCATCCGTCGAAGAAACGACCAAACTGTAGGACAAACACAGGCGTTGAAGCCATGATGGATATGAAGCACGCATAAGCACAGCTAGAAAAAAAAATCCACTGCCAATCGGATGACTCGATAGGAGCAGAAGTGACAACGACGACCCAAGCACAACACCAAGGAGAGGGGTGAGGCATCCCCCAAGTGCGCCATGGCTATGGGACTTCAGAGGCAACGCCTCCAAGGAAGAATGCGATGCATACAGCGTCACCGCCGCCTGTCCAAAAGGGATGAGGTTTTCATCCAGAAGATCCACGCCGGGAGGTAAGGAAGGTGCAACGACATGCCTCTAATCTAAGGAGGAAAACGGCATCCAAAGGGCGCCGCCATCGTCGGCCAGACTTCTCCTTCCGTTCCAAAGAGATTTATTCTAAATCAAATGAATCTGATTTTATCCACAAAAAATCAATTTAACTGGATCAAAATTATAAATAACATAATCATTTATGGGATCAAATAGGTGCAATATAAAAATATTTCTTGATAAATGTAATGATATGCATAAATAGTACCTTCTATTTTATTTAGAACAAATCTAGAACATGAGGTAAAGTTTTTCAAGTGAGAGTGTTCTTACTTCCTCCGTACCAAAATATCTGTCATTTTCGTTTCTCGTGAAACAATTTTGACAAAAAATATATTAAAAATATTAATATTTATAGTACATAATTGGTATCATTAGAAAGATCTTTGAATCTAGTTTTTTAATAAATTTATTTCAAATTACAAATGTTGTATGTATTTTCTACAAATAAAATCAAACTTGCGGCACGGAAACTAAAAGCGATAGATAATTTGAGACAAGGAAGGAGGTGATATGTGTGTCGAGAACAAGACAGAGGTGAGATTTTATAAAGCTCTGTTAGGATCTTATAATCATTTCTCATAGTGATTTTGTGTAGTGATATAAAAAAGTTATGTTTAAATCCTACTCTTGTATCGATTTTTGCCTTTGCAGAAAGAGAATCGCCAAGTAGTAAGGCTTGATTAGCATTTGGGCGCGAACGATTGCGAATGCGCTGCGAGCCACTGCACTCGTTTCACGCGAGTTACAACTCGCAAGCAAAGGAACATCAATCACGAAGCGTTTTCCCACATAACACGCCGAAAACAACAAGAGACGAGCATGCGTAGAGGAATCGTCCCCCAGGCGAAGCGAAACCGCTCGCTCGCTCCCCCGTCCCCTGGCAACTTCCGTGGTCTCCCCGGTCCCGCACCTCCCGGCTCCCTTCCCCCAATCAGCGCTCTGTAAAAAGGAAGGAGCATTCTCCACTCGCACTCCCATCATGCGCCGCCCGACGAAATAGGAAGCAGATCCCGCAGCCCTCGCGTCGCCATCACCAGATCCCTCGCACCCGCCCTCGCGTCCGCGCGTGCGCCACCGTCGGTGCTGCCAGCACCGCCGTGCTTGCCCCGACCTGTCTCCCATACCGCACCAGGGCCGACGTCCCCGCACCACCTGCGTTGCGGCTCGGGGCAGCCGGACGACCTCGATGCACCCGCCGTCCACCAGCGCCATGCCATCTCTGGGACGTGCCGCCGGAGCCCTTCACCGCCGCCATGAGGGTCTTCGGCGAGACGGACGACTGGACGAGCCATCTCGACGATGACAGCGCACGTCCTCGATGGAGCAGTCTGCTGCCCCCGATTGAAGTGACGTGTTGGCACTTGGTAATGGAGTACGAATGGCGGGAGGATCGTCCTTCGACACCATTGGCGCGTCCTTCGACTCTGTCGCTCCCCGCCTTTCTGCGCCCACGTCCGCGTCACCAAGGCCGGCACGCTCTTCCACCACTATTGCGGCGCGTACCCGCCTGATACGGGCATGTTCAACATACTGCTGCTCGAGTTCATGGACGCCGGACATGCACAGATGCTGGACCTCTTCAGCTCTTCTACCATGAAGTCGTGATACGGGGCTTCGTGCCTGATGCCGTAGGATCGGTGCCTACTGCAACAATGGTAGGTTGCTAGACGTCCTCAAGCTGCTCGATGAAATGCACACCAGAGCGAACTGCAAGCCCACGTTGCAGCCTTGCACATGTTCACCACATTGACATACTCAAATTTGCATTTTGCTCATATAAATGCACACCAGGCACAATGGACATTGATGGTCTGTAGAACTTCTCCCATCTCAATTACGAATCTAGTCTATCAACTGTCTGAGTCACTGATCCATTTATTGCATGTTCGATCTGTCATCTTCTTCGGCCTGATGGTTTTAGGCAATTTGCTTCTAGATGAGCACCACGACGATGCTTAGGGACATGGTGTTTTGGGCGGTTCAGGTGACCCCGACGCACAAGATTATGGTGGTGATCGACCCTTTGTCGTTGCAAGGCCAGCTGGTGGTCGTTATGCAGGGACGGACCACTAGGTCGTCATCAGGAATGAAGTCCAGTTTCCCAGCGGGCTTTAATGCTCCTTGTTCACTATGCAACTCCGAATTTGGTTGAGAAATAGATATAAACCATGCATATTACAACTGGGCACAACACCACAATCGATGGCATGATGTGGCTCAACATTATAGTTTGGATGTCTAAATTTTGTTTTTGAGCCAATATTACTATCTACTCCCTCCGTACTATAAATCTGTCACCTGTTCTTTGTGCTGGCTTACTGCAACATCTGTGTAGTCTCTTTTTTACTGTAACAATTAAAAGTTTGAAATATTTCTTCTTGTTTTCAGCTTCAAAGTTTCAAATAATTTGATATGAAATTTGAATAAAATTCTTGCGTCAAGCTGCAGATGTGGAGAAGGTTTCCAAGAGATTGCAAGAATGTGAGAGGTACCGTTTTGCAATTAACTAATTATCATCATGCTGTTATAAAGATTAATGTTACAGAGTTCCATTACTTTTTTTTTCTTCCTACTTGCCCACTGTCTGAATGTATACATGGATGATGTATCTGCAAAATGTCTCTGTCTTCTCCGGTGACTTCCTATTGTACAACATTTTTTGAGGCTTTCTGTATGTGTTCTATTAATGTTATATGCATTACTGTGAGTCTAAATTTCTTCTGCCACTGAACTACTCTATTTTATAGAACCAAATATGTCCTCTTAAACAACAACCGTCACATTCAATTGGTACAGCCTCACCAAGATGAGGAGGTGCGGAAGGGTTCCCTGGCAACAACGGATGATCGGGAACATCGACGGAGCCACTTTGGTCAGGGTGAGAGGGTGTACAAGGGACAACAAGACATAGGTAAGTGTTGCCCACAAAGTCATTATATTTGTATAGCTGTATAATATCATGATAGTTAACAAGCATGCCTCCTTGGTTATGGAGGGTGTTGTCTACTTGTCCTATTTGGACTTAGTAACTGTAACTGTATTACTTGAGCTGTTGTATTTATGGCTGTGTTCACTTCGCGAAAAGTAGCTGAAAAGTTACTGTAGCATCTTTCGTTGTTATTTGGCAAAATTTGTCCAATTATGGACTAACTAGGCTCAAAAGATTCGTCCCGACATTTACAGACAAACTATGCAATTAGTTATCTTTTTTACCTACATTTAATGCTCCATGCATGCGTCGAAAGATTTGATGTGATGGGTGGAAGAGGAAATATTTTGGGTTGGGTGGGGGAAGTGAACAAGGCCTATATACATCTTTCTATCCTGTCATGGCCAATGCTTAATTCTGTGTATTATTCTGCAATGATTAATTGCGTGCATAGTCCTAATTTGACTCCACTATTTTTGTTCAGATCACAGCGAGTACAAGAAGAGGAGAGAAAATTTTGCCAAAGAGATTGATATTGTCATAGCTGATGTGGTACTGTGACGATCTCGTATCCTTCGGCTTGCTTCATTGTGTCTTTGCTTTGTTAGTAGTTCTCAACTGATAACTTTAGCTTGTTAGTAAGGAATAACAAATTAACAATTTGTTGGTCTGCGCTATCATCTTAGCAGAAACTATATAAAGTTTGGAACTGTCATCAATGATTTTTGTCGAGTTAAATGCACCACAGGCCCCTGAACTTGTAAGGGTGTGTCACATAGGCCTCTGAACTTTGAAAATGCATTTCTGGGCCCCTGAACTTGTCACGTGGTGCACCACATGCCCCTGAACAGTAGCATGCACGTTGGCACAGTAGCATGCACGTCGGTCAAGTAGCGAGCACATGCCTATCGGACAGTGAGCCGCCGACAGGACCCCTATCGGCCGTTGAGCAGCCGACAGGCTTATATATGTCCATTTTTTATAACAGCTTCTAAATTTATAATTAATCATAAAAAATATTATTAAAAAAATCAGTGCGGACCACGAGCTTGTATTAGGTCCCGCGTCTCTTGTCTCCTTTCGCCGCCCCTCTGGAGCCGGCCGCTGCCGCAGGCGAGTTCCTTCCCAAGCCAAAGCATCCGGCAATGATCCCTTCAGAGAAGTAGCAATCACTCCTCTTGCATCTTCCTCTCCCGTGTTGCCCCTCTGCAGTCTGTGGCATCTTCCTCGGCGAGCTACGGTGGCTCCTCGCCGATGCAGATGAGCGCCAGCTACTACGGTGCCGCGGAGCTGGACAGGGCGACGCACGTCCACAGGCCGGTGAAGGGGGACGACATCGAGGTGGGAAGCGATGTTTTTTTAGAGCTGTTGCGAAGTGGTCGGGTCGGGGAGTGATGGCTCGGCTCGTGTTTGTTTTGCAGGTGCATCTTGATCACAGGCACATGGGGCTGGGCGGCGACGACAGCTGGTCTCCGTGCGTCCACGAGCAGTACCTGCTGCCGCCGATGCGGTACGCCTTCTCCCTGCGGCTCTGCCCCGTGCTGCCGACGTCGTCGTGCCATGACATCTACAGGTCTCAGCTCCCTAGCTGATGGTGCCGTGTCGGAGGCCCGTGAAGAGAGAGGCCATCGAGCCTTACAAAACAACAATGAACCAGAGACGCATTCGATCCTGCAATGGCCTAGCCAGTAAATTATTATAATAAAATAATAAAGCAGAGACGCATTCGCTCCTGCAAGCTGCAACAGCCCGGTTCCCGTGATGTTCTGACAAATTCTGGATATGTTTATCGGTTACTAGCAAACGTGCGTGGCGTTGTATGGAACTCAACATGTCTTGAAATTAGACTTCGTACTTAATTCTATGGGTTTGGTTCATGAATGCAGATAGTAAATCGAGATATGGAGAACGTGAGCGCCCAATGCAAGCTCGTGGTCCGCACCGATTTTTTTTTAAAATAATATTTTTTTATGATTAATTATAAATTTAGAAGTGTTATAAAAAAATGGACATATATAAGCCTGTCGACTGCTCAACGGCCGATAGGGGCCTGTTGGCAGCTCACTGGCCGATAGGCATATGCTCGCTACTTGATCGACGTGCATGCTACTGTTCAGGGGCCTGCGGTGCACCACGTGACAAGTTCAGGGGCCCAGAAATGCATTTTCAAATTTCAGGGGCCTATATGACACACCCTTACACGTTCAGGGGCATGTGGTACATTTAACTCATTTTTGTCTTTTAAATTGAGAAGAAGCTGCTAATCAAATTAATTGAGTCATGGCTTTTTAGAAAGGGTACTATCACCTCTCTACTTATCTCAAATTAATAATATTAGCTAAATGCCATTTTTATCCATCAATTTTGCAATGGAGGGAGAGTGAGGGAAAGATTTTAGAGGTTTTTTTAAAAAGAAAATTTACTTGTGGCTCTGTTAACCCATGAAGCATCTAGGATAGTTATTCCAGTTAGATGTTTTGTACAATTTAGCTCTTAATAACGAGCCTGTTTCAATTAAAATGCGTCATTGCTATTGTTTAATCCATATATAACAGTTTTGTGATGTCATAATTAAAGAACATGTCTCTTAGGTGTAGGTGGGGGTGCGGCACGGTGGGGGCTATTCACTCTGGGCAAATTACCCGTTACCCAATACCTGAACCCGAAATACCCGAACCCGTACCCGAACTACCCGTACCCGATCTACCCAATCACAATTTCGGATAGTGATTCCAGATACCCGAAATTAGTTTGGGTAAATCGGGTAGCACCCCGCGGTACCCGAATTTCCTGAACTACCCGATATTTCCAGAGTCCCTCAATCCATCGTATAAGTCATAAGGCCCACTAGCCCATGACGCGGCCCAGCTGAGCATCCATGTGAGTCTGTGACGTACACGTACCTTCTAAGGCTCTAAGCACCCCCGTGAGGCCTTGAAGGGACTCGATTGGAGTCTGGACTCCGTCAGTCCGTCGTCTCCCAGAGCAGAACATCAAGCACGAGCAGAGCAATAGGCCAAACCCTAGCTGCGCCGCAGCACCGCCGCGCGACTGCCAAGCTCGACGACGTGCGGCCACCTGCCTCGGCGACCGCCACTCCGCCAGGTAGGCTCGACGCGCAGGCCGCAGGTCGCACCCTACCCCGGCCGACGGCCGACCCCGACCGTGCTGTACTGCTGAGCTCGAGCGGCCGAGCTCCCACACCGGCGCACCACCGCGGCACCGCCCGGCTTCGACGGCATCCAGCTGGCCAGCTCTGAGGAATCGTGCAATGTATGCCCTTATTCCCTAATCCCTACCTCTAGTCTTTCTTGTTTCCTCTTGTACTTCTAATTTGAAATGGTTCAGTGCCTTGTGGTTCAGTAGATCTTGCACTTCTAATTTGAAATGATTCAGTGCCTATGGTTCAGTAGACATTACTTCAGTTTGTAGATCTACCGTTGACTTTGGTACCTATATTTCTCTGTGAAATGCTGCAAAGAAAACTACGTGCAATGATTAAGATTTAAGAATGCTGCTAGAATAGTTTACAATTTGCTGTGTTTTCTGAATATCGGGTAGTTCGGGAATATCCGAACCCGAACCCGAATTTGCGGATACCCGAATTTGCGGGTAGTGAATTTTCGAAGCTGAAATCGGGTACTGATTTTTATTACCCGAATTTCTCATTACCCGAATTACCCGACCCGAAATATTCGGGTAACCCGAACGCCTAGAGTGAGGGGCTATGGAGAAGGCCTAGGGCTCTAATGTGTCCGCCCGGACTTAAAATATCAAGATCTATTTTTTTTCATGTAGCAACATGAAAAAAACCTCGGTTCTCATGCCTGTCACGGCCCAGCCGGGTACAACTCGGCAAAATGGTGGGAGAAAAAAAAACCGCATTTTATTCATGTTGTCATGCCCTGTCACGGCCCAGCCGGGTACAACTCGGCAAAATAGTGGAGAAAAAAAAACTGGGCTAGGCCGGACTTGTCATGTTATTGGTCCCGGGGCGACCCGTGCTTGAGCCCGAACTCCCGGAAGCCGATCTCCAGGTCCGCGGCGGCGACGAGCAGCTCGGCCGCCTGCGCTGGCTCCAGTATCTCCACCGCCCGCTTCACGGTGCGCAGCCGCAGCGCGTCCGCCCTTTCCAGCACGGCCCTGGCCCTGCGCACGTGGCCGGCCACGTCGAGCCCGGACTCGTCCGCCGATGCGGCCACCGCCACGACGCCGTGGCCCTCCTGCACGAACGCCATCTCCCGCGCGAGCGCGTCCTCCTCGGCCACCGTGCGGCGCTGCAGGTCGTCGACCTGCGCCAGCTGCGCCGGGGTGAGGTCGCCCAGGTTCCCCGACCGCACGCCGAGGAGGAGGTCCGGCAGCTGCGCCTCGAGGCGGCGCCCGGACTCGGTGTAGAGCAGGTGGACCAGCGTGGTGGGGCGCCACCCGGCGAGCCAGTACGCGGCGCCGCGCTCCGCGGGGGTGGCCCACGGCGCCGACAGCGTCCACACCGGGTCCAGGTCGGCTCGCGCGGCAACCAGAGGTGGAAGCGCCGGGCCGCCGCATCCAGGTCCATTCCCCGCGCAGGCAAGGCAGGCAGGTGTTTCTCAAAAAAAAAAAAAAAGGCAAGGCAGGCAGGCGCGCGGCGGGAGGTGAGTCAACGAACGACGGCTACGCGTGGGCGGTGGGATTTATAGGGTTCGGCCGTGGAGCGGAGGCGAACGGACGACGGACGGCTGCCGGCCGGGCGTAAGAGGTGTTGCGAGGTGGCGCGCATGCAGGGGGGCATGTGTGCCCCGAGCACTGGCCGTCTGGTTCTGGACGGCGACGCCGTCACGCCGGGCGGGTGGCTGGGATCGGTGACATGTGGCCCGACGTGCCAATGGGTCTACCATCTAGAGGTGTAGCGACTAGCGACGCGCCGACTGGCTGGTCTGGTCCCAGTGGTCAGCTGTTTGATAACGCGAGCTGACGGTGACGGACGAGCTACTAGTTGATTGGTCGCAGTGGTCAGCAGCAGCTGAAAGTTTTGGGTTAAAATTTGCCATTTGTCAAGATTTGGCAAGCCAAACGTGAGAAGTTGATAAATTTGGTAGCTAATCAAATAATAGTTAAAATAATGGCCTGCTAAATCCAGCTTACTAAATTTTAGAAGTGAACCGAGCAGGCTCTCCATCCCATCTGGATGGTTGTAGATATTTTGCACGGGACGGCCTTGCTTAGTTTCTCTTCCTCAAATTTACTCTCTATCACATTGAATGTTTGGACACATGCATGAAATATTAAATATAGACTAAAAAATAACTAATTGTACAGATTGCGACTAATTTGCGAGATGAATTTTTTAAGCCTAATCAGTCCATGATTTGACAATGTTGTGCTACAGTAAACATGTGCTAATGACGGATTAATTAGGCTTAATAAATTCGTCTCGCGAATTACCGATGACTTATGTAATTTGTTTTATTATTACTATCCGAACACTCTGATGTGACATCCCGATACAACATTCCTAAACTTTACTTCCTGAATTTAAACACCACCGTGTGTCGCCTTGTTCACTTGGCTTACAACCGTACTTTTTCAGTGAAGAAACAGTGTTTTTCTCTCACAACAAATCAGCGAATAATATTTTTTAGTCTGGCTTTTCAGCCAAACGAACAGAGCCACCTTCTCGGCGGCCCAGCCTCATCTTGGATCCTGGATTATAATAGTTGGAGCTGGGGAGAGAAAAGACAATGTGGATAGTGCTGTCAGCTAGTGTTGTGCTGTGCTCCCAAGATCACGTTTCTCCTATTTACTTTCGCATTGTTTGGATGCATGTGTATCCAGTTCAATCCACATGTACTATGCTAGAATTGATAGAAGACTCTTCTCGGATGACGAAACAGGGTCGCGCGGCCGGCAGCGGAGACGTCCACCTTCGTAGGTTACTGCGCCGCTCTTAGTTCGGTTGTTTACTTTTATGTAATATCGAAGTTCAAAACAGTCTGCTAGGAAGGTCCAGTCACAACGGTAAGACCTTCTAGGGTGCTCATTAAAAGCGTGTCGTGCGTATGGTTAAACTCTTCTTCTTAATTACAATGATACGCAAATCTTTTGCGTATTCGAGAAAAAACTTCAATCCACATGTGTTGGAGTAGATTGAGATGAAACTTAATTTAATTCTACTCCAATTCACTTCAACAGATATGATTTACATGAATATATCCACTTCAACAGACCTCGAGGTATCAATAATGGAGGTTTCATATGCCGGGCTGCCGGCCATGGCGATCGGCCCTTGTTTCGTCCTGGCATGCCTGTCCCGGTAACCCCAATACAAACTAGTACCTCGAGGTCGAGGATACTTGTACATCTTGCCAAAAAACTACCACCTTCAGAGTTTCCGACTTTCAGAGACATGATGATGATGGTGCAACGCAACAGGTGGTACGAAGCGTACGTCGGCCCACGAGAATCATTACTAGTACTATTCCTGCAGTTTCACGTTTACAGCAGGAGAGATGCACGCACAGGCACAGCAGTTGTCCAGTTGACGATGCCGGATGATGCACAAAGGTTGCATTTGCATAGCAGTATGCACAGCGACACAGCCTGCAGGATCATCCCGTTTTGCCAAGTTAGCTTGCTTCCGCGGTGGAAAGGACCTCCAGCTCGGCCCACCAGAGCGGAGAGAGCCTTGGCGTCGCAGCGACCGGCGAGATACCTATGGCTTCTCTCAGCCTGGCAGCGACCTCCCTCATGCTCGGTCTGTTCCTCGGGTCGCTCTGGATGCAGGCTCGGATCACCTCGCCGATGATCGCTAGCTCATCTTCCCTGTGAATGTGATCTCCCAGTGTTGGATCGAGCAAGGAGGCTATACTCAGGTCATCGTTGGTTATGCACTCCAGAGCCTAGGAAGAAGAAGAAACATAACGTCATCATTTGATCTTTCATTAATCAAGACGTTTTTTTTTCAATTATTAGAAATGATGTTCCATGGATAGCGTCGTCATTACCGAGCTGACGAGGGAGCGCTCGTGTCCGGGGTATGGAAATGGAAGCTTCCCTGAGATGATTTCAAGCAGTAGAACACCGAAGCTATGTACATTCCCTGCTAGGCCAGCGGACACCTGTTCTTGGTGATGGTCAAGCTCGCCATTTGTCATCGTTTTGCCTTCAGAAATCACTTCATGCCAAACGCTCATGTCCGCGATCTGCAGCAAGAACTCAGGTTGGACGGTCAAGTTGTTGGTTCATTCACTCTGATGCTAAACAGCATGGTTGTTTAATTTAGCACCAAGAGGTGTCAAAATTTGGTAAAAACTCATCAGGGAGTAAAAATATGAATGAAGTAGGGCAGGAGTATGTACCTTTGCAGCACCATCTTCAGATAGCAGTATGGAACTGGACTGCAGATCAGGGTGCACCACAGGAGGGTTGAGCTCATGCATGTGCTGGATGCAGTATGCTAGTCCCATGATAATCCGCATCCTACCTCGCCAAGCAATGTGCTCAAAATCCTCCGCTGTGACATTTTCCCAAAATTGTTGGTTACTCTGTGCATAATATTTAGAGAGCTACACTACACGTACTGCTCAATGGTGATGGTGTGGTTGAATTAGCAAGAACAGTTTCTGTATATACCATGAAGACTCTCATAAAGTGTCCCATTCGGCGCGTACTCGAGCACCAACATCCTGGTGAATGGTTCCTCCTCCTCACAGAAGCCAAGCAGATTGACGAAGTTCTTGTGGTTTATTCGCGACAGGGTGTCTATCTGCTTAATTCATCATTAAAGTAACTCAAGCTACTTTGCAAATACACAAACTCAAATAGATGAGTTGTTCACACATATACAAATAAACAAATGGGCCAAATTCTGATGATAACCTTTCTCCTGAAACAGCTCTCTGAATGCTCTGACCACTCCTTGCTTGATGTAATCATAGTGGACACCACTGCGATCTCAACGCCAGTTGATAAAGTCCCCTTGTAGACGGTGTAGTGTGGATAACTCGCCACAATGTTACTGAAGTCCTCACAGGCACGTTCCAGCTCTGACCGCTGCAATTTTGGTACTCCTGATGAAGCACATGAGAATCAGCAGAGTTAGCTGCAACAGGCAGCAGGTTAAGTTGTAGTACTAGGTATCTGAGCAATTCAGACAGCAAAGTATCAACTGAATCTTCCACCCTCTTTCTTTTTTTTTCTCGCAAGTAGTACAGAGATGCAAATTTTTTAAAAAAAAAGGATGTAATATAATTTTGAGCACATATATGAACCAACTAGTAGCAAATATAGTACTCCAATCCTATAGCAGTATATACCTGTAACAAATGCTTTCTGCAACTGGCCACTGAGTCCAGTCTTCCAAGGGCCAATGGTCGCAACTGCACTCTTACGACACAGAAGCCAGCACGCTAGTCCAGCAAGCAACAGCAGGGCAACCGCCGGAAGAACAACCATGTACAGCCACCTCAAGGATCTCGACAAATAAGCCGCCGGCGTCGTTGGCGCCGCCTCGCTCGGACCATCCCCCCCTTGTGGACTGGTAGACGCCGCCGGAAAAGAGCCGGTTCCGTGAGAAGGGACATGAGCGTCGACTGGGACGGCAGGAACCTTTGCAGGCAGAGGCAGCGCGGCAAGATTGGTGTCCTGCTGAAGTAGTAGCCTCCGATGTCTCGGCTGCGCCGCCGGCAGATCCGCGGCGGCGGCGGCGGTCAGGGCAGAATGGAGGGTCAACACGACCAGCACGAGAGAACTCGACGCGTCCATCGTTCGTCGGCGTGCCCAAAGATCGGTCGCATCAAAGCCTCTACGCGCTGCCCTTCCCTGAGGAAAAAAAAATCTGCACTGCACATGGCAGAATCATCGGAGTCGTCAAGGCTGCATGTTTTGAAGCAGAGAGATACTAGTAGAACACTGGATAAGAGGTGTGGGGGAATTCAGACAGGTGCATGATTGATTGCATCGCGTCACCGACGACAACTGATCGAAGAACATGATTGAGGAGAGGAAGGGCAGAGAGCTTACAGTGTGAACGAAACGAAGAGGAAGAACGATGACGAGGAAAGGGTCGGAGTTGCTTCGTGGCGGTAGTAGTTGGAGGGGCCAATAACACACACTTTTCTTTGTTTCCAGTGACAAAAAATGGGGACTGCTTGCTTGATTGAGATTAACGACTAGAGCGAAACCGGCAAAGTCCCGTTGCTCGTTGCAGTTGCACGCAGCGTCACAGTTTCGTCAACGAAGCGTTCAATAACTGGGGCTGGGGAATAAAGAACGCCACCCGAGGGACGGAGCCCAGAGCCCACCGCTATCGTCGTCTATCGATCTCCACGGCTCGCGTCGCGTCCGTCCGCACTGGCACGTAGCTCCGTGTCGTGGCGCGCCGCCACGAACGCGTAGCGTTTTTAGAAAATCGCAGCCGCCGTGGTACTGGGGCGCCGGCCGGCAAGTCAGCCACGTGAACCTAAAGTGCGTACGAACCAGAAACTAGTCCAGAATCTGCGTCGCATCGCAGTCGCAGCGTGCCCGAAACAAAGAACGCGGCGTGCAAAAGCAAGAACCCACCCGGCCGCGCTCGCCGAAAACTTGTCCGTGACTAGCGCCGCGACGACGGCGACCTCGGGGATGGGGTGGACTCGAGAGCCCATTGATTTCGGGCCGCTGATCGGTTTGTGCGGCTGCTGCTGATGATAATGCTAATTTATTATGAGAGAAAAAACACTATCAAATAGGTAGCTGATTCCGGATGATAAGCTCGAGGGAACGGGGCTCGATTTCTAGCGGGGTTTGCGGCGCCAGAGGCCGCGCCGACGCCGAACGCGGCACCCCACGCCTGCGCCTCGGCGCGCCGCACGCGCGCGCGGGAGGAAACGGCCGGAGGCAATAGCCGTTGCGGTTGGTCCCCCTGACCCCTGAGCAAGTCGTCGGTTTCGGCAGGCGCGCCGCACGCAGAATAAACCGTTTGCCACGGTCAAGACCGCGAGGCCCCGAGGGCCGAGGCCACTCTGCTACGAGGCGCGCGTCGTGACGACCCAAGTTAGCCAATCAACAGGACAGGAGGAGGCTCTGTGCCGCTGCATTCGCTTGACTCGGGGCGACGACCGCGTCACCTGCAGCCGAATTGGTCTTCCATGGCTGTTTCTTGCCCGTTGGCAGCAGAGCCAGCGAGGTAAAGGTAACTGGAGTCTGCACCGTTAAAACTCTTTGGTTTGCCACACATCCTGTTGCGTAGATTGGCTGCATAGATTTTGTTAGTAGTAGTTGGTGAGGCTTATAATATATACGGAGTAGATATCATTGATCATTGTCACGGTATGGATAGAAATGGAGAGGAACTGAGGAAGGATTCAATGGCTTGCAGTCTTGCACAAGACAAGAGGCGACCCTGACAAAACGTTAATGTTAGACAAGTACTCCGCGATGACAGCGACAAACGATGTTATCAAAAAAAAAAAAAAAAAGACAGCGACAAACGCGAGGCATTGACTTGGAGCAGTGCTATCTCTGCATGCTACTGGTGTAATTAGTTTTATTTTTTATCTATATTTAATGCTTTATGCATGTGTCTATAGATTCGATGTGACGGAGAATCTTGAAATTTTTTGCAAAATTTTGGGAACTAAGGACCTGTTTAGTTGGCTACAAAAACCAAAAAAGTTTGCGCAGTACCTGTCACATCAGATCTTTGTGCAGTACCCGTCACATCAGATCTTTTGACACATGCATGGAGCATTAAATGTAGGTAAAAAAATAACTAATTGCACAGTTTGTCTGTAAATGTCGAGAAGAATCTTTTAAGCCTAGTTAGTCCATAATTAGATAATTTTTGTCAAATAACAACGAAAAGTGCTACATGAAATTACCCAAAATTTTTCACCAACTAAACATGCCCTAAAGAGACCCTAAGCTGATGATAGATAGAGTATATCAGATGTGTTGGAATAAATGGGCCTTAGCCCAAATAAAAAAAATCTAGTTATTATTCTAAATAAATCTTAAATGTTTATTCATGTGTCCATCCGACGATAGTAGTGGAACTTTAGTTTCATCTTATTAGTTTAAGTGGACGATATCATCTTTAGATATAGAAGCCCTCTCCACTTCACTATATCAATGTGTGTGTGCTTGCGATGATGGCCGTTGAAAGCCCAAGTTTGGTTTTAGTAATTAATGACACCAAGTTGATAATGCCATGTGTTAAGTGTTTTGAGTTAGGCATAAGCAACACATGTGATGAAGGTGTATGTGGCAAGGAGTGGTGGCCACAAGATCACAAAGAGATGGTGCATGGACATGAAATGATGATCATGGTGGAGATGCACATAAAATAAAGGACATGATGATCAAGTGGAGAAGAAGGATCTAAGAGCGCAAGGCAAAGGTATAACCATAGGATTTTCCTTTTGCTGGTCTAAGATGAGTAGAGAAGTGATTGACCGGATTTAGGATACATAGCCGACTATCAAGAGGGGCAATCACGGTTAGCTCGGGAATCAAGTGCCACTAGATCAATGTCTTGAGCATATGCATTAGGATATAGTTGAGAGCTAAGATAACGCCTTAAAAAATAACTGTGAAAATGCTAACACACATGCACATGGTGGTTTACACTTGGTGGTGTTAGCACATTTGCGAAGGCGGTGGAGTTTAAGCGGTAGAGAGGGGTTTGGGTTCCTCTCTCCCTCCCGCCGAGCTTGCGAGGTGGGATTCAGCGCTTTTTGGGGAAGTAAAATGCATTTTTTCTACTATGCCGGAAGTCGGAAAAGAAACGGAGGCGAACGGCGATCACTGTAGTGACCGGACGCTGCACCAGACACGGTCGCGGTGGGAGCTTACTGGACTCCGACCGGACGCCAGGTGCAACGCGTCCGGTCAAACGCTAGAACGCGTCCGGTGACCCTGACCGGTGCGTCCGGTCAGCTCGTTTTTAACTACGTCGTCCGGTAACGGCTAGCTGCGTATTCCTTCGCTATAAATAGAAGATGTCCGGGGTTTGAGGGCAACTCTTGCACATTTTGAGACCTAGAGACATCCTTTGAGCTAGATAACAACCCCTTCACTCATCTCTTTGCTTAGTTGCACATCTTGAGTGAGATTCAAGTGCATTGCTTAAGAGTTGCATTCTAGAGGCACTTGATCTTCGAGTTGATGCGGATTTCTTGTTACTCTTCCGTGTTTCCCGACACGGTAGACGGCTTAGAGCATTGGAGGTGATTGAGCTCACAATTAAAGATTGTTGGAGCCCTCACCAAGTGTTGTAAGGGGTTCTTGATCCTTTTCCGTGGGAGTTCGTAAATTGGATACTCTAGTGGAGCTCGTGGCTTGGAGGATCCCCATCTTGTGTGCGGTTGTGCGACGCCCACCGAGGGCTCGACTCTTGATAGTCGATTAGCTCGCGAACCGACAAGTGGGTGTATCGCCACAACGAGAAGTAGCTTGCCGAGAAGCAAGTGAACCTCGGTAAAAATCTTGTGTCATCTCTTTGCCGAGGATTTCTCTTGTGGTTGATCATTATGATTGATTCTTCGAGTGTATTACTTCTCTACATCGTTGGTATAAGAATCAAGTCACTTGCTCTTTACTTTCTTGTACTATTCTTAGTGTAGCTTCTATCACATAGGAGTAAGTAGCTTAGTGACTTAGTCTTGTTGGTGTGTATTAGAGATCATAGCCTTGCTTCACTAGAATTGTATAGGTGGCTTGCATAGTGTAGTTGAGCTAGTGCTAGAATTAGCTTAGCCATCTTTATACTAACGTGGTTGTTTAGTGAAGCTTGTAGATTTTAAATAGGCTATCCATCCCTCCTCTAGCCATTTGGACCTTACAAGTGGTATCGGAGCCGAGGCACCGTTTATTTGAGGCTTAACAACCTACGGTGAAAAAGAAATGGCTCAATTAAGCTTGCACATCAACAACACCAAGAAGATATCTCACTTTGATGGCACAAATTATGCATATTGGAAGGTTAAGATGACCGCACACCTCAAGTCAATCTATAGAGAAGTGTGGAAGGTCACTGAAACAAAATTTGAGGTTGCTAATCCGGAAGCACCTACACCGGTAGAAAGAGAAGAAGCTCCAATGCAATGACATTGCCATAAGTGCTCTTCATGATGCACTAGATGACAAGACCTTTGAGCAAGTGAAGAACATTGAGATTGCTCATGATGCTTGGGTCAATCTAGAAGAAACTTTTGAGGGCACCGAAGGAACAAAGACCGCTAAAGCATATATCTTACAAGAAAAGTTTTCTAGCTTTAAGATGCAAGAAAATGAGAGTATACTGGAAATGTTTCATAGATTGCAAGTCATTATAAATGAGCTCAAGGCACTTGGTGAGGAGGTCAAGGACAACCAATTCTCTATAAAGTTCTTGAGAAGCTTGCCCAAGAGATTTGATACATTGATCACCGTGCTAGTGAGGACTACATTGAAGGATTCAACTCCTCAACAAGTATTCCAAGAAGTGATGACCGATGATTCATATAAAGAAGATGATAAGAAAGAGGAGTTGGTTAAAAAGAAGAAGAAGAAAAGTGAGAAGAAGGATGATGAGAAGAAGAAGAGAGTGGCATTCAAAGCCACCATATCCAAGGGTAAATCCAAAATTGAATCATCAAGTGATAAAGACTCAAGCTCTTGTGATAGTGATGACATTGATGAGAAGATGACTCTTTTTGTCAAATAATTTGGAAAATTCATGAAGAAGAAGAGATTTCGTGCAAGAAGGAGGAAGAACTCATCCAAGAAGAATGAGCATACCATAAGATGTTTTAGATATCATAGCAAGGACCATCTCATTGCAAAGTGTCCTTATGATAGTGATGATGAAGATGCTATCAAGAAGGAGAGGAAGAAGCAAAAGAAGAAGCAAGAAAAGAAGGAGAGCTCTTATAAAAAGAAGAATGACTCTCATGTTGCTACATGGGATAGTGATGATTCCTCAAGTGATGATGAGGATGACAATAAGAGCAAGAAGAAGGGACATGCTAGCATTGCCATCCAAGAGAAGGTCTCCCTCTTCGACACTCCATCGTGCTTCATGGCTAAGGCCGCTAATGTATCATCCGACGATGAGAGTGATCATAATAATGCTAGTGATAGTGATGAAGAAGAATTCACTAAAGATGAACTAATTACTATGCTAGAAGATTGCACTCAACATTTTAAAGAATCTAGAAAGGAGTGTAAGGGCTTGCTTAAGGAAAAGAAAAACCTTATGCAAGAACTTGATGAGCTTAGAGCATCTTATGAGAGTCTAAAGGTAGACCATAAGAAGCTTCAAAAGTCTCACACTAAGCTTGAAGAAGCTTATTCCTCTCTAGTTGAAAAATATGAAAACATGCCCACTAATGTTGAGAAGGCTAAAACTTGCAACATAGGCATATCATGTGATATAATTGATGAATCTTTTCATAAGCCTATTGTTATTGCTCCCACTAACCTTTTATGTAGCTCATCTACATCATTCTCATCTAGTAGTGACGGTTTCACTTATGACTCCACACTAATAGTTGAGAATGAAAATCTCAAGGAGGTAAAAGAGCTCAATCACACCTTAGCTAAGGCTTATGGTGGTGAGGACCGCTTGCTTATGTGCTTGGGTAGCCAAAGAGCGTCTCTCTATAAAGAAGGATTGGGCTATAACCCCAAGAAAGGCAAGGCTGCTTTTGCTCCTCACAAGACTCGTTTTGTGAAGAATAATGGTAGCTATTGCAAAAGTTGCAAGCAAGTTGGTCACATAGAGCAACATTGCATGAATAAGAAATCCAATGCTAATGTATCCTCAATTAAGTTTGATTCTTTCTATATACTTACCAAGGGTATAAATGATGTTCATGCTAAGTTCATTGGTGCACCATGGATGGGCTCAAAGAAGAAAGTCATTTGAGTACCAAAGAGCTTGTCACTAACCTTAGAGGACCCAAACAAGTTTGGGTACCTAAAAAGAATTGATCTTGTCTTGTAGGTCAATTACAAAGCCAGAGGAAGTCATTGGGTGCTTAATAGTGGGTGCACTCAATATATGACCGGGGATTCTTGTATGTTCAAATCAATTGATACAAGTCAAAATGGTGGTTTTGATGCTATCACTTTTGGCAACAATAAGAAAGGCAAGGTGAAGGGGCTTGTTAAAATCGCTATCTCAAATGACATGAGCATATCTAATGTATTGCTAGTTGAGAGCTTGGACTTCAATCTTTTATTGGTGGCACAACTTTGTGATCTTGGCTTCAAGTGTATATTTAGTAGTGATGATGTTGAAGTCATTAGTGTTGATGGATCAAATTTGATATTCAAAGGATTTAGATATGGTAGCTTATACTTGGTTGACTTCAATGATAGTGAGACACAATTGATATCATGCTTGCTTAGCAAATCTAGTATAGGATGGTTGTGGCATAGAAGGCTTGGTCATGTTGGAATAAAACAATTGAACAAACTTTTGAAGCGTGACTTAGTTAGAGGCTTGAAGGATGTCACCTTTGAGAAGGATAAACCTTGTAGTGCTTGTCAAGCCGGCAAACAAGTTGAAAATGCACATCCTAGTAAGAGTGAAATGAGCACATCAAAGACATTTGAGCTATTGCACGTGGATTTGTTTGGGCCAACAACATACACTAGCATTTGTGGCAACAAGTATGGCTTTGTGATAGTGGATGACTACACTAGATACACTTGGGTGTTCTTTCTCTATGACAAGAGTGATGTACATGATCTATTCAAATCTTTTATAAAAAGGGTGCAAAATGAGTTTGAGACTACCATCAAGAAGATTAGAAGTGACAATGGTAGTGAGTTCAAGAACACAAGAATTGAAGATTTATGTGATGATCTTGGTATTGGACATCAATTCTCTCCAACCTACACTCCTCAATCCAATGGTGTAGTTAAAAGAAAGAATAGAACTTTGATTGACATGGCTAGATCAATGCTTAGTGAATACAATATGAGTAATTCATTTTGGAGTGAAGCCATCAACACGGCTTGCTATTGTAGCAACCGTCTCTATTGCCATGGGAAGCTTAGAAAGACACCATATGAGCTATTGAATGGAAGAAAGCCCAATATTGCATACTTTAGAGTGTTTGGTTGCAAATGCTATATTCTCAAGAAAGGCACTAGATTGAGCAAGTTTGAAAAGAAATGTAATTAAGGATTCTTACTTGGTTATTCTACCACAAGCAAAGCATATAGAGTTTGGAATCTCACAAATGGCACCTTGGAAGAAGTTCATGATGTTGAGTTTGATAAAACCCAAGGGTCTCGAAATGAAAGCTCAAAACCTTGATGATGTGAGAGGAGATCAATTGTCAAATGCAATGAAGAATATGGACATTTGTGATGTTAGGCCAAAGCAAGTTGATGATGATGATATTCATGTGATCAACCAAAGTGTGCAAATTGATACAAACCAAGCAAGCTCTAGTGGTACTCATGATGAAGCTCAAGTTCAAGGTCAAACAAGTGGAAGCAATCAACTCCCAATACTCTAACCTACTAGTATTGCAAGAGATTATCCATTGGACCAAATCATTGGTGGAATTCAAAGTAGTGTTCAAACTAGATCAAGACTAGCATCCTTTTATGAGCATTACTCATTTGTGTCACTTGAAGAACCTAAGAAATTATAAGATGCTTTGAAGGATTCCGATTGGGTAAATGTCATGCATGAAGAACTAAACAACTTTGTTAGAAATCAAGTTTGGAAACTTGTTGAGAGTTCAAAGAACTATAATATGATTGGTACTAAGTGGGTCTTTAGAAACAAGCAAGATCAAGATAGCATGGTTGTGAGGAACAAAGCAAGATTAGTAGCACAAGGATACACTCAAGTTGAGGGTCTTGACTTTGGAGAGACATATGCACCCGTTGCAAGATTGGAGACTATTAGAATCTTATTAGCATATGCTTGTGCACACAACATCAAGCTCTATCAAATGGATGTCAAGAGTGTATTTCTCAATGGCTACATCAATGAAGAAGTTTATGTTGAGCAACCTTCCGGTTTTGAAGATGACAATAAGCCCGACTATGTTTTCAAGCTAAAGAAGGCATTGAATGATTTGAAGCAAGCACCTAGAGCATGGTATGAGAGGTTGAGGGACTTTCTCCTCTCTAAAAGGTTCAAGATGGGAAAGGTTGACACCACTCTCTTCACTAAGAAGCTTGGAAATGACTTGTTTGTGTTGCAAATCTATGTGGATGATATTATCTTTGGATCAACTAACCAAGACTTTTGTGAAGAGTTTGGAAATATGATGACTAATGAGTTTGAAATGTCTATGATTGGAGAGTTTAGTTACTTACTTGGACTTCAAATCAAGCAAATGAAGAATGACACTTTTGTAAGTCAAGACAAGTACATCAAGGACATGATCAAGAAGTTTGGATTGTAAGATGCTAAGCCAATGAGTACATCAATAGGCACTAATGATCAATTGAGTATTGATGCTAGAGGAAACATGGTAGATCAAAAGCAATACAGGTCTATGATTGGAAGTTTGCTATATGTCACCGCTTCTAGACCGGATGTCATGTTTAGTGTGTGCAAGTGTGCAAGATATCAAGCTTCACCTAGAGAAAGTCACTTGAAAGCAACCAAGAGGATATTGAGATATCTTAAGGGCACTCATGATGTTGGATTATGGTTTCCAAATGGGTCTAATTTTGAGTTGATTGGATATTCGAACTCCGACTATGGTGGATGCAAGATTGATAGAATGAGCACAAATGGCACTTATCAATTACTTGGAAGATCTCTTGTTTCATGGTCATCAAAAAAACAAAATAGTGTTGCACTATCTACCGCCGAGGCCGAATACATTAGTGCTAGTAGTTGTTGTGCACAATTGCTTTGGATGAAGGCCACTTTGAATGATTTTGGAATCAAATTCAAGAATGTGCCATTATTTTGTGACAATGAAAGTGTTGTCAAGATGACATAAAATCCGTTCAACATTCAAGAACGAAGCACATTGACATAAGACATCACTTTATAAGAGACCATCAACAAAAGGGTGATATTAGCATTAAAAGCATTGGCACCCAAGATCAATTAGCCGACATATTCACAAAGCCACTTGATGAGAAGAGATTTTACAAGTTAAAGAATGAATTGAACATACTTGACTTCTCCAACTTGAAATGAGTGCACCCCCACATTCTTATATGACATGCCTCCCCTTCGACATAGCAAGGTAAAGTTGTTTGACATATCATTCATACTTTGCCAAGGACTTGTTTAGAACATATAGACATATTTGCATGACAAATAGGCTCATTCATAAAAATCAAATGATTTTGATATATATATGGTACCACTATTGTTTCTATGTTTGTTTGATCTAGTGGTAGCATATGACATGTTTATGGGCTTGCAAACCTAGTGTTGAATATAGAAAACAAGCTCATGATGTGTAATTCAACATGGCCAAGATAACCCTTATATTTTATAAGGTGTGAAGAAGCTTGTCCTTGGATCAAACCGAATTACATATTCTAGGCAAGTGATCTAGATTGAACCATAATTTGGACTCCCTTATATTGATTGACTTATCTCTCACTAAAATTGGCACCTTTTTGGTGATTGTTGACAAAGGGGGAGAGAAAAGTAAAAAAGATAGAAAAGTCACAAAGATAAAAAGTTAAGTTACAAAGGGGGAGAAAGGTATAGTAAAGGGGAGAGAATGACATTAGAAAGGGATCAATTAAAATTGAGCACACAAGTAGGGGGAGCAAGCTCATGAATCGTTTGTTGCATTTGTATGTGCATTAACATGATGAATTGTTGCATTGCAAAGCTTAAATTCTTATTCATGATTGTATGGTGTATGCTAGAAATAGAACTTGAATGATGATCTGTTAAGAGTAGCTTTTACAAGTGGTTTCTAGACACCTTTTGCTTATAATGTTGATCTCACGGGGTACTTTAGTGTTTGTGATCTTTACAAGTGATGTATTACAAGTGGTGTCTAGCTACACCGATGCTAAGGATGGTATATAAAGACAACTCCGATTGGTATCACGCTTCAAAGGTCCATTCTATATACCTTAGCATCAATTTGATAGTAGTAACTCTCCCAAAATTTAAATCCATACATATGTGCATAATTGAACCAAACTCATGGAAGCACATATGTAGGGGAAGCTAATACTATCGAAATTGAAAATTGATTTCATTTCATATCTTTGTGATGGTTGTCATCAATTACCAAAAAGGGGGAGATTGAAAGCCCAAGTTTGGTTTTGGTAATTAATGACACCAAGTTGCTAATGCCATGTGTTAAGTGTTTTGAGTTAGGCATAAGCAACACATGTGATGAATGTGTATGTGGCAAGGAGTGGTGGCCACAAGATCACAAAGAGATGGTGCATGGACATGAAATGATGATCATGGTGGAGATGCACATAAAATGAAGGACATGATGATCAAGTGGAGGAGAAGGATCTAAGAGCGCAAGGCAAAGGTATAACCATAGGGTTTTCTTTTTTCTGGTCTAAGATGAGTAGAGAAGTGATTGACTGGATTTAGGATACATAGCCGACTATCAAGAGGGGCAATCACGGTTAGCTCGGGAATCAAGTGCCACTAGATCAATGTATTGAGCATATGCATTAGGATCTAGTTGAGAGCTAAGATAACGCCTTGAAAAATAACTATGAAAATGCTAACACACATGCACATGGTGGTTTACACTTGGTGGTGTTAGCACATTTGCGAAGGCGGTGGAGTTTGAGCGGTAGAGAGGGGTTTGGGTTCCTCTCTCTCTCCCACCGAGCTTGCGAGGCGGGATTCGGCGCTTTTTGGGGAAGTGAAATGCATTTTTTCTACTGCGCCGGAAGTCGGAAAAGAAACGGAGGCGAATGGCGGTCACTGTGGTGACCGAACGCTGCACCGGACGCAGTCGCGATGGGAGCTTACTGGACTCCGACCGGACGCCAGGTGCAGCGCGTCCGGTCAAACGCTAGAACGCGTCCGGTCAGCTCGTTTTTAACTGCGTCGTCCAGCAACAGCTAGCTGCGTACCCCTTCGCTATAAATAGAAGATATCCGGGGTTTGAGGGCAACTATTGCACATTTTGAGACCTAGAGACATCCTTTGAGCTAGATAACAACCCCTCCACTCATCTCTTTGCTTAGTTGCACATCTTGAGTGAGATTCAAGTGCATTGCTTAAGAGTTGCATTCTAGAGGCACTTGATCTTCGAGTTGCTGCGGATTTCTTGTTACTCTTCCGTGTTTCCCGACACGGTAGACGGCTTGGAGCAGCGGAGGTGATTGAGCTCACAATTAAAGATTGTTGGAGCCCTCACCAAGTGTTGTAAGGGGTTCTTGATCCTTCCCCGTGGGAGTCCGCAAATTGGATACTCTAGTGGAGCTCGTGGCTTCGAGGATCCCCATCTTGTGTGCGGTTGTGCGGCGCCCGCCGAGGGCTCGACTCTTGATAGTCGATTAGCTCGTGAACCGACAAGTGGGTGTATCGCCACAACGAGGAGTAGCTTGCCGGGAAGCAAGTGAACCTCGGTAAAAATCTTGTGTCATCTCTTTGCCGAGGATTTCTCTTGTGGTTGATCATTGTGATTGATTCTTCGAGTGCATTACTTCTATTCATCGTTGGTATAAGAATCAAGTCACTTGCTCTTTACTTTCTTGTACTATTCTTAGTGTAGTTTCTATCACATAGGATTAAGTAGCTTAGTGACTTAGTCTTGTTGGTGTGTATTAGAGATCATAGTTTTGCTTCACTAGAATTGTATAGGTGGCTTGCATAGTGTAGTTGAGCTAGTGCTAGAATTAGCTTAGCCATCTTTTATACTAACGTGGTTGTTTAGTGAAGCTTGTAGATTTTAAATAGGCTATTCACCCCCCCTCTAGTCATTTGGACCTTACAGCCGTGTGGGCGTGAAAGAAGAGGGAGACCGACAAAGTTGGCCATTTTTGTTTTATAAGTAAATTACGAGAAATTACTCGAGACAATGTTTTCTCTTTCTTTTCTATTTTTGTTGTTTGAAATACATAATGATTTATCAAGCGTTTTTTAGATTCGGGAACAATTGTTTCGGCTTTTATAAATATAAGAAGAAGAGGATTGACCCAGTTCATAGGGAAAACCGGACTCGAAAAACAATACAACAAACAACCAATACTCCCACACTGCTACTATACCTCGTAAACCACTATGGCAAGGGACAGAGCTCACCAAACACCAAATAGCCTCTAGATCCAAGAACAAGTAGATAAGCAAATTCTACAAAAGGCTCTCCTTGCTAACCACCGCCACAAAATCAAGCGTATTTTTAGTGAGGTGCTTTTTATTTTTGAAACTTCTAACCTTTCACTGCGGCCTTGTTATTGAAACAGAAGACTCGACACAATCGTGAGCCACCAAACTTTTTACAAATTCTGGGAGGGAGCTTTGTCTAGATGCAAGACTCGTCCAACCTTGCTAGCTCATGCTCTACTGAGTTACAAGTTCTAGGAATAAGAATGATATCATTACAAATAAAATGTTCATGAAGAAGATCCCGAATATCCCTAATCAACATCCCGCTAGCCGCCAGGTCCAACGATGGTGTGAGAAGAGCTTGCTTTAGGATCGAATAATCCATTTTTCCAATTGAATCCGAGAAATACCAAAGTCTGTTGCTGCCTGCAGGACTTTGACGCAAGCGGATGCTTCAGCAGTCAGCACGTCTATGAAACCACCAGCTGGGCCCTCGTCATGCAGGACGTCGATTTTTCCAGGAGCTTTTCTTTATCCTCTTCTCACACGCTGCATCTTTCTTTGTCCCTTTTCTGGTTAGACCATCTACTAATTTTTTGGTAGATGAGATGCTTAGGGTAGGTTGCTTATTCTTATTTGTACTTCCTCCACTTTAAATAAATTATATAAGTTTCTTTAATTTGGGTAGATACATAGATTTTACTATATATCTAGATATAGTTTTTTAGAAGGGACGACAAGAGTTTTGCCATGGTTTTATTAGACGATAAGAAAAGAGCAAAAATAGAATTATATATACACAACTAGGGTAACACCGGAGGGCAACTACCAACTCTTCGAAGGGAAAAAAAGAGAAAAGAATGACACGGCCGGTCAAAAAAGGACCTCTTGAAAGAAATCCAAGAGGAACGGCACAAAACAAAGATTAAGCACAATCAAAAACCTAGGAAGACAACTTTAAAAGAATCCGTGGGAGCATTTGTTGTAGTGCCAAGTAAAACTGTTGTATGTCATTCTTGCACAAAGAGGCTACTTGCTGAGGTTGGAACTTTTTTAAGGTTCTTTTGTTCATCTCTTTCCAAATATTCCAATAGAAATAGAAATGATGTTGTCGAAACGCCTCCTTAGTGTTTTATCAATTTTTGAGTGACGTCTGCACCCGTATGAGTAAATGAATCCTCCCATGGTAATTGTGTTGATGTTCAACAACCCAAACCAAGTCTGAATCCAAAACCAAATCTAGACATAGTGTATATTTAGGTACATAGTAAAAATTATATATATCTATAAAAGCTAAAATAACTTACAATTTAGAATAGAGAGAGGAAGTGATAGCTTATTGTATAATTATTGTGGAGAAAAAATCAGCAATTTTTTTATTTTAAAAATTCAATTTGCCAAACCCTGCCAATTTATCATGCTCGCCCGCCCGGGCTGAACCGAAATACGGTTGTGTGACTTCCTTTCGTGCATGCGACGGCTGTGGCAACAGAGCACGTCACCGGCCTAGCTTTAGGCCTTGTTTAGATGCATGTGTGCCACTTCAATCTATATGTGTTGGAGTGGATTGGAATGGAACTTAATTTAATTTCACTCGAATCCACTTTAACACATGTGAATTGAGATAAATACATACATATTCAAACGAGGCCTTACTGGGATGCCATTCTGTTTCTGGCATCCTCCATTTGCATGGGTTGGACCACTTGGACGGAGTAATTAATGACCACGTCCACGTGGCTCTCGCTATATATATTTGAACGGACGTTGTGCATGCCTTCCCGCGTGAATCGCGCACCCGGCAGCCCGAAGGCGCTAGCTATGCACAGCGAATGGAGCTAGAAACCGCCGGTGGCGAGCGCGTGCGACGAAGACGGCCCAAATTTAGGCACCAGAATAACTAGAGGAGTGGTCACACGAGGAGACAGGAGGGAAGGGGGAGATCGGCTCCTGGACCTCTCCGCCACCGTCGCCGCAATGGGGTCCCTGCCCCGCGCTGCGGTTATCGCCGTGGCCCTCCTCCTCCTCGCCTCCTCCGGCGAGGCGTTCGACATCTTCAACATCTTTCGGCCGCGCTCCGAGACCGATTACTTCCAGAACGCCTTCGAGGGCACGCAGGAGCAGACGGTGCCCACCCAAACGGAGCAGGAGGAGCGGGGGGCTGCGCCGGCCACCGCCACGGGCCTCACCAGGGTGCCGCCCGGGGGACCGCCTAGCAAGGCTGCGCAGGACACGGTCCACCTCGACGCCGACAAAGTTGGCGGGGCAGTCGGCTCGTGGACTATCGTCAGCGAGAACTCCGGTGTGTCGGCCATGCACATGGTCGTCATGCGCCACGGCAAGGCCATCATGTTTGACACCAGCACCACCGGGCGGTCACTTATGCGTCTGCCCCAGGACAACTGCCGCATCGACCCGCGGGCCAAGGAGGAGGGCACCATGGACTGCTGGGCGCACTCCATCGAGTTCGACTACAACACCGGCGGCCTCCGCCCTCTCAAGGTTATTAGCTTAACGTTCTTGCATGCATGGCTCCGGTCCCTGCCTGTTGTGCCTGGCACGTCGATCTCCACCATATGCATGCAACCGCGACCCAGGTATTGATGGCATGCAATGCGATGCGCAGATCTTAACGGACACCTGGTGCTCGTCGGGCGCGTTGGACACGGACGGCAACCTGGTGCAGACCGGTGGCTACTTCGATGGCGAGAAGGTTGTGAGGACCCTTAGCCCATGCGACACTTGCGACTGGCTGGAGCTACCCAACAGCTTCGCCGAGGGGAGATGGTACGGGACGCAGGTAGCGCTCCCCGACGGCCGGTTCATCGTGTTCGGCGGCCGTCGCGCCTTCAGCTACGAGTACGTCCCATTTCCGGGGAAGTCGAACGACAAGGCCGTCCGGCTGCCGTTCCTCCGCGAGACCACCGACGATGTGGAGAACAACCTGTATCCGTTCGTGAACCTCCTCCCCAGCGGCAACCTCTTCCTCTTCGCCAACGAACGGTCCGTCATCTTCGACCACAAGTCCGGCAAGATCGTGCGCGAGCTCCCCAAGCTCGACGGCGGGAGCCGCAACTACCCGGGGTCTGCCATGTCGACGCTGCTCCCACTCGACCTCCGCAACGTCACTAGCGACCCAGAGCCGGAGGTGGTCATCTGCGGTGGGGCACCCAAGAAGGCCTTCAGGAAAGGCGAGAACAACACGTTCCTGCCGGCGCTCCGCGACTGCGCCCGCATCAACCTGGTCAGGCCCGACGCGAAGTGGGAGAGCGAGGACATGCCCGTGGGCCGCGTCATGGGCGACATGCTGATCCTCCCCACCGGCGACTTGCTGCTGCTGAGCGGCGCCGCCAAGGGCTGCTCTGGCTGGGGCTTCGGGCGGCAGCCGGTCCTGACCCCGATCCTGTACTCGCCGCGGAAGGCGGAGGGCCCGCGGTTCCGGGCGCTGGCATCGTCGACCATCGCGCGCATGTACCACTCTAGCAGCGCCGTGCTGCCCGACGCCACCGTGCTGGTGGCCGGCGGCAACACCAACGCGGCGTACAACTTCAGCGACGTGGACTTCCCCACCGAGGTGCGCGTGGAGCGGTTCACCCCGCCGTACCTCAGCGAGGGGGCCGCCGGCAACCGCGCGGAGATCGACGCGGCGTCGTTGCCCGCGGAGGGGATGCGGTACGGCTCCCCGTTCATTTTCCGGTTCTCCGTGCTCTCCGAGCCCACCGTGGCGGAGGCCGACGTGAAGGTCACCATGTACGCGCCGCCGTTCACCACGCACGGCTACTCCATGAACCAGCGGCTGCTGATCCTGCCCTTCACCTCGTACGTCCAGGAGGGCAGGAGCTACAGGGTGTGCGTGGACGCACCGGGCAAGCCGGAGCTGGCGCCGCGGGGGTATTACCTGCTGTTCGTGGTGGCGAAAGGCGTGCCGAGCTTGGGTGCGTGGGTGAAGGTTCGGTGAGACCGGTCGGCTGATGGATTCACATTCACCGTACGTGTGGGTCGCTGTGGGATCGTGTACAGAAGTGGGAGAACGAGGCTAATTCTGTGTAAAATATTCTCGAGTACTTTTGCTCGGTTTGTGTGTCTTTGCGGTGTTTGGTTTTACGTAGGGATAGATGTATATGGGAAAGATCAGATTGGCTGGAACACTATGTGATGTGCTGTTCGTTTGGTTTTGCTGCCCATAACGTTGCGTCGTTTGGTGCGCTAGTGCAACAACATACGTAGTGATGGACGAAAAACGGAAGGCATGCCGCTGATCTTCACAAGCTTGACAACATTGATCTATCTTGGAGCATTATTGCAGGTGGAGTCAATCAGCCTGAGGGCCGGTTTAGATGTAAATTTTTTTGCAAAATGACACTGTAGCAAATTTCGTTGTTATTTGATAATTATTGTCCAATCATGGTCTAATTAGGCTTAAAAGATTCGTCTCGTCCATTTCGTCTAAACTGTGTAATTAGTTTTATTTTTTATCTATATTTAATACTTCATACATGCGTTCAAAGATTTGATGTGACAGAGAATGTTGAAAAGTTTTGTAAAATTTCTTGCAACTAAACAGGGCCTGAGATTGCCAACTTGGACGAATCTAATTATTGGAGTATAATGGGCTTGGCCCATATGAGGTTTTTCGAAATATTCCAAATAAACCTTGTATTTTTTTTTGAAATATTACAAATAAATAACCTTGTAGGCCTATTCATGCATACAAGTGAAGGAAGTTGTTGACCGTTGGTCCCACCTTAGAGCGGCTCCGGTGCTGTGGTTTGAATTGAACACCACCTATACGTCCTTAAGTAGGGACGCATCTAGCGGGAGGGGGGGAGGTGGGGGGGGTGGCGAAGCTCAGGCCCCCTACCACCGCTAATCTCATGGAGCCCGCTAGAGCCCTCTAAGATTTTTTTCCATGGTTGTTTGACGAGAAGAGGCTGAAGATGAACTTTCAACCTCCTGTGAACTTTGATCCTATATCCGTCAATTGCATCAAGCTATGACGTCATAATCGATTTAGACCAGAGTCCAACAGGTGCAACATCGAGTTTGGTTTGTAGGTCTCACGACAAAGCAAAATAACAGGTAGAAAATCTTTGGCCTAGACCTTTGCCTTATCGCTCCGCAAGCATGTTGGCCTCCCCGATTAGTGTATTTGTTTCCATCCGAGTTTGAGATGCGAACAGAGAAATCTTGTCTCTCGTTCGATAGTTGTGAGTAAATCGAACTCCTCTTTCTCTCCCCATGGCTTGGTTTGCTTTCATACTGAGGCTGCTCTTACTAGTTGAAATAGAGAATAACATGCTTAAATATGGATTGAATCCTACACCGGGAGAGGGTGAATTAGGTTTTTATAAAGCGCCTTCGCGTGTTGCTTGCGATCTACGCAACGACTCGTCTTCTAACTAAATTAGGTGGCGTTGTATACCATTATCTCCATCACAGGCTGCTTTGACCCGTCTTCACCAACATCATGAACAACATCGTCGCTCCACCACCACCAGTCATGGTGTTTCCATCTATAAACAAAAAGCACACGTGTCGTAATCCAATCTACTGCTTAATCATGTTGTTTGTGAGTTAATGTTGTTATCGATGTTGTTTAATTAAACTAGTGTGTTAGGAAAGTACATGTTGGTACATGCGTTTGTCATTATTTATGTTCTGAAATTAATTATGAAATTGACTAATTATCCAACAAGACCTAAGACACCTGTCCCTACACCAACAATTTCCAACTCACGAGAGCAAGAGCTCAAAACTTTGCTTTCAGAATACAAAGTAGGCTCATTGCCTCAAGATTCACGAACGAAGTCATCTCTCTCAATGTACATTAAGACTTGCACCAACAATTTCCAAGTCACGGAACCAAGAGCTCACAATTCATGCTATCAAAATACAAAGCAGGCTCATTGCCTCACTCACGATTCACGAACGAAGTCATCTCCCTCAAGTACATCAATCCTGCATGGTTGAGTTTGTTATGGGGAACCTTTCCACTTGATTTTTTTTGAAAGAGCTGTCCACTTGAATTTAGAAAGGGTGTATGCGCACGTGTTTATAGGAGTGAACGAGCATATGTATTGAAATGTTTGCGATTATGATGTGATTCAAAGAAAGAGTACATCAATCTGGACCAACAAAGCCACAAAAACCTACTAATGCGAGAAATGAAATTCAGAAATAATGAAGTACTTCCTTTATTTCTAATTGTAAGTCATTTTGGTTTTTTTTCTAGATATCGTAGCTTTAAGGAGAGAGTATACAAGGCTCCAGGAGTTATGTGTGAACTGTGATTCTGCTGCCTGGTTGGCGATGATTCATTTGCAAAAATAGTTGCCCATTGTGTCGGGTATCAAAATACCCGGGGTACCCAACAGGGGATAAAATACGACACCCTACACGTTTGTAGGCCCGCCGTAAGGGCCCCCCAAAAGCACTGATAGCATGTCAGCCGCTCAAGGCGCAAACAGCCAACTCTATCTTGTCTGAGCCTTGCGGAGAGACCTCAGGCATGATAGGCGTCTTGGGCGACATCTCTCTGTCTTGTCTGAACCCCTGCGGCATCATCAAAGGCGCCCAACCCCCCCACGGCGCATTTCTGCCTTGCCCGAGGGGCACATGGAACCCTCAGGCGAAACGGGGAGCCACGAGGACCCCTAGCACGGTGCTTCCTCCATCGACATGATGGACATGACCGTGCACAGTCAACAGGGGTACCAGAGCCACGCCCTGACTCGACATGACCCCGGTTATTCTACCACGATGACATCCATACCTCCACAGTAACAGGGGTGACAACAACTGTGCCACCTACCCCTCTCACCACCAAAATCCCGACGCACGCGCTGCCCACCTTCATGGCACAGGGACGTATAGGTCAAGGCATGGCTCTGACACGTCGCACCAGCGAATGGAGAGGCCAAAAGATCAACGCCCCGCACGACTCCACGCTACAGGAAAACTGTTCCCACCGGATAAGGAGGAGGATGGTCACGCCCGAGGCCACCTTTTTGTCTTTCTCTTTTATTTTCCCTGTTTTCACCACTTTACCACAAATGTAGCCCGAGCCCTCCCCTTAGAAGTTATAAAAGGGGAGACAGGGGATCGATCGAACAAAGAGGCAACAAAAGCTAGAACCCATCTCCATCGAAACAACAACCATCACCACCACCACCACTCAAGAGACTTGGGACCTGCTCCCTCTCTCGAAAGCTTGTAACCCCTACTACGGGCACCCCGGTGCAAGGCAACACGAATCACAGCGAAACCCACTAGACGTAGGGCCGTTCATGCCCAAACCACTATACATCCTTATGTCCACTTTGCACAGCCATCAGGGTCCAAACGTGCAAATACAAATTTACTAGTCGCTCTGTTTAGACACCCGGTCCTCTAGACACCGACAGTTGTCGCGCCAGGTAGGGGCCTTCTGCGCGTCACAATCCATCTACTAGATATTGATGGTCAATCCCCGCATCCACTTCGCCCTAGGCTCCCATGTCTAGTTCAGGAACCTAGATTTCATTTGCACGGGAGTGGACTATGATCTGGTCCTTCCCCCTGATGTCAATGTCGACGCCATGTCCGAAGCCCTATCCAATCTTCGCCTGTGCACGGGCGAGGGACAGGCCCCCGAGGGTAACCACCCAGAAGGTTCCCAAGGCCAAATGCCGCTGGCCGGTAAGCCACATGACCACGGGAGGGCCCGTGGCCAGTCTTCAACTGTAATACGGTTTGATCCGTCTGCGGGGGAGATTCCCGCAGATCTACCGACTCACCATGCGTAGGCTATTGCGGGGGTACTCGCGACTACCGAGACAACTTCTAGTACTGGCTCTGACAAGGATGACAACATCTGGGCCGATGTCGACTTCTCTGGGCTCAACGACCCGGGGGCTCTACGACGTTTCATTGCCGTCTGCGACTACCTCCTTGACAACGGCAACTCTAACAACGACGGCTACGAGCTCACATGGCCATAACGCTGGAGGGTGGAGGTTGCGCACGACGCCAACATGTCATGATCGGTAGACCACCACATCATCCCCTGCCCACGATCTATTATTCCATTCGAACATTATCTTTTTGTACTGATGAAACCGTTGCATGTTATCTGCTACGATTTATCTCATTATTTACGTGTTAAATCATGAGTTACTCTATCAGCGATAATTATGTGACATGTTTCACATTATCAGCGATAATTACGCGATGCGTTTCATATTGTCAGCGATGATTACGCAATACGTTTCCGCCCTTTATGATCCGATCACGACACAGAGTTTGAAGGCTGGCCCGCGAAGGGTTCAACAGCCGCTCCGAGCCACCCGAGTGAGGGATGGTATGAGAAGGGGCAACAAACGGCCAATACCTGGACGTACGAAGCATCTTGGGCCTTCTCGAACCATGTTCAAGTCCAGGCCGGTTTACAGTTCGGGAGTTTTTTTGAAAAAGGCAGTGATCCCTCTGGGACGGTCGAACGACCTCGAAAACTCCCCGAACCAACTGCCGGGAAATTTTGAAGCCAGTCTCTAGCTTACCTCCGTCGGATCCCCACGAACGGGAACCGACGCTTCACTTGAACCGACCTGCTTGCAACTCAACGGGCACCACAACTCGACCAAGCGAGGAAAGTCGTGGCGTTGCCCAACCCTACTCTTTACGGAAAAAGATGCATGAGGGATATACTAATAAATTCCTTAACTGGCCTCGCATGTCAGTAAGGACTTCGAAGGACCCGGGGGCAGAGATGCCCGACCCATGAACGATTTTTCCTGAGTGTCCCAACGGGCCAGCGATCCTAAGACTTAGGCAAGAGAGCTCGACCCCTCCTCGGGGCACAGGACCCGGGGGCAGATATGCCCGACGTACGAATGAATTTTCCTGAGTATCCTAATGAGCCAGTGTTCCTAAGATAAGGCTTAGGCAAGAGAGCCGATCTCTCCTCGGGGCACGGGACCCAGGGGCAGAAATGTCTGACCCACGAGCGAGCACTCCTAGACATCCTGACGCACCTACGGTCCTAGGTAGTGGTGGGAGCCTCGATAAGGACACATCTGACCTAGCCTCGGGACGTGGAAAACTACTACACTCAAATGTCCAATCGATCTACGTGCACACGAGTTAGTTCCTCCCCAAGAGAAAACTATTGATAGGTAGGGTCTCGGCTACCTTGCCAAAACCGCTATTAACAATTAACACAAAACAAAATAATAGCGTTGGGGAGATAGAACATAACAACAATTAAACAAACAAACTGATTTCATTGATAGATCGTTTTTACATTTCATGGGAAAAGGGGCCCTAGACTACACCTACTGATCCTCGTTGAGAACTGGTCCGTAGGGACTAGAGTAGCGACGACGTTTGCTGCTAGTTCGAAGCCCTCGAGGAGGTCCTCATAGTCTCCGAGCCCCTCCCCAACGGGAAGCCCTCGACGTCCTAGATCTCCATGTCCATGGTCGCCTAGGCCATCGTCAGCGCGACGGCCGCCCCACGACGAACGTCGCGCTCAATCGCCGCACGGATCAGCGCACGCGCGCTGAGAAGGCGCTCCTCCCGGTGCCACACCGGAGCGCGAACAAAGTCCACTAGGATGTCAACGGCGTCACGGAGGGACTCTACCTCCGCGAGCAGATCTACCTAAAGTGAACAACAAGCATTGGACTTTAAGATCGACCAGAAAAGCAAAAATAGGAAACGGTAAAGCACTCACTTGCGCACCGGCGGTTAGACTCCGTTCGTTGCGAACGGGCGAGTGCCACTGTAATAGAACCGACCAATTATACAAAATTAAGTAAGAAAATCACCCACCGAGGCAGACAGTTTAACAAACTTAAGCCCGTATAACCCGGTAGTCCGTGAAACCACGAAGGATTTCAAACCAACCAATATACAAACCAAGATCGTACAAGTTTAGCAGCCACAGTCACATGTTACATAAAGTTCACAACGATAGTTGAATACATCGGAGTTCAGAATATAAAGTTATTACAAACCAAGTTCAAAATAAGGTAGCGGAAGCAATTAGTTTCATAAAACACACACACTCTTAGTTCAAATACTGTGCAAGTAGGTAGTCACTCTCCACAAAAGCATAAGGTGAGACATATGAAGCGACCATTGCCCTTGGTCCTAGTTGTCACCCATCGCCAGATACAGACAGTTAACACAATAGCCGTAGTACATCTGACCATCTGCAACAACAATGAGAACAACGCCTTAAGTACGAGAAGATACTCAGCTAGACTTACCCGTCTTAAACCAAAAATAAGTGACACCAAGGAGCATGCAAGGCTTTCTTTAGTAGGGTTAGCTGACTCACTTGCGAAAAGCATAGGTTACTATGAAGAAACTAATTTAAGTACTTTGCATCATCTTTATTATGACCTATCCAACTAGGTAAACACCTATACTATAGCAATCACTTGATTAACTAATAAATCCAGTTACCAATTCAGATTTAGCATTTCAAATATCATCCAATAACCATCACTGTTCCATCATGATTACTACGATGTTGTAGCTTGAGTCAAGTGCTCACTATCCAGGAGCGATGGCGATTCAAATTGATTCCTAACTAGCTGGTGATTTATTCCTCACACAAACCACACTCACCGATCAAGTGAGCTATAGATCACCAATGATAAGATTCCGGTAAACATCACGGGATAAACTGGGGCCACAGTACCTAGGGACCGCTCGACTGCCAGGACGCACCTTGGGCTCACTCTTCGCGTCCCCATCCTATTCCCTTCAGCACCAGTACGCGCACCCATGTTGGTCCCGGCCCGAATCATGTCACTAGCTTCGTGGTCGAAAGGTACTTTATTCGGCCAGCTAAATGTGAGGCATGCTTTCAACATGACAAGAGGGACGAGCAATGATCAGTCCTTAATCAACACAGATGGAAAACTAACCGCACCCCAGAACTCTGTCTGGTTGCCTCCAACTTTTCTGCTCGGTCTCCAATTCTCCATCAACACATGGTTAATTCCAGGATATCACACTTTTCATAGCTAAATTCTTTTGGTAACCACCTATCAACGTAGGTGACCGGAAATCATCATTCGCTACCGGTCTAAGCAAGACTAAGCAATTATTCGATCCTGACCTAACAAGGTAACAGGTAACCGGGTGGACAAGGATAGTAATAAATGCAACAACGGTTTCACTCAAATCCTACAACCTAATGCAACAATATATAACTCATATAAAAAGAATTGATTGAATAAAGTAGGGATTGTATAATGCTCTGGGGCTTGCCTCTTTCAAACGAACTAGGCTGGTGATCTACGCACTCGGGCAAGTCCTCTCCTTGCCCCTCTTCCTCGGGCACCTCCTGTGCCTGGAGTTCTTGCGAATCTGCCCTCGGTCTGCTCTTCTGGCAATGCTACTTGCGACTTCTCCTGCGATCCTGTATGATGCAATTATATAAGTAAACATGCAAACGATGCATCGGATGCGGTGGAATGCTATGATCATGATGACATGATATGCAGATGAGCATATTAAAACTTATAGAATAGGTTAGAGACAAAAAAAACCTTCTACAAGGTAGTCCACATCAGCCAAGATTAATCATTACTAAGGCATGTCATCTTCTTATACTCTAGCTAGCGTATAACCTTAACAAGAGTGCTACTAAACTTTATCAATATCACTACATTAATTTATCAAGTAACAACAGCAAGTGATTTGGTGCTTCAAAGATACACCAAAGCTCTATTATCTAACAAATGATACATAAAGAAAATTACTTTATTTCTATTTAAACTAGGGTTACAACAGCGACAAGCATTTCTGGTGCCTACAAAAATCTACAAAAATTACAGTAGCATGGTCCTACTTTCAGTAGCACACCCTAAAAATTTCATGGGATTTGAATAAGTAATACATCATAAACAAAACTGACAAGCTCTAGCATGAAAATGAGCATGAACATACTTTGTACTATTAAAAACATCAAACAACAGATTTACTATTTTTTCTATGCTCTTCATAGCGCACAATCACTATATAAAAATTATCATAAGTATGTTTTATATAACTTTTGCCCTCTAGCAAAAATAACAAAAATCAGCCCTAATTAACGCTTGAACTAGACATCAATAATTTCACACAAAACATGCCTAGCATATATTTTTCCCAGAAACTAAATCACAAAAGAAAACTAATGCAAGTGGAATATGCATTTATCAAGAAAACAACAATTTCAATGATTAAATAAATCTCCACAGAAAAGTACCACAAAAACATCATGCAATATTTTTATGTTGTAGATCTACTCATGAGGATCACTACAAAATTTGCTTCACAATTTTTGGAGCTAAAATGGATACACAACATTTTTCCCAAGCATTTCTCTTTTCAAATAAAAATGAAAAACAAAAAATCATTTTATTTCTCTGCCTAACAGGCCGGCCCACGAGATCCTCCGGCCCGCTGCCGAAAACTGCCTCGGCAGCCAACGCGGGGAAAAGCTGGCCCGGTTCGGTGGCTCGGCCCATGGACGTGGCCCAACGAGAAACAGAGGGGGAGGAGAGGGGCGTGGCCACGACGCCGGTGCCCGCGACGTCGCGGTGGTGTGGTGCCCGCCGGCGCCCAACGACCAACTCCGGCCAAGCGGGGACTAGCGAGTGGGCGCACGAAATTCGCGAGAAGATGGCTAACACTGGAGATTAGCACACGGGGGTGGAGAGAGGGCGAGGGCACCGTAAAGGCGGAGCGCGAGCTCGGAGAGCCAGAAATGGTGGCGTGGCGGGGAGCGCTCGATTGAGCCTTACCGGAGACGAGGAAGGAGCGCTGAGGCATGTTCGGAGGAGAGGAGGAGATGGCGGAGCGCGATGCGCGAGCAATCATTCGGAGGAAGCTCGCCGGCGTCGGAACGCGGCGGTGGAGCAGGCGACAGCGGTGGCGAGCGGGAGAGAGGACGCGAGGGCGTTCAGCTTTCTCAAAGGGAGCGAGCGGGTGAGCGAGTGAGGAGTGGGAAGGGAGCAGGGGCGCGGGCGTGTTGCCGTGGAGCCGGGCCCGTGGGGGCCATGGACGTCCATACGGAGAGCGTGCCGGCGCATGGCGGCCATGGGGCGCGCGGCGTCTGCCGCTGCAGGCCCGACGCGCGCGGGAGGGAGAGGAGGCTCGTTGCTGGGCCGCGGAGCAGGCCGGGCCGAGCGGGGCACGTGCGCGGGCGCGCGCGCTGGGCTGGGCGGCTTTTGCTGCTGGGCCGAAAGGGAGGCGGCGGCCCGCTAAGACGAGAAAAATGTTTTCTTTTCAAATTTCAATTTCTAGAAATTCTAAACTATTTCAAATTTGATTTTTTGAAGAAGAAAAAGGCATTTTCAAGATTTGACCCCAAAATAGAAGTTGTTCAAAATTTAATTCTCTACAACTTTGCTTTTGGGCACATTTTGAAATTCCAAACATATTTTGAATTAAGGATTCAAAGTCCCTTTTTAAATTAAAAACTCATTTTCTAGAATATTTTTAAAAGCAAAATTTGGGGAAATTTTGAATACAAAAGTTGCTCCAAAAATCATGCTAAATAATTCTAGATGATTTAAAATTATAGCCAAACATGTTTCACTAACCTAGCAAACATAATTAGTGCAAAAGTACAACTAACAAGCATATGCAACATGCATGTTTCAAAATGATGTTTCACAGGTTTCAATTCAGTTTTAAACTTACATTGCATGCGATTATGAAATGCATTTGATGCTAATGCTCATGATTTGAGATGCTAATGCGATGCTTAACGCCTAGGGTGTTACAGCCACCTCCTCCTCTAAGGACGTCACCACCGCCTTCATGGTGGCCAACTCCTCCCGCGCCTCCTGCTTGCAGGGGGTAGGAACGCCCTAGGCCACAGCGTTCTAGGCCTGCCCGTACCCCAATGAAGAAGCGATGCTGGGGTTAAGGCGACTGCGGCACGAGGACGCCCCGTCCCCTTCTCCCGGAGTGCTTACGCGGGAGCCCCTGGACGAATCGCCATGCTCCATTGCTAAGGTGGAGAAGAGAAAAGAACAAAGAGCAAGAACGAAAGAAGAGCGATGCCAGGGTCGGGCACCCCGACTCAGGTTATAAGGGCCCAGAGGAGGCCTCTCAACTCTTGGGCATTCAATGTGCCCAACTGCCCCGCTCGTCTCCCAAAGGAACCGCGTCGGTCTCACGCCACGCCTCGAGAAGACGAACCATCGCAGCACAGGCGGTTTACACCCCTCCGCTCCATGGGCCAGCGATAGGCCTCAAAAAGATAACCGACTGAACACGAGCCACCCACCTTTTCGCGCACCACAACACGAAGCGTCACAACAATAACTGCCCACGCGCGACCCCTCATCTCCCCCAGGCGGGCCCGCTCACTCAATTATAAGCCCTTGAAGGGATCACTCATCCCTCCAAGGCATCGGGGACTACACCCGGCGGGTGCGCTCGCGCGCATCCATCGGACAATCTCCTCAAAAATCAAACGAACCACGATACGGCCCAAATGGGATGACAAGGGTCCACGCACGCCCCTCCGTTCTGCTAAAGAGCGTAAGGGAAATAACACGACAGCCGAGAGGCCATCCGGTCAGTCCTATGCAACGCACAGGGGCTCGGGGGCTTCTCCGGTATCCTGACCTAGCGAATGGTCCACGCCAAGGCCGCAAGGACTCCCCACCCGACCCACGGTCATACTAGAAATGCCACACCTGCTCGAATATAAGCCCTTGAATGGATAACCCATTCCTCCAAGGCCTCGGGGGCTACACCCGTCGGGTGTGCTCGTGCGCATCCACCGGACAGTCCTTTAAGAATAAAAAATGAGCCAAAACCTACCCACTGTCTCCCGTCCTCAAGCCTCTGAAAGAGTGCTCCACTCCTCCACAAGCTCGGGGGCTACTGTCGGGTATCAAAATACCCGGGATGCCTAATAGGGGTAAAATACGACACCCTGCATGTCTGTAGGCTCGTCGTAAGGCCCCCCCCTAAAAGCACTGATAGCATGTCAGCTGCTCAAGTCGCAAATGACTAACTCTATCTCTCCCGAGCCTTGCAGAGAGGCCTCGGGCACGATAGGCGTCTAGGGCGACATCTCTCCGTCTCGTTCGAACCCTCGCGGCGTCATCAAAGACGCCCGACCCCCCTGCAGCGCATTTCCGCCTCACTCGAGGGGCACGTGGAACCCTCAGGCGAAGCGGGGAGCCATGGGGACCCAGCACGGTGCTCGCTCCATTGACGTGATGGACATGACCGTGCATAGTCAACAGGGATACCAGAGCCACGCCCTGACTCGACATGACCCCGGTTATTCTACCACAATGACATCTATACCTCCACAGTAACGGGGTGACGACAGCTGTGCCACCTACCCCCCTCACCATGAAAATCTCGGCACATGCGCCGCCACCTTTTTGGCACAGGGACGTACAGGTCAAGGCATGGCTCCGACATGTCACACCAGCGAACGGAGAGGCAAAAAGATCAATGCCCCGCACGATTCCACGCTACAGGAAAACTGTTCCCGCTGGACAAGGAGAAGGACGGCCACGCTCGAGACCACCTTTTTGTCTTTCTCTTTCATTTTCCCTGTTTTTACCATTACCGCAAATGTAATCCGAGCCCTCTCCTTAGAAGTTATAAAAGGAGAGGCAGGGGATCGATCGAACAAAGAGGCAACAACAGCTAGAACCCATCTCAGTCGAAATAACAACCATCACCACCACCACCACTCAAGAGACTTGAGACCTGCTCTCTCTCTCGAAAGCTTGTAACCCCTACTACGAGCATCCCGGTGCAAGGCAACACGAATCACAGCGAAACCCACTGACGTAGGGCCATTCATGTCTGAAACAGTATTACATCCTTGTGTCTGCTTTGCACAGCCATCGGGGTCCAGACGCGCAGATACAAATTCACTAGTCGCACTGACACATTGAGAATTGCGCGTAGCGCAGATGGCAGAAGCCGGTGGTTGGCTTGCTGCCCGCTAACGTTCAAACCATGGGTTCGACATTGGTGTCTCATCGGGCTTTTTCTCCAGCACTGCCCAGGCTATGTCCCGGTTTTTCAGTAGCCTCACACGTGGATGCGCCACAATGGTCAGGGTGACGTGCTCGTCACGTACGAAGTCTAGATGACTTCGGATAGCTCTCAGCCACGTGCAGCTTGTTCGTATAGGTATAAGTCTAGCTTGCGCACTATATATATGTGTGCATGTGTGTGATGATGTGAGTTACTGCATGAGTTCAGATACTACACCTTGCACTTAAAGTGTTGAGCCATAAAAAACAAAGGTCCTGTTCATCCGGCTTATAATCCGTACTTTTCAACTTGTTTTTCAACCAGAATAGTATTTTTCTCTCATAATAAATCAGTTAATAGTATTTTTTAGCCGGCTTATCAACACAGCCGAAGGACCAAAGCTGCCCATTTCCGGCGTGTGGCTGGGAAACATCCCAATCCCACACGGCCAACCATCCCATCCGATTCGGGAGCGGCGGTCATTGATTCACGAATCTGCAGTGGCAAATCTGATAATTCGAGAAAGATCAAAAGGACAGAGCCAGTGTGGGGAATCAGAGATTTCATGGGCTCAGCCCAAAGCCCAAATGGAGCCCACAGAAGGAGGTGCACAGAGGAAGAGGACGTCGCCGTCGTCCTCGTCGTCACACGTGCCGCGTGTACGTCACACATCTCTCTCTCGGTCTCTCCCGTGCTGCCGTCCCGTCACCAAACCTTCTGTGCAGTGAGTGCATCTTTTTTGATAAGCTGTGTGCAGTGCATTTTGAAGGAAGCAAATCTCGCGAAGGTTGCGTGGTGGTTCTCACACGCGCTCTCACCACACTGGTAAAACTTGCTTGCGTACACGTACGCGAACGTTTCGAGACACGACGCCCGCCTGTCTGGAACGAACGGTTAAAAAAAGGAAACTTTTACCCTGTCGTGTGTCGTGGACAACACCTCTGGAATCAGAAGACAACCCGAGCCCGGTGGAGGCGTGGACCTCATCGAGTCTCCGGTAGCAGATCTTCTGGAAGCGGAGCGGAAACCGTGGACACTGGAGAGCTACAATAATAAAAGGCGCGCGCAGCAGCAAGAGCGCTGGATCCGCTTTCCAGCAGGCGCGACGACTCCCCCGTTCGAGCGGCGCACACGGCTCGGTTCTCCTTCGAGAATCGAGAGAGCAGTCCCCCGCACCGCACGGCGTGCCAGTCTGCCACTACCGGCGAGCGGACAGCTGTAGCGTGCGAAATGGCGGCTCCGCTTGTGCCCTGGGACCGGGAGGGGTCGAGGCAGGAAGGGGCGGTGGTGGTGGAGGAGGAGGACAGGTGGGCGCGCCTGCTGCCGGAGCTGCTCGCCGAGGTGCTGCGGCGCCTAGAGGCGTCCGGCGGGGAGCGGTGGCCGGCGCGGAAGGACGTGGTGTCGTGCGCCTGCGTCTGCAGGCGGTGGCGCGACGCCGCCGCCACGGTCGTCCGCCCGTTGCCCGAGTCCGGGAAGATCACCTTCCTGGCCTCGCTGAAGCAGGTGAGGAACGCTCCCGGAGTTGGGTTCCGTTCAGCGTGATACGTCCGTCGCCGGGCTCTGGTGGCTTGGTATCTGGGGCGCTGCTGCACTAGCTGTAGAAATGCCAGTTTTATGCAGGGTTGTGGGAGATAGATTGTGATCCACAGCAACTAAGCTGTGCTTGAACATAGGATTTGGGCATCCCCACATTGACTAGGATATCGTCAAAGTGCTAAATCTGATAATTGATATCTACAGTAACCCATGCATTTAGTTCAGGTGCTAATAATGTTTGGTTAAGGTGCTGAATCTGATAGAATATATGTACTTGGAGGACTTCTTATATTTTGCTGACCAAATGTTTTACTTACAGTACATCATTCCTTTATATATGTTCTGGTATTCCAAATATTGCAATAGTTTTAGGATTATATAAATATATAGTTTTGTTGAGTTCACAATCTTGTTTGACACATGCTGAAAGCTTAGCACAAATTTAGCTTTGCTGATTTTTGTAAGGGTTTAAAAGAGTGGGTTCGTGTATCTAGTCTAATTCTTTTTGGCAGCTCTAACTGATCCTTTTTTGCTCCATTTCTTGTGATTTAAACAGCCAGGACCTAAAGATTTTCCAATCCAATGCTTCATCAAGCGAAACAAGAAGAATTCTATGTTTTATCTCTACCTTGGATTGACAAACAGTAAGCTTATATGACATCATACAGTGCCTCCCATCATGCCTTACTCTGTCATTAGCTTATTCTTATTCGTCTTAGTGGTGAAATTCAGTCTTAAAAACAATTTGGCATGCAGTGCGAGTAATCATAAACCCGGTTTTCTGAAGCATACCTTTGTTTTTTGTGCTGTGCTATTGGCTTCAGTTGTTAAGATCTGTAATGTATGTGTTCAAAGCTTGTCTTTACTGAATGTTGCATCTGAACTGCTTTTATATGTTCGTGCACAATTCAGAACTGAATGTCCACAAGGAGAGTCAGTTGTGTATTTTATGTCATTGTAACAATAAGATAGTGCATGTTAAGCGATTTCTTTTTTTGTTAGCAACAACTGATAGAGCCAGACAAAAGATTTACACACGTTGGACATGATATCTGATAGAACACAAGAGGATTGTGGGAATAAGTTAGCGGCAGAAGTTTACACGGATCACTAGAATAATTTATCAAATGCATGCTTGCTTAACATTATCCGTGTTGGTTTACATGACTGTTCTTTCCTTGTTGATTCACCAATAAGCTCTTTTTTAATGAGAAGATTTTTTCTGGTTGTTTACCTTTTTAAGATCTGATGGCTGCCATGGACAAAGGAAAGTTTCTCATGGCTGCTAAAAGGTTTCGACGGGGTGCTCATATAGAGTATATTATTTCCCTTGATGCTGACGATATTTCACAAGGAAACAGGGCATATGTGGGAAAATTGAGGTATTTTCATGCAACTCATAGTTTGCTTATACCTTCTAGTGAATCTTGCAAGCGCTTCTTTTCTTACAGACAGGGCTGAACTTTAAACTTCATCTGAGTTTGAAGAAGTGACAATTGATAATACCTAATGGTAGTTATTTTGTATTTTATTCTGGGGTTACTGTATTTCTGTGATTCTTCAAAACAGGTCTTCTATTTGGGGCTTAGGGGAAATTAAGGAGAACATGAGCATTTGAGCCGGTACTTGACATAAAACAGATTTAAAATTTCCTTTATTTTTATTTTGGTGAAGCAGACAAATTTAGTACATGGTTATGTTTGCTAGTGTTATGTTATCCATGTTATATGTTATATATTTCCTTAATAACAAAAGGAGGGTCTTATTTTTTTTTTCTTTCCCATTGGTCTTGTGGGTTGGAACTCTTCATGCCAATGGTCTCTAGGAATTATAAGCAAGCAGCTCTTTCTTTTAGTCTTGAACGTGCTGGAGAGCTGCCTATTATTCCATTAGGGAAAAAACAGATGTGTTGTTGATTACATATTTCAGTATTTACTCTACTCTCCATTTGATTTCTTGGTGCAGACAATTTCAGTCTTGTGTGTTTGTGTTGTCCTGACTATACTTCTGCTGCACCCATTGTATTGTAGGTCTGATTTTTGGGGAACAAACTTCAAAATATATGACAGCCAGCCACCCTATGATGGTGCAAAGGCGTCAAGCACTCGATCTATTCGGCGTTTTGGAAGCAGGCGAATCAGCCCTCAAGTATCGTCGGGCAACTTTGATGTTGGACAGGTTTCCTACAAATACAACCTGCTCAAATCCAGAGGGCCTAGGAGGATGCTTTGTACCATGGAGTGCCCCTCTGTTCAAGAGACCTGGGAGAACTCCCTCAAGGTGAAGTCTTTGAGGCAGACGGGTAGTACTGTCCTTAGAAACAACGCCCCACGGTGGCATGAGCACTTGCAGTGCTGGTGCTTGAACTTCCATGGACGGGTGACAGTTGCATCTGTCAAGAATTTCCAGCTGGTGGCTACAGCCGACCCAAGCCATCCTGATAGCGTCGATGATGTGGAAACTGTTCTCCTGCAGTTCGGTAAGGTTGGTGACGACATCTTCACCATGGATTATCGCCAGCCGCTCTCAGCATTTCAGGCGTTCGCCATCTGCCTTAGCAGCTTTGGGACAAAGCTAGCTTGTGAGTAACAATGTTGTTCAGAAGTTATTCGTGCGCAGAATGGCTGTGTACATCAACTGTCGAATCTTCTGATGTCTTCCGGGTGCTGTTACCATGGCTTTCGCAGTTAGAGGCTACCTTTTCTTCCAGTTTGGATCAAATTATGGTTTAGGCCATGCCACTTACAAGATTTGCATAAATTCGCTTTGCAGTGTTGTTTCTAGGAGAGAAGATGTATGTAGACTTAGCTTGTGCTGGGAATTGAAAAGGAAACGTGCCTCTTGTACATAAGCACTTGAATTGAGGAGCTAATGCTTCCCCTTTTCTTTGAGCCACCATCCTGTAACCTCGACTATGCAGTTTGAGTTATATAATCATCGTGACTGGCGATCGAAATTCAGTAAGTTTGTGTTGGCTGTAGTCTCCACAAATCCTATCTGTGGACACCAAATTTATCCATGAACCTTCTAAAATTATAGCACAGGTTGATGGACTAGCCATCTGAATTCGCTGACACAGTTGCTGGAGGTAGCTATTTGTAAACCTCGTCTAACTAGCTATTTGCAAATTGCCATTGAGGATACCCTATTTGCAGCGCGCCAAGATTCCCTAGCTACTCGTACGAATCCCTGCTCGCCTTGGCGACGTCGGTCTCCAGCGTTTCCATCTGCTGCTCAAGCAGCCTCAGCCTTTGACTCATGCGGTGCAGCCTCTTCGTGGCAGACTCATCTGCAACGAAACGTAAGGATCAGTCAGTTTCTCCTACTAAACATGAGGCCAAGGAAAAAGGAATTCAACTTTTTTTTTTGAAAACATGTCGGGAGCTCTGCCTCTCAATTAAGATAGAAATAAGAGTTTATGTACATAATGGCCGAAGGCCTAAGGGCACACCCAGAACACTTTCTCCGCTTTGGGAGCACCGAACACGCTAATTGAAATTGTTATTGAACTATTGAAGCAGAGGAGTTTCAGACTTCCAGTTGAGCCTACCGAGCTGCGTGATGAACTGCGAGACGCCAGTCGCCGCCCCCTGGCCGGTGTCAGAATTGACGGCCGCGCCGGTGTTGGTGGGTTCCTGGGACTTGGATGATGAACCGCCTCTCCTCCTCCCAAGCATATCTGCAAACTAGCCGCTCTTCCTGTCACACTATACTGTAAGCTGCAGACTTCAAGCAGCTCACCGAGGCGTGTGTGACTGGTGTAAGTGTCCTTATATACGTGCCTGGATGTGCTTGATTTTTTGGCTGCCCCCATAATTGGGTGCCTCACAAACCGATTGGATTTTGTGTTGTGGTCTAAAGGTTTCACCGACTGAGCCTGCTTCAGCCCTTCAGTCAAATGTGGGAGTCAGAGTCAGCCCTGGCGACTTGGACCAGAACCCTGGCCACCCAGTTACGTCAGGCCAGGGGCTTCTCGCTTCACTGGCTCGTGACTTGTGAGAGTGATTTTAACCTTCAGAGTTTAGATCTGATGGAACTTCTGTGCAGTGAGCACACAGATTTCACTGAAGTAACACACGCGATACTTAACAGTTTCGGTTTGCAAATGCATGCCTACCTGCGTTCCCCACCCAACACGGCCTGATCTGAGCTTAGGCTGCCGTGCTCGTCGTTGCCTGGCCCGTCCGATGCGTGGAGCGGAAAACTAGTCAAACTTTCGTGGCTTGTACCGCGGGCACGGCACATCCGTTGCGTATGGATCGCGGTTCTCCGCCTGTCGTCGTGAAAACAAAATCGACGCAAACCTACGTTTCTGTTTTTCACGGCCGAACAAACAAATTTCAGTGGTTGAAGGGCCAAGGCAGGGCTGCGTCGCTGCGTGGCCGGTGACCACTGACGATTCCGCAGGCTACGGCTGGCAAGGCACCAGAGCTGAGTTTTTTTAATTCCGACGGGGCTGTTTAATTTTACAAAATTTTTTAATATTTCCCGTCATATCGAATCTTTGACGCATACATGAAGCATTAGATATAGATAAAAAAATAAAATTAATTACACAGTTTAGATAAAATTAACGAGATGAATCTTTTAAGCCTAATTAGTAATTAGACCTTGATTGGACACTAATTATCAAGAAAGTGCTGCAGTACTATTTTCGAAAAAAATTCACGAACTAAACGGCATTCGGCAGTGCTGCAACATTTATCTGGCGATGCCGCAAGCAGCGACCACCACGGTCCACGGCCACGGCGTTGCTGCCCCTGCCTCCTACGGCGAAAGGACGTAGTGCGTGCGTGCTCCACGGTTTCCACCGGCCGTCCGCGCTAGGTAAGGTAACCGTCCGCCCTGTCTGTAGCAGCAGGTTTTCGGTGAAGCTGGAGAAACGCTTCCGCCGTTCCGCGCAAGAACCGTGCTGCTGACTCCTGATCGAGAACGCTGCAACGCGAGTGGCGTAAAGGCCCTGCCCACCCGAGTACCCGACTGGAGCGTTACCAGCGGGCAGCGTCGTGTGCCCGTCCCTCCGCCGTCTCCATCACCCTCGCGTTGCTGGCCGGCCGGTGTGAGGAGGACTCCTGACCCGAAGAGATCGAGAAGCAAAGCAATCGGCGATGCGCAGGTCTCCTCCTGACATCGCCATGTGAGTACGTGACACGGCGTCGGTCCGGTCCGCCCCCCGAGCAGATGCACTCATGCACGCAAGACGGCGGAGATTGGTTGGGTCACGTCACGACCGCCGGTTCAACGCGAGCACCGTGGAGATGGAGACGGAGTCCTCGTTTGCGACGGCATGCGATGCGTTGCCGGCGCGGCGTCTGAGATCTGACGGCTAGCTCCTAGTAGCCTCGAGAGAGAGGACTTCTCTTGTATCCGGCGCCGCAGCCGCAGTACGAACTTGGTATTCAACGAAGACAGCCGGATCCAGGTACAGGATCCGTGGCTGCCAGCAACCGTGGCAACTTGTGCAAAAGCAGCAGAGTCCGGCGCGGCGGCTACTACGGACTACGGAGACGCGTACAGCCAGCCCGGCCGGAAAACGGGGGCAGAGGCAAAGGCAAAGGCAAACCGACGGGCGGGCGACGTGTTGGTGTTGGTACCGGGCCGGCCGCGGCCGGCCGGGGAATTGATGGGTGGGTGGTGGGGACGTGGGGTACAAGTACAATACAAGCAACCGAGCGTTACTCGCGGCGCTGGCCCGGACGGACGGACGGACGCGGCCCCGAGGGAGGGTGGAGGGTCCACCCGCCGGCCGGCGCCGGTGGTTCCCAAGTCCACGCCGCGCGCCCGCGCCTGCCTCGGCGCGTGCGGTGCGGTGCCGTGCCGTGCCGTCCGCGCCAGTGCGTGACAGGCAGGGGGGGCTGCGCGGACTGCGGCGCGGCGGGCGCAGCGGCGTGGTGCCTGGTGCGTGAGAGGAGCAGGAGCCCGTCCCCATTCAATGCTGCGGCCGGAGGCCGGATGGCCCGGCTTTCTCTGCCCGCCGGTCGCACGGCACGGGGGGGAGGGAGAGGCGCGCGCTGGCCACGTACACCGAACGGAGACGCGCGTGGGCGTGGCCGGCCTTCACGGACGGGCGGGGGCGGCCTCCGGTGTGGGCGTGTGGAGCGGCTGGTACGTGTACTTTTCGTGGCCGCCAAGGCGTGGTGCCCGCCGGTCCTTGTTATCGACTCCGGGCGAGTAGGTACTCCGATTTCCGTCGGTCGCGTCGAGATCTACGCGTTCTCGGCGGTGTTTTGGACTTCGAACGGGCCAGCCAAGGAAAGTAGTATGGCTGTTCTTCCTGATTCATCGAGGCTCAAAAGAGATAGGCAGTGGACGACGGCGGTGAGGTGAACGGCAGCTGAAGGAGGAGAGGTTTGCCACCTGCGTGACCGTGCGAAGCAAAACCATTTTCCCGTTAAGCAACTCCTCTAAATATACAAAGGTTGTTTAATGGTCCTGTTCATCTGGCTTATAATCCGTCTTATTCAGCTTGTTTTTTTTCAGCCGGAACAATATTTTTCTCTCACAAAAAATCACAGCCGGCTTATAATTCCAGCCGAACGGCTCCAATATCCTCTAAGAAACATTCAACGATTCAAAGTTTTTTTCTTTCTCGCGTATAACGGTACCCGCACACACCTTGACTATTTGAAGAGACCAGTGAGCAGATTTTAGACTAATAATAAAGTCATCACAATCCTCTCGAGTTTAATAAATACATTGTCTCCGAATAAAATAATTAAGAACAAAGTTAAGGTTCGATTGGTTGCGTAATTCGGCGAGCACACGACCCATCTTCCTCCACGCTAGCACCCTTGCCCGACCTCGGTGCCTATGCCGCCCACCCCTCTAGCACTTCCTTTGTTTCCACGGCGCGGGCACGACTCCCGCCTCCCTCGATCATGTCCTCCATAATCACAAGGACATCGGAGACCACTCGATTAGCGCCGCCCCTGTCGTCAGCCTCATCCAACTGTCATTCCCCACCGCCTCGATGGGTTGTGCCCTAGCCGCCCCACCCTATCGCCTATCTTGACCGCCGCCATCGTCGTGTTGCGGTTGTTAGCCCCCCTAAAACCCTTTCTACAGTTGTTGTCGGCGACTGGATCACTTAGCTTGAACCTAAGATCTGCTTCCTCCGTCGGCGGCGCGAGGGCATGAACGCGCGACCCATCGCGTGTTTTAGTATGCGAACAAGTAATCATTGTTATGGACAACAAATTAGACACTCAAACCCATATAGCTAGTTCCATCGTAAAACCCTAAGCAAATGAGGCTTTCTTTAATTTATATGTTCGAAATGACCATTTCTCCACTTAAGACCTCGTTTACATGCGAAAAGTTTTCAGTGAAAATGTCACATCGGATGTTCCGTGCGATGTCGGAAGGGGTTTTCGGATACTAATAAAAAACTAATTACATAGGTTGCCTGGAAACCGCGAGACAAATTTATTAAGCCTAATTAATCCGTCATTAGCACATTTGTTACTATAAGACTTTAGTGTCAAATCACAGACTAATTAGGCTCAAAACGTTCGTCTCACGATTTCTAACCAAACTGTGCAATTAGTTTTTTTCGTCTACATTTAATGCTCCATGCATGTGCCGTAATATTTTTGAATGAAAAGTTTTTGATCCAACCAAGGCCCAGAAGTAAGTTTTGACGGCTACACGTCTCATCGAGATGTGAAATGATGCACAGATATTTGAATCTGCTACGGACAATGAAGACGATGCGCCGATGATTAGCATCGCGGCAGACCCCACGTCCAGCCGGAGAGGTCCGCAGCGGCAAGCGCAATCTGCCGCGCCGCGCCGTGCCGTCCTCTTTGCCGGGCAACGTCGCCAGTCGGCGGTCGCCACCACCAACAGAGACGACAATAATTGCCCGCCTCCCCGCACGCGGGCCCACTAGACCCCGTCACCCACCCCGCACCGCAGGCGCGCCGAGCCGAGTGGTTGTCTTCTCTCTCCGCTCCCCTTCCCCTCTCGCCCGCCCGCCACAACTGCGCTTCTCGCTTCGCTCCCTCCTCTGTCCTGCTCTCCTCCTCTTTCGGCGCCTGAACGCAAGCCGACCAACGGCGACCACCTCAGCAGTCACCCGCGATCCCACGCCCCCCACCTGACACACCCGCGCCCGCGCGAATTCCCCGCCCTGCCCCTGCCGCCCGCCATCCCCCGGGGGGCACGCCAGTAATTTCCTGCCGCCACCGTGTGCCGTCCGGTCTCCGGACCCCGGTGGGCTGTCGCCTCGCCTGCCCTGCCCGCCTGCGCTACGACGCTGCAGGCCGTGCTCGCCCTCGCGTCGCGTCTTTATCCCCACCCACCTCTCCCTCTCCGAACCCAAAACCGACCGGCCTCGCTTTCGCCGGTTACCCGGTCAAACGCATCAAACGGCGGCACGTCTCCGATCGGGTCACCACGATGCCCTGCCCCCGCCGGTCGGGTCAGGTCGCCCCACCGCGTCGTCACGTGCGACGCGCGTGCCGTCCTCGGCCGGCGCCCCACCCCCCTCCCCCTCGCCGTGTCCTTTTATTCCACCCGCCCCCGCCTCACCGCCCGCACCCCCAATTCACGCCAGCACCACGACTTCCGTGCTCGTCGCCTCCTCGGGGCTAGGGTTCGGCGCGAGATCTGATTCCGGGCGCCGGAGAGCGAGATGGAGGTGAGGGAGATGGCGATGGCCGCGGCGGCTGCGGCGGCGTCGGTGGGCGGGGGAGGAGGAGGGGTCAAGCTGCCGCCGCCCAATCCCAACCTGCCCTACAGGGAGGACTGCTGGAGCGACGGCGAGACGGCGGCGCTCGTCGCCGCCTGGGGCAGCCGCTACGTCGAGCTCAACCGCGGCAACCTGCGCCAGAAGCAGTGGCAGGAGGTGGCGGACGCCGTCAACACGCGCCGGGGAGCCTCCGCGCGCCGCCGCCCGCCGCGCACCGACGTGCAGTGCAAGAACCGCGTCGATACCCTCAAGAAGAAGTACAAGGCCGAGCTCGCCCGCAACGCGCCGTCCGGCTGGTCCTTCTTCCCCGAGCTCGACCGCCTCGTCGGCCCCACCCTCAGCGCCTCCGCCTCCAAGAGGCCCTTGCCGTTGCCGGCTCCTCAATTCGCGTTGCCCATCCATCCACCAGCCGTGCGGAGGCCCCCATCGCCTTCGCCGCCATCGTCCTCCCCGCCGCCGCCTATGGCTTTGCCTCTACCCAATTACCGTCGTGGGTCCCCGCTCCCTGCTGCTGCCCTCATCCAGAAGGAAGCTGCAGCTGCGGCGGCTGCTGTGTCTGATTCTGAGGACTCCGATGATGCCGGTGGCAACAACAATCACAATTCGCTCCGGTCGCCTTCGCGCTCGGTGTCGTCGCTCTCTGGCAATAACAAGAAGCGCAGCAGAGATGAGGCTGGCAACAGTGCTGACAAAGGTTTCAGGGAGCTAGCAAGGGCGATCGAAGCTTTTGCGGAGATGTATGAGCGTGTGGAGAGTGCTAAGCAAAAGCATGCGGTGGAGATGGAACGGCAGCGAATTGAATTCCTGAAGCAATTGGAGGTGAAACGTATGGAGAATTTCGTCGATGCCCATGTGAAGCTGGCTAGAGCAAAGCGTACAAAGAAGACTACAGGGGGTGCTGCCGAGGGTGCTGGTGCGATGGAGTTGGTTGCCACCGTTGCTGCGCTGCCTTTCGTCTCCACCTCCACCTTCCTCTGACATTGAGGAAGAGTTTAGGTAAAGTCTGAATTTTAGATTAGCATTGCCCTAGGTTACTGTTCCTTTTCTTTTGTTCAATGGCTATGTTAAGACATTGTAATTCTATTTTGGATAATGCTCATGTTTCAGTTATTGACAAGATTGTTATGCTTTATTAGAGAGATGTTTTTTGAATGCTTTAACTTATGATCTTAAGAATGGATTAATCTGTTGAGTCTAATTTGCTGGAGCATAAGTGCATAACAATCTTTGGTGCCTCTAGCTGGTGCTTGAGAATCTTGTATGATTTGTCTCTCGTTACTGTTAGTGCTATAATTGGCGTTTGGTATCTCAAGTATCTGCATGTATGCTAGTATATCACTGCAGGTAGGGTGTGTGCTATGACCTTATGTTTTCTTACGATGCATGCTGATAACCTTTTCAAACTTGTCCCATGGTATGTGTGCAATAATTTAGATTTGTTGAGTGACAATGATGTATTTTCAGTGCGCAGAGAAATTATAATTGTATTTGTGTTGACCAAAGTAATTTTATGTCGTTGTATTTTTGACATTTTGCTAGCGTATAGTTAGGAAAGTACTAGCACTTTATGTGTTTGAAACTGTTGATATAAAAAACGACATGCTCAGAAGAATGGAGATAGTTGTTTATATGTATGTAGGTGATCCTAACTGAGGTGAGACTGACAATAATTCTATGTCAAATATAGACACAAACCAGCTTGAGGATTTTAGTTTTTTTTTAAGTCTTTTTAACACTCATTCTTAGTGTGCATTTGACACGTTTATTTTGGGTTATTATATAAATGTAGATTTGGAAGGGCAGGCCTGGTGCAGTTGGTGAGTGCTAGCTCGCCGAGTCATCAGGTCCTGGGTTCGAAGCCGTCTCTCTGCAGAATTTCTGCGGGGGTAAGACTTTGCTTCGGTTATTCCTTTCCCCAGACCCCACTCGTGTGGGAGCCTCTGGCACTGGGTCTGCCCTTTATATAAATGTAGATTTGAAGTGGCTTTTGCCCATAATAAACACCAAAATATTTGCGATGGGAAGTCATGCTGGTGATCTGTTAAGATTTTATAAGAGTATTTTGGATCTGTATGATTTTGCTGCCGTATTTATGATATTTATGTGTGACTCTCTGAACTCTGTGCTGAGTTAAAATATGGAATCTAGTTTTGTCACTACTTGTCCAAAGTGTAACCCACAGGATGAACAAATGTTTCGCATGATAAGATGTATGTTTATAGAGGATCTCTGGATTTGTTAGTTGATCTTGTAATCAACTCCAGACCTGAACTCTCCGGGAGAAATTAAATATTGTGTTATTGTTCTTTGAAATTGTTAGAAACTTGAAGCTTCTGACAACATATAACTATAAAGAGTTCAAGCTAGCTAAATCAAAACAATCTAATGTGTACTGGAAAATATCCGATAACCTACTACTGAGATTTTGATTCCTAAACTGTAGGCCTTGATATTGTCTAACGCTTCTCTGGGTTTGAGGTCCAGATTGGTTTTCTATGCTTTACTACTCCTGGTGTGAAGTGCTGAAAGTAGCTTTACATATATTAAGGTATAGTTGAGGAACCACCTGTTTTGTTCTAAGGTGCTTGTACAACCACCAAGAAATAAGCTTGTCTGGTGAAACTACCTTTTGTGTTTATAAGTCTATAAGCCCAACAAGCCACTAAGGCATGAATTTTCAACGCTGATACTTTTGAAGATCCTCTCAACTCATGAACTGTGTGGGCAATGAGCCAATGATGGTCGAAAAATCCTTTGTCTGATTTGTGGTATGTATGTAAAATAGACTGAATGCATGTTCATTTCACTGTAAGGGAGCCTAACTGTAATGTGCCATCCAGATGGATTGTCTTATTTCTTAACATGATTGTTGCTGCAGTTACATTTGCATTCTGTGTCATTCTAAAATACCATCTATGTAATTTATGATTTCAGTTCATTTTTTCAGCATAAGTATTTATCACCTTCTATTAGAAGTCACAAGTGAAGTATTGTGAAATTGGCGGTCTCACATTTGGGTCATGCCTCTAACTGTAGTAATAATTGAGAATAAGAATGATATCCCAAACCAAATAGAGGAGGTAGAGGCAAATAGTCCATCCAAACTAATAAGGCTCAGAAACTCAATGATTTATTGTTCTTTTAAACTAATGTGAAGCTCTCCTGTTAAGTAGCTAATGTTCTCATGCTTATTTTGAAGAAAACAGGTCCTGTTGACTTATTATTTTTCGTATTTGTTGAAACAAGTAAACCTTGATGGTACAATTTGATTGCTACTGTTCTCTTAAATGATCTATTGATTGTTTATCTACTACTCTCTCTTGCAGATCATCAGTGTCAATCTCATGCAATGGCATTCTCTGTCCAGTGAAAAGGGCCGCTGGGTAGTAAACACTACTGCCCTCGGTTAGTCTGAAACAGACCTATTCTTAGGTTCATGGCAGTTTGTAATCTAGTACATGATTAATTGAAGACTAGAAGTTCGTAGTGTAAAGCTTTGTTGGCAGCGTTTCTCCTGGCTTTACCTGATTGTTTTATTGACTGTAGCTCAGAGTGTCTGACCTTATCTGAGAAAATATTGTGAAGGAAAATGGTCTTGGAATCATTTCCTAGTCTTGTCTGGAAACATGCAATTGCAAGGTAGTTGCAATTGTAGGATGTTTGGTTTGACGAATGAGATGCTCTGTCTTTTTCTCGTACCTTGATTTTATGTTTGGTTTATGGAATAGGATGAGTTGATCTATCACCACCTGGTTTATAGGGAATGGAGTCACTACACTAAATTTGATTATTGGGTGATATACCATCTCATCTAAAAATTGGGTGTTTCCTTACACCTGTGCTGGTCTCTTGAGTCTTGACTTGGGAAGGCACTTCAGTACGATTGGTTCTTGCGGTCTTGCCTACTTCGCTGCTTGCGTGTAAACTACGAATGGCGTGAAAGTTAAACCTGCTCATCTGGTACGAAGTGGTACGGCACATTTTACGCGAGTGAATGCCACAACTGTGTGAATGCTCCATTGCTTGCTAAATTTAGTTGCTGTTCCTTACTGAAATGGGCGTTACCTTGCCCGTTTCCTTCTCATTCTCCGTCTCACCGTTTTGGGAAACCAGAAGGCGCCACAAGACCGGAATCATGATGCATTTGGGATACTGGCATACTGCGACTGCCAGTAGCTATGGACTTAGTGTTGCAGTACGTTTCAGTTTGATAAGGATAAGGTCATTTGAAACAAAGCGCACAAAACTGATGTCAATCTGCAAGCGACAGCAGGCTCAATTAAGGTAGCGGGCTGAGACTAAAGGGGAAAGGCAGAGCAGGGCGCAGCGCAGCGAATCAGGCAGGATAATTCCCAATTGGAATATTATGTGAAAAATAGAAAATTTCAAATTTCAACTGAGATACTAGTCCCACAGAATGATGCTAAACCAGTTTCTACGTAGGACTCTTTGACAGAGCAGTGCTTACAGAAGCATGGAAGGCTGTGGGCTTCCAGGTTCCAATCTCCCAATGCAGGCCACTGATCCACCTTTAATCACGGTCCCACAACTCAAGCATCCAACTGAAAAGTCATTTTTGCACACCTGAAGATGCGATGTATCCATACTGATATGATCTCTGACAGATTCATAAAAGAGATAAATGACATGAATCTCTCAGAGATTAGTTCACCACATTGCAAAATAAAATAGTGAATGGGTCTCTAAGCATGGGTCAAAAACTATTCAACGAGACATTTTTTAAAAATTGAAGCCACTGTCTATAAATTGTATAAAACTTAAATTGGAAACTCTTGATCAAGGTTGTATAAGATTATCATGGCATAGCAGTTCAATTTGTACAAACATTCTCATGTGGTTCATCCTACGAACATACTTTAGGCGTCAGCCAACCTAAAAGTCGGCTAGGCCCTATATCAAGCAATCTAGTTTTTTCTCGGCGTGCTGACAGTAATTCATGTCAATAGAAAGCTAATAAATATGATTTTGTACCATGTGTTTACGAAATAAAATGAAATTAGTAAGCAATGGAGATTTTCCTACCTACACAAGCTGCCTAATGTCCTGAACATAATAAACAAATTGAAACCAAACAACTAGACTCATGAAACACACATAGGTAATGCTTCATCTTCCTCAAATAAAACTAGTCATCCATGATTCATGAACTTTTATAAACTAGCCATTCCCTATCAAAACATCTGCATAATAAAAAAATGAATCGGTCTTTATATTTGAAGGCGCGCATTGCTAAGAATCAAAAAGAGTTGTGCGCCAAAAAAACTCACCAGTTACCATCATAACCCATACAGTTTCATATTTAAATTCTAAGAAGCAAAAGCACCTACAATGGCAGTTTCACATGTTTTATCCAATTTAGTTTCCAAAAATAGGTAATTTTCACGCCAAGACATCAAGCTTCCCACTTGAGTTTGATGAGGTAGCAACCATAACTAGTACAATTTTCAGCTACTTCTTTGGATAATCCAAGCCTCTCGGACTGAACATTAGGGTGCCACCATAGGGTGGCCCTACTGTCTGTCTATCCATACATATGGATCACAAAACCACTATTTAATTGGCAATGAGCCAATGCCACAATATAATTTTGACTATAAATCTAAAATACAATAAGCAAAAAGAAGAATTATGAAGTATAAAAGTCAGTACCTTGATTATCGTCAATAGTGATACGCATTACGTGGATTGATTTGTTCATGTACATCATCCGAGAATGTCTGATATATTTAAATCAGTGTTAACTTTGAAATGGCACAAGAAAAAAAATGGTATATATAAATGATTTTTTTTGAAATCCTTATGTTTCTCGCCAAGTAAGAAAAAGAAGTATTTTCTCCTATTCAAATCAATTTGAGCAGAACTCTTGCTCCTGTCTACACGTAAGGAGAAACAAGGCCAAAGTATAAGTGTAGTGTATATCTCTACAACTAAAAAAACCAAAATGTTATCGTCACCGCTAAACTCATCGGACCACTCCTATACTAATCGCCCCGCTCCTAATCGCCCTGCCCCGCGCGCGGCTTCCCCCACGGAAACAAACTGCCGCGCCCACCGCACACCCGCCGCCGCCTCCCCACGACCCCACCCCTCCCACGTCGCAGCCGCCGCCGCCAAACTCTGCCCCATCGCGCATCCACGACGCGGCGCCGATGGAGGATGCTGTGGCGCAGTGAAGCCCCAGCCCTTCGCCACATCCCCTCCTCCTTCGACGCTTCCTCATCGCCTACGACCGTCGAGAACCTAACCCCTCTCTTAGCGATCGCCAGCGGCGACATCGGTCTGCACCTCCCCGACAACCGCGGCGTCGGCGGAGTGGAGGCGGACGTAACCCTCCACCAGGTCCCCGGTGTAGCAACCCAGACCAATCGCCATGATCCGGCCTCCTCTACGACCGCCCCAGCTGCGCCCCGCCGTTGCCCATTGCTCCGGCTGCGTCTGTCCCACTACGAGTCCAGGCATAAGGCAGGCAGGTGTGTCTTGGAGGCAAGGGAGGAGCTGATCTGGCGGGTGGACGAACTGGAGGCGGCGGTGGCACAACTGATCGGGGAGAATGAGGTCCCGGGGGACACGGCAAAGACGGGAGAAGAGCTGGAGGCGGTGGCGGCGCAGCTGCTCGAGGAGGAGGACGAGAAGCGCAGGGCTGCGGCAGGAGCTCGACGCCGATCGGGCCTCTGCGGAAACGGCGGCCAGCAAGGCCATGCTCATGATTCAGCACCTGTAGCGGGAGAAGGCCGCAACGCAGATGGAGGCTCGTCAGTCTATGCCGAGGGCCACGCCGATCACTCTCCGACCTCGATGCCTATTACCACTCTCGTCTCCAGTCGCACGGCATCGACCAGGACTTAGGACTCTCACCGATGAGGATGAGAAATCGCAGGAGAAATCGTAGGAGGAGGTGGGCACCGAAGAGCTGCAACAGATCCACATGACCGCGCTGGAGTGGAGTCGAACAGCCGCGAATCGAGCAGTGGCATATGGAGGTGAAATCCACTGTAGTTGAGCAGAGAGCCATTGTGAAGAAAGCAGTAGTCCATATGAGCAGTTTCTCAGTACTAAGGATTTGCAAGGTATACATTTGCTAAACAATTGGTCAAGCTATTTTCTGTCTAAGTAACATTAACTTTGTTAGTTAAAGGTGCTAAGTTGGGCAAATTTGGATTATTCAGGCACATGGCAAGGATTCACTTGGTAGGAAGATTTTCTGATGTCTTTGATAAAATGGAATGTTGAAACTTTTTGTTAAATGGGAGTCGGGGGGAGAAGATTGTATTTGTATTCGCAGGATATTTCTTAGATTTCGACATGTGGCTTTATTTGTTTCCTTAAATACATCAGCATATGTTGCGTGGCACATTAGCACATTCATATTGGGCTTGCATATCATAAATACTGAACTTTGTTTTCGTGAAGTCAGAGCTTGAAACACTGCAGCGCAGGTTGCTTGATCAATGTGGCATCCAGGCTGTTTGATGTGAAATCAATTTATTGTATACCATGAGAAATAACTAAAGGTACTTTCTTTTAGTATTTTATTCAGTCTTTTTGTGTTTTATTGTTTGATTCAGTCTTTTAGACTTTTAGTGAATGATTCAAACTATTGAAAGGGCCAGTCCAGTCTCAGAAAACTATTTGCTTCATTCTTTTAGTCTGAAAGTGCATGAAAAAGCACTATTCTGCATTATTTCCTAAAGTTGTTGCATGTCCAGCATCATCCCTGTCTCAGTCTCACTCACTTATTCAGTTTGTTGTAAGCAAAAGTCCAAGTCTGTTGCCTCTTAGATTCAGTATTTTTGGAAACCTGTATGGATCTTAGAAGTCATGTTCTTCGTGGATTAAAGTACATACAACCGTATCAATTCAGTTATTCACACATGGTTTGGTAGGATATGGTCATGGAAATGGCAAGGGCAAGGTGACTGTATTGGTCATGGAAATCTCATGTCTTGCATTTTCGGCCTTGCACCATGACTACAAAGGGTTTTGCATTTTATAGTGTTACTATAGCAGCTTGATGCATTGTTCCCTTGTTGTTTGTTGCTTAAGTTCTAGATGTGTGAATAGAGCTCTTGCATTAACACTATCTTCCTGTTCGATGCATGAAGAAATTTTTGGGCCTGGATTCTCACTAGATGCAAAAAACAAACTCCAGGGCACATTTGTTGCAGCTCTGTATATTGCATACACTTGATGCATCCTTAGTGTTTTGTGTCATTGGCAGGCTTCAGAGAGTGTTTAGATCAAATAGCAATGGTTAGTTGAGAATGAGAACTAAAATGTCAATCGATCATGATAGCAAGATTTGATTGCCCATGCTTGAGATTTTAAGCGTCGAGCCGCCCGTAAGTGTATAGTGAATCTGGTGACCGTAATGAGAGAAGCTAATGTAATGGTGCCATTCATATGGCTGGGAGTGTATTTCACAAGCTTAGAAGATTCAGTCATTAATGCTCTTTCCTTTTTACGTGAGTTTGAGTACTGAAAAGAATTGCTAGTGCTAAGATTCATCTATATTTTTCTTATTTTAGTTAACCTAATTTTGTTACTTCCATTTTTTGTTGTTGGCAGCAACGTACCGGCATGGTGGCTGCTGGTGGTGGTGTTGGAAGTGACGAGAGCAGCTGGATTAGGTGAAGGTAGGAGCAGCATTGAATTGGATAATTCAGTCAAGATGTGATTTTGGGAAGAGGAGAGGCGTGCCAATGTATTGTGTTATTAAACTCCTAAGACCGTTTCCTTTCCGTTCCCGTGGAAGCAAAGCGAGGGCACATGTGCGAGCTGGGGCAAGCTGGAGGTCAGGGGAAGAAGAGCAAATATGAAGATCTTGAGTGAGGGGGAGGCTACGCTTTCATGTATCATTTTCTCTTCCCAGTCAAGCGTTTCGGCGCCTTTGTAAAAAACGCTCCTACTTAAACACAAAGATACGCAAATCTTTTGCGTATTCGAGAAAAAATAGAAGAAAATATGTTGTGTGGGTAGAAAAGATTCTACCATTATCAAGCAACTTTCGTGCCGGCTCATGATTTCACTCACACATAAGTTTAATAGGATAATATTGTTTAGATTGATGTAACGGTGCTAAATCCTTTATCCTGTTCAGCCAGGTCTGCTGGGCTATAACTGAAATATTAAGTTACTTTTGCTAGCACTATATATTTATCTATACTCAATGGAATTATCGGTTTCAATTTTTGTTGCATGTCATAATATTTTATATATGTTTTAACCATGTGGATATATGTTATGAAATTCTATGTAAACCCATAGCAATGCAAAGGCACAACTAGTATAAGCTTAAAAATTTCCACAACGAACGTCCTTCGATTCTAAACGCAAACACTGTATGTATTCGTAGCTCTATAACTAAGCCCAAAGTCATGGAAGATGTATAACATGGCAGATTTCAGGTATGAGTAAAAAAAAACTGCATTGTCAGGATGTGGAATAGGTGAATTATGATTTCTCAAAATCATAAAAATTGTAATTGAATCATCCCAATCAACCCTTTATATATTCCCTAAAAAAACCCCTTTATATATAGGCGTCCATCCATGCTCAGCGGCCCATTCGCAACCTCCCCCGACCCACACCGATTGACGGCTCCTTTGACCCCTTCGGTCGTCTGGTCTCATCTACCTCCCAGCGCCGCGCGAAGCTTGAGGCAATCCCCGCCCCCTCCCCCTGCGCAATCATCAGTCCGGTTCCATGGCCAACAGCAACCTCCCGCGCCGAATCATCAAGGTCCGCCTCCCGATCTGGTCGCCCTTCCCCGCTCTCGCCAGATCTATCGTGTTCCTCTTCTGCTCCGTGGAATCGGATACTCTGTCTGCTCATCTCTGCTGATGACTAATCTGTTTCGAATTTGGATCTGTGCAGGAGACGCAGCGGCTCCTCAGCGAACCAGGTGCCTGACTAATTCCGCGCGAGTCCTCTCGGAATTTTGGTGCAATTCGGAGTCTGCTCCTGCTGCTGCGCTGGTCTCCGGTTCTATAGCATGTTGTTTGATTCCATTTTCCTTCCTCTTCTCACGCGTGCAGCGCCAGGGATTAGCGCGTCGCCGTCGGAGGAGAACATGCGGTACTTCAATGTCATGATCCTTGGCCCCGCACAGTCACCCTATGAAGGTGTTCCTCATTTATGATTGGCTTTACTTGGCGTATTTTTGTATGGATAGTCTGTGTGCTTCTAATGCTGTAATGTTTGCGCTGTGGCATGTGCATTCGGTATTGTAAGCCTGTTTGTAGTGTTGCTGTGTTTTGTAGACAATCATTGTTGTTACTTGTTAGTGTGTTCTCTTATCCTCATGCAGTCACATGCCTCCTTGTTTCTGGAGAATTCACGAATGAATAGTGGATTAGTGTAGATGGACTACCAATATGGTCTAGTGGCAGAGTACAGCTGGTTCATCAGTATGGATATAAGGCACTAAAGTACTAAAAGGTCACTTCATGTCCATTCATCTGTGCCAAGTGCCACTTCAAGGCTCTAGAGTCTAGACCTCTTAGTGGACCTGGTTTTATCAGTCTGCTTTCAGGAATCTGAAAAATTATGTCCAGCCAGAAGTACCTACTCACTTCAATACCTGCAATTAATTTCCATATTATTAGTGGCAAGAGTTTTGGCTCTTGTTAGGTTCATGCTGGTGGCATATTGACTAATCTGCCCATGACAGAATCCTGATAAATCTAGCTATCATTCAATTTACCGATATTCTTATAATACAAAGGATTGTTTACCGTCTTTTGTGTTCAATACAAAGTAAATGAAATAATAGGTGCATAGATAATTATTAGGGATGCAAATAGCAACAAGTTGTCAAGTTCCCATATTATGATTTCGTGTTACCTTCTTTTGTTTATTCATTTCTACCTGGTTGCCTGATATAGTTTATTCTGTATATATTTGTTGAACAGGTGGAGTTTTCAAGCTTGAACTATTCTTGCCTGAGGAATATCCAATGGCTGCCCCGAAAGTAATTTCTTGATCAATCATGAATTTGTTCACTAAATCATTAATTGGCATTTATATATTTCCATGTTATATGTGCTTTAGAATTCATTTATCTCCATTGATACGAGTTGTGGTTTATTGCCTGATTACAACCGTTTGATATATTTAATTCTGCTTGATTAACTTCAAAGTCCTATCAAGAACATATTTGTGTTATGTTACTTAATAGAGCCCAGGGCCAGGCCTCCTTCCATTTTGTTATAGGCTAGCTGTCTCTTCCTGTCTTCCATATATATGCAAGTAATTTCACCTTGCATAGTCAGGGGCAGATCTGATTGAAGGCCAAAGGTGCTCATGGCCCCTCCTGGTTTTACAATTTGTCAAAGTGAAAGTTAACCATCTACACTTCTAAACAAATGCACTACATTAAAGCATGCCTCTATAAGCTTGGCCGCCTCTGAAGTTTGATCAAGCTCCACCACAGTGTGTAGTTGTTTAGTAATGAAGATTTTCTCGCTTCAACTTTATGTCAGTGGGTTTCTTCTAATGCATCTCTACATTTTTATCCATTCCTTTTTCTGGTAGGGTCAATGTGAAGTTGTACTCACTAATTTTCATTGTAATCCTAATGAACAGTAGTACTCCGTTCCAAAATAAGTCTCCATCTCGCATTTTGAGGAGTTAAACCGATCTTAACTTTGACTATGTTAAAAGAAAATTGTATGAACATTTGTATATCTAAATAGGTTTACTATATAAAAAATATATGACGTGATTAATCTATTGATGTTTATGTGGTATAATGGTATATATTTGGTCAAAGTTGAGATTGTTTTACTCGAAATATGAGATGGAGACTTATTTTGGGATGGAGGGAGTACTAGGCACTTGCTTTTGCTGGAAAATCAGCACTAGCATTCCTTGTGGGTCTATAGTATTTCAGAGTTCTTTTGTATTCCTTACATATATGGAAGACAGATTTGTTCTTCTGTTAGCTCTTTTGTATTCTTTTCACATAAACACCTTCCTTGAGTGGTTCTATAATCTATAGTACTTCTGAATTCTGATTTGACCAGTAACAGTTGTCACACTGACATGATTAACAAATCGGGAATGCTTTTTATTCGCCTATTTGGGGATCATTGTTGTCTAGCTTTATTTACAGCTGTTTTATTTATTTTATCTAGCTGTTACTTCGCTGTATTTGTTGCTGATGGTAATTTTACCTTTCCTGTTGCTGTTACAGGTTAGATTTCTCACCAAAATTTACCATCCCAACATTGACAAGGTAGGAAAATGGTACTGTTTACCCTTTTTTTTTGTTGCAAAGAAAGTGATGCCTCATCTCTGTCATAATTTGCTGCAGCTTGGTAGGATATGCCTCGACATTCTTAAGGACAAATGGAGTCCGGCTCTTCAGATACGTACAGTTCTGCTGAGGTAACTGCTTATTTTATCATTTCTCTGGCAACACAGTTCTGATTGTGGGTATATATGATGCTGTCCTCTGCATTGTATAATTACAGTATCCAATTTTCGGCTTGCATATGTATTTTTCTAGAGTCTACTTCTATGGTTCTAGCATTTCAGTGTGCTACCATACTGCCCCCTGACATTATTCTGTCTTCAGCATTCAGGCACTTCTGAGCGCCCCAAATCCAGATGATCCTCTCTCAGACAACATTGCGAAACACTGGAAATCCAATGAAGCTGAAGCTGTTGAGACAGGTACTTGTAGTTGCAGTAAACACAGTTATGAGTACATTACAGATGTCCTAATATGGCAGCCTTTGGTCTTGCAGCGAAGGAGTGGACTCGCCTGTATGCAAGTGGGGCATGACAACCAAGTGTTGATTCAGATGGAATAACACTTCCATAGTTTGGGGCCGATTGAATACCCCTTTTGCTTGATGAGAGCAAATTTGTGAAATGTTGCAATGGGGTCAAAACATGTTCGCGAATCGTGCTTTGTACTTGTGGCTGTAGCTCCATTCGCTGCAGTGCCCGTAAGCATCAAAGCAGGTGTTGCTTTGTCTGTTCGACTGTTCCTATCTGACCATCAGTTGCATATCCCTCGTGTCCCATCTGTTGTGCTCTGAGGATTGAGATTCATGCTGCCGGATAGCTGCTAGCTTGTTCTTAACTTCTTTACTCGGGAGTACTGAAACTGCCTAGGCTACCTCGGCGAACCATGGTTTAGTATGGTTAGTTTGGAGGCCGTTTTGCCATGATATCTCAACACTCTGGAGGAGCTCGTTAAGGGCTTAATCAGTTAATCCCCTTCCATAGTGGGGATTGGAGGGGATGAGGCGAATTTTGATTTGTAGGGAGATTCAATTCTCTTCAATTCCCGCTAAACTGAACAAGGCCTAATAGTTTTGGCATGCATTGGTTTCTTTTCTCGTTTGGTACGAATATCTTGTCTAGTCCTTGATCAGTGCATTGTGCTTGATGTATCTTGGTAAACCTTGATTCCTGTACTGTATTTCATATGTGGTGCAAACTATATCTTAGGCCATGTTTAGATTGCGAAAACTTTTTGAAAAAGCACTGTAACACTTTTCGTTTGTATTTGACAAACTTTGTCCAATCATGGATTAGCTAGGCTCAAAAAATTTGTCTCGATATTTACAGACAAACTATGTAATTAGTTATTTTTTACCTACATTTAGTGTTCCATATATGTACCGGCATATGCGATGTGACGGGGAATCTTGAAAATTTTTTGCATTTTGGTGTCATCTAAACATGGCCTTAGGTGTAAACATGCAAATCATTTGAAATATGTACTTGGGTCATTCCAAAAAAAAACTTGGTACATCTATATATTGTGTATATCGATATACATGTAAAAGTTAAGATGTAAACTCAAACTAGACATACACAATAGTAAATTTCAGGTACATGTGTGCTACAAGACAAAATTTCTGGTTTTCAGTCTTGTAGAGTTGGTAGTACAAATGCATATGAAGTTTGTTATTTTCATATGATTTTTTCTAGTTTAAGTTTACATATATAATGGATATACCAAGTTTGAAAAAATGTTGAACAACTGAAGTACGTTTTTCAAAATGGTTTTAATGTTTATACCAGATAAAGTTGTAGTTTGCTTTACATATTTGGTGCAGTAACACGCGTCATGTTTTTGTACTAACGCCAAATGTCGTGCCGTATTGTCGCAGGCCGCAAATGGGCGCGCGGCCCATGGACGTCAGCCAGCAGGGCCGTCCTCGCCGCATGCACAGTGCCATTCCCCGAGCTGGAACAGGGCCCGACGCCGGCCCAAGACGCCCTACGTTGCGCTGCGCAGAACCTGGGGGAATCGAATCTTCTGCAGCTGGAGCTCTGAATCAGCAGATAAGCTCGGGCGCTCCTTTTCTGTCAACGGAAAGGGTGAGAGAGAGAGAGAGAGAGAGAGAGGGAGTTGCATTGGACTTGGACGCATAGTACATACTCTATCGGCTTTGGCAGTTTGGCTTCTCGTCTCGGCGAGGACGTACGGAATGCTGGATCGCTTCTTGACTTGTTGTGGCCTGTGCTCAGCCAGCTAGCGCGCTATTAGGCCCGGCCATTGGCTTGGTCCTGGCTTCCTTATCCACTCTTCGATTCCATCCATGTCCATCCCACTAGAACGACCACTTGCCCACGACTGAAACGCGCCATTGTATTGTACGTGAGCGTTGCCCCCCTCGTTCGCCCGGCGCTGGTCCTGCTCCTGCCCCGATGACGTGCCGGGCGGCCACAGACACTAGCAAGCAGCAACTGTTCTTTTTCACCTCGCCTCGTGCGTCTAGCTAGGTAGCCCCAGGGCACACTTTAGGATAAGAAAGAACGTGCTGGATCATGGATGCATGCAAGATGCAACGCACCTCCCAACACTTGGATAGCGATGCAATAGTCGGGGCTCTGTTTGGATAATAATTGGGTCACTTGACTAACAATCCTAGCTAGAGCGAGGAATCAAAGCAGACGTACTGTACGCGACGATCCAAGGACCGCCGGCCACGAGGAGAGCCAGTACTAGCTCCATCGATGATCGATCGCAGGCCTGTCGGCTGTCACCCCGGCCCCATATGCATGTTTATCGCAAAAGCCTCGCTAGCTGCCTAGCTACGTCACACCTGCACCTGGTGGCGTAGCATAGCACACACGGGATATGGTGCATTGCGTTTGCGTTTGCGTTTGCATGCATGCAAATGCAATGCGACGTGGAAAGAAGCTGGCTCAAGCGCTGGCATAGCTCGGCTCTCTGACTTGTCCAATCCGATTCAGGCCAGGGGGGAGGGAGAGGGGGCATCCCTCCTGCCACCGCTTCCACCTGGCGCGCGACAGAGATTCGTCTTCTGCGATGGATGCTCCTCGTCCTCGATCGGGGACGAACACAACACGAAGCCGGATTGTGAATTGAAGGGGCCGGGGGTCCTGCCGCCTGGCCTGGGCCTCCATCCGGGTCCTGATTGATTCATCGCGCACATTGGAATGGCCGGCCGGCCGGTCGGTCAGTTGTGTTGTGTGGCAGCTCCCCGTCCCCACTCCCCAGTGCCGCACAGCCGCTGCTGGTGTCTCACTCCCTTCTTACCAACTAGTACTAGTAACACGGGCCTTGTAACAGTAATAGTAATAATCAATGCAGGTTAGGTTGATTTGGAAGTAGACGAGGAACAAATAAACATGTCTCAACTGAAATCGTAGGTAGACAGATGCTTGCCAAAGCCTCGCGACATATAGTACTCCAGTAGTGTCAAAGCCATGTTGAATGTGTTGACGAGCGAGGCAACATTTTTTTACCGGAAAAAGGAGCCGGCATCTACCATTTAATTTCCCAGGGGCATGCATGCAGAAGCAGAACAGAAGAATCCTGCAGGGGGCAACCGACCGGGCAAGCCGTGCAAATCGGTTCCCAGCTTTCAGTCAAATCTTCAGACGGCACGGGGCCAAACAGTATTCATACGCACGGCAAGGCAATGACCCCTGTCTGTGACCCGCGTCTGCGCCTGCACGCACGCGCTCCCTAATTCGCTCACTAACAGTACTACAATGCATGCATGCATGCTGGACACTAGACAGGTGAATCTTGATCAGGCGTCCAGAGTCATTAGGTCAATCTCATTGAGGTTTTATAGAGTTTCATGGATATTAAATACATTGACATGTCACTGTATTATTTAAGAGAGATTATAAAAGTTTTATAGGAGCAGAGATAGTTTTATGGAGATGAAACTCTTGTTTCTAAAATATGGGTGTGTTAAAAACTGAGTCATGAAATCCGAATTGAGATTGACCTTAGTAACGCCCTCCGGAATCAGGAAGGGAACCACCGCATGCTGCATGCATACTCCTGTGTTTGCTACCTATTCGTTCTACTGCTGTATTCCTTCATGCATGTTAGTTGTGACGAAAAAGACAGAGAAAAGAAAACGATGGCTTGTCATTTTTGACGCCACGATTTACGTACGATGATGGACCGGAGGCGTGCACGCCGGGTATGATGTGATCTCGTCTCGTCGTTAGGGGGGCAACTAGGCAACGCAAGAATCGGGCTACTGTACAAGTGGCTCCCGAGAAGGCGTCGGCAGTTGGACGCCGTTTCCGTCGGTAGGGGCCTGGCTGTGGTCGTCGTCCTTCCATTCCAGCTGCAAACTCCCCATGCATCCAAACGAGCGGACGCGCGCACCCGTGCTAGTACGTAGTTGCAATGCAAATACCGGGCGTCTGTGGATCGACGTGCCGCTACACGCGCGCCCGTGTCGTGTCCGTGTACACAATCCAACGCCCGGCAGCGCCGGAACCAAAACGTGCGTGCGTGCCAGTGACAAAATTTTGGCTCCGCGGTCACGGTCGGAGCCACGAAACTTGGTGCTCGTGGTATTATATATTTGCTGCAAGCCTGTTATCGCCTTTTTCTCTTCTCGCTTCTTGGGATTGATTTTTTTTTTTGCATGCCGCTGCTGCTCAGTGCAAAACACACACACCATTTGTCGGGTACCAATATTAGGGTACCCGAAGAAGGAGTACTGATGGTCATCAATGATCACTTCGCTCGGACGACTAAGAGGCGTGACCGTGGCTTTACCCGACCGCCAAAGAGACCCCAGGGGCACGAGCATCGCCTCGTCCGACCCCGGGGACGCCGGCTCCAACTCGTCCAACCTGGGGGTGCGGGCTCCGTCTCGCCCGAGAACGCAGGTCCCACAGGGGCCCGCGCCGCCTCCAACCGCTACACGTGTGAAAGCTCGAGCCTGGGGTCAAACCTCTGACACCAGATGGGAGTGGGCACACCTCGATGCGACCTGTGGCCGTGACAGGCCATGTCTGGGGGTTCATGTCTCCTACAGCGTCAGACAGGATGGGACCGGATGCCACGACGGCTGACAACGCCCGCGTGTGGCACCAGTGGAAAATAGGCCCACGACGTGGAGCTATCCCCATCAACGTCTACGTCACGACGTGGAGCCTTTCTCATCATCATCATCTATACCACTAGAGGGGCCTGTAACACCTCAAGTGTTTAGCTCCATAATTGCATTGCATTTGCATGGCATAAGCATAAGCATGCATCATTCATGTTTGTTATTTCATGGGATGCAACACATGTGATAGTTCTGGGGTTTATTTGAATTATTTCATGAAGTATGTGATAGTTGGTGTAACAAAAAGGTAAGGTAGCCAATCATGACCTACAATACCTTAGTTATACTTAGGGTAACATTTGGAACAAGTTTCATGTTGACCAAAATTACAAATTTGCCCTCCAAGAGAAGTTGACCACCATTTGACCCTAGAAGGCTCTAGTTTGACCAGTTAAAAAGTCCAACTTAGAAATCTTGCATGGAGATGCAACCTTAAGTAAAGTTGTAGAGAATTTCATGAGGAACAAAAGTTCTAATATGGCCATCTCATGAAAATGACCAGAGCATGCTCAAAAATGGCCCACAAGTCAGCTTGAGTGGTGATCAACACTTAGAAAAAAATTCTAAGTCTGGAAATTGGACTTTTCAGTTTCACTGTACCTCACTTTAGCAACTTGTAACTCACAAACTAGGCCAAACCAGCCTTTGAGCCAATTGACAAAGTTGTTGTCCACACATAGCTCTACAACATTGTCAATAGCACCATCACCTGGTTCTCCATAGTTTAGGAGATATAGTGTCGTGAAAATAGGGTTTCAGTCGGCTTAGTGACTGAAACTGGGTTTCAGTTTTCGGGTGACCCACTTTGGAGCTCTGTAGTTTCAAATCTAGGCCGAACCAGTCTAAGCTCCAATTGATAATTTTGTTGCCCTCACATAGCTCTACCAAATTGCTGTTAACACTTAGCACTAATTCCGGCTAGATTTGGAACGGGGATCGGTGGAACTTTGGCCGTCAGTCGGGCAATGGACGCCGAAGTCGTCGGGTTCAGGGTTCAGACACCGACGGCCGCGGCCGACCGCGTCGTGGCGCTCGGGCAGAGCCCGGTGGCCGCGTGGCGCGCGTGTTCTGCCGACGCCCCACGTCGCCTGCGAGCTCAGCATGAAGACCAGGACGACCCGCTCCCCCCTCCATTTCCATCGCCCTCCTTCCCCAGCTCACCGGTAAGGCGACCGAGCGTCCTCCGCCCCCACAGCCGGCTCCACCGCCTTCGGTTGCGCCAACCACCGCGCCACCACACCCGAGAGCTCACGAACAGCACCGCCTGCCCATACTCTACAACCTCCGCACATTGGGTCAGCCGTTGGGTCAAGGTAGAGGGCAAATCACCCAATCAAACCTCGACGGTGCGGAGCTCCGCCATGGCCGCCGCCATTGCGAGCTCACCACCGACGTCCTCTTTCACCCTCCTCTCTCTGTGGTCAGCGTTCGGAATAGTGTAGGCCCTCCTCTAGCTCTAGGCATGACCTTACAGTGGGATGCGACCTCGCCGGAGCGGAACACGACGACCACCGTCGTAGCGCTCACCGCACCGCGTCACGGCACTCCGTGGCTAGGGTAGTTAGGACCTCTTCCAAACCTCCTTTCTACCTCAATAGATTCGCCCGGGCGTAGTGTAGCTCGTACCGAGCTTAGATATGGCCGTGCGGCCTCACCGGCGACGGCATACCCTCACCCGACCCTCACCGGCCGCCGCTCACGACGGCGAGCCCTCCCACTCCAACCTAAGCTCTTCCACTAGCATGAATCGAAGCGTTACGGAACGGGGAACGCGTGGGTGGGCTCGATTTTTCCGGGCGAGCTTCCCTCCGACGAGCTTGGGCTCGCCGGAGCTCACGGCTGCCGCTCCCCTGTCTCCGGTCACTGACCGCGGGGGCCCGCCCGTCAGTGTCGCGCGCGGGCGGGAGCGCTGAGCGGGCCGCGCGCGCGCGAGTGTGGGCCGAGTTTTTCCGGGCCGGCCCAGTCGTCCGAAATGAAATTCATTTTTATTATTTTGTCACTGATTTTTGTACAAGTTGGAAAAATATAGATCTCGGGTTTTAATGATCCAAAAATCATGAGATAAATTTTATTAGGGTCTACATAATGTGTAGTATTTTAGAAAAATATGGATCTGGCATGAGATGTTTAAAGTCTGTAAGAATTTAATAGATCCTTTAAACGTGTTTTGGAATGCATGCAAATTTGTTAAATTTATAACTTGAGCTGTAGTGTTCCATAAATCATGAAATTTGGTGGGTAGGTTACTCTATGCTAGCCCTAGCTCTGGTAAAAATTTGGGCATCAGTGATTAAGTAATTTCCAAGTTATAATGCTATCTTGTTATTCTAGGAAATACTAAAATGAATTTTAGTAATTTTTCTACATGTGCAATGTTCTTATAAATTTTTGGAGAATGTCTTGGTACCCTAGAGTGTCCAAGAAAATTAAGAAATCTGTTGTTTGACACTTTTGACTATGCTTTGTTATTTATACAAAAATCAGCCTTTTTGGCTTGGGAATTTTGTGTAGGAAGTTCCTGTGAATAAATTGAGTTCAAAATTTTACAGTAGTCTCTTTGTGGGTCAGAGAGTCCCCTGTAATTTTTGTAGAATTTTAGGAGCAGTTTACACATATGTTTGAAATTCCACTTAATTACTTAAGTAAATTGAGAAATGGGTTTAAATAAATGTTCTAGGTGGGCACACCTTACTTCCTGGTGTCTTTGTGATATTTGTGAACTTGTAGTAGCATTAGTTTGGTTTTAGAGAATGTTTGCCACATCAATAAATATTTAACCTTTGTAATTTTAGGTTTTCTGGACAGCTAAGTAGTAATTCTAAATTTGGCTTTGATAATATTGGTTGCTGGACAACTTGTAAATACCAAAGTTGGAGTAAACTTGATGAACTAGCTTGTGTTAAAATTTGGAAGCATTTGGCTTAGTAGTTTGAGAGTTACTGTTGTTTAAAGTGGCAGTTCAAAATCTGTTACTCTCTGTGTTGGAGAAGACAGATTCTGGAACTTGTGAAGTTTGACATGGAAAACTTAGGAGTTTGGAGTTGAGGTCTGAAAATGAATTGTAGTACATTTCTTAGGCTTTCCAGATTGCCTTAGATCATATCTTTTGGAATTGTAAATCTCTAGTTGTGATAAAAACAAGTAGCTGCTGTCCAGAATGCTTACTGTGGTGTTTTGCTGATTGATATGGTGTGATATCCTAAGACATGCTACTTTTGTAATTGTTAGGTGTTAGGGCCTTAACTGAGGATGAGCAGCTTTATCTTAGGTTAAGTAGATTAGGTGAGTATTTCTCTACCGGAGAGGAAATTTGCACCTACTCTTTTGAAGTGATTTGAGTAGAGCATTAAATTGTTGTAATGCATTCTATTCCGAGCATATTGCATCTTTCGTTATGCATCCATGGTATTTATTGTGCATTCATGCAATAGGTGTACCGGAGGGGGTGACACTTCTCGAATTCGAACAAGCGATACCGGAGGAGGTGCTGAGTCAACCGGAGGAAGTAGCAGAAGAACCCAACGTCGGGGAAGCTCCGTCAGAAGATCTACCCGAGTGCCCTGACCACCGGCCTTCAACTTTTCTGAAAGGCAAGCCCCGGTGCATGCTGAACCTACTGATTTATAAATTAATCTTGAGTACTTTTAATTGTTTACTGCATTAAGTTGTAGGAGTTATATGAAAACACTTGTTGCATTATACCTGTCCTTGTCCAGATATCGTACTTAATCCTATTTTAGGTTTAGGCACGTGTCAATGCTTAGCCCTGCTTAGTACGGTAGAAGTCGGGTGATTTCCGGTCATCCGCGAGATGTAGGAAGGAGTCACGAGTGGCTCTATGGCTATCATGAATGGAACCATGCTTAAAAATGAAATTGAGACCGGGCGGGAGTTCGATAGTACAGCCGCAAGACACTTCACGTCTTGGGTGTGGAGCTATGCCCGTCTGAGTCGTTTAAGGACCGATTCGCTGTACGTCCTTGAGTCATGTTGAACGCAGTCTAACACTTAGTTGGCCGGATAACCCGTTCCGACCGCGAAGCCGAGTAATGTGGTTCAGGCCGGGAATCGAATGGTAGGTTGCTTCTTAGAGGAGAGAAAGGATGTGCTTGGGGACATTGGCGTGAGACCAAGGGGGGGTTAGAGTCCCTATCACCTGGCAGAGTGTCGCCCTTGGGGTCGCGATATTATTCGGACCCGTGATTCCTGAATCATATGAAACGGTGGCCTGTGCGACCCTGGCAGGGGTCTGCACGGTGAGTGTTAGAAATACCCCTCCAGCTGGATAGGAATTCGATTCGAATCGCCGTCGCTCCCGGTTAGTGAGCACTTGACTTGAGCAGCGGCAACGTAGATCTCATTAAATGAACTGGTGGTTAAGGGAATGATACAATGTTGCCACAATTCATACCTGCTCTGGATATAATGATGATAATTGTTTGATTACAACCAAGTGCATGTTTAGTACAGGTGCTAAGATAGATGACAGGTAAATGCTAAAAATAACTGCTAGTACAGGTTATAAGAGTATCAATTACTTATGCCTTTATGCAAAATGTTATGTCAGCTAGCCTCTTGTGTAAGCCTTGCATAATCCTTGGTGTCATCTTATTTCTGGTTTTCGACGGGTAAGTCTAGCTGAGTACATTCCAGTACTCAGGGTTTATTCCCTCCTGTTGCAGATGACATGCTTTATCAGGGATTCTGCAAGACGTGTCTCCACCCTGCGGGTGATGAGGACTAGATCACAAGGGCGTGATCGTCTTTATGTACTTTCCTCATGCTTTTGCGAGATGTCGATCATCCAGACTGGCAGTATTTAAGTAACTAGTATGTGTGTTATGCTTCCGCTACTTTCAAACTGGGTTTGTAATATTTGCTACTCCGTGGTGTAAACTTATTTCTGGACTACTTGTGAAATGTATCATATGATGTTGTATGTTGAATGATGCGATCCTGGTTGTAAGCAGTTTGGTTTGAAATCCTTCGTGATTTCGATTGACTACCGGGATTATATGGGCTCAAGTTGGAAAATTTGAGCGCTTTGGTGCTTGTTTTCGTACTTGTGCTCTTATAATTTGGTCGGTTCTGTTACAGGGCCCGCCCACAGGAGAGGCAGAACGACACGGCCTCGAGGCCCTCTTCAATACTTTGAAGCACTTCAACTCCACTTCACCTTCACCAGAGACTTAGGTCCTCTTTCCTCTCTCGCCCGTTTGTAACCCCTACTGTAAACTTCAGTGCTAATAACACGAGCAACAGCAACTGGACGTAGGGCATTCCACCTGAACCTGTATACATCCTTGTGTCCTCTTAGCACACCATCCGGGCCAAACGCGCAAACACAAATTTACTCGTCAGTAGTTCAAAACATCGACAGTTAGCGCGCCAGGTAGGGGCCTTTTTGCGTGTTTCGACATCCACACCCAAGCCACGGATGGCTAGCCACGGCATGAGCTGGGCCCAAGGCACGCACGCGTGTTCCGGGAACTAGATTTCCTCATCACCGCGGAGGGAGGGCTGGCACGGGCTCCCACCCCCCTCCAGCCTCCGTGCTCCGCTAGCCTCGACGCCGTCATCAAGGCCCTCGAGAAGCTGCAGCTGCATGCCCCGGAGGCCCGCGCCCTCGAGGGCAACCAGCTTCTCGACTTTAACTATGGGCGGCTGGAATGTCAACTCGTCATCTTCCTGGGACCCCGGCTGTCCCAGGAGGACTAGCGTCACCTTTCTTTTTCTCTGCCAACGTCATGGCACAGCTCGTCGGGGGAGAACCGCTCTTCCCGGCATATCTCACCCGGAGCGCCTTGACATCATTTCCGTTTGGATTGCGCAATGCTACTGGGACCATCAGTCACCTCGTAGCGCAGCACATACATCCGCCTCCCACAGTCTCTGCCATGGGGAGGATCATACGTCATCGCGGAGGTGCTTTGACTAGACACCTACGAGCTCAGGACCACCGATGGCCAAATCTTGACCAACACATGGAATATTGAGCAGATACGTCGCTTCTACCCCTAGTTTTTTTCCAAGTTGTTAACGTGCTCGTAAGAAATCATGTTTCTAAAATAAAAAGTACCTTCCCTTACTGGTTTCGTTATCATTTCCTCGATTCTAGCGACAACCGACCCCAACAACTGCCGGGGGTCGGGCCTCACTCAGGGGCTGGTAAAGGTATATATGTATTCGGCAACACTCTTTGCATCTGACCCCTTCTTACGCTAAGGGCTCAAAGCAAAAGGTTGCAGAAAACGGACGCTAAGTAAAATTGGGCAGACCGCAAAAAACCCACGCCCCAGCGGCTACGGTGCTTTTGCTCTCCAGCGTGATCAGAGTCTTTTTCGCCCGCACCTCAAACTTTGTAACCTTAACGTTGGAACAGATCGGACTGCATCAACCTTTTTGTTGACCCCAACAACGGCCAGGGGTCGGGCCTCACTCGGGGGCCGATATGAGTATCTAATACTCACGAACGCTTTTTGCAGCCGACCCCTTCTTACGTTAAGTCTTAGAAGTAAGAATCGCGAGAATGGACACTGAGTAAAGCTGGTCGGAATGCAAGCGGCCTACACCCCAGTGGTTACACTACCTCTGCTCACCAGTGTGATCAGAGCCTTTCGCCCGTGCTTCGAGCTTTCTAAACTTAGCGTCAGGAGGGATCGGACCACATTAACCTTTTTACATCAAAAAGGACATGTGTTTAAATGACAAAAGCTAAAAGTTTGTTCGACCAAACTTAAAAAATGAAATATTTGTTTACGCATTACAAGTTTGTGGGCACTGCGGCTTGACTCAATCAATTAGTTAACCACTCGGGGGGATAACTTCGCCCTCTATCTTATCGGCTAATTCTCGCGCAGGGTCGGCCGCCGTCTTCTCGATCTCATCCAGCTCATTGTCCGCATAACCAGGCACAAAGCCCTGGCCCAACGCCTCTAGGTTGATGTTCTCATAATGGGAATGGGCGATGACAAACGACCGCTGAACGCCAAAGCGAAGCACGTGTCGCGTCATCTCGTGTGCTCGCTCCGTGATCCGAAGGGAGCGAACCGCAAGCGAGCTCATCTCCTCTAGCGGGGTCACCCCGAGGTCATCGCAGACCAGCCCGACGACAACGCTGAAAGGTCTTGATGGCTAGAGGGAGGTGAATAGCCTAATAAAACTTTCTACAAAAAATGCTAAACAATTTAATTAGCAATAATAAATAGCAAGAAGCGAGTTTTAACTAGCCTATGGAGTGTTGCAAGCCACCTATCCAAAAGACAATTCTAATATATTTCACTCAACCGCACAAGTCAAACCACAAGAGGAAAAACTAGAAGGCTACTCTACTCAAGGTACTAAGCACTAGAGAAAACAAATAAGTACTTGAAATGTAATACAAGAATAGGGTAAGAAATATTTCACCGAGGGGCGATGAATTGAGCCAACCAATCAATAATTCCAAGTGATGATATTCAAGATAACCAATCCACCAAGATAAATCAATCACAATCAACGAAGTGGAGCCTCTCAAAAGGCGCCACAAGAACCTACCAAACGGCGAGAAGTTCCGACACGAGCAATCCACTAGAGTTAGAATTTGGCGCTCCGCTAGGGAACCACAACCACCCCTCACAACAAGCTCAGCGGAGCTGGCCACGAACAATCACCAACACGTGCCGGACCTCAACCGCTGCTCCAAGCCATCTAGGTGGTGGCAACCACCCAGAGAAACAAGAATCCCACAGCAAATCAACCACCAAGTGCCAACTAGATGCAATCTCACAATGCAAATGCACTTGGATCACTCAATCTCACTTCGAATATATAAAGAAGCAAGAGAGATGAGTGGGAGGGGAGTTGCTTAGCTCAAAGTGCTCACAAGTATGTCAAAGAATGCAAGAGGGAGAGCCAAGAGACGACCAACAAGTATTTATAGACGTACCCCTTCGAATAGAGCCGTTAGACAGCAGATTCAGCTGCAGTCGCGCTGACCGGACGCGCTGGTCGCACAGACCAGACGCGTGAAGCTCGACCGGACGCGCTGGTCCCGTAACTGACCGGATGCGCTGGTCAAGCCGAGCAGCGCTCTAGCGAGTCAGCGACCGGACACGCTGCTAGACAAACCGGACGCCACAGAGACAACGTCTGGTCATTTCCAGTAAGCCTCCACGAGTGACCGGATGCGCTATAGAACTGACCGGACTCGTTACACCCAGCGTCAGGTTAGAGTCCAGTAAGCACCCACCACGACCGGACGTGCCACCGCGTCCGATCAGAATACCGAGACACACGCAAACGCTGAGCACTGACCGGACGCGTCCGGTCAAACAGAGACCGCGTCTGGTCCAGCGTCTGGTCACTTCTGTGACCTCCGTTCGCCTTTGTTTCTTCGCGTCTGGCGCAGTGGAAAATAGGCGTTTCATTTTCCAAAAAGCGCTGAATCCCGCCTCGCAAGCTCGGCGGGAGGGAGAGAGGAACCCAAACCCCTATCTACCGCTCAAACTCCACCGCCTTCGCAAATGTGCTAACATCACCAAGTGTACATCACCATGTGCATGTGTGTTAGCATTTTCACAATCATTTTCGAGATGTTATTAGTTCTATCCAAATGCATATAATTATGAAATGCACACCTAGAGGCACTTAGGAGTTCAATAGCCGCACCATTCCCCTCTTTATAGTACGACTATCTATCCTATAATGTAACCACACCCACTAGGTGTCTTGGTTACTAAAACACAACCCTTAAGCATATACCTTTGCCTTGATCACGTAGGGTTGCGTCCAAATCCAAGTGTGGCCATCATGATCACCATGTCCATCTTGCCACCAACCTTGGAATGTACTAATCCTCATATGCTATATACAACTTAGGCATAGGATTAGTACTTAGGCATTATCACTAATTACTAACACCAAACATAGGACTTTCAATCTCCCTCTTGTTGGTAATTGGTGACAAACATTTCACAAAGATATTATGATAAAATTTTGATTGACTTCATGTCACATTGCCCAAATATGTTACCATGTGTAAGAAGTATGGACAAGTGATCATGAATTCAAATTGATAGCAATGGCTCCCCCTACATGTATGCTATATGTTTGGATTTAGGAAGCATACATATTTAGATAGGTAAATATAGGAGCATTGACTACCAATAGGTGCTAAGTGTTTAAGATTATAGACCTTTGAAGCATGATACCATCGGAGTAGCGATAAACACCATCTTAGCACCTTGTGTAGTTAGATATCACTTGGAAAAGCACAAACATAACTAGAAACCTCGTGAGATCAACATTATAAGTAAGACTCTAGTACCACTTTAAAAAACATTATCGGTGTTCGGACCCGAGGGGGTCCTAAACCAACGAGTAAATGCTACGTGTCTCTTTCCTGGATGGTGATGCAAGGAGAATACACGGGGGTTTATCCTGGTTCGGGCAAAAGAAGGCCCTACGTCCAGCGGGGGGGAAGAAGTTTGTATTTCCTTGCACCGAAGTGCTCGTGTAGGGGTTACAAGCATGCGAGAGAGGGCGCTGAGCCCAAGTCTCAAAGAGAGGAAAAAAGGACAAGGGTGGTTGCTTGAGGTATCGATCTCTTGTTTTTCTTCGTTGTCTGTTGTTGTCCGGTCGGGTGCTTCGTTTTTTCTCCTCCCCCTGCAGAGCCCTGGCCTGCCCTTTTATAGGGCGAGAGGAGGCCAGGACGACGGGGAGCCTTGAGGTGATGTTTGGTCGATTCCTGTTGAGTTGACTGTAGCGACGTGCCCTGGGAATGGCCGACCATCCCTGGACACCATGACGTCGTGGGAGACGAGACGGCGAAATGACCCGGAGCGCCGTGCCATACCGTCCTTCCCTTGCCGTTGAACTGCGCCGAGCGTCGAGGTTGGGTCGAGGCCGGGTCGAGACCGGATGGATAAGGCCGAATCCCCGAGGTTGCGGAGAACATGCCTTGTCTTATCCTCCCTCGAGGGTGATCGATGGTAAACAATGTGCGGTAAGGTGGGTATAGTGACGGGTTTCACCTCCCATCATGGGATGGGTGGTAAAACAGTGAGACCTGACACGGGCATTGTTCCCACGTCGATCCTGGTCGCAGCCATGCCGGTAGGTGATAGTAGGTAACCGCATTAAATGCTATGGCTTTTGTCCTGGGGTAGGTAAAGAGAAGGAGTCGAGGCGCTCGACCCAGGCTCACGTGAGTCGGAGTTTTTCCCAGTGGGCGGACGAGCTTCGCGCGGGTCGGAGCGCCGTCGAGGTAGCTTGCCGTACGGGATGGGGCGCGGTCGAGGCGCCCTGTCGAGCGGGCCTCGTACGAGTCGGAGCCGGAGCGCGGTCGAGGCGCCCCGTCGAGCGGGCCTCGTACGAGGCGGATAGGATGCGCGGTCGAGGCGGGCTGCCTTTTATTGCGGTGCCAGTCGTTTTAGTTTTTTACTAGCGATGGGTGTGGGTACCCCCGTACTTTTGGTACCGACAGTAGCCCCTGAGCCTTTGGGTGAGTGTGTGATCACTCTCCCAGAGGTTTGTTTGAACTGGAGTCGTAGCGTCGTGATCTTTTCCGGTGGGGGCGCGCGAGCGCATCCGCCGGGTGTAGCCCCCGAGGCCTCGGTGGAGTGCTGGGACTCCTCCGAGGTCTTGTTTTTGTTTTATTGGGGGATGATTCGTTGTGGCCGAGCCCCCGAGCCTCGCGCGCACGAGGTCGATCAGAGTCCCGACCGTCTTTTGTGCGACCCTCACGCTCCTTTTCGAAAAAAGGAGGAGGGGTGGAGAACGCCGTACTACCCTCGTTTGGGCGCGAGTTCCGACGATCTCCGGTGAGCTGTTAGCGGGGGAATTCGAGTGAGAGCCCGTATCCCATTCGTTAGGGGTCAGCTAGTGGCCCAGAGGCGCTCTCAAAGATGCCAAGGAGTGGTCGTGTGGATCTCGATTCCCTGCGACAGGATTCGAGGGCTCGATGCCTCCCCCGGGGGGATTCCTACGACGACCTCCTCTTTCGGCCTCGAATACGTCCTGGGGTGCCTCGACAGCGTGGCTCGAGCCCTTGGCCATGTACGGGCGCACCCTGGGTCATCCCTAACTCTGTTGCTCGAGGGCAGCTGTCGAACCCTGGTCGAGGGCCAGCTTTCGTTCCCTTGAGGCTTAGGTTTCTGCGGTCGAGCCCCCGAGCCTCGCGCGCACGAGGTCGATCAGAGTCCCAACCGTCTTTTGTGCGACCCTCACGCTCCTTTTCGAAAAAAGGAGGAGGGGTGGAGAACGCCGTACTACCCTCGTTTGGGCGCGAGTTCCGACGATCTCCGGTGAGCTGCTAGCGGGGGAATTCGAGTGAGAGCCCGTGCCCCGTTCGTTAGGGGTCGGCTAGTGGCCCGGAGGCGCTCTCAAAGATGCCAAGGAGTGGTCGTGTGGATCTCGATTCCCTGCGACAGGATTCGAGGGCTCGATGCCTCCCCCAGGGGGATTCCTATGACGACCTCCTCCTTCGGCCTTGAATACGTCCTGGGGTGCCTCGAGAGCGTGGCTCGAGCCCTTGGCCATGTACGGGCGCACCCTGGGTCATCCCTAACTCTGTTGCTTGAGGGCAGCTGTCGAACCCTGGTCGAGGGCCAGCTTTCGTTCCCTCGAGGCTTAGGTTTCTGCGGTCGAGCCCTCGAGCCTCGCGCGCACGAGGTCGATCAGAGTCCCGACCGTCTTTTGTGTGACCCTCACGCTCCTTTTCGAAAAAAGGAGGAGGGGTGGAGAACGCCGTACTACCCTCATTTGGGCGCGAGTTCCAACGATCTCCGGTGAGCTGCTAGCGGGGGAATTCGAGTGAGAGCCCGTGCCCCGTTCGTTAGGGGTCGGCTAGTGGCCCGGAGGCGCTCTCAAAGATGCCAAGGAGTGGTCGTGTGGATCTCGATTCCCTACGACATGATTCGAGGGCTCGATGCCTCCTCCGGGGGGATTCCTACGACGACCTCCTCCTTCGGCCTCGAATACGTCCTGGGGTGCCTCGAGAGCGTGGCTCAAGCCCTTGGCCATGTACGGGCGCACCCTGGGTCGTCCCTAACTCTGTTGCTCGAGGGTAGCTATCGAACCCTAGTTGAGGGCCAGCTTTCGCTCCCTCGAGGCTTATACCGGGCTCGGGGCCCGTTTCCCAGATATCTGGGAATATCCGTCCGTGGATCCCTCCCCCGCCCGTTAGCCGGGCGCGTCTTTTGGGGGAGGCGAGATCGGCGCGGTAGTGGGCGACGTGGCGTACGGTTACGACGTGGGGGACGGCCATGTGCCCGACTCCTGCGAGATGTAAGGAAACGGTTAGGTGGGCGCATTTAATGCTGGAAACTGTTCCTACCTTTTCGCGCGGCTGTTGGGCTTCCGCCTAGGCATATAAAATCAAGGCCTGGGGGTCTGCGTTCCCCTCCGTTCCCTTGCGCTCCTGCATCCTTCTGCCTCAGACAACCCTTGCCTTATCACGCTCTGCGCCTGCATCGCTGTCGCCACCGCGTCCTCTTCATCCACCCCCCTTTCGACAACACCGATGGCAGGAAAGAGCCAGATCCTCCCCGCCGATGACTGGGCCGCCTCCTCGGTGACGGAGAGGAGGTTGGAAGAATTGGTCGAGGACGGGCTGCTGCGGCCGAGGATGAGCCGGTCGCAACCGGAGTGGATCGCGCCGCCCCCTGCCCACCGGGAGCCGGCGCCCCCGGAGGGGTACGTGGTGAGCTTCATCTGCTTCCACGAGTGGGGGTTTGGCGTGCCAGCGTCCGTCTTCATGCGCGCGCTCCTCCACTACTACCAGGTGGAGCTTCACCACCTTTCCCCCAACGCCGTCGCGCAGGCCACCATCTTCGTGGCGGTCTGCGAGGGCTACCTTGGGGTGGAGCCGCAGTGGAACCTGTGGCTTCACCTTTTCAAGGCCGAGCTCTTCGCCAAGAAGGCGGGGGAGAAGGGCGTCTTGTGCGCGGCCCGAGTAGGGAGCTGCGTCCTGCAGGTGAGGTCGAGCCGGGTGGATCTGTACATCCCGGCTCGCCTCATCTCTTCAAACAGTGGGTGGCACGAGGGTTGGTTCTACCTCCGCAACGATGAAAATCAGTTGCCGAGGTACACCGGCCGCGTGCTAACCGCTCGAGAAGATCGCTGGACATACGGAGTGCCGAAAGCCGAGAAGCCGCGCCTGGACCCGCTGCTGGCGGTGCTGCAGCAGCTTCGCCTTCGGGGCTTGACGGCTGCGGCGGTGGCCACGGCCTTCCATCGTCGTAGGGTGATGCCGCTGTGCCGGCGTCGTCTCCGCCTCGACCAGATGACTCCGGAGGCATCGCTGGAGGGGACCTGGATGTCCCACGAATCCCTTTCCCTCGAGGAGGTCCTCCGGTGAGCGCGTCGGATGGTCGGGAACTTCAAGGTGGAGGAGGCTAACCGGGTTCCCATGAGACCTACCGAGGGGTTCGAGCCAGTGGTACATATCTTAGGATTAGAAGGTTTGCCAGTTTCGTTTATTTTTGGATTTCGCTGATTTGGTCGAGGCTGGCGCGTAGGATTTGTCGGCGCTGCGAGAGACGCGTCCGCCAGTCCCAGAGGACCGGCCCGCCCGGGAGGCTCGACGCCAGCATGCTTCCAAGAAGAAGCAAACCAAGGAGATGGCCAAGAAGCGGGCAATCCGCAAGGCCAAAGAGGCGGTGGCGTTGAAGAAGCTCCGGCGCCAGCAGACTATCGATGGGGTCCCCCTGGCGCCGTCGCCTTCCGAGACGATCTCGGGGGAGGACGACGACAGCAGCGGTGAGGACGATGACGCCCTGTCGCGGTATGAGACCGCGACTGGGCTGGGGGATCTTCCCGACGTTCGCCCCCTGGTGGAACCCATCAGGGGGGGCGTCCTCCTCGGTCGTCGTGGTCGAGGAGTCCGAGGAGGAGGAGAAAATGGAGAAGGAGATGGGCCCCTCGACGGGAGGGTCCGCTTTACCCCGGACCCATCAAGAGGGGTCGACGGGGATGTCCACACCAGCCCAGGCCCCGCAAGCTCGGGCAGGGGCTTTGACGGCAATACCCACATCGTCATCGGCGGCGGCGTCGGCAGGCGTGAGAACCCGAGGCCAGCTGGCCTCAGAGGCACAAAAGGCGCAGGGTGGTGCGTCGGTCAGGGCCCCCAGGAGTGCCCAGCCTGCTGGTGGGGCTGCTGTGAGGCCACAATCGGCCGCCCCGGGAGGCTCGGGTCGCACGGGGTCGAGGCCCTTGGTGCCAATTTCCGGGTAAGCGTCTCTGCTCGGTTGTCCTGCCTTTCTTGGGGTCCGTTGGCTTACGTTTCTTCGCTTTGCAGGTTAAAGCAGAAGGCGGAGCCAATGGGGCTTACCCCCGTGAAGTCGCTGCGGGCCAGCGCCATTGTCCTTAACCGGACGGCGGAGCAGGATGCGGCCTGGGTCTGGCAGGTCGAGGCTGCGAAGGGGCGCCTGCGACAACGGTAGGAACCAGCGGACGCCACGGTGGTTACTGGCACGGACCCTACCGTGGAGGGGTCCGAACCGGTGGAGATGGTGGCGCCCGGCGCGGTCGAGGCGGGGCCCAGGTCATCAGCGTCGGCCGAGGCTGCCGTCGAGGTCGCGACGGGTGAGGCACTCGTCCGCGGCGCGGAGCGAGCGGGGGCTGACGTGATCATGGAGAAGGTCGCGTTGGTGTCGGGGCAGGAGGCGGCCCTGGCGGGCGGGTCGCCATCGCAACAAGACCCGTTGGCCGAGCCAGCGGGTATGGTGGAGGGCGGGGCGGTCGAGCCCCTGACCGGAGCGTCGGAAGAAGAGGTGCCGGCTTCGGGGGTGCCTACTGTCGAGGCGCGGGTACCGGAGCCGTCTTCGGTCGAGGCGCCGGCTCCGGAGGCACCGGCGGTTGAGGGGCCAGTTCCCCTAGGGGGGCGGGCACCCATGGCCGTGGACCTTCCTCCCGACGACACCCCCCTGGACAGAGGGAAACAAGTGATGGGGGTCGAGGGGGGCGAAGCCGCGGATCAGGCCGGTGCCTCGACGGCCGTCAGAGAGGCGGAAACTGCGGGCGAGGCCGGTCCTTCCGCGGGACCGGGAGATGCCCCGGCTGGGTCATTGTCGTCATGGCCTGACATCGCCGCGCTGGCGATAGCGTGGGCAGAGGCGGAGATACCGAGCTGGGGGGGGCGTCGCTCCAGTTTAGGGACGCCGCGAACCCCGACGCCGAGCCCATCTTCGTCCTGAATGACAAAGATGAAGTGCACCGATGGGAGTACCTCGAGGGCGTCCGCCGGCACCTTGATCGGTTGCTCCGAGTGGCGTTTGGTGCCGTGCGGAGCATGGGGGATGCCACCGAGGTACGATCGACCCGTCGGCTTTTTCCGTGGTTTTCTTGGTGTCTTTTTCCCTCGGCTTTTTAACCTTTTTGGTTTTTTTTCTCGGATTGCGTTTAGGAGCTGAAGGAGCACTCCCACCGCAAGTCACTCTTCATCCGGGATGAGAGTGGCGTGTGGGCCGCGCTGTCTCAGCAACGGATCTTGGCCGAGGAGGCCCAGAAACGGCTTTCCGATCGGAACGCCGAAATGGCTGAGCTGCGCGTCGCCTACGCGGTGCTGAAAGAGGAAGCGATGCAGGCATGGGTGGCCGAGGCCGTGATGCACACTGGCATGGACAAGGCTCGGGAGGAGGTTGCCCAGGCCCGTAGGGATCTCGATCCCCCTATCGAGACGGGTGAAGGAGCTCGAGGAGAATGTCTCGCAGGTTAGTCGTCAACGCGACACTCTCAACGTCGAGGTCGAGCAGGCCACCGCTTGTTCTAATGCTCTGAAGGACGAGGTCACGACGCTGAAGGGAGCCATCCAAGAGAAGGACGCAGCTCTCGAGTCTGCTCGGCAAGAGATCGAGGCGCTAAAGGCAACCATTGGTGACAAAGACAACGCCTTCCTTGGGCTCGAGCGGACTTGCGGGGGGCTTCGTGACGAGGTTGTGGGCCTGCAGACCCATATCGAGGGTAAGTGTGATTGTTACGGCCATGATGCGGAGGGCCTTGCGTTGGGTATTAATCTGTTCGTCGTGTTTCAGAGCTGGAGAGGGAGAACCGAGAGGCCCAATCCTCTGCCAACTCCTTCCAGAGTCTCCTCAAAGCCGAGATCCGGAGGACCCAACTGCTCTAGGGCACGATCACCACCGTGTGTGATGGCCTGGGGGTCGAGCCCGACGCCGACACCGGGGAAGATGTTCCGGGGAACTCCTTCATCCGTCGGATGGTGGCGCTGGGCCGCCTTGCCCGGGAGAAGATACGGGACAGCCTCCATCACGGCGTGAAGAGGGCGCTGGCCATCGTCCGTTCAGGGTTTGTGTTCGACATGAAGCTCGTCGCTGAGGGCTTTATCACAGACCCGGACCGGACAGACGAGGAGAACGAGGATGCCTGCGTGGAGCTGATTGAAGCCGCCGAAGAGCCTGGAAGCCGTCTGGCCTCGCTTTTTGAAGCCGAGGTGGTTCCGCCTAATGACGATGAGGGCCTATGAGCCAAGTCTGGGCATGAAGGCCCATGTAATAAGTTAGCATTTCGAATTTTGATCGTGGTGGCCTCGAAGGCCTAAAAACTTGAAACATAAACCGGTTCGTGGTTGATTTAGTTTTATTCGAGCTTTTCTTCCCTTTATCGCTTGGATCGTGTTCTTGCGTGATTTACTTAGCACGCAGCTGCATCCTTTGGCGTAAGGGAGCGAGTGGAGGTACCGTAGCCTCGGGGGCGTAAGTGATCTCATGGCTCGACCGCCCTCGAGCTTCAGGGTGATGTTGCGGCCTTGTAAATCGTGTGAGAGCCTGATCTAAGCGACAGGGAATATGTTCTTTTTCAAAGTTAGGTACCGTTATTTAGATCTCCTTAGCGTGAAGTCGCACCTCTAAAAGGCGTAAGGGGTGAGTGGAGGTACCGTAGCCTCGGAGGCGTAGGTGATACTCCTGACTCGGGAGCCCTTTCGAACCTTGGGGTGCTCTTGCAGCGAAGTCGATCTAAGAAGCGGTTCTTAATTTTTAAAAAAGAGCATAAGTTTTTTCAGGGACTGGGGGGTTCCCCCCTTGTAGCCCCCGAGGGAGGGTCGATTCTGGGAGTGCAGAGTCGATCCTTCCTTATTGTAAAACGAAAGTTTGAACGTCGCTGTATTCTTTATTGACGAAAAAGAAAATACAGAGCCTCGAGGCTCTTTAAGGAAAGAAGCGACGTAGCTGTTCAATGTTCCAAGCGTTGGTGGGGATTTCGCCCTTCTCGTTGGATAGCTTGTAGGTGCCTGGCTTTAGTACTTCTGCGATGATGTACGGCCCTTCCCATGGTGGCGTGAGCTTGTGCCGTCCCTTGGTGTTCTGGTTCCGCCGTAGCACCAAGTCGCCGACGTTGAGGTCACGCTTGCAGACGTGTCTATCATGGTAGCATCGGAGATCCTGCTGGTATCTGGCAGAATGCAACAGAGCCACATCTCAGGCTTCCTCGAGCTGGTCTAGGGCGTCCTATCTTGTGGCGTCATTATTTCTTTTGTTGTAGGCCTTCAACCTTGGGGATCCGTATTCTATATCAGTTGGGAGCATAGCCTTAGACCCGTAGACTAAGAAGAACGGAGTGAACCCCGTGGCTCGACTCGGCGTTGTTCTTAGGCTCCACAGGACCAAGGGTAGCTTGGCAGCCCATCTTTTGCCATGTTTATTTAGTTTGTCAAAGATTCTGGGTTTCAGGCCTTGTAGGACCATACCATTGGCATGTTCCACCTGACCGTTTGTTTTTGGATGGGCCACGGCTGACCAGAGCACTCGGATGTGGTGGCTGTCGCAGAAATCCAAAAACTTTTTGCCAGTGAACTGGGTGCCATTGTCTGTGATGATACAGTTAGGGACCCCGAAGCGATGAATAATGCCAGTGAAGAAGAGCACAGCTTGCTCGGACCTGATGCTGGTGATAGGGCGGGCCTCGATCCACTTGGAGAATTTGTCGATTGCGACGAGCAAGTGGGTGAAGCCGCCAGCTGCCCTTTTCAATGGTCCAACAAGGTCGAGCCCCCAAACGGCAAACGGCCATGTGATGGGGATAGTTTGCAGGGCATGTGCCGGAAGATGGGTTCGTCTAGCATAGTACTGACAACCCTTGCAGGAGCGTACTAGCTTGACGGCGTCGGAGACCGCGGTCGGCCAATAGAATCCTTGTCGAAAGGCGTTTCCAACGAGGGTTCGAGGTGCTGCGTGGTGACCGCAAGCCCTCGAGTGGAGATCGCCGAGCATGTTCCTGCCTTGCTCATTTGAGATGCATCATTGGAGGATACCAGTAGGGCTACGACGGTAGAGCTCTCCGCTGTCGCCCATGATCACAAAGGTTTTGGCCCGGCGCACGATCCGTCGAGCCTCGGTCTTACCCGAGGGGAGGTCCCCTCGGATAAGGTAGTCGAGGTACGGGACGCGCCAGTCAGGCTCGAGGTCAGACGGCGGGGTCGAGTCTTCCACCTGCATGGCTTCTGCCCCGGTCGAGGGGGCTTCTGCCTCAGGTGGAGGGTCGAGTGACGTCCCGCCAACCCCTCCGTCTGGCCCGAGGTCCATGGACGGCTGCTGAAGGTCTTTTGCGAAAACGTCTGGTGGGACCGTAGCTCGACTGGACGTGATTTTTGCCAGTTCATTGGCGGCCTCATTGTACCTGCGCGCGATGTGGTTGAGCTCAAGGCTGTGAAACTTGTCCTCGAGGCGCCGTACTTCTTGACAGTAGGCTTCCAGCTTGGGGTCACGGCAACTCGAGCTCTTTATGACCTGATCGATCACGAGTTGGGAGTCGCCTCGAACGTCAAGGTGTCGGACCCCGAGTTCGATGGCGATTCTTAATCCCATGACGAGCGCCTCGTATTCGGCGACGTTGTTAGACGCAGGAAAATGAAGCCGGATGACGTAGCACATGTGAACCCCGAGGGGTGAGACGAAGAGCAAGCCCGCGCCTGCTCTCGTTTTCATCAGCGACCCATCGAAGTACATGGTCCACAGCTCCGCCTAAAGCTGTGCAGGCAGGAGTTGGGTGTCGGTCCACTTAGCCAGGAAAACTGCTAACACCTGTGATTTGATAGCTTTTCACAGCGCATAGGACAAGGTCTCGCCCATGAGTTCGACTGCCCATTTGGCAACCCTACCCGAGGCTTCCCGGTTCTGGGCTATCTCTCCCAAGGGGAAAGAAGAAACCACAGTAATCGGGTGACCCTCGAAGTAGTGTCGGAGCTTGCGCCGTGTCAGGATGACGACATATAGTAGTTTCTGGATCTGTGGGTATCGACTCTTGGTTTCAGAGAGCACTTCGCTATTGAAATAGACCGGCCTCTAGACGAGCAAGGCATGTGCCTCCTCGGCCCGTTCGACAACCAGGGCAGCACTGACTACTTGTGATGTCGCGGTGACATAGAGTAGGAGTGGTTCACCCGGGGTCGGAGGGACGAGGATTGGTGAGTTAGAGAGTGTGGCCTTGAGTTTTGTGAGAGCCTCCTCAGCCTCAAGGGTCCAGGAAAAGTGCTCCGATTTTTTCAAGAGACGGTACAGAGGGAGTGCTTTTTCTCCGAGGCGCGAAATGAAACGGCTGAGTGCCGCCAAGCAACCTGTGACCCTCTGTACGCCCTTCAGATCTCGGATGGGGCCCATCTTGGTTATTGTAGAGATTTTTTTTAGGGTTGGCCTCGATGCCACGTTTGGATACAATGAACCCTAAAAGCATACCTCGTGGGACGCCAAAGACGCATTTCTCTGGGTTGAGCCTGATGTTTTTTGCCCGAAGGCATTTGAACGTGACGTCGAGGTCGCTGACTAGGTCGTCGGCTTGTTTGGTTTTGACAACGATGTCGTCGACATAAGCCTCGACGGTCGACTCGATGTGCTTTCTGAAAACATGCTGCATGCACCGCTGGTACGTAGCCCCCGCGTTCCGGAGACCGAAGGGCATTGTAACGTAGCAATACATGACGAATGCGGTGATGAATGAAGTCGCAAGCTGGTCGGACTCCTTCATTTTGATTTGGTGGTAGGCGGAGTATGCATCTAAGAATGAGAGAGTTTCACATCCCGCAGTGGAATCAATGATTTGGTCAATGCGTGGCAAAGGAAAGGGAACTTTTGGACATGCTTTATTTAAACCGGTGTAGTCTACACACATCCTCCATTTCCCACTCTTTTTCCTAACTAATACGGGATTAGCTAGCCACTCGGGATGATGAACCTCCTTGATGAATCTGGCCTCCAACAGTTTGTGTATCTCCTCGCCGATGACCCTGCGCTTCTCCTCATCAAAGCGACGCAGGCGTTGCTTCACCGGTTTGGATCTGGCCTGGATCTCCAAGGCGTGCTCGGCGACTTCCCTGGGTATGCCTGGCATATCCGAGGGACTCCACGCAAAGATGTCGACGTTTGCGCGGAGAAAGTCGACGAGCACTGCTTCCTATTTAGGATCGAGGGTGGCACTGATGCTCAGTGCCTTTCCCTTGGGATCAGCGGGGTCGAGGGGTACGAGTTTGACATCTTCGGCGGGCTCGAAGCTGCCGGCATGGCATTTTGGGTCGGGAATCGCATTGGCAAGACCGTCGAGGTCTGCAGCCAAGATCGCCGACTCCAAAACAGCCTCGTCGTGCTCGACGCACTCGACGTCGCACTCGTAGGCATGTTCATACGAGGGCCCTACAGTGATGACACCGTTTGGACTCGGCATTTTGAGCTTGAGGTAGGTGTAGTTCGGGATCGCCATGAACCGGGCGTAGCATGGGCGTCCCAGGATAGCGTGGTACGTTCCACAGAATCCGACCACTTCAAAAGTGAGAGTCTCCTTTCGGAAGTTGGCCGGTGTGCCAAAACAAACGGGTAGATCGACCCGTCCGAGGGGTTCCGCCCGTTTTCCTGGCACGATTCCGTGGAAGCCCCCGACGCTAGGTTGGAGGCGCGCTCTCCCGACCCCCAGAAGGTCGAGGGTCTGGGAGTAGATGATGTTGAGGCTGCTTCCGCCATCCATGAGCACCTTGGTGAGGCATGTGTTGGCGATGACAGGGTCAACAACAAGCGGATAGACTCCCGGGTTGGGGACGTGGTCTGGGTGGTCGTCACGGTCGAAAGTGATGGCCACCGCAGACCAATCAAGGAAGCGGGGGACTGCCGTTTGTATGGAGAAAACCTCGCGCCATTCTCGCTTGCGCTGGCGCGCCGAGAGGCGGGTCGAGGGCCCTCCATAGATCATGAAGCAGTCGTGGATCTCGGGGAATTCCCTGTCCTTGTCGTCGCCTTTAGGGTCCTCCTTCTTGTCGTCCTTCTTGACGCCGGCACCCCCAAAGTACCTGCGAAGCATATGACAGTCCTCGAGGTTATGGTTAGAAAGTCCCTTGTGGTAGGGACACGGTTCTTTGAGCATTTTGTCGAAGACGCCCCCGCCGGGGGGGCCTCGAGGCTTTTTGTGCTCGGTAGCAGCGACGAGCTCGTCGGCCGGGGCCTCGAGCTTGCCCTGCTGGCCTTTCTTCTTCTTGCGGTTGTTCCTCTTGGAGCCCCGGGTGGAGCTCGCGGGTCATCGACCTTCTGCTCCCCCCTCTCTGGGTTGCCACCAAAGATTGCACCAACCGCCTCCTCGCCGGCGGCGAAGTTGGTGACAATGTCCATTAACCCGTTGGCAGTGAGCGGAGTGTTACGGCCCAATTCTCGGACCAACTCTTTACAGGTGGTGCTAGAGAGGAAGGCCATAATTACGTCAGAGTCAGTGACGTTGGGGAGTTCGGTACGCTGCTGGGAGAAGCGCCGGATGTAATCCCGGAGGGATTCACCTGGTTTCTGCTTGCAGCTCCGGAGGTCCCACGAGATGCCGGGGCGCATGTAGGTCCCCTTGAAATTTCCCTCAAACACCCTCACGAGATCGTCCCAGTCGTGGATCTGTCGAGGTGGGAGATCCTCGAGCCAGGCTCGGGCGGTGTCGGAGAGGAACAGGGGGAGTTGTCGAATGATGACCCGGTCGTCGGTGGCCCCGCCCAGCTGACACGCCAAGCGGAAATCGGCGAGCCAAAGTTCGGGTTTGGTTTCGCCGTTGTACTTGGTGAGAGTCGTGGGGGAGCGAAACCGAGCCGGGAGCACCGTCCCACGGATAGCCTTACTGAAGACCCGAGGACCCAGAGGCTCGGGTGAAGGGCTTCGATCTTCCAAACTGTCGTAGCGTCTGCCCCTGTGGACGTGGTAGCCTCGAGCCACGCCGTCACCGTGCTTGCGCGTACGGTGCTCGACGATGTTGCCACGGGTGTCTCGAGGCTCGTGGTCGTTGCTGGTGAGCTCAGGGGCCGGAGCTACCCGGTTTCGCCGGGCAGGCTCGGGGTGAACCGAGGCCTCTCTCTCCTATCGGGAGGGCTCGATGATCTGCTCCGAGGCTGCCTCGCGTCGCCTCGAGGCGGAGCTCTCAGCCTGCTGCATGGCGGCGGTCTCGAGGAGTTCTCGGATTTCATCCCGAGCCTGACGGGCGTCGGGGTTTGACGGCTCGGGCATGTTGCGGAGAAGCATGGCGGCGACGACGACGTTCTGGCTGGCTCGAGCGAAAACCGGGGGGGTCGACCATCCGGTCTTCGTCGATGCGACGGTTGACGTCGCGAGCTCTTTCGCGAGCTCTCCCGCCAAGTGCGCGTTCTGCACGCTCGCGCTCGAGGGTTTGTTGGAGTAGGCCCAGGTTTTCCCGTTCCTCGTCAAGCCTGTCCTACAACTCACGAATCTGCTCGAGCTGCGCTCCTTGATCCGCAAGGAACTGAGGATCGTCTCGCTTAGCAGGAAGCTCGACATGGGGTGGCATGTACCTTCCTTTGACTGGCTCTTCGTCCTCTGATTTCGAAGTGCTTTCAACATCGATGTTGAAGCATTCGCGGGTCAGATCATAGGTGTCATCAGCCGAGTCGGAGTCAGGAGCGCCAAAGTAGTAGTATGACGGGGGAATGTGTGGCCGTTGCAAATCGTCACTGGGGTTGCGACGTTGAGAAGCAGTCACATGGGGCTCTATGTCCGGTGTCTCCGTAGAGTCCAGATAATCAGAGGCCGGTGTGGATGCAACGAGGTCCGAAGTGGAGCGTAGATGGTGCCCGGGGAGTTCCTCATAAGCACTCATACGAGTGCTCACGAAAGATGCGTACACCCGGGCAGCCGAGTCTAGCCCAAATGGGAATGGTGATGGAGATGTTTCTGTCCGTGCCGAAATGGATGCTCCGGATAGTGGTGTCTCACTGGACGGGGGAGCGGCAGGATTCCCCGTTGGCATGTTACCCTCAGTCAAGCTCGTCCTTCCCAAACCTTCCACAAGGAGGTCTAGGCTGGCGCATGGCTGGGGGGTGCCGCACCGGGGGACCCCGTCGCCCTCCGCGAGGTGAAGACGGTGGTTGTGCCGGGCTCGTCGTCGTCGGGCGGCCCGCGCCCGCCTAGAGCGACGGTGCCAGCGGATTGCTCCCCCGGGCTAGGAGAGCTCGTAGTCCTCGTCGGATGGGTGCCTGGGGGGAAGTAGGACCATATCGTAGCCATGGCCAAGCGACATGAACTCCAAACTCCCGAACCAGATCACCATGGCCAACGGAATAGGGCGTTCGGGGTCAGCCATCCAGGAAAAAAGGCGAGAAAGCGATGTTTGGCACGCAGTGATCCCCTACCTGGCACGCCAACTGTCGGTGTTCGGACCCGAGGGGGTCCTAAACCAACGAGTAAATGCTGTGTGTCTCTTTCCTGGATGGTGATGCAAGGAGAATACACGGGGGTTTATCCTGGTTCGGGCAAAAGAAGGCCCTACGTCCAGCGGGGGGGAAGAAGTTTGTATTTCCTTGCACCGAAGTGCTCGTGTAGGGGTTACAAGCATGCGAGAGAGGGCGCCGAGCCCAAGTCTCAAAGAGAGGAAAAAAGGACAAGGGTGGTTGCTTGAGGTATCGATCTCTTGTTTTTCTTCGTTGTCTGTTGTTGTCCGGTCGGGTGCTTCGTTTTTTCTCCTCCCCCTGCAGAGCCCTGGCCTGCCCTTTTATAGGGCGAGAGGAGGCCAGGACGACGGGGAGCCTTGAGGTGATGTTTGGTCGATTCCTGTTGAGTTGACTGTAGCGACGTGCCCTGGGAATGGCCGGCCATCCCTGGACACCATGACGTCGTGGGAGACGAGACGGTGAAATGACCCGGAGTGCCGTGCCATACCGTCCTTCCCTTGCCGTTGAACTGCGCCGAGCGTCGAGGTTGGGTCGAGGCCGGGTCGAGACCGGATGGATAAGGCCGAATCCCCGAGGTTGCGGAGAATGGGCCTTGTCTTATCCTCCCTCGAGGGTGATCGATGGTAAACAGTGTGCGGTAAGGTGGGTATAGTGACGGGTTTCACCTCCCATCATGGGATGGGTGGTAAAACAGTGAGACCTGACACGGGCATTGTTCCCATGTCGATCCTGGTCGCAGCCATGCCGGTAGGTGATAGTAGGTAACCACATTAAATGCTATGGCTTTTGTCCTGGGGTAGGTAAAGAGAAGGAGTCGAGGCGCTCGACCCAGGCTCACGCGAGTCAGAGTTTTTCCCAGTGGGCGGACGAGCTTCGCGCGGGTCGGAGCGCCGTCGAGGTAGCTTGCCGTACGGGATGGGGCGCGGTCGAGGCGCCCCGTCGAGCGGGCCTCATACGAGTCGGAGCCGGAGCGCGGTCGAGGCGCCCCGTCGAGCGGGCCTCGTACGAGGCGGACAGGATGCGCGGTCGAGGCGGGCTGCCTTTTATTGCGGTGCCAGTCGTTTTAGTTTTTTACTAGCGATGGGTGTGGGTAACCCCGTACTTTTGGTACCGACAAACATGAAGCAAGAAAAAAATCTAACTACTTCCTATTTATGCTAGTACCTCAAAATACCATTCAAATTATACTAGCAAGTCACCACACAAGCAATGTATCAGAGAAAAAGAAATACATAACTATGCATCATACATATGAAGTGCACATGAAAATGCAACATTCATGTTTAAGAGCTTGCTCCCCCTACTTGTGTGCTCAAAATTTTAGTGATCCCCTTCTTTTATCAATTCTCCCCTTTAGGTTTTCTCCCCCTTTAGAATCTATCTTTATGAACAACATTTTCTCCCCCTTTGGCACCAATGACCACAAGGGACCAATTTTAGATAGAATATCATGTCATGTTATGGGGTGAGGATCAAGTTTGTGATTCAACCTAGATTGCTTGCATAAATAAAATGCTTTGGTTTGATCCAAGGGCAAGCTTCTTCACACCTCACTAGAAGGGTTATCATGCACCATGTTGAAGCAAATACTTAGACAAGTGATCTAGATTAAACACTTAGGATCACAAGCTACTTAAACAAGTTATATGCTACCACTAGATCATACATAGCAAAGAGACAATAGTGGCACCATATAACCTTCAAAATCATTTAATTTTCATGAATGAGCCTAGAACATGTAAATTATGACTAGATACACTAAATGAGTCCTTAGCATAGAATGTATGACATGTCAACCAATTGTACCTTGGGGCTCGAAGGAGAGGAATGTCATATCATGGAGGTACATCAACTCATGTTGGAGAAGTCAAGTATGTTCAACTCATTCTTTAGCTTGTGAAATCTCTTCTCATCAAGTGGCTTCGTGAATAGATCGGCTAATTGATCTTCGGTGCCTACACTCTTAATAGCAATGTCACCCTTTTTGTTGATGATCCCTAATAAAGTGATGGCGAATATCAATATGCTTTGTTCTTTGATGTTGAACCGGATTGTTGGTTAGCCTCACGACACTTTCATTGTCACATAACAATGGTACATTCTTGAAGTTGATTCCAAAATCTTTCAATGTTGTCTTCATCCACAAGATTTGTGCACAACAGCTATCCGCGGTGATGTATTTGACTTCGGCGGTAGATAGTGCAATACTATTTTGCTTCTTGGATGACCATGAGACAAGTGATCTTTCCAACAATTGACAAGTCCTGGAGGTGCTCTTTCTCTCAACTTTGTCACCGGCATAGTCGGAATCCGAATATCCAACTAGCTCAAAGCTTGCACCTTTGGGATACCACAATCCAACATCTTGTGTATGCTTTAAGTACCTCAATATTCTCTTTGTTGCCTTCAAATGACTTTCTCTTGGTGAGGCTTGAAATCTTACACACATGCATACACTAAACATTACATCAGGCCTTGATGCCGTCACATAGAGTAGGCTACCAATCATTGATCTATATAGCTTTTGATCCACCATGTTGTCATTCTTGTCACTATCCAAGCTTCCATTAGTGCTCATTGGAGTAGTGATTCCTTTTGCATCTTTCATACCAAACTTCTTTAGCATATCCTTTACGTATTTGGTTTGGCTTACAAATGTTACTTCCTTCATTTGTTTGATTTGAAGTCCAAGAAAGAAACTAAGTTCACCAATCATTGATATTTCAAATTCCTTTGCCATCATTTTCCCAAACTCATCACAATAATCTTGATTGGTTGAACCGAATATGATATCATCAACATATATTTGCAACACAAACAAGTCTTTCCCAATCTTCTTGGTGAAGAGAGTAGTATCCACTTTGCCCATAAGAAATCCTTTGGATAGCAAGAAGTCCCTCAATCTTTCATACCATGCTCTAGGTGTTTGCTTCAATCCATATAAAACTTTTCTCAATTTGTAGACATGATTGAGTTTCTTGTCATCTTCAAAACCAGGAGGTTGCTCCATATACACCTCCTCAGGAGCGCGAGGGCGTCAATGAGGTCGTGTGGCCTCCTCTTCTCCTTCTTGACGGGGCCGTATCCCCACTCCGGTGGCACTTCCTCTATCAAATGGCCGGAGAAGACCGGTAGGGGGGTGGCAGCGGCGTTCTTCAGATAGAACCATAGCTTGTTCCACCCCTTGTTGGATTTCGTCGATGCAATGGGGATGTACCCAGCCGCCCGACCGCCCTAGATATGGATGCTCATGCACCCCATCAGCACCGATAGCTCCACCTTGTTCTTCTTTCTCTTCCTTTGCAGGGAGACAACGAAGAAGTACTTCCACAGCTCAAAGTGGGGCTCGATCCCCAAATACCCCTCGCACAGCGTGACAAAGGCCGTGATGTGCTGAATCCCGTTGGGGTTCAAATGTTGCAGCTCAATCTTGTAATGATGCAGTAGCCCCCGGAGGAATCGATGGGAGGGAGCTACGAGCCGCGCTCATGGAAGGGGATGAAGGAGACAACACAACCATCGGGTGGCGCCGACACATCCTTGTCACCGGGAATGACCCACTCTAACACCTCGGTCCTCGCAGGAAGAAGGCCACGCTTGACGAGACTCTCTATGCGGGCGTGGATGATGGCCGAGTGGCACCACGGCTCCATGAGGCTGCGAAGGCGGAGGGGTAAGGGCTCTACCAGTGGCGGGGAGTGAGGACAAGGAACCCTAGGCGCTAGCGGCGGTTGGGCGAAGGCGGCAAGATTGCGGTTAGGCGCACTGAGGACGGGAGGTAAGGCTTCTATTTATAGGGAAAAGTGGAACAAGAGGCGAACCGTTCGCCTAGATCCGCGTGCCTGCCGCGTCCCGTCAGCACGCCTCTCCATGAATCGTGCACATGCCACCCCTGGCCGCTCCCTCGAAGGACGCACCGAATGGCGGTTCGTCTGCCCCGATGGGCCATGAACCGCTACAGGTAAGAGGGATATGAGGCTTAAAACGCTCCTACGACTCATCAAGGCCCAAGAGTTCAAAGGCTGGCCCACCGACGAGTTCGACAGCCGCCCCATGGCGCCTTTTAGAGCGAGGGGTGGAAAAGGATGGGCTTGCTAGTGGCCAATACCCGGGTGCGCGAGTGCAATGGGCATCCTGACCCACGTTCGAATCTTGACGGCGCACGGTCCATGGTTTTTCCTCGAAGAAATACGACGAGCCCTCGGGATCGGTCGAATAGACCTAAGAACTATATGGACTGGCCATTGGGAATCTGGAGTCGGTCACCAAACCCATGCCGGATCCCCGCGAACGGGAACCGGGCCCCACTCAAACTGACCTGTTGGCAGCTCATCGAGCATCATGATTCGTCCAACGAGAAAAACATAGCACGGCTCAACCCCTCTGTTTTTCTGAGAAAACGCTTGAGGATGAACGATCACAAGACAAAATGACCCCTCGACCGGACCCCTACAGCGCGCGGGGGCTCGGGGGCTCGGACTCGCAAAGAAACTCGAGGCACGGTCGCATACGAATGGTAAATCGACCATCACAACCTGACTAAGGAGGCCCTACAAGTTGCGACATGCATAGCACTCTGAAGTCTCACCATACGAAAAAGCCTACAAAGGAGTATCCAACTCCTTTGCAGGCTCGGGGGCTACTGTTAGGTACTAATATTAGGGTACCCGAAGAAGGAGTATTGATGGTCATCAACGATCGCTTCGCTCGGACGACTAAGAGGCGTGACCGTGGCTTTACCCGACCCCCAAAGCGCTGGCTCCGCCTCATCCGACCCCGGGGGCAAGAGCATCGCCCTCTTCTTTGAAACGATTTTGATGAATCTCGAAATGATACTGATTGGCCTGAAATCCTCGACAGTGTTGGCATCTTTTTTCTTTGGGAGGAGAGTGATGGATGCCTAGGTTAGCCTCCAAACATAAAGGCCATTGCTATGAAAGAGCTGCAAGAGAGAAAGCAATTGCGGGTGGATGATGTCCCAGAAGGCTTGGATTACACAGATTCTACCAGAGGATGTTGAGATGCTCCCATTGCAACTCACTGATGGAGAAGAACTGGAGAGCTCAGCTAGAGCTGGAGGAGGTGGTAGTACCAGTTCCCTACTGGTACCAGTGGTGGCTTAATCACTTCAAATTGGAGGGACTATTGGGCCAAATTCCCATACTGTAAAAAAAGGTTTTCTTTTCTGATATATCGGAGCAGAGGCCGCCAGGTTGAAGCTTTAGTGCCTTGTAGATGTCAAATAGGCTTATAAAGGCCACACCTCCTTCTTTGATGAGCTTGCACTACAGTCTCAACTTGAGCCAACAAGGACTCTCTCTGGAAAAGTATGCTCGTAGTTCCAGACCTGCAATCAGTTGCAATACAAATCGTTTTCAATAAAAAATAAGAGAAATGAATGAAACATTTATATATATACATATGTACTTATGATATATAAAATCACCGTCAGTGCAAAAGAGCATCCAGAAATGCTTGGGCAGCCACTCTTCCCAGTAGTTGTCTGGTTTTGTACTGTTTGGGCCACCTCTTGCAAATTCTTTAAGGTGAGTATGTTCACCGCTGGACCCCAAGCATACTGCTAAAGCTCGTCAAGGTTTTAAACATAGTCCCAGAGAAACATAGGCCAACACGAATCATCACGAGTTCAAATCCTTTCCGCAAAGCCTTGATCTCGGCTTTCCAAAACAAAAATTCTTAGATTGCCTTGTTTGTCCACTTAAGCCGTGGGTGGTACCTCTGCTTCTAAGCGCTCGGTATGATCGGCATTGGAAAAGAAGTGGATTTTTTAGAACATCTACTTGATTTGAATGTTCCATTTCTGAAAACCAATGAGAAAATGTAGGTTAGCAATCCGAAAGGTCAGGAAGAACTTATGCCGGAAAGAAGGAATACTCGACAAAAAGTAACTAGCGACGAGTCGTCTGAGCGGGAATCGTTAAGCTATGACCCTCTTTAGATCGTTCTGTAATATTCCAGTGGTTGCCGCAAGGAATGACGTCATAGCTCCTGCAAAAGTAATAACAATCAAAGCCGTAGGTGAGTATTCAAATAAAGGGGAGCACCTTGCTATCATGAAAACGCCAGCAGTGACCATAGGGCACGAGCTTCGCCTCGTTCGACCTCGGGGGCACGAGCTCCGTCTCGTCCGACCCCGGGGACGCAGGCTCTGTCTCGCCCGACCTGGGGGGGCTATGCCTCGCCCGAGAACGCAAGTCCTACAGGGGCTCGCGCCACCTCCAACCGCTATAGGTGTGAAAGCTCGAGCCTGGGGTCAAACCTCTGACACCAGATGGGAGTGGGCACGCCTCGATGCGACCTGTGGCCGTGACAGGCCATGTCTGGGGTTCACGTTGCCTACAGCGTCAAACAGGAAGGGATGGGGCGCCACGACGGCTCACGACGCCCGCGTGTGGCACCAGTGGCAAACAGGCCCACGACGTGGAGCCATCCCCATCAACGTCTACGTCACGACGTGGAGCCTTCCTCATCTCATCATCTACACCACCAGAGGGGCCCACCCACAAGATAGACAGAACGACGCGGCCTCGAGGCCCTCTTCCTCTCTCTCTCTCTCTCATGCAACCCCTGTCTTCCCCTTGAACTATAAAAGGGAAGCGGGGGGCCTTGGGGGTGGGGGGGGGGGGGGGGTTGGCGAACAAGAACACTTTGAAGCACTTCAACTCTACTTCACCTTCACCAGAGACTTGACTTCTTCCTTCTCTCGTCCGTTTGTAAAACCCCTACTGCAAACTTCAGTGCTAGTAACACGAGCAACGACAATTGAACGTAGGGACATTCCACCCGAACCGATACACATCTTTATGTCCTCTTAGCATATCATCCGAGCCAAACGCGCAAACGCAAATTTACTCACAGGTAGTTCGAAACACCGACACCATTGTTGGCCGCATAGGTCTGCATCACTCTGATCTGCCAGCACACAGCCACACGTACGTACGTCCACTACCCCCTCACTCTCTGTGTATGCTCTACTACACGCTAACTAATAACGCTACTAGAGGACGAAACGGCAATGCCCGTCAAGAACATGCATGCTGTGCTCCTCCCATGCGGCCATGCATATCACCATCGGCTGCGCGCGTGGGAGGATCTGCATGCGCCCTCTGAAGGCAAATAACGTAAAGCTCTCATACCGATCCTCGTTGGGCAAACTTGCTTCAAATGCTACGCCGGCCTAACAACAAAGACTATGATGACGACGACGACCCCCTCCTGCCACGTCGAATAATGGACGGCCGACCGCGCGTTGCATCGGCGGCCCACCTAACCGGCCGGACCCCAACTACTGGGTGGCGCATCATGGCCGGATGCATGCCGGAGTCCTGCGATGGTGCGGTGCAGTTCACGCCGATTCGGTGGCGAAGCGGACGGCGCCGGCCGGGAGCCATGCTTGCATGCCTGCCTGCCAGATTGATCGGCTGGGGAGCGCCCGGGTACAGTGGCGTACGTTGGTACGCCGGGCACGTCTTTTCCGGCCGGCCGGTCCGCCGCATCTATAGCTCCTGCGCGGTGCGCGCCACCGGCCCGGCCGGTACGTACGGGTGCGCCCAGGAGATCGCACTCGCGCTCTATCATCTCCTGGCTCCTCATCCATCTCTGCCCGCTGATATGATCCGACCCGAGCACGTACGGGGGACGGGAACGGGGAACCCCTCCAGGTCGGTCGGCCGGCCCGTATTCACGCGCGCGATATATAAAACCACGGGCAGGCGCGACGTACGTACGCTCGTGCCGGGTCGCGTTGGGCTAGCTTGCCTGCAGCATGTCCCTGGCGTCGCGCGCGCGCGCGCTAGCTTTGGTCGGCCCGGGCGATCGATGCGACGGCGACGGCGACGCGAGAGCGCCCTGCCTGCCTGCCTGCCTGCATGTGACCTTGCCATGCCGCTCTGCTGCCTGCGTCTGCGTGCGCAGCAGTCTCCGATCGATCCACTGCCTGCCTAGACGTACTGTACGCCAAGGCATGCAGTACGTACGCGTCACCGGATAGTCTTGTGGTCTCTCTCGGGCTGCATGCTGGGCAGCTGATGACAAAACCTGGGTGTTCCGGCAAAAGTGGTAAGTAGACCTGTAGTAGTAGTGGTAGTGTGCATGGGCTGGCCACGTACAGTACAGAGCGAAAGGCAATGCACGTAGTAGGTAGTACATCTGAAAAAGGGAAGTGACCACATGGACGCCTGTCAGACAAGGGTTCACATGCATGCATGTATGTATATGTATATGCTATCATATACCAACTGTTCCTGTTCGTGCCAATCCATCACGTTGCTGTGCTGGTCTACGCTAATCTATACATGTACGAAAATGATATCCAGCTGGCGTCCGGACAGGGACGACGCACCCGACCCGTGCCGAACCAACCTCCCGAATCGTATGCCGCCTCCCTCGCTGCTCCTTATTCTTTCCTCGAGCCGCACTCCCATTCTACTGCCGTGCCCGCCAGCCCGCCGTGACGGACACCGCGCACCGGCTGCCACGCCCACCCGCCCGCCGGCGCTCCCTCCATCCCTCCCTTCCTCTCCTCCTCCGTGACCTGCTACCCTGCTGTAACAGAACCGACCAATTATACGAAATTAAGTAAGAAAATCATCCACCAAGCAGACGATTTAACAAACTTAAGCCCGTATAACCCGATAGTCCGTGAAATCACGACGGATTTTAAACCAACTTACATACCCGCCAAGATCGTAATAAGTTTAGCGGCCACCATCACAAATTACATAAAAGTTCGCGTCGCAGATACATCGGAGTTTAAACATAGTTATTACAAACCAAGTTCAAATAAAAGTAGCGGAAGCATTTAGTTCAAACCACACACACTCACACAAAGTTCGAAATAAAGTGCCAGCTGATGATCATTTCCAACAAAAGCATCCGACGAGACGGAGGGAGTGACCACTGCCCATGGTCCTAAGCTTCACCCATCGCAGGATAAAGGCAGTTGATACAGTAGCCGTAATACATCTGCCCATCTGCAACAAGTGGGAACAAATCCCTGAGTACGAGAAGATACTCAGCTAGACTTACCCGACATAACCAAAAATAAATTGACACCAAGGATCATGACAGGCTTTATGGTAGGATAGCTGACTCATTTGCAAAAAGGCATTTTTAGCGATTAAAGAATCTTTTCCAGAAGCTTTTATATCAAGTTAAATCTTTATTAACCTGTCGACTACATTTGCGCCTGTACTAGAGTAACATGTAATTAAACAAGTAAGGATAACCAATGATCATTAACAACTTCTATCATGTCATATTCCATATAATTATCCAAGTGTTCCATCAATATTACTACGATGAAGTAACTCAAGTCAAACGTTCACTATCCAGTGAACGATGGCGATTCGAATCGATTATTAACCAGCTGGTAATTTATTCCTCACACAAACCTCACTCACCCGTTAAAGTGAGATATTGGTCACCGAGTCAACTATCTAGGTAAAGTCTCGAGTTTGCCAGGAACCACATGTACCCGGGGGCCGCCCGACTGCTCTTTGGCCTTATCATCATGCCCCCGTGTCCTACCACACCTGCTCCGGTACAGTACGTTGCGGGCAATCCACTCGGCCCGAATAATCTCCCAGCTTTACGGTTGAAAGGTACATTATTCGGTCAGCTAAATATAAGGCATGCGTTCAACATGACTCAAGGCCCAACAACGGTCGGTCCTTAATCGACACAGACGGAAAACACTACAGTCCGAAACCCTGCAAGTCTCCGTCCGGTCTCAATTTCACATTAACACTTAGTTATTCTAAGATGACATACTTTTTCAAGCAGATCCAGGTAACCACCTATAGCTCGCAGGTGACAGAAAATCACCCGACTTCTACCGGTCTAAGCAAGCTAAGCATTTCTTGACTGCGAATACCAATGTAACAAGGATATGGTAGAGCAAAGGTAAACAAGGTATAATGCAGCAACAGTTGCAAATGACTTCTAAACGTAATGCATCAATTAAAGTAAAGCATTAATAAAATATTTGCAAACTGGGAGAGAAATGCTCTGGGGCTTGCCTCTTTCGAAAGAGTTCGGGCGGTGGTCGGGGCACTTTGGAAGATCCTCACTGACTTCCTCGTCGGCTTCGGGCACCTCCTGCTCTTTCACCTCGGGCTGCTCTTCCGGCTCCTCGGGAGCTGCTACCGGAGTTACTTCTTGCGATCATGTATGATGCAAATGTATAAGTGCTCATGCCTAGGTGCATTACAGAGATGACATATAATGATCATGATGAATGAGATGTAGATGAACAGGTTTACTTTATTGCATATAGTGGAAATACAACTCTTCTACAAGGTAGTCAACATCATCCAAGAACATGTACTCGTATACTACTACAAACATTCTCTACCATGCCAAGTCACCCCAGAAATCTAAGATGCTTCAAAGATACACCAAAGCAAATCTTATCAACTAATCTTGTATTAACAAGGTTAATTAAACCCTAGTTGACACTATGTTTGAATAGCAACACTTCTTTTGGTAGCATAGAAAAATCTGATAAAATTACAGTGGCTTACTATCATCTAATCTAGCATGTCACAAAAAAATTTTCAGTACATTTGGAGTACTAGAACTGCCTACACAAAAATAACAATCTAGGGCCTAAAAATAAGCATAAAAATACTTTATACTATGAAAAGTATCAAATAATAGATTTAGCATTTTTCTACATTCTACATAATAAACAATCACTATAGAAAAATTATTATATGCATGTTTTTTTCATATTTTTCTCTCTGTCAAAAATAACAATTATCAACAATAATAAGCACTTGTACTACACATCAAAATTTTTTTACAGAACATGCATGGCACATATTTTTCCTAGAAAGTACATTACACAAAAAGATTAACAAAATTGAAACCATATTTTTCTAAGCTTTATATGATTTATTACATATTTATCAAGAAAACAACAATTTCAATGATTAAATAAAAACCCTACCGAAAAGTATTTTAAACTTGACATGCAAAATTTTTAGATCATAGATCTGGTTCTAAGAAGTCTACCAAAATTTATTTCATAATTTTTGGAGCCAAAATGAGCAAGTTATGAATTTCTAAAGCATTTATTTCTTTTCTGGAATTCATTTTCAAAATCATTTGAAAACAACTCGACTGAAACTGCTACGTGCACCCGGCACAGTGCACACACGCGCGCGAGAGGAGACAGACAGGCGGGCCCGGGGGACAACCGGACCCCACACGTCAGCCACACAGAGGCGAGGGAGGCGCTGGTCGTGCGAATCTCGCCGCCGGTGAGCTCACCGGCGGTGATGTCACCGGCAGCGGTTTCCTCGTGGAGAGGCGAACTCCATGCGCTAGCTTAGGGCACCGGAGGAGCTCCCGGGTGAGCTTGACGGCGCGCATGGCGGGACGGTGGCGCGGCTCACCGATGACACGCCGGTCCCGGCCATGGCGAGGGTGGGTTCGGAGCGCGCGAGGTCCGCGGAGCCATGGCGAATGCGAAAGCACGAGAAATTAGAGGAAAAGGAGGGGAATAGGGCTCCCTCCATGGGAGCACGAGCTCGTCGGCCATGACGCTGCCGTGCCAAGGACAAGCCTGCCCTGACCTTACCGTGGGGGAAATGAAGGCAAAAGCGTGCGCACGGGACGGAGGAGGTCTAGGCGGAGCTGGAGGCAGACGCAATCGACGAATGACGCTGCGGTGGCGGAGCTAAATGCCGGCGGACTGGGCGACGGTGTACGGTGGCGAGCGCTCCCGCTCGGCTTGCTGCTGCAGTAGCGAGCGAGCGCGCGAGCGTGGAGGGAGGCAGGGGACAGAGGAGATGAAGGCGGAGGCAGTGCGCGACTAGGTGGAGATTAAGGCGAGCCGGAGGCTCCACGCGGCGAACTCAACGGTGCATGAACGCCACGCGGCGAGCGCGGTCTACCGCGGCGGCCAGCAGCGCGCACGAGCGAGCGGGAGAGGGAGAAGGCCGCGCGGGCGTGGGCCGGGCCGCAGCGCTGCTGCGGGCGCACGCGCAGGGAGAAGACCGGGCCGCTTTGGCCAGCGGACCGAAAGGGAAGCGGCGGCCTGCTACGGTAAGAGATGACATTTCCATTTTTATTTCCAATAATTTTTCAAATAAATTCAATTAACAGTTTTAAAATCCTATTTTGAGTAAGAAGATGGCTTTTTCTGAAAATGACCTAAAAATGAGAGTTGCTTAGAATTTAATTCTCTACAACTTTTATTAAGGGACCAACTTCAAATTCCCAACAGATTTTGAATTGGAGAATAAAAGCTAAATAGGGAGGGGTTTTGACCATTTTCCAATAATATTTTTAAAAGCAAATTTTGACAAAACTTTGGTTACCAAAGTTGCTCCAAAAATTATACTAACTAGTTCTAGATGATTTAAAATTATAGCCACACATGTTTTAGTAGCCTAGCAAGTATAATCAAGGTGGAGTAATTCTTAGACAATTATATGCAACAATCATGTTTCACAGAAGTGTTTTAACTAAAAATGCACTCTACTTCATATGTGATTACAAATGCAATGATGCATCATGCATATGATTTGCAATGCTAAATGCTTGTGTAACACCGGGGTGTTACACCTGCGTCCCCAGTGACCCGGCTCCCGCTCTCCCCATCAGAGACGAGGACGACGGGCGGCGACTCCGATGAGGTAGGTCGGTCCTCCTCTAGATCTGAGCGCTCCCCCTCCTCTTCCTCTAGATTTGAGACCCCCTCTAGGTCCGAGGGACGCGGCCGTGGCTAAGGTTCCGGCGAGCTCTCGGGTCCTACTCCCTCCCCTCTCTGGCGAGCTCGAAGGTGATGGGTCAGGGGCTGGAGCAGTCTGCACCTTGAATCCATCCCCTTGTTGTTTGTACGTTTTTTTGTTGTTTTCTCCGTGTTGTAATGCGATTTTTGTGTTGTTGCAACAAATGATTATTGAATGTTGCAATATGATTTTTGGGTCATTGCAATAGATGTTTTTGCAATGTTACAGTAATACTGTTTGATATGTTGCAGTATATAATTTTCGATGTTGCAAAACATAATTTTCGATGTTGTAGTACATATTTTTCCGATGTTGAAGTATATGTTTTTACGATGCTGCACTGCATATTTTTGCGATGTTGTAGCACATAATTTTCGATGTTGCAGCACATAATTTTTTGATGTTGCAATACATAATTTTTTGATGTTGCATTATATATTTTCGATGTTGCACTACATAATTTTGCGAGATTGCAGTTTTTATATTCCAATGTTGTACTACATAGTCTCTCCATATGTTTGCGATGTTGCACTTCAAGTGTTTTCGTGCTCTTGAGACAAGGAGTGCGGTGGGGGAACAGGGGCAGGAGTGCGGTGGGGGAGCAGAGGACAGGGGCGCGGTGGACGTGATTTCTATTATGTTCTATTCCGATACGGAGGCCGAGATTCTGTTCTATTACATACGCTGGGACGGCGAGTTTACGAAGGGAACAGCGTCTGGACGCACTCGCGCGCCGACGGTGCCGGACATGCAGACGCTAGAATCGCCGATACATGTATCGCCGTTTATTTTGGTGTGGAAACAGCATACCGTAATAATAACCGATCGATACAGGAGGAGCGGCGATACATGTGACGATTAAACAGGATTGTGAACGGCTGCTAGACCTGCTACGCCATGGTGCTCAACTGGTGAATGCGCCGAGATAGCTAGCCTCATGTAAACACAGAGAGTGCCTCTGTGGTGGTCAAGGCTCAAGACTTCTTCAGACTCGCAGAAGCATGCATGTAAACACAGAGGATGTACTGGTGAGTGTGTAACGCTCCAGAGTCCCATGTATTCAATAACTTAGGGGTGTTTGGTTATAGGAGTTAAAGTTTAACAAACACTATAGCACTTTCGTCTTATTTGACAAAAAGTTTTCAATCTTGGACTAATTAGCCTTAATAGATCCGTCTAGTAAATTACTCCTAATCTGTGCCGACATGCATACAATTAATCTACATTTAGTACTTCATACATTTGAAAGAACATTGATGTGATGGGAGTTAAACCTTAACTCTAAAAACCAAACAGGCCCTTGCTCCTCTCGTTGCAGAACATGCGCATGTTTACTAGCTAGGCCAGTAATAGGAAAAAAAAAGACCGTATAGGCAGACACACGGGCGAACATTGTGGTCTCCGTCCCCTACAAAGCCTGCAGCCGGTACCGTCTCTCCGATCACATCGGCAGACGCATCGGGCGTGAACCCGTCGGTCTCACACAGGAGTGTACTACGAACTTTTAAATTTGCCCATAGTAGTGCACACAGGTTTGTCGACAACAGCAGTCCTCTGTTGCGAACACAAGCAGAATGAAGGAATGCTGGTTCCACCAAATGGAGCAAGCAAATGATACTCGTATGTTTTGGGCTCCATCGAAAGAATAAGGCGATGCAAGGCTCAGTGTTTTGGGCACATTGAAAAGAAGGCAATGCAAGGCTCAGTTTAGATTCAGGTCTTGGAGGATTTTTTTTTGAATATTGGAGGCTAGGGTTTTGGTTGGTGGTGAATGGTGATTGGGCATGTTCACTTATGCCTAAAGCGGGAGGCTGTGATTGTACTTGGTGGGTGGCAGCGAGCAGCGACGGGGAGCATGGCGCGGGTGGGCGGGCGGCGGTGAGGGCGATGCGGGAAGCTTTCCCGCTCACGGCGACTGCAGTCAACATATCTAGGTGAGCGGGCATGGAGGATGCGTGCGGCATCAGCGCAGGGGGCAGTAGGAGCTTGGGGCAGAGGGCTGCAACAAGCTTTAGTTCCGGTTCCTATATACAAGATCGTTGTTCTCCTGTAACGGGGGTGTTTAGTTCATCGGTAAAAAATTTTGGGGGTGTCATATCAAATGTTTTATGGAATATCGGAATGAGTGTTTAGATACTAATAAAAAAAACTAATTAAATAACTCGCCTGAAAAGCGCGAGACGAATTTATTAAGCCTAATTAATTCGTCATTAGCATATGTTTACTGTAGCACGCCATTGTCGAATTATGGATTAATTAGGCTTAAAAAATTCGTCTCGTAAATTTATCATAATCTATGTAATTAGTTATTTTTTTATCTATATTTAATACTCCATGCATGTGTCAATGACCGAGTGAATTTTTTTTTGAGGACGTAAACACCCCAAAACTCAAGCGCAAGGCACCCCCAAGGCCGAGTGGTGGCATGGTGAGCAGGATGCAGGCGAACTAGCGCGGGCCGTTGGTGGGAAGCACCACTAGCGGGAAGCAAGGGCGATGTGCAGGCGCAAGTGGTGGCAGGGCGGCGAGCAGCTGGACGCAGGCGGACTAGCAGGGTTGTGGGTGGACGAGTGTAGTCGCATGACTCACGGTTGCAGGCGGATGAGTGTACGTAGCAGTGCGGCTGACATGATTCAAGCGGTCAACGAGTGTGAGGTGTGGCGCTGGACGCGGGTGAGCAACGACATGGGTCGTGGGACACTAACGAACGAGTTTGCGGGTGGGTTAGTGTGGCGGCGTGGCAGCACACGTTAGCAAGCAATGTACAGCTGCGGGCGCTGCAACCTATCTGTCTCCTTGTCAGGTCTATGTCTATGTCTCCACACTCTAGGAGATCATTTACTCCCTTAATTTTTTCACAAACACCCCTATATAGTGATTAAAAAAAAGTGAGAGATAACTGGATGGGCATAAACCAACGAGGTGACGCATACAATTGATGGATATATGACTGTGTAGTTATAAAAAAAACTAAGGACCCCGATCTAGCTAGGTGCTAGAGTGTGGAGACATAGATAGAGACACGAAAAAGAGACACAGAAGCTGCAACCAGCTACAGGCCCCACAAAAGTTTACGGAAGAAACCGTTGGTTTCTCCCAGCGTGGAAGTTGCAATTTCCTTGCGTTGTATGTTGTGTCAACTTGGTTTCTATGTTAAGATGATGTTTCTTCCATTTTTTCATCTATCTCTGTATTAAATATCTTGCCACATCATTATTTTAGCGGCGCGACAACCTCATTTAATTCTGTGAAACTATCCTTGTCACCCTGTCAGATCCACTCTTAGGACGTCTTCAACGGTCCAACAACGTCGCTAGCTGACGTCGTGTCTCGTCTGGTATGGGGAAAGAGAAGTCTAAGAGGATGTTTGGTTGGGAGCCACGCTCCGCCACGCCACGCTGTGGCCCGCCATCATTTAATTGGGTAGTGTTTGGTTCAGGTATTGAGTCTGGCAGCCACCGCACCGGCCCTCATGATTCTCGCCACACTCTGTGGCGATCGATTTGGCCGCCACGGTTGTGGCGCCGCCACAGTTGGCGTGGTAAAAGCTGGCTCCGAACCAAACAGCCCTTAAGAAACGATTCACTAGCGAGTGTTCCGTTCGCACGGTTCCCACGACATCTACGGTCTATGCTATCTTGGACTGACTTACACTTGTTCATACACCACCCTGTTCGCTGGATTGTTTCTGACTGATGCTGATTTGTTATGAGAGAAAAACACTGCTGAATGACTGACTGGTAAGCGCAAGCGAACAGGATGAATGCGTGTTTAGCATTTTTTTGTTTTTATTCTTCTTTGATTTCAGACGCCCTCAAAGGGAGGTCTTGGAAGACTAGTCTCATCGTAGTACCATTATAGAAGACAGAATTGGGTTCAAGATGATTGCAAATTGTGGAGCGTTCATGATCTGTGGTTGGGCAAGCTGTAGGGACAGGGAACGCTCGAACGCACTGGCAAAGTTAATTCGGTTAGGAGTCATTTGAAATTTCGACACACACCCGTTTTCCATCTCCATCTCGATTGGAGGGGATTGTCCCTCATACATACTCCAGTACACCCTCTAATCCAAAGAGGAATGGCTTATCTGAATTGGCCGCTAGTATGATAGGGGTGCAAGCTAGGGCTGATCAGGTCCAACGGCAAGTACTAGGTGAGGTGGTCCAGACAGCTCGTTCCAGCGGTATAAGAACATGGTACTGTAGTACACCCAGACAGAGATCACTCTCAAATGAAAAAGGCCCTTAGAAGGAAAAAAAAAAACACAGACATGTGCACGTGAAATTGCTAATCTACTAGTACTAGTTCCCTTTACAAAGGCTTCACAGTTCCGGTCGCCGTCACAGATGCAGCTACATCATCCACACAACCTGCTTGCTCATGTACGGACACGTACGGTGCCTCGAGCAGCAGTAGGAGGAGGTAAACTACGGCGCCAGGACGGCCATGTACACGCAGGCAGCGGTCAGGATTAGGCGCGGCGCAGAGAGGAGAGCCAGCCTGCAGCGAGAAGCAGCAGGCTTCCTCCAGTCCAGGGCCTGCCAAGCCACCGGGTTACTGTTACGTTTCAGTTACCCGATATGGATTAAACAAAAGGAAGGAGAGGTGGACTGTGGACTCGCTCCATGGTCCATGGACCAGGCCACACCACCAGGGCAGCAGCTAGCCTAGCCTGGCACTGCTCTCCAAGCTAGGCAGTAGGCACGGTACACTAGTGTACTAGTAGTACGTAGGTAGGAGTACCAGTAGTGTGGTACTGGTCTACTAGTGCACCTCTGCCACCTGCTGCTGCGGCGGCGGCGGCAGGCAGGTGCCGCTGCTGTTGCAGTGCGGGTCGGCGCTGGGCGGCGGCGGCATGCAGCTGTTGGTGTTGGTGGCGCGCAGCTCGAAGGGGCCGAGGCGGTGGTCGGCGAGGCGGGTCTTGTACATGGCGGTCTTGTACTCGGCCCACGTGAACTCCCGGTACAGGCTCTGCTCCCCGTCCCGCATCACCTGCGGCAGCGGCGCGATCCGCTGCGACGGCGCCGGCCCGCCGAAGTAGATCACGGACAGCCGTGACTGCGCCCCCTCCGGCGCCACCACCCGGTGCTTCACGCTCTTGAACCGCCCGTTCGTCAGGACCTGCGCATGCATCGCCATCGCCGGACGGAAACCGGAGGGCGGGCATGAGCGATCGAGCTGAATGAACAATGCGCCGGTGCCGCAGAGGCAGCAGCACAGAGCCAGAGAAACACGTCTGTGCATGCACAGCACTAGAGCAGGAAAAATTTTAAAAGTGACCAAAATAGTGGAGTACCTCCAGCGCGTCTCCCACGTTGACGAAGAAGGAGTCCGGGGCGGGGGGCACGGGGACCCACCTGCCGTCCCGGAGCTTGATCTGCAGGCCGGCCGTGCGGTTGGACCTGAGCACGGAGATGATCTGCGGGTCCGTGTGCTCCCCGAACCCCGTCACGCCGCAGTCCACCGGCGGCAGCAGCGGGCAGGGCGGGTAGTGGTTCACGCGCACCAGCTCGTCGCTGCCTTCCCGCCCCACCACCATCGCGCGCAGCAGGGACCGGTCCACGCCCAGGCCCTCCGCTATGAGCTCCAGCACCCGCCCGCACACCTCCCTCACCGCCGCCGTGTACTCCTCCAATGCCGCTCTGCATGCTCATGCATCCAGTCCGCTGAGTGAGTCGACCCAGGTGTGCGTGCACGGCGAAGACGAAGCAAGATCAACAGCTAGCTAGCTTACCGGAGCGAGGGCGGCAGGGAGGAGACCTTGACGGTGTTGGCGCTGACGGAGAGGAGGAGGTACTCCAGCCACCCGACGTCGCCGTTGGAGCCGATGCTCTTGCTGCCGTACCCCATGGGGCGGGCGGCGCCGGACATGTCCAGCTTCTCCTGGGCGGGCAGCGCGAAGAACGCCATCGCGCGGGCCTCCAGCGCCTCGGCGACGCGCGCCGGCACGCCGTGGTTGGTCGCCCTGAAGAAGCCCACGCTGCGGCACGCGTCGGCCACCGCCGCGGCCGCGCCCGGCGCCGACAGGTCCACGCACGGGATGGCCGCCGCTCCCGCCTGCTGGCCCGCATTGGCCCTGGGACACTGCACCAGCGGGATCTGCTCGATCGAGCTCGGCGCCGTGATCGCCACCATGGCTGCTGGTGTGATGAGCGAGCGTATGGACTCTACTCGTCTGCTTGCGTGTATGTACGTCGTGGGAGCAGGCTGAGCTCAGCTCGGCTCGTCAGCTGCAGCAGGAAGCGAAGCAGAGCAGCGGCAGGGGAGCAGCGATGCTAGTCGAGACCGAGGAGGGACTAGTAGGGAGGCGCTGCACGTCTGCTGCCCTTGTGGTGATCTTTGGTGGGGCGATGGGCCTCCAATATATAGGCGCCAGCACCAGCCGCCCAGAGGGCATCACCAGCTGTACTGACAAGAATTTGCAGCGCAGTGCAGGCATAGTATCAAGGAGTTGGGCATTTAGCTTAGCGCAACACGAGTGAGTGAGTGAGTGAGTGACACTTGGGCCTTGTTTAGATGGATTTCAAATTCCAAATTTTTACTCTCTCTCTTCGTCACATTGAATCTTTAGACACGTACATGGAGCATTAAATATAGATAAAAAAATAAATAATTACACAGTTTGGTTGTAAATCACGAGACGAATCTTTTGAGTCTAATTAGTCCATGATTGGACACTAATTGTCAAATACAAACGAAAGTGCTACAATAGCCAAATTCCAACTTTTTTTTAGCATCTAAACACCCCCTTGATCACTTGGAGGAGTATAAGAGCTGTTTGGCGCTACACTTCTCAACATGTTTTCTGCTTTAGTTAGTGATTAGTGAATGAAAGAGCTGATGCCGGAACGTTAGGCTCCAAAACAGGACGTCGCCCTGTCGCTAACTGATTTGGAGGTGATCTTTCTTAGTTGATATTTTGCCCTCCAACTTTGATTTGTGGATTTATAAGCCCAGTTCCTATCCCACGTGCGTTCACAGGATCCAAATCGAACGATTGATTAGTCCCGCAACTTTCTATTTTTGACAAAAAAAAATTCCGCAACCTTTCTTTTCTTTTTTTAAAGTTACTAAGTTATACACACAACTTTAACCCACAACTTATATTCACGACTTTGACAATATAACATTTTGTACATAAGTTGTGTTTCATAACTTTTGTGTTTTTAAGTTTTGACATAAGTTACAAATTAATTTGTTCCTTTGTGTTTAATAACTTTTGTACATAAGTCAAGTTTCATAACTTTTGTATTTCCAAGTCTATACACATAACTTTTATGCACAACTTGGACAACATAACATTTTGTGCATAAGTTGTGTTTCATAACTTTTGTTTTTCCAAGTTTTGGTATAAATTATAAGTTAATTCGTTCCTTTTGCGTTTCCAAGTTTTGGTGTAAGTTAATTTGTTTCCTTGTGTTTAATAACTTTTGTACATAAGTTGTGTTAACTTTTATACATAAGTTGTTTCCAAGTTTTGGCATAATGTATAAGTTATATGTTATAAATTAATACACATAAATTGCTACTAGAATAAAATTCTTCAAGACATATGCAAGTGGGGTCTAGTTTTGCTCGCCTCATCACTAGAACACACCAGTACAAATGGAATTAAAAATGGATACATCGTTCAGAAGTTATAATAATTCTAAATAAATTATTTTGCTTTTTTCTGACTTGCGTCTGGTGACGTCACAGCCAGTTGGAAAGGGAGCAGAGAGAGAGAGAGGTGTGGGCGCATGCAAGGAGCACGGGATGGGCGTGTTGGTGATTAGCTAGGTGCTTTGCGAAGTGTTTAAGTTAGTTACACCACGCTCATATGCGCTCGCTCTAGGCTTAGGCTTAGTTGCTAGTGAGATTTGCATACCTCTTGATCAAAGGTGCTTGCGCGCACCACATTTGTACTCGGTGGGGTTTGTAGTCTTGCGAGACCACACCATTCGCATTTGTGGTGTGGTGTGGCCGCCACCATATACCAAAAGGAACAAGGCTCGCAACATTTCGGCTTGAAGCTTGATAGTAAAGACGTTGTGGAGCGGTCCAGGAGATGCTTGCCAGAAGGCTCATCGGATACCCACTTACGTGTGGGAAAGGCCCGAGGCTATCCACGGAGTTACCCAACCTGGAGCTTGGCCCTTGCGAGGGGCTCCAACGAGGCTTGGTGGAAGCTTCAGCGATTCTCGATACCTCGGTAAAAATACCAGAGTCGTCAACGAAAGTTTGCATCTCTACCTCATCTTTGGCTTCCGCATTTAGACCTTGTTTAGTTCCATTTGCCATGGCAAAATATTAGCCCCTAAACTTTTGCTGCTAAAGTTTAGTCTTGCTTGAGGTGTTCAGATCCATGGCAAAAGTTTAGGCTAAAAGTGCAAAATGAGGTGTCCTTCACACCCCCAATGCTTTTAGCCCAATTTTGCACCTCTTGAGGTGCAAATGGCAAAACTTTAGCCCCCCTTTTGCTCCACCTGTTTAGATTCATTTGCCCAAAACATGGGCTAAAAGTGCTAGCCAAAAGTTTTGTCAAAGGAAACAAACAAGGCCTTATATTGCAATCTTGGTTATGTGCTTTACCTTTCCTAGCATAGTTGATAGACTATTTGATAGGCTAGTTGGTAGGATTGAAACCTAGGTTGCATAACTCTTTTGCGATAGAGATAGCAACATGCCTTACAAAACCATAGTTGCACATTTAGATAGTTTACTTAATTGCATAGGTTTTTGCTAATGTTAGAAAAATATGTAAGTAGTTTAAAAGTAGGTTTTAAGGTGCCTAATTCACTCCACTCTTAGGCGTCACGGTTCTTACACACTTATCAATCGAAACTCAATAATAGACACAATTTACCGGGTGATGCTTTGATCAATAATGTCTAGGAATATGGTATCTCAATGAAAACAACTATTTATGAAACCACTTTTCATGGTGAATCTAGCAACATCCATCATTCACTGTCAGTGGAATTTTTCACAGCTTAATGGACAAATCTAGAAAATTTTGATTGGAAGGATTTAAAAATATTGTATGTTCTAAATTGAACCAAAAGGAGCAGGACTCAAGTTGGGATGGTTGTGGTAGATCAAACCAGAAAGGAGAGTGATGCTAAATCCAAGACAATGTGATGACCTCATTGCCTTATGAGCTCGTCAGAGCTTGCAACAGAGGAGAGGAATCGTGGCTCACTAGAGTAACAGGAGGGAAGATGAGGAAGGGATCGTGGTAGGAAAAGGAAAAGTCAAGTTGTAGCGCTCGAAATTTTATTAGGTGCAAGTTTGATGCAACAATCAAGAGGAGGGGAAAAAGTCTGAGTGAGATATAGCATCACTTTTTAACAATCCTTCTAAAAAGTATGAATGACCTATTTTTAATGTATAAGTACATGAAAATAAGCTGATTTTAAACACTTAAAATGAGTTGAAATCATCCTAGACCTTTGGGTCATAGCAAGCTAGGAAAAAAATTGAGTGGGGGACGGTCCCATGGAGCAACCATGGACACCCCACCATAGATTTGCGACATGTGTCCATGTGCATGCATATGACGCATTTGTGAAATACAATTTTTCTTTTTAATTATTCCTCCTAAGTTTAAGCAACAGTTTCATTTGTTGGATGAACACGTGTCAAAGTTTTATGGTGGGTGCCCACGGTTGCTCCATAGGGACGTCTCCACCTAATTTTTCCCCCAAACCATAACAAGTTGGGCTTTCATCCAAGTGCCTAGTAGGATGGAGTCCAAAAAGTAAATTTCATGTTCATTGAGATAGACTAATAATTAACGCCGGGTATGAATTATGGATCTTCCTAAAAAAAATAATTCCAAATCTTCCAAAAAAAAGAAAAGAAAAAGAGACATAGAATAGCAGTAATAATTAACTAGTATTGTATTCTTATTAAATTGCAAAGAAGATGTTAAGAGCATCGAAGAACAAAGATCTTCTAACTACTCTCCGTCCCTTATTTAACCGCCATTCTCACTTCCAAAAAATAACTTTGACTAAACTGATATAAAAATATTAATATTTATGGTACATAATTAATATTATTAGATATATTAAATCTATTTTTATAATAAATTTATATGAAGATATAAATGTTACTAATGTGTTCTACACATTTAGTCAAATTACGACACGCAACCCAACAACACATGGAGTATATTCCATTTCATAGCGCAAACGTAGCAACTTGATGGCACCAACAAACTTCCCCAAACCTGCGCCCTGTTCGTTTGGACTTATCAGCACAATCAGCAGCCATCCAGCAGTGTTTTTCTCTCACAACAAACCAGCAAACAGTACTTTCAACACAATAAACCAGCGAAACGATCAGGCTGCTGGTGGCTCATCATCGTCGCACGTGGTGGTAGAGTACAAGCACGAATTGAATCTGACACAAGTACAGCACCAGCAAACATTGCATTTTGGACTCATACATGTAACAGCCTTGGTGTGATAGTAACTAAAAACCTGCCATGTCATCTTTTGCACTGCAAATCATCTATGATTAGGTTAACTATGTTATGCATCAACTAAAATGAGTTTACCTTCTTAGGTGGGATGTATTCCTAGTTGTGTGACTCGAATCCGAAAATCCTAATTTCGAATGTCACCGCAAATACTTAGTTTATGCCCTGCGTAATTTGAGGTGTATGACTGTGTTATACACTAGTGCCAAGTGTAGGGTATGAGCTCAAGTTCAACTTATAAAATAAAGCTTCTTTGATTTAGAATTTGGAATCCAAAACTTGTTGCAAGTTTTTCGATTCGAATTCAAATTTGAGGAATTATTAAAAGAATTTCCAAAGTCAAACTGGTCAACCTAGAGTGACATTTGGTCAAACATGTGATGCTTGACTCAATAATGCCCTAGGGTGATGGTGTGATCACTAAATAAACACCAATTAATAGAGTATCAAGTTTCAATTTGAAATCTTTCTGAAAACCCTAAAAAGCAAAACCCTAATTCTAGCCCTTTTTGAATAAATCAAAATCTAAGCAAAATTTGAGAAAAAGTGTAAAACCAAGTTTGTAGATATTTTTCAAGGGCTACAAGTTTGGTGTTTTGAGTTTTCAAAGTTTCAGTGTAAAATTTGGAGTAATTTTGAAAAGATTCAAATCTCAAATTTGACCCCTTTTCATCTCCCCTATCCATTTTCAAAATAGAGGCAGAATTTGAAAATATTTTGAATAGCAATGTTGTAGGTATTACCTAGATGTACAACTTTGGTATTTTAAGTTTTTGAAGTTTTAATATAAAATTCAAAGTAATTTTGAATTTACAGAATTCCAGAAAATGTCCCCTTTTAAATTCAAATTCAAATTTCAAAATCTAGGCCGAATTGGAAAATGTTTATATTGAGAAAGTTGTAGAACTTTGAAAATCGAACAACTTTTGTATTTTCAAATTTTCAACTTCTATAGAAAATTTGAGAGTAATTTAAAAAATTTTGCCAGTGGTATTTCAGTAATTATTTTGAAATCACCGCCAACCGCAGGGCGCCACCTCCCGCCGACGCCGGTGAGCTTCGAACGCCTTCCAGGCGCGCCTTCGACCGCTAGCTCGGGCTTCAGCGAGTTCGCGACAAGCCACACGTCGTCTTGAGGCCGTTTTCATCGCCCTTTATATACTGAACACCGCCGTCGTCGTGTTCTTTTCCTCAGTTTCTGCCGCCACCGCAACTCCACAGCTCGCCGTCGCCTCCGTTGAGCCACCTCCGGCCACGCAAACCGCTCCACCGCAACTGCCTCGCTCCCGCGCATCTCCTCGGCCACTCGAATCCACCTCTACTGCCCGAAGCACCCGCGTAGCCGTCGTCTTCCCCGCGTCCGGTCGGAGCACCACCACCACCGCCCTCACGTGGCTAGGCCTCTCCGGTCTACCTCCGTCCTCACCGAGAGCACCTTTGTGATCGCGGTGAGCTCCTGAACGCTTTTCTCGTGTTAATTTAATCGTTACTTCACCGGTGGCACGTTTTTGCGGCCAACCGTCGACTTCGGTCCGCCATCATCGTCGGTGAGGGGTCGCCGGAGCTCGAGCTTAGCTGTTGAATGGCGTAGTGGGTTCGCGGGGTGGAGTAGGCCATGTTGGTCGGGTTGATTGGGTCACCGAGGCTGTGGTCGCCGGCCGGCCACCATGCCACCGCGATGAGGGAGGAGAGCGAGAGGAGGGGGATGACACACGGGGCCAACGTGTCAGCGACAGAGAGAGAGCGGGAGGGCGCGAGCAGGCCGGCATGGTTGCTGGGCCGGGCTGAAGGAGCAGGCCGCGCATGTGAGCGCACGAGGGAGAGCGCGGGCGCACTGTCAGGCCGCGCTGCTGGGCCGAGCCGAGGGAGAAGAGGAGAAGCAGCCCATGTGCTGGTTTTTTGTTTTCCTATTTCCAAAATTGTGAATAGTATCCAGTTTTAATTATTTTATTGTAAATTATTTAGGGTTCCAAAATTAGTGAAAATTTTTATGTAACCTCTATGTACCTTGTACTATTTAAGAAAAAATATTAAATACAAATTTTGTTTACTTTTTGTAAGTTAATTAATTAGCTCATTTATTTGTTAAATGACTTTTCCATAATTTACCTAGGCTTATTTAATTGTCCAAAAATCATGAAAATTGTTTTACCACTTAATTATGATATAAGCTTCCTAAAATAAAAATTTTAGCTTAATTAGACTAAGTTGATTTTATTCTTAATTTATGCTTTATTAATTAGTTAATCAATTAATTGGGCTTAATGATTAGGTTTGTTTGACTTTATGATTGAGTGTTGACTTTAGGTCATTAACCCTTAATGAACTTTAGCATTCATAATTGATTATTTAAGCTCTCTTAATTATGTTGTTAAGGCTTAATTAATGTTATTTCATGTCTTTAACGAATTCTTAAATTAAGTCGTTAACGTAATCAAACCCTAGGTTAGGGTTAGGTTAGAAGCTTTTGTTGTTCAACTGTACCACGAAGGAAAGTTGTACTCACGTTGTTAACTTTGTAATGCATCCATCGAGCATCATGTTTATTACTTCATCGTCTTAAGCATACGCTATCGTCACGTGTAGTCCCCGTGAACAAGGAGGTTACCGAAGTCGAATCCGTTCCCGAAGAAGAGCCAAAGTTCGTGGAAGTGGGGTTTAACATCTGCGGTACTGATCTAGAGCCCAAGTTTTCTATCGACCAAGGCAAGCCCCGGTTACACTTAACCATTCCTTGCATTTTCAAAAGTTTTACTTCACTTATATTACTGCTTTATTGCACTAAGTGATAGGAGTTGAGTGATAACCTAATTACTGCATTACCATCCTTGATACTTTGATATCATCCTTGATACTGTTTTTATTTGAAAATACTTAGTATGCTTAGCCATGCTTAATGAGAAAACTTTAAAAATGTTAAGCAAAGTTTGAAGGGTTGTTGGACAACCGCTTAATGAATAATGATGGTGATAATCTGAGACCGGTCGGTGGACTTGCATCGGGAAAGGAGTCTCCATGTAGTGTCTCTGACTGAGTCAGTTAAGGACCATACCATTGTTTGAATTGTGTGCGTCGAGACTTTGCAACTGATCACATGCTCCAGTAAGCCTAAGACCTCGGTAATGTCAACCTGTGAACGGCCAACCGCGCACTAGGAGTAGAGAGATGGTGAGAGTAGTGTGTACCCTCGTAGCTAATGGCTAGATTGGAGGTGTACTGTACTCTCAGGTTGTAAGGTCCTAGATGGCTAGAGGGGGGGGTGAATAGCCTATAAAAATTCTACAATCACCACTAAGCAAACTTGTTAGAATAACAAACGGCGTAAAGCGAGTTTTGCTTAGCCAAAGGTTGTGATGCAAGCCTCCTATCCACAAGTCTAGTAGATTATGATCTCTAGTTCACACAAGTGCTATGTCACTAAATTTACACTAGAGAACAAGCTAACAACACTACTAGCCAAGCTACTACTAGAGCAACACAAGATAATCTAGTAAAGATAAGTGCAAGAGATAGGATTGTGAATCTTATACCGACGGTGGAGTGAAGATGTTGCCAATCACCAAGATGATATACAATCAATTAATATTGACAACAACACAATATGTAGACCAATCACCGGGAGACAAGAGACACAATATTTTTGTTCACCCGGTGTTCACTTGTGCACCGACAAGCTACGTCACCGGTTGTGTCGACCAACACTTAGATGGTTCCTCGGTGTGACCCTCAAGTCACTTGCCCCTCAAGGCACGCCCCGCAAGGCACCGCAAGACTCCACTCTCAAGTGAGGTAACTCAATGACACGCGCAATGTAATAGAGTTGCTTTTGGCGTCCCGCCGAGGAAAGCACAAGAACCTCTTACAAACAACCGGAGGTGGCCAAGAACAATCACCTTCTCTTGCCAACGCCTCCAACAATCTCCAAGCCGGCTAGGAGCGGTACTCTCCAAGAGTAACAAGAAATCCACCGGCTAAACCACCCACAAGTGCCACTAGATGCCCTCAAGCTATGCAATGCACTTTGGGATCACTCAATCTCACTTTTGATTTGCAATCAAGCAAGGGAGATGAGTGGGAGGAGTTGTTCTAGCTCAAAGGATGCACAAGTATGTTAGAAATGGCAAGAGACCTCCCCAAGGGCCGGCCAACGAGTATTTATAAGCAACCCATCCAAATAGAGCCGTTACAACTCCACTCACGATTTTCGCGGGACCACCGGACGCACCGGTGGTAACTGACCGGACGCGCTCAACCGCGTCCGGTGCCCCTGCGACGTCCACGTGTTCACCGAATTCAAATTCGTCCGTTAGATCCACCAACGGTCACTGTGCGCCAACGGTCAAACGACCCACCGGACGCGCTGTTGCGAACCACCGGACGCGCCGGTGCGCACAGTACCCGCGCCCGCGAAGACAAGACCGGACGCGCTCCTCGCAACCACCGGACGCCACAGTAACCGCGTCCGGTGCGAGTCCAGTAAGCACCCTGGACCACCGGACGCGTCCGATGGTGTGACACCGGACGCGCACCGCGTCCGACGTCCTCGTTTCCCTCAGGGCGCAAGACCGGACGCGCCGGTCCCGTGGGTCACCGGACGCGCCGGTGCCAAACCCTAGCTCGCGCGCCTGACGCCCGTGCTGCACTGACCGGACGCGCCGGTCGAAACAGACCGCGTCCGGTGCAGCGTCCGGTGCAGCGTCCGGTGCTTCGACCGGTCACCTCTGTGACCGCGTTCGCCTCCGTTTCTTTTCCGACTTCCGGCGCAATGGAAAATAGGCATTTCATTTCCCCGAAATCGCCTGAATCCCGCGCTCGCACGCTCGGCGGGAGGGAGAGAGGAACCCAAACCTCTCTATACCCGCAAACCACAGCGCGACCAACGCCACCTTTGCAAATGTGCCAACACCATCAAGTGTACATCTCCATGTGCTTGTGTGTTAGCATTTTCTCAATCATTTTCAAAGGTTTTCCAATTAGCTCACTAGGCCCTACATGCAATGCACTTCATGAATTCACCTAGTGGCACCCGTGCATCGAATAACCGATAAGACTTCCCCTCTTAATAGTTCGGCTATCGATCCTAAACCACTCACACCCTCTATGGTGTCTTGAGTGTAAAACAAAATGGCCCTATGGTTATACCTTTGCCTTGAGCCCCTTTTGTTTCTCCAAATGATATGATCCACTTCATATCATCACATGACCGTCTCGATCCATCGACCTTGACTTCACTTGCTCTTCACCGTTGCATCGGTCCGTCGGCGCCAAGTCTCGCTCAAGCTTCACCATCGCATGGTCCCTCGCTTCGAAGCCTCGACTTGCCCTTCACCTTCACAACCGGTCCATCGAGCCAAGCCTCATCTTGGTCTTCATCATCTTGGTCACATGAGTCAATGTCATGTCTCATATGCAATGACCACCTTTATCTAAATCATCCACTTAGATACAAAGGTTAGTCCTAGGTTTCATCAATTAGCCAAAACCAAACTAGGGACTTTCAATCTCCCCCTTTTTGGTAATTGATGACAACCCTCACAAAGATGATTTTGATAATAAAAGTTTTGAACTTGTCATACTTGTCCAATCATTTTGCTCATAAGTAAAGTTTGGACAATTATCACAAGCTCGGTTTTGGTAGCATTAGCTCCCCCTACATATGTGCATAGAGTTTGGATTGAAAGCTTTTGCACATATGCATGGATAGAAGTGTTGGGAGAGTAATTCTACCAAAATGATGCTAAGGTGTAAGAAATGGACCTTTGAAGCGTGATACCAATCGGAGTTGCCTTTTACACCATCCTTAGCATCATGAAGTAACTAGACATCCATCAAAACTCAAGAACCCCGTGAGATCAACATTATATGTAAAGGTTCTTGGACCACTTGTAAAAACAACCTTTAGGCAAGTCTAGATACCACATGTAAAACTAATCCTATGCATGCTAGTAGATCATTTCATCATCCAAGTTCTATACTAGCATTGCACCACACAAGCATGTATATTGAATTTAAATACATGCGCAATGAGCAAGTCATATGAGAATGCACAAACAAATGCAACAACTTTGTTTATGAGCTTGCTCCCCCTACTTGTGTGCATCAATAAATTTATTTACCCCTTTATCATGTTGAATCATCTTTTTCTCTCCCCCTTTGTCAACAACTTACCCAAAAATGGGATCAAATTGTGGAGAGAAGAAAAATGTTTGATGGAGTAGGTTAAAATTTATCAAATTTGGTTTAACCTAGAACACTTGCCAAAGATATTTAATTCGATTTGAACCAAAAACAAGCTTCTTCACACCTCCTAATAAGGGTTATCTTGCCTATGTTGAATTAAACACTTATAGCAAATCTTCTAGTTTCAACACTAGGTTTGCAAGCTCACAATCATGTCATATGCCACCACTAGATCAAAACAAACATAGAGGCAATAGTGGTAACATATATCCATCAAATTCATTTGATTTATCATGAATGCTCATGCATACCACTTATTATGTCTACATGCTCTAGCAAGTCCTTAGCATAGGATGAATGACATGTCAATCAACTTTACCTTGCAATGTCGAAGGAGAGGCATGTCAATAAGTGAGTGGGGTGCATTCAACTCATGTTTGAGAAATCAAGAATGTTCAATTCATTCCTTAGCTTGCAAAACCTCTTTTCATCAAGTGGCTTAGTGAGAATATCGGCAAGTTGATCATCGGTGCCAACACTTTCAATGGCAATATCTCCCTTTTGTTGATGATCTCTAATGAAATGATGTCTTATGTCAATATGCTTTGTTCTTCCATGTTGAATCGGGTTTTGTATCATCTTGATTGCACTCTCATTATCACATAGCAACGGCACATTCTTGAAATTGAGGCCATAATCCTTCAAAGTTGATGTCATCCATAGCAATTGTGCACAACAACTCCCCGCACTCACATATTCGGCTTCGGCGGTAGAGATTGCCACACTATTTTGTTTCTTTGAGGACCATGACACAAGTGATCTTCCAAGTAATTGACATGTGCCACTTGTGCTCTTTCTATTGATCTTGCAACCCCCGTAGTCGGAGTCCGAATATCCAATCAATTCAAACTTTGACCCCTTAGGATACCATAGTCCAACATTTCTTGTTTGCTTCAAGTATCTCAATATTCTCTTTGCGGCCGTGAGATGACTCTCTCTAGGTGAGGCTTGATATCTAGCACACATGCAAACACTAAACATGACATCCGGCCTTGATGCGGTGACATAGAGTAGACTTCCAATCAAAGACCGATATTCCTTTTGATTCACCATATTGCCATCAAGATCACTATCCAAATTGCCACTTGTACCCATTGGAGTTGAAATTGGTTTTGCATCTTGCATTGCAAACTTCTTCAACATGTCCCTTATGTATTTACCTTGACTCACAAATGTCCCATTCTTCAATTGCTTGACTTGGAGACCAAGGAAGTAGCTAAGTTCACCAATCATAGACATTTCAAACTCTTTGGCCATCATATCACCAAATTCTTCACAATAGGCTTGATTGGTTGATCCAAAGATGATGTCATCAACATATATTTGCACTATGAATAGATCATTTCCAATCTTCTTGGTGAATAGAGTTGTATCAACCTTCCCCATCTTGAATCCCTTAGAGAGAAGGAAATCCCTTAGCCTCTCATACCATGCTCTAGGTGCTTGCTTTAAGCCATATAAAGCCTTCTTCAACTTGTACACATGGTTGGGTTTCTTGTCATCTTCAAATCCGGGCGGTTGCTCAACAAATACTAACTCATTGATGATCCCATTGAGAAATGCACTTTTGACATCCATTTGATATAGTTTGATGTTGTGTGCACAAGCATAAGCCAATAGAATCCTTATTGCCTCCAATCTTGCCACGGGAGCATATGTCTCATCATAGTCAAGACCTTCAACTTGAGTGTAACCTTGTGCAACTAGTCTTGCTTTGTTTCTCACTACAATGCCATCTTGATCTTGCTTGTTTTTGAACACCCACTTGGTTCCAATCACATTGTAGTTATTTGGCCTTTCTACCAACTCCCAAACATCATTTCTTGTGAAATTATTAAGTTCTTCTTGCATAGCCATGATCCAATCGGCATCCCTCAAGGCTTCTTCTATCTTCTTTGGTTCTAAGGTTGACACAAATGATGCATGCTCACAAAACATTGTCAATCTTGATTTTGTTTGCACACCACTTTTAATATCACCAATAACATTATCAATGGGGTGATCTCTTGCAACATGTTGTGGTTGGAGTACTTGCACTTGATTTCTTGAGCTTGGTTGATCACTTGATGTATCTTGATGAGATGAACTAGCACCTTGTACTTGCACTTGAGAGTCACTAACTAGCTTGAATGGTGAATTGAGTACTTGATCTTTATCATCATCTTGAATATCAATAACTTGCTTTGCTCTAATGTCCCCAATGTCCATGTTCTTCATTGCTTCCACCAATAGAGTTCCACTAACATCATCTAGATTCTCTTCTTCATCTTGTGACCCATTGGTTTCATCAAATTGCACATCATGGACTTCTTCTAGAATGCCACTTGAGTTGTTCCAAACTCTATAAGCTTTGCTTGTAGTTGAATAACCAAGTAGGAACCCCTCATCACATCTCTTGTCAAACTTCCCCAATCTAGTGCCCTTCTTCAAGATATAGCATTTGCAACCAAACACTCTAAAGTAAGAAATATTGGGCTTTCTTCCATGAAGTAACTCATATGGGGTCTTCTCTAGCAATGGATGACAATATAGTCTATTGATGTAGTAGCAAGCGGTATTGATTGCTTCATCCCAAAATGATTGACTCACATTGTACTCATGAAGCATTGATCTAGCCATATCAAGCAATGTTCTATTCTTCCTCTCAACTAGGCCATTTGATTGTGGAGTGTACTTGGCCGAGAATTGATGTCCAACACCATAATGATCACAAAGTTCTTCAATTCTTGTATTCTTGAACTCACTTCCATTGTCACTTCTCACTTTCTTGATTCTAATCTCAAACTCATTGTGAACTCTAGTGAGAAATGTCTTGAAGGTGTCAAACACTTCACTTTTGTCACTAAGAAAGAATACCCATGTGAATCTTGTGAAGTCATCCACTATGACAAAGCCATACTTGTTGCCGCCTATGCTTGTATATGTTGTTGGTCCAAATAGATCCATGTGCATCAATTCAAATGCTTTGCATGTGCTCATTGTACTCTTCTTTGGATGTGAGCTTCCAACTTGCTTTCCGGCTTGACATGCACTACAAAGCTTATTCTTCTCAAATTCAACATCTTTCAAACCATTGACAAGATTGTGAGTTGTAAGCTTCTTCAATTGTTTCATGCCAACATGACCAAGCCTTCTATGCCAAAGCCAACCCATGCTTGATTTGGAGACTAAGCAAGTTGTCAAAGAAGTTTCTCTAGCATTGAAGTCAACTAGGTAGAGATTCTCATATCTAAAGCCCTTGAATGCCACATTTGAACCATCCACACTAATAACTTCCACATCATCAACCCCGAAGATGCATTTGTAGCCTAGATCACATATTTGTGCCACGGATAGAAGATTGAAATCCAAACTTTCAACTAGCAACACATTTGAGATACTCATGTCATTTGATATTGCAATCTTGCCCAAGCCAATAACTTTGCCTTTCTTGTTATTGCCAAATGTGATAGAATCAACACCACTATCTTTGTCATTGAACGAATCAAACATTCTTGATGTACCGGTCATGTGTTGAGTGCACCCACTATCAATAATCCAATGCCTTCCTCCGGCTTTGTAATTGACCTACAAGTAAATCAATGAAGCTTAGGTACCCATTTTTGCTTGGGTCCTTGTAGGTTAGTAACTAAGCTCTTTGGTACCCAAATAGCCTTCTTCTTTGGGCCAACAATGGGTGTACCAATAAACTTAGCTTGCACACCCTTCACACCTTTGGTAAGCACATAGCAAGAATCAAAAGGTATAGCATTAACAAATTTCTTGCTTTGGTTCTTTTTATTGCAATTATGCTCTAGGTGCCCAACTTGCTTACATCTATTGCAAAACCGACCATTGCCCTTCACAAAGCTAGGCTTTGGAGTTGCAAAGGCCGACTTGCCTTTCTTGGGGGTGTAGCCCAATCCCTCTTTGTTAAGAGAGAACCTTTGGCTACCCAAGCACTTAAGCAAGCGGGCCTCACCACCATAGACCTTGCCTAGGGCGTGAGTGAGCTCATCCACCTTTCTCTTGAGAGTCTCATTCTCAACCATTAGTGAGGCATCACAAGTGAAACTATCACTAGTAGTGGAGGTAGAGTTAGTGGTGGTGGATGAAGAGCTACAAGAAGGGTTAGTATTTGACATGATGATAGGTTCATTAAAGGATTCATCAATTATATCACATGTAACACCTATATCACATGATACAACAACCTCTTTCTTTGCTTGTTGCTCAAGTAGCAATGAGTGAGCTTTTTCAAGCTTGGAATGAGCCTTATCAAGATCCTCATGGTCTTCCACTAGACTCTCATGAGTGGTCTTAAGCTCACCAAGAACTTTCTCAAGTATTCCTACTTTCATTGAAAGCTTCTTGCACTCCTTGTTCTTGGCAATAGCTATGTCTCTAGTTTGTTGCAACAAGTCATATAGTTGTTCTTTAGTTGGTTCATCATCATCATCATTTTTATTATCATATTTATCATTATTACTATCATGAACATATTCCATTTCACTTTCATCATCACTCTCATCATATAATACCTTAGCTTCTTTGGCCATGAAGCACGAAGAGGATGAATCAAATAGTGAAGGCTTCTTGTTGATAGCAATGGAAGCAAAAGCCTTGTTGGATGATTCTTCTTCTTCATCATCATCATCACTTTCCCAAGTGGCCATATAGACTCCATTCTTGCCTTTCTTGAATGTTATCTTGGCTTCTTTCTTTTTCTTCTCAAACTTGCCCCTCTTGTTGTTTTTCTTCTTGTCATAGGGACAATCGACTTGAAGATGTTCGGTGCTATCACAATTGAAGCACTTCCTTTGTTGCTCATTGCTCTTGAAATTGTCATTTCTCTTTTTGAACCCTCTTCTCTTAATGAACATGTGACCCATTTTCTTGACTACAAAAGCAAATGCCTCATCATCAATTTCATAATCTTCATCTTCATCATTGTCTTCTTCTTCTTCAATGATGGTAGCTTTGCCTTTGGAGGAGGTGGCCTTGAATGCCACGATCTTCTTCTTCTTTTCATCTTCCACCTTCTCCTTGTCATCAACATCTTGATCATATTTGTCATAGGTTAATACTTCACCAAGCAAATCATTAGGCTTCATTGCTTCAAGCCCATCTCTTTGCAACATCATGATCAACATCTTGAATCTTCTAGGTAAGCTCAATAAGAACTTGTGACAAAAATCTTGATCTTGAGTCTTGTGCCCTAAGCTCTTGAGATCATTGACTATCACTTGCAATCTATGAAACATTTCAATGATTGTTTCATCATCCTTTTTCTTGAAGTTCTCAAACTCACTCTTGAGCCCATATAGCTTGGCACTCTTCACAACCTTAGTGCCTTCATATGTCTCACTCAACCTTGTCCATACTTCACTAGCCAATTCCAAATCTTTGATGCCCTCAAACACTTTTGTGTCAATACCATTATAGAGTGTATTGAGAGCCATTCTATTGCATGTTCTATTTGCTCTATCTTCATCGGTGAGATGATTAGGATCAATGATAGCAAAATCATTCTCGGTGACTTGCAATACTCTCTCATGAATAGAACCAAGGTACATTGTCATCTTTCTCTTCCAATGAGCAAAAGAACTAACACCATCAAAGAACGGTGGCTTGCCCCCAACATGATTGAACACAATTTGAGCCATTTTTCACACCGAAGGATGTTAAGCCTTGATTAAAACGGTGACCACGGCTCCGATACCACTTGTAAGGTCCTAGATGGCTAGAGGGGGGGTGAATAGCCTATAAAAATTCTACAATCACCACTAAGCAAACTTGTTAGAATAACAAACGGCGTAAAGCGAGTTTTGCTTAGCCAAAGGTTGTGATGCAAGCCTCCTATCCACAAGTCTAGTAGATTATGATCTCTAGTTCACACAAGTGCTATGTCACTAAATTTACACTAGAGAACAAGCTAACAACACTACTAGCCAAGCTACTACTAGAGCAACACAAGATAATCTAGTAAAGATAAGTGCAAGAGATAGGATTGTGAATCTTATACCGACGGTGGAGTGAAGATGTTGCCAATCACCAAGATGATATACAATCAATTAATATTGACAACAACACAATATGTAGACCAATCACCGGGAGACAAGAGACACAATATTTTTGTTCACCCGGTGTTCACTTGTGCACCGACAAGCTACGTCACCGGTTGTGTCGACCAACACTTAGATGGTTCCTCGGTGTGACCCTCAAGTCACTTGCCCCTCAAGGCACGCCCCGCAAGGCACCGCAAGACTCCACTCTCAAGTGAGGTAACTCAATGACACGCGCAATGTAATAGAGTTGCTTTTGGCGTCCCGCCGAGGAAAGCACAAGAACCTCTTACAAACAACCGGAGGTGGCCAAGAACAATCACCTTCTCTTGCCAACGCCTCCAACAATCTCCAAGCCGGCTAGGAGCGGTACTCTCCAAGAGTAACAAGAAATCCACCGGCTAAACCACCCACAAGTGCCACTAGATGCCCTCAAGCTATGCAATGCACTTTGGGATCACTCAATCTCACTTTTGATTTGCAATCAAGCAAGGGAGATGAGTGGGAGGAGTTGTTCTAGCTCAAAGGATGCACAAGTATGTTAGAAATGGCAAGAGACCTCCCCAAGGGCCGGCCAACGAGTATTTATAAGCAACCCATCCAAATAGAGCCGTTACAACTCCACTCACGATTTTCGCGGGACCACCGGACGCACCGGTGGTAACTGACCGGACGCGCTCAACCGCGTCCGGTGCCCCTGCGACGTCCACGTGTTCACCGAATTCAAATTCGTCCGTTAGATCCACCAACGGTCACTGTGCGCCAACGGTCAAACGACCCACCGGACGCGCTGTTGCGAACCACCGGACGCGCCGGTGCGCACAGTACCCGCGCCCGCGAAGACAAGACCGGACACGCTCCTCGCAACCACCGGACGCCACAGTAACCGCGTCCGGTGCGAGTCCAGTAAGCACCCTGGACCACCGGACGCGTCCGATGGTGTGACACCGGACGCGCACCGCGTCCGACGTCCTCGTTTCCCTCAGGGCGCAAGACCGGACGCGCCGGTCCCGTGGGTCACCGGACGCGCCGGTGCCAAACCCTAGCTCGCGCGCCTGACGCCCGTGCTGCACTGACCGGACGCGCCGGTCGAAACAGACCGCGTCCGGTGCAGCGTCCGGTGCAGCGTCCGGTGCTTCGACCGGTCACCTCTGTGACCGCGTTCGCCTCCGTTTCTTTTCCGACTTCCGGCGCAATGGAAAATAGGCATTTCATTTCCCCGAAATCGCCTGAATCCCGCGCTCGCACGCTCGGCGGGAGGGAGAGAGGAACCCAAACCTCTCTATACCCGCAAACCACAGCGCGACCAACGCCACCTTTGCAAATGTGCCAACACCATCAAGTGTACATCTCCATGTGCTTGTGTGTTAGCATTTTCTCAATCATTTTCAAAGGTTTTCCAATTAGCTCACTAGGCCCTACATGCAATGCACTTCATGAATTCACCTAGTGGCACCCGTGCATCGAATAACCGATAAGACTTCCCCTCTTAATAGTTCGGCTATCGATCCTAAACCACTCACACCCTCTATGGTGTCTTGAGTGTAAAACAAAATGGCCCTATGGTTATACCTTTGCCTTGAGCCCCTTTTGTTTCTCCAAATGATATGATCCACTTCATATCATCACATGACCGTCTCGATCCATCGACCTTGACTTCACTTGCTCTTCACCGTTGCATCGGTCCGTCGGCGCCAAGTCTCGCTCAAGCTTCACCATCGCATGGTCCCTCGCTTCGAAGCCTCGACTTGCCCTTCACCTTCACAACCGGTCCATCGAGCCAAGCCTCATCTTGGTCTTCATCATCTTGGTCACATGAGTCAATGTCATGTCTCATATGCAATGACCACCTTTATCTAAATCATCCACTTAGATACAAAGGTTAGTCCTAGGTTTCATCAATTAGCCAAAACCAAACTAGGGACTTTCACAGGTGGTGCTGGACCCGGTCATGCGTTGGAGGATCCGAGTGAAGGTTGATATATGTCGATTAGAGTCCTACATATGTCGTGTGGTTAGAGATCCCCAGCTGGGTTTAATCAATTCGAATCGTTGCTGCTCCTTGGTTAAGGAGACTCGATTCTCTGTTTAACATCATAGTTAAGAAATGGAACTTTGGTGGAGAATCAGAAAGATATTGAATGAGTTATATGATTTAGATTAGGATCACTTACCTTCTGTTGATAAATAATACTGAAATAAAACCTTGATCTTAAGGATCCACTATTAGTGGCTTTTATGCAAAAAAACTTTGATTCTTGCTGGAACCTCCCCTTGATTCCCCTGAGCCTGCATTCCTGAGTCATTTCACCTGGTTTTGTCGGTTAAGTCTTGTTGAATACTTTCGTACTCAGGGTTTGTTAAACCCCTATTGCAGGTGCGTCTCATGAGCAGGTGTGTTTTGGACCCTGTTGCATGATAGTCTTTGCGGTGAGCGACGACGAGTAAGATGTTTGGCTCTTGGGCAGAGCGTCGCGTTTTGGTGTTGTAATAATGTTAATAATGCTACTCCACTACTATGGTTGTAACACTAAATCTAAGTTTTGTAAGTTTGGAACAACGGGTTTGTAAACTTATGTTATGTAAGACTTCCGCTTTTGTACTCTGATGTAATTTATTATATAAACTGTTGTAATACTGTAATGCCTCTGAAATGTGATCCTACTCGAAAGATCATGGATGAGTCCCGAGGACACCCGACAGACTTCTTAAGTTCTATGGTACACATGTACAGTGTTAGAGGTCTTTAAGATGATAACCAGTACATGTGAGCCACATTAATTAGGAGGATCTGCCACAACTGGTATCAGAGCGATCATTGTCAGGGCTATTGTAGTATAACATTTCAAAACTTCAAAACGATTTGGGTCAAATGAATTTAACTGGTTATTTTGGTCCAAATTGCTTATTACCTATCTTTATTCATCTTATAGATCTTTAGTCATATTTAAAGACTTTTGGTGGAATAGCATATTAAAATTGCCCTATGTATAAAGTTTTATGTTTTATTACTCTTGTGCATTTAAATACTGAAATCTTTGATGTTAGTTCGTATGTCGGATCATGCATCATGCTTAATGAACCTGTTAATTACCTTCCCTATTAATGTGGTTTGGGTTAAGTAGTATCAATCCTATTCATGCTAACCTTCAGATCCTCCCCAGCTATCCTTACCAATTCTACCTTTTCCCGCTATAGGATGGCCCGTACTAAGTTGACGCCCCGCAAGTCCACCGGACCCAAGGGAGTTCCTCATCGCCAGCTTGCTCCTAGGGATGAAGGTGCTAGTAGCAGCAGAAGTAGGCCTGACCATCAGACGGAGATAGAGAGGCTTTCCGTTGAGTTAGCCTAGGCTACACGAGATAGAGTTAATGACGCTATCTAGGTCGGGGAGTTACAAAGTCAGTTACGAAGGCTCACTAGGGCTCATCTGAGTTGTGAGTGGATGATGGGTCGTTTGGTGGTGGAAAGGAATGAGGCATGACACCGAGAGGATGTTGCCAGGGAACGTGCTGAGGTGCTACAGTTCTATGTAAATGATCTGGAGGGAGATAACCAGATTCTCCATGAGGAAGTACATCAGCTGTTCTATCAACTGCATCCTCCTCCTGGTGCAGCTGAGCTAGACCCTGGTGTTATCTTCGCTGATGGTGGTGAATCTACGGAGGAGTCTGAGGAAGAAGAAGATCCGGAGGAGATGGAGCTTGTGGACGAGAGTGACGATGAGGGAGGTCACATTTCAGGAGTGGACACTGACCGTGAGGACTGAGTTGGTCAAGTGCAGTGTGTAGCTAGAAGTTTGTGTTTGTTGTCAGCCTTAGTTGAACTAGGAAGTCCGGCCTGTGTGCGGACTTGTGTAATAAATAAATGAATCTGTGTGGTGTGTTTGTAGTAACTTTTATAAAGTTCAATAAAAGTTTGTGAATAAAGTTTGGTTTGTTATCAGCAGATGGCTCATAATGGTGATGGCACGGGAACTTCACAGGGTGGGAATGATGTCCCTAATCCACCACTCGTTCCACCAAATTTGGCAGAGGCTATGGTCACCCTTGTCAATGCTACTGCAGAGAATGCTAGGTTACTGAGGGAAATGGCTCAGCACAATCAAAATGCACCACCAGGCAATCAGGGTCGGCACAACCACCGGAATGAGACCACTTACGTGGATTTCACTGATACCCAGCCCCCAGTGTTTACCAGAGCTGATGAACCTTTAGAAGCGGATGATTGGCTCTGCACTATGGAGCAAAAGTTTGACCTCATGGATTGTAGTGAATACCAGAAGTCGGTGTTTGTAGCCCAACAGCTTCGGGGTGCTGCCGGAGCATGGTGGGGAAATCATCTTGCTGCACAGCCTGATGGTCACCGGGTGACCTGGGCAGAATTTCGTGAGGCCTTCCGAGCTCATTTCATTCTGGAAGGTATTATGATCAGAAAGTTAGAGGAGTTTCTTGCACTGAAGTAGGGAGATCAGTCAGTGATGCAATATGTGGGTAGGTTCAATCATTTATCACAGTATGCTGCTGACCAAATCAATTTAGATCGAAAGAAGCAAGCTTGTTTTATGAGGGGTTTGAATTCAAAGATTCGAACCATGATGACTGGCTGCCTCAACGTGACTTATCATGAGGCTGTTAACATTGCTCTTTCATCAAAAGAGGAATATCGGAAGCATAAGGAGGCTAAGAAGAAGAAGGTGTCGTATGGATCCTCTGGTGGCAATCAAAAGTGCTAGAAGATAGTGTATCATCCCCAGAACCATTTCCATCCTCCTTTTCGTCCACCATAATTTCAAGCCGGCAACAGGCATTTGTTCGTCCTGTTGCAGCTCTACCGTACTCACGTCAGCCGAATGCTCCTGGCATTAGTCCCCCATTCCCGCAGGGCAACAATATCATTAACTATCCCTGCTATAATTGCAGAAAGACAGGACATTTCTCGAGGGAATGTCCATACCCGAGGCAGTACAATCAAAATTATCAGAAAGCTCTTGTGCCCCAACAACAGAACTAGAACCAGCAGCGGGGCAATAACCAGAGTGCCCAGAAGGGCAAGGTCAAGAAGAAAACCGGATGAGTCTTCTACATGCAGACTGGGGCAATACCAGAGGGAGAGCCTGTCATGATGGGTATGTTTCCTGTTGCAAATCACCCTGTAGTTATGCTTTTTGATTCGGGTGCATCACATACATTCATCAATTGAACATTTGTTATGAAACATGCAATTCCAATTGGGGAAATGAAAGAAAATTTCTTTATACAGTCGTCCAGGGGTCGTCTGTGTACTAAGGAAATGGTGCATCATGTGCCTATAGAATTGGGTGGGCATACTTTTCCCACGTCCATGATAATTCTGAAGGATCAGGATATAGATGTGATCCTAGGTATGAATTGGATGTATCAGCGCGGAGCTGTAATAGATACTTTGAATAGAACAAAAAGACTGAAGTTACCTGATAGTAGTTCTCAACTTCTTATCCAACTCCAAACACCAAAAAGGGTAGTCGAAAGAGTTTGTGCAACTTCTGTGAAGGAGATCAGTGATATTCCTATAGTTTGCGAGTTTCTAGATGTTTTCCCAGATGATCTGCCTGGTTTACCACCTGATAGAGATGTGGAATTTGTGATTAAGTTGAAACCTAGCACTTCCCCAATATCTAGAAGAGCATACAAAATGCCACTGAAAGAATTAGCAGAACTCAAGACACAGTTACAAGAATTGCTCGACAAAGGTTTTATTCAACCTAGTTCTTCACCATGGGGATGTCCAGCTATATTTGTGAAAAAGAAGGATAAAACTTTGAGGCTGTGTGTTGATTATCGTCCGTTGAATGAAGTGACTATAAAAAATAAGTATCCTCTTCCTCGTATTGATCTACTCTTTGATCTACTTGCTGGATCCAAAGTATTTTCTAAGATCGATCTCTGATCTGGCTACCACCAAATAAAAATTCACCCTGAGGACATTCCAAAGACTGCTTTTACCACTAGATATGGTCTTTAAGAATATCTAGTCATGTCCTTTGGTCTTACAAATGCACCAGCTCATTTCATGTACCTCATGAATTCTATTTTTATGCCTGAGCTCGACAAGTTTGTTGTTGTCTTCATTGATGATATCTTGGTTTACTCCAAAAACAAGAAAGAACATGTGGAACATTTACGCATCGTTCTAAGTCGCCTGAGGGAACACCAGTTATATGCTAAGTTTAGCAAATGTGAGTTTTGGCTTAATGAGGTGCCATTTCTTGGGCATGTTTTATCTGCTGAGGGTGTTGCTGTTGACCCTGGCAAAGTAAGGGATATTCTAGATTGGAAGCCCCCAACTACTGTCCATCAAGTTTGTAGTTTCCTGGGAATGGCGGGTTATTACCGTTGATTCACCCCTGATTTCTCGAAGATATCAAAACCTATCACTGAGTTGTTGAAGATCCAAGTCAAATTTGTCTAGTCATCAGAATGTGAGAAAGCTTTCCAGACTTTGAAAAGGTTGTTAACCACTGCTCCAGTGTTAGCTCAACCAGATATTGAGAAGTCGTTTGACGTCTACTGTGATGCTTGTGGTACCGGTCTTGGATGTGTATTAATGCAAGAAGGTCGAGTGATTGCTTATGCTTCTCGACAACTCAAACACTATGAAGAGCACTATCCAACTCATGATTTAGAGTTAGCAGCCATTGTTCATGCTTTAAAGATATGGTAACATTACTTGTTGGATAATATATGTCACATCTATACAGACCACAAGAGTTTGAAATACATTTTCACTCAGGCTGATTTGAATATGCGCCAACGAAGATGGTTAGAATTGATAAAGAATTATGACTTGGAAGTACATTATCATCCGGGTAAGGCAAATGTTGTTGCCGATGCCCTCAGTCAAAAGACTCATTGCAACTGATTGACAGTGAAGCCATTGGATATTTCTTTGTGCCACGAGATAGAAAAGTTGGGCATTGAAATAGTTCAACAGGGTAGTGTGGCCAACATCACTGTGGAATCAACTATCCGAGATCAGATTATTGCTGCTCAGAAGGAGAATAAGGGTATAGTCCACATAAAAGAAAAAGTTAGAAAGGAAAAAGGTTCGTGTTTTAGAATTGATGAAGCAGATGTCTTGTGGTTCAAGGATCGTTTGGTCGTACCCAAGGTTCCTGAATTATGTCAGTTAATACTTGATGAAGCACATTTAACCAGATTCTCTATCCATCCCAGAAGTAATACGATGTATCATGATCTAAAACAAATATTTTGGTGGACTAAGATGAAGATTGAGATTGCCCGATATATAGCCAAGTGTGACCCTTGTCAGAGAGTGAAAGCTGTACATCTGAAGTCGGCCGGAGAATTGCAGCCCTTACCCATTCTAGCCTAGAAGTGAGAAGATATCAGTATGGATTTTGTTGTGGGTTTGCCCAAGACTTCCAGAGGGTTTGATTCTATCTGGGTTATTGTGGATCGCCTCACTAAGTCTGCACATTTTATTCCAGTCCAAACTATATATCCAACTATCCGATATGCTAAGATATATTTTGAAAGAATTATCAGTCTTCATGGGATACTAAAGACTATTGTATCTGATAGAGGTACACAGTTTGTTAACAATTTTTGGAGGCACTTACATGAGTCCTTGGGTACTAAACTTCTGCACAGTACTGCTTATCATCCTCAAACAGATGGTCAGACTGAAAGAGTCAATCAGATTTTAGAAGATATGCTGAGATCTTGTGTGCTCAATTATTCGAATACTTGGGATGAATGTTTACCTTTAGTAGAGTTTTCTTACAATAATAGTTATCAAGAAAGTATCAAAATGGCACCGTTTGAAGCACTATATGGTCGCAGATGCAGGACTCCACTGAACTGGTCAGAACCCAGAGAGAGATGGTTTTTTGGGGTTGATTTGGTAAAAGAAACTGAAGAGAAAGTCAGACGTATACAAAATAATATGAAGATGGCACAGTCTCATCAAAAGAGTTATACAGATAAGAGACGTCGAGCACTGGTGTTTGACAAAGGAGATTATGTATACTTGAAAGTATCACCTATGAAAGGAGTTAACCGATTTGGGGTTAAAGGCAAGTTGCCACCTAGATACATTGGACCGTTTTAGATTTTGGAATGATATGGTAAAGTGGCATACCGTTTGAGGTTACCTGAACAACTCTCAGCAGTGCATAATGTGTTCCATGTGTCGCAACTGAAGAAGTGTCTTCAAGTACCTGATCAAGTGGTTGATTTTGAGGGAGTCGAGCTTGAACCAGATCTAACCTATTCAGAGCATCCTGTTAGAGTTTTGGATCGAAAAGATCATGTTACTCGAAGTAGAACAATTAAGTGGTACAAGATACAATAGAATCAACATTCGGAAGAAAAAGCAACGTGGGAATTTGAAGATTATTTGCTGGAGAACTTTCCCGAATTCTTTGCTTCTATCTAAGTTACAATTTCCTCTCTAAGTTGTAACTTGTTCTTTTTAAACTTTGTAATATAAAAATCTCTACCCGTTTAATGAACAAGTCTTGAACGTGTTTGTTTGACATGTTTCCTTTTCCATTACTTAACCCAAGGCTTTAAATCTCGGGACGAGATTTCTTTAAGGGGGAAGGACTGTAACACCCTTGGTGTTATAGTAACTAAAAACCTGCCATGTCATCATCTGCACTGCAAATCATCCATGATTAGGTTAACTATGTTATGCATCAACTAAAATGAGTTTACCTTCTTAGGTTGGATGTGTTCCTAGTTGTGTGACTCGAAACCGAAAACCCTAATTTCGAATGTCACCGCAAATACTTAGTTTATGCCCTACGTAATTTGAGGTGTATGACTATGTTATACACTAGTGCCAAGTGTAGGGTATGAGCTCAAGTCCAACTTATAAAATAAAGCTTCAAGTTTGAGTTAGAATTTGGAATCCAAAACTTGTTGCAAGTTTTCCGATTCGAATTCGAATTTAAATTTGAGGAATTATTAAAAAAATTTCCAAAGTCAAACTGGTCAACCTAGAGTGACATTTGGTCAAACATGTGATGCTTGACTCAATGATGCCCTAGGGTGATGGTGTGATCACTAAATAAACACCAATTAATAGAGTATCAAGTTTCAATTTGAAATCTTTCTGAAAACCCTGAAAAGCAAAACCCTAATTCTACCCCTTTTTGAATAAATCAAAATCTAAGCAAAATTTGGGAAAAAGTATAAAACCAAGTTTGTAGATATTTTCAAGGTCTACAAGTTTGGTGTTTTGAGTTTTCAAAGTTTCAGTGTAAAATTTGGAGTAATTTTGAAAAGATTCAAATCTCAAATTTGACCCCTTTTCATCTCCCCTATCCAATTTCAAAATAGAGGTAGAATTTGAAAATATTTTGAATAGCAAAGTTGTAGGTATTACCTAGATGTAAAACTTTGGTATTTTAAGTTTTTGAAGTTTTAATATAAAATTCAAAGTAATTTTGAATTTACAGAATTCTAGAAAATGTCCCCTTTTAAATTCAAATTCAAATTTCAAAATCTAGGCCGAATTGGAAAATGTTTATATTGAGAAAGTTGTATAACTTTGAAAATCGAACAACTTTTGTATTTACAGATTTTCAACTTCTATAGAAAATTTGAGAGTAATTTGAAAATTTTCGCCAGTGTCATTTCGGTAATTATTTTGAAATCACCGCCAACCGCAGGGCGCCACCTCCCGCCGACGCCGGCGAGCTTCGAACGCATTCCAGGCGTGCCTTCGACCGCCAGCTCGGGCTTTAGCGAGTTCGCGACTAGCCACACGTCGTCTTGAGGCCGTTTTCATCGCCCTTTATATACTGAACACCGCCGACGTCGTGTTCTTCTTTTCCTTAGTTTCCGCCACCACCGCAGCTCCACAGCTCACCGTCGCCTCCGTCGAGCCACCTCTAGCCACGCAAACCGCTCCACCGCAACCGCCTCGCCCCCGCGCATCTCCTCGGCCACTCGCACCCACCTCTACTGCCCGAAGCACCCACGTAGCCGTCGTCTTCCCCGCGCCCGGTCGGAGCACCGCCACCACCGCCCTCACATGGCCAGGCCTCTCCGGTCTGCCTCCGTCCTCACCGAGAGCACCTCACGAGGGAGAGTGCGGGCGCGCTGTCGGGCCGCGCTGCTGGGCCGAGCCGAGGGAGAAGAGGAGAAGCAGCCCATGTGCTGGTTTTTCGTTTTCCTATTTCCAAAATTGTGAATTGTATCCAGTTTTAATTATTTTATTGTAAATTATTTAGGGTTCCAAAATTAGAGAAAAATTTTATGTAACCTCTATGTGCTGTGTACTATTTAAGAAACATATTAAATGCCAATTTTGTTTAGTTTTTGTAAGTTAATTAATTAGCTCATTTATTTGTTAAATGACTTTTCCATAATTTTCCTAGGCTTATTTAATTATCCAAAAATCATGAAAATTGTTTTACCACTTAATTATGATATAAGCTTCTTAAAATAAAAATTTTAGCTTAATTAGACTAAGTTGATTTTATTCTTAATTTATGCTTTATTAATTAGTTAATCAATTAATTAGGGCTTAATGATTAGGTTTGTTTGACTTTATGATTGAGTGTTGACTTTAGGTCATTAGCCCTTAATGAACTTTAGCATTCATAATTGATTATTTAAGCTCTCTTAATTATGTTGTTAAGGCTTAATTAATGTTATTTCATGTGTTTAACGAATTCTTAAATAAAGTCGTTAACGTAATCAAACCCTAGGTTAGTGTTAGGTTAGAAGCTTTTGTTGTTCAAATGTACCACGAAGGAAAGTTATACTCACGTTGTTAACTTTGTTATGCATCCATCGAGCATCATGTTTATTACTTCATCGTCTTAAGCATACGCTATCGTCACGTGTAGTCTCCGTCAACGAGGAGGTTACCGAAGTCGAATCCGTTCCCAAAGAAGAGCCAAAGTCCGTGGAAGTGGGGTTTGACATCTGCGGTACTGATCTAGAGCCCATGTTTCCCGTCAACCAAGGCAAGCCCCGGTTACACTTAACCATTCCTTGCGTTTTCAAAAGTTTTACTTCACTTATATTACTGCTTTATTGCACTAAGTGATAGGAGTTGAGTGATAACCTAATTACTGCATTACCATCCTTGATACTTCGATATCATCCTTGATACTGTTTTTATTTGAAAATGCTTAGTATGCTTAGCCATGCTTAATGAGAAAACTTTAAAAATGTTAAGCAAAGTTTGAAGGGTTGTTGGACAACCGCTTAATGAATAATGATGGTGATAATCTGAGACCGGTCGGTGGACTTGCATCGGGAAAGGAGTCCCCATGTAGTGTCTCCGACTGAGTCAGCTAAGGACCATACCATTGTTTGAATTGTGTGCGTCGAGACTTTGCAACTGATCACATGCTCCGATAAGCCTAAGACCTCGGTAATGCCAACCTGTGAACGGCCAACCGCGCACTGGGAGTGGAGAGATGGTGAGAGTAGTGTGTACCCTCGTAGCTAATGGCTGGATTAGAGGTGTACTGTACTCTCGGGTGGCGCTGGACCCGGTCATGCGTTGGAGGATCCGAGTGAAGGTTGATATATGTCGGTTAGAGTCCTACATTTGTCGTGTGGTTAGAGATCCCTAGCTGGGTTTAATCGATTCGAATCGTTGCTGCTCCTCGGTTAAGGAGACTCGATTCTCTGTTTAACATCATAGTTAAGAAATGGAACTTTGGTGGAGAATCAGAAAGATATTGAATGAGTTATATGATTTAGATTAGGATCACTTACCTTCTGTTGATAAATAATACTGAAATGAAACCTTGATCTTAAGGATCCACTATTAGTGGCTTTTATGCAAAAAAAACTTTGATTCTTGCTGGAACCTCCCCTTATTCCCCTGAGCCTGCATTACTGAGTCATTTCACCTGGTTTTGTCGGTTAAGTCTTGTTGAGTACTTTCGTACTCAGGGTTTGTTAAACCCCTGTTGCAGGTGCGTCTCATGAGCAGGTGTGTTTTGGACCCTGTTGCATGATAGTCTTTGTGGTGAGCGACGACGAGTAAGATGTTTGGCTCTTGGGCAGAGCGTCGCGTTTTGGTGTTGTAATAATGTTAATAATGCTACTCCACTACTATGGTTGTAACACTAAACCTAAGTTTTGTAAGTTTGGAACAACGGGTTTGTAAACTTATGTTATGTAAGACTTCCGCTTTTGTATTCTGATGTAATTTATTATATAAACTGTTGTAATACTGTAATGCCTCTGAAATGTGATCCTGCTCGGAAGATCGTGGATAATTCGGGTTTCCCGAGGACACCCGACAGACTTCTTAAGTTTTGTGGTATACATGTACAGTGGTTAGAAGTCTTTAGGACGATAACCAGTACATGTGGGCCACATTAATTAGGAGGTTCTGCCACAATACATAACAACTCCGAAACGCAGTAGCCATCTGCAATGTGAGGCCACAAACACAAGAGGCAACACAAGCGTGGCCACCGCTGGCACTGGTTACTTGGTTTAATTTCGGAAAGATAGCGACTTGGGCACTTCACTACACGATAACAACGGAAAATCCTTGTCGGTATAGGAATTCTGGACGGTTTTCCAAAAACTGACTTCTGCCGGCTGGACAAAACCCACACTAGTGAGTCAAAATTCTTGACGGCTATATTGAACCGACATGAAACAGGGAAAACCGGCAGGAACAAGCGGGTGGTTCTTCTTGACGGCATAAAAAAAACCGAGAGGAGCTTCGAGCAGTCCTCTGGTACTAGCAGTGCAGTGCTCGCCCTCGTCCTTGCCAGGATCACCACACTCGATCGACTAGAGGGAAAGTATTTTTGAAATTAAATTCAATGGTGACCATTAATTTTTAGGGATTTTACGCACGAGAAAGCTCACCAGATCACTCGACCTAATAACACATGCTGTCTTAGGGAAAAAAAATTCGGTGAGCCATCTCTACCAAGACGTGGTGAGGATTATGCAACTGAAAGGTGGGTTATGATATCATTTTAAACGTACGCATAATGAATTAGTTGTTTCATGGACCAAGCGTTAGCCATACATCCGCTTGGTGTCATGATAGGGATGGTCCTCACCGAATTTTTTCCCCTTCGGTACCTGGAGACACTACCACATGCAAGTTTGGAAAACAATATTGTAATTTCCTTTTATCCTTTTAACGGTTTTATCAAAATAGCGATCTTGTTACAGCCACTGTTTTCCTGAAACGGGGCTAAACTTGTTTGGGCTAGAATGATATTAAAGGCCTCTTGCCGCAAGATATGTTACTTGGGCCAACTGCCTCTTGATGATTTTCTTAATCCATAATCCAAGGGAGAGTAGTATCGTTTTAGGCATTTCTCTAGTATATGCAGGGTGTTTTTTTACTCCTTTTAAGGTTGTCTTAATAAGTTAAATTTTATAATGCTGACCAAATTTATAGAAAATGACAACAGTATATATATTTTATAGTGTTCTTATTGACACTAATTTAGTGTCATAAATCTTGAAGCTTTTTTCTATAAATATGATCAAACCTAAAAAAAATTAACTTAAGATAATTTTATAAATTAATTTATTCAGCGATAAATAAAGGGACTAACAAATGCTTTTGGAGTTAAGCAGAAGGCACGGCGGCCATATTTAGCACCGACTATTGCTACCAAATCCACAGTCCGAACGAGGGGCTAAAATCCGCGCCAGTCTCCCAGTCCTGCTACAACATTGTCTTGGCCTATCCTTAATCCTTAAAGAACAACACGCTGACTTGACATCAATAATGCGTGTTCTACGTATGCATGTCTGCAGTGGTATTGCCCCATGAGCATCAGGGATGCACGCAGCAGTCCTAACATGTCGCTTTTCAATAAACTCTTGATATGTTAGGTTTAGTTTCATTCGAATTAAATGAGCCTCAATGTTATATTCAAGTGGACAGGTTCCTACACAACGTTGACAAAAACATTGAAGACTTCGGTCAAAGACAACATGCACGTCCCCTGTAAATAAAAAAAAACAGCATCACTAAATCCACAAAAATACAAACACCCAATTTAGAAGTTAGGGTTGCGCGTGCTGCGACGACCTAATGATAGAGTTTTCGATTGGAGAACACCTGTCGCCAAATCAATTTGTTTTCGTAAACACTGGAATAATGTACCTCCTAGCTTGACCGTGAATAATGTAGCCTTGTTTTCTGTGAACGAGACAAGCACTCGCTCTCGTGCTTTGGCGTTGCGGTGTTGCTATGACTGTAAAGCTACAACGACGTGCGTGTCTTGCTCCTCCGATCGTGACATGGCTCGTGGCTTGCGTCCTAACGCAAGCTAGTAAGCAACTGCCGAAGTTGTTCGTGTATGTACGCAAGTACGTGTGGCGAGCAGTGCCGCGTGAATCCGCGCAAGCCCCTGGCTACCCGCTCGCGCGAGGCCCCCTGGTCGCCTGCCGCAGCAGGTCCGCAGAGCGCGCTCACCGGCCGGCCGCCTGCAGCATGCGCCCGCCTGCGGAGGCATGTCGATCGGCGCCTGCGCGGCCCCGCCCGGGCTGCCCGCGCGCGAGGCCCGTGACGAGGTGCCGCCACCGCCACCTTCGCCGAGTCCCTTCGATCAGGATAATAAATAAAGTAAGAATTGAGTAAAAAGTTGGTGAAATGAAAAGGATCATTGGTCAGTCAATTTGTTTTTTTTTTGCTTTTTAATCCTGTGTTACCCAATCCGGTAGTACGGTACAAACTAGGATCAATAGAACATGCAAACTACAATTACGAAGACAAAATCACAAAATTAGAAAAGGTGCTGTAAAATTACAATTACTCTATAGCAGGTATATAGAATAAAAAAACACTAAATTCTGTATCTATATTTTTTCTTTGTTCATGAGAAATTAATTCTTTAGTTTCTGTGGCAACACGTGGGGTTAATCACTTAGTATTTAGTTAAAGTTCGTATCTTTTGATTCTTCTAGAATTGAGAGTTATGTTGTTTATGAGAAGAAGGGAGTAATAATGATGTAACGGCGCCCATATATAGTCTAACGTAGGCACACCATCAACTCGGCGCTGTTGCAAGCAACCATCTATCTACAATCTACTTGGCCAGGTCGGGACATGCATGCAAGAAATGAGTCAAGCAGGCCTCAAGGGCGTGTGGGCGAAGTTGCCGCTGCTCATTCGGGACAAGACTCTTCTTCGTTCGTTCAGAGCTTCAACAGCGATCGATAGCCATGTGCATGCGCAATGGAGATAGTACCTTACTATTCTGAAAGTACAGACGTGTGTCGTCGTCGTCGGCCGCGCGCGGTCTCATTCACCAAGATACGGAGTACATCGTACTGCCTGCACTAGCTAGCTACATCGTGACGACGATGCACGCTAGCTATACATACACGGCGGGACGTTGGTGGTGACTCGACTCCGATCCACCGGCCGGTGGGCGCGCGAGAGTACAGACGTGTCAGTCGCGCTTGCAGCTAGTACCTAGAAACATGCATGGCCTTGCTGCTAGTGCTAGGCTGCTAGCTAGATCGAGACCGTCGCGCTGGCTGGCTCGGCCTCGGCAAGGCCACGTGCGCGGGGCAGCCGCGTGCTCGCTCAGGTGTCGACGTGCCGTTCTCGTTGCCGGTGCACTGCGGCACACACGCCCGGCACGGTGTATGTGTAACGCAACACGTACGCATGCACACGACGATGCATATATATATGTCAGGATCTTCACGTCGATCCATCGTCCCTAGCTTAATTAGCTACTAGCAGAGGGGAGCTGCATGATGCATGCGCCTGCGCTCTGTGCGTGCTAGCTAGCTACGAACGAGCTAGACCAGGCCGCCGGCCGTCCGTCCGACACGTCGTCGCGATCGCCTTTAGGCAGCTAGCTTGTTGCAGTGAACGCGACCGCCCGGGGTGCTGCGTCGATCGACTGTGCATGCATGCGAGTCCACGTGAGGCTCACGCGGGGTCCAGATTGGCCCTGTCCCGGTGGAGCGGAACACGACAGCGACACGTCGACGGTACATGGAAAACGGACGCTTGCCGGCTGCTTCTCGATGGGCGGGATCACCAAATTACTAGGGGCATGTTTGGATCCGAGGAAATCCAAAGGAAAACCGTAGGAATCAAGAAATGGAGGAAAGAAAGTAGCATACGTTTGGAATGGAGGAATTGAGATTTCCTTTCTTTTGATTCCTGTAGCCACAGGAAAAAAAAAAGAATCCACTCCAATCCCATGTCTTCTTTTCCTTTGCGATTGCTGCCGATGATGGGTGCTTACGAGCTGGTGTTAGTCCGCTGGCTGTTGAGTTGCCACTTTGACGCTGACGCTCTAGTAGGCACCACCGCACCAGAGGAGATAAGCTACAGCCTGTGGGGAAATAAACGCTAGCATGTGGGGCCGTCCTCCATACTTCAACTGATGCGTAGCGTTGTAAATAAAAGGGCAAAAAATATTTATAGCTTTGTAAACGTTGAAAAAATTACGACTAAGTTTTCGTCTAAACAATTGAGTTTGTAGCTAACTCTAAAATTCCTATACTAGTCATGTTCCTGCGTTCCAAACACCTATTCATGTAGAATACATGTGTTTTCCAATCCGCTGTTTTGCATCCCGATTCCTTTCCTATTCCTCCATTTTCTACTATTCCTGTGTTTTCTATTCCTTTGTTCCAAACAGGCCCTAGCCTTTTGTCGTCGCACCAAAAGAAATCACTCAAAACAGCCTTTTGTCGTCGCACCAAAAGAAATCACTCAAAACAAGTCGGTACAAGTAGCTAGTGACTAGCGACAAGTACAACTTCGATCAACACAAATTAAAACGGACCTCTACTAAAATAAAACAAGTCCATAAAAAACTGAAGCGTCCACTGGAGCTTGTAAATCGTACTGAAAAAAAAAAGCAAATGACGCGACACATACAAGCACTACGATAACACAAGACTTTAAAGACCAAAAAACTACTTGCTACCATTAATGAGGCTAGTGCCCGCTAAAAGAACAGCCTAGTACCCGTTAAGGCCTTGTTTAGATATTAATCTCAATTCACATGTGTTGAAGTGGATTTGAGTGTAATTGAACTAAACTCCATTCCATTCCACTCCAATACATGTGGATTGAGGTGGATACACATGTATCTAAACAAGGCCTAAAAGAACAACGTGTAAAAAACCACTCAAGAAACACAAATTTACAATATTTCACCATAGACAAAATGTTGGGGAAATCAAATCGTGCCACAGAACAAATATCAAAATAAGAGGTTGAAATCGTGGAATCGAAGACCAACCAAAACCGCTTTCACTGATAGCACATGAACATTCTAACACTCTCATGTATTTCCGTTATGATATAATGGAAATGAGGAATCCCCTTGGTTCGAAGAAAAGATAACAAATGAACAACCAAGATTCAAAGAAAACTAACAAATCTGACTGAACATAGTCTCACTGGCCCTTTTATCAATATTAGAGTGGTCATCGTTGATGTAGGCTGGAACATACCGAAGAGATCTTAGTTTAATGCACAATCGTTGAAACAGCCTCATCAATGGCATTAGAAACTCCAAGATGGAATAAAGATCTACAAGTAACTACTACATACAACATAGCAGACAAGGCTCACAAATCTAGCCATTGACGAAGTCGTCGAAGGCATGGGGAGAAGTCGTCCCTAGACGATGATGTGGTTGAGGGGATTGAGGCGGCATGGGAAGAAGTCCCTAGACAACGATGGAGCTGTTTGGAGAGAGGAGATAGCCAGACAGGGTATGCACGACTAAGGCTAGTCTCAGTAGAGGTTTTTTTTTAGAAACGGAGTAGAGTTTTATTTAGGTTTCATTTGCATTTAATATTATAAAACGTTAGCAGATTTGGTGAATTGGCAAATTAATTATGAAGAGAGAGATAGAGAAAGTTTAATAGAGTCCATGTTTAGTTCCCAAAAATTTTCAAGATTTTCCGTCACATCGAATGTTTAGACACATGCATGGAGCATTAAATGTAGACGAAAAAAAACTAATTACATAGTTTGGTAGAAAACCACGAGACGAATCTTTTGAGCCTAATTAGTCCATGATTGAACACTAATTGATAAATACAAACGAAAGTGCTACAGTAGCCGAGACCAAAAAAATTTTCGAGCTAAACACACCTAGAATTTCATTAGGATGAAATATGTTGTCAATTTTATGCCATTAATTAACTAGAGGAGTAAGCTTCTCTTGTGACGAGATGAGCCGAATGTGGTACAAGACTAGTAGCGAGACAGAGAATGGGCCTCTAGAAGCACATTCTCCTTTTCTGCAGTTTGTTGCCAACTTGGGCCTATATAGCGTTGCAGAGACAGAGAATGGGCCTCTAGTGTTTCGGCCGGGATGCTGCTAGCCTGTCTATATAGCGTTGCTATCTTCAATTGGGGTACAACACATTTTCCAGGTTGCTGTCGGCGTTCACCACTAATCGGTGTGGTGTGGGTACATACCTTATCAGATTAGCGCCTTTTGCGTGAGTCAGTCAGGCGGCTCTTTGGCGATTAATCAATTGCATTGCTCTCACAGAGGATGGCTACAAACCCTACCATTACCAGTATGGGCATAATATATTTTATCAGTTTTCCGAGTCAAAGCAATAAAATACGTATATATCATCACATAAGGATCGCACGCACACCACACCACCCTTTTCCTTTTCTCATGGTCTTATGGAGAAGATGGAACACAGCCAAAAGGACAATCACTTTGTTATAATCTATAATGCGCTGCCAGGTCACCAGGTTCCACGAAAGCTTTTTCTCAAAAAAAAAAAAAAAAAAAAAGAACAACACGATCGACATGTAGTCGTCTTCCACCAGCAACAATGTCTAGTGTCACTGCAGGACCTTCCATTCTCTCTACCTTTTCTCTTTATTAAAAAAAAATAAAAAATACGTTGCCCCGACCATGCATAATGCATCGTACCACTATACTAGTTTCGACGCCGACCAGCGCGCCTCTCGTCCGTCCGGTAAAAGTCAAGAACGCTCTACTCAGCGAGTCAAACCGCCCCGCAAGTTCAGAGGGCCGGGAGATGTGTCATGTCCTCGTCTCTGAAACGCGCGCTGCTTTCCGTCAGAACGAGCGTGCACCACTCTGAGTTCAATTACGTCGATTAATCAAATGCTAGCATCGTAAGCATGATGGCTTAGCTTACCAGTATCAGTTTTCCGAGTCAAAGCAATAAGATATGTATATCACACGTAAGGATCGCACACCACTCTTTTCCCTTTCTCCTCTTCCCAGTATGGATGGAAGATGGAACGTAACACTGCCAAAAGGACAACCGCCTTTGTTATAATCTATGCGCTGCCAAGTCACCAGGTTCCGCAAAAGATGAAAACCCCTACCTAAATAACACACATGATATATATATATATATATATAGTGCTTCCTTGGAAGGTGCTTATAGAAGTAGGGTTTGCGTACGTGTATTTATAAGGGTGAGTGTGAGTTGTACTGTGAATTTTTAAAAAAACCAGCAATGTCTATGTATTAAAAAAATATGCACGACCTTCTATTTTCTTTTCTTTTTCTTTTTTTATTAAAAAATATGTTGCCCCGACCACCATGCATTGTGCTCGTCCTGTAGTAGTTTGGACGCCGACCAGCGCGTCTCTCGTCCTGTAAAAGTCAAGATCTCTCTGCCCAGCAAGACCACCATGCATTTGTATGCATGCAGAGTGCACATCCCATCCCAATCCCAACCAACGTGCTGCGAGCCGCCCAATCTGCCAGCCAGCTCAAGCGCAAACGCAAGCATGACCGGCGCGCGCGCGGCCTATCGGGCGCCACTTTTCCGTGATTTGCTGGACGTACTACTACGTCTTATATAAACGCAAGCATGATCGGCACCGGTGCACCACCACCAAACCGATCGATTTGACCTGACCCTTCTCGCGCGGATCGATCGGGTCAGCAACGAGCCGACGAGCACTAGCCAGCCAGTGGCAGACTCCTACCCCCACCACCACGCGCGCGGCTCTTGCAGGGCGATCGATCCACCGCCCGCGCCTATATAAACCTGCGGGTGCCGTTCGCGGAGCATCGGGCGCCGCCACGCACTCCTCTTATTAGCCCACTCTCCTCTGCGAGCCAATAAGCAGGTGCAGTGCGGTTGGGAACGACGAGTCGACGAGCAAGGTCGTCTCGTCGTAGCTGCTGTGTGCATGGCAAAGGCTACTAGCGTCATGGTCGCGCTGCTGTGCGTCGTCCTCCTGCTCCTGTCGTCCGCCGGCAGGCATTTGGTGATGGGGAGGAGGGACGGCGAGGCCGTGACGACTGCTGCTGCGACGACCGTGACGGGGACGGGGCGGCAGCTCCGTAATAATAAGGTAATGCGAGAGGACATGGAGACGCCGACGACGGCGGACGACGGCGCTGGTGTCGTCGGCGAGTCCAAGAGGCGGAGCCCTGGCGGCCCGGATCCTCAGCATCATTGAACTGAAACAAGATGCTGCCGGCGCTGTCTGCCGATCGACGGACTGCATGCGCGTGCACGTCACCGGCCTGAACAGTTGGATTCGAACGAAGAGCCAGCGTTTGTGCTCGTATTATAATTAAAAAGAAGAATATGCTGTTTTAGTTTTACAGCTATATTGTATAACCATTTGCTATCTAGCCGTCACCCTCAGCCAGAGTCATAGACCAGATTTTATATCTGAAAAATAGGTTAATTTATGCAATGGTTCTTCGGAGAGCTCAGAAAGAACAATGTAATAACTAATAAGAAGACTTTATTTGATCTCTTCGTGTCCCAGTTCGGCTGCAGTTTCTGTTCGCACTGTGCCAATTGAAGACGAACACACAGGAGCTGCTCTAGTTTTAACTTTTAAGGCTAATAGTGTTGCAACTGCAGAACCTGTTATGCAGATCAGCAGTTACAGCTAGCGTGCCATGGAAATTTTCAATCTCATACCACCTTCTGTTCTTTGATAAGATCGAAACTATTTGGTCCAAATCTGTGCATGTGCTACACATTTACTCTTAGAAATTTAGGTATTATTTGGTATATGTTAATCAGAAAACTAGTTCATCAAGGTACGGGGTATAATTTTACATTAACATTAGTTAACGTTTACTACCTCTAACAATAAAAATTGCTTATATTAGAATGCATGCTTTTTTTTCTCCGTCTCCATTTTCTAACACAATATATATAATAGACACTTTGTAGTCCCTATCTAGTTGTGATAAGCTTATATGTGTTTTTGCATCCATATCTATATAGTTTTTTTTCTATTTGCTTAGCACCTCTTGAATGTGCATTTAGTTGAAACCTTATCTTAACCTATGCTTGCTCTTGTTGTAGCCTATATCTTAATTATTATGACATCATGAATCTAAATTTTGATTTCCAAATATTAGTCTTATCGATTGCTATAGGTCCTTTATTCTCAAGTTAAGTTGAAACTCAAGTACTTATTAGATATTTTATTAATAACCCTTTTGCAACTTTTCAAAAATAAGGAGTTTTGGTTTTAGACTGCATTATTCTTTAAGTACTATGATGTCATAAGACATGCTCTATATTGCTTAAGATTAGTGGTAGAGCTTGAATGAAGAACTAGGTTGGGTAGATGTGCTAACTCAAGATAATATTAAAAATTAACCCTTAGAATGACTATTTACTCCAAATAAATCTTAAAGGCTACAAAGATATGGCTAAATGTTGTCTACCCTAACCTCCCCTGCTGTTCAAAGCGTTTGAATTTTCATATCAAAGAATTATATGTATATTGATGGTTATTATATTATTAATATAGATGTGCCAAACATTTTAACTAGCATGTATAAATATATCCAAAGCAATAATTTATTAAATTGTATGTTATTGGTTATAATACAAGTCTAAATAATTCTTTCCAAGTTGTCAAACTTAAGTAAGATGTATTAGTATCATTAAAATATGAGTGGTTAAGGAAATATTTTCGTGATTGCTGAAACATATGATAGATATTCATCTCTCATGCATGCATGTTTAGTTTGTTTGCATGATGGCATAAATATGTATGTTTACTTTATTCAAATTTAATATATCAATATAAATAGGAGTGGATAACATAGAAACATATACATGCTTTACGTTTATTTAAACATTTTTTGTAATAAAAAGTGTTAATCTTTTAAATGTAGATTTGATAAGACATTTTCGTATTTTTAATAATAAAAAATGTCATAGTTTATATGCAATATTAAGTTTACTTAGATCATGCTTCTTAATGGAATAGATGGGTAATTTGATGTATAGATTCGTGGGGTTACCTTATGTTGATTTACACAATCGTAGTGGTGGGTAATTATTCATAAAATAGAGTAAATCCAATGGTTATTATTATCAATGGTGATTAGAGTTAACAAAATTGATAGCTAGACGTTTTTTTATTCTTCTGAGAATTATTAGGATGTATTTTTTCTAGTGGGGCTCATAAGGATGAACATGGTGACTCCATTAGAGATCGATAGTTAGAATTTCTAGGATATATTTTCTAGCATGATGCCTGTATTTAGTTGAAACCTAAACATAAGTTATGTAAGTTCTTGCTGCATTCCTTTCTATCACGTCAACTTTTAATCTAGTTGTTGTATTTTTAATCTATTTCTTAAGTTAATAGATAGATAGATAGATAGATAGATAGATAGATAGATAGGCACAGAGTAGAGTAGACAGGGGCAAAAGAGACCTTTTATAACAACCCCTCTCCTCTGACTGGATAAATGATCATTTTAATGGTTGCGATGTCCAACGGCAAAGATTCACACTTTTATAGTGGTACCAGGCAAATTTGAACATTCCTGTATGCATCTGCAAATTCCACACAAGAATGGTGGTGTCGTGAGTTAATTTTGCCTAATGAAAACCATCAAGTTTCTCCTAGGTTGGTCACCTTTTTTATTAAGTTTTTCATACATTCTAAGCTTAGATATATTGTTTATATATATATATATATATATATATATATATATATATATATATATATATATATATATATATATATATATATATATATATATATATATATATATATATATATATATCGTATTTCATTTTCGCCCCACAAGCCGATGCAATGCATGCACAATGAACTTCTGTGGAAACTGAAAAGTGGAAGATGACAATGCTTTAATCAAAAGGTAATATATATTCTGGTCGTAGATGGCGACCAACCTGCTAGAAATGTCTGTAGCACACAAAAAATTGTCTGCCATAAGCTAGCCCTTTGCCGTTTTAGTACCTCAGCGTGCGCCTCCATGACAACAAACCGTATGCCGAAAGAGAATTCATGTCTGATAAGCGCATCTGATCGCGGTGGCCATTAGCCAAGTGTCCTGCTTATAGATGGGATGTTTTATCGACTATCCATCTGGCGTGCAGAAACTGCACAAGTGCAGAGAACACCATTGCTGGACATGCGGTGCATGCATCAACCTCAAACCCCACTTAAAGTGGCATAATCAAATGCATGTCGATCATGTCACCAATTCTGTGAAAAATAAAGGAAGTTATACAACAACATTGTTTTGCTTTGTCGGCGAAAAAGAAAGGGTGATGAATGTGTAGGATTGTCGGCAAGTTAGGTTTGGTTACTTGCCTCAGTCCTTGGGTCACATACTTTTGGATATAGTATTTCTATTCAAGGTATTGGGAAAAGATCGCCTAAATTTCCACTGAACTGCCTAAGTCCTTAGGGCATATACTTTTGGATATAGTATTTCTATTCAAGGCATTGGGAAAAGATGGCCTAAATTTCCACTGAACAAATAAAGTTAACAGTTGACACAGAAGGTGTTCATCTATCTTTTATTCATATATGTGCAGTGTTAGTACACTTGCATAGTTGCTTAGCATTTCAGCTCCATATATTGCTTTGATTTGATTCATGCAGTACTGGAAGGCCGCTCATTACCAAGCCCTTTTTCCTCAGCATCCACAAGACCACGAGTAGAGATAACAACCATTATCCAAACCCATTTATGGCTGATATTGAGACCACACTAAAAGACTGCTTGAAATACAATATTCTAAAACATGGCAGCAGAATTTATGATTAGCACATATTTACTATAGAACCACGTTGTCAAAACCGTGGGCAACACATGTTTAATGTAGCGCAACATTTTCAAACAAGGACTAATTAGGCTTAATAGATTCGTCTATCAAATTAGTCTCAAACTGTGCAATTAGTTTTGTAATTAATCTATATTTAATACTCTAAATTAGTGTCAAACATCCTATGTGACGGGGACTAAAATTTAGTCCGTGGAACCAAACACCCCGCCCTGCCTGTTCCTAGTTTCCTGCAGAGACAGAGATTTAAGATTAGCAATGCCATCGCAGACGACAATCTGAAGCATAATGGTTAACGTCCGTATACAACGTCGATCAAGGCGCTCATGGTTTCGCCACTACCGTTTGGACAGACGCTCTGAATTGGCGGGTGCGCAGTGGAGATTCGAAGGCCGTTATAGCACACGGAGTCGGCTATTTCTGCACCCGTTGCGATGGACGCAACCACGCATTCGCCAGCTCAGTAGCTCACTCACTCGCTCCCTATATAAACAGCGTTGGTGATCGTCAAGGGCAGTCCATAGCTACCCGATCCCGCCACTCTAGCCAGACCACAAGACTAGCTGCCAGTACTACATCCTTCTGCTGGCAGATGAGGCCCCGCGTTCACGTGGCCTGCCTTCTCGTGCTCGCCGTGATTGTAACCTCGGGGCCTTTCATGGAAACGTCAATGGCGCGCATGATGATCCGCGGCGTAGACCCACCGAGTGAGCTGCTACCGGTGCCGGCGCCGCTCGTGGTCACTGCTGGGCGGGGGAACGCAGTGAAGGCGACGGCGGAGGGCGAAGCCAAAAGAGAAGTTCCGGGCGGGCCTGATCCGCAGCACCATTGAAATTGAATTATCGAACCATCACTACGGGTGCGGTGCAGAGTTTAGTGGATCAACCCAATGACCCAAAATACAAAGTGTAATATAAACACAGTACCTAATAATTTGATCTACTAAGTTTTAGTTCCAGATAGTGTTGATTTGGCCGTGTTGTTGTGTAATCCAATCCAATCCAATCCAATCCAATCATGATGGCTCGTAGTGCTTATCGCTGACACTGACACCCGCGCCACCGACGCTGGCGAGTGGACTGTACCTATCCATCACACGGCAAGGAGAAGCCGCGAAGCGATACTGTATATTATGCATATATGCATGAGCTCTCTGATTTAATCTAAACACTAGATCATCATAAAATGGTGGTTTCTTAATGATACAATAGATGACCAATTAACCATGGATGCGGCATTCCGTGTGAGTACCCACAGGATAATGCTAAGTTGTCGTATTTATCCTATCATCAGTCATGCTGAAAGCATCTAGGCCTCGGGAGTTGGTTTCGGCAATTGATGACAACGCATTATTACCATGACTAACGTGTGTTTTGCAGAAACTTTGATAAGTTAGGTCATGGGTTAATAACTACTTTGGGCACTATGGTATTCATGCCCCTTGATGGAAATCGTTTCGGTTTTCAAAGGATCAACGACAAGATTAAGGACGGTTAGTTCCGGATGTCAAGGCGTTGAGTTACATCCGGAATAGTCGTTAGGATCTTCGTCTTTTTCCTTTGACCGTACTATAAAGGAAGGCATGAGCGAGTAGCTTGACCTAGGTGAGTCTTTTGTTTAGGTGTGGTGCACACTTGTCTAACTTAGCACTAGGTAGCTCAGGAAAAACTCAAAGTTCAGTTGGAAGCAACTTGGTTCAAGTTGCGTCGCGTTTCGAAGTCGTTTGAGCTGTTTACCCTTGACCGGACGTGGTCTCTGTCACGACCAGACGCGTCCGGTCAGTACTAACAGTCACTGCGTTTTCAACCTGGTTGACCGGACGCGGTCCCTGCGAGGACCAGACGCGTTGATCAGTCTGACACGTGTTTCAGAGGGTAAAAGTCTAATCGGACGCGACTGAAAAATGATCGGACGCGTCCGGTCACGTTCCAATAAGGTACATAGCTGACCTGACGCGTCCGGTCATCACTGATCGAACGCGGTCGAGCGATAGGTTAAAGTATAGTAAGGTTCTTGCACAATCGGACGCGTCCGGTCACCCCTGATCGGTGCGTTCGGTCACTCAGCGGTGTCGTTCTAGTTTTCGACCGTTATGTTCGACCAGCGCGTTCGGTCACGACGACCGGCGTGTCCGGTCAGTGCGTGTTTTGCTGATTTGGGAAGTAACGGTTGGATTTATCCGTGGGGTGTATAAATACATCCCCTCCACCTCTTTTAGAGGTCTCTTGCTTATTTGTTCAGCTGAGAAACACCTTTCAAGTGTAAGGGAGTGCAAGAGCCCTAGTGAGAGTAGTGATTTGAGAATCAAAGCTTGAGATCCCTCATTAGTCACTAGAGAGTAGCAAGTGTGCATCCATCTTCTCATTAGGCTTGTTGTGGTCAAGTGAGAGTTCTACCTTTTTACTTTTGGTGATCGCCATCACCTAGACGGTTTGGTGGTGATTGGGAGTTTGATGATCATTCGGCGAGCTTGTGGATGACCCAACTCATCTTGTGAGCGGTTTTGGGCGATTCACCGCGACGGAGTGTCAAAGAATCAGCCTGTAGAGAGCACTTGATCCTTGCGCGGATCAAGGGAGAGCTATACCCTTGCGCGGATGCTCTAACGAGGACTAGTGGAGAGTGGCGACTCTCCGATACCTCGGAAAAACATCGCCGTGTTCCTAACCCTTACTTTCAAGCATTTACTTTTGTGTATTATTTTTATTGCTTGTTTACTTTCCTAGTATTGCCATGCTAGACTAGGATTGGAACTTAGGGTGCAAAACTTTTACCGGTAGAATCACAAGGAACACTAGTAGGCACTAGGGGTGAAGTTTGGCTTATAGGATTTAATTCTTGCAATTAATTTTTAGAAAAGCCCAATTCACCCCCCCTCTTGGGCATCTTGATCCTTTCAATTGGTATCGGAACCGAGTTGCTCCTTATTTAGGCTTCACCGCCTAGAGCAAGATGTCTAATGGGGAAGGACCACCTCCCACTTTTGAGGGAGATAATTTTCTATATTGGAAAATTTGTATGGAGGCGTACCTCGAAGCCATAGATGTTGAGTGCTTTAGAGCCGCAACCGAAGGCCTTCCCGCTATCAAGGATCCCGCCAACCCAAGTGGTGACGAGGAGAAGTACGACCGGTGGAATGCAAAGGCAAAAAATACACTCTACCGGGGCCTAGGCAAGGATATCTTCAATCGTGTGCGTAATGCCAAAAACGCTCATAAATTGTGAGAAAACCTTTGTGCTCTCTATGAGAGAACTAAGAGTGAGCGTGAGGAACGCTATCATATTGCTTTAAAGAAAATTAATTTTTTTGAGATGCTTCCCAAAGAAAGTGATAAGGAAATGTACACTCGATTGAATGTTCTTGTAGATGATCTCAATGCTCTTGGACTCACTCAAATGAGTCAATCGGATGTTGCTAGGAGGATCTTGAGCGTTCTTCCCGTTGAGAAGTATGGTCACATTGTCACCGTGCTTCACCAAAGTGATCTCTCCACCGCAACACCGACACAAGTATTAGGAAAGATCAATGCACATGAGATGTACATACACATCACTCCAGAAGAGGGCTCATCATCTTCCAAGAAGAAGGACTTGGCCTTCAAAGCTAGCCATGACAAGAAAAAGAAGAAGGGCCAAGCCATGATGGTGCAAGAAAGCTCAAGTAAAAGTGATATTGATGATGCATCACTTGCACTCATGGTGAGAAAGACCACCAAGATGCTAAAGGAGCTCAACAAGAGTGGCACCAAGTTCGATGGCAAGAAGAAGAAGTTCTTTATAAGTAGCAAAAGAAAACCAATATCCGAGATGGATTGCTACAATTGTGGTGAACTTGGCCACTTAGCTCATCAATGCCCTAAGCCTCCAAAAGACAAGTATAAGAACAAGAACAAGGGCAAGAGAAATAATTCAAGTGATGAAGAAGATGAGAAGAACAAGCCATACAAAAAGAAAGATGGCAAGAGAAAAGAGTTTTACAAGAAGAAGAAGGGAGGCAAAGCTAATATTGTTGGTGATTGGCTCACTGACATTGAGTCATCATGTGAGTCCTCCGGCGATGAGAGCGACGATGAGAAAGAGAAGGTCGCCGCATTTGTGATTGGGCCATCATCATCTTCATCCACATCTTCATCACCACCTTCACTGCCACCTTCATCATCATCGTCCACTTCTCACCTATGCCTTATGGCCAAGGGTGAACGAAAGGTACAAAACAATAAGAGTGATGATGATGATGATGATAGTGATAGTGATGATAAATATGATGAACCTTCTTATGATGAACTTGTAAAATTGTTGAACAAATACTCTAAAATCATAAGAAGAACTAGAAATGAAAATGATGAGCTCCAAAATAAAAATGACTCACTCTCATCTAAGCTTGAGAATGCACATAAGACTAGTGATGAGCTCAAAGATCAAAATAAAATTATGTCTTCTACTCTCAAGGAGCTCAAAACTTCTAACAAAGAGCTTAGAGATGAACATGATAAACTTGAGAAGAAGCATGATAAACTCATCACTAGGCTCAACTTGCTAAAAGATAAATATACTACATTGAAAATCAATTATGATAGTCTTATTGTTGCTAATGAGCTTGCTCTTAAGACACAAGATGCTACTAACCAAGTTGTTAAGATTGATATAGCTACATCATGTGATGACTTGATTATTGAGAACATTGAGCAAGGCTCTAGCGGCAAAGGCAAGAATATGGTTGAGTCCGACAACTATGATGACTATGTCAAGCTCAAGAGTGAAAATGAGATGCTTAGAAATGAGAACAAGAAGTTGATGGCTCTTGAAAAGCAAACATCAAATGAGTCACTTATTGAAGAGAACAAAAAGCTCAAGCAAGAAAAAGAGTATCTCAAGACCGGCCTAAGCAAGTTCACAAGAGGCCAACATTTGCAAAGTGAGCTACTCATGAACACCGTAATGAAGATGGATAGAAGTGGCATTGGTTACTTGGCAAATCAAGAGAAGAAGGCTAAAGCTCGACAACAACAAAGCAAGTCAAAGCCCAAGCTAAAGAGATGTGTTGAGTGTGGACAAGAAAGTTATTTTGCTCATGAGTGCAAAACTCCACCACCACAACCCTTGCCCAAACATGCTAGACCCTTTGCTTTCAATGCCCATTACATGCTTAGAAAAGATTCAAGTGGAAAGATGAAAGTCATGTTCTTGGGTCCCCCTAACAAGAATAGGCCTAAAAAATATGGGTTGCCTAAGAAAATTTGGTGAATTGATGTCAAAGGAGTTCTAGATGTCAATGATTGGTGAGCTAACATTCTTCCTTGGTTTTCAAGTCAAGCAAATGAGAGAAGGAATTTTCATCTCTCAAGAAAAGTATACCAAGGATCTTCTCAAAAAATTCAAGATGGAAGAGTGTAAGCCAATCAAGACCCCAATGCCATCTAATGGACATCTCGACCTAGATGAGGGAGGTAAACCAATTGATCAAACTCTCTATCGTTCTATGATTGGTATCTTGTTGTACCTTACCGCATTTAGGCCCGATATCATGTTTAGTGTGTCCATGTGTGCTCGCTTTCAAGCATGTCCTAAAGAACCTCACCTAAGTGCCGTAAAAAGAATCTTAAGATATCTTAAGCACACCCCAAACATTGGTCTTTGGTACCCCAAAAGAGCTAGATACCAACTAGTTGGCTATTCCGATTCGGATTATGCCGGTTGCAAAATTGATAGAAAAAGCACATTCGGAGGGTGCCATTTGCTTGGAAGGTCTTTAGTATCTTGGTCATCTAAAAAGCAAAATAGTATGGCTTTGTCCACCGCCGAGGCAGAATACATTGCCGCGGGGGCTTTTTGTGCACAAATCTTATACATGAAACAAACCCTCCTAGACTATGGAGTTATTCTTGATAAGGTGCCACTTTTATGTGACAATGAAAGTGCCATTAAAATTGCTAATAATCCGGTACAACACTCACGCACCAAGCACATTGATATCCGCCACCACTTTCTAAGAGATCATGTTGCTAAAAATCATATATCACTAGAAGGTGTAAGAAGTGAAAATCAATTAGCAGATATCTTCACTAAACCTTTGGATAAGGCTACCTTTTGTAAGTTGAGAAGTGAACTAAATGTGCTTGATTCTAGTAACTTTAAAAAATGAGCTTGTGTTGTTCCTTGCATTGCATTGTATCATATGTCATGTTTAAATTTCCGCAATGCATCTAGAACTTGTCTAACACGGTTACGATAACCCTTCTTTGGAGGAGTGAAGAAGTCTAACCGTGGATCAAACTTGACAAGCAACCTAGTCTTCCTTTCTCGCTTTGCATTGCATATGCATGGTTATTGCTTTGTCGTTTCTTTTTGGTTTGGCTTTGAGCAACCTCTGTGTTCGTCCATGAATGGAGAGAGCATTTGACGCTCCCAAGGGTTCACAAACTCTATTGCATGGCCATACGTTGCTCCTCGGGTGTTTATTGTATATTTTCTTAAAAATAATACTAGCCTAAGGCAAAATATTTTGAAAAACTCGAGGGTTTGAGAGAGGTCTCTCATATTAGGTTCCAATTGGTGTTTATTTGAGTCTTGTTGAATTAGAACCTGATTGGGAGAAGTCGCGTCGAAGATCGGATTGGAGAAAGGTGCTTTACTGTGACCGGACGCGATGCTGCTTCATCACTGCGTCCGGTCCCAGCGACCACCAATGCGTCCGGTCATCCCGAAGGTTTTCTCAAAGATCTGTGACCGGACGCTGCAACGGATGCGACGTTGTGACAACCGCGTCCGGTCCCGGCCACCACCACCGCGTCCGGTCATGCGTGTTGGGTTCCCGGGTAAACTCTAACCGGACTCTGTCAGCGTCCGATCATCCCTAACCGAACGCGTCCGGTCGCGCCAGGAGCTTACTGGACTCTGACCGGACGCTGCTCCATCGCATCCGGTCAGTCGACCACCGCGTCCGGTCATCGCGTGAAAAGCGGATCTAAGTCTTTTAACCGTACATTCGTCGCTGTTTTCAATCCGACCGAACCCGACCCTAGCCGCCTCCTCGCCGAGGTCTCCAGCGCCGCTGTGCCTTCTCCACCGCCGCAGCTGCCCCGCATGCCGTCGTAGCCGCCCCGCGCGTCACCGCAGCCGTCCCGCAAGCCACGCAGCCGTCCCGCGCGCCGCCGTTCTTCCGCGCAGCCACGCCGCCGCTGCTCTCCCGCGCTGCTAGCTCCTCAGCCATGCGCGCCGCATCTCCTCCTCGCGCCCGTTCTTCGCCTCCGGCAACCGCTCAACCGAGCCTCGCCACCGAGTTTGCCTCCGACCGTCGCACCCTATGACCTAACCCTAACGGTCGCGACGTCTTCAATTTTCTCCGGCCGTTCTCCGGCAAAGGACTTTCGCAAGAGTTTGACTCCGCAAGCGCTTGTCCATCATTTCCGGGGAACCCTAGCGCGTCAAGGTCACTTTCCTTTCATCGGAGTTTCGCTCATCCGATGTAGCTTTTGCGATCTATTCTTTTCTTATCTCGTATGCTTGCTTCCATAAGGACCTTGCTCGTCTGTTAGTTAAAATATAATGCTTAATAGTAGCTCTATCTATTCCATCTTTACAGAGGGTCTTGTCGGTGCTCTGTGTGTGTCAGGTGATCAGCTATGAATCTGAGGCCAAGCCTGCGGATATGGATTGAGGCCAAGCCTCACGAGTGTGAGTACACCATCTTGCCTTTTAGGGTTTTCTCAGTTACAGAGTTCTGTTAGTATGGCTCGCTGTAAGAATGCTGGTGGTGGACCGAGTGACGGGGACGAAAGTCCTCTCAGGGTGACAGAGGTAGCCCGTGGCAAACGCAAGAAGTTAGCTGTCAAGAAGAGAAAGAGGACACCCACTGAGGCAGAGATTGCACAGGTCGTCGCTGATGCTGCAGAGCGTGCAGAGAGGGGTGGCAGAGGCAGTGGGATTCACATTGGCGAGTGTCACTTTCAGCTTGATGATCGATAGCTCGGTACTAAGGCCACAGAGGGCACAGAGGACCCACCTGCAGAGCAGCCCACAGAGGACACACAGGAGACAGAGGAGCAGACCACTCAGACTCCACCGCGTCGTCGCTCAGGACGTACGCGTGCTCAAGTGACTCCTAGGCCAGAGGGGCAGCGTCATGGAGGTCGTCCACCTCCTAGGGCTCGAGGTCACCCTCCAATTGAGTACTTTGACCTTAGGGGAGCTACAACACGACAGGTATAGGCTCTCAGGTTTGTCGAGGTTAGTCGGTGGTTCCCACCTCAGCGGGATCCCCGAGCCTCAGAGGGCTTCTACACACCTCTACATGAGGATTTCTACAGAACCTACGTCGACAGCGGGATTGCTTTCAGACCTCAGAGAGTCTGTCGACTTGAGGCTTTAGTTGGGGTGGTTGGTGAGCAGCTCCGTCTACACTTGTCCTTTCTACCTAGTCTGTCATACTTTCTAGGACGGACTGGAGTTTACTGCAGGACTTGGGTCAGAGAGTTCTACTCCTCACTTTAGATTGACCCTGCTCATCAGTTAATACACTTTGTATTTCGAGGCCATGACCGCAGATTGTACAACACCAGGGTATGGGAGATTCTCAGACTCTCTGCTTCAGAGATGAAGATTCACCAGCTGTGTTTTGGACAGGCCTCACCACCGAGACGTCCTCACAGAGGTATAGTACCACCCACAGATTTGATGAGACATTGCTTCCGTGAGCCATTTGGCGAGGGGTCCAGACATACACCTGCTAGCTTGACACCCCTCGCTAGAGTGCTAGATGCTATTGTGAGGCGGACTCTTCTACCGAGGCTAGGATATAGAGAGAGCCTGATACGGATGCAGCTCTGGGTTGTTCATCACCTTATCTCACAGACACCGTTTGATATTTGGGATCTGATGCTATGTGAGATAGAGGACACGTTAGCAGAGGGCTTCAAGGGTCACCGGCAGATACCATATGTTCATTGGATCTGCTTTATTATTTGATCTGCATGTGACCTGCCTGCAGAGATTAGAGCCGAGATATCTGATACCACTACTGCATTTCCAGAGTATGATATTCGACAGTTGTGGGCTTCAGTGACTAGAGAGCAGGCACCTAGGCTAGGATAGCGTCAGAGGCCAGAGGTTCCAGAGACAGCAGCTGAGCAGGACGAGTCCGTTGAGGGTCTTGCTGAGGCCGAGCTTGTAGATCTTGATACTCAGCCAGCTGACCCAGTTGAGGATGTTGCCACTGACAGCACCGACGAGGATTACCAGCCCATCCCCTAGTACCACTCTCCTCGGTTTCACGACCATGAGGCTGGTGGTTCAGGATCAGCCTCCCGCTCAGACCCAGCCATGGTGGCTATACTTGAGATGCTGACCCAGGCCCAAGAGAGACAGGAGGTTCAAATGCAGCGACAGGCTCAGGACACTGCTGCCGCATTTGCTCAGATTCAGGCTCGTTAGGACGAGTTCCAGAGGCAGCAGCTGGAGTTTCAGAGGCAGCAGTTTGAGATGCAGAGGCAGTAGGCAGCCACCCAGCAGCAGTATCTTGAGCTTCTATGACACCTTGTCACTGTTGGGGTTCCTCCACCACCGTCTGTCCTTGCTCCAGCACTACAGTCAGTGGACTTCAGAGTCAGGGACAGCGGAGCTATCAGTTTACCTCTCCCCAGCAGCAGGTTCCTCAGACCTTTCAGTCCCTGAGCTACACTCCTATTTAGACAGGGTTCGCTCCACCAGCTCAGCAGAGACCTCACCTTCTCTCGGGCACTCCTTTCACTGACTTGAGTGCCTCCTACAGCGAGCTGACTGGCCAGCCAACACCCTCGCACACCACTATTATGACATCTTCAGGGATGTCAGCTTCCAAGACTGTGGATCTTCCAGTGTCAGGGCCCGGGACTACAGAGACTGTGTCGTTGTCAGTTGCCTCGACAGATCCTCCCACTCTTGGTGTTCTTCAGGCTCAGGTGACAGAGACTGCTCCTATTGTTGCTACTTCATCTTCAGCTCCTACACCTGCTCTACAGACTCAGACCGCTTCACTGCCATGTCTATCTACAGAGAGTCAGCCTGACAGTTCAGAGTCTGAAGAGGATACCTCACAGTTTGTGATCACTCTACGCTCCTCGGCACCCGACACGACTGCTTCTGTTCCCCCATCGGATCCTTAGTTTTGTTTTTGGCATTTGATGCCAAAGGGGGAGAGAGAGTAGATTCAGGGGGAGTGTTGATAGAGAGTTTCGTTTTCTTTGTGTGCTACATTCATGCATCATGTTTAATTTCTCGCCCTGCATTTTATGACAAGTGTACTTGTGAGACTTTATTATATATCATGTCACTTAATTGGTTTTAGCTCATAAGGCTGTGCTTTCGTGCCTTACTCCAATTTCATATGAGCTATGTTTTATGTGTACTAACTCTTCATGTCTTATCTTGTGAGTACACTCAGTTGGCTTGGAACACATAAGTAATTCCTAACCCCTTGTGCTTATAGCTTGTTGCTTATATGAACCAAGCATGTTCGAAAACCTCAACTCTTAAATCTTCTGAATCTAAGTGTTGTCATCAATCACCAAAAAGGGAAAGATTGAAAGCATCTAGGCCCCAGGAGTTGGTTTCGACAATTGATGACAACGCATTATTACCATGACTAACGTGTGTTTTGCAGAAACTTTGATAAGTTAGGTCATGGGGTTAATAACTACTTTGGGCACTATGGTATTCATGCCCCTTGATGGAAATCGTTTTGGTTTTCGAAGGATCAACGACAAGATTAAGGACGGTTAGTTCTGGATGTCAAGGCGTTGAGTTACATCCGGAATAGTCGTTAGGATCTTCGCCTTTTTCCTTTGACCGTACTATAAAGGGAGGCATGAGCGAGTAGCTTGACTTAGGTGAGTCTTTTGTTTAGGTGTGGTGCACACTTGTCTAACTTAGCACTAGGTAGCTCAGAAAAAACTCAAAGTTCAGTTGGAAGCAACTTAGTTCAAGTTGCGTCGCGTTTCAAAGTCGTTTGAGGTGTTTACCCTTGACCGGACGCGGTCTCTGTCATGACCAGACGTGTCCGGTCAGTACTAACAGTCACTGCGTTTTCAACCTGGTTGACCGGACGCGGTCCCTGCGAGGACCGAACGCGTTGATCAGTCTGACACGTGTTTCAGAGGGTAAAAGTCTAATCGGACGCAACTGAAAAATAATCGGACGCGTCCGGTCACGTTCCAGTAAGGTACATAGCTGACCTGACGCGTCCGGTCATCACGGATCGAACGCGGTCGAGCGTTAGGTTAAAGTACAGTAAGGTTCTTGCACGATCGGACGCGTCCGGTCACCCCTGATCGGTGCGTCCGGTCACTCAGCGGTGTCGTTCTAGTTTTCGACCGTTACGTTCGACCGGCGCGTTCGGTCACGACGACCGGCGTGTCCGGTCAGTGCGTGTTTTGCTAATTTGGGAGGTAACGGTTGGATTTGTCCGTGGGGTGTATAAATACATCCCCTCCACCTCTTTTAGAGGTCTCTTGCTTATTTGTTCAGCTGAGAAACACCTTTCAAGTGTAAGGGAGTGCAAGAGCCCTAGTGAGAGTAGTGATTTGAGAATCAAAGTTTGAGATCCCTCATTAGTCACTAGAGAGTAGCAAGTGTGCATCCATCTTCTCATTAGGCTTGTTGTGGTCAAGTGAGAGTTCTAGCTTGTTACTCTTGGTGATCGCCATCACCTAGACGGTTTGGTGGTGATTGGGAGTTTGGTGATCATCCGGCGAGCTTGTGGATGACCTAACTCATCTTGTGAGCGGTTTTGGGCGATTCACCGCGACGGAGTGTCAAAGAATCAGCCCGTAGAGAGCATTTGATCCTTGCGCGGATCAAGGGGGAGATACACCCTTGCGCGGGTGCTCCAACGAGGACTAGTGGGGAGTGGCGACTCTCCGATACATCGGAAAACATCGCCGTGTTCCTAACCCTTACTTTCAAGCATTTACTTTCGTGTATTACTTTTATTGCTTGTTTACTTTCCTAGTATTGCCATGCTAGACTAGGATTGGAACTTAGGGTGCAAAACTTTTACCGGTAGAATCACAAGGAACACTAGTAGGCACTAGGGTTGAAGTTTGACTTGTACGATTTCATTCTTGCAATTAATTTTTAGAAAAGCCCAATTCACCCTTGTTGGGCATCTATCCTTTCATGGATGGGTCTTTACCCTTCTGTTACATTGCCCAATTGCTTCATCTCCAGAAACGGTTTGTTTTCCACTGTGCAGCAGACTGAAAGTACTGCTACTAACTCCTGAAGTACAGATACAAGCCACCTGTGCGCTGAACTGCTGGTTGAGGAGTAATACAAGTGACATATACAATCACTGAAAATTTAGGAAGCACAAACTTCAAGAAGTGATGCAGCGGGTTCACTTGGTATCATGCTATTCAGAAAATGGGATGGGATAGCACAAACAAAAGTCTCCCCACCAAGCCTATGCCGATAGCAATAAAGCACAAACTTTCTCCTCATTTTGTACTGATGTTTATCGCTCGCATCAGTGCCTCGATATTCTCAACGTCCTTCAGGTGCATCCACACCATGGGCATCAACCAAAAGTCTACCACCAAGCCCATGCAAAGCACTTACATTCTCTTCATTTTCTACTGAATGTTTCTCGCTCGCATCAGCGCTTCGATTTTCTCAACGTCGTCAGGTGCATCCACACCATGGGCATCGTGGTCCACTTTGATCACCTACAATTACGAAAAGCAAACGGAAACAAAAGTCAGTGCTCTAGGATATCAACTACAGACGGTGAGCCTGTAACCTGCTCATGCACCATACAAAAAAAGATTATGTTACAGCACATATTGGGAAAACAGAAGCATTCAAACTGTACAAGTTCATCGTGAACAAAGTCCATCAGAGCAGTAAAAAACAGGCACTGTCTATCTCAGATTCTAGAGTTCCATGCCAAAATACCTTCATCCTATAGCCGTTTTCAAGTACTTTCAGTTGCTCTAGGTCCTCTTCCAATTGTAACGGTGTTGGTGGAAGTTCTGGATAGATCTTCAAAAACTTTGAATCAAAGCCCTGCGTGAGAGAATAGTCGGTTAATTAATTAGTCAACTGAAAGTCGGTTAATCAAAGGACCATGAAGCAAATACAAATAAATAAACATAAGGTAGATAAGATACCGCAATTCCAAGATGAAGAAGATACGGATATTTTGGATTGACGTTCCCTGATCTGAAATGGTCAAAGTCAGAAATATTTCATATGAAAATACAGTCAATGGAAGAGTTAAAACAACTACTGGTGCCTTACTTATTGAATGGAATCAGCCCTCTTGAAAAGTATATCGCGTAGCCCTGATTATCCACAACACACTTCACTCGATTTGTGTCGAATGCATCATCTGGTTTCAGTGAAGTAACAGCTGTGCTGAAGACTGCATCAGGAGCTCGCTGCAAAACACGTTTGAAGTACAAAGAAACAAGATCGATAAAAAGAGATCAAGAGATCTGCAAAGGCACGGGGTGTTTAGGTGTACAAGGCCAAGGTAAATGTTAAATGTGTAGCATGCAAAATAATTAGAATGATGAATGCATTGTTTTCATGAGCACCCTCGAAGAAAAGATATAGTCCCCAACTATTAATTCTAAGAACCATTTTATTTAACTGAAGAGAAGTACAAGAAACAGCAAGATTGTGTTATGTAAGTACCACCTGCAGTGCCATAACTACACCATCTATTATCTCCGGTTCAATAAGAGGCTCATCTCCTTGAATATTGACGACAATATCATAACGTTTTTCAAGCTTCTTTAGTGCCTCACAGCAACGTTCAGATCCTATGTTATCAAGCAAATGCCAATAAACACACACATTACTGTTCTACCACATAATCATGAAAAGATAATATAACTATAAAACCACACAATCAGTACCATTTTTGCAAGATTCTGATGTCATTATAACATCAGCTCCAAATCCTCGACAGCATTCTGCAATTCTCTCATCATCCGTTGCCACAACTAAGGGCGGAAAAGGCACAAGTGTGAACATGATAAGCAAATGAAACCAATCAATGATTACTATTAGCCATCTTGGGCTTACCAACATGGTCCAAAGAAGAAGCTAGCATCACTCTTTCCCATGTTCTCTGTAAGTGTGAAACACACGAATTTTTAACTGAACACGAAAACAAGAAGTAAAAAAAAGGTAACAGATTTGAAGAAGCAATGATACACTTTCATTAGTTCTGTATTCATTTTAAAAAAAAGTGTCAGCACGAGGTGCAGTAGGAATTATACAGATTGCCGGATTAATCGCAGACAAGAAATTAAAACTGGCTAAAACTAACAGCTAATACCATTTCCCTTCTCCAAAATCCATCAAATCGAAATTCCTTGAACTCAAGCTTGACTTCTAATGCTGAAAAAACATTGAATTGTGAGGAATGAAGTCTGGACGACATAACGATTCACAACATTTCAGTAACCAACAGAACAGCTACTGTGTAGTTCACTACTTCACTGTAATCGGAAACAGCACAATTCGACTCGATCTCCCACATCCCCTCGCAGTCCCAGCCGCGAGTTGCAGGTACAATTTCCCCGGATTGATTTTCTACCTACCGCAAGCCTCCCCTAGCTCTCTCTGAAAGATGCGATGAGACAAGGTAGGAAGGAGACAAACCTGGATCATGGGCTTTCCGAGGATGTGAACGAGCGGCTTGCCCTCGAAGCGAGTGGAGGCGAAGCGCGCGGGTATGATCCCCACCGCGCGGCTGCGGAAGCCGCTCGGCCGCCGGTACAGGTACGCCGCGGCAGCGGCCGCGGCCGCCGCGCCGAGCGCTAGCCCGTGGAGTACCCACACACGGGAACCCGAGCCCGACGACGACGAGGAGTCGGACGACGGCGCGCAGATCGGCATCGCGGCGTCCGCGCCGGCACGGCTCCCGCCCCTAGATCCGCGCGCCGAGCTCTGGCAGTGGCAGACCGCAGACAACACTGACACGATCGAGGTTGTCAGACAGACACACACACGAGCCTGACGAGGACGCGGTGTCTGCAGGTACGACGTCACGGGCCGCAGCCCACTTCCATGTTGGGCCTCAATCGTCCTAGCACAAAGAGGCCATGTGCCGCAAAGTTTTCGGCGGCCCAACCCGTGTCTTTAATTCGTCCATACTAGTTGTTCTCTCGTTTCTTCAATCTTCAGCACTTCAGCTCTTCAGGATTCTCCGGTACTAGGTGACTGCCGGTGCGGTGCAACGGGAGCAACATAAATTTTCAGAAAACATTTAGTATTGTCCGAGAATTAACACAAGCCAAAATCAATACTGAGGGTTTATGTCTTTATGTTGCTAGATGTTTGCATTTTTTTCAAGAAAAGTTCTTACTAACCAAACATGTAATTCATATTTTGCCCAAAAACCTTGTGGTTCCTGATAAGGTTCAAAATGAAGTAATATTGTGATTTTTTTACTAATACACAAAATGTTCGTTTCCTACCTGTGGCAAGAAACCCGACCACCCATCAGCTAAGTGCCAAAATGGAAAAGATGGAAAAAGGAGGAAAATTTTGTCAAGTTGCATCAATATCTAGAGCTCTTCTACATAGAACCAAACAAACAAAAATGTGAATCATGTGCCATGAAAACACTATTTTGAAATGTCAGAGGAGGCAGATGTTCCCTAAAACAGAATAGAGGGGGAACACACCACAACATATAAAATAATACCAAGACTCATTAACAACACAGACATAGTAATAGGCACATCAGCAACACAACTAAGCACAACTTGTTTCAACTGAACTTTGATAAATGAGACCAAGACATAGTAACAACTTAGGCCTACGAAGCCACAAAATCAAGTGATGAATTCATGATTAATAATACCCATAATGGTTCACATTGGTGCCGCTAAACATGAACTCATTGACCAGTCATAGTCAGCTCACTGTTAAGAGGATGTCGAAAAACTAAACAATTAATTTATTATAAAAGAAAGAGTAATAACCATATGCTTTGACAGTGCACCTGCTCCTCACATCATCTATTCATATATCAACTCTGCTCATCACTGTTGCTATCCATGGCCTAGAGTTGTTCTTCCAGGTACATCTATAAGATCGATTATCAGTTGTTCCACTTTCTCAACCTGCAAAATATATACATGGTGATAATATTATTGCAACTATAATATAACTATTTTCATGATTATCACTCTAATTTAATAGATTTTTTTTCTATTTGGCTGTTTTATGTAACAGATTTAGCTAAGATATTTTTTATTTTTATCATTGCTCAAATTCTGGCATTGCTAATGGATCACCAAATTAATCGGCCATTGCTACCTCCCCCAATAGAGATCACTACAGATGTCTCAAGCCCTCAAGGATGCATAAATTCCTCCCCTGTTACTTCTCACCTCGAGTTTGAGGTTAATTATGTTTAGACCCCGCATGTTAGGCTACAATTGAAATTGTGATGCAATTCTGGCACACAAGATTGCTACTTCTGGGATCTCAATGCCTCTACATGAGGGACGACAAATCCTCCACACAAAAAAGACATGGGGATGACCAATCAGAAAAGTTCCAAAAACAAAATCAGATTTCATCAATCTAGGAAGAAAAACCTGCTATTCTGGGCGGCCGCTAAACAATTTTGACGAAAATAATAGTAATTGGACTGGCACCAATCTAGGAGCACCGCCAGGAGCATGGTACAGGACAGGGATGTGAAAGCAAAAAAGAGTAATTTATTTGCCATTGTTGCTGCCTTGATCCTCTGCTTCCAACCTTGGCTTCTATTTTTGGGTGGGGAATACCGGAATGCATACTCAAGTGGTTCCTGTCAGGCGTCAGCAGAGGTAAACAAGAGATTGCCCTCGATGTTAGGAACAGGAGATAGCATGGAAAAGGAAAGAGGTCCGGACTCTCGAGACCAGAGGAGAGAGAATGAGACGTCAGCTGCGATTGATGTCATTGGCCACATCCCCGCTGAACTCCTCGTCGTCGCAAGCGTCCGGAGCGAGCAGAGCTGCGCGGCGCCGTCCGTCTCGTCGTCCTACGCCGTCTGGGAGAAGGAGCGATAAGAGAGCTCTACATCATCCATTGAAGCTGCTGCTGCAAGGAAAGTAAAAGAAGGCAATGAGGTGGAGGGTAGTGCGAGTGCTGCGGGTTCACGGATGAGTACTCGCCAGAGCACATCGAGTGTGCAGGTCGATCGAGTACATGGGCTGCTAGGTCTGCGGGCTCTGCACCAGAGATTCGATGCAAGGGGACCAACACCCCGGGTCCAAGGCCGACGTGACCGACCGCCACGTTTGAAAGGTCTTGATGGCTAGAGGGGGGTGAATAGCCTATTAAAATTTTCTACAAAGACAAGCTAAACAAGTTTATCAATAAAACAAATAGCGAGATGCGAGTTTTGCTTAGCCTACGGGGTGTTTGCAAGCCACCTAACCAATTCACAATTCTAGTAATTGCACTCAACCGCACAAGTCAAACCGAGAAGGAAACTACAACTAGCAAGCTACACAAAGAAGCTACTCTAGCAAAGCTAACTAGCTAGCAAAGATAACTAAGAAAGTAATGTGGAGTTGAGTTAGGAGGGTAGCACCGAGGGGCGAAGTATTGAGCCAACCAATATGATCAACAATGAATACCAAGATAACCGAACACCGGGATCAATCAATCACAATATGAAAGTGATGACACGAAGATTTATCCCGAGGTTCACGTGCTTGCCGGCACGCTAGTCCCCGTTGTGTCCCTCTTCACCACGTGGTTCGGTGGCTAATCGGTCACACCCCGAGCCTCTCAAAAGGCGCCACAAGAACCTACCAAATGGCAAAAGGTTGCAATGACACGAGCAATATACTAACGTTGCCTTTGGCGCTTCGCCGAGGTAGGCACAAACCCCTCACAATCACCGGAGGTGGCCAAGAACAATCACCAACTCTTGCCAACGCCTCCAAGCTGCTCCAAGCCGTCTAGGTGGCGGCAACCACCAAGAGAAACAAGAATCCCGCAGCAAATCAACCACCAAGTGTCAACTAGATGCAATCTCACAATGCAAATGCACTTGGATCACTCAATCTCACTTCGAATATGCAAAGAAGCAAGAGAGATGAGTGGAAGGGGAGTTGCTTAGCTCAAAGTGCTCACAAGTATGTCAAAAGTTCGAGAGAGAGAGCCTTGAGCCGGCCAACGAGTATTTATAGACGTACCCCTTCGAAAATAGCCGTTAGAAACTTGAAACAGCCGAAGTCGCGTTGACCGGACGCGCTGGTCCAACTGACCGGACGCGCCGGTCGCGCAACGGCTAGTTTCGCGAAGCACCGACCGGACGCGCCGGTCGCAACGACCGGACGCGCCGGTCACGACCGGACGCACCGGTCCCGTAACTGACCGGACGCGCTGGTCAACCCTGAGCCGCGCACAACGAACCAGCGACCGGACGCGCTGAAGAACTGACCGGACGCCACAGTGCCCGCGTCCGGTTGGAGTCCAGTAAGCTCCCTGGACGACCGGACGCGTCCGGTCGCCTGTGACCGGACGCGCCTCGCGTCCGATCAAACAACTGAAAAACGCGCAGACACTGGACACTGACCGGACGCGTCCGGTCAAACAGTGACCGCGTCCGGTCCAGCGTCCGATCACCACTGTGACCCCCGTTTGTCTCCGTTTCTTTTTCCGACTTCCGGCGTAGTGGAAAATAGGCATTTCATTTCCCCGAAATCGCCTGAATCCTGCGCTCGCACGCTCGGCGGGAGGGAGAGAGGACCCCAAACCCTCTCTACCGCTTAAACTCCACCGCCGTCGCAAACGTGCTAACATCACCAAGTGATCTTGTCATGTGTGAGTGTGTTAGCATTTTCATAATCATTTTTCGAGGCGATATTAGTTCTATCCAAATGCATATGATCATGAAATGCACATCTAGAGGCACTTAGGAGTTCAATAGCCGCGTCATTTCCCTCTTTATAGTACGGCTATCTATCCTATAATGTAACCACACCCACTAGGTGTCTTGGTTACTAAAACACAACCCTTAAGCATATACCTTTGCCTTGATCACATAGGGTTGCGTCCAAATCCAAGTGTGGCCATCATGATCACCATGTCCATCTTGCCACCAACCTTGGAATGTACTAATCCTCATATGCTACATACAACTTAGGCATAGGATTAGTACTTAGGCATTGTCACTAATTACCAACACCAAACATAGGACTTTCAACGTTGCGTTCCCGTGCCGCCGCGCAATCCTGGAGGGCGTCGGCGGAGGGTGACCTCATGGTGGTCGTGGCACGGCTGATCCGACACCGCCTCGACTCGCACTGCGAAGCCAGAGGGAATCGCGCGGAGGAGATCGAAGAGGAGATGTCAACCATGCGGAAGAGATCCCGCTGTAGAGTTCAAGGTCCGAGCGGAGGAGAGGCTGGCGTGGAGCGGCGACGTGGCCACGTGGGGGCTGGATGGAAGTGGGAGAAGAGGCAGAAGAAAACTGTTCGTGGAGGTGAAGCAGACGAAGGTTCGACGGAAGGGCGGACGAAAATGGTTAGGCAGACGGGACAGACACTTCCTTCTTCATACAGTAGAGATTAGTGCATGATTGCTTTCCTATCTTTTGTTTGTGCTTTCTTGCCAACTAATCCTGTACTTTTTACTTGACAAAACGAGTACGATTGATCCTCGTCATTTTCTACCTCCAATCAGCCAATAACCATGTTTCTTGCAGCCAAATTGACATTTTGAACTTTACGATAAAGGGGTTGTTTAGTTGGTGAAAAAGTTTGGGTTCGGCTACTGTAACACTTTTCGTTTTATTTGGCAATTTGTGTCTAATCATGGATTAATTAGGTTCAAAAGATTTGTCTCGTGATTTACAACTAAACTGTGTAATTAGTTTTTTCTTTCGTCTACATTTAGTACTCCATGCATGTGCCGCAAGATTCGATGTGACGGATACTGTGCAAACTATTTGGGTTGCATGGGCAACTAAACATGCCCAAAGTAGAGGAGACCATTTCAAATCGGTACGTTGAACTTTTTAGTACTTCGTTCACGTATTTGCGTGCATGGTAGGGAAACGCGTGAGAAAGCTGTGTGCATTTCATTTCGTCAACGTTGTAGAGAGCCTCGGCGACAATAATGTTTATTGTCAAGAGCCCTGTTATGGGCCCGTTCGGCTGGGCTTATAAGTCGACTGAAAAATATTGTTGGCTAATTTATTGTGAAAGAAAAACACTATTCTGATTTAAAAAATAAGCTAAAAAAGATGGATTATAAGCCAGCTGAACAGAGCCATGGAAGGAAGCATGTTTACGCTCAAACGCCCGTACCTTAAACACGGCGTTGACCTGGTTGCACCAGCTGCACGAGGGCATGGCGCGTTCGTATATATAGGAACATCATAATAGCTAGTAGGCCGTGAGGGCATGGAGGGCCGGTTTAGTTCGCAAAAAATTTTATAAAATTTTTCAGATTTCTCATCACATTAAATCTTTAGACTCATGCATTAAACATTAAATATAAATAAAAAATAAAATTAATTATACAGTTTAGACGAAAATAGATAAGACGAATATTTTAAGCCTAATTAAACCATGATTGAACACTAATTGTTAAATAATAATGAAACGTGCTACATACTCATTTTGCAATTTTTTTTGCAACTGAACCAACCTAGGAACATCATAATAGCTAGTAGGCCGTGTCCGTGCATCAGGATCGGTCCACGCGGTCCACGCGAACTCACGCCCGTCAGCGTTAGATTGGATAGCCACATAAATGTGACTCACGTGTCACATGAAGACCCGATTCTCTCTCTCTTGGTGAAAAATCTGGTTCAACGTCGTCACTCTGTCTCAAAAAAAAGTAAATTAACTAGATTTGTTGAAAATAGTACGGAGTATCAATTAATATATTTCATGATTAATATAATAACACCAATTACATATTATAGATAAATATTACGGAGTAGTATTTTTATACATTTTACCAATTCATTAAAAATAAATTGACGCAATAAAATAAAATATGAAAATTATCTTTTTCAGACCTTTATTCGGATAGAGGGAGGACTAGAAGAAGTGAAGAACGCGTACATCGTACGCCCAGCGAGCGCGGGTCACCATCGCCCAACTTGCACGGACTGGGCCATTGCCACTCACCAGAAAATTAACAAGTCGTAAGCATGGCCCGTGCCCAATTGTCCATGCGTTTCCCCTCTTGGCCTCTTGTCCCTTGCCCTGAGCACAAAATCAGACCCGATCCCTATATAAAATAAAAACGATCACCCGAATTCCGTGCAAGGATTCCCCCGTCGCGCACATGTCTCCCCCGCTGCCGGTGGGCGGTGGCGGCATGCGGCACTGTGTGGCCCGGCGAAAGGGATCACCGGGGCGTCGCCAGCCACATCCCAATTCCCACACCCTATCAAAAAATTCGCCCGTTGCGTGCCCGCCCGGCCCAGCAGAGACCACCAGAGGTTTTCGTGTGGCGGAGCAGCGAGGTAGCCACCCACCAACCCCTCCGTTTCTTATTATTCACCGAATCCAAGTCAGCGTGACATCTCACTTCCAGATTCGCTTCGCCCCCGTGCCTATCCGCAGAGCCGAGCCGAGCCACATGTACGGTGCCGCTACGTGTCCCGGCAGCATCCTCCAGAAACCAGAACGCAACGCAACGCCGTCTTTTTCTCTCTTTTGGTTTCGTGTGGCCGTGCTGTGGGCACGCTTGCAGCTGCAGCTTTCGGGCGGGAGATCAACGTCCGGGGTTTGGAAAACCAGGCCTATGACAAAAATCTTACTAGATGGAGTGCAGCAGTACATCTTATAATCGAACACAAGTTGGGTTTTGGTAAGCAACGGGATACCATTGACTTGTCAATTGGGCCTTTCTTTCGGAAGCCAACCTGTCAATACAATACAGCCGCGTCTCTGTACTCCGTCTCGTTGCTGTCAAACAGCGCAGGTCGGGTCGACGCAGCACAGCCGCCGGAGCCAAAACGACCAGATGTCATCCTGACACTAACACGTACTACACGGGTCTAACAGAAAACCACAAGTTGCCGACTAGGATCCAGGTGCAATAGTATGATCTACAGTGGCGCACAGGATTAGGACGCGGTGATGGGCGAGGGCATTCCTATCCACGTCAACTTTTCACACTAGGTAGTAGGTAGGCGATCCACGGAGAACGGGGTGCCGTGTCCGTGCGGCGTGCGCTATTCCACCGGCCATCCATCCGCCGGAGGAGACCGGACAAGCAGGATGACTGCAAGTCGAGTCGTGAAACACGCCGGCGAGGCGACCCCCAGGCCCCAGCGAATGCTGGTAGCAGTAGTACCTGCACTGCCAGCCGTACCCGTACGGCGATCGCGGCAGCCGTACCCGTCCGCGTCCCCGCGCCCACCGGCCGCGCCACACCCCCCACGCAGTCCTCGCGCCTCGCGTGCGGTGCAATAAAACCAGGCGGCATGGCATTGACCCGCGCCGATCACGAGCGTCTCGGCTGCACGGCGACGCGCACGGTCCGGGGCTTGGGACTACCCGCACCCATGTACCTCTATATTCATCCTCTATACGTCCTAGTCAGCAAGATTCTCTCCTATATACTCAATTCTCTCGCACCCATCCATCCTCTATATCATCCTCTATCCACTGTGGGACCCACTTGTCACTTTATCTAAATATATCCATGTGTGATATAGTTTTGAAGGATTTATTGAGACGAATTTAATGGTGAAATCGAAATTTAATTTGGATTTTTGGTTTGTGAGTTATATCATTTTTTTTCTTTGTGTTAGCTAGTGAGGCCCACCACTATAGAGTATAGAGTAAGCACAGTACCACTCTAAATATAGAGTGAGAGAAAGAATAGAATATCGTTTTAGAGTACCAAGCGCAGCAGTTTTTACTCTATATTTATATTCTAAAGCTTTATAGTATCGTTTTAGAGTACCTAGCTTGACCAACCAAACCGCGAGCGGATGCCCGCGGTCCGCACCGGGTAGGAGTAGGCAGGCAGGCGAGGCGCGCACGCAGCCGCCCTCGGGTCGCGTGGCCGCCGCGCCCTGCGCTCGTGCCGAGCCCAACCCCTCTCTTTTCCCTTTAAGAAAAATTCACCGGCGGTCCCTGAACTTGGCAGCTGGTGTCACTTAGGTCCCCGAACTTCAAACAGTGTATTTCTGGGTCCCTGAACTTGGCTTCAGGTGTCATCCAGATCCCTGAACTTGGCTTTGGGTGTCACTTAGGTCCCCGAACTTTGAACATTGTATTTCTGGGTCCCTGAACTTGGCTTCGGGTGTCATCTGGGTCCCTGAACTTGGCTTCGGTGTCATCTAGGTCCCAATGCTGACGTGGCGCGGTCCTACATGTGGGGCCCACATGTCAGTCGGTTATATTTCTATTTCGGGGTACTGTAGCTACAATTTCTAAAATATTCCAAAAATTATATCTTTTTCATATGATCTCGGATGAAGATGATTTTTATATGAAAAATGTAGCTCTCGACGAGATCTACAACTTTCTAGTTTTGAGTTTTTTAATTTGAGATCATTAAAATGCTTAAAAAAATTCAACAATATATTAATTCCTGAAAATTTGTTTAATTTTTTTTGAGCATTTTAGCGACCTCAAGTTAAAAAAAAACTCAAAACTAGAAAGTCACAGATCTCATCGAGAGCTACAACTTTCATATAGAAATCATCTCCATTTGACAGCATATAAAAAAGATATGATTTTTCCAAGGCGACAAGCGCTTGTACACGATTAATATACTGCGGAAAATTTGTTTAATTTTTTAAGCATTTTAATGATTTCAAATTTAAAAACTCAAAACTAGAAAGTTGTAGATCTCGTCGAGAGCTACATTTTTCATATAGAAAATAGTCTCAGTTCCATCGTTGCAAGTATGTTCTTGTGATCTGCGATGGTATCCCTGTCACTCTGTCTGAACTACAATAGCATGTATACTGTATACACCATTTCACCAATGGAGATCAGGAGAGGGATATGCCCAAAGATTTTACACCCAGAGGAAGTCTGTCGTGCTCGAAAACCAAAGTGTTCTCGCTGACAAGGCGTACATGCAAATACCTGATGAGTGATGACATCTACTATCTACAGTTATGATTCTTTCTTCTCTGATGACTTCGGCACAACGGCGTCACAACATTGTGCCATTATTATGTTATCTACGTATGGTATTGCACGGCCAAGGGAGTAGGGAAACATGTGCTGACTCTGAGAATGGCTTTTCATTCGGAGGTCAGCAGGCTCTCCAAGTACCTCTCCACGCTGTCCAAGCCGCACAGCTCCTTCACCACGGGCATGACGGCAGGAACTTCCAGATCAAAATGGGATGGTGAAGGTCCAAACACAGAGCAGTGTGGTTCATTCCTTGCAGCTCTAATTGCTTCTCTCGTCGCACAGTGCACTGAAGCCGCGAGAAGCAATGGTGGCTCCCCAGATGCTGCAACAAAGGGGACTCAAGTCAGTAGAACAGAAAATCTGCGAGTGAAAATAAGTGAAGTATATTTAGCAATTTATGCACACACGCAACCACCCATTAACATCTGTAAGGCATGTGCTTGATGCAATGTTCCAGGGAAGTGGTGTCACTGACAAGTGCATGGACATTTCCCTCAAAAAAACAAGTGCATGGACATTGCAGTGTTTACGTAACTTCATGTATGCTGCAGCTTCGAATTTTCCTCTGGATACTTTTTGGAATAGTAAACAATGCGATTTAAGTAGATGCAGACATCCGTTTCACTGGGCACCATATGCTTACTGATAAATCTATCGATCTGTATTAAACTCGGATAGCGTGTTACAACTGCTGCAAACAATTTACAGAACAGAACTAGTTTGATCTGGAGCATGCTCACAGATGTGTGAGCAGTAAGAACAACCTAAAATAAATGTGACTCACGTGTCACATGAAGACCCGATTCTCTCTCTCTCTTGGTGAAAAATCTGGTTCAACGTCGTCACTCTGTCTCAAAAAAAAGTAAATTAACTAGATTTGTTGAAAATAGTACGGAGTATCAATTAATATATTTCATGATTAATATAATAACACCAATTACATATTACAAATAAATATTACGGAGTAGTATTTTTATACATTTTACCAATTTATTAAAATTAAATTGACGCAATAAAATAAAATATGAAAATTACCTTTTTCAGACCTTTATTCGGATAGAGGAAGGACTAGAAGAAGTGAAGAACGCGTACGTCGTACGCCTAGCGAGCGCGGGTCACCATCGCCCAACTTGCACGGACTGGGCCATTGCCACTCACCAGAAAATTAACAAGTCGTAAGCATGGCCCGTGCCCAATTGTCCATGCGTTTCCCCTCTTGGCCTCTTGTCCCTTGCCCTGAGCACAAAATCAGACCCGATCACCCGAATTCCGTGCAAGGATTCCCCCGTCGCGCACATGTCTCCCCCGCTGCCGGTGGGCGGTGGCGGCATGCGGCACTGTGTGGCCCGGCGAAAGGGATCACCGGGGCGTCGCCAGCCACATCCCAACTCCCACACCCTATCAAAAAAATTCCCCCGTTGCGTGCCCGCCCAGCCCAGCAGAGACCACCAGGGCCGTGTTTAGTTGCGCCAAATCGGCAGGGGTAAAATCTGCACAATAAAAAATTTCTCACCGTAGTATTTCGTTTGTATTTGTGAATTTTTATCTAAACATTGACAAATTAGGCTAAAAAGATTCGTCTCGCAAAGTACAACTAAACTATGCAATTAGTTTTTAATTTCATCTACATTTAGTACCCCATACATATGTCGGCATTTTGATGTGATGGAAAATCTTCTTTTTGTATACGTGGAATTTAAAGAAAAATTTGGTATAACAAGGGCCAGAGGTTTTCGTGTGGCGGAGCAGCGAGGGGACGTCACGAGCCGGTAGGCGGTAGCCACCCACCAACCCCTCCGTTTCTTATCAGGGCCGTCCCGGGAATTTTGGAGGCCCTGTGCCAAATCTAATATTAGGTCCTAAACTTATCCATAAGACACAGAGTATACTGCTAATACACACATATTGCTTGAAAATATATCTTTCTTTCTTTCCAAACACAAGTTTTTTTGTCTTGTCACAAAATGATGTGGGAACTAATGAAGCAACCTTTTTGGCCTCATTAGTTCTAGTTTGTTTAGCAATTGTAGCAAGAGCTCAAACACCAAAGAAAAAAAAAGAGGCCTAAATGCGATCAGGGACGAGGTGCTAGACGGTCTCCAACGTGATTTTTCCCACCCTTTTGTGAAGTCATCTATTAGTGAGGAGAGGGGGATCGTGACAAGGATCAAGAGAGGCAAGCATGTAGGTTTCTTGTTAATAATATAATAAAAAAATAGTAGAGCTGCTCCAAGAAGGGAGAGATTGAGTCATCCTGTCATCCCAAAATTTTTCACTATAGAACCTTGGCTTGTTCCGTTTTCTAGCCAAGCAAGTACTAGCATTAATGAAGTAACTAATATAGAGATTAATTTAGGGGCCCCTGCATTTGGGGGCATGTGCGGTCGCACAGCTGGCACGTGCCCAGGGACGGGCCTGTTTCTTATTATTCACCGAATCCAAGTCAGCGTGACATCTCGCTTCCAGATTCGCTTCCCCCGTGCCTATCCGCAGAGCCGAGCCACATGTACGGTGCCGCCGCTACGTGTCCCGACAGCATCCTCCTCAAACCAGAACGCAACGCCGTCCTTTTCTCTCTTTTGGTTTCGTGTGGCCGTGCTGTGGCCTGGCCTGTGGGCACGCTTGCAGCTGCAGCTTTCGGGCGGGAGATCAACGTCCGGGGTTTGGAAAACCAGGCCTACGACAAAAATCTTACTAGATGGAGTGCAGCAGTACATCTTATACTAGTCCATATATACAATCGAACACAAGTTGGGTTTTGGTAAGCAACGGGATACCATTGACTTGTCAATTGGACCTTTCTTTCGGAAGCCAACCTGTCAATACAATACAGGCCACGTTCACTTCCCCATTCCAACCCAAAATATTTCCTCTTCCACCCATCACATTAAATCTTTCGACGCATACATGGAGCATTAAATGTAGGTAAAAAAGATAACTAATTGCATAGTTTGCCTGTAAATGTCGGGACAAATCTTTTGAGCCTAGTTAGTCCATAATTAGATAAATTTTGCCAAATAACAACGAAAGATGCTACAGTAACTTTTTGCCTACTTTTCGCGAAGTGAACACACCCACAGCCGCGTCACTGTACTACGTTCACGTCTCCGTCTCGTTGCTGTCAAACAGCGCAGGTCGGATCGACGTAGCACAGCCGCCGGAGCCAAAACGACCAGATGTCATCCTGACACTAACACGTACTACACGGGTCTAACAGAAAACCACAAGTTGCCGATTAGGATCCAGGTGCACTAGTATGATCTACAGTGGCGCACGGGATTAGGACGCGGTGATGGACGAGGGCATTCCTATCCACGTCAACTTTTCACACTAGGTAGTAGGTAGGCGATCCGCGGAGAACGGGGTGCCGTGTCCGTGCGCTATTCCACCGGCCATCCATCCGCCGGAGGAGACCGGACAAGCAGGACGACTGCAAGTCGAGTCGTGAAACACGCCGGCGAGGCGACCCCCAGGCCCCAGCGAATGCTGGTAGCAGCAGTAACTGCCACTGCCAGCCGTACCCGTACGGCGATCGCGGCGGCGGCAGGCGATCCGTCCGCGTCCCCGCGCCCCCCGGCCGCGCCACACCCCCATGCAGTCCTCGCGCCTCGCGTGCGGTGCAATAAAACCAGGCGGCATGGCATTGACCCGCGCGGATCACGAGCGTCTCGGCTGCACGGCGACGCGCACGGTCCAGGACCTGACCAACCAAGGCCTCGTTTAGTTCGGCGAATAGGGAAGAAAAACACGGTATCAGAATTTCTGTAGCATTTCGTTTGTATTTGGTAAAAATTATCCAAATTTTGACTAACTAGGCTTAAAATGTTCGTCTCGCAAAGTACAATAAAACTGTGCAATTAGTTTTTGATTTCATCAACATTTAGTACTCCATGCATTTGCCGACATTTTGATGTGACGGAGAATCTTCTTTTTTATAGTGAAATTTAGAGGAGAATTGGGGGAACTAAACAAGGGCCTTGTTTAGATGCCCAACTTTGGACATCCAAACTTTGCAAAAAACACTGTATCAACACTGTAGCATTTTGTTTTTATTTGGTAAAAATTATCCAAACATTGACTAATTAGGCTCAAAACGTTCGTCTCGCAAAGTACAATAAAACTATGCAATTAGTTTTTGATTTCATCTACATTTAATACTCCATGCATGTATCGGCATTTTGATGTAATGAGAATCTTCTTTTTACATAGTGGAATTTAGAGGGAAATTTGGAGAACTAAACGAGGCCCAGGGCCAAACCGCGAGCGGATGCAGCCGCCCTCGGGTCGCGTGGCCGCCGCGCCGTGCGCTCGTGCCGAGCCCACCCCATCTCTTTTCCCTTTCCCCCCACCACGGGTCCACGGCACGGCGCCACCACCCCGCCGAATTTATTCCGCGCCCCCGGAACGGAACGGAACTCGCCAGTCGCCCCGCCGCCCGCCCCCGACCGCTCGCTCGCTTTGCACCGCTTTTTTCGAACGCTTCTTTAGTTTTTACTCCTCTTTTCTCTTGGCTTCCACTCCTCGCCCACGCCTCCTCCTCCTCCCTTTCGTCGTCGCTTCGCTTCCCTTCGCGTGCGAATCCTCTGACCACCGCAGAGCCGCCCCCGGAGGAAACCCTAGCGCAGCCGCCGATCACCGCCGCACAGCATGGCGTCCCCGGCACGCCCCGCCGCCGCATCCGTCTCCGGCGCCTTCGGCCTCTCGCCCGACCCCAAGCGCTGCTCCTTCGACCAGGCGCTCCGGCAGAAGGTACGAACCCGCCCGCCTTTCGATCTATCTGCCGCGCGAGATCTCCGCGCCTGAGGCTGTCTTGGGTTTGAGGGAGTAGTAGGTGTCCAGACTCCGAACAGACTGGTTTCCTGTGCGCGTGGTGCGTTGACAACTGGCGAGAGCGGCGGGTCGTTGCTCGTTGCCGGGGATGGGGGGTGCACCTTGCTGCCTTGTTCTGATTTGTGCCAACGGTGGTGGAGTGGTTTCGTGTGGTGCGTGGTGCGTTGACAAGAGCGGCCGGTTCGTTCGTTGCTCGTTGCCGTGGATGGGGGGGGGGGGGGGGGGGGGGGGGTGCACCTTGCTGCCTTGTTCTGATTTGTGCCAACGGTGGTGGTGTTGTCGTCTGTTGCTTGTGTGTGACTGCGGATTTGGATGTTCATTAGCCGCTTCTGAAGCGTAGGGTTTGGGTACGCTTGCTTCTGCTGTTTTTCTGATTATTCTGGGCCGTTGGAGTAAAAGGAGTGGACGAGTTAGCCTGTTTCGCGTGGAGATTTCTCGTTTGTGTTAGCTGACTTTTCAGATTCGTGGGGTTCTTGCTGCAACCAGGGTAGCATGACAATCAGGTGCATCGCTGCCTAAGGAGATTTGTCCTTAGGTGCCTGATGCAGTGATACATGAAGTTGTTTTCATCTCTGTAACTAGGCACAAGAGAGATTGAACATCTTATATGCTGAACTTTTATGTTCATCACTTCATCCTATGATCTAATGTGTCTATTATCCCAATGAATCAGGATTTTCAGGAGAACAGACTGTTGATGTCATTTGTTAATTTCCATGAGCAAGAAAAAATTTCCAAAGAAATCGTGACAGACGCTATAGAAAGCTGCATGAAGAAACAAGCAGATAACTTGTTGAATTCACTGGAAGTTATCAGCGGTAGGCTGTCACAATTGGAGTTATATTGCTATAAGCTGGAAAGGTCCATTGGAGAATTACGAAGTGATGTGATGGATTATCATAACGAAGCAAATATCAACTTCCAGTGCCTTGAAAAGCAAGTGAAAGAGGTATTTTTTTATACATTGAAATATCAGAGTACTTTGCTGTTTTTATTTGAGCTCTGTTGCATGATGCACTACTGTCTACTCTGAGGTATCCATCACCCATAAACTCTGAACGCTTTATGTTTTGTTTCAAATTTTTATGTAACTAGATTCCATTTCCTGTTTCTTATAGGCTATTGTTTGGGTACAATTTGCCGTAGTGTTGGTGTATGGCAGAACAGTACAAAATGCATGTCATGAACAGGCTGTGTTTTACTTTCGATAAAAGCGGAGATCCTCTCTTTTCCAAAAAAAAAAGAAAAGAAAGAATGGACGGTGTTTTTCAATTAAATCATGTAACTGAAATACGGTGGAATGGTATTTCAGTTGAATCATTAGACATTCATCAAGTGAACATTAGATCAGTTTCTGCAGACACACACTTTATTGATTTGTTGGGATCTCTCAGGAATACACACAAGCTCATCGAGTCTTAGCACTGCTCATGCAGAGTGGTGCATCAAGATCCATTTGAACTGAATCTTTATGCTTTGGTAACAACACTTATCTGCTTTGTGTGTCGTATTTAGATTGCGAGTAGGTAGATACCCCCACCCCCCCACCCCACCCCACCCCAAAAAAAAAAACACACACACACACACACAAAGGAAAGAAAGAAAGATCAGATCTGGTAGTATTGCAACAAGTTGTAACAATGTCTATTCTGTAGATTTTCAAATTGTGGCAGTTGACATCCTTTGCACTTTTTTTTACCTTCTTCAGTTATGTCCAACTTATGGTGTCATTAACGCTGATGACATTTTTAAGAGATTCACTCATAACTGTACCTACTTTCATCGACAGGTTCAGAAATCTGTGCAGGTCGTTCAGGAGAAGCAAGAGCTTGCTGAAACTCAGAAAGAAATGAGCAAACTTCAGATAGTACATGAGGATTCTGCACAAAAGAGTGAAGGTACTGCCCCATCAGTTTTCATGACTAGAGAAAATGAGGTTGCCCTTGTGCCGTTGCACCAAGTAAATGCTGTTCAGTCTCCTGCTGTGCAATTCCAAAGTTGCAGTGGCCTTATTCTACAACAACTGGTACCAGCACAAGACCACCAGCGCTCGAACCAAACTGCAGTGTACTGTATGCGAGGCCAAAGTCACCCGGAGCACAGACAGGCCCAAATGTTCCAAGCTGCTGCTCAATCTGTGCAGACACACACTCGGAAAACTCAGCCACAGACAGTAGTTGAGGTAAGCAGTCAGGCACCAGAGTTTTACCCTCAACCGCAGCATCAGTGGCAACATCAAACTGGTCAGCAGGTTCAGTCCCAGGCAAGGCAACCACAACCACAGGTGGTACAGCAGCAGCAGTACAGCAATATCCAGCAAGGTCCAGCACAGATGATTCAGCTGCAAACGTCCTCTCCACATGCTCATAGCACACCACAGGTCACACTAGTATATCCTCCATATGGGGCTCATCAGTCTGCATGTGGTAATGTTGAGGCACGCACCGGAGGCATGGTCGTGCCGCCTTCATACTCTACAATTTCCTCATCCCAGCGGAAGCACCATGAAGCTGCTCCTATTTATGTGCAAAGCAACACAGTTTCTGTTCCATTGGCGGAGCAGCATCAGCAACTTCATTCACTCAACAATGGCTCATTTGTACCTCAGCCAAGCAAAGTTAATCCATGTGGTGTCACATCATATACGGTACAAGGGAATGCACAGACCTACAGCCCTGCTTATGGAAGCCCTTCCAGCAATCCTGCTACTATTGTTGCTGTCCTTAATCAACAAGCACATTGCAGTGCTCCCATGGTGCTTCATCACTTGGGACCTCAGTCAGTGCAGAACCATCCAGTAGACATTGCTGAAAAGGTTGCTTGGATGGGTTACTCAAAGGATCAAGCTGAGGGCCTTGCACTCCGTATGGTGGCTGCAGGCCAGCCTGCAGAATATAACCACCTGCATGATAGGTTGAGCTCTGTTGGCCATGGGGTAGCTCCTCATGCATGGTCTGGATAGTTCAGAACGACAAATGCAGCTGTCACGCATACTCATGAGTTGTTTGTGTGATATATCTCGGTATGTACTTCATTATCGTCGGAAATCTTCAGGTATTTCCTCTGGCATCTTTTTATCAGCCAGGATTACATATTCACCAGCTTATTTTTTTCCAGCTGGAGGATCGAGATGAAATAAGACTGTTTAGATTAGTTAAAATGATGCTGGCATATGTCCTACCTTTTAATGGACATATGTGCTTGTAACCTGTGGACTTTCACACGCATGTTTGCAATATAAAAAGATATGATAATTTGTTGGTTGCTACTACTTTCATATGAAGTGTTGAGCTCGTTCATCTGGTCAGACGCCAGTTGAATTCTCATATGTGAATTATACGATAATTTGAGTTGTGAGAAAAAGATGGATGGGAAGTTCAGTTGACTTGATTTTGAAACAAATTCAATTGAATTGTTTGTGTAGTTGACTTGATTTTGAAACAAATTCAATTGAATTGTTTGTGTGGATGATATCATGAGTCGGGAATGTCGGATAACTTAGAAATCTCTTGGGTTCCTGCAGTTTATATGAACTGGGATTTTTATTTGGTAATTGTGGTCATGATAATTGATTGCCGACCAATCTCTCCTTCCACCTCTGCTGATACCTGCGACCTTCGGCTTGCATCGCTGCACGGCGTGGCAACACCTCTCATCGTCATGGCCTATTCGGCGACCAAGGAAACACATCCACATCGCTGAACGCTGTGGGTTGGATCAAGTACAAGTCCGGTTTTTATTCTTCGGCAGCACTAACGTACGGATGCCTGTGTCCGTCCGGACGACCGCGGGTGCTACGCCACGTCACTCGCTTGCCGCCTGAGCCAGCTCCGTTTCCCATGGTATCCGAACAGCACGCTTTAGATCTGCTGCCCACGCTACTCGGATGACTCATCTTCGCCTCTTCCACACCGGTGCGGCGTCCGTCTCTTTCTGGCCGTCCGGAAGACTCGCCCCTGCCTCTTCCACAAACACCCTTGGGCCTGTGCCTCTTTCCCACACCGCCGGCAGCGACATGCGCCGCCTTCGCGCGTCGGTGGCCATGGCTTGCCCTGCATGCCTTCATAGATACCAATGCCGGCGGTATGCACTTGCAACATGAAACACTCGAATGTAACATATATTTGAAACAGATCAAACATTTTGGACATACGCTTGCAACATGTGTGTGAAACATATGCAACATCCAAGTGGAACAATTGCAACATGAAAAAACACTTACTGCAACATAAGACTGAAACAGTTGAAACATTTGGAACATACTGTTGCAACATACTCTTGGAAACAGATGAAATATTTTGAGCAAACGCTTGTAACATGCTTCTGAAACACTTGCAATATATGCAACATCCATAAGAAACAATTGCAATATACCTTTGAAACAACTGAAACATATGTTTGCATCATAGGGAAAGAGAAGCCTTGGTCGGTTGATTCCAGCCGTCGGGGTTGGAACCGGCGACGAGGGGTGGCGCACGAGCACTAGCGCCACCAGCACCACCAGTATCGGGCTTGGCTCGGCGGCGACGGCGGGGATGGGGGGCGAGGAGCGCCATGGCCACCGGAGTGGGGGAAGCTCGGTTGCCGGGGTAAGAGAGGGCGCCGTCAGGGATGAGGAGGACGTAAGCCTGCTAATGGGTCCGGTAATAATTCGGGTTTTCGGGTTGGGCTGTGTTACGGAACTGTTTGGATGTGTGGTAATGGGTTAGATGTCAAATAGATTGGGATGGGTTGGGTTTACTAGCAAATCAGGTAGGATGGGTTGGAATGGGTTATTCCTGGTGCTCAAAGCCGCTGTGCGCTACACCCCTGACTCCTCGGTCGCAGCCGCCGAGCTTGTCGCAGTGGCGGGCGCCGTGGCGAAGTGCGCCCAGTGTCGGCCCTGAGATTTTGGGGGCCCAGGGCCAGACGAAAAACTTGAGGCCCCTTGGAACATATATGTACACCTGTTATCACTTTGTATTAGTAGATGCTAAGCTAAGAGCATAAGAGTAGTTATCTAACATGCATTATCTATTCTCCTTGCACCATACATTTGAAAAATTATCTTGTCTGATGTCTCACATACTGGTTATCATCCTCATCGATGTTCAAATTATTATCTACTGTAAGGCCTGGCTCGGGATTAGTAGTATTTGTTTACTCCTACACGCAATAATTACTAATTAAGTATATTTCTCCCGTATTCATATTATCTTTTTAAAAAATGTCGGATGTGTCCTCCATGGATCACTCGTTTCCTCCTTTTTTATTTTCTAACTACTAACGACATCATTTATAGAAGAAGTGTGCTGGAATTTTTAAACAATGAGCATCCCCACAACCTCATGGCACAAAAAAAAACAGAAATAACACACACGTTGCTCCCAGGCTCGTGCCCTCTCATACAACAGTGCACTGATACGCCTGCAGTCTTACTCTATTCTAGTTTCACAGGCGCGTTAGCTCATCCGGGTGCAGTTACTTCCAAATACATGCATGCATGCAGTTGCTTTTATTCCAAGGCCTTGTTTAGATTTCAGAATTCACCCTCAAATTCCACTATGCAAAAAGAAGATTCCCCATCACATCAAAATGCCGGCATATATATGGAGTACTAAATGTAGATGAAATAAAAACTAATTGCACAGTTTTGTTGTACTTTACGAGACGAACATTTAAAGCCTAATTAATCAAGATTTAGACAATTATTATAAAAAAAACAAAAGTGCTACCGTGCTCGGGGGTGGCACTGTGCCAAATCATCCACCCCTAGTCGGGTAACTAAACAAGGCCTGAATACTGTGAGCGTGAAAAAGTCTACGCGAGACACGGGCATGCATGCAGTCAGCCAATCATAACTCTTAACGGGGACAAGCGAATGTAGGCGTTGCAAATACGCGGGTTTTGCGGCTGCTAGCGTGGAAGAGTACTACAGCCAAGCCCTAGCATACTACTCCTACACCGTATACATACTGACATACAAGGAGGCCCTGACGGCTCAGGGGCCCGGGGCGGCCGCCCCGTTCGCCCGCCCCCAGGGCCGGGGCCTGTGCGCCATCTGCCTCGCCGAGTTCGCGAACGGGGACACCGTGCGCGTCATGCTAGCCTGCGGCCACGGCTTCCACGCGCGCTGCATCGAGCTCTGGCTCGCGGGTGGCCGCCGCTCGTCCTGCCCGACGTGCCGCGCGCCGGCCGCTGTTGCCGCTGCCGCGCCACCGCTCGTCCTGCCCAACGTGCCGCGCGCCTGCCGCTGTTGCCGCTGCCGCGCCGCCGCTCGTCCTGCCCAATGTGCCGCGTACCGGCCGCTGTCGCCGCTGCCGCGCAGCCTGATGAGGCCGCGACGTCATCGTCGTGAAAGGCTCGCTTTGGCGAGCACCCGGGGCTATTGCTGTTCTTGCAGGTGTCGATGTTTCACCTGCAAGGCTAGGCATGCAGTTTTCCTACATGATTCTCTGGCATGCAGTTTTGTGCTTTCTCTCAACTACTGACTGCAGGAAAAGACTTGGGCTTGTTTGTTGAGCGCTTAAATATCCCGCGAAAATTGTTCCTTTTAAATTATTTTGTACTATTCCAAGTACGCTGCCAAGTCGCATGCTATGATATGTCCTATTCCAAGTAAACTATTCCATGTATGCTACCCATGGCAATCCACGGTCGAAGAAACTTGGCAATCCCCAAGTTAATTTGAAATGAGGTGGGGTGGAGTTGAAAAATAATTAATTACATTTGGAATGGGGTGGAAATGGATTGGGATCTCACCCATTAGAGCATCTCCAACAATACTACCTAAAACACATCTCCTACTTCTCTATTTAGAAAGTCATCTATTTTGAAACTACTCGTATTTTGCTTCCAACTCCAGCAATACTACCTAAATCATACTACTCAAATTCGTTTTAGTAGTCAATGACACGTGGGGCTCTTTTGTCTTCCTCTCTCATCTAAATTTTGCACGGTGGGGAGTAGGGGCCAACAGAAGTAGAGGGTGGAGGGAAAAAGGTAGGAGGACAACAAATGTGGGGGGTCTAGTAGGGAGCCTGTTGGAGTTGGTTTTTTAACCTCCACTACCTAAATCTAAAGTAAAGGGTCAAATAGGGGTCCTGTTGGAGATGCTCTTAGCAGGGCAAGGAGGGCGCCGCGTCAGGGTGGAGAGCCGCCCACGGTCTTGCAACACCGCGGCACCACCTCCGTGGATCTCGTCGGAGATGAGTGGATCTCGCTCTTACTTCAAGGATCTCGCCGGGGTGAAGAAGAGGTACGCCGGATTTGCGGGCGTCCAAAACGCGAGGCAGCCATAGGAAAATTCGTGTCCTCAAGAGCAGAACATCGAAGGTCTATTTGTCTATCCACCCGAGCGTCCCGCGGCCTTTCAGGAATTCACGTAGCGCGACCCCGACCCTTCATATACGTATTTGTCCATGCGGCTACCTGCGCCCCTTCGTATCCCAACTATCCCTCCCTGCACTGTGCTGGTGTGCTTCGTAATAAGAACGACGGCGGCGGCAGCAGCGGCAGCGGCGAGCCGGCGGCAGGCGCCGAGTGACAAGCAGCAGCACATGTGAGTCATCAGATACGTCTCTCAAAATCTTCATCCATTTAGCCTCCTCGTTTAGTCGTGTACTCGCGTTTCCAATTAGCCCTAACTAATACTGGTGTCTCCCAAAATCTTCATCCAAGTTTGCACTCTATCAGTAACTAATAAATAGAAGCTACGAACAAAATGCATCGGTTCTTGCAGTTTTTTTTCTGTATCATTAGATTATTGGAATGGTAAACATTATTTTATTCTCTTGTAGATTTGTTAAAATACGAAGAGGAGTTGTGATATTGCCTCTCTTGTCTTAGTAAAACTTGTAGATCTCTTAGAATCGAGTGAAGAAGAGATAATGATCAACACTTTCGTGGCTATTAGGAGGCCGAAAAGTAGTATCATATTTTTCATCAACTATTTTCGGTATGTAGTTTTTGAATTCTACATTAAGCAAGCTAGGCTCGTCTATTTTCATACCTTCGTATGCCTTCTTTATCTTAATCTTAATGCGTTTCATAATCTGTATACTTATTGATATGTTATATTTGTAGTGATTAAAAAAATTAAACAATGGATCACCCTAGCAACAAATCCTAGCTATGCCACTGGACGTCGAGCGTTGGTGCGCTACAGCAGGGGATGAGGAGCGCGGAAGGATAAGGTTGGGAGCAGAGTGAAACGTGCGGGAGTTAATTTTGTTAGATGAGACGTGTTTTTTAGGCCAGCAGCGTATGGTGCAGTGGGTGGAGCGAGACGTCCACCCTTCCGCACGTCCTAGCATATTACCGTTTTTTCTTTCCCAACAGACGCTGCTCAACATTCTTTGAAGGGAGACAGCCGCTAGTGCCGCCATCGGCCAACCACAGCAAACCGATCGAATCCTCTTTCTGTTTACGATAAGGCCAGATCAGAGATCACACAAAAAGGCAGAGGAGCCCTGTTCCAAGCACAGTCGTGCATAGCATAGACCTTCCTGTCAGGCTCTTAGGCTTCACTGGCGGTCTGGCGCACATGGGCTAACGACATCCAAATCCAGACAGTTTCGAAACTCATATTACTCCCTAAATAGTGCAATGTATAGCCATGCGATGTAGTTTCGGAACTCGTTTAATTGCTCCTACACACTGCAGTGTATGCATAGCCATCCGATGTTGCAACATCATTATTATGTTGGTACAACAAACCAATGCTTCAGAGTTCAGACACAGACGAGGTACACGCACAACCGCGACATGCATACATACCACATGCTGATCGTCAGTTGTGAAGGAACTGAAGATAGAGACCGGCTTACAATAACTTGGACATGCCCACATCAACTCTGCACCTTACTGGAGGGGACGAAGGCTAACATCCCGGATGCGCGCGTATGTTCCGTCGAGGAATTCAGCAAGTTGGGTGGGTGGAGCACGCTAGTCTTTGCAGGCACCGGGAAGCACCCTTCTGGTGATAACTTAGGCTCGCCCTGATTTATTAGTCCCCGAATAGAGTAGAGAGCAGCAGGTCTTGCACGAATGTGGCTCTGACGCTGGCTTGCTTCCGTTTCTGCTCCCTTTCTTCACTTGTGAGGGACGAATCGATACTGTGCCACCAAAAAAGAACAGCGGGTGACTGAACTGTGTATAATCAATTGTAAGATGGGTAGGATTTAATCGCACGGAAAACCTGCTTTATCCATGCATTTACAAAATAGCAAGTTGCAAAAGGCGAAGTGAAGTTTGTTACACACTTCTTATCATTTTTCAGTGAAACCAACTTGCTGGCTGGAAGACTGCTTATTATTCAATAAAACGCATCTATCAAAGGGGGGAAAAATTGAACTATCAAGAAGACTAAAACTACTGGCTCAGATTTGCATGGCCACATAAGATTTCCCTGTCACACAAGACCATTCAGATAGACTCTAAACTAGTCCAGAAAGTAACCTGAAGATTATGGTGTTCGCGTGATTGGGTGAAAAATAATGTGGTTGTAAGCCTATCAACTTGAATATATCAATACTTGTGTTTTCATTTTAGCATGGATGTGTATAAAATATACCTTAGCTTCCGTGCCTGAGCAGGCGTTTCTTTTACCATCATAGCATCATCAGGAATGGAAATAGTCGATTTGGATGTTTGCTCTGCATCTGATGTAGGGAAGCTAAGGCCGAATGATGACAGAAGAGGATCAGCTGAAATATTTGTGGTGCTGTTATTGTTGCTTGACCTATGTCCGCCTCCTAGAAGCACCTGCAAATGGGCTTCCCGTAGATCTCGGCTCAGTAAAGAAAGGGCCTGGCTGCCTGGAATAATGAATCTGCGCAACCGGCGACGATTCTGCAAGAGGCCAGAAGGTGAATGAGTTTCAAGGGAAAAGGGAATTTATAAATTGACCAGCTACATTTTTATGCATCAATTGGTGAGCTCAAGAACCATGAATTACATGTGGACAATGTAAGGATACCTTGAATAAATATCCATGTTGCATAGTAATATGGTTAACCATATCCTTCGTAACCATCTCTGAGCAAACAGGGCAAGCCTGAAATGGGCAGTGGAAAAATCAGGGCAAGAAAGCAACCAGCAAAATGGATCATTATTACGATATAAAAGCGACAGCATCATTAAGGTGAGTTTCATCCATGCTATAGGCTATAGCTTACAGAATTTTTTTTGGGCAGAACAGATAAATAAAAGATCAATTCAACTGAGGCAAAGAGCATGGGTCCTCAAATCAACACGCAACAGATCCTATAACATGAGACAACTAAGAGCTCTTAAATCTACAACTTAGGATAAGCTAGAAGTTCTACCCCCTGATACTGAGTTATTGTGTTCCTTCCAAAACTGATGTTTCAGTTCACTACTCCAAAGGTAGTGATGTTCATTGCGTGCATCAAACTTGAAACCTTTCTTCTCCAAACGCCTATTTGTAAGCTTTCTTGTAGCAGGCTTCAGTCCATGGTTGTATGTTGGCAAAAACTCAAGCCACAGGCTTATATAACACTGATGAATGATAAATCGGATTTCATTTTGCATCTCCGAGAAGTGTTACCGTAGGAAATAGCTCTAAGTGGTCCTGTACTCATAGTCTCATATCCCAAAACTCCAGTTTCATCTAGGCAGAGTAAAAAGATCGTGCAACGTGATGAAAGTATACAATCTACACTTCTCGAGTCCATAAATCCTTTTTTTTTAGGAAAACTGGAGGGGTTTGCACCCCTACAGCATATATTTATTAAATAAAACAAATAGCACAGAACAAACAGACTGAGAGCCGGGAGGGTGTAACACCCAAATTTTAGGAGTAATGAAATTTTAATAATTTAGATAAAGAGAATTAAAATTTTAAAAGAAATATTTGGTGTTGCATTCATGCTGTTGCATTTATTTTATTTTGTGGTGTGGGTTTATTTTATTTTGATTTGAATTTGAAACTCTATTTGAAAAGGTTTGAAAAGAAACAAAAGAAAAAAAAAAGAAAACAACTTACCTTCTTACCTTCTTGGCCCGAAGGCCGTCGGACGGCCTGCTTTTCCGAGCCTGCCCGCGTGGGCCGTCCAGCGCCGTCGCGTCCCGGCCCAGCAGCCGAGCCCAGCAGCCAAGCCAGCCGAGTCAGCCGCGCGCCTCTCCTTTCATCATCCCGCTGACGGGTGGGGGCCGGTTGTCAGCTGTCTTCAACCTCCCGTGAACGCACCGGACTCCAAACCGAAGCGGACGACGTCGGTTGTTTTCGTGTTTTCTGGAGAATCATACCCGAACCCGGCAAATCGAGGTTATAAATAGGACGCCTTGACCTTCCTATTTCCGTTTTTCATCTAAAATCGTGAGTTCCACCGCAAGAAGTTGGGTTCTAGGGCTTGAGTTCGTTTGAGGACGGCGGTCGATCGGGTGGGGTGCCTTCGGGTGAATCGGAGGTCAAACTCGTCGTGTTGGTGAGTCCGCACTCGTCTCCTCTAGCTTCTTGTGCTTTTCTTTTGGTTGGAGAGGCTTCGAATCGAGTTTTTGAAGAACACCGTCGGTCGACAATGGCGCCACCGTCCCCTTGTAGCCGCGCGTCACGTATGGTCTATCGTAGCTAGTTCTTAATGCCTAGATGAGTTCACACGGAGCTTCTCTACCGTTTGGACCAAACGCGGGCTCGAATGGTGGTCTCGGTGGGGAGGTTCACCATCTCCGGCCATGGAGGAGTCGCCGGCCATGGGGAGCCGCCGGCCGGACTTGGGAAAGAGGATCGGTTTCTTCACTGTAGAGTTGCAGGTGATTGTGAGCCGTCCGTTCGCTGATCAACGGTTAGGATTAGAAGATACCCCTTCGTGGGGTAAAATTTATAAAGAGCCCCTAAGTTTTTATGAAATAGAACCCGCGGTCCTTAGCGCAATATCCTGAATCCGTTTTCGTGCTTTGAAAGCGTATTTTCTCCCGGATAAGTCAAAAATACGTTTTCAGGTATTTACAGTTTTGCCACTAGAATTGTTTTGGTCATAAAATCTTCGTTTTAACTCCGATTTGATCCGTTCAAATTGCGTTAGGTTCGTATTTGCGAGCTCTACATGTTAGTGTAGTTGTACAGTTAGTTTTGATAATTTATTTTTCGAGTTTATAATTAAGTATTTATTTATTTATAGAAAATCTTAGAAAATTCATAACTTTCACGTTTTAACTCCGAATTTGGTGATCTTTGCGTCTGTGTGATCGTAGAAACGTGTAGAAGAGTTTTATAAGCTTTTATTACTGTTTTGTTACTGTTGGTGTACTGTTCTAATTATATCTCTTTGTTTGCTTCGTGTATGTTTGATTGGATGCATGTATGTGTTGATTGATGATCGAATATAGAAGGTGAGCAGTATTTGGACGATTCGGAGTATTACTTTGAGCCAAGTCAGCAGTATCACTTGGAGAGCTTTGATCAAGTCAAGTATAACATGGGACCATCCTTGTTGTCCTATTCACTGAAATTATCATACATATGCATGTGTCTTCCTTGACAACCATAGAGATTATAACTTAACTTTTGATATCTTGATTCCTTGTCAACCTTGGGTATGCATTTGGGTAGCTATTGCTAGTGCTTAATTATGAACAATGATCTTGTAATTTGACTAATGGATTATGCAATCAACCATTAAGATGAATTTATTACTGTTGAAAAGGGGGCTAGAGCAAGGGGTTATATTGTTGCTCTGGTTTCTCTCCATAAGGACTTATCTGTACATGACCATCCGGGACATACAGTACAGCTGTGAGGGCTATATGGCTCTGGCTTTAGTTGTTCAAGAGACTTTTTCTAGCTTGTTAGTGGTTACCTTAAATGGCGTAAGAATGGCTTGCCACTTTGGGTGTAGTGCGAGCCCCTGGCCTAGTGTGTATAGGCTGCGGTTGTTGTGCCACAGGGAAGGGGGGTTCTACATCTGCCTGCCGAGTGAATCTAATGGCCCTAACTTGTTAGACGAACTTTTGAGTGGCTTTATATGGTTCTCGGGTGTTTGGGCTTGATCTCTCCACTCATTTGGAAATCATGACTTACAGTGAAAGTGTACACCTCTGCGCAGAGTTAAAAACTGGTATACTAGCCGTGCTCACGGATACGAGCGGCCTTGGAACATTTACAGAATAGATGATCACCATTTGCTATATCATGTTTAATTATTGTTGATTATTATTATGCTCTTGTTAATGCTATTCGTTATCATTATTACAATTGATCATTGGTTCTTAATGGGAAGTGGTGTATCTTGATGCTACTCAATTGCTAATATATGATTAAAAGCTAAACGCAGTTAAACAGTGTCTAGCCTTTTTGAGCCTCATGAACCCTGTGTTATATTTGTGGAGTTCGACATGAACTCACTCTTACTATTTCCACCATAACAGATGAAGATATAGAGGAAGATTATCGGAATGAGTACTAGTCTTGGTGTCAACCAGTCAACCGTGTCCCTGTGTGGAGTTTCCGCTGAAGATTTATTATTAGTTATTATTATCTATCGTTCAAGACTATGTCTTAAATACTTATTCGTTATGTAATAAGCACTGTGATGATACTTTGTAATTTGTCAACTTATGTGTGCGACTGTTTCCTGGGGCGCACATGAGTCTTTTATACATCCTATTTTTGTCCTTAAAAATGGGTGTGACAGATTGGTATCGGAGCCGTGTTGACTGTAGGACGCGAGCCTAGTTAGAATGGTCGTTAATAGCCTTCATATTTTACTTAATTCATGCTTCCTCTTTTCACCTTGTTAATTACTAAATTTTTATGCTTCCTCTACTTAATTCTATTGCGAAAATACATTGATTCTATCTAATCTATGTCTAAATCTTGTAGATGCCTCCTCATCCCCGTTTGTCAGCTGCACAGTACGTTGCCCGTTTCGAACCTCAGGAGCCGTATGAAGGTGGTGATCAAGAGTTATCTGATGCTGAGTCAAGAGTTGGTGATACACCAATGGAGAATGTAGTTATGGGGTGGACTACGAAGTTTCATATCATGGTTCCTAAAGCTGATGCTTTCTTCCATGACATGTTGACAAGAACATTGGACAACTACTACTACGACTGGGAAGCTACGCTGGAGTATCATAGTGCAGAGTATAGTCATCCATGGATGGATTCCTATTGAGAAACAGAGTTATGGGTTAAGAAAAGGGATCCTACCACTAAGGAGCCTAAGGTGGAGTCAAAGTTCATTACCAGAGTGAGCCGGGCAACCGTGGAGATAAGCATGGAGGATGTCGCTTTTAATGCATTTGTTTACTACCATGGTCTACGCTCGGACAAGACGTTAAAGGGTGCACTCCGGCATTTTCCTTGTTTCATACATGACAAGGGTATTTGGACCGTGCCGCCTGCAGATGATTCCTCCTTGACTTTACAAGCTACGGTGGGATTAGCTCGAGAATTGGCTCTCCATGAGGTGGATTTGAAGGATGAGTTGCTAAAGGAAAAAGAACTTAAGGAGCAAGCTTGTAAGGAGATTGATCAATTAAGGGTGGAGTTAGGTCATCCCAAGATTTATGAGAAGCTTAATTAGGAAATAGGAAAAATCCCTATGTAATAGGAACAATAGTAGTTGCGAGTTAATTTTAAGTTTGGTTTGTTTTGAGAGTCAGTTTGTGGTGTGAACAATTATGTGATTGATGGATTGTTATTATGATAATGTGTGATTTGGATCTTTGTAATGTGTGCTGGAGTTTTGTAGACATGCCTACAAGTTCCATGGTTAAGAATATTAAGTTTGATCAAATATATTAGTTGAATATGAGGTTAACTTAGTTCTGTCCTTTGCTGATTTTTGGATCAGTCTGGGATGTTTTAGAAATAACTTAAAATCCGTTCATGAGAAATTCAAGAAATTTTACTGGGAATAATTAGACTTTTATATCTTTCCAACCCCGCAAGAATCACCTTAATATCTATTATGAGCTAAGAGATATACCTGTTTCAAGTTGGAGTTACTGCACAGTCTGGAATTTTGAAACAGTTTCGGTTAAGTTCAGTTTTTGGCCAATTTATTGACAGAATCAGAAGAAGTGTTGTGAATAAAAGTTGTAGATAATTTTGTAAGCTTTCCAACCATGTAAAGATCATCTGAATTGGACGTCTGTAGCTCGAGATATGACAGTTTTACTGAGTTGCTGAAATTGGAGATCGCCCAGAAAAATCAGATTTTGTTTATCTATTGAATACATCATTTCGGATTGTACTGAATTTCAATTTCTGTGTTTTTGGAAACAGATGTCAGGCAGAGGTCGTGGCAGAGGTCGTGGAGGTGCTAACCTACCCATTACTATGGAGGAACTCATGCAAACTCAGAACCAGATGATGCAGATGTTTATGCAGCACATGCAGAACAATCCCGCTGCAAGAGGACCACCGCCTGTGCAAGTGAGGGATAAGCGTGGAGAATTTTTAAAGGGACGCCCTCCAGTGTTTTCTCATGCTGCTGATCCTTTAGAGGCAGATGATTGGGTGAGGGCAGTGGAGAAACAGCTGAATATAGCCCAATGCAATGATATGGAGAAGGTGTTATATGCATCTGGTCAGTTACAGGGGACAGCTCAGACTTGGTGGGAGTCGTATCAAGCTGCACGCCCTGACAATGCTCCTCCTATCACTTGGAATGAGTTTGTTAGAGATTTTCGAGCTCGTCATATTCCTGAAGGTATAATTGAGCTGAAGCAGGAAGAATTCAGAAACCTTAGGATGGGACAGATGAGCGTTAGTGAATATCATGATAGATTTACCCAGTTGGCTCGCTATGCTCCTAATGAAGTGAGGGAAGATGCAGACAAACAGCGTCTTTTCTTGAAGGGAATTTATTATGATCTTCGCTTGCAGTTGAAGGGGAACAACTATGCTAGTTTTCAAGAGCTGGTAAATAAAGCTATTGTGCTTGATAATGAGCGCAGAGAGATGGACAGGAAGAGGAAAATGAAGGTACAAGGCTCAGGAAGCAACAACCGCCAGCGCACTAATTCTCAGCATGGTTTTCATCAGAAGTTTCAAGGACCGGTTAGTCAATGGAATCGCAATCCGAATCAGAGGTGGTCCCAGAATTGGCAAAGTAATCAGTCACAACAGCGTTCATCATATCCACAACGTCAACAGTATCAGCAGACTGGGCAACAGACTCCTCGCACTGGAAATTCTAATGTTACCCCCATGAAGAATAGTGCTCCCAGCACGCCTACTAGATGCTTTGTCTGTGGTAAAGAGGGGCATATGTCTTATCATTGTCCTGAGAAGCAGAACCAGCAGACTCCTCAGAGCCAGAAGAGCAACCAGAGGCAATCTGGTACTGGAAGAGTGAATCACGTGTCTTCTGATACAGCTCATGATGCACCAGAAGTTATGATTGGTACGTTCAATGTACATTCCACTCCTGCAACTGTTCTTTTTGACTCTGGAGCATCTCATACATTCATATCCAACATTTTTGTTAAAATGCATAGTATACCCATGCTAGCTATGAAAGAACCTCTCTTAGTAAATTCACCTGGAGGTACCATGCAAACCAGTAATCGTTGTCTTCCAATTAGTATGGTATTAAGGGGGGTAGAGTTTAAGATAACTCCTATAGTGTTGAGGACATCTGGTATTGATGTGATATTGGGTATGGACTGGATGAAGTCAAATCAGGCAGAGATTCAGTGTCAGCAGAAAGTAGTAGTTGTGACTGCACCTAATGGAGACAAAATCAATGTGGATGTAGCAGTGCAGAAGCAACCAACCGCTGTGGTGAATCAGCTTGAAGATACTATTAAGGAGAATTCAGTGATTGAGGAATTTCCGGATGTCTTCCCTGATGAATTGCCAGGTATGCCACCTGACCGAGACATTGAATTTCTTATAGAATTACTTCCTGGAACTGCACCTATAGCCAAACGACCATATAGGATGGGAGTAGATGAATTAGAAGAACTTAAGAAACAAATTAAAGAATTACAAGATAAAGGTTTTATTCGACCTAGTTCATCACCTTGGGGAGCACCAGTTATTTTTGTTGATAAGAAAGATGGCGGTCAGAGGATGTGTGTTGATTATAGATCACTAAATGAGGTAACTATCAAGAATAAGTATCCTTTGCCCAGGATTGATGACTTGTTTGATCAGTTGAGAGGTGCTTGTGTGTTCTCTAAGATTGATTTACGTTCTGGTTATCATCAGTTGAAGATTCGTGTTTCTGATATTCCAAAGACAGCTTTTACTACAAGGTATGGATTGTATGAGTATACTGTTATGTCATTTGGATTGACCAATGCACCTGCATACTTTATGTACATGATGAATAAGGTGTTCATGGAATATTTGGATAAGTTTGTGGTGGTATTTATTGATGATATACTGGTATTTTCCAAGACAGAAGTAGAGCATGCTGAACATTTGAGATTGGTATTGCAGAAACTTAGAGAGCATAAACTGTATGCGAAGCGAAGTAAATGTGAGTTTTGGTTGAAGGAAGTTTCTTTCCTTGGTCATATTGTTTCTAATGGAGGGATATCAGTGGATCTAGGTAAAGTAAAGGATGTATTAAATTGGAAACCACCTATTGATGTTAGCGAGATTCGTAGTTTCTTGGGATTAGCTGGATATTACAGACGATTCATTGAAGGGTTTTCTAAACTTGCTAAACCTATGACATCTCTATTAGAGAAGAATGCCAAGTTTGTGTGGTCAGATAAATGTCAAGCTAGTTTTGAGGAATTGAAGAAGAGGTTGACTACAGCGCCTGTTTTGATTTTGCCAGATTTGAGTAAGAAGTTTTCTATTTATTGTGATGCTTCTCGTCAAGGTTTGGGATGTGTTCTTATGCAAGAAGGCAGAGTTGTGGCTTACGCATCTAGGCAGTTGAGAAAGCATTAGTTGAATTATCCTACACATGATTTGGAGTTAGCAGCTGTAGTTCATGCTTTAAAGATTTGGAGACATTATTTGATTGGACATAAGAGTGATATATACACTGATCATAAGAGTTTGAAGTATATTTTCACTCAGTCAGATCTGAATTTGAGGCAACGCAGATGGTTAGAATTGATTAAGGATTATGATATTGAGATACACTATCATCCTGGTAAGGCTAATGTAGTAGCTGATGCTCTTAGTAGGAAAAGCTATGTCAATGAGATACAGACATTGACTATGACTAGTGAGTTATGTGCTGAATTTGAATATTTGAATTTGAGAATTGTTACTAATACAATGGAATTAGTAATAGAGCCTACTTTAGAGCAAGAAATCTATAAGGGTCAGTTGAAGGATGAGAAACTAAAGAAGATAGCGGAAGATATAGTGATTAGTAAGTCACCAGGTTTTCGGATGGATGATAATGGAATTTTGTGGTTTGGAAAGAGGCTGTGTGTACCTGAGGATCAAACTGTTAGACAAGCAATTCTTCGCGAAGCTCATGAGTCAGCTTATTCTATTCATCCTGGTAGTACTAAGATGTATTTGGATCTGAAGCAGAAATATTGGTGGGTTGGATTAAAGCGAGATGTGGCTGAGTATGTGGCATTGTGTGACACTTGTCAGAGGGTGAAAGCAGAGCATCAGAGACCTGCTGGATTGTTGCAACCAATGAAGATTCCTGAATGGAAGTGGGAAGAAGTTGGTATGGATTTTATAGTGGGGTTACCTCGTACTCAGAAAGGGTATGACTCTATTTGGGTGATAGTAGATCGATTAACCAAAGTTGCTCATTTTATACCAGTTAAGACTACTTACCGTGAACCAAAATTGGCAGAGTTGTATATAGAGAGGATAGTATGTTTGCATGGAGTTCCAAAGAAGATTGTATCTGATCGAGGATCGCAGTTTACGTCGCATTTTTGGAAAGCTGTGCATGAATCATTGGGAACAAAATTGAATTTTAGTACAGCATATCATCCACAGACAGATGGACAGACTGAAAGGACCAACCAGGTATTAGAGGATATGTTGAGAGCTTGTGCATTGCAATATGGAACTAGTTGGGATAAGAGTTTGCCTTATGCAGAATTTTCTTACAATAATAGTTATCAACAGAGTCTTAAGATGGCACCGTTTGAAGCTTTGTATGGACGTAAGTGTAGAACTCCATTGTTTTGGGATCAGACAGGTGAATCTCAGGTGTTTGGTACAGATGTTCTTAGAAACGCAGAAGATCAAGTGCGAGTGATTCGTGAGAATTTGAGAGTAGCGCAGTCTCGTCAGAAGAGTTATGCTGACAATAGAAGAAGAGATTTAGTTTTTGAGGTAGGTGATTATGTCTATTTGAAGGTGTCACCTATGAAAAGTGTGAAGAGGTTTAACATGAAAGGTAAACTAGCACCAAGGTATGTTGGACCATTTAAAGTTATTACCAGACGTAGGGAAGTTGCTTATCAATTAGAGTTGCCTAAGAATTTATCTGGAGTACATGATGTGTTCCATGTTTCGCAACTTAGAAAGTGTTTGCGTGTGCCTGAGGAGCAGATACCTTTAGAAGAATTGACTGTTAAGGAAGATCTTACATATGAAGAGTTTCCGATTAAGATTTTGGAGACTGCTGAGAGAGTTACTCGAAGTCGGGTTATTAAGATGTGCAAGGTGCAGTGGAATCGATATTCAGAAGCAGAGGCAACTTGGGAAAGAGAAGATGAATTGAGGAAATCATATCCGCAGTTGTTTGAGTAAGCAGTTCAATCTCGAGGACGAGATTCTTTTAAGGGGGGTAGAATTTGTAACACCCAAATTTTAGGAGTAATGAAATTTTAATAATTTAGATAAAGAGAATTAAAATTTTAAAAGAAATATTTGGTGTTGCATTCATGCTGTTGCATTTATTTTATTTTGTGGTGTGGGTTTATTTTATTTTGATTTGAATTTGAAACTCTATTTGAAAAGGTTTGAAAAGAAACAAAAGAAAAAAAAAGAAAACAACTTACCTTCTTACCTTCTTGGCCCGAAGGCCGTCGGACGGCCTGCTTTTCCGAGCCTGCCCGCGTGGGCCGTCCAGCGCCGTCGCGTCCCGGCCCAGCAGCCGAGCCCAGCAGCCAAGCCAGCCGAGTCAGCCGCGCGCCTCTCCTTTCATCATCCCGCTGACGGGTGGGGGCCGGTTGTCAGCTGTCTTCAACCTCCCGTGAACGCACCGGACTCCAAACCGAAGCGGACGACGTCGGTTGATTTCGTGTTTTCTGGAGAATCATACCCGAACCCGGCAAATCGAGGTTATAAATAGGACGCCTTGACCTTCCTATTTCCGTTTTTCATCTAAAATCGTGAGTTCCACCGCAAGAAGTTGGGTTCTAGGGCTTGAGTTCATTTGAGGACGGCGGTCGATCGGGTGGGGTGCCTTCGGGTGAATCGGAGGTCAAACTCGTCGCGTTGGTGAGTCCGCACTCGTCTCCTCTAGCTTCTTGTGCTTTTCTTTTGGTTGGAGAGGCTTCGAATCGAGTTTTTGAAGAACACCGTCGGTCGACAATGGCGCCACCGTCCCCTTGTAGCCGCGCGTCACGTATGGTCTATCGTAGCTAGTTCTTAATGCCTAGATGAGTTCACACGGAGCTTCTCTACCGTTTGGACCAAACGCGGGCTCGAATGGTGGTCTCGGTGGGGAGGTTCACCATCTCCGGCCATGGAGTCGCCGGCCATGGGGAGCCGCCGGCCGGACTTGGGAAAGAGGATCGGTTTCTTCACTGTAGAGTTGCAGGTGATTGTGAGCCGTCCGTTCGCTGATCAACGGTTAGGATTAGAAGATACCCCTTCGTGGGGTAAAATTTATAAAGAGCCCCTAAGTTTTTATGAAATAGAACCCGCTGTCCTTAGCGCAATATCCTGAATTCGTTTTCGTGCTTTGAAAGCGTATTTTCTCCCGGATAAGTCAAAAATACGTTTTCAGGTATTTACAGTTTTGCCACTAGAATTGTTTTGGTCATAAAATCTTCGTTTTAACTCCGATTTGATCCGTTCAAATTGCGTTAGGTTCGTATTTGCGAGCTCTACATGTTAGTGTAGTTGTACAGTTAGTTTTGATAATTTATTTTTCGAGTTTATAATTAAGTATTTATTTATTTATAGGAAATCTTAGAAAATTCATAACTTTCACGTTTTAACTCCGAATTTGGTGATCTTTGCGTCTGTGTGATCGTAGAAACGTGTAGAAGAGTTTTATAAGCTTTTATTACTGTTTTGTTACTGTTGGTGTACTGTTCTAATTATATCTCTTTGTTTGCTTCGTGTATGTTTGATTGGATGCATGTATGTGTTGATTGATGATCGAATATAGAAGGTGAGCAGTATTTGGACGATTCGGAGTATTACTTTGAGCCAAGTCAGCAGTATCACTTGGAGAGCTTTGATCAAGGCAAGTATAACATGGGACCATCCTTGTTGTCCTATTCACTGAAATTATCATACATATGCATGTGTCTTCCTTGACAACCATAGAGATTATAACTTAGCTTTTGATATCTTGATTCCTTGTCAACCTTGGGTATGCATTTGGGTAGCTATTGCTAGTGCTTAATTATGAACAATGATCTTGTAATTTGACTAATGGATTATGCAATCAACCATTAAGATGAATTTATTACTGTTGAAAAGGGGGCTAGAGCAAGGGGTTATATTGTTGCTCTGGTTTCTCTCCATAAGGACTTATCTGTACATGACCATCCGGGACATACAGTACAGCTGTGAGGGCTATATGGCTCTGGCTTTAGTTGTTCAAGAGACCTTTTCTAGCTTGTTAGTGGTTATCTTAAATGGCGTAAGAATGGCTTGCCACTTTGGGTGTAGTGCGAGCCCCTGGCCTAGTGTGTATAGGCTGCGGTTGTTGTGCCACAGGGAAGGGGGGTTCTACATCTGCCTGCCGAGTGAATCTAATGGCCCTAACTTGTTAGACGAACTTTTGAGTGGCTTTATATGGTTCTCGGGTGTTTGGGCTTGATCTCCCCACTCATTTGGAAATCATGACTTACAGTGAAAGTGTACACCTCTGCGCAGAGTTAAAAACTGGTATACTAGCCGTGCTCACGGATACGAGCGGCCTTGGAACATTTACAGAATAGATGATCACCATTTGCTATATCATGTTTAATTATTGTTGATTATTATTATGCTCTTGTTAATGCTATTCGTTATCATTATTACAATTGATCATTGGTTCTTAATGGGAAGTGGTGTATCTTGATGCTACTCAATTGCTAATATATGATTAAAAGCTAAACGCAGTTAAACAGTGTCTAGCCTTTTTGAGCCTCATGAACCCTGTGTTATATTTGTGGAGTTCGACATGAACTCACTCTTGCTATTTCCACCATAACAGATGAAGATATAGAGGAAGATTATCGGAATGAGTACTAGTCTTGGTGTCAACCAGTCAACCGTGTCCCTGTGTGGAGTTTCCGCTGAAGATTTATTATTAGTTATTATTATCTATCGTTCAAGACTATGTCTTAAATACTTATTCGTTATGTAATAAGCACTGTGATGATACTTTGTAATTTGTCAACTTATGTGTGCGACTGTTTCCTGGGGCGCACATGAGTCTTTTATACATCCTATTTTTGTCCTTAAAAATGGGTGTGACAGAGGGAGGGAGAGTTAAGGCTGTGTTTACATCCATTGAAAAGTGCACTATGCAAAAAAATTTTTTGTCACATCAAACTTGTGATACATGTATGGAGTACTAAATGTGGATAAAATCAAAAACTAATTGCACAGTTTGGTTGTACTTTGCGAGACGAACGTTTTGAGCCTGATTAGTCAACGGTTGGACAATTATTACTAAATAGAAACGAAATGCTGCAGTAAATTTTGGCACACCAAATTTAGGAACTAAACACAGCCTAAGATACCAAAAAAAAGTGAAAAAGCAAAGCTGGAACTCATCTGCAAAGCTGGCACACCAAATTTAGGAACCTAAGTTAAATCTGCAATCCATTGATTAATTCCTGGATGGTAGCTTCTTTTTGTTCGCAGCAGTAAAAGCTAGAACTCATCTCTGAAGTTTTGCTTTGATATTTGAAGATTCCGATCAATCTGCCAGAAGATATTGTCATTTCTTGCATTCCAGATGGTCCAACACATTAATATGATGACCTCCATGAAGAACAAAACAATCTCGTTCTTCAAGTCAACGCCAACGAGCTGATATTCCAAATTCCAATCAGGACAAGGTATTAACCCATATAATCAAGCATCCGCCCCTAGCGACTAGCATCATGAGGTCAGTCCCCAGGTCAACCAAGCACAAAATTGTTCGATCCTCTCTAGCCATCCAGGTCAACCAAGCAAAAAAAAAAAAATTTGTTCGATCCTCTCTAGCCATCCATAGGAAGCAAAACACATCAGATTAAGGCACCCGGTGGGGGCACTCACCGCGGCTTGGGGCTCGTACGGGTGCTCCTCCTCGAGGTGCGCGCAGAGGGATCCGATGTCGTGGTCCTCGTAGCAGTAGGGGCAGGCGAACTCGGGCCTGAGCTCCTCGTCCATGTCCAGCTCCTCCATCCCGGTCCGATCTGCGCCCGCAAAAGCAAGCCCAGGTTGAAGCAGTCAGAACCCCTCCCACCACGAAGGCAAACCCAGCGGAACGGAAACACGGGAGAGGGAGCGCGGTCGCCGCACCGCTGTGACCGAGCTGCGCCGCGTAGAAGCGCTTCGCGGCGGCCAGGCGCGAGATCCAGTGCTCCGAGTCCATCGGTCGATCGGTCCGGCGGGAGCGGAGCGGGCGTACGGGTACGCCTCCTCTTCCTTCTCCTCTCTCCTCCTGCGGCGGTACGGTGGCAGCCGCAGCGCCTGTCCTCTCCTCTCCTCGACCCCCGCGCGATCAGCTCGCGCGGCTTCTGCGGCGTGGGGAGTAGTCGGATCGGATCAGAGCTCGCCGCAGATTTTTGGCCGAGGATGGAGGGGAGCTGGAGCGCAGGAGGGGAGGGAGGGGAAGCCGAGGGCCCTCTCTTATCGGGAGGTGAGACAGAGATGTGGAGAGAGAGAAGAATAGGAGGAGGAGAGGGTCGTGGCGCCGCTGGTTCTATTTTTTTTATTCGCCGTGCCGTCGCCGTCCCCGCCGGCCCGCGCCCGCGAGGTGAGCAGGCAGAGCCGGTCGGGTCGTCGATGAGTACTGACTCGCCGTGTCAGTCCGTGAAATTTCGCGGGGGGTGACGTGTGGGCGGGACGAGGCGCGAGACGCGACCTGCCGTCCACGCGGTGGCGACGTTGCGTGGACCTGTCTGGCTGCAGAAATGGTGGGATGGGACCACCGTACCAGTGTCCAGTAGCAGTAGTAGTTATTACGAGAGGCGAGAGCCCGAGACGGCCGACGGGCCCGGCGGCGTGGCTGAGCCGCTGACACTGACCGCGGTAGCCTACTCTAAACGATACTATAAAGTTTTAAAATTTTAGAGTATGAATATAGAGTAAAAACTGCTGTACTGGATACTCTAAAACAATACTCTATCCTTTTTCTCACTCTATATTTAAAGTAGTACAGTGTTTACTCTATAGTGGGCAGTGGCGGGCCCCACTAGCTAAACAAAGGAAAAAATGCTATAACTCACAAACCAAAAATCCAAATTAAATTTCGATTGCACCATTAAATTCGTCTCAATAAATCCTTCAAAACTAGATCACACATGGATATATTTAGATAAAGTGATAAGTGAGTCCCATAGTAGATAGAGTGGATAGAGGATGATATAGAGGATGGATGTGTGCGAGAGAATTGAGTATAGATGAGAGAATCTTGCTGACTAGGACGTATAGAGGATGAATATAGAGATCCATGAGTGCGGATAGCCTGAGGGGGGCTGGCTGCGCCTGCGCATGCGCCCGCGCGCTGCAGACGGCCGTGACACCGCGTCCGGCAAAGGCACCGTTTAGATGTAAAAAATTTTGCCAAAATTTTCAGATTCCCCATCACATCGAATCTTTGAACGCATGCATGAAGCATTAAATATAGATAAAAAATAAAACTAATTACACAATTTAGACGAAATGGACGAGACAAATCTTTTAAACCTAATTAGACTATGATTGGACAATATTTACCAAATAACAACGAAACTGCTGCAGTAGCGTTTCGTCAAAAATTTGCCAACTAAACAGCCCCGAAGCTGTGCCAGTGCGACCTCGGAGAATCGCAAATTCGGCAGTAGTCTGTGCCGGTGGGCGGGCGGAGATACTGGATTGGATACACATACACCTGGCGGAGGGAGAGCGCAACGCCGCAAGACATGCTACTATGACGATACTCCTCTTACCAAGACCTGGAGGAGGAGAGAACTTCAAATGCAATTGTGCTGCGGCACCGAGTCGAGAAGAGGATAGGGACCAACCTACTGCGGCGACAGGTGACGAAGGGCACCCTAAGATCATGCTGAAGATTTCCAAATAAAAAAAACATCATGCAGAAGGACCTACTAAACTCGTACAAGTAGGCCCAAGAGACTTTCAGGGCAACAGGATGCACCACCATACCATTTGGCCTCAAGAAACTAATCTCTCACGATTAAAAAGGCTAAAGAGGAGACACCGTTTTGGTCTGACAAAAACTTCGCCTCACCCCGTGTGAATTTTTTTCCCACCTCGATGCTTTGCCCGCCCTGTGCGAAATAGAAGGAAGGTCAATCTCCGGCAAATAGAAGGAAGGTAATCACCGGGAACATTAACGTCCACCCAGCAGAACGACGTCCTGCCCCCAATCGAAGTCGGCCCGGCGCAATAGATGGAAGATCGAAGTCCACCAGGCGCAATAGATGGAAGGAGATTGCATGCAAGACCAACAAGGAAATAACCAACGTTGATTACCACTCAGGCGCAATAGATGAAACGAGATTACATCCGTGTGGGGAGCAATTACATGCAGGACCAAGAAGGGAGTCTTTTGTTGCCGGCGTGTGAAAGGTCTTGATGGCTAGAGGGGGGGGGGTGAATAGCCTATTAAAATTTTCTACAAAGACAAGCTAAACAAGTTTATCAATAAAACAAATAGCGAGATGCGAGTTTTGCTTAGCCTACGGGGTGTTTGCAAGCCACCTAACCAATTCACAATTCTAGTAATTGCACTCAACCGCACAAGTCAAACCGAGAAGGAAACTACAACTAGCAAGCTACACAAAGAAGCTACTCTAGCAAAGCTAACTAGCTAGCAAAGATAACTAAGAAAGTAATGTGGAGTTGAGTTAGGAGGGTATCACCGAGGGGCGAAGTATTGAGCCAACCAATATGATCAACAATGAATACCAAGATAACCGAACACCGGGATCAATCAATCACAATATGAAAGTGATGACACGAAGATTTATCCCGAGGTTCACGTGCTTGCCGGCACGCTAGTACCCGTTGTGTCCCTCTTCACCACGTGGTTCGGTGGCTAATCGGTCACACACCGAGCCTCTCAAAAGGCACCACAAGAACCTACCAAATGGCAAAAGGTTGCAATGACACGAGCAATATACTAACGTTGCCTTTGGCGCTTCGCCGAGGTAGGCACAAACCCCTCACAATCACCGGAGGTGGCCAAGAACAATCACCAACTCTTGCCAACGCCTCCAAGCTGCTCCAAGCCGTCTAGGTGGCGGCAACCACCAAGAGAACACAAGAATCCCGCAGCAAATCAACCATCAAGTGCCAACTAGATGCAATCTCACAATGCAAATGCACTTGGATCACTCAATCTTACTTCGAATATGCAAAGAAGCAAGAGAGATGAGTGGGAGGGGAGTTGCTTAGCTCAAAGTGCTCACAAGTATGTCAAAATGTTCGAGAGATATCCGAGGGAGTGAGCCTTGAGCCGGCCAACGAGTATTTATAGACGTACCCCTTCGAATATAGCCGTTAGAAACTTAAACAGCCGAAATCGGGCTGACCGGACGCGCCGGTCGCCCAACGGCTAACTCGTGAAGTACTGACCGGACGCGCTGGTCCAAACGACCGGACGCGCTGGTCGCCCAACGGCTAACTGCGAAGCAACGACCGGACGCGCTGGTCCAACTGACCGGACGCGCCGGGAACGACCGGACGCGCTGGTCCCGTGAAGGACCGGACGCGCTGGTCGCCTGAGCAACGCTCAACGAAACAGTGACCAGACGCGCTGAAGAAAATGACCGGACGCGACAGTGACAGCGTCCGGTTAGAGTCCAGTAAGCTCCCTGAACGACCGGACGCGTCCGATCATCAGTGACCGGACGCGCCTCGCGTCCGATCATCGAACTGAAAAACACGCAGACACTGAACACTGACCGGACGCGTCCGGTCATGCAAGGACCGCGTCCGGTTCAGCGTCCGGTCACCTCTGTGACCTCCGTTCGCCTCCGTTTCTTTTCCGGACTTCCGGCGTAGTGGAAAATAGTCGTTTCAACTTCTCAAAAACGCCTGAATTCCGCCTCACAAGCTCGGCGGGAGGGAGAGAGGATCCCAAACCCTCTCTACCGCTCAAACTCCACCGCCTTCGCAAACGTGCTAACACCACCAAGTTATCTCGTCATGTGTGAGTGTGTTAGCATTTTCACAATCATTTTCCGAGGCGTTATTAGTTCTATCCAAATGCATATGATCATGAAATGCACATCTAGAGGCACTTAGGAGTTCAATAGCCGCGTCATTCCCCTCTTTATAGTACGGCTATTTATCCTATAATGTAACCACACCCACTAGGTGTCTTGGTTACTAAAACACAACCCTTAAGCATATACCTTTGCCTTGATCACATAGGGTTGCGTCCAAATCCAAGTGTGGCCATCATGATCACCATGTCCATCTTGCCACCAACCTTGGAATGTACTAATCCTCATATGCTACATACAACTTAGGCATAGGATTAGTACTTAGGCATTGTCACTAATTACCAACACCAAACATAGGACTTTCAATCTCCCCCTTGTTGGTAATTGGTGACAAACCTTTCACAAAGATGTTATGATAAAATTTTTGATTGAACCCATGTCACATTGTCCAAGTATATTACCATGTGTAAGAATTATGGACATGTGATCATGAATTCAAATTGATAGCAATGGCTCCCCCTACATGTATGCTATATGTTTGGATTTTGGAAGCATACATGTTAGATAGGAAAGATTAGGAGCATTGACTACCAATAGGTGCTAAGTGTTTAAGATTATAGACCTTTGAAGTGTGATACCATCGGAGTAGCGATAAACCCCATCTTAGCATCTTGTGTAGTTAGATTCCACTTGTAAAAGCACAAACATAACTAGAAACCTCGTGAGATCAACATTATAAGCAAGGTTCTAGTACCACTTTGAAAAAACATGAAGCAAGAAAAATCTAACTACTTTCTATTCATGCTAGTACCACAATGCATCATTCAAATTATACTAGCAAGTCACCACACAAGCAATGTATCGGAGAAAACAAAATGCATAACTATGCATCATACATATGAGGTGCACATAGAAATGCAACATTCATGTTTAAAAGCTTGCTCCCCCTACTTGTGTGCTCAAAATTTTAGTTGATCCCCTTCTTTTATCAATTCTCCCCCTTTGTGCTTCTTCCTCTTTGAGTTGTATCTTTGTGAACAACAATTTCTCCCCCTTTGGCACCAATTGACCACAAGGAGCAAACTTTAGATAGATTATCATGTTGAAATATGAGGTGAGGATCAAGTTTATGATTCAACCTAGATTGCTTGCATAAATAAAATACTTCGGTTTGATCCAAGGGCAAGCTTCTTCACACCTCACTAGAAGGGTTATCATGCACCATGTTGAAGCAAATATTTAGACAAGTTTTCTAGATTAAATACTTAGGATCACAAGCTACTTAAACAAGTTATATGCTACCACTAGATCATACAAGACATGGAAACAATAGTGGCACCATATAAACTTCAAATTCATTTGATTTTCATGAATGAGCCAAGAACATGTAAATTATGACTAGATGCACTAAACATGTCCTTAGTATAGAATGTATGACATGTCAACCAATTGTACCTTGGGGCTCGAAGGAGAGGCATGTCATATATGGAGTGCATCAACTCATGTTGGAGAAGTCAAGTATGTTCAACTCATTCTTTAGCTTGTGAAATCTCTTCTCATCAAGTGGCTTGGTGAATAGATCGGCTAATTGATCTTCGGTGCCCACACTCTCAATAGCAATATCACCCTTTTGTTGATGATCTCTAATAAAGTGATGGCGAACATCAATATGCTTTGTTCTTTGATGTTGAACCGGATTGTTGGTTAGCTTCACGGCACTTTCATTGTCACATAGCAATGGCACATTCTTGAAATTGATTCCAAAATCCTTCAATGTTGCCTTCATCCACAAGATTTGTGCACAACAACTACCCGCGGCGATGTATTCGGCCTCGGCGGTAGATAGTGCAATACTATTTTGCTTCTTGGATGACCATGAGACAAGTGATCTTCCCAACAATTGACAAGTCCCTGAGGTGCTCTTTCTCTCAACTTTGTCACCGGCATAGTCGGAATCCGAATAACCAACTAGCTCAAAACTAGCACCCTTGGGATACCACAATCCAACATCTTGTGTATGCTTCAAGTACCTCAATATTCTCTTTGTTGCCTTCACATGGATTTCTCTTGATGAGGCTTGAAATCTTGCACACATGCATACACTAAACATCACATCGGGCCTTGATGCCGTCACATAGAGTAGGCTACCAATCATTGATCTATATAGCTTTTGATCCACCATGTTGCCACTCTTGTCACTATCCAAGCTTCCACTAGTGCCCATTGGAGTTGTAATACTCTTTGCATCTTCCATGCCAAACTTCTTGAGCATATCTTTGATGTACTTAGTTTGGCTCACAAATGTACCTTCTTTCATTTGTTTGATTTGAAGTCCAAGAAAGAAACTAAGTTCACCAATCATTGATATTTCAAATTCCTTGGCCATCATTTTACCAAACTCATCACAATAATCTTGATTGGTTGAACCGAATACGATATCATCAACATATATTTGCAACACAAACAAGTCTTTCTCAATCTTCTTGGTGAATAGTGTTGTATCAACTTTGCCCATGACAAATCCTTTGGATAGCAAGAAGTCCCTCAATCTTTTATACCATGCTCTAGGTGCTTGCTTTAATCCATACAAAGCCTTCCTTAACTTGTATACATGATTGGGTTTCTTGTCATCTTTAAAACCGGGAGGTTGCTCCACATACACCTCCTCTTGAATGTACCCATTGAGAAATGCACTCTTTACATCCATTTGATATAGCTTGATATTGTGAGCACAAGCATAGGCAAGTAAGATCCTAATTGCTTCCAATCTTGCAACCGGGGCATAAGTTTCACCAAAGTCAAGATCCTCTATTTGTGTGTAACCTTGAGCCACTAGTCTTGCTTTGTTCCTTACTACTATCCCATCTTGATCTTGCTTGTTGCGAAAGACCCATCTTGTTCCAATGACATTGTGATCCTTAGGCCTTTCAACTAGTTCCCATACTTTATTTCTCTTGAAGTTGTTGAGCTCTTCATGCATTGCATTTACCCAATCCGGATCTCTCAATGCTTTATCAATGTCCTTGGGTTCTTCCATTGTCACAAAAGAAGAGTGAGCACAAAATGATGTCAATCTTGATCTAGTTTGAACTCCTCTTTGTATGTCACCAATGATGGAATCCAATGGATGGTCTCTTGCAATGTTAGTTGGTTGAAGCACTTGGACTTGATTGCTTGGATGTTGATGTTGATCATGAATTGGAGATGATGAACTAGCCACTTGTTGATCTTGTTGCACTTGAGATGATGTACTAGCTTGATTTTGCATTAGAGAACCACTAGCTTGTGTAATTGGACTTTGGAGCACTTGATCTTTGTCATCATCCATATGAATTACTTGTTTTGGTCTAATATCGCCAATATCCATCTCTTTCATAGCATTACTCAATTGAGTTCCTCTCACATCATCCAAGTTATCTTCTTCATCTTGAGAACCATTTGTTTCATCAAACTCAACATCATACACTTCTTCAAGTTGACCATTAGCCAAATTCTAAACTCTATAAGCTTTGCTAGTAGTTGAGTAACCAAGTAGGAAGCCTTCATCACATTTCTTCTCAAACTTGCTCAATCTAGTGCCTTTCTTCAAGATATAGCATTTACAACCAAATACCCAAAAGTATGCAATGTTGGGCTTTCTTCCATTTAAGATCTCATATGGTGTCTTCTCAAGAAACTTGTGGCAATAGAGACGGTTGCTATAAAAGCAAGCCATGTTGATTGCTTCGGCCCAAAATGAATGACTCACATTATACTCATTCAATATTGATCTTGCCATATCAATTAAGGTTCTATTCTTCCTTTCAACTAGGCCATTTGATTGAGGTGTATACTTGGCCGAGAATTGATGCTTGATTCCAAGCTCCTCACATAGCTCATCAACTCTTGTGTTTCTAAACTCACTTCCATTGTCACTTCTTACTTTCTTGATTGTGGTCTCAAACTCATTTTGCACTCTCTTGATGAACTTCTTGAATATGTCAAATACATCACTCTTGTCCACAAGAAAGAATACCCATGTGTATCTAGTGAAATCATCCACAACCACAAAACCATACTTGTTGCCACCAATGCTTGTGTATGTAGTTGGCCCAAATAGATCCATGTGCAATAACTCAAATGCCTTGGAAGTACTCATAATGCTCTTCAATGGATGAGTGTTGCCTACTTGCTTTCCGGCTTGACATGCACTACATAGCTTATCTTTCTCAAATGTGACATCCTTCAAGCCTCTAACTAAGTCATGCTTCACTAACTTGTTCAATTGCTTCATGCCAACATGACCAAGTCTTCTATGCCATAACCAACCCATACTTGATTTGGTGAGCAAACATGTTGAAAGTTGAGTGTCACTAGCATTAAAATCAACCAAGTATAGATTCTCATATCTAAAACCTTTGAAGATCAAGTTAGAGCCATCAACACTAACTATCTCCACATCATCAACACCAAATATGCACTTGAAACCGAGATCACACAATTGAGCAACCGAGAGAAGATTGAAGTTCAACTTTTCGACTAAGAGCACATTGGAAATGCTATGATCATTTGAGATTGCAATCCTTCCAAGAGCCTTTACATCACCCTTGCTATTGTCACCAAATGTGATGCTATCAATGCCACTATCATTTGATTTGAGAGAGTTGAACATTCTTGAATCACCGGTCATATGTTGAGAGCACCCACTATCAAGCACCTAATGCCTTCCTCCGGCCTTGTAATTAACCTACAAAACAAATTAATGTTTCTTAGGTACCCATACTTGTTTGGGTCCTTGGAGATTAGTCACTAAGCTCTTTGGTACCCAAATGGCCTTCTTCTTTGGGCCCACAATTGGTGTACCAATAAACCTAGCATGCACACCTTTCTCACCCTTGGTAAGCACATAACAAGAATCAAAAGGAATGTAAGGTACATTAGCATTTTTCTTGTTCTTGTTCATTTTATTGCAATTAATCTCTAGATGCCCAACTTGCTTGCATGTATTGCAATAACGACCATTGTCCTTCACAAAGCGAGGCTTTGGAGTAGCAAAGGCCGTCTTGCCCTTCTTGGGAGTATAGCCTAATCCCTCTTTGTTAAGAGAGAACCTTTGGCTACCCAAGCATTTTAGCAAGCGGGCATCCCCACCATAGGCATTGCCTAATGCGCGGGTGAGATCATCCACCTCTCTCTTGAGAGTCTCAACCACAAGTGATGAATCACTAGTAGTAGAGGTAGAGTTGGTTGTGGTGGATGATGATGAGCTACATGAAGCATTAGTAGGACTAACAAATAAAGAATCATCAATAATATCACATGTTAGTCCAATATCACAAGTGACAATCACTTGCTCCTCCTTAGCTTCCTTCATGAACTTCTCCAACTTAAGGTCCTTTTCCTTGATGAGCTCAAGTAGAGTGGAGTGGGCTTCCTTAAGCCTAGTGTGAGCAATTTCAAGATCCTCGTGGTCTTCCTTTAGACACTCACGAGAAGCCTCTAGCTCATCAAAGGATTTCCTAAGAGCTTTGAGCTCTTGTTCAATTCCTTTGCACTCCTTACTCTTTTTGAGAGCAACAAGCTCCTCCATCAAGGCATCATTTTCATTGCTCTTGGCAATGAGCTCTTGTTCTAAGATTTTGTATTTCTTGGTTGTCCTCTTGTAGCCCTTGCTCATTTGATCTATTATGCCTAATAGATCATCCTTGGAGTAGTCCTCATCCTCCTCATCATCACTCCTACAATCATCACTAGCACAAGACTCATCATCACTATCATCATGTTTTACCTTGGTAGGCTTAGCCATAAGGCATGTTGATGTAGTGTCGAAGATGGATGGCTTGTTGGAGAGGGCGATGTTTGCAATGGCTCGCCGAGTGATCCTCTCATCATCACTAGAGCTTTCATCATCATCACTATCGGAGTTGTCACTATCCCAAGTGACTACATAACCACCACCCTTCTTCTTCTTGTTGAAAGTGAAGCTCTTCTTTGCTTTCTTCTCATTCTCTTTCTTATCCTTCTTGTTCTTCTTGAGCTTCAAGTCCCCATTATGAAATCTCTTATCTTCATAGGGGCAATCCGCCACTATGTGATCGGGGCTATTGCAATTGTAGCAAAGGGTCTTTGCCTTTATAGTGTCTCTCCTCTTCCTTGCCCCATATCCTCTCTTCTTCATGAACCTTCCCATCTTGTGCACAAGGAGGGCCATGGTCTCATCATCGAATGGATCATCATCATCACTCTCCACCTTGCTCTTGCCCTTAGAGGATGAAGCCTTGAATGCAATGGGCTTCTCTTGCTTGACCTTGGTCTCCTTCTTCTCTTCTACCTCATCTTCATCATCATTGTATTGGGCATCGGTCATTATATCTCCAAGCACATTGGTTGGTTTGACCTTGTCCAATCCCTCTCTAAAGATCATTCTTCTCAAGGTGACAAACTTCTTGGGTAAGCACATCAAGAACTTGTGTGAGAAGTCCTTGTCCTCAACCTTCTCCCCAAGCCCCTTGAGATCATTGACAATGACTTGGAGCCTATAGAACATCTCCGGGATGGATTCATCATCCTTCATCTTGAATGTGGAGAACTTGTCCTTGAGCATATATAGTTTGGCACTTTTTACCGTTGAAGTACCTTCATATGTTTCTTCAAGCCTTATCCAAAGCTCATTTGCCTTTTCAAGATCTTTGATTTGCTCAAATACTTTATCATTAATGGCACGATAGATTGTGTCAAGTGCCACCGTATTGCATTGTTTGTTAATACGGTCATTGGGAGTGAGGTTTTCCTCATCAAGAATGACGTATCCTTCTTTGGTCACATCCCAAACCTTCTCATGTATATTGCCTAGATATTGCTTCATCTTCCTTTTCCAATGATCAAAGGAAGAGACGCCATCAAAGAATGGAGGCTTGCCATTAACATGATTGAACATAACTTGAGCCATCTTACACCGAGGTTGTTAAGCCTTACAAACGGTGACCACGGCTCCGATACCACTTGAAAGGTCTTGATGGCTAGAGGGGGGGGGGGTGAATAGCCTATTAAAATTTTCTACAAAGACAAGCTAAACAAGTTTATCAATAAAACAAATAGCGAGATGCGAGTTTTGCTTAGCCTACGTGGTGTTTGTAAGCCACCTAACCAATTCACAATTCTAGTAATTGCACTCAACCGCACAAGTCAAACCGAGAAGGAAACTACAACTAGCAAGCTACACAAAAAAGCTACTCTAGCAAAGCTAACTAGCTAGCAAAGATAACTAAGAAAGTAATGTGGAGTTGAGTTAGGAGGGTATCACCGAGGGGCGAAGTATTGAGCCAACCAATATGATCAACAATGAATACCAAGATAACCGAACACCGGGATCAATCAATCACAATATGAAAGTGATGACACGAAGATTTATCCCGAGGTTCACGTGCTTGCCGGCACGCTAGTCCCCGTTGTGTCCCTCTTCACCACGTGGTTCGGTGGCTAATCGGTCACACACCGAGCCTCTCAAAAGGCACCACAAGAACCTACCAAATGGTAAAAGGTTGCAATGACACGAGCAATATACTAACGTTGCCTTTGGCGCTTCGCCGAGGTAGGCACAAACCCCTCACAATCACCGGAGGTGGCCAAGAACAATCACCAACTCTTGCCAACGCCTCCAAGCTGCTCCAAGCCGTCTAGGTGGCGGCAACCACCAAGAGAAACAAGAATCCCGCAACAAATCAACCACCAAGTGCCAACTAGATACAATCTCACAATGCAAATGCACTTGGATCACTCAATCTCACTTCGAATATGCAAAGAAGCAAGAGAGATGAGTGGGAGGGGAGTTGCTTAGCTCAAAGTGCTCACAAGTATGTCAAAATGTTCGAGAGATATCCGAGGGAGTGAGCCTTGAGCCGGCCAACGAGTATTTATAGACGTACCCCTTCGAATATAGCCGTTAGAAACTTAAACAGCCGAAATCGGGCTGACCGGACGCGCTGGTCCAACTGACCGGACGCGCCGGTCGCCCAACGGCTAACTCGTGAAGTACTGACCGGACACGCTGGTCCAAACGACCGGACGCGCTGGTCGCCCAACGGCTAACTGCGAAGCAACGACCGGACGCGCTGGTCCAACTGACCGGACGCGCCGGGAACGACCGGACGCGCTGGTCCCGTGAAGGACCGGACGCGCTGGTCACCTGAGCAGCGCTCAACGAAACAGTGACCGGACGCGCTGAAGAAAATGACCGGACGCAACAGTGACAGCGTCCGGTTAGAGTCCAGTAAGCTCCCTGAACGACCGGACGCGTCCGATCATCAGTGACCGGACGCGCCTCGCGTCCGATCATCGAACTGAAAAACACGCAGACACTGAACACTGACCGGACGCGTCCGGTCATGCAAGGACCGCGTCCGGTTCAGCGTCCGGTCACCTCTGTGACCTCCGTTCGCCTCCGTTTCTTTTCCGGACTTCCGGCGTAGTGGAAAATAGTCGTTTCAACTTCTCAAAAACGCCTGAATTCCGCCTCACAAGCTCGGCGGGAGGGAGAGAGGATCCCAAACCCTCTCTACCGCTCAAACTCCACCGCCTTCGCAAACGTGCTAACACCACCAAGTTATCTCGTCATGTGTGAGTGTGTTAGCATTTTCACAATCATTTTCCGAGGCGTTATTAGTTCTATCCAAATGCATATGATCATGAAATGCACATCTAGAGGCACTTAGGAGTTCAATAGCCGCGTCATTCCCCTCTTTATAGTACGGCTATCTATCCTATAATGTAACCACACCCACTAGGTGTCTTGGTTACTAAAACACAACCCTTAAGCATATACCTTTGCCTTGATCACATAGGGTTGCGTCCAAATCCAAGTGTGGCCATCATGATCACCATGTCCATCTTGCCACCAACCTTGGAATGTACTAATCCTCATATGCTACATACAACTTAGGCATAGGATTAGTACTTAGGCATTGTTACTAATTACCAACACCAAACATAGGACTTTCAGCGTGCCCATCCGTCTTCTCGCACAGTTGATCGGAACTCGGAAAACGCCACGGCAGAAGGAGTTCGGAGATCTAAACCTACGCATGCTCGCCACAGCTGCCGTGCACGCCATCGCCCAACGCAGGCTCATCACCGTCGTGCATGTCGTCGCCCAACGCAAGCTCGTCGCTGCCGCGCACGCCGTTGCCCAACGCAGGCTCATCGCCGTCGCTACCTCATACGAACACCTCAAGACGGTTGATGGCGTGCTACTACCTTCGTTCCGTGAAGCTGCAAAAAGGAGAGGTCTAATCAAAGAAGACAATACACTGGATGAATGTTTACTTGAAGCTACTTTCTTCCAGATGCCTTCCTCTCTATGAAGGCTATTTGCAACAATATTGGTATTCTACGAGCCGAATGATGTGATGGGGTTGTGGAAAAACCACTACGATGCAATGTCAGAGGACTACAGCCGCAATCATACATCCCCAGATCTGGTGCAACAGATGGTTTTGATAGACATTAGAAACATGCTTCAGTCTATGGGGAAGGACATAAGGTCATTTCCTCTTCCATATATTGATCACTCATACGACGATACCAGCCATATTCCTCGTGAGATATTTGAGGAAGCTAGCTTCGAGCAGAATCTTGAAGTTGTGCTATTGTGTGACTCACTCAACGCCGAGCAAAGGTCTGTCTATGATGAGATAATGGTCGCTGTCTACAGCGAACAAGGTGGGCTGTTCTTTGTGGATGGACCTGGCGGGACGGGAAAGACCTTTTTGTATAGGGCATTTCTCGCAAAACTACGTAGCGACAAGCTTGCCGTGGCTACAGCTACATCTGGAGTCACAGCATCCATAATGCTAGGCGGGAGGACGGCCCACTCGCCTTTCAAGATACCCCTTACTCTTGAAGAGGGTGGTTGTTGTAGCTTCACGAAATAGAGTGGTACTGCCAAGTTGTTGCAACAAGCAACTCCTATAATTTGGGACAAGGCATCTATGACAAAGAGGCAAAATGTGGAAGCACTAGACAACAGCCTACGAGATATAATGGGCCAGTCAGACCTACCATTTGGTGGAAAGACTATTGTAACACCCCGGTGTTACCGCGTGTAACAACTCATCAAAAATTCATAAGCATCACGTACTTGTAGTTTTGTATTTTGAAGTGCGTAGAACCATTTTAGTACTTTAGAATAACCAATAAAAATGATAAAAGGGAAGTTGACGAAGCAGTTGAGTTTATCACTTAGGGTTGGAAACTAATTTTTTTAAACAAAATTGCTATAAAACACATATGTGAACCCTAAATGAATTGTGTAGTGCAAAGTGTGTAGGTGTTGGTGCAACTTGTGTGGTCGAGTTTGGAAGTCGCTAGTTATCATTTCCAGTGGCTTGGAAATGCAACTCGGTTTTCCTTCCAACTTAAACGCTTAGAAAACCTCGAGTCTGGGACTGCCTGGCACTGCCGTTTTGAGCGCCTTCATTTGTGGATTCGAGTTAGGAAGGGTTGTTACGTGTTAGCTCGGGTTGGTAGTTTCTTAGGTCGTCTTGAGTTGGGTGGTGTTGGTTGGGAGTTGGTTGTCACCGGTTGGGAGTTTTTAGAGCTTTAAAATTCGCGCACGCGTGCAGACAGCGCCTGATGCCTCCCTGAGCGCGGTCACCGCTCGTGGTTGCCGCGCAAAGCGTCCGGTCGACTCTGTCCGCGCGTGGCGCGTGGATGCTGCCCCCCCCGTATCGCACTGCTTCGGTTGACCCCCTCCTGGCCGCTCGCGTGTGCGTTTGGGCCTTGCTGCCCGCTGCCCTCCCTCTCCGTCTCTGTTGCGCACGACGCCGCGCTCGCCGTCGGGGTCAGCGGGTGTCGTGTCAGCGCCGACCCTAGCACCGCCACTGGCCAGTCGGTGGTCGCGCAAGCACGCCACGCTGCTCCTCCATCTGCTCACGCGCACCTCGGTGACCCTACTTCGGCCAAGGATGGGACCTGAGCGCTGGCGCATTTTGCCCCTTCTCTTTTCCCCTGTCCGCCTGGCCGTCGGGGCCGCTGCTGGCAAGCCGGTTGGAAGAGGCCGCCATCGGCCAATCTTCCACGCAAGCGATTTCGCCACCTGGTGATCTCACCATTCGAACTCGCCCTACCTCCAATTTTGGCCCCGTTGTGCTCCATTTTGGAGTTTTCTGTCCCGCACGCCGTTAAGGCCGCGCTCGACCGTGCACCATGGCAATCCATCCCGTTCGCCCGAGTCTCGAATTGGGTGCACTGCTAGGCCTGCCTCAACCCCCTTTTCACCATGCGCACCACCCCCGGAGGCCCATCCACGACTAGCCATCTGTAACACCCCAGGTGTTTGCCTTGCATTTTAGCATCATTTGAGCACGGTCATAGCATGGCATTACCATAAGCATCATCATTGCATGTGCATTGTTCTTGAAACATGACCTTGCAACAGTTGCAACATCCATGATTGAATGCATGTGTAGGTATATGTTTGTTTATTAATGCTAGCTTATGTGTGTACAACACTTGTGGTAGTGTGATGTGTGACACAACACCTTGAAACATGATCATGAAACACATGCAACATGCCTAGTTAAACCATGTAACACATGCATGCAACATAATGTTGCATTAGCTTGATTGGTGATGTTTCAATGCACTTTGATGTGACTTTAGCTCATATGAGATGCTATTGGGTAAATTGTTGCTTGGAAATATTTTTATCATGTTAGTTAAGCAATTTGACCTAGGGTTTATGTTTATGCCATGCCCTAATTCCATTTTGACTCATGCTTTGACTAGTTGACCTTGTGGAACCTAGTGGTTTCTTAGAGGAACGTGTTAATACCGGAGAGGAAATTTGCACCTGATCTTGAAGTGATTTGAATAGAGCGCCACATAACTTGGTTTTGTGCTTATAACGTTGCAATGTCATTGCATTCATCTTCACATCATTCATGCACGTCCATAAATCATCATGTCATTTTTGGATGCATACATGAAATTCATTGGATGCATATACATGCAATAGGTGTGCCGAGAATCGTGTTACAAGCGAAGTTCCGCTGGGCGTGGAACCCGAAGTTGGAGTCCGTTCAGGAACCGGAGGCCCAGTCCGACGAAGCTGGAAAAGGCGTGGAAACCGTTCTTGAAGCTGACCCTTGATCTATCTTCTTTCGGTTAAGGCAAGCCCCGGAGCATTATAAGCCTCCTACTTTTAAAGCAATTATCTTTATATACATGTTATATGTATTGTTGCATTACGTGATAGGAGTTGGTTGGAAACCCTTGCTGCACTGATAACACTCCTTGTCCAGCAATTCAAACCTTGAATCCTATGTAGACAGGATCGTATCTATGCTTAGCCCTGCTAAATTAGACCAGTAGAAGTCGGGTGATTTCCTGTCATCTGCGAGATATAGGGACTTATCAGGTCACGGTTGGCTATAATTGCTATCGTGGAAATGAACCATGTGTTAATAAAATGAAATGAGACCGGGCGGGATGATGATAGAGAAGCAGCAAGGCATGGAGGTCTTGGGTGTGGATCTATCCCCGTCTGTGTCGATTAAGGACCAAGACCTGGAGCCTTCTATGTTATTTTGAACGCATGCCTAACATTTAGTTGGCCGGCCTAAGGTTGCCGACCGCGAAGCCTAGTAGCTCAACTCAGGCTGAGAAGTCAAAAAGTGAAAGTCGCCTCGGAAGGGAGCCAGAGGGTCCAAGGGCAGGTGAGTTAAAAGTCCTGAGCATCCTGGCCACTGGTATCCCCGAGAACGCGGCGCTGTTTGGGCCCACCCTGAGTTGTACCAAAGGTTATCTACGGCTGCCTTTAGCGGGGTTTGCCGGGTGAGTGTCAGGAATACCCCCCTCAGCTGAGTTGGAATCGATTCAAGTCGCCGTCTCTCCCGGATAGTGAGAAACTTGACTGGTTATCTCCAGCGTAGATACACTAATTATTAATGATGGTTCGAAATTGATGATAATGATGATGATGGCCTTATTATACCTGCTATGGTTAATATTGTTTGCTCATAATAAAGTGATTGCTCTAGTACAGGTGCTAATCTAGATGACAGGTTAATGATTATTAACTTGATGCTTAAGCATTAATGATCACCTATCTGTAATAAGCTTTTCTTTAAGTGAGTCAAGCTAGCCCACCTTATAAAGCCTTGCATACTCCTTGGTGTCACCGTTGTTTCTGGTTTTTGTCGGGTAAGTCTAGCTGAGTACCTTCTCGTACTCAGGGTTTATTCCCACCTGTTGCAGGTAGCAGATTCGTACTTGTTGCTGCAAGTATTGTCTTCGCCATGTGGGTGTGAAGACTAGACCATATGGGCATGGTCTCTGTAGTATCTCTTCTGGTATGCTTTTGCAGGATGTGACTATGTACTGGCAGTATTTGAATTTAAATGGTTTCAGAAATTATGTTGCTTCCGCTAATCTTTATGTTAGTTTTGGAATAAAATTATTTGTACTCCGATGTATGAGAGCTACTTACAAACTGTTGTAACAAGTGTTGTGTTATGTTGAATCACTACGATTTTGGTTGCTCTCGGTTTGGTTTGAAATCCCTCGTGATTTCGTGGACTACCGGAGTTATATGGGCTCAAGTTTGAGAATTTGATCGTTTCGGTGATTGTTTTTAAACTTGTGCTCTTATAATTTGGACGGTTCTGTTACAGCTGGTATCGGAGCAAGATTCAACAGTAAACACGCCATTTGTGTATTTAAACAAAAGCTTTTGTGAAAAATCTTAATTCTAATCTAAAGAGTGCCAGTGGTCATATCCTATATGCCCAAATAAGGAATATTAGGTGGCTTACTAAGGTACTAACTTGGGGGTTCTTGTTTGTTTTCTGTTTCGTTGTCCATACGGCGTGCTATTGTATGGATGCCATCCGTTTGGGTGGTAATGTATGGATCAAAATACCTCTACGCCCTGGTAAGTGGGAGTTGTGAGAGCATGACCGTCCAACCGTCGGTCTAGGGGAGAGTAGTTGTGGATACTCGCATACTTACATGTCCAACCATGTATCTATGAGGGTACTTAATTGTGGGTAAATCTGTCAGTTAGCTTTGATACTGAAGTATATACATCGGGGGATGTATGTATGGAAAGTATTTAGTTTACTGCTTTCTTGTGTGCTATATTTGGAATTGTTGGGCTGAAATGCAATTTTCTGCAGGTACACTAACAACGTTTCCTGTAGAGCGACTAGTTATCGTTATTGAGAGAACGTGTGTATACCACCGAATTATACGCTAGAAATTTCAAATTCTTCCTAGGTTTGTGAGGACGTACGGTTCGTGCATGCACCATGTTCGCATCATACATTGCATTCTGCATTACTCCCTCCCTTATAAATTGCTTATTCCGTTCTTAAAAAAATTTTCTTTCCTCCAAATAGTTGTCCCATAAATAGTTGCATTTCTTTCATGAAGAATTGTGGTAGTCAACCAACCTAGTGGAGTGGTCAGTAGTGTCAGCCTTGAAACCAAATTCATACCTAGCCCGGGAAGGAAAGCAAGACAATTTCAAGATGTGTCTCATCGAGTTGGGATGTGTTTTGATCTGCAATTCGCCTCTCCATTGCTTCTACCTTTGTATCCATCCTTGTTTGCTACCCCATCTTTAGATGATACTATTTCTACATGCCTAATTCCTGACACGTGAGGATTCCTCATGGGTGTGTGTTCGGTAATGGTGTTGCAATTAGTACTCCATGGTGCCGCGACGAAACCGGGAGCCTCCTATGGCGCGCGACACAAGGTTGTGCTGCTCGGCACGCGTAGGTATCAAGGATTGCTAGTCATGATCCATTAATAGAGCTACACCAATGTGTTATCTTCTCGTGAACCTTTTTCCTTGGATGTCATTCCCTATCTTGTTAGAAGATCCTTACCTCAAACCAAGAAAATTCCCCTTTTTTGAGATTGGAAATTGTATAGTTGGATACAATCTCTTCCGCATGCTTATATAATTCGTCAGCAGCCTTTTGACGTCATCAATGCTTACTAGTTTCACCTACTTACAGATGTCTCGTCAGCTTCGCTCTAGCAGTCGAAGTTGTGGCAATACAGAACCGCCATCGTCTCCTCCGCAACCTACCTCTGCTGAGTTGTTGCAAATGCTTGCCGAAAGTCAGCGAGCCTTGGACGAGAGTGTCAGAAACCAGGTCCATCAGGAACCTGAGCCTGCCCAGTACAGCAACTATAAAGATTTCTTGGATACTGAGCCTCCTATTTTTTGAGAAGCAAAAGAACCACTTCAAGCAGACAAATGGTTGAACACTATTGAACAGAAGTTCCGTGTGCTCAAGGTGGCAGATAATATGAAAACAGAATATGCTTCGCAACAATTGCAAGGACCTGCAGGTGTTTGGTGGTGTCACCATTGGAATACCCTGCCTGAGAATACGGAAGTAGTTTGGGATCAGTTCAAGGAAGCATTTTGGGGACATTACGTTCCTGCTGGCCTCATGACAATCAAGCACACCGAGTTTATGAAGCTCACCCAAAGAGACAAAAGCGTAACAGAATATCTACATGCTTTCATCAACTTGTCAAGATATGCTCCAGAATTTGTTAATACGGAAGTTAAGAAGATTGCAAGTTTTAAAAGAGGGTTGTGTCCCAAATTGATGAAGGCCATGTGCAATAGCAAATGTGCAACTTTCAATGAGTTTGTCAGTGATACTATCCTTCAATTGAACTGTAATGCTGTGTACGCTGCTTCTAAGATCTATGAGAAATCTCATGAATCTAATGCACCAACGAACAATACTCTGGTGGTGATTACACCTCAGTATTATTCGCCTGGCATATCTACTAGATATCACCCATATCAGACACAGGATCCGGTCAAGAGGAGCAGTATTAAGAAAGGAAAGCCTAAGGCACCGCCAAGTAACCGGCCATGTTGGAATTGCAAGATGTTAGGTCATTGGGCCAGAGATTGTCCTCTCCCGCAGAAGAAATCAAATGATAATAAGGCAGATGTGTGTATAGGATGGGTTCGATACACCACAGTGGAATCCATTCCTACGGGTGAGATTATCACTGCCGGTGCATTTTTAGTGAACCAACATCCTGCAATCGTGCTGTTTGATTCATGTGCTTCCCACTCTTTTATCGGTTCAACGTTTGCAGCCAAGCATGGTATGAAGGTCGTTACTTTAGATAATAGTGGTTATAATATTAGTGCTGCCGGAAATAATATTTCAACCAACCAGTTGGTCTTAGGAGCAAAGATCGAGATAGAAGGACGTCTATATGATCTAGATCTCGTGGTATTACCCAGATTGGGCCTAGATGTAATCTTAGGTATGAAGTGGATGAGTGGAAACGGTGTTCTGATTGATACCTCTACAAGAGTGGTTATGTTGAGGGATCCAAAAGATCAACAAGCTTTTCTAGTGCAACTTCCTCGAGATGTTAGTCCTCAGACTACAGTTAACGTTATGATAGCAAAAGCAAGAGAGGTTACAGAAGTTCCTATAGTGTGTGAATTTTCAGATGTTTTTCCCGATGATTTGCCAGGATTACCTCCAGATCATGATGTAGAATTCGAGATTGAGTTAATTCCGGGTACCGCACCAATTTCTAAAAGACCGTATAGAATGCCGCCGAATGAGTTAGCTGAACTCAAGACCCAACTTAGTGAACTTTTACAGAAGGGGCTTATCCGTCCTAGTTCTTCTCCGTGGGGTTGTCCTGCTATCTTTGTGAAGAAGAAGGACCAGTCTCTGCGTATGTGTGTAGACTATCAACCACTCAATGCAGTCACTATCAAGAACAAGTATTTGTTGCCTCGTATTGATATCTTGTTTGATCAGTTATCTAAAGCAAAGGTATTCTCAAAGATTGATCTGAGATCTGGTTATCACCAAATTAAAATCCGTCTGGAAGACATACCAAAGACCGCTTTCTCTACCAGATACGGGTTATATGAATATCTTGTCATGTCTTTTGGTCTGACCAATGCTTTTGTACATTTCATGTACCTGATGAATTCAGTATTCATGCGAGAGCTGGACAAGTTTGTGGTGATATTCATTGATGATATCCTCATCTATTCTGAAAATGAAGAAGAACATGCCGAGCATCTAAGAATTGTTTTATCCAGATTACGTGAACATAAGCTCTACGTCAAGTTCAGCAAATGTGAATTCTGGTTAAAGAAGGTACCTTTCCTCGGTCATGTATTGTCTGGTGAGGGAATTTCCGTAGACCCGACTAAGGTACACCAACTACAGTCCATGAAGTTCGGAGTTTTCTTGGATTGGCTGGCTACTATCGTCGTTTTATCCCGGATTTCTCTAAGATAGCTAAGCCTATGACTCAACTACTTGAGAAGGATAGAAAGTTTGATTGGACTCCGAAGTGTGAGCAAGCTTTTCACACTCTACGGACTTTGTTGACATCAGCTCCTGTATTAGCGCAACCTGACATTGAGAAACCGTTTGATGTGTATTGTGATGCATCGGGTACTGGTTTAGGTGGCGTACTTATGCAAGAAGGCCGAGTTATTGCGTATGCTTCCCGTCAGTTAAGAAAGCATGAAGTTAACTATCTGACTCTTGACTTAGAGTTAGCTGCTATCGTCCATGCTCTGAAAATTTGGAGACACTATTTGCTTGGAAATATATGCAATATTTATACAGATCATAAGAGTCTTAAGTACATATTTACTCAACCTGAGTTAAATATGCGCTAGAGAAGATGGTTAGAGTTAATTAAGGATTATAACCTCCAGGTGCATTACCATCCTGGTAAAGCAAATATGGTTGCCGTTGCCTTGAGTAGAAAATCTCATTGCAACTCTTTGATAGAAGAAGATTTTCATTTGTCTCATCTCTTGCATCCCGTTGTACTCCATCATATCACTGTGGATTATTCTTTGAGAAGTAGAATCATTGAGTTACAAAAGACTGATACTGGTGTATTTCACATCAAGAGAAAGATGAAAGAGCAAGAAACTAAGCATTTTCGAATCGATGAGAAGGAAATTCTCTGGTTCAAAGATAGACTCGTTGTGCCAAAAGATAGAGAGCTTAGAAATCAAATCTTATCTGAAGCCCATTCTTCTAAGTTATCCATCCATCCTGGCAGCAGTAAGATATATCAGGATCTCAAGCCGTATTATTGGTGGACCAAGATGAAGAAGGAAATTGCAGCCTACGTCGCTAGGTGTGATAATCGTTGTAGAGTTAAGGCCATTCACATGAAGCCGGGTTTACTCCAGCCTTTATCTGTTCCAGGTTTGAAATGGGATGACATTATTATGGACTTTATCATTGGATTACCAACCACCCAAAGAGGTTTTGATTCTATTTGGGTTGTAGTTGATCGTTTGACAAAGTCTGCTCACTTTATCCCTGTGAAGAGTAACTATCACCCACACCAATATGCTGATATCTACTTCCAAGAAGTTATACGTCTTCATGGAGTGCCTAAGTCTATTGTCTCCGACAGAGGGTCACAGTTTACTGCTCGTTTCTGGGAGCGCCTACATCATAATCTTGGAACTAACTTGATCTGCAGTTCTGCTTATCATCCACAGACGTTAGGACAGACTGAGCATGTGAATCAGATTCTGGAAGACATGCTTAGAGCTTGCATCATCTCTTGTAATGGCTCATGGGAGAAATGGTTGCCTCTCGCTGAATTCTCTTACAACAACAGTTATCAAGAGAGCATCAAGATGGCTCCATTTGAAGCTTTATATGGTCGCAAGTGTAGAACTCCTTTGAACTGGGTGGAACCAAGAGAGAGAAGGCTCTATGGTATTGACTTTGTAAAAGAAGCCGAAGAGCAAGTTCGTGCTATACGGAAAAATATAGCAGCTGCTCAGGCTAGACAAAAGAGCTACGCAGATAAGAGGAGAAAACCTATTGAGTTTGAAATAGGTGACCATGTCTATCTGAAGGTGTCCCCTATGAGAGGAGTAAAGCGTTTGGGGATCAACAGGAAGCTTGAGCCTCGATACGTTGGACCCTATCGGATCATCGAGAAAAGTGAAAAAGTAGCTTATAAGCTTAGTCTACCTCGTGAGTTGGGAGCTATCTTTCCAGTCTTCCATGTTTCTCAATTGAAGAAATGTCTCCGTCTTCCCGAGAAAAGAGTAGAAGTGAGACGCATCAAATTGAAATATGATCTTTCGTACGAGGAGAAACCAATATCTGTTCTGGGTACTCTGGAAAGGGTAACTCAAAATCGAGTGGTCAAATTATACAAGGTGGTTTGGAGTAATCATGGTGAACGTGATGCAACTTGGGAAAGAGAGGATTATTTAAAGGACAACTATTCCGCTTTCTATGAAAAATGGTACGACTTTCAAATCTCAGGATGAGATTTTTATAAGGGGGGAGGGCTGTAACACCCTAGGTGTTTGCCTTGCATTTTAGCATCATTTGAGCATGGTCATAGCATGGCATTACCATAAGCATCATCATTGCATGTGCATTGTTCTTGAAACATGACCTTGCAACAGTTGCAACATCCATGATTGAATGCATGTGTAGGTATATGTTTGTTTATTAATGCTAGCTTATGTGTGTACAACACTTGTGGTAGTTTGATGTGTGACACAACACCTTGAAACATGATCATGAAACACATGCAACATGCCTAGTTAAACCATGCAACACATGCATGCAACATAATGTTGCATTAGCTTGATTGGTGATGTTTCAATGCACTTTGATGTGACTTTAGCTCATATGAGATGCTATTGGGTAAATTTTTGCTTGGAAATATTTTTATCATGTTAGTTAAGCAATTTGACCTAGGGTTTATGTTTATGCCATGCCCTAATTCCATTTTGACTCATGCTTTGACTAGTTGACCTTGTGGAACCTAGTGGTTTCTTAGAGGAACGTGTTAATACCAGAGAGGAAATTTGCACCTAATCTTGAAGTGATTTGAATAGAGCACCACATAACTTGGTTTTGTGCTTACAACGTTGCAATGTCATTGCATTCATCTTCACATCATTCATGCACGTCCATAAATCATCATGTCATTTTTGGATGCATACATGAAATTCATTGGATGCATAAACATGCAATAGGTGTGCCGAGAATCATGTTACAAGCGAAGTTCCGCTAGGCGTGGAACCCGAAGTTGGAGTCCATTCAGGAGCCGGAGGCCCAGTCCGACGAAGCCGAAAAAGGCGTGGAAACCATTCTTGAAGCTGATCCTTCATCTATCTTCTTTCGGTTAAGGCAAGCCCCGGAGCATTATAAGCCTCCTACTTTTAAAGCAATTATCTTTATATACATGTTATATGTATTGTTGCATTACGTGATAGGAGTTGGTTGGAAACCCTTGCTGCACTGATAACACTCCTTGTCCAGCAATTCGAACCTTGAATCCTATGTAGACAGGATCGTATCTATGCTTAGCCATGCTAAATTAGACCGGTAGAAGTCGGGTGATTTCCTGTCACCTGCGAGATATAGGGATTTATCAGGTCACGGTTGGCTATAATTGCTATCGTGGAAATGAACCATGTGTTAATAAAATGAAATGAGACCGGGCGGGATGACGATAGAGAAGCAGCAAGGCATGGAGGTCTTGGCTGTGGATCTATCCCCGTCTGTGTCGATTAAGGACCGAGACCTGGAGCCTTCTATGTCATTTTGAACACATGCCTGACATTTAGTTGGCCGGCCTGAGGTTGCCGACCGCGAAGCCTAGTAGCTCAACTTAGGCTGAGAAGTCGAAAAGTGAAAGTCGCCTCGGAAGGGAGCCAGAGGGTCCAAGGGCAGGTGAGTTAAAAGTCCTGAGCATCCTGGCCACTGGTATCCCCGAGAACGCGGCGCTGTTCGGGCCCACCCTGAGTTGTACCAAAGGTTATCTACGGCTGCCTTTAGCGGGGTTTGCCGGGTGAGTGTCAGGAATACCCCCCTCAGCTGAGTTGGAATCGATTCGAGTCGCTGTCTCTCCCGGATAGTGAGAAACTTGACTGGTTATCTCTAGCGTAGATACACTAATTATTAATGATGGTTCGGAATTGATGATAATGATGATGATGGCCTTATTATACCTGCTATGGTTAATATTGTTTGCTCATAATAAAGTGATTGCTCTAGTACAGGTGCTAATCTAGATGACAGGTTAATGATTATTAACTTGATGCTTAAGCATTAATGATCACCTATCTGTAATAAGCTTTTCTGCAAGTGAGTCAAGCTAGCCCACCTTATAAAGCCTTGCATACTCCTTGGTGTCACCGTTGTTTCTGGTTTTTGTTGGGTAAGTCTAGCTGAGTACCTTCTCGTACTTTGGGTTTATTCCCACCTGTTGCAGGTAGCAGATTCGTACTTGTTGCTGCAAGTATTGTCTTCGCCATGTGGGTGTGAAGACTAGACCATATGGGCATGGTCTCTGTAGTATCTCTTCTGGTATGCTTTTGCAGGATGTGACTATGTACTGGCAGTATTTGAATTTAAATGGTTTCAGAAATTATGTTGCTTCCGCTAATCTTTATGTTAGTTTTGGAATAAAATTATTTGTACTCTGATGTATGAGAGCTACTTACAAACTGTTGTAACAAGTGTTGTGTTATGTTGAATCACTACGATCTTGGTTGCTCTCGGTTTGGTTTGAAATCCCTCGTGATTTCGTGGACTACCGGAGTTATATGGGCTCAATTTTGAGAATTTGATCGTTTCGGCGATTGTTTTTGAACTTGTGCTCTTATAATTTGGACGGTTCCGTTACACCATCGGTGGTGTGTCCGTGTCATCCCGGAGCGCCGCCGCATCCTTCGGGTCGCTCGCGGCCAGCCCTCTGCGCCGCACCTTGGCCCCCTGCGAGCGCTTCGGCTGTATCCTAGGTAAGCCCCAGATGCTCTGGCACCTTTTGTCTTGCTGCACAGAGGTCTTGTTTGGTCGGAGTAGTCACGCCACCGTCGCGGGCAGCCGCTCACCGTGGCCGCCTTGCCTAGGTGTTTCACCGTCGCTATAGCTTCGCCTAGGGTGGGCGGTAGGGTCGTAGGTGCTGTTCGGCCCGCTAGTTTGGGCGGGGAGGGTTTGGTTTGGCCAGCGTAGTCGCTCGACACCGTCTCCACCACGTCGGAGTGCGCGGGGACGGTCAGGGACCCCGTCGTGGTAAGGATGGGTTAGTGCAAGGGTTTTAGTGCAAAGGCGCTGAGAGGAGAAATAATAGTTTGGGGCGCGGGTTGTTTTCGGTGTAGTTCGGGGTGTTTTCTGCTAGTTCGCCAGTGCGCGTGGGCTCCCCGGCCGTGAGCCGTGTCGCGTGGGCCGCGTGCGCGGGCACGCGCTACGCGCAGTTGGGCCGCTTCGGGAGGATGTTTTCGCGTTTTAGCAAATTTAGAAATGCTTTGGTAATTTAGTTTTTGAATCAAACTCTGAGGAATTTTAGTGACTTTGTGTAGATGTCCAAAAATCATGAAACCACTTTAGTTGAGTCCCTAAATTCATGCTCTATCAATTAGTAAATTCCTTTCATGCGTTGCTGTGATGTGGATAGGTCGATTAAATCAATGCATAAGGTAGTGAAATTTTAGGCAACCAATCTTGTAGGAATTTTTGTGGCAAATCTAGGGTAGTTCTAGCTCTAAAACTTTTACAGTAGTTTCATGATGTCATTAGATGCTTGCTAAAATCTTCATAGCCTTCGAATAGCTTGTTTGATAGGGTAGCTAAGTTCCCTAGTAGTGCTATGTGGTAAACCAGAAATCAAAAGATAATGTGCATGCTAGTTGCTGGAGTTTGGAATGCATCAGTCAACATTGTTAATAGAAATAATGGTAGCTTAGCATATTAGCCATTAGAGTTAGCTAGTAGTAGTGTTGTTGTAAGAGCTACTGTGGTCACCTTGTTAAGTGTCGTTTTATCATTGCATGCATATAGATCACGAGGAAGTTGAGTACGTGGCCGCGGAGGAGCAGGACTATGAGGAGGAAATCTTCGTACCAGAGGAGTTCCAGGAGCTGCCCGCGACTGACACCTCTGACTTTGCACCTGCCTAAGGCAATCCCCGGTGCATAACCCTTATTTTGCAAATCTTTATATATTTAAATGTTGTCCATTTATGTTGTAGGAATTTTATGATACCCACATGCATATATATATCTATCCATAAGTCTTACTAGTACAGGATCACGTAGTTGCTTTGCTTAGGTTCATCGGTAGAGTGAGTAACCTGTCGTTACTCATAATAGAGAGTTACTCATATTATTATTATATTCTGGATAAAATGATGAAAAGGAAATGGTGACCAGGCAAGGATGTGGTATGGGTATTGGTGGCTGTAGCAAGTTGTGTCCCGCGGCCACGGGGCATAACTGGGTTGCACAGTTTCTCTGTCCGTGTCAATTAAGGACCGTTCGTTGCATGGACCCTGGTCAAGTCACAGATCTATTATCCTGAGCACATACTTGCTTATGGGAGAGGGAAGGCTTGTTACTCTCTTGTCATGGGCTCTATATCTTTTCGGACCGACTGATTGGAGGCGGGGATAGGTGGAGGTCTTAGCACCGCATTGAGGCCGGGCCTCAAGTGCGGGAGCTAGGAGTCCAAGTTTGGACGGGGACCTGGAAACCCGTGACAGGAGGGGAACAAGTTGGTCTTGCTTGTGCCTAGGGTACAAGCGAGGCGTGTGTTTTTTGGGGTACCCAGCTGGGCACATTGATTCATGAATCGCCTTTTCTGCGTGACGGTACGGCTTGACTACGCTCTGGCATCGTAGTAAGAATTGGAAATTGAAAGATGGAGGAATGGTCCTGTTTGCTAAACCCTTGCTTGATTATGGTCTAGGTGCTTACATAGAATATTGGTTAATGAGTAAAATACGACTTCTAAAAGTTACAGAATTAAGGACACACTTCTAGTGCTGCTTTCCCAAACAAGAAAACCACAAGCCATAAAGCCTATCATAACCCTTGAGAGTCGGGAAGTATATTTTTCCCAGTCGAGTAAGTCTTGCGAGTACATTGTGTACTCAGGGTTTATTTTACCCCTGTTACAGGTGCACCTTGAGCAGTTAGGCCTTGTGTGGAGAATTCTTCTGGTGGGCACAGACGGATTCTCATCTCGCTCCGTTAGATGTTTATTTTATTTCTGCTGTTAATTTATCGCACTCTGAACATCTGGTATTGTAATAACTATTTCTGAGACTATGTGTTGTATGAAATGGACTAAGTATTATAAGTTTGTACTCATTATTGGATCCTGGGTGTAAAATGTGGATTGTTCGAGTTCTCCCATCGGGTGTACTAGACGGAATCATCTGGTTTAGCTCACTTTCAAGGCACTTAGTGTCTAGTGGAAGACAAGCGCCCCTGAAAATGTGCTAAATCGGGCGATTCTGCCACAACTGTTGTCCTTGGTGGGGATTTTAGATAGGTCCTCCCTGTTGTGCGGAAAGGATCCAGGGCTCAAATAGTCAGTGCTTCTCTACGAAGGTCGTATCTTTGGGAATCCATGCACCACCTAAAGCTCGTCCGCAACATGAGGGCTCAGAGTGACCCGTGGTTTGCAGATTATCTATCACGCATTGGTGGTGGAACGGAAGAGGTTAATGGGGATGATGATGTACGTATTCTAGACAAGATCTATGTCCCGTACTCTAGCGATGCCGAGAAAGATCTTCATAGATTGATCGACATCATCTTTCCAGATCTAAATGCAAACATGGCAGACAAAGACTACATCACTCCTAGAGCGATTTTATCTACACGTAACGATTGGGTGGACATGATCAATATGAAAATGATTGATATGTTCTAGGGCGGCGAGATGGTGTATCACAGTTTTGACTCCACGGTAGATGATCCACATAACTACTATCCATCGAAGTTCCTTAACAATCTGACCCCTAATGGACTGCCTCCACACGTCTTGAAGCTCAAGCTCGGGTGTCCTGCCATATTGCTTAGGAATATTGACCCTGCCAATGGGCTATGTAATGGTACAAGGCTGTTGGCGCGGGGGTTCCGAAGAAATACAATCGACGTGAAAATTGTGGTGGGGCAGCATGCTAGGAAGCGGGTATTCCTTCCTCGAATACTGCTAAGCCCGTCTGATGATGAGATGTTCCCGTTCTAGTTTAAGAGAAAGCAGTTTCCTATCAGGTTGAGCTTTGCCATGATAGTCAACAAGTCACAGGGCCAAAATGTTCTGAACGTAGGTGTGTACCTACCCGCACCGATGTTCTCTCACGGTCAGTTGTACGTTGCGATGTCTAGAGCCAAGTTAAGAACGAATATTAAGATCCTTGCCCTCCTGCCTGATGCAGATGCACAGGAGGAGTGAAAAGTCCTAATGGCTAGAGGGGGATGAATAGCCTATAAAAATTTCTATAACAATACTTAAGCAATGTAGTTAGTCAAATAAATGGCAAAGCGAGTGTTGCGCTAGCCTACTAATAAGCAAGCCACCTACCATAATTCTAATTGCTAGTCTCTATCCACACAATAGTTATGTCACTACACTAAGTTAGTGAGCTCTCAAAGACTAACTAAAGAGCCTCACTAACCACTAGACTCGATGGAAGCTAGCTCTCAAAACTAATTACACTATAGAGCTTAGTTTACACACTAGAAATGTAATACAAAAGGGGATGTCGATGATTATACCATTGTGTCTAGGTATGAGCCAATCACAAGTCGAAGCCAATCAATCAATCACAATGAATACCAATGAAGACCAATCATCTCGGAATCAAATAAGTACACAATGATTTTTTATCGAGATTCACTTGCTTGCCAGCAAGCTAGTCCTCGTTGTGGCGATTCACTCACTTGGAGGTTCACGCGCTAATGGGCATCACACGCCAAACCCTCAATAGGGTGTCGTACAACCAACACAAGATGAGGATCACACAAGCCACGCGTAATCCACTAGAGTTGCCTTTCGTGATCTCCCACGGGGAAGTCACGAGAACCCCTCACAATGTCGACGATCGAAGCTGGCAACAATTACCAATAGCCACTCAAGGATCCACCAATCACTAGGCCGTCTAGGTGTCGGTAAACACCAAGAGTCACAAGAACTCCACCAGCCCAAATCGCTCAACTAGTGCCATAAGATGCTAGAACACTAAGCACTGCACTAGAGGCCCTTCAATCTCACTCAAGATGATAAAATCAAGTGTGCAAGTGAGTGGAGTGATGTGCTCAGCTCTTAAAGGGTGTATGTAGCTGTTAGAAGCACCAAGAGAGTGGCCAAGACCAGCCACTAGCTCTATTTATAAGCCCACAAGCAAATAGAGTCGTTACCCCTTTAGAGCAGCTTTCTGCGAGGGCACCGGACATGAGGTGGTGATGCCCCTCCAACGGTCATCCAAGGCACCGGACAGGGTGGCGATGGCACGGCCCCTAGGGTGGCGGTGACCACCCGGCCAACAGCCTGAGAAACCCCACTCTCTGGAATTTTATGGCGGTGCATCGCTGAAAGGTCTTGATGGCTAGAGGGGGGTGAATAGTCTTTTAAAAATTTCTACAAAGACAAGCTAAACAAGTTTATCAATATAACAAATAGCGAGATGCGAGTTTTGCTTAGCCTATGGGGTGTTTGCAAGCCACCTAACCAATTCACAATTCTAGTAATAGCACTCAACTGCACAAGTCAAACGGAGAAGGTAACTACAACTACAACTAGCAAGCTACACAAAGAAGCTACTCTAGCAAAGCTAACTAGCTAGCAAAGATAACTAAGAAGGTAATGCAGAGTTGAGTTAGGAGGGTTTCACCAAGGGGCGAAGTATTGAGCCAACCAATATGATCAACAATGAATACCAAGATAACCGAACGCGGGATCAATCAATCACAATATGAAAGTGATGACACGAAGATTTATCCCGAGGTTCACGTGCTTGCCAGCACGCTAGTCCCCGTTGTGTCCCTCTTCACCACATGGTTCGGAGGCTAATCGGTCACACACCGAGCCTCTCAAAAGGCGCCACAAGAACCTACCAAACGGCAAAAGGTTGCAATGACATGAGCAATTCACTAACGTTGCCTTTGGTGCTTCGCCGAGGTAGGCACAAACCCCTCACAATCACCGGAGGTGGCCAAGAACAATCACCAACTCTTGCCAACGCCTCCAAGATGCTCCAAGCCATCTAGGTGGCGGCAACCACCAAGAGAAACAAGAATCCCATAACAAATCAACCACCAAGTGCCAACTAGATGCAATCTCATAATGCAAATGCACTTGGATCACTCAATCTCACTTCGAGTATGCAAAGAAGCAAGAGAAATGAGTGGGAAGGGAGTTGCTTAGCTCAAAGTGCTCACAAGTATGTCAAAATGTTCAAGAGTAAGAGCCTTGAGCTGGCCAACAAGTATTTATAGACGTACCCCTTCGAATAGAGCCGTTAGAAACTTAAACAGCCAAAATCGCGTTGACTGGACGCGCTGGTCAAACTGACCGGACGCGCCGATCGCGCAACGGCTAAGTCACGAAGCACCGACCGGACGCACTGGTCCAACTTGAAAGGATCAAGATGCCCAAGACGGGGGGTGAATTGGGCTTTTCTAAAAATTAATTGCAAGAATTAAATCCTACAAGCCAAACTTCACCCCTAGTGCCTACTTGTGTTCCTTGTGATTCTACCGATAAAAGTTTTGCACCATAAGTTCCAATCCTAGACTAGCAAGGCAATTCTAGGAAAGTAAACAAGCAATGAAAGTAATACAAGAAAGTAAATGCTTGAAAGAAGGGGATAGGAACACAGTGATGTTTTGCCGAGGTATCGGAGAGTCACCACTCCCCACTAGTCCTCGTTGGAGCACCCGCGCAAGGGTGTAGCTCCCCCTTGATCCGCGCAAGGATCAAGTGCTCTCTATGGGTTGATTCTTTGACACTCCGTCGCGGCGAATCACCCAAAACCGCTCACAACTTGAGTTGGGTCACCCACAATCTCGTCGGATGATCACCAAACTCCCAATCACCACCGAACCGTCTAGGTGATGGCGATCACCAAGAGTAACAAGCTAGAACTCTCACTTGACCACAACAAGCCTAATGAGAAGATGGATGCACACTTGCTTGACTCTTGTCACTAGAGAGGATTCTCAAACTTTGATTCGTAAATCACTATCCTCACTAGGGTTCTTGCACTCTCTTGCACTTCAAAGATGTTTCTCAGCTAAACAAATGAGCAAGAGACCTCTAAAAGAGGTGGAGGGGGTGTATTTATAGACCCCTCAAACAAATCCAACTGTTACCTTTCGAAACAGCCAGACGCGTGCTGACCGAACGCGCCTGTCGATATGACCGGACGCGCCGGTCAGGTGTAACGGTCGAATAACGGAAACCTGTGCTGAGTGACCGGACGCGCCGATCTGTGATGACCGGACGCGCCGGTCTGAGATGACCGGACGCGCCGATCAGGGATGATCGGACGCGTCCGATCATGCAAGAGCTTTCTGGAAATCTGACCTGACGCATCACCGCGTCCGATCATAGGTGACCGGACGCGTCAGGTCACCACGGGACCTTACTGGAACATGACCGAACGCGCCAATCATTTTCACAGTCACGTCCGATTACGCTGTTTACCCTCTAGAACACGTGTCAGCCTGACCACCACGTCCGGTCCTCTCAAGGACCGCGTCCGGTCAGTCAGCTGAAAAACGCAGTGAAGATTTAGTACTGACCGGACGCGTCCGGTCATAGGTAAACGGCTCAAAACGTCTTCTAAACACGATGCAACTTGAACCAAGTTGCTTCTAACTGAACTCTGAGCTTTTCTCGAGCTACCTAGTGCTAAGTTTGACAAGTGTGCACCACACCTAAACACAAGACTCACCTAGGTCAAGCTACTCGCTCATGCCCCTCTTTATAGTATGGTCAAAGGAAGAAACAAAGATCCTAACGACTATTCCAGATGTATCTCAACACCTTGACATCCGGAACTAACCGTCCTTAATCTTATCATTGATCCTTTGAAAACCGAATCGATTTCCATCAAGGAACATGAATACCACATTGCCCAAAGCAGTTATCATCTCCATGACCTAACTTACCAATGTTTCTGCAAAACACACATTAGTCATGGTAATTATGTGTTGTCATTAATTACCGAAACCAACACCGGGGCCTAGATGCTTTCAATCTCCCTCTTTTTGGTGATTGATGACAACACTTAGATTCAGAAGATGTGAGTTGAGGTTTTCGATCATGCTTGGTTCACATGAGCATAAAGTTGTAAGCATAAGGGGTTAGTCAATGCTTATGTGTTCCAAGCCAACTGAGTGTACTCATAAGATAAATCATGAAGAGTTAGTACACATAAAACATAGTTCATATGAAATCAGAGTAAGGCATGGAAGCACAACCTTATGAGCTATAAACAAACAAGTGACATGATTTAAAACTGTGATTAGATAAACCATAGAGACTCAAGGTATCTCATAAGATCACATGTCACACGAATGCAATTACTGTAAAATAAACATGATGCATGAGTGTAGCACACAAGAAAAGAATGAGAAACCCTCTAACAAAAACTCTCCCCCTAAATCTACTCTCTCTCTCCCCCTTTGGCATCAACCGCCAAAAACTAATCTAAGGATCTGACGGGGGAACAGACGGAGTTGAGTCGGGTGCCGAGGAGCGCGTAGTAATCACGAACTGAGAAGTGTCTCCCTCGAACTCGGAGCTATCTGGCTGACCCTCTAAAGAAGCACGCGGCTGTGAAGCGGTCTGGGTCTGATCAGCAGGAACAGGTACTGCCGAAGTAGCAACAAGTGGAGCAGTCTCTGTGACCTGAGCCTGAAGAGAGCCAAAAGCTGGGGGATCTGTCGAGGCAACGGACGAAGGAACTGTCTCTGTAGTGTCTGTCCCTGTCACTAGAAGAAAAGCTGTCTCTGAAGCTGACACCCCTGATGAAGTAGCAAATGTGGTGTGCGAGGGCATTGGCTGACCAGTCAACTCGCTATATGTGGCACTCAGATCAATGAAAGGTGTGCCGGTCAACATGTGAGGGCGAGGCTGGTCTGAAGGAGTAAACCCCGTCTGAATGGGCATGTAGCTCGGGGACCGGAATGACTGAGGAACCTGCAGCTGTGGAGAGGTGAACTGAAAGCTCGGCTGATCCTGACTTGAAGGTCCACTGAAAGGTAAAGCTGAAGTCAGGATAGATGCAGATGGAGGAACCCCAACTGTGACAAGGTGACGCAGGAGATCCAAGTACTGCTGCTGGCTAGCTGCACTCTGTCGCTGCATCTCATACTGCTGACGCTGCATCTCGACTTGTTGGCGCTGTATCTCAAGCTGCTGTCTCTGGAACTCGTCCTGTCGAGCCTGTATCTGTGCAAATGCAGCAGCTGTATCCTGAGCCTGTCTCTGCAGCTGAAGCTCCTGTCGCTCCTGTGCCTGGGTCAGCCTCTCAAGAATAGCCACCATGGCTGGGTCTGAGCAGGAGGCTGAACCAGAGCCACCGGCCTCGTGGTCGTGAGGCCGAGGAGACCGATACCTGGGGATGGGCTGATAATCCTCGTCAGTGCTGTCGGAAGCCTCATCCTCAGCTATATCAGCGGGCTGAACGTCTAGATCTGCAAGTTCTGCCTTAGCAAGACCCTGTACGGTCGCATCCTGCTCAGCCGCTGTCTTAGGCACCTCAGGTCTCTCTCTCTGTCCTGGCACAGGGACCTGCTCTCTCGTAACTGAAGCCCATAACTGACGAATATCATACTCAGGAAAAACAGTAGTAGTTTCAGTTATCTCAGCACTAATCTCTGAAGGTAGCTCAAGTGCAGATCTGATGATGAAGCAAATCCAATGAGCATAGGGCAGCTGACGGTGTCCCTTGAAGCCTTCTGCCAGGGTGTCCTCCATCTCACTGACCATAAGATCCCAAATGTCAAAAGGTGTCTATGAGAGAAGGTGGTGAACTACCCATAGCTACATTCTGGTCAGTCCCTCTCTGTAACCAAGCCTGGGAAGAAGAGTACGCCTGACAATAGCATCCAAGACTCGGGCAAGAGGTGTCAAACTGGCAGGTGTGCGGCGAGACCCTTCGCCAAAAGGCTCACGGAAGCAGGGTCGGATCAGATCTGTAGGTGGCACAGTACCACCATGAGGGCGTCTAGGTGGAGCTGTCTGACTGAAACAGAGCTGGTGAATCTTCGTGTCTGAAGCTGGGAGTCTGAGAATCTCCCGCACTCTTGTGCTATACAGTCTGCGGTCGCGGCCTCTGAATGCAAAGTGTATGAACTCATGGGCTGGATCAATCCATAATAAAGCATAAAACTCCCTAACCCAAGTGCCGCAGTATGCACCCATCCATCCAAGAAAATCTGACAAGCCTGGTAGATAGGACAGGTGCGGACGAAGCTGCTCACCCACTACCTCAACAAGTGACTCAATGCGACAGACCCTCTGTGGTCGAAAAGCAATGCCACTGTCAACAAGAGCTCTGTAAAAATCCTCCTGTAGAGGAGTATAGAAACCCTCTGAATCTCTGGAGTCCCTCTGAGGTGGGAACCACCGGCTGACCTCAACAAATCTCAAACTTTGCACCTGACGTGCAGTAGCACCTCTCAAGTCAAAGTGCTCAACTGGGGGTGTACCGCTAACTCTCGGAGGTGGACGTCCTCCACGACGCTGGCCCTCTGGTCTGGGAGTCACCTGAGCCCGTGTGCGTGTGGAGCGGCGATGTGATGGAGTCTGAGCTAGCTGTTCCTCTATCCCCTCTGAAGGCGCTGCAGGTGGATCAACTGACATAGTATCTGCATCCATTTGCACCTCTGTGCCCTCAGTGGTCTCAGTGGTCTCTGTACCAAGCTGTCGTCCTTCAAGATGAAAATGACTGTCACCAATGCGTATACCACTGCTCCTGCCACCCCTCTCTGCTGCATCAGCTGCATCTGCCACTGCCTGAGCTATCTCTGCATCAGTAAGAGTCTTCTTCTTCTTTCTGGCCATGATCTTGATGCGCTTTCCACGCGCAACCTCAGACATACGAGGAGGACTGTTGTCCCCGTCACTGGGAGTACCACCAGCATTCTTGCAACGAACCATGCTGTCACACTGTCAGAAAACCTCTGAAAGATGATGTACTGACACTCGAGAGGCTTGGCCTCAATCCGTATCCGCAGGCTTGGCCTTGGATTCAACAGCTGAACAGCAGTCACCCTGACACACCGACAAACTCGCTGAAAAGACGGAATAGATGGATCTACTATAAGCAACATATATGATCTAAAGGTACGAAACCCTAGAGATAGCAACATATAAGATAAGATGTGAAACGAAACACAATGGCTACCTCGGATCGACGAGAAAGCAGTGACGAGATGAGATGACCTAGGTCTCGAGACTTCCCGACGTACCGGACAAGCGCTGATTTGCTGAAACAGAAGATGATTAGGATAAACAATAACGAAATTTTAGCAAACCCTAACATGAAGATCAAGGATGGGCGAAACAACCTCGGAGCGAAGACGTCGCGCGAAGAACTTTTCGACGACGAACGAAGGAGACGCCGTAGCGTGAACCCTAGGGTTAGGGCGACGCGCGGTGGCCGAAAATCGAGGATGGACGCGAGGGCAGGGGCTGGCCGGAGGTTGTGCAGGTGGAGGAGAGCGTGACTTGGACGGCGGTAGTGGCACAGGCATGGGTGCGGCAGAGGCGCGGCACGGCGGTGCGGGCACGGCTAAGGCACGGCGCGGCAGTGCGGGCGCGGCAGTGCGGGTGCGGCAGAGGTGCGGCGCGGCAGAGGGCGGCTATGCGGGCACGGTGGTGGTCTCCGGTGAGCCGCTGTGGCGAGCTCGTGGTGAGCTAGGGCAAGGTGGCGGCGGGTAGTACGGCGCGGATGAGGGAGAGAGACGGAACGCGAAAGGTTATATGAGGGGTTAGATCCACTCGTTACGCGATGACCGGACGCGGTGGTCGATATGACCGAACGCGGAGAGGCAGCGTCCGGTCACATTCTAGTAAGCTCCTGGAATGACCGGACGCGTCCGATTATCCACGATCGGACGCTGACAGCGTCCGGTTTTGATTTGCCCGGAAAACTGAGACGGATGACCGGACGCGGTGGTCGTTACCGGGACCGGACGCGGTGGTCAACAGGGGCGCGTCCGGTGCAGCGTCCGGTCATTAGATCGGGAGTTGGTCTTCAGGATGACCGGACGCGCTGGTGGTCGCCGGGACCGGACACGGCGGTGAAGCATCACTGCGTCCGGTTCAGCGTCTGGTCACTGTTTTTCGCCCTTCTTCATTCCGAACTTCGATGCGACTTCTCCCAATCAAGTTCCAATTCAAAGAGACACAAATAAACACCAATTGGAACATGATATGAGTGACCTCACTCAAACCCTCAAGTTTCTCAAAATAGTTTGCCTTAGGCTAATATTATTTTTAGGAAAATAGTCAACAAAACACCCGACGAGCAACGTATGGCCATGCAATAGAGTTTTTGAACCTTTGGGAGCGTCAAAATGCTCTCTCTATCCATGGACGAACACAGAGGTTGCTCAAAGCTTAACCAAAAAGAAACGACAAAGCAACAACCATGCATATGCAATGTAAAACAAGTAAGTAAAGCTAGGTTGCTTGTCAAGTTTGATCCACGGTTAGGCTTTTTCACTCCTCCAAAGGAGGGTTATCGTAACTATGTTAGCCAAGGCCTAGATGCATTGCGGGTAATTAAACATGACATATAATACAATGCAATGCAAGGGACAACACAAGCTCATTTTTTAAAGTTAATAGAGTCAAGCACATTGAGTTCACTTCTCAACATACAAAAGGTAGCTTCATCTAAAGGTTTAGTGAAGATATCCGCTAATTGATTTTCACTTCTTACACCTTCTAGTGATATGTCATTTTTAGCAACGTGATCTCTTAGAAAGTGGTGGCGGATATCAATGTGCTTGGTGCGAGAGTGTTGTACCGGATTATTAGCAATTTTAACCGCACTTTCATTGTCACATAAAAGCGGCACCTTTTCAAGAACAACTCCATAGTCTAGGAGGGTTTGTTTCATGTATAAGATTTGTGCACAACAAGCCCCCGCGGTAATGTATTCCGCCTCGGCGGTGGACAAAGCCACACTATTTTGCTCTTTAGATGACCATGATACTAAGGATCTCCCAAGCAATTGGCACCCTCCGGATGTGCTTTTTCTATCAATTTTGCAACTGGCATAATCCGAATCGGAGTAGCCAACTAGTTGGAATCTAGCTCCTTTGGGGTACCATAGTCCGATGCTTGGGGTATACTTAAGATATCTTAGGATTCTTTTTACGGCACTTAGGTGAGGTTTTTTAGGGCACGCTTGAAAGCGGGCACACATGCACACACTAAACATGATGTTGGGCCTAGATGCGGTAAGATATAACAAGCTACCAATCATTGAACAGTAAAGAGTTTGATCGATTGGTTTACCTCCCTCATCTAGGTCGAGATGTCCATTAGTTGGCATTGGGGTCTTGATTGGCTTGCATTCTTCCATCTTAAATCTTTTGAGAAGATCCTTGGTATACTTTTCTTGAGAGATAAAGATCCCTTCTCTCATTTGCTTGACTTGAAACCCAAGGAAGAATGTTAGCTCACCAATCATTGACATCTCGAACTCTTTTGACATCAATTCACCAAATTCTTTACAATAGTCTTCATTTGTTGACCCGAAGATGATGTCATCAACATACACTTGACAAATGAAGATCTCTTCTTTGAATTTCTTGGTGAATAGTGTGGTGTCAACCTTCCCAATAGTGAAGCCCTTCTCTATGAGGAAGTCCCGAAGACGCTCATACCATGCTCTAGGGGCTTGCTTGAGCCCATATAGCGCCTTGGACAACCTATAAACATGATTAGGATATCTAGGGTCTTCAAACCCGGGAGGTTGTTCAACATAGACTAGTTCATTTATGAAGCCATTTAAGAATGCACTTTTCACATCCATTTGACATAGTTTCATATCATGATGTGATACATATGCAAGAAGGATACGGATGGCTTCAAGTCTTGCAACGGGTGCAAAAGTCTCTCTAAAATCAAGACCTTCAACTTGAGAGAACCCTTTTGCCACTAGTCTTGCCTTGTTTCTTACTACAACTCCTTGATCATCTTGCTTGTTGCGGAACACCCACTTGGTTCCAATGACTCTTACACCTTTTGGATGCTCTTCAAGTGTCCATACTTGATTGCGGGCGAAGTTGTTCAATTCTTCATGCATGACATTCACCCAATCTGGATCTTGAAGAGCTTCTTCTACATTCTTAGGTTCAAGACAAGAGATAAAAGAGTGATGTTCAACAAAAGAATTAAATTTTTGAGATCGAGTCATTACATCCTTTGTAGGACTCCCTATGATGAGATCTTATGGATGTGCTTGAAGTAGGGGTGAGTTTCTTCGATCAACCATTTGAGGAGTGGGATGAGGAGCATTAACATCTTGTGCTTATGCCTTGGCTTGATGATGAGAGACATGTGTGTCTTCATTTTCAACTCTCTCATTCTTGTCATCATCTTGAGGCACATATGATGAAGATGGTGGATTGACAATTTGTACATCGTCTTCATTATCTTTAGGCTTGATGTCACCCACTGGCATGTTCTTCATGGCCTCCCTCAATGGTTCATCACCTACATCATCACAATTCTCAATTGCTCCTTGGGAGCCGTTAGATTCATCAAATTCCACATCATATGTTTCTTCAACCAAACCAGTGGTATGGTTAAATACTCTATATGCTTTGGACTTTGATGAGTAGCCAACAAGAAAACCAATATCACAACATCTTTGGAACTTCCCTAGGTGTTGACGCTTCTTGTAGATGTAGCATTTGCAACCAAACACCCAGAAGAATGAGACGTCCGACTTCTTCCCATTTAGCAACTCATAAGGGGTCTTGCAAAGGAACTTTTGTAGGAAGAGGCGATTTGAAGCATAGCATGCGGTGTTGATTGCCTCGGCCCACAATTTCTCCGGTGTGTTGTACTCATCTAGCATTGTTCTTGCAAGAGTGATCAAGGTCCGGTTCTTTCTCTCAACTACACCATTTTGTTGAGGAGTGTAGGTTGATGACACTTCATGCTTGATTCCAATTTCATCACAATAGGCTTCAATGTTGGTGTTGTCAAACTCTTTTCCATTGTCACTTCTAATCTTCTTTATCTTGACTTCAAATTCATTTTGAGCTCTCTTTGCAAACTTCTTGAAGCAACTTGCCACTTCGGATTTGTCATGAAGGAAGAAAGTCCAAGTGTATCTTGAGAAGTCATCCACAATCACAAGACAATAAAGATTTTCACCCAAACTCTTGTAAGTTGTAGGACCAAACAAATCCATGTGTAGAAGTTCTAGTACTCTTGATGTTGACATGTAGGCTTTGGTTGGATGAGTGTTTGCAACTTGTTTGCTGGCTTGACATGCACTACAAGGTTTGTCCTTCTCATTTTACATCCTTTAAACCTCTCACTAATTCTTTCTTCAATAGCTTGTTGAGAGTGTTCATTCCAACATGAGCAAGCCTCCTATGCCAAAGCCATCCAAGTGAAGTCTTGGTGAACAAACATGTCATCAAGTTTGCATCTTCGGAGGTGAAGTCAACAAGATAAAGATTGTTGTATCTAAAGCCCTTGAAAATCACTTGCTTGTCATCTATCTTGGTAACAACCACTTTATTTAGACCAAACAAGCATTGGTAGCCAAGATCACAAAGTTGCCCAACGGATAGTAGGTTGAAACTCAATGAAGCAACATAGAGCACATTTGATAGAGAATGATCATTTGATATTGCAACCTTGCCTATACCCTTGACTTTGCTCTTTGAATTATCCCTAAATGTGATCTTGTCTTGACATACCCCATCCTCTTCAAGTGAGGTGAACATACGAGGATCACCGGTCATATGTTGTGTGCAACCACTATCAATCACCCAATGAGATCCACCGGTCTTGTAGTTCACCTACACACAAGAGATCAAGCCTTTTGTTTAGGGACCCAAACTTGAGAGGGACCCTTAACTTTTTCAACTAGTGACTTGGCAACTCAAATTTTCTTTGGCCTATTCTTGTTAGAAGGACCCAAGAACATGACTTTCATCTTTCCACTAGAGTCCTTTCTAAGCATGTAGTGAGCATTGAAAGCAAAGGGTCTAGCATGCTTGGGCAAGGGTTGTGGTGGTGGAGTTTTGCACTCATGAGCAAAATGGCCTTCTTGTCCACACTCAACACATCTCTTTGGCTTGGGCTTTATCTTGCTTTGTTGTTGTTTGGCCTTTACCTTCTTTTCTTGATTTGCCAAATACCCAATGCCACTCCTATCCAACTTCATGATGGTGTTCATGAGTAGCTCACTTTGCAAATGTTGGCCTCTTGTGAACTTACTTAGGCCGGTCTTGAGATGCTCTTTCTCTTGCTTGAGCTTCTTGTTTTCTTCAATGAGTGACTCATTTGAAGCTTGCTTTTCAAGAGCCAACAACTTCTTGTTCTCATCTTTAAGCATCTCATTTTCACTCTTGAGCTTGACATACTCATCATAGTCATTTGCCTCAACCACACTCTTACCTTTGCCGCTAGAGCCTTGCTCAAAGTTCTCAACAATCAAGTCATCACATGATGTAGCTATATCAATCTTAACAATTTGGTTAGTAGCATCATGTGTCTCAAGAGCAAGCTCATTAGCAACAATAAGAGTATCATAATTAATTTTCAAGGTGGTGTACTCTTCTTTTAGCAAGTTTAGTCTAGTGATGAGTTCACCATGCTTCTTCTTAATTTTATCATGTTTATCTCTAAGCTCCTTGTTAGAAGTTTTAAGCTCTTTGAGAGAAGAAGACATAGTTTCATTTTGATCTATGAGCTCATCCCTAGTATTATGTGCACTTTCAAGCTTAGATGAGAGTGATTCATTTTCATGTTGAAGCTCATCATTTTCATTTCTAGTCCTCCTTATGATTTTAGAATATTTATTTAACAATTTTACTAGTTCATCATAAGAGGGAGCATCATATTCATCATTACTATCACTATCATCATCATCACTATCACTTTTTTGTACCTTTCGATCACCCATTGCCATAAGGCATAGATGAGTAGTAGAAGATGATGGTGAAGATGGCGGTGAAGGTGGTGATGAAGATGTCGGTGAAGATGATGATGGTCCAATCACAAGTGCGGCGATCTTTTCTTTGTCATTGTCACTTTCATCACCGGAGGACTCACATGATGATTCAATGTCGGTGAGCCAATCACCAACAATATAGGCCTTGCCTCCCTTCTTCTTCTTGTAGAATTCTCTTTTCTTGCCATCTTTCTTCTTGTATGGCTTGTTCTTTCTTTTGTCATCTTCTTCATCACTTGAATCATCTTTCTTGCCCTTATACTTGTTCTTGTACTTGTCTTTTGGAGGCTTTGGGCATTGATGAGCTAGATGGCCAAGTTCTCCACAATTAAAGCAATCCATTTCAGAGATTGGCTTCCTTTTGCTACTTGTGAAGAATTTCTTCTTCTTGCCATCGAACTTGATGCCACTCTTGTTGAGCTTCTTTAGCATCTTGGTGGTCTTCCTTACCATGAGTGCAAGTGATTCATTATCAATGTCACTTTCACTAGAGCTTTCTTGCACAATCATGGCTTGGGCCTTCTTCTTTTTCTTTTCATGACTAGCTTTGAAGGCCAAGTCTTTCTTCTTGGAAGATGATGAGCCCTCTTCTGGAGTGATGTGCATGTACATCTCATGTGCGTTGATCTTCCTCAATACTTGAGTTGGTGTTGCGGTGGAGAGATCACTTTAGTGAAGTACGGTGACAATGTGTCCATACTTCTCAATGGGAAGAACACTTAAGATCCTCCTTGCAACATACGATTGACTCATTTTAGTGAGTCCAAGAGCATTTAGATCTTCTACAAGAACATTCAAACGAGTGTACATGTCGTTAGCACTTTCTTTAGGAAGCATCTCAAAAGAATTAATTTTCTTTAAAGCAATATGATAGCGTTCCTCACGCTCACTCTTAGTTCCCTCATGGAGAGCACAAAGATTTTCCCACAATTCGTGAGCGTTTTTGGCATTTTGCACACGATTGAAAATATCTTTGCCAAGTGCCCGGTAGATTGCATTTTTTGCTTTTGCATTCCACCGGTCGTATTTCTCCTCGTCACCACTTGGGTTAGCGGGATCCCTTATGTTAGGAAGCCCTTCGGTTGTGGCTCTAAGGCACCCAACATCTATGGCTTCGAGGTACGCCTCTATACAAATTTTCCAATATAGAAAATCGTCTCCCTCAAAAGTAGGAGGTGGTCCTTCCCCATTAGACATCTTGCTCTAGGCGGTAAAGCCTAAATTAAGAGCAACACGGCTTTGATACCAATTGAAAGGATCAAGATGCCCAAGAGGGGGGGTGAATTGGGCTTTTCTAAAAATTAATTGCAAGAATTAAATCCTACAAGCCAAACTTCACCCCTAGTGCCTACTTGTGTTCCTTGTGATTCTACCAATAAAAGTTTTGAACCCTAAGTTCCAATCCTAGACTAGCAAGGCAATTCTAGGAAAGTAAACAAGCAATGAAAGTAATACAAAAAAGTAAATGCTTGAAAGAAGGGGATATGAACACGGCGATGTTTTGCCGAGGTATCGGAGAGTCGCCACTCCCCACTAGTCCTCGTTGGAGCACCCGCGCAAGGGTGTAGCTCCCCCTTGATCCACGCAAGGATCAAGTGCTCTCTACGGGTTGATTCTTTGACACTCCGTCGCGGCGAATCACCCAAAACCGCTCACAACTTGAGTTGGGTCACCCACAATCTCGTCGGATGATCACCAAACTCCCAATCACCACCGAACCGTCTAGGTGATGGCGATCACCAAGAGTAACAAGCTAGAACTCTCACTTGACCACAACAAGCCTAATGAGAAGATGGATGCATACTTGCTTGACTCTTGTCACTAGAGAGGATTCTCAAACTTTAATTCGCAAATCACTATCCTCACTAGGGCTCTTGCACTCCCTTGCACTTCAAAGATGTTTCTTAGCTAAACAAATGAGCAAGAGACCTCTAAAAGAGGTGGAGGGGGTGTATTTATAGACCCCTCAAACAAATCCAACCGTTACCTTTCGAAACAGCCAGACGCGTGCTGACCGGACGCGCCTGTCAATATGACCGGACGCGCCGGTCAGGTGTAACGGTCGAATAACGGAAACCTGTGCTGAGTGACCGGATGCGCCGATCTGTGATGACCGGACACGCCGGTCTGAGATGACTGGACGCGCCGATCAGGGATGCAAGAGCTTTCTGGAAATCTGACCTGACGCATCACTGCGTCCGATCATAGGTGACCGAACGCGTCAGGTCACCATGGGACCTTACTGGAACATGACCGGACGTGCCGATCATTTTCACAGTCGCGTCCGATTACGCTGTTTACCCTCTGGAACACGTGTCAGCCTGACCACCGTGTCCGGTCCTCTCAAGGACCGCGTTCGGTCAGTCAGCTGAAAAACGCAGTGAAGATTTAGTACTGACCGGACGCGTTCGGTCATGACCAGGACTGCGTCCGGTCATAGGTAAACGGCTCAAAACATCTTCTAAACGCGATGCAACTTGAACCAAGTTGCTTCTAACTGAACTCTGAGCTTTTCTCGACCTACCTAGTGCTAAGTTTGACAAGTGTGCACCAAACCTAAACACAAGACTCACCTAGGTCAAGCTACTCGCTGATGCCCTTCTTTATAGTATGGTCAAAGGAAGAAACAAAGATCCTAACGACTATTCCAGATGTATCTCAACACCTTGACATCCGGAACTAACCGTCCTTAATCTTATCGTTGATCCTTTGAAAACCGAAACGATTTCCATCAAGGGACATGAATACCACATTGCCTAAAGCAGTTATCATCTCCATGACCTAACTTACCAACGTTTCTGCAAAACACACGTTAGTCATGGTAATTATGTGTTGTCATTAATTGCCGAAACCAACACCGGGGCCTTGATGCTTTCACAACTGACCGGACGCGCCGGTCGTACAACGACTAACTGCGAAGCAACGACCGGACGCGCTTAACGCGCAGACCGGACGCGCTGGTCCCGTGAGTGACCGAAGGGAGAGAGGACCCCAAACCCTCTCTACCGCTCAAAATCCACCGCCATCGCAAATGTGCTAACACCACCAAGTGATCTCGTCATGTGTGAGTGTGTTAGCATTTTCACAATCATTTTTCGAGGCGTTATTAGTTCTATCCAAATGCATATGATTATGAAATGCACACCTAGAGGCACTTAGGAGTTCAAAAGCCACGTTATTCCCCTCTTTATAGTATGGCTATCTAACCTATAATGTAACCACACCCACTAAGTGTCTTGGTTACTAAAACACAACCTTTAAGCATATACCTTTACCTTGATCACGTAGGGTTGCGTCCAAATCCAAGTGTGGCCATAATGATCACCATGTCCATCTTGCCACCAACCTTGGAATGTACTTGTAACACTTCAAGTGTTTAGCTCCATAATTGCATTGCATTTGCATGGCATAAACATAAGCATGCATCATTCATGTTTGTTATTTTATGTGATGCAACACATGTAATTATTCTAGGGTTTGTTTGATTTATCTCATGGAGTATTTGATAGTTGGTGTAACAAAAGGTAAGGTAGCCAATCATGACCTACAACACCTTAGTTATACTTAGGGTAACATTTGGAACAAGGTTCATGTTGACCAAAATTACAAAATTGCCCTCCAAGAGAAGTTTGACCACCATTTGACCCTAGAAGGCTCTAGTTTGACCAATTAAAAAGTCTAATTTAGAGACCTTGCATGGAAGAGCACCCTTAAGTAAAGTTGTAGAGAATTTCATGAGGAACAAAAGTTCTAATATGGCCATCTCATGAAAATGACCAGAGCATGCTCAAAAATGGCCCACAAGTCAGCTTGAGTGGGAATCAACACTTAGAAAAATCCTAAGTCTGGAAATTGGACTTTTCAGTTTCACTGTACCTCACTTTAGCAACTTGTAACTCACAAACTAGGCCAAACCAGTCTTAGAGCCAATTGACAAAGTTGTTGTCCACACATAGCTCTACAACATTGTCAATATCACCATCACCTGGTTCTCAATAGTTTAGGAGATATAGTGTCAAGAAGTTAGGGTTTCAGTCGGCATTGATCTCTGAAACTGCATTTCAGTTTCAAGGGGCACCACTTTGGAGCTCTGTAGTTTCAAATCTAGGCCGAACCAGCCCAAACTCCAATTGACAAACTTGTAGACCTCATGTAGCTCTACAAAATTGGTGTAATCATCTTCGACTAATTCGAACCGGTTTGGGAGATAATCATCGTGGAAATCGCTCTGTCAGTCGGACATTGATGTCGCCGATTCAGTTCGTCAGCGTCAGAGTGGCCGACCGGCCGCAGGCCGTCGTCGACGCGTGGAGGCGCGGTGGCGCCCGTACGCCGGCCCTGGCCCCACCAGTCAGGCCGCGACGCCTTCAAGACGCCACGACGCGCGAGCCGGCCTCCATTCCTCCGCCCCCTCTCTTCCAGTTGCCAAGAACACCGAAACCGAGCCGCCATTGCCGCTCTTCTCCGGCGAGCTCAAGCGCGAGCCACACCGCATCACCGGCCGCTAGACCTCGCCAATCCCTCCGCCTCACCACCCTCCATCTCCCTGACCCACCGAAGCCAGCGATTTGACTCAAGGTGAGCCGCATTGCTTTCTTCCCCGTCTCCGAGAGGTCGCCGGAGCCCGCCATGGGACCTCACCGTGGTCGGGGTGCTTCGGGTCTCTCTCCATCCTCCCTTCCTAGCAAAATGGATCCGCCTAGCTTCGGTGAAGCTCGTACCGAGCCTAGACCGCACCGTACATCCTCACCGTCGACGGTGCGCCGCCACCGGACATCACCGGCCGCCGCTCGCGGTGACAAGCCCCTTCCACCCCATCCCCATCCATTCCACGAGCACCAATCGACGCACCGGGTGACGGAGAACACGAGGCGGTGCTCAATTGGCCGAGCGAGCTCTTCTCCGGCGAGCTCGAGCTCGTCGGAGCTCGCGGGTCTCCGCCTCCCCTATCTCCGGTCGCTGACCGCGGGGGCCCGCCCGTCAGTGTCGCGCGCGGGCGGGAGCGCTGAGCAGGCCGCGCGCTGGCTGGGCCGCGCCTAGCAAACCGGGCCGGCCCAGTTTCGAATTGAAATTTATTTCAGTTAATTATTTTGTCACAGAATTTTGGTTAAGTTTGGAAAATGAAGATCTAGGGTTTTACTTGCCCAAAAATTATGAGATAAATTTTGTTAGGATCTACATGATGTGGAGTATTTTAGAAAAATATAAATCTGGTATGTGATGTTTAGTTTTCTGAAGAATTTAATAGATCTTCCAAATGTGTTTTGGAATGCACGCAAATTTGTTAAATTTATAACTTGAGCTGTAGTGTTCCATAAATCATGAAATTTGGTGGGTAGGTTACTCTATGCTAGCCCTAGCTCTGGTAAAAATTTGGGCATCAGTGATTAAGTAATTTCCAAGTTATAATGCTATCTTGTTATTCTAGGAAATACTAAAATGAATTTTAGTAATTCTTCTACATGTGCAATGTTCTTATAAATTTTTGGAGAATGTCTTGGTACCCTAGAGTGTCCAAGAAAATTTAGAAATCTGTTGTTTGACACATTTTACTATGCTTGGTTATTTATACAAAAATCAGCCTTTTTGGCTTGGGAATTTTGTGTAGGGAGTTCCTGTGAATAAATTGAGTTCAAACTTTTACAGTAGTCTCTTTGTGGGTCAGAGAGTCCCCTGTAATTTTTGTAGAATTTTAGGAGCAGTTTACATATATGTTTGAAATTCCACTTAATTACTTAAGTAAATTGAGAAATGGGTTTAAATAAATATTCTAGGTGGGCAAACCTTACTTTTTGGTGTTTTTGTGACCTTTGTGAACTTGAAATAGTATTAGTTTGGTCCTAGAGAATGTTTGCCACATAAATAAATATTTAACCTTTACAATTTTAGGTTTTCTGGACAGCTGATAGTATTTCTAGGTTTGACCTTGGATAAAGGTGGTTTCTGGAAAACTTGTAAATACCAAAGTTGGAATAAACTTGATGAACTAGCTTGTGTCAAAATTTGGAAGCATTTGGCTTAGTAGTTTGAGAGTTACTGTTGTTTAAAGTGGCAGTTCAAAATCTGCTACTCTCTGTTTTGGAGAGGACAGATTCTGGAACTTGTGAAGTTTGACATGGAAAACTTAGGAGTTTGGAGTTGAGGTCTGAAAATGAATTGTATTACATTTCTTAGGCTTTCCAGATTGTCTTAGATCATATCTTTTGGAATTGTAAATCTCCAGTTGTGATAAAAACAAGTAGTTGCTGTCCAGAATGCTTACTGTGGTGTTTTGCTGATTGATATGGTGTGATATCCTAAGACATGCTACTTTTGTAATTGTTAGGTGTTAGGGCCTTAACTGAGGATGAGCAGCTTTATCTTAGGTTAAGTAGCTTAGGTAAGTACTTCTCCACCGGAGAAGAGATTTGCAAGTACTAATAAAATAACTTGAATAGAGTATTTTATGTCTGTAATGCATTTCATTCCGAGCATGTTGCACCCATTTAGGCATCCATTGTATTTATTGTGCATTCATGCAATAGGTGTACCGGAGGGGGTGACACTCCTCGAATTCGAACCTGTAATTCCGGAGGAGGACCAGGAGCAGCAGGAGCCCGAGGATCCAGCAGGCGAAGGAGTGCCCGCAGACGACCTTCCTGAGTGTCCAGACCACCGGCCCGCAACCTTTCTGAAAGGCAAGCCCCGGTGCATGCTGAACCTACTGATTTATAAATAAATCTTGAGTACCTTTAATTGTTTACTGCATTAAGTGGTAGGAGTTATATGAAAACACTTATTGCATTATACCTGTCCTTGTCCAGATATCGTACTTAATCCTATTTTAGGTTTAGGCACGTGTCAATGCTTAGCCCTGCTTAGTACGGTAGAAGTCGGGTGATTTCCGGTCATCCGCGAGATGTAGGAAGGAGTCACGAGTGGCTCTATGGCTATCGTGAATGGAACCATGCTTAAAAATGAAATTGAGACCGGGCGGGAGTTCGATAGTACAGCCGCAAGACACTTCACGTCTTGGGTGTGGAGCTATGCCCGTCTGAGTCGTTTAAGGACCGATTCGCTGTACGTCCTTGAGTCATGTTGAACGCAGTCTAACACTTAGTTGGCCGGATAACCCGTTCCGACCGCGAAGCCGAGTAATGTGATTCAGGCCGGGAATCGAATGGTAGGTTGCTTCTTGGAGGAGAGAAAGGATGTGCTTGGGGACATTGGCGTGAGACCAAGGGGGGGTTAGAGTCCCTATCACCTGGCAGAGTGTCGCCCTTGGGGTCGCGACATTATTCGGACCCGCGATTCCTGAATCATATGAAACGGTGGCTTGTGCGACCCCGGCAGGGGCCTGCGCGGTGAGTGTTAGAAATACCCCTCCAGCTGGATAGGAATTCGATTCGAATCGCCGTCGCTCCCGGTTAGTGAGCACTTGACTTGAGCAGCGGCAACGTAGACCTCATTAAATGAACTGGTGGTTAAGGGAATGATACAATGTTGCCATAATGATATACCTGCTATGGATATAATAATCATGTTGTTTGATTATAACCAAGTGTATGTTTAGTACAGGTGCTAAGATAGATGACAGGTAAATGCTAAAAATAACTGCTAGTACAGGCTACAAGAGTTTCAACTACTTATGCCTTTATGCAAAATGTTATGTCAGCTAGCCTCTTGTGTAAGCCTTGCATAATCCTTGGTGTCATCTTATTTCTGGTTTTCGACGGGTAAGTCTAGCTGAGTACATTCCAGTACTCAGGGTTTATTCCCTCCTGTTGCAGATGACATGCTTTATCAGGGATTCTGCAAGACGTGTCTCCACCCTGCGGGTGATGATGACTAGATCAGAAGGGCATGATCGTCTTTATGTACTTTCATCATGCTTTTGTGGGTTGTTGATCATCCAGACTGGCAGTATTTAATTAACTAGTGTGTGTGTTATGCTTCCGCTACTTTCAAACTCGGTTTGTAATATTTGCTACTCCGTGGTGTAAACTTATTTCAGAACTACTAGTGAAATGTATCGTATGATGTTGTATGTTGAATGATGCGATCCTGGTTATAAGCAGTTTGGTTTGAAATCCTCCGTGATTTCGATTGACTACCGGGATTATATGGGCTCAAGTTTGAAAATTTGAGCGCTTCGGTGCTTGTTTTCGTACTTGTGCTCTTATAATTTGGTCGGTTCTGTTACAGCTGGTACCGGAGCATAATTCAACATTAAACACATCTTACGAGTAATTAAAAACAAAAGTATTTGTTTGCGAAAAGGGTTAAATTCTAAAAATTATTTTATAGGTATGCCAGTGATCACATCCCTTAGCCCAAATAAGGACTCTTAGGTGGCTTGTTATAAAGACTAACTTGGGGGCCTTGTTTGTTTTTATTTCGTCGTCCATACGGCGTGATATTGTATGGATGCCATCCACTTGGGTGGTAATGTATGGATCAATTGCCTCGACGCTCTGGTAAGTGTGAGTTGTGAGAGCATGATCGTCCAACCGGCGATCTAGGGGAGAGTAGTTTTGGTGACTTGCATACTTACATGTTTAAATCATGTAATTACGTAAGCACTTAGTTGTGGGAACCTTTATATCGGGTAGCTTTGATACTGAAGTATATACATCTGGGGATGTGTATATGGAAAGTATTTAACTTACTGTTTTCTTGTGTGCTAATATTGGGAAACTGTTGGGCTGAAATGAGGTTTTCTGCAGGTACACTAACAGCGTAACGAGTAGACCGATAGTTTCGCTTATATGAGAGAACGTATGTATGCCACCGCCTAGCGTTAGAACTTTAGGTTTCTACTAAGGTGAGAGGGCGTACGGAACGTGCATGCATCATGTTTAATTATATCATACATATCATTTACTCCCTCCTTAAAAATTTCAGTACTCCCGACTAAATTAAATTTCGTATCCCCTAAATGATCCTCACTTTAATTCGTATCTTATCTTGTTGCTACAGATGGCACGTACCAAGAGGACCGCTCGTAAGTCCACTGGGGGCAGGGCACCGCGTCACCAGCTCGCTCCACGTGAGCCCCGCCCTGAGCCTACTGAGGTGGAAAGGCTGAGGGCAGAGTTGGCTGAAGTGACTGCTGCCAGGAATGCGGCGCGTCAGCAACTGGAGCAAGTGATCCGTGATCGTGACCAGGAAACCCTTGCAGTCCAGAGGTTGACAGTGGCAAACCGCAACTGTCAACGCATGTTGGTCCGTGTGATGGAACAGAGGGATGAAGCCTGGCACGAGGAAAACGTTCTGAGAGCTCGCCAGTTTGAGCTCGAGCAACAGTTAGAAAATGCTGAAGAATACAACGACAACCTGCATGAAGAAGTGCATCGCCTGAACAACGAGCTTAATCCCCTGCTGCCTCGAAACAACAACGTCGATGAGGACATGGGTTCGGGAATCTTCATGGCTGAGGATGATGATGAAGTGGAGGTTGATGGACCACAGGATGCCCCACCTGCAGAAGCACCAGAGGAAGAGCCAGAAGAAGAAGAAGACGAGGAGTTAGAGCCTGTCAGTGATGAGGACGGCGGGGAGATCCTTGACACTGACTCGGAGGATGATGCTTAGAGTAGTCAACACGTGCCTACAATGTTAGGATCGTCTTTTGTGCCTCCCTGTGAAGGAGTGAGGCCTTGTAATAACTCGACTTTGGGATGTAAGGTTGAACCGTATGTTTCCTGAATGTAGTTTGAACCTGTTAATTTCGATCACAACTTGATGTCTTATTATGTTGCGTTCGATGATGGTGTCACGATTAGCACCCTTCGGTGCCGCGACGAAACCGAGAGCCTCCTATGGCGCGCGACATAAGGCTGTGCTGCTTGGCACGCGCAGGTATCGAGGTGGCTAGTCATGATCCCCCATGAAACTCTTCATTAAGGAGTCTCTTTGTGGTCAGTGAAGTAGCCTTTCACAGTCAACTAAAAATCTTGAGATGGAATCCAAGTACCGTGCAAAAGGTCGAAAATCACGTAGATAGCAACGTAAACGGTCCGGTAACTGTTGTGCTCCCTGTGAGTGAGCCTTTATCAAAGAGAATCTTGTTGGATTACCAAGTATGATCTCGTCAAACGATGCGCTAGAATGGATTGTGCGGTTGTGGTGAATTATTGTGCCTTAATTATTATGAGAAATCTATTCATGCAGTCAGATTGACATTTCGCAATAATTCATCTACAAATTGCCCACATCGTCAGTGCTCATTGGCTATGCATTTTTGCAGATGTCGTACAATCTACGTCGGGGTCGTGGAAATGAGGAGGAGGAACAGCCACCCCCTCCGCCACCACCTACTCCGGCCGAGTTGATGCAGACAGTGGTCGAAGGGCAGCGCATGTTGGCGGATGCTATGCGCCAGCTGGCTAACCGGGAGGCTCGTCCTAGCCGCCAGGGCCCAGAACCCAATCAATACAACGATTTCAAGGACTTTCTGGATACTAAGCCCCCGCTCTTCAAGGAAGCGGAAGAACCACTGCAGGCTGACGAGTGGTTGAATACCATTGAACAAAAGTTTCGTCTGCTACGCCTAACTGATGAGCTGAAAACTGAGTATGCTTCCCATCAGTTGCATGGTCCGGCGGGAATTTGGTGGAGCCACTATCGTTTCACACTACCTGCCAATGTCCCGATTGCTTGGGATCAGTTTAAGGCGGCATTCCGGGGAAATTATATCCCTCCCGGTCTTATGGCAATCAAGCACACAGAGTTTATGAGGCTGTCGCAAGGAAACAAAAGCCTGACTGAATACTTGCAGTCCTTCAACAACCTGGCAAGGTATGCCACTGAGTTTGTGGATACCGATGCCAAAAAGATTGCTAGCTTCAAAAGGGGCCTCGGCCCAAAACTGATGAAAACTATGGGTACTAGCAAATGTACTACTTTCAATGATTTCATCAGCGATGCTCTAACTCAAGAGAACAACAATGCTATCTATTCTGCCTCTAAGAGCCGCAAAAGGGCCATTGAGGCGAGTGCTTCACAGTCTCGAGCTCTAGCTGCCCTGAGGGCTCCTCCTCGCCCTCCTGCCACAAATGCTAAGTTCCGTCCTCCACAAAAGAAGGTGCCAATGAAAACTGGGTTTCGTAAGGCATATACAGTGGCTCTGCCAAAGAGTAATGCGGGCCAAGGCAGCTCCAGTGTTCCCCCTAGCAACATGCCTTGCTGGAATTGCAACAAGCCAGGTCATTGGTCCAGGAACTGTCCGTACCCTAAGAAAAATGTCAACCAAGGTAGTCGTCAGGGACACGCCCATTATAACAGCATTGAGGAAATTCCATCTGGTGAGGTGGTCACCGCTGGTAAGTTTCTAGTTGACCAACACCCCGCAGTGGTACTTTTTGATTCAGGTGCTTCGCATTCCTTTATCAGTCCTAAGTTTGCATCTAAATTTGCACACAAGTTGCATACTGTCGAAGGTGTGGGTTATTGTATTAGCGCTGCAAGTGGGAATATTTCCACAAACAAAGTAGTGGGGAACCTTAAGTTTGAGATAGAAGGGCGAAGTTATTCGCTTGCCCTATTGGTTTTACCTGGTTTAGACATAGATGTTATCTTGGGCATGAATTGGATGAGTCAGAATGGGGTACTCATTGATACATCCACTCGGGTAGTTATGCTCAGAGACCCTACAGATCAAAAGGGTTTTCTGGTACAACTTCCCAGAAAAGTTGAATTGTCGGGGGAAATTCATGCTGTGCAAGCAAAGGCGCTGGCCGAAATTTCAGTAGTAAATGAGTTTCCGGACGTTTTTCCCGATGATTTGTCGGGGCTCCCTCCGGATCGGGATGTGGAGTTTAAAATTGAGTTGTTGCCTGGCACGGCACCCATCTCTAGGAGACCCTATAGGATGCCTCCAAATGAACTCGCTGAACTTAAGGTGCAATTGAATGAACTTTTGAAGAAGGGGTTGATTCGTCCTAGTTCATCGCCGTGGGGATGTCCTGCTATCTTTGTAAAGAAGAAGGATCAGTCGTTGCGGATGTGCGTAGATTATAGACCTCTCAATGCAGTCACTGTCAAAAATAAGTACCCTCTACCGCGAATCGACATCTTGTTCGATCAGTTGTCTAAAGCTAAAGTTTTCTCCAAGATCGATCTAAGATCGGGCTACCATCAAATTAAAATTCGCCCGGAAGATGTTCCAAAGACAGCCTTTTCTACCAGATACGGTCTTTATGAGTATCTTGTTATGTCTTTCGGCTTGACAAATGCCCCCGCACACTTCATGTACTTGATGAATTCGGTGTTTATGCCTGAATTGGACAAGTTTGTGGTGGTATTTATTGATGATATCCTGGTATATTCGGTGAATGAGGAAGATCACGCTGAACATCTGCGTATAGTCCTCACAAGACTGCGTGAACATCAACTTTATGCGAAGTTCAGTAAGTGCGAATTCTGGCTTCGAGAAGTACCTTTCCTTGGGCATGTATTGTCCGATGGAGGAATTATGGTGGACCCCGCCAAGGTACAGGAAGTACTGAACTGGAAGGCTCCTATCTCGGTTCACGAGGTCCGAAGTTTTCTTAGTTTGGCTGGCTATTATCGTCGCTTCATCCCGGATTTCTCTAAAATAGCCAAGCCAATGACTCGGTTGCTGCAAAAAGACACCAGGTTTGTCTGGACTCCTGAGTGTGATGCGGCTTTTCACCAACTGCGAACCCTCCTAACCTCAGCTCCGGTTTTGGCATAACCGGATATCGAGAAACCATTTGATGTTTATTGTGATGCCTCAGGCATAGGTTTGGGAGGTGTGTTGATGCAGGAAGGCCGAGTAATTGCATATACTTCTCGACAACTTCGGAAGCATGAGGTGAATTATCCAACGCATGACTTAGAACTGGCTGCAGTTGTTCATGCTTTGAAAGTATGGCGGCATTATCTGCTGGGAAATGTCTGCAATATCTACACCGATCATAAAAGCCTCAAATACATCTTCACCCAACCCGAGTTGAATATGCGTCAAAGAAGATGGCTCGAGTTGATTAAAGATTATAACCTTCAAGTGCACTATCATCCAGGAAAGGCAAATGTAGTTGCGGATGCTTTAAGCCGTAAGTCTCATTGTCATTCCTTAGTTGAAACTGATTTTCATCGATCTCGCCTTCTACATCCAGCAGTCTTGTACAACATCACTGTCAGTTGTACTCTCAAAAGCAGAATTATTGAGCTCCAAAAGACTGACACTGGTATATTCCACATCAAACGTAAGATGAAAGAGCAAGAAACTACACAGTTCAGGATAGATGAAGAGGGTGTACTATGGTTCAAGGATAGGTTAGTTGTGCCTAAGGACCGAGAGCTTCGAAATGATATTATGTCTGAAGCACACTCCTCTAAGTTGTCCATCCATCCTGGCAGCAATAAGATGTATTATGATTTGAAACCACTTTATTGGTGGACCAAGATGCGGAAAGAGATAGCTGCATATGTTGCTAGATGTGACACCTGTTGCAGAGTTAAAGCTGTGCACATGAAAGCTGGGCTACTTCAGCCACTTTCCATTCCAGGCTGGAAATGGGAAGAGATAAGTATGGATTTCATTGTCGGACTTCCTCCTACTGTCAAAAATCATAACTCTATTTGGGTAATTGTTGATCGTTTGACCAAATCAGCTCACTTCATCCCAGTGAGAGTGGACTATCGTCCCACTGACTATGCTGAGTTGTACTTCAATCAGATAGTCCGGCTTCATGGGATACCTCGTACTATCATATCTGACCGTGGTCCCCAGTTCACTGCTCGCTTTTGGGAGCACTTGCATCACCTTCTGGGAACCAAGTTAGTGAGAAGCTCTGCTTATCACCCCCAGACATCGGGTCAGACAGAACGAGTTAACCAAATCTTGGAAGATCTGTTGCGAGCATGCGTCATTTCATCCAAGGGTTCTTGGGAAAAATGGTTACCTTTAGCCGAATTCTCGTACAATAACAGTTATCAAGAGAGTATTAAGATGGCTCCATTCGAAGCTTTGTACGGTCGTAGGTGTAGAACCCCACTAAATTGGATAGAATCTGGTGAGAGAAGATTTTATGGTATTGCTTTTGTTGAGGAAGCTGAGGAACAAGTCCGTACCATCCAAAAACATATGGCTGCAGCCCAAGCTAGACAGAAAAGCTATGCAGATCGTCGTAGAAAACCACTCGAGTTTGAAGTTGGAGACTTCGTGTATTTGAAAGTTTCTCCAATGAAAAGTGTCCAACGTTTTGGTGTTAAGCGGAAACTTGCGCCAAGATACGTGGGTCCTTTTCAAATCATAGGCAAGAGTGGAGCTGTTGCGTACAAAATTCAGTTACCTCCAGAAATGAGTGCCATATTCAACGTCTTCCATGTATCTCAGCTTAAAAAGTGTCTTCGAGTTCCTGAGGAACAAGTTCCTTTAGGTGATATCAGGCTGGAATCCGACCTAACCTACGAAGAAAAGCCAGTCCGAGTGATCGATACTCAGGAACGAGTAACTAGAAGTAAAGTAGTTAAGTGGTACAAAGTGATGTGGAGTAATCAGGGAAGTGAGAGTGATGCTACGTGGGAACGGGAGGACTATTTGCGGGATGGTTATAAGGAATTCTATGAAAAATGGTACGCTTTCCAAATCTCGGGACGAGATTTTTATAAGGGGGGAGGGCTGTAACACTTCAAGTGTTTAGCTCCATAATTGCATTGCATTTGCATGGCATAAACATAAGCATGCATCATTCATGTTTGTTATTTTATGTGATGCAACACATGTAATTATTCTAGGGTTTGTTTGATTTATCTCATGGAGTATTTGATAGTTGGTGTAACAAAAGGTAAGGTAGCCAATCATGACCTACAACACCTTAGTTATACTTAGGGTAACATTTGGAACAAGGTTCATGTTGACCAAAATTACAAAATTGCCCTCCAAGAGAAGTTTGACCACCATTTGACCCTAGAAGGCTCTAGTTTGACCAATTAAAAAGTCTAATTTAGAGACCTTGCATGGAAGAGCACCCTTAAGTAAAGTTGTAGAGAATTTCATGAGGAACAAAAGTTCTAATATGGCCATCTCATGAAAATGACCAGAGCATGCTCAAAAATGGCCCACAAGTCAGCTTGAGTGGGAATCAACACTTAGAAAAATCCTAAGTCTGGAAATTGGACTTTTCAGTTTCACTGTACCTCACTTTAGCAACTTGTAACTCACAAACTAGGCCAAACCAGTCTTAGAGCCAATTGACAAAGTTGTTGTCCACACATAGCTCTACAACATTGTCAATATCACCATCACCTGGTTCTCAATAGTTTAGGAGATATAGTGTCAAGAAGTTAGGGTTTCAGTCGGCATTGATCTCTGAAACTGCATTTCAGTTTCAAGGGGCACCACTTTGGAGCTCTGTAGTTTCAAATCTAGGCCGAACCAGCCCAAACTCCAATTGACAAACTTGTAGACCTCATGTAGCTCTACAAAATTGGTGTAATCATCTTCGACTAATTCGAACCGGTTTGGGAGATAATCATCGTGGAAATCGCTCTGTCAGTCGGACATTGATGTCGCCGATTCAGTTCGTCAGCGTCAGAGTGGCCGACCGGCCGCAGGCCGTCGTCGACGCGTGGAGGCGCGGTGGCGCCCGTACGCCGGCCCTGGCCCCACCAGTCAGGCCGCGACGCCTTCAAGACGCCACGACGCGCGAGCCGGCCTCCATTCCTCCGCCCCCTCTCTTCCAGTTGCCAAGAACACCGAAACCGAGCCGCCATTGCCGCTCTTCTCCGGCGAGCTCAAGCGCGAGCCACACCGCATCACCGGCCGCTAGACCTCGCCAATCCCTCCGCCTCACCACCCTCCATCTCCCTGACCCACCGAAGCCAGCGATTTGACTCAAGGTGAGCCGCATTGCTTTCTTCCCCGTCTCCGAGAGGTCGCCGGAGCCCGCCATGGGACCTCACCGTGGTCGGGGTGCTTCGGGTCTCTCTCCATCCTCCCTTCCTAGCAAAATGGATCCGCCTAGCTTCGGTGAAGCTCGTACCGAGCCTAGACCGCACCGTACATCCTCACCGTCGACGGTGCGCCGCCACCGGACATCACCGGCCGCCGCTCGCGGTGACAAGCCCCTTCCACCCCATCCCCATCCATTCCACGAGCACCAATCGACGCACCGGGTGACGGAGAACACGAGGCGGTGCTCAATTGGCCGAGCGAGCTCTTCTCCGGCGAGCTCGAGCTCGTCGGAGCTCGCGGGTCTCCGCCTCCCCTATCTCCGGTCGCTGACCGCGGGGGCCCGCCCGTCAGTGTCGCGCGCGGGCGGGAGCGCTGAGCAGGCCGCGCGCTGGCTGGGCCGCGCCTAGCAAACCGGGCCGGCCCAGTTTCGAATTGAAATTTATTTCAGTTAATTATTTTGTCACAGAATTTTGGTTAAGTTTGGAAAATGAAGATCTAGGGTTTTACTTGCCCAAAAATTATGAGATAAATTTTGTTAGGATCTACATGATGTGGAGTATTTTAGAAAAATATAAATCTGGTATGTGATGTTTAGTTTTCTGAAGAATTTAATAGATCTTCCAAATGTGTTTTGGAATGCACGCAAATTTGTTAAATTTATAACTTGAGCTGTAGTGTTCCATAAATCATGAAATTTGGTGGGTAGGTTACTCTATGCTAGCCCTAGCTCTGGTAAAAATTTGGGCATCAGTGATTAAGTAATTTCCAAGTTATAATGCTATCTTGTTATTCTAGGAAATACTAAAATGAATTTTAGTAATTCTTCTACATGTGCAATGTTCTTATAAATTTTTGGAGAATGTCTTGGTACCCTAGAGTGTCCAAGAAAATTTAGAAATCTGTTGTTTGACACATTTTACTATGCTTGGTTATTTATACAAAAATCAGCCTTTTTGGCTTGGGAATTTTGTGTAGGGAGTTCCTGTGAATAAATTGAGTTCAAACTTTTACAGTAGTCTCTTTGTGGGTCAGAGAGTCCCCTGTAATTTTTGTAGAATTTTAGGAGCAGTTTACATATATGTTTGAAATTCCACTTAATTACTTAAGTAAATTGAGAAATGGGTTTAAATAAATATTCTAGGTGGGCAAACCTTACTTTTTGGTGTTTTTGTGACCTTTGTGAACTTGAAATAGTATTAGTTTGGTCCTAGAGAATGTTTGCCACATAAATAAATATTTAACCTTTACAATTTTAGGTTTTCTGGACAGCTGATAGTATTTCTAGGTTTGACCTTGGATAAAGGTGGTTTCTGGAAAACTTGTAAATACCAAAGTTGGAATAAACTTGATGAACTAGCTTGTGTCAAAATTTGGAAGCATTTGGCTTAGTAGTTTGAGAGTTACTGTTGTTTAAAGTGGCAGTTCAAAATCTGCTACTCTCTGTTTTGGAGAGGACAGATTCTGGAACTTGTGAAGTTTGACATGGAAAACTTAGGAGTTTGGAGTTGAGGTCTGAAAATGAATTGTATTACATTTCTTAGGCTTTCCAGATTGTCTTAGATCATATCTTTTGGAATTGTAAATCTCCAGTTGTGATAAAAACAAGTAGTTGCTGTCCAGAATGCTTACTGTGGTGTTTTGCTGATTGATATGGTGTGATATCCTAAGACATGCTACTTTTGTAATTGTTAGGTGTTAGGGCCTTAACTGAGGATGAGCAGCTTTATCTTAGGTTAAGTAGCTTAGGTAAGTACTTCTCCACCGGAGAAGAGATTTGCAAGTACTAATAAAATAACTTGAATAGAGTATTTTATGTCTGTAATGCATTTCATTCCGAGCATGTTGCACCCATTTAGGCATCCATTGTATTTATTGTGCATTCATGCAATAGGTGTACCGGAGGGGGTGACACTCCTCGAATTCGAACCTGTAATTCCGGAGGAGGACCAGGAGCAGCAGGAGCCCGAGGATCCAGCAGGCGAAGGAGTGCCCGCAGACGACCTTCCTGAGTGTCCAGACCACCGGCCCGCAACCTTTCTGAAAGGCAAGCCCCGGTGCATGCTGAACCTACTGATTTATAAATAAATCTTGAGTACCTTTAATTGTTTACTGCATTAAGTGGTAGGAGTTATATGAAAACACTTGTTGCATTATACCTGTCCTTGTCCAGATATCGTACTTAATCCTATTTTAGGTTTAGGCACGTGTCAATGCTTAGCCCTGCTTAGTACGGTAGAAGTCGGGTGATTTCCGGTCATCCGCGAGATGTAGGAAGGAGTCACGAGTGGCTCTATGGCTATCGTGAATGGAACCATGCTTAAAAATGAAATTGAGACCGGGCGGGAGTTCGATAGTACAGCCGCAAGACACTTCACGTCTTGGGTGTGGAGCTATGCCCGTCTGAGTCGTTTAAGGACCGATTCGCTGTACGTCCTTGAGTCATGTTGAACGCAGTCTAACACTTAGTTGGCCGGATAACCCGTTCCGACCACGAAGCCGAGTAATGTGATTCAGGCCGGGAATCGAATGGTAGGTTGCTTCTTGGAGGAGAGAAAGGATGTGCTTGGGGACATTGGCGTGAGACCAAGGGGGGGTTAGAGTCCCTATCACCTGGCAGAGTGTCGCCCTTGGGGTCGCGACATTATTCGGACCCGCGATTCCTGAATCATATGAAACGGTGGCTTGTGCGACCCCGGCAGGGGCCTGCGCGGTGAGTGTTAGAAATACCCCTCCAGCTGGATAGGAATTCGATTCGAATCGCCGTCGCTCCCGGTTAGTGAGCACTTGACTTGAGCAGCGGCAACGTAGACCTCATTAAATGAACTGGTGGTTAAGGGAATGATACAATGTTGCCATAATGATATACCTGCTATGGATATAATAATCATGTTGTTTGATTATAACCAAGTGTATGTTTAGTACAGGTGCTAAGATAGATGACAGGTAAATGCTAAAAATAACTGCTAGTACAGGCTACAAGAGTTTCAACTACTTATGCCTTTATGCAAAATGTTATGTCAGCTAGCCTCTTGTGTAAGCCTTGCATAATCCTTGGTGTCATCTTATTTCTGGTTTTCGACGGGTAAGTCTAGCTGAGTACATTCCAGTACTCAGGGTTTATTTCCTCCTGTTGCAGATGACATGCTTTATCAGGGATTCTGCAAGACGTGTCTCCACCCTGCGGGTGATGATGACTAGATCAGAAGGGCATGATCGTCTTTATGTACTTTCCTCATGCTTTTGTGGGTTGTTGATCATCCAGACTGGCAGTATTTAATTAACTAGTGTGTGTGTTATGCTTCCGCTACTTTCAAACTCGGTTTGTAATATTTGCTACTCCGTGGTGTAAACTTATTTCAGAACTACTTGTGAAATGTATCGTATGATGTTGTATGTTGAATGATGCGATCCTGGTTGTAAGCAGTTTGGTTTGAAATCCTCCGTGATTTCGATTGACTACCGGGATTATATGGGCTCAAGTTTGAAAATTTGAGCGCTTCGGTGCTTGTTTTCGTACTTGTGCTCTTATAATTTGGTCGGTTCTGTTACAGTACTAATCCTCATATGCTACATACAACTTAGGCATAGGATTAGTACTTAGGCATTGTCACTAATTACCAACACCAAACATAGGACTTTCAATCTCCCCCTTGTTGGTAATTGGTGACAAACCTTTCACAAAGATATTATGATAAAATTTTGATTGAACCCATGTCACATTGTCCAAGTATATTACCATGTGTAAGAATTATGGATATGTGATCATGAATTCAAGTTGATAGCAATGGCTCCCCCTACATGTATGCTATATGTTTGGATTTTGGAAGCATACATGTTAGATAGGAAAATATAGGAGCATTGACTATCAATAGGTGCTAAGTGTTTTAGATTATAGACCTTTGAAGTGTGATACCATCGGAGTAGCGATAAACACCATCATAGCACCTTGTGTAGTTAGATACCACTTGGAAAAGCACAAACATAACTAGAAACCTCGTGAGATCAACATTATAAGTAAGGCTATAGTACCACTTTTGAAAACATGAAGCAAGAAAAATCTAACTACTTCCTATTCATGCTAGTACCTCAATACATCATTCAAATTATACTAGCAAGTCACCACACAAGCAATGTATCGGAGAAAAAGAAATGCATAACTATGCATTATACATATGAAGTGCACATGGAAATGCAACATTCATGTTTAAGGCTTGCTCCCCCTACTTGTGTGCTCAAAATTTTAGTTGATCCCCTTCTTTTATCAATTTCTCCCCTTTTAGAATCTATCTTTGTGAACAACATTTTTCTCCCCCTTTGTGCTTCTCCTCCTTTGAGTTCTATCTTTGTGCAACATTTTCTCCCCCTTTGGCACCAATGACCACAGGCGACCAATTTTAGATAGATTATCATATTGAATTATGGGGTGAGGATCAACCTAGATTGCTTGCATAAATAAAATGCTTCGGTTTGATCCAAGGGCAAGCTTCTTCACACCTCACTAGAAGGGTTATCATGCACCATGTTAAAGCAAATGTTTAGATAAGTTTTCTAGATTAAACACTTAGGATCACAAGCTACTTAAACAAGTTATATGCTACCACTAAATCATACAAGTCATGGAAACAATAGTGGCACCATATAAACTTTAAATTCATTTGATTTTCATGAATGAGCCTAGAACATGTAAATTATGACTATATGCATTAAACAAGTCCTTAGCATAGAATGTATGATATGTCAACCAATTGTACCTTGGGGCTTGAAGGAGAGGCATGTCATATATGGGGTGCATCAACTCATGTTAGAGAAGTCAAGTATGTTCAACTCATTCTTTAGCTTGTGAAATCTCTTCTCATCAAGTGGCTTGGTGAATAAATCGGCTAATTGATCTTCGGTGCCCACACTCTCAATAGCAATGTCACCCTTTTATTGATGATCTCTAATAAAGTGACGGCGAATATCAATATGCCTTGTTCTTTGATGTTGAACCAGATTGTTGGTTAGCTTCACAGCACTTTCATTGTCACATAGCAATGGCATATTCTTGAAATTAATTCCAAAATCCTTCAATGTTGCCTTCATCCACAAGATTTGTGCACAACAACTACCCGCGGCGATGCATTCGGCTTCGGCGGTAGATAGTGCAATACTATTTTGCTTCTTGGATGACCATGAGACAAGTGATCTTCCCAACAATTGATAAGTCCCGGAGGTGCTTTTTCTCTCAACTTTGTCACTGGCATAGTCAGAATCCGAATATCCAACTAGCTCAAAGCTTGCACCTTTAGGATACCATAATCCAACATCTTGTGTATGCTTTAAGTACCTCAATATTCTCTTTGTTGCTTTCAAATGACTTTCTCTTGGTGAGGCTTAAAATCTTGCACACATGCATACACTAAACATCACATCGGGCCTTGATGTCGTCACATAGAGTAGGCTACCAATCATTGATCTATATAGTTTTTGATCCACCATATTGCCATTCTTGTCACTATCCAAGCTTCCACTAGTGCTCATTGGAGTAGTGATTCCTTTTACATCTTCCATACCAAACTTCTTTAGCATATCCTTTATGTATTTGGTTTGGCTTACAAATGTTTCTTCCTTCATTTGTTTGATTTGAAGTCCAAGAAAGAAACTAAGTTCTCCAATCATTGACATTTCAAATTCCTTTGCCATCATTTTTCCAAACTCATCACAATAATCTTGATTGGTTGAACCGAATATGATATCATCAACATATATTTGCAACACAAACAAGTCTTTCCCAATCTTCTTGATGAAGAGAGTAGTATCCACTTTGCCCATGACAAATCCTTTGGATAGCAAGAAATCCCTCAATCTTTCATACCATGCTCTAGGTGCTTGCTTCAATCCATACAAAGTTTTTCTCAATTTGTAGACATGATTGGGTTTCTTGTCATCTTCAAAACCGGGAGGTTGCTCTACATACACCTCCTCTTGAATGTACCCATTGAGAAATGCACTCTTCACATCCATTTGATATAGCTTGATATTATGAGCACAAGCATAGGCAAGTAAGATCCTAATTGCTTCCAATCTTGTAACCGGGGCATAAGTTTCACCAAAGTTAAGACCCTCTATTTGTGTGTAACCTTGAGCCACTAGTCTTGCTTTGTTCCTTACTACTATCCCATCTTGATCTTGCTTGTTGCAAAAGACCCATCTTGTTCCAATGACATTGTGATCCTTAGGCCTTTCAACTAGTTCCCATACTTCATTTCTCTTGAAGTTGTTGAGCTCTTCATGCATTGCATTTACCCAATCCGGATCTCTCAATGCTCTATCAATGTCCTTGGGTTCTTCCATTGACACAAAAGAAGAGTGATCACAAAATGATCCCAATCTTGATCTAGTTTGAACTCCTCTTTGTATGTCACCAATGATGGAATCCAATGGATGGTCTCTTGCAATGTTAGTTGGTTGAAGTATTTGAACTTGATTGCTTGGATGTTGATGTTGAACATGAGTTGGAGATGATGAACTAGCCACTTGTTGATCTTGTTGCACTTGAGATGAAGTACTAGCTTGATTTTGTATTTGAGAACCACTAGCTTGTGTAATTAGACTTTGGAGCACTTGATCTTTGTTGTCATCCACATCAATCACTTGCTTTGGCCTAATATCACCAATGTCCATTTCTTTCATAGCATTACTCAATTGAGTTCCTCTCACATCATCCAAGTTTTCTTCTTCATCTTGAGAGCCATTTGTTTCATCAAACTCAACATCATGTACTTCTTCAAGTTGTCCACTAGCTAGGTTCCATACTCTATAAGCTTTGCTAGTAGTTGAGTAACCAAGTAGGAATCCTTTATCACATTTCTTCTCAAACTTGCTCAATCTAGTGCCCTTCTTCAAGATGTAGCATTTGCAACTAAATACCCGAAAGTATGCAATGTTGGGCTTTCTTCCATTCAAGATCTCATATGGTGTCTTCTCTAGAAACTTATGGCAATAGAGGCGGTTGCTATAGAAGCAAGTCGTGTTGATTGCTTCGGCCCAAAATGAATGACTCACATTATACTCATTCAACATTGATCTTGCCATATCAATCAAAGTTCTATTCTTCCTCTCAACTAAGCCATTTGATTGAGGTGTATACTTGGCCGAGAATTGATGTTTGATTCCAAGCTCATCACATAGCTCATCAACTCTTGTGTTTCGAAACTCACTTCCGTTGTCACTTCTCACTTTCTTGATTGTGGTCTCAAACTCATTTTGCACCCTCTTGATGAACTTCTTGAATATGTCAAATACATCACTCTTGTCCACAAGAAAGAATACCCATGTATATCTAGTGAAATCATCCACAATCACAAAGCCATACTTGTTGCCACCAATGCTTGTGTATGTAGTTGGCCCAAATAGATCCATGTGCAACAACTCAAATGCCTTGGAAGTACTCATAATGCTCTTTAATGGATGAGTGTTGCCCACTTGCTTTCTGGCTTGACATGCACTACATAGCTTATCTTTCTCAAATGTGACATCCTTCAAGCCTCTAACTAAGTTATGCTTCACTAACTTGTTCAATTGCTTCATGCCAACATGACCAAGTCTTCTATGCCATAACCAACCCATACTTGATTTGGTGAGCAAGCATGTTGAAAGTTGAGTGTCACTAGCATTAAAATCAACCAAGTATAGATTCTCAAATCTAAAGCCTTTGAAGATCAAGTTGGAGCCATCAACACTAACTATCTCCACATCATCAACACCAAATATGCACTTAAAACCTAGATCACACAATTGAGCTACCGACAACAAGTTAAAATTGAGTTTTTCAACTAGTAGCACATTGGAGATGCTATGATCATTTGAGATTGCAATCCTTCTAAGAGCCTTTACATCACCCTTGCTATTATCACCAAATGTGATACTATCAATGCCACTATCATTTGATTTGAGAGAGTTGAACATTCTTGAATCACCGGTCATATGTTGAGAGCACCCACTATCAAGCACCCAATGCCTTCCTCCGGCCTTCTAATTTACCTACAAAATAAATTAATGTCTTTTAGGTACCCATACTTGTTTTGGTCCTTGGAGGTTAGTAACTAAGCTTTTTGGTACCTAAATAGCCTTCTTCTTTGGACCCACAATTGGTGTACCAACAAACTTAGCGCACACACCCTTCTCACCCTTGGTAAAAACATAACAAGAATCAAAAGGAATGCAATCCATTTTAGCATAAAACTTGTTGTTGTTCTTGTTTATTTTATTACAATTAATCTCTAGATGCCCAACTTGTTTTGCATCTATTGCAAAACCGACCATTGCTCTTCACAAAGCTAGGCTTATGAGTTGCAAAGGCCGCCTTGCCCTTCTTGGGAGTATAGCCCAATCCCTCTTTGTTAAGAGAGAACCTTTGGCTATCCAAGCATTTTAGCAAGCGGGCATCCCCACCATAGGCATTGCCTAATGCGCGGGTGAGATCATCCACCTCTCTCTTGAGAGTCTCATTCTCAACCACAAGTGATGAATCACTAGTAGTAGAGATAGAGTTGGTTGTGGTGGATGATGATGAGCTACATGAAGCATTAGTAGGACCAATAAATAAAGAATCATCAATAATATCACATGTTAGTCCAATATCACAAGTGATAATCACTTGCTCCTCCTTAGCTTACTTCATGAACTTCTCCAACTTGAGGTCCTTTTTCTTGATGAGCTCAAGTAGAGTGGAGTGGGCTTCCTTAAGCCTAGTGTGAGCAATTTCAAGATCCTCGTGGTCTTCCTTTAGACACTCACGAGAGGCCTCTAGCTCATCAAAGGATTTCCTAAGAGCTTTGAGCTCTTGTTCAATTCCTTTGCACTCCTTATTCTTTTTGAGAGCAACAAGCTCCTCCATCAAGGCATCATTTTCATTGCTCTTGGCAATGAGCTCTTGTTCCAAGATTTTGTATTTCTTTGTTGTCCTCTTGTAGCCCTTGCTCATTTGATCTATTATGCCCAATAGATCATCCTTGGAGTAGTCCTCATCCTCCTCATCATCACTCCTACAACCATCACTAGCACAAGAATCATCATCACTATCATCATATTTTACCTTGGTAGGCTTGGCCATAAGGCATGTCGATGTAGTGTCGAAGATGGATGGCTTGTTGGAGAGGACGATGCTTGCAATGGCTCACCGAGTGGTCCTTTTATCATCACTAGAGCTTGCATCATCATCACTATCGGAGTTGTCACTATCCCAAGTGACTACATAACCACCACCCTTCTTCTTCTTGTTGAATGTGAAGCTCTTCTTTACTTTCTTCTCCTTCTTGTCCTTCTTATTCTTCTTCAACTTCAACTCCCCATCATGATATCTTTTGTCTTCATAGGGGCACTTTGCCACTACATGATCGGGGCTATTGTAATTGTAGCAAAGCACCTCCTTTGCCTTCATGAAGTCCCTTCTCTTTCTTGCACCATATCCTTTCTTCTTCATGAACCTCCCCATCTTATGCATAAGGAGGGCCATGGTCTCATCATCGAATGGATCATCATCATCGCTCTCCACCTTGCTCTTGCCCTTAGAAGATGAAGCCTTGAATGCAATAGGCTTCTCTTGCTTGACCTTGGTCTACTTCTTCTCATCTACCTCATCTTCATCATCATTGTACTGGGCATCGGTCATTATATCTCCAAGCATATCGGTTGGTTTGACCTTGTCCAATCCCTCTCTAAAGATCATTCTTCTTAAGGTGGCAAACTTCTTGGCTAAGCACATCAAGAACTTGTGTGAGAAGTCCTTGTCCTCAACCTTCTCTCCAAGCCCCTTGAGATCATTGACAATGACTTGGAGCCTATAGAACATCTCTAGGATGGATTTATCATCCTTCATCTTGAAAGTGGAGAACTTGTCCTTGAGCATATATAGTTTGGCACTTTTTACCGTTGAAGTGCCTTCATATGTTTCTTCAAGCCTTATCCAAAGCTCATTTGCCTTTTCAAGATCTTTGATTTGCTCAAATACTTTGTCATCAATGGCACGGTAGATTGTGTCAAGTGCCGCCGTGTTGCATTGTTTGTTGATGCGGTCATTTGGAGTGAGATTTTCCTCATCAAGAATGATGTATCCTTCTTTGGTCACATCCCAAACCTTCTCATGTATATTGCCTAGATATTACTTCATCTTCCTTTTCCAATGATCAAAGGAAGAGACACCATCAAAGAATGGAGGCTTGCCATTAATATGGTTGAACATAACTTGAGTCATCTTACACCGAGGTTGTTAAGCCTTACAAACGGTGACCACGGCTCCGATACCACTTGAAAGGTCTTGATGGCTAGAGGGGGGTGAATAGCCTTTTAAAAATTTCTACAAAGACAAGCTAAACAAGTTTATCAATATAACAAATAGCGATATGCGAGTTTTGCTTAGCCTATGGGGTGTTTGCAAGCCACCTAACCAATTCACAAGTCTAGTAATACCACTCAACCGCACAAGTCAAACAGAGAAGGTAACTACAACTACAACTAGCAAGCTACACAAAGAATCTACTCTAGCAAAGCTAACTAGCTAGCAAAGATAACTAAGAAGGTAATGCGGAGTTGAGTTAGGAGGGTTTCACCGAGGGGCGAAGTATTGAGCCAACCAATATGATCAACAATGAATACCAAGATAACCGAACGCGGGATCAATCAATCACAATATGAAAGTGATGACACGAAGATTTATCCCGAGGTTCACTTGCTTGCCGGCACGCTAGTCCCCGTTGTGTCCCTCTTCACCACGTGGTTCGGTGGCTAATCGGTCACACACCGAGCCTCTCAAAAGGCGCCACAAGAACCTACCAAATGGCAAAAGGTTGCAATGACACGAGCAATTCACTAACGTTGCCTTTGGCGCTTCGCCGAGGTAGGCACAAACCCCTCACAATCACCTGAGGTGGCCAAGAACAATCACCAACTCTTGCCAACGCCTCCAAGCTGCTCCAAGCCGTCTAGGTGGCGGCAACCACCAAGAGAAACAAGAATCCCGCAGTAAATCAACCACCAAGTGCCAACTAGATACAATCTCACAATGCAAATACACTTGGATCACTCAATCTCACTTTGAATATGCAAAGAAGCAAGAGAAATGAGTGGGAAGGGAGTTGCTTAGCTCAAAGTGCTCACAAGTATGTCAAAATGTTTGAGAGTAAGAGCCTTGAGCCGGCCAACAAGTATTTATAGACGTACCCCTTCGAATAGAGCCGTTAGAAACTTAAACAACCGAAATCACGCTGACCGGACACGCTGGTCAAACTGACCGGACGCGCCGATCATGCAACGGCTAAGTCGCGAAGCACCGACCGGACGCGCTGGTCCAACTAACCGGACACGCCGGTCGCACAACGGCTAACTGCGAAGCAACGACCAGACGCGCTTGACGCGCAGACCAGACGCGCTACGAACGACCGGACGCGCTGGTCCCGTGACTAACCGGACGCGCTGGTCAAGCCTGAGCAGCGCACAACGAAACAGTGACCGGACGCGCTGTAGAACTGACCGGATGCCACAGTGCCAGCGTCCGGTTTGAGTCCAGTAAGCTCCCTGAACGACCGGACGCGTCCGATCGTCTATGACCGGACGCGCTTCGTGTAACATCCTGGATTTTCGGACAACCAAAAATACGAACTTTTTAAAATTTTTCCTGTAATTGTGTGAAGCATGTAGCTTCTAGGTTAAACCTGAGACTAACCCGCTACAAAGCATTGCATACATATAGAATTGTTTGCAGGAGTGTGTCGGAGTTCTTTGGTTGGTTTAGGGTTTTGTGGAGTAAACAAATCCATAGCAAGTTCTCTCCTTTTATCTTTGTATACAACCCTCCTCGAAACCCCTCTCTGGATTTATCCCCATTTCCCTTTTTAAATTCCTTCATGGCACCCCTTTTGAGTTCTCAATTTCTGTTGAGTTCTTCCGTTGAACGCATCTCAAATACGGGTTGGACCCATTTCAAAGTTCCTGTAAAGTTCCACCTCTCCAATCTTCCTTCTAGACCATCTCAAGTCCCATTTAAATCTCTCTAAATTCCATTTAAAAATCTACCTCTCAATTCCATCCGAAACATCTCTGAACTCTTGTGAAATTCTCTGCTCAAAATATCCTCCTTAGGATTCATCTCCAAAAACTCCTTTTAATAATCCCTTTAGAATCTCTTTTCAAATTCATAAGTTTATAACTCATAAAAGGAAAAATTCCTTTTTCCTTTTTCCAACATCCGGCCCAACTCTCCTCCCCCTCTCTCCCTTTTTCCTCACCCGCCGGCCCAGCCCAGCACCCTTGCCCTATCCTTTTCCACCGGCCTAGAATGGCCTCCCTCCTCCCCACTGCGTAGCTAGCCCAGCCGGTCTCCTTCCCCTCTCGGCCCAACTCCCCAGCTGCCTCACACCCTGTCGACCCAGTCACGAGGCCCACACGAGTGGCCACGGCCCAGCGCACCGCTAGCCCACCAGGCCCGACAGTTGGTGCCCTGTCCAAACCCTAGGGAGCAGCCGCTCCCCAGGTGCCGCCGCCACCGCAAGCTCGAAGTAGAACCGCGCCTCCACGCCGCTTTTTGGGCGTCCGTGCCCAACTCTGCCCAGGGATGTCCGCCACGTGCCGACCTCCGGTACGGACACCGAGGATCACCGTCCACACCATCTGAACCCTACCCGTGCACCGTATAAATCGGAGCCACCGCCACCCCTCTTCCCCATTCCCAGGCCGTCGTTGCTCCCTCTTCTTGTAGCCGCGACGAGCCTCTGCTTCGACAGTGCCGCGGCATTGGAGACCACATCAACGCGAGCGGAGCCATCCTCAAACAGCGTCCGAGCTTTCTCCATGATGCTGACCTCCACCTTGCCGCCCTGTTGCTCTTCGTGGAAGACACCAACACCATCGGCCTCGCTCCAAGGCAGCCGTGCCGATGGCGTCTCGCTATGCTGCACCACCAGCACCACCACGGGCTCCATCTCCACTTCACCGAGCCCCTATGTCGATCTCGCCAACCAAAGCCGCGCCGTCCCACCGCTGATGTTCTCGGCCTTCCTTTTTCCCTGAGCACGAACCGCGACGGTGCGTCCTACCTCATCCCCGTTCTGTCGAACCCCGTGCTGTCCGCGGTGACCACCGTGGATAGGGACAGACACCGGGAACCAGCCCAAGACCGTGCCTTCCCACTCCAAGCTTGCATCCCTTCATCCTCGTCGCCATACCATAGCATGCCGGTAAGCTCTCTAGGCCCAAGCCTACACCTTTTTCCTCCCATCGCTGCACCTAACCATCTTTTCCCCTTCCTGCCTTGCTCCCGATGGCCACTTCACTGAGCCCTGCCATCTCCATGCCATCGGGGACAACAGCTACTGTCGCCATCAGAGGCAGTGGCTGTCGAACGTCGATACCCGGAGGTCCACCTTATCCTCTGCTCCGCCCTAGCCCTCACTGGGCAGTGGAACCTCGGCGGATAGCTCCACCTCCACTGTCATCAGGATGCCACAACCACCCCTACAATGCCCCATCCTCGAAGGCAGCAGACTGTGCCCGCTAGAGGAGCAGCAGACACCACTGGGGAACTGAGCCTTCTGTCCGTAGTGTGCTCGTCTTCTCACCGGAGTACAGCGGCACCTCCTCGCCATCATTCCTCTGCTCGGCCTTTGAGCCACTATTTTTCTTTACTGTAGGGAAGCTGTGGCCCTATTGAGCCTTTCACTAGAGTTCCACGGCCTTCCGAAGCGTGCTGCAGTAGCCTCCGACCAGCAGCAGCCCTCCTTCATCAAGGTCAACCTTAGAACCCAGTTGACGCCATTTGCGACGTCAACAAACCTTTGTTCTTCATTTCTTCTTTATATACTTGTCGCCTACATACATATCATCGTTTGTGCTTGATGCTTGATTATCAATATCATGTATCTACACTTGTTACTTGATCACTTGTCATCACCAATGCTTGTGCCATGCCTTCGCCGCTGGTCTACTTATCCTTATCTATCTTGCTATGGATATGTGCTACTCCAGGTCGTTCGTGAGTCGGTTGTCGTGTGTATGTGGTGGTTCCTTATGAGTGTTTGTGTTGTTGTTGCTTGTGGATCGTGCCTTCGAGCCGGTCGAGAGAATGAGTGTTCGAACGTTGCGATCGTGAGCTCACCTCACCATGGCCGTAACGCCGAGCATGTCTTGTCTCTCATGCTTTGGTTGACCCCTTCAGAATACGATCGTTAGATCCTATCTTGGTCCCTAGGATGTGGTCATTTGGGACTCGATATCGATACCGATGCGGTTATCATCCGCACCACTGAGTCCTCTATGACCTACCCTAGTGGGGTAAGGATTAGGAGGTGACCATTGTAAGACTATTGGAGGCCGACTCGTTTGGGTAAAGCTCATGGCCGCGAGTCGCCTCGCCATGACCATCGGGCTTTTACCTCTCTTTTTCTCGTTCTTGTCCAAACCATCATGTATGCTTGTGCCACTTGGACCATAGCGCTCCTCTGGATCTAGCGGTGACAACCTCATCGCTATGAACCCTGGGAATAGCAAGTGTCGTGCTAGTTGCACATTGGTTGTGGTACCCTATGAGAAGGTACGGATTGTGGGACTACGCCTCTTTTCTTCCAACTTTCGCCCGTCCCATGACGAGTTGGTTGAAAGAGTGCGAATTCCATTCCTTTTCGTTCCCCTTTTGTTCTCAACCCCCGTCAATCCAGAAAGATGTGGGTTGAGCCTCTTCACTTGTTCGGTGTTTTTTGCTCTTTTGATTTCCTTTCTCCAAATCCCGTCGTTACTATGGTGTGTGGATCAAAGGAAGGGGAGTCCCGAGTCTCTTCTGCCTTTTGCTCTTCGTGCTCAAGCCCTTGTATGCTTGTACCTTCATTGACCGTAGCATTTCTATGGTTCTCACGGTGACAACCGCACCGCTCCAGACCCTGGAGATGTCTTAGTGCATTTAGTGCACCTAGGTCGTGGTACCCTACAAGTTGTTGGGCACTTGTGTTCTGTTGTGAGTGTCGCTTCCTTCGATGCCCTGTCTCTTGCCATGGCGTGTGTATTGGAAGAGGTAGACCACCTCTCTTCTCTTCTCCCCTATTCCATCCTCTCTTGGTTCTCATCAAGTTACAATGGCGTATGAATTGGGAGAGAATGGAACTTCTCTTGCTCGTAGTCTTTCTGATTTTTGTCAGTCTCCATGACGCTCGGATCGAAAGCCACGAGCCATGGTGTTTGCTTAGGATGAGCCAGAGTCTGTGCCATTTTAATTAAGCCATACAGGTCGACACGGTCGACCCAGGAAGTATTGGCTAGGCTAAGACCTAAGTTTGTGCTTAGCAAATCACCACTTGCATTTCTTTGGCCCAGGGATCAGACATCCGCCAAGAGGGCTAAGTCGTTCTCCTTTTGCATTCTTTCGGTGTAGTTGTTCTTTTTGTGCCTTGTAGCCTCTCTTTCCATAGTCCTTCTAGGTTTAGTGGTATGACTGCTCTTTTGCTTGTCGCTGTATCGAGGTAATTGCGTCGAGGTTAGCGTTGAACGGATCAGAGCCCGTTGGAGAAAGGACATGCGGATGAAGGACTATGGAGGAGTACGACTACAAGTGCACCGAGGATCTCGGATACAACTTTTAACAGGTGTTCCACGTCCCACCCAACCTCGTAGAATCCTATTAGGCATGTTATAATATAGATGCTAGTGCTTTACTTTTATGCAAATGAACTGTGATAGGCTGCATGGTAGATTGCTTGTGAGCCATTACCTCGTCGCAACCCATTCCCTTGCACACCCGCTGTTAGGCTAGACGCTCGCATTCTACTTACTGCTTTACTTTCACTACGCATTATACCTGTGATGTGATGCTTGGTGAAGGGTTAACATGAGTGGATAAGGCACGTGGTGCCGATAACTTGGTAAAAGCTGAATAATGAACTTGGGGAGATCTTGGCATGTGTCTTGGGTGTGTGGTGAGGGTTGAGTCGATCGGACGGGATCCTACGACGAGTCTTTGGGGCAAGTCATGCCGGAGGGGTGTGACCTGGGCATCCCTCGTGGGAGGTACCTGTGGCGGGTGCATGTGTGAGCAGATGGGGTGTTGGTTATCCCCGGTGAAGGTGCCATGAGGCACGGGGTGTTGGTTATCCCCTTGAGAAGATATCCTGTCTAGTCCCCCTAAGGACTGGTATGTCTTGAGAACCGAAACCATGGGACCCTTCGTGCACACCACTCGCTCCCGATGGGCGGGAGACGATTACCCGACTGACTAGGGCGGTGCCACTACTACTAGGTTGGAAGGTGATAGTGTAGGGAGGTACGGGCATAGGGGCCCACACCCTCCTAAGACAGCGTAGTGACCTTGAGGGCCCGGTACTATGTCTCACAGTCTCAGCGTTTCGGTGGACTCCGAGGTGGCCCAGGGCTGAGTGGTAGGGTGGTACCGTACCGGTTGGAAGGCAGTCGGCATCAGCCTAGGCGGGGCACCACCGATGATGGTGATCTTGTGGATTTCTAGGTGTACACGCTCTGCAAAGTTGATCGATCTATACATATAGCCGCGTCCGTGGATATGGACATTCACATGACCTACGCTTCACTTAATTAGAGAGAGGAGTCTTTCTACCTCTCCCCTGGTTTTGGTGTTGGATCCGGTTTTGGCCGTTGAGGCAAGGTACGAGTGGGAGTCGTCCTTGCCGCCTAGAGAGAGAGAGTGAGATGAGATGTGTGTTTGGGTTGGGAGAACGTGTGGTTGAGATGTGTTAAAACTTGATGAACTTATTATTATAAAATCTTGTTGAACTTGCATAGGAAACCTACAGCCATATATAGGCCTTTTCATCTACCCTTGCATTCCACTTACCCCAAAGCATACGCAAAAGCATAGGGTGGGAGACAGTGGCCAGTACAAATCGTACTGATAGATTTTGGATAGGTTTGGACAAAATCTACGACAACCACGAGGACTTGGATTAGGTGGTCTCGTTCCTACGCTCGAGTTTGGTTCGGAAGATGAAGTCCACGCCGCTGACATTCTATGCCAACTCTGATGATTGCCCGTGAAGGAGGAGCCTTCACCTGCTGATGCACTACAACGACTCTGATGAAGAAGACGCGTGTGTTTTCGCTAGAATACAATGTAATAGATGTGTTAACCGGTGTTGTAAAGTCTTGTAACTTGTATGTCTACGATGTATGACTAAGATATCAGCTGATAATTGATAATGTGATGGATTGCTCTCGTGATCTACTACATTATAAATCGTATCTGTGGATTTTCCCTTCAAGGAAAATCGAGATCGTTTCACTGCACATCCGATCATCAAACTAAAACACGCGCAGACGCTGAACGCTGACCGGACGCGTCCGATCATACAGAGACCGCGTCTGGTCCAGCGTTCGGTCACCTCTGTGACCTCCGTTCGCCTCCATTTCTTTTCCAACTTTCGGCGTAGTGGAAAATAGTCGTTTTAACTCCTCGAAAACGCCTGAATCCCGCCTCGCAAGCTCGACGAGAGGGAAAGAGGACCCCAAACCCTCTCTACCGCTCAAAATCCACCGCCATCACAAATGTGCTAACACCACCAAGTGATCTCGTCATGTGTGAGTGTGTTAGCATTTTCACAATCATTTTTCGAGGCGTTATTAGTTCTATCCAAATGCATATGATTATGAAATGCACACCTAGAGGCACTTAGGAGTTCAAAACCCACGTCATTCCCCTCTTTATAGTATGACTATCTAACCTATAATGTAACCACACCCACTAAGTGTCTTGGTTACTAAAACACAACCCTTAAGCATATACCTTTGCCTTGATCACGTAGGGTTGCGTCCAAATCCAAGTGTGGCCATAATGATCACCATGTCCATCTTGCCACCAACCTTGGAATGTACTAATCCTCATATGCTACATACAACTTAGGCATAGGATTAGTACTTAGGCATTGTCACTAATTACCAACACCAAACATAGGACTTTCAATCGCCCTCATGGCGGCAGTGCCCGCGGTGGTGACCAACAGCCTTTCCCGTGCTCTCTGGATTTTTATGGCGGTGACACCGCCCCACTAGTGGCAGTGACCTGGCGGTGCACCATCTTGTTAGTGGAGGTGTACACCGCCCCTTCCGCTGCTAGCCTCGGCTCTAGCTCTTCTCTGTCACGTCCAGGTGGGCACCGCCCTGCCAGTTGAAAGGTCTTGATGGCTAGAGGGGGGTGAATAGCCTAATAAAAATTCCTACAAAGTATGCTAAACAAGTTTATCAATATAACAAATAGTGTGATGCAAGTTTTGCTTAGCCTAAAGGGGTGTTGCAAGCCACCTATCCAAATGACAATTCTAATATATATCACTCAACCGCACAAGTCAAACCGCAAGAGGTAAACTAAAAGGCTACTCTACTCTAGCTACTAAGCACTAGAGAAAACAACTAAGTACTTGAAATGTAATGCAAGAGTAGGGTAAGAAATATTTCACTGAGGGGCGATGAATTGAGCCAACCAATCAATAATTCCAAGTGATGATATTCAAGATAACCAATCCACCTAGACAAATCAATCACAATCAATGAAGTGAAGACACGATGATTTATCCCGAGGTTCATGTGTTTGCCAGCACGCTAGTCCCCATTGTGTCCCCCTCAACCACGTGGTTCGGTGGCTAATCGGTCACACACCGAGCCTCTCAAAAAGCGCCACAAGAACCTACCAAATGGCTATGAGTTGCAATGACACGAGCAATATACTAATGCTACCTTGCGGCACTCCGCCGGGGAAGGTGCAAACCCCTCACAAGATCACGGGAGGTGGCTAAGAACAATCACCAACACTTGCCATGCCTCCAAGCTGCTCCAAGCCATCTAGGTGGCGGCAACCACCAAGAGTAACAAGAAAAACCACAGCAAATCAATCCCCCAAGTGCCTCTATATGCAAATCAATGATCGATGCGCTTGAATCACTCAATCTCACTCAAGAATCGCAATCGAATGCAAAGGAGATGAGTTGGGATGAGAGGGGATGCTTTGGCTCAGCTCAATGTGCTCAAATGTCCAAGAGTATAGCCCTAGAGCTGGCCAACATATATATATAGACGTACCCATTCGAAAAGAGCCATTGAGCTCACTGCGTGAGCGACAGATGCGTCTGTCGCACCACCGACAGATGCAGTGCCCGCGTCTGTCGCACATGATCACGCCACGTGTCCACGAGCTTCAAAATCCAACGGTCATAAACAGTAGCGACAGACGCGTCCTTTGGTTTTGGCCTCAGCGTCTGTCGCGTCGAAGTACGCACTCCAGTAAGCTCCATTTCACAAAATTGATCGACAGACGCGTCTGGTGCTCAGCACCACCGCGTCTGTCGCCACCTCCACTGCAAGCCGAAGCAAGGATGGTCCGACAGACGCGTCTGTCGCCCCCCGTGGTCGCGTCTGTCGCCCTCGAGGCCGCGTCTGTCGCCCTCCGTGGCCGCGTCTGTCGCCCTCGAGGCCGCGTCTATCGCCCTCCGTGGCTGCGTCTGTCGCCCTCGAGGCCGCGTCTGTCGCCCTCGAGGCCGCGTCTGTCGCCCCCGTGACCGCGTCTGTCGCAGCGTCCGTCGTAGACCACCTGACACTAAAACGGTCATATATCTTAGCTCCGAACTCCGATTTCGATGATCTTGGATATTTTGGAAAGCTTACTCAGAGGGCTACACAACCCACTAAAGCATTTGATCCAATTCGCAATGGATCAAAGCAGTATTCCACTCAAAGAGCCAACATAGTGTCTAAAGAACACCGAAAAACAATTCTCTCTTTATGAAGTTGATAAAAACAACTCCAACACCTTCGCAAACATGCTAACACCACCATGTGTAAACCGTCATGTGCTCATGTGTTAGCATTTTCACAATTAATTTTTTGAGGCGTTATTATCTCTATCCAAATGCATATGCTCAATGAAATGTCACCTAGAGGCACATGTAGGACTAGAATTGAGACGACAATTCCCCTCTTCATAGTATGGCTATGTAACCTATGTCATCCACACCCTCTATGGTGTCTTGGATGTAAAATAAAAATCCCTACATGATACCTTTGCCTTGAGCATCCATGATTTGGCTTTGCATCTTCATCCAACTCCATCACCATGGTAAGCACTTCATTATCCACACTTGATCATCATGCTTCACCATGCTATGTGCTAATCATCCTTTGCTACATACAATCTTAAGCACATGATTAGCACCTGGGCATTGTCACTAATTACCAACACCAAATATAGAGCTTTCACCAGTGGTGGTGCCCCTCAGGGCAACTCGCTGCTCTCGGCCTCCCAGCTGGTCACCGTCATAAGGGTGGCGGTGCACCGGACAAGGGGTGGCGGTGCCCCCGTGGCAGCACCCTAAGCCGAGTTTTGCCTTTTTTCTTCACCTTTTTCACCACTTTTGCAAATGTGCTAACACTCCAAGTGTTTCACCATCACGCGCAAATGTGTTAGCATTTTCACAATCATTTTTCAAAGGTTAATCACTTCTCACCGAGTGTGCACTAGGCCTAAATGCAAATGCATGTATTACAACACCCAGTGCCACTAGATGATCGAGTTGTCCGATAAGAGCTCCCCTCTTAATAGTATGACTATCTATCCTAAATGTGATCACACCCACTAGGTGTCTTGATCATCAAAATAAAATGGCCCTATGGATATCACCTTTGCCCTGAGCCTATTTTATTTTTCTATTTCTTATTTTCCAAGTCCTGGAGCTTGATCATCACATGTCCACACCACCACCCTAGACTTCATTTCATGTGGCCATCTCTATCCATGAGTGCCACCTAACTCCTTCACTTTGGATTGGACCATCCTATCTAGTCACACACTTAGATGCAAGGATTAATCTAAATAGGTTTCATCAATTAGCCAAAACCAAACTAGGGCTTTCAAGGATGAGGCCAAAAAGATGGAGAAGAAAAATGTTAAAAAAGAATGCTGAGGGGAAAAAATAAGAATGCGTCAAATAAAAAAGGTAAGGATAAGAAGATCTCAACAGTTGATGGAACTTTCACAAAGAATATTATATTTAAGGAGGCTCTAACGTCATAGGCAAGGTAATAGAACATTACTAACGTATACAACATATTCTTTCATTCAATTATATTGTACAAATATTATCTCACTAACGTCATATTTGTTGCTGTTCCTAGATATTTTTAAATGGTTTATCATACTCTACACGGAGATGTTGTATACACGCTACATGCCAACTGAAAAATCATCCACATGTGTTAGATTTACATCTAAAGAACAATTATCATGTAGCACGTTTATATTTACTCGAATATTATATTTAAGTTTGTATATACAGCCGCTTGTGCATGGTCCTCATCCTGAACGCTTGATGGCTAATCAACTATGTGTGTGATTAATAAATTAATAAACTATGTGTGGCATTGAGAGATTGTTAAATTAATAAACTATGTGTGATGGCATAATCAAAATTGAATATGTGTTCTACTATTATAAAACATACAGTGAGTATAACATACTTGTTTTAAAGTTTTATGGGAGATTTTCCAAGACATGCAGTATTATCTATGTGACAGGCACTAATATTTACATATATACTTGAACCCGTGTAGAGAATGGTATGGAGATATGGCGGAACTTATTCGTGGATTTATTGGCGCACGAAAAAAATAGATATCGGAGATTTCTTCCTGCCGATATAAAATATTATCTTAGCCGCATCATAAAAAGGTCTATAAAGTAGAATTTGTGAGCTTGTGACGCCGTGCTCTCCTTGACTGTGTTAATTTCACAAACTTTGCTTTTTGAATTAAATGTCACTTTAACGTTGATATTTAATTTTTACAGTATTATTATTTTATCGTGCAATCCGTATGTTTTTAGTATAAAATATTAGCTATCTCGTACTAACGCACGGGCACGCTACCCAGTGAGATAAAAGATGATGAAGTCAACCAGACCAAAATGACGCGCATGCGCCATCCTTTATACAGTAGCAAACGGGTTGCTTAAGTAACAATTTAAGGAAGTTTAGAGGTACTGTCCAATGATGAGTATTGCTAGTAGTTTTTCTAGCACCTGTGCACCAAATTTCCATCTCGCTTATACTTCCTTCATTATTCAAAAAAGAATATAATTCTCACTTTCTAAAAACGTACTTCCTCCGTGCACATCTTACAATTCAAGAAGTAAACAAATTTTAAGTTTGACCAAGTATATATAAAAAACATTAATATTTATGATCTTAAATAAACATCATTAGATTAATCACATTATATGTGAAATTATATATTTTCATATAATAGTAAATTTATTTAAAGATACAAATGTTAATACTATCTTTTAAGCGTCTAGTAAACTCGAGTTGACTCCTCGAAGTGTGATGAGGGAGTAATGATAATTTAGAGTTCACTCAAATCTATAAACAATCACTAACATTTATATTATATTAAAAGATCATTACATTAGTTAATGAAATGCATTTTTATCGTAGACCTATTTAGAGACATACTATAAATTTGATTAAAACTTGATAATGTTTATAACTCATCTCAAATCTAGAATTCCGTTCTTTTTATGGAGGCAGTACAATTACCGTTGCAATAACTATTCCTGACACTAAATACAGAGAATGTACGTGTATGTGCTCAACAATTATACCATCCCACCCTTCGCAAAGCTGCAACGACATGGACCGGTGAACAGACCACCACCCATCTGGAAGATTACACAAGGAATCCTATGCTATGCATCTCGAGTTCTCAACCAGCGAACAGGGTGATTATGTAACAACACTAGCTGTTCTGTACGTACTCAACTTGGTGGCCTCGTCGTCGTCGTCACGGACGCTGCAAATGGCAGCATCCCCCAGTTCAAGATCAACCAACACGAAAATGTCTGATACACACACAACACAAACAACACAAGGCGCTCTACTGCCCGAGCAGCCTCTTGATGCCGGCCTTCTGGTCCGACGTGAGCCTCGCCGGGAACTTGATGTCGAACTTGATCCGGAGATTGCCCTTCCTGGACGGGTCCTTGGGGATGGGCATGCCCTCACCACGCACCACCTCCTCGTACCCCGGGTGGATCACAGAGCTGATGGGCACCGTCAGGCTGCGCCCGTCCAGCGTCGTCACGTGAGCGGTGTACCCCGTCAGGGCCTCCGCCAGCGGGATCTTCTGGGTCACCACCAGGTCGTTGCCGTCGCGGGTGAACACCGGGTGCGGCTTCTCGTCGATGATGAAGACGAGGTCCGCCGGGATCGTGTTGGGCGTCTCGTTGCCCTTCTCCGGGAACGTGATCTTGGTGCCCTTCTTCCACCCGGGCTTCACGTCAATCGTTAGGATCTCTTCCACTGGGATTGTCTTCCTGCACACACACAGAGGGTAGAAGTGGTCAGTACACAAGCTGCAAATGGAGCTCAGCTTTTCTTGTTTTGTGGTTTTGGAGCTATGGCTACCGATGCTAAAGCTGCCCTGTTAGCTCGAGCTTATCAGCCAAATCTGCCCGTCATTCAGCAGTGTTTTTCTCGCAGTGTTTTTCTCTCAAAACATCTCAGTAAACAGTACTTTCATCCCTGACTTTTTTAGCCATGTGGTGAACGGGGCTGGTCCTTCGACAAAACATCCCGATCCCCACAAACCGAAAACTGACAAGCTTCCCACGTGACCTATAACCACTACTGCAATGGTTAGATGAAAGTTGGTTTAGCTGAACACACCATCAATCAACAATGAAAAATTGACTAGTACTCCCCCTGTCTAAAAACAGAGTGCAATTGTAGCTGGGTGAGGAGTAAAACAATTTAAAGGTCATCAAATTAATCATGGCATAGTAAGTCTACTTAGGCGGCATTGTTTAGTTTCCAATTCCTCCCCAAATTCCACTATGCAAAAAGTAGATTCTCCATCACATCAAAATACCGACAAATACATGGAGTACTAAAGGTAGATGAAATCAAAAACTAATTACACAGTTTTATTGTACTTTGCGAGACGAACATTTTGAGTCTAATTAATCAATATTTGAACAATTTTTTACATAAAAAAACAAAACGCGCTTCAGCGCAGTGCCGAATCGGGGAGTCCGACTCGAAAACTAAACAAGGACTTAGACATAAACGTCGATACTATCTTCTATAACTTAGTCAAATTTAAGAAAGTTTAACATGATTCAAATCTAGAATTGAACTCATTTTGTGAGTATCCGAGGGTGGGATGCATTGGATGGATAACAAGTATAAGCAAATTGAACGGAGGCGTCCACTACACATACATGCAAGTTCAGCTTTGGATTCAACTATTCAACAGCAGAAATTAACCAAGCATAAATCCGATAAAGATCAGTTCATCCAGTTAACTCAAACAATTTTAAGGCGTCGTCTATCTATCTATCTATCTATTGCATTGAAGTTTAATTTCAAATACCATTAAGCAACAAGAGTAAATAAACAATGCTGAGACAGAGAAGGCAGGCAACTTACCCACTGGCGTCAGCAATTTCCCTGGAAATCTTCATCTTCTTTGTGGTGCCCTTGTACAGCTCCTCCAGGCTGCACGGCAGCTTCCGCTCGATGGCCGGCGCCTTCACGGGCCGCCCGCCGGTGTGCATGCCGTGCCCGTCCGGGCCGCCGCCGAACGCAGAGCCGAATATATCGTCCCCGAAGATGGACGAGGAGAACCTCGTCCCGCCGGTCCGCATGCCGGGCATCCCACCCCCCATGCCGCTGCCGCCCATGCCAGCGCCGCCCATACCGCCGAAGGGGCTGGAGCCGCCGAAGAACTCGGCGAAGATGTCCTCCGCGTTGCGCGGGTTGAAGCGGAACACCGTCGGCCCGTCGCCGCCCGTGGAGAAGAAGGTTGCGCCGCCGGGGCCCGACCCGCCGGCGCCCGGCGGCGGCACCTGCCCCTTGAGCCCCTCCTCGCCGTACTGGTCGTACACCGCGCGCTTCTGCGGGTCGCTCAGCACCTGCACGGACACAGAGAGTCAGAGCACGTCACGACATTGCCGAGCTCGATTGGGCAGGCTGGGGAGATGAATCTGGCGTGGATCTTCTCCGGACGCCCACTTACCTCGTACGCCTCCGAGATCTGCTTGAACCTGTTCTCCGCCTCCTTCTTGTTGTTGGGGTTCTTGTCGGGGTGCCACTTCATGGCGAGCTTGCGGTAGGCCTTCTTGAGGTCGTCGTCGGTGGCGCCCTTGTCGACGCCCAGGATCTTGTAGTAGTCAAGCCCCATGGCTGATGCTGCTCCCTCCTTCCTTCCTTCCTTCGCGCTTCGCCGCTTTGGCGTGCCCGCTCTCTTCGTAACCGCCGGAGACTCGCTCTCGTTTGGGCGTTCGCGTTCTCTCTGTCGTTGCGACTCGGTGAGGTTTGTTTGGTACGGGGAGGAGAGAGGGGGAGGGGGAGAGAAAAGGGGGAGAGGGAAGCGTCTGGATAGAGGAGGCGACGAGACCGGTCTGGAGATGGGTGTGGAAGCTTCTGGAAGACGCAGGGGCCTGCCCGCGGAATCTAGAGGCACAGCGCAGGTGGAGCTGTCACGACTCACGTGACGTGAGCAGGGATGAAAACGGAAATGAAATATTTCGAATGGACCGTTTTTTTTATATTATGAACCGTTTTTTAACCTGAAAAATTATCAGTTTTAATTGATTTCATAACTATTTTTAACTATTTTTTATACTTTTTAATTGCTAAATGTAGAAATATTCTGAATCGACCGTTTTCGTTTTTCTATATCGTACCGTTTCCGACCGTTTTCATCCTTAGACGTGAGACGGACGCGTGCGTGCGTGTAGACAGCCGGATCGTTTTGATGGTTTACTGTGGCTGAAAGTACTGTTCAATGGTTTGTTGTGAGAGAAAAACACTGTTGGATGGCTGCTGATTCCGGGCTGAATGGCTCAAACAAACAGGGACTCAGGGAGTCAGGATTGGACCATACAATACTTTTAGTGGAGAGAGAGTAGGATGAAGGCCTTGCTTACATTCTATCACATTGAATGACACATGCACATAGCATTAAATGTAGACTAAAAAATAATTAATTATACAGATTGTGTGTTTTTGCGACGAATTTTTTAAACCTAATTAATCTATGATTAGACAATGTTGTGCTATAGTAAATATGTGCTAATGACGGATTAATTAGTCTTAAAAATTCGTCTCACAGTTTACAGGCGAGTTCTGTAATTAGTTTTTTTTATTATTATCCGAACACCCCTTTCGACATCCTATAAAACATCTGATGTGACACTCAAAACTTTACATCCTGGAACTAAACAACGCCGAAAACGATCGAAAATGGTCGGTTACAATATTTGCTATATAGAAACTGACCACATTCTTATTTTCTATACCTAATAATAAAGAAGTAAAATTTTTCTTCACCTATTTTTTGGTCCGTCTCTCTCAACTATCAGACAATGAAGAGTTTTTTTTTCGTCCGAACTTGTATATAATTCGTGCTTGTGTTTAACGTGATACAGAGTCCGATTTCAAAGTACTTGATTTCCCATATCAAAACTGAAAAGGTATTTTTACAATCATGAGTTACCTAGATAGGAATATAAATATGTAAATCAAAAGGAGTCTGGTTTCTTCTTCTTCTTTTTAAGTCTCTCATCTGGATACAGATGTAGCATCTGTTCAAGCATACACACGCACACATCCACACACACCACACTCACATCACATGTGCATGACCAAATCTACAATTACACACAGAGTAGAAGACCGTGTCCTTCTAAAGATCACCGAAACCATCGTAGTTTCGTAGGCGACGGAAATGTCACAGTTCCTTTGTGACACCACGTGAGACGAGACTGTAGATTTTATTCCGGGAGCTGGTCCTGATGAGAGACGCAGGTCGATTCCAGGAATCAAACCTGCGCCGGCTGCGTGGCCACTGCGGCCGCTAGCCACTCGAGAGCTGAGGTGGGCTTGTTCAGTTGCAAAAAAAATTTACAAAATGACTCTGTAGCATGTTTCGTTGTTATTTGACAATTAGTGTCCAATCATGGTCTAATTAGGCTTAAAAGATTCGTCTCGTCCATTTCGTCTAAACTGTATAATTAGTTTTATTTTTTATCTATATTTAATGTTTCATGCATATATCTAAAGATTCGATGCGATGGAAAATCTGAAAAATTTTGCAAAATTTCTGGCAACTAAACCGGCCCTCGGTCCCAAAGGACTCCGTTCTCGTCTTGGTACGTCCCGCTCCGGGCTGGGTCCGTTTTAGTTTTTTTTTCCTTCTACCGTTTTCCGTCTGTTATAGGAACGTGCAGCCCATCAGCGTTTTTTTTTTCAGTTGTACGTCCGTATGTTCATCCAGCCCATCTGCGTTTTTTTGGATTTTTTATATAACTGTCTTTTTTGGGTTGAATGTCCATGCTGCACGTCTGTGGCTTTTTTTTCTTTTCTTTTTTCTATTAGATGGATCTAGATTATCTCCTATACATGTATGACATGAGTCTTTGAACTCTCAGCCCTTACTTAACAAATCATTCTGATTAGTAACAAAATTTATTACTATTGGAATCTAGATCAACCAATGTCCAACTAATCAAAATGTGAACCAAAATCTTGAATATCTCCCATTCTTTCTTATAAATATCAAATAAATAATAAATATATACACGAGTCTTTGAATTCTTGGCCTTTACTTAATATAAATCATTTTGATTAGTAACAAAACCTACTACTATTGAACCTGGATCAACCAATGTCCAACTAATCAAACCGTGAACCAAAATCTTGCGTACTTTATTTGTCATTCAATCTTTAAAATAAATGTATCTTCAAATTATGCGCATATATTAATGCAATCTTTGACGAAGGAGTTACCAAAACCCTAGAATTAACTCTATGATACTACAACTAACCCCATGACTGATTCTCTTAATCAACCAGGGGGCTCGGGGGGCTACACCCGTCTTGAGCGCTCATGCGCACACTTTGGATTATCAAAGTGGCTCGATGGTGAAAGCTCTATGTTTTGTGTTGGTAATTAGTGACAATGCCTAAGTGCTAATCACATGCTTGAGATTGTATGTAGCAAAGGGTGATTAGCACATAGCATGGTAAAGCATGATGATCAAGTGTGGATGATGAAATACTTACCATGATGATGATGATGGAAGTACATGCAATCCTATGTTGATCAAGGCAAAGGTATATGCTAGGGTTCATGTTTTGGTAACCAAGACACCTAGTGGGTGTGGTTACATTGTAGGATAGATAGCCGTACTATAAAGAGGGGAATGACGCGGCTATTGAACTCCTAAGTGCCTCTAGGTCTGCATTTCATAATCATATGCATTTGGATAGAACTAATAACGCCTCAAAAAATGATTGTGAAAATGCTAACATACTCGCACATGACGATGATCACTTGGTGGTGTTAGCACATTTACGATGACGATGGAGTTTGAGCGGTAGAGAGGGTTTGGTAACTCCTATTTTCCTTTACGCCAATGTCGAGATTTGGAGGTGATGTCACATTATGTTTCATGAGCTAAAACATGTGCTAAAGTGGTACTCATATGAAGAGTAGCTCATAAGGAACAAGGGCGATCAAGCGGAGCGATTAAATGATGAGTTTTCGCAGAGATACAGGCGACAGACACCGGCCTTGGAGCCGACAGACGTCAGCGTCTGTCGGGCAACCCTAAGACAGGCGGCGCTGGTAAGTGTGACAGACGCGCTGCCGACTTCATGACAGACGCGAGCGCGGGCACTGTTGCCGCGTCTGTCGACAAAGGGTTTGCCCTGGCGCGCGCGGGCTTGCGCGACAGACGCTGGACCGTGTTTGTCGGTGCAGCATGTAACACCCAAATTTTAGAAGTAACAAATTTTAAATAATTTAGAGAAAGTGAATTAAAATTTTGAAAACTATTTGGTAATGCATTCATGTTGTTGCATTTATTTTATTTTGTGGTGTGGATATATTTGTTTTATTTGATTTGGTTTAGAAAATTTTGATTTGAAAATGTGTTTGGAAAATTAGAAAAGAAAAGAAACAAAAGAAGAAAAAAAAAGAAAACAACTCACCTCCTTACCTTCTCGGCCCGAAGGCCGTCGAACGGCCTGTTCTCTCACGCCTGCCCGCGTGGGCCGCCCAGCGCCGCAGCGGCCCAGCAGCCGAGCCCAGTAACCAGCCGAGCCAGCCGCGCGCCTTTCTTTTCTTCCTTTCGCTGACAGGTGGGGGCCGCTCGTCAGCCGTATCTCCTACCTTCAGTTCGTAGTCGAGTTGGACTCCAACTCGGTAAGAACGACCGCCGCCCCTCCACTTGATTTCCGGGATTTCCTACCCGAATACGGTAATTTGAAGCTACAAATAAGAAGCCGTGACCCCCTATGTTCCGTTTTCCATCTAAAACTCGAGCTTCATCACGTGAGATTGAGCGTAGGAGGCCGGAACCCTAGGTTCTTGCGGCCGGTTCGTCGGTGGAACTTGTGGGAGGGTTCGAGTTCTTTTCTTAGCTTTGGTGAGTTCGCTATCTCCTCCTCTTTCTTCCCGTGCTTTTCTTTGGGGTTGAGACGTTTTGAATTTGCGGATTTGGTGAGCTCGGGTACACCGGCAATGGCGCCGCCGCTCCCTTGTAGCCGCGCGTCACGTATGGTCGATCGTAGCTAGTTTTAAATGCCTAGATGAGTTCGCACGGAGCTTCTCTACCGTTTGGACCAAACGCGGGCTCGATTGGTAGTCTCGGTGGGGAGGTTCACCACCTCCGGCCATGGAGGAGTCGCCGGCCATGGAGGAGCCACCGGCCGGACCTGGGGAAGAAGAATCGGGTTTCTTCACTGTGTCGTTGCCGATGAACACGAGCCGTCCGTTCGCTGATCAACGGTTAAGATTAGAAGATACCCCTTCGCGGGGTAGATTTATTAAAGAGCCCCTGGATTTCTTCATAATAGAACCCGCAGTCCTTAGCGCAATATCCTGAATCCGTTTTCGTGTTTTGAAAGCGTATTTTCTCCCGGATAAGTCAAAAATACGTTTTCAGGTATTTACAGTTTTGCCACTAGAATTGTTTTGGTCATAAAATCTTCGTTTTAACTCCGATTTGATCCGTTCAAATTGCGTTAGGTTCGTATTTGCGAGCTCTACATGTTAGTGTAGTTGTACAGTTAGTTTTGATAATTTATTTTTCGAGGTTATAATTAAGTATTTATTTATCTATAGGAAATCTTAGAAAATTCATAACTTTCACGTTTTAACTCCGAATTTGGTGATCTTTGCGTCTGTGTGATCGTAGAAACGTGTAGAAGAGTTTTATAAGCTTTTATTACTGTTTTGTTACTGTTGGTGTACTGTTCTAATTATATCTCTTTGTTTGCTTCGTGTATGTTTGATTGGATGCATGTGTGTTGTTGATTGATGATCGAATATAGAAGGTGAGCAGTATTTGGACGATTCGGAGTATTACTTTGAGCCAAGTCAGCAGTATCACTTGGAGAGCTTTGATCAAGGCAAGTATAACACAGGACTATCCTTGTTACCTATATATTGAATTGTCATACATATGCATGTGCTTACCTTGACAACTTTAGAGATTATAACTTAGTGATTGTTATCTTGATTCCTTGTCAACCTTGGGAATGCATATGGGTAGCTACTGCTAGTGCTTAAACTAAGAACAATGATCTTGTAATTTGATTAATGGATTAAGCAATCAACTATTAAGATGATTTTATTATTGTTAAAAGGGGGCTAGAGCATGTGTATTATTTTGATGCTCTGGTTTCTCTCCATAAGGACTTATCTGTAAGTGATAACCGGGATATACAGTACAGCTGTGAGGGCTATATGGCTCTGGCTTTAGTTGTTCAAGAGACCTTTTCTAGCTTGTTAGAGGTTACCTTAAATGGCGTAAGAATGGCTTGCCATGTTGGGTGTAGTGCGAGCCCCTGGCCTAGTGTGTATAGGCTGCGGTTGTTGTGCCACAGGGAAGGGGGGTTCTACATCTGCCTGCCGAGTGAATCTAATGGCCCTAACTTGTTAGACGAACTTTTGAGTGGCTTTATATGGTTCTCGGGTGTTTGGGCTTGATCTCCCCACTCATTTGGAAATCATGACTTACAGTGAAAGTGTACACCTCTGCGCAGAGTTAAAAACTGGTATACTAGCCGTGCTCACGGATACGAGCGGCCTTGGGGATTCTTATGGAATAGTTGATCATAACCGTTATATCATGCTTAATTATTATTGATTATTATTATGCTCATGTTAATGCTATTCATTATCCTTATTACAATTGATCATTGGTTCTTTAATGGGAAGTGGTTTATCTTGATGCTACTCAATTGCTAATATATGATTAAAAGCTAAATGCAGTTAAACAGTGTCTAGCCTTTTGAGCCACATGAACCCTGTGTTATATTTGTTGAGTTCGACATGGACTCACCCTTGCTATTTCCACCATAACAGATGAAGATATAGAGGAAGATTATCGGAATGAGTACTAGTCTTGGTGTCAACCAGTCAACCGTGTCCCTGTGTGGAGTTTCCGCTGAAGAATTACTATTAGTTATTATTACCTATCGTTCAAGACTATATCTTAAATACTTATTCGTTATGTAATAAGCACTGTGATGATACTTTGTAATTTGTCAACTTATGTGTGCGACTGTTTCCTGGGGCGCACATGAGTCTTTTATGCATCATATTTTTGTCCTTAAAAATGGGTGTGACAGATTGGTATCGGAGCCGTGTTGACTGTAGGACGCAAGCCTCGTTAGAATGGTCGTTAATAGCATCCATACTCCATTTAATTCATGCTTCCTCTTTTCACCTTGTTAATTACTAAAGTTTTATGCTTCCTCTACTTTATTCCATTGCGAAAATACATTGATTCTATCTAATCTAAGTCTAAATTTTATAGATGCCTCCTCATCCCCGATTGTCAGCTGCACAGTACGTTGCCCGTTTCAAACCTCAGGAGCCGTATGAAGATGGTGAGCAAGAGCTATCTGATGCTGAATCAAGAGTTGGTGATACACCAATGGAGAATGTAGTTATGGGATGGACTACGAAGTTTCATATCATGGTTCCTAAAGCTGATGCTTTCTTCCATGACATGTTGACAAGAACCTTGGACAACTACTACTACGACTGGGAAGCTACGTTGGAGTATCGTAGTGCAGAGTATAGTCATCCATGGATGGATTCCTATTGGGAAACGGAGTTATGGGTTAAGAAAAGGGATCCTACCACTAAGGAGCCTAAGGTGGAGTCAAAGTTCATTACCAGAGTGAGCCGGGCAACCGTGGAGACAAGCATGGAGGATGTCGCTTTCAATGCATTTATTTACTACCATGGTCTACGCTCGGACAAGACGTTAAAGGGTGCACTTCGGCATTTTCCTTGTTTCATACATGACAAGGGTATTTGGACCGTGCTGCCTGCAGATGATTCCTCCTTGACTTTACAAGCTACGGTGGGATTAGTTCGTGAATTGACTCTCCATGAGGTGGATTTGAAGGATGAGTTGCTGAAGGAAAAAGAACTTAAGGAGCAAGCTTATAAGGAGATTGACCAATTAAGGGCGGAGTTAGGACGTCCCAAGATTTATGAGAAGCTTAATTAGGCAATAGGAAAAATCCCTATGTAATAGGAACGATAGTAGTTGTGAGTTAATTTTAAGTTTGGATTATTTTAAGAGTCAGTTTGTGGTGTGAACAATTGTGTGATTGATGGATTGTTATTATGATAATGTGTGATTTGGATCTTTGTAATGTGTGCTGGAGTTTTGTAGACATGCCTACAAGTTTCATGGTTAAGAATATTAAGTTTGATCAAAATATATTAGTTGAATATGAGGTTAACTTAGTTTTGTTCTTTGCTGATTTTTGGATCAGTCTGGGATGTTTTAGAAATAACTTAAAATCCGTTCATGAGAAATTTAAGAAATTTTACTGGGAATAATTAGACTTCTATATCTTTCCAACCCCGCAAGAATCACCTTAATATCTATTATGAGCTAAGAGATATACCTGTTTCAAGTTGGAGTTACTGCACAGTCTGGAATTCTGAAACAGTTTCGGTTAAGTTCAGTTTTTGGCCAATTTATTGATAGAATCAGAAAAAGTGTTGTGAATAAAAGTTGTAGATAATTTTGAAAGCTTTCCAACCATGTAAAGATCATCTGAATTGGATGTCTGTAGCTCGAGATATGACAGTTTTACTGAGTTGCTGAAATTGGAGCTCGTCCAGAAAAATCAGATTTTGCTTATCTATTGAATACATCATCTCGGATCGTACTGAATTTCAATTTCTGTGTTTTTGGAAACAGATGTCAGGCAGAGGTCATGGCAGAGGTCGTGGAGGTGCTAACCTACCCATTACTATGGAGGAACTCATGCAAACTCAGAACCAGATGATGCAGATGTTTATGCAGCACATGCAGAACAATCCCGCTGCAGGAGGACCACCGCCTGTGCAAGTGAGGGATAAGCATGGGGAATTTTTAAAGGGACGCCCTCCAGTGTTTTCTCATGCTGCTGATCCTTTAGAGGCAGATGATTGGGTGAGGGCAGTGGAGAAACAGCTGAATATAGCCCAATGCAATGATATGGAGAAGGTGTTATATGCATCTGGTCAGTTACAGGGGACAGCTCAGACTTGGTGGGAGTCGTATCAAGCTGCACGCCCTGACAATGCTCCTCCTATCACTTGGAATGAGTTTGTTAGAGATTTTTGAGCTCGTCATATTCCTGAAGGTATAATTGAGCTGAAGCAGGAAGAATTCAGAAACCTTAGGATGGGACAGATGAGCGTTAGCGAATATCATGACAGGTTCACCCAGTTGGCTCGCTATGCTACTAATGAAGTGAGAGAAGATGCAGACAGACAGCGTCTCTTCTTGAAGGGAATTTATTATGATCTTCGCTTGCAGTTGAAGGGGAACAACTATGCTAGTTTTCAAGAGCTGGTAAATAAAGCTATTGTGCTTGATAATGAGCGCAGAGAGATGGACAGGAAGAGGAAAATGAAGGTACAAGGCTCAGGAAGCAACAACCGTCAGCGCACTAATTCTCAGCATGATTTCCATCAGAAGTTTCAAGGACCGGTTAGTCAATGGAATCGCAATCCGAATCAGAGATGGTCCCAGAATTGGCAAGGTAATCAGTCACAACAGCGTTCATCATATCCACAACGTCAACAGTATCCGCAAACCGGGCAACAGACTCCTCGCACTGGGAATTCCAATGTTACCCCCATGAAGAATAGTGCTCCCAGCACTCCTACTAGATGCTTTGTCTGTGGTAAAGAGGGGCATATGTCTTACCATTGTCCTGAGAAGCAGAATCAGCAGACTCCTCAGAGCCAGAAGAGCAACCAGAAGCAATCTGGTACTGGAAGGGTGAATCACGTGTCTTCTGATACAGCTCATGATGCCCCAGAAGTTATGATTGGTACGTTCAATGTACATTCCACTCCCGCAACTGTTCTTTTTTGACTCTGGAGCATCTCATACATTCATATCCAACATTTTTGTTAAAATGCATAGTATACCCATGCTAGCTATGAAAGAATCTCTCTTAGTAAATTCACCTGAAGGTACCATGCAAACCAGTAATCGTTGTCTTCCAATTACTATGGTATTAAGGGGGGTAGAGTTTAAGATAACTCCTATAGTGTTGAGGACATCTGGTATTGATGTGATATTGGGTATGGACTGGATGAAGCAAAATCAGGTAGAGATTCAGTGTCAGCAGAAAGTGGTAGTTGTGAATGCACCTAATGGAGATAAAATCAATGTGGATGTAGCAGTGCAGAAGCAACCAACCGCTGTGGTGAATCAGCTTGAAAATACTATTAAGGAGAATTCAGTGATTGAGGAATTTCCGGATGTCTTCCCTGATGAATTGCCAGGTATGCCACCTGACCGAGACATTGAATTTCTTATTGAATTACTTCCTGGAACTGCACCTATAGCCAAACGACCATATAGGATGGGAGTAGATGAATTAGAAGAACTTAAGAAACAAATTAAAGAATTACAAGATAAAGGTTTTATTAGACCTAGTTCATCACCTTGGGGAGCACCAGTTATTTTTGTTGATAAGAAAGATGGCAGTCAGAGGATGTGTGTTGATTATAGATCATTAAATGAGGTAACTATCAAGAATAAGTATCCTTTGCCCAGGATTGATGACTTGTTTGATCAGTTGAGAGGTGCATGTGTGTTCTCTAAGATTGATTTACGTTCTGGTTATCATCAGTTGAAGATTCGTGTTTCTGATATTCCAAAGACAGCTTTTACTACAAGGTATGGATTGTATGAGTATACTGTTATGTCATTTGGATTGACCAATGCACCTGCATACTTTATGTACATGATGAATAAGGTGTTCATGGAATATTTGGATAAGTTTGTGGTAGTGTTTATTGATGATATACTGGTATTTTCCAAGACAGAGGTAGAGCATGCTGAACATTTGAGGTTGGTATTGCAGAAACTTAGAGAGCATAAACTGTATGCGAAGCGAAGTAAATGTGAGTTTTGGTTGAGGGAAGTTTCTTTCCTTGGTCATATTGTTTCTAATGGAGGGATATCAGTGGATCCAGGTAAAGTAAATGATGTATTAAATTGGAAACCACCTATTGATGTTAGCGAGATTCGTAGTTTCTTGGGATTAGCTGGATATTACAGACGGTTCATTGAAGGGTTTTCTAAACTTGCTAAACCTATGACATCTCTGTTAGAGAAGAATGCCAAGTTTGTGTGGTCAGATAAATGTCAAGCTAGTTTTGAGGAGTTGAAAAAGAGGTTGACTACAGCGCCTGTTTTGGTTTTGCCAGATTTGAGTAAGAAGTTTTCTATTTATTGTGATGCTTCTCGTCAAGGTTTGGGATGTGTTCTTATGCAAGAAGGCAGAGTTGTGGCTTATGCATCTAGGCAGTTGAGAAAGCATGAGTTGAATTATCCTACACATGATTTGGAATTAGCAGCTGTAGTTCATGCTTTAAAGATTTGGAGACATTATTTGATTGGACATAAGAGTGATATATACACTGATCATAAGAGTTTGAAGTATATTTTCACTCAGTCAGATCTGAATTTGAGGCAACGCAGATGGTTAGAGTTGATTAAGGATTATGATATTGAGATACACTATCATCCTGGTAAGGCTAATGTAGTAGCTGATGCTCTTAGTAGGAAAAGTTATGCCAATGAGATACGGACGTTGTCTATGACTAGTGAGTTATGTGCTGAATTTGAATATTTGAATTTGGGAATTGTTACTAATACAATGGAATTAGTGATAGAGCCTACCTTAGAGCAAGAAATTTACAAGGGGCAATTGAAGGATGAGAAACTAAAGAAGATAGCGGAAGATATAGTGATTGGTAAGTCACCAGGCTTTCGAATGGATGATAATGGAATTTTGTGGTTTGGAAAGAGGCTGTGTGTACCTGAGGATCAAACTGTTAGACAGGCAATTCTTCGCGAAGCTCATGAGTCAGCTTATTCTATTCATCCTGGTAGTACTAAGATGTATTTGGATCTGAAACAGAAATATTGGTGGGTTGGATTAAAGCGAGATGTGGCTGAGTATGTGGCATTGTGTGACACTTGTCAGAGAGTGAAAGCAGAGCATCAGAGACCTGCTGGATTGTTACAACCAATGAAGATTCCTGAATGGAAGTGGGAGGAAGTTGGTATGGATTTTATAGTAGGGTTACCTCGTACTCAGAAAGGTTATGACTCTATTTGGGTGATAGTAGATCGGTTAACTAAAGTTGCTCATTTTATACCAGTTAAGACTACTTACCATAGACCAAAATTGGCAGAGTTGTATATGGAGAGAATAGTCTGTTTGCATGGAGTACCAAAGAAGATTGTATCTGATCGAGGATCGCAGTTTACGTCGCATTTTTGGAAAGCTGTGCATGAATCATTGGGAACAAAATTGAATTTTAGTACAGCATATCATCCACAGACAGATGGACAGACTGAAAGGACCAACCAGGTATTAGAGGATATGTTGAGAGCTTGTGCATTGCAATATGGAACTAGTTGGGATAAGAGTTTGCCTTATGCAGAATTTTCTTACAATAATAGTTATCAACAGAGTCTTAAGATGGCACCGTTTGAAGCTTTGTATGGACGTAAGTGTAGAACTCCATTGTTTTGGGATCAGACAGGTGAATCTCAGGTGTTTGGTACAGATGTTCTTAGAAACGCAGAAGATCAAGTGCGAGTGATTCGTGAGAATTTGAGAGTAGCACAGTCTCGTCAGAAGAGTTATGCTGACAATAGAAGAAGAGATTTAGTTTTTGAGGTTGGTGATTATGTTTATTTGAAGGTGTCACCTATGAAAAGTGTGAAGAGGTTTAACATGAAAGGTAAACTAGCACCAAGGTATGTTGGACCATTTAAAGTTATTACCAGACGTGGGGAAGTTGCTTATCAATTAGAGTTGCCTGAGAATTTATCTGGAGTACATGATGTGTTCCATGTTTCACAACTTAAGAAGTGTTTGCGTGTGCCTGAGGAGCAGATACCTTTAGAAGAGTTGACTGTTAAGGAAGATCTTACATATGAAGAGTTTCCGATCAAGATTTTAGAAACTGCTGAGAGAGTTACTCGAAGTCGGATTATTAAGATGTGCAAAGTGCAGTGGAATCGATATTCAGAGGCAGAGGCAACTTGGGAAAGAGAGGATGAATTGAGAAAATCATATCCGCAGTTGTTTGAGTAAGCAGTTCAATCTCGAGGACGAGATTCTTTTAAGGGGGGTAGAATTTGTAACACCCAAATTTTAGAAGTAACAAATTTTAAATAATTTAGAGAAAGTGAATTAAAATTTTGAAAACTATTTGGTAATGCATTCATGTTGTTGCATTTATTTTATTTTGTGGTGTGGATATATTTGTTTTATTTGATTTGGTTTAGAAAAATTTGATTTGAAAATGTGTTTGGAAAATTAGAAAAGAAAAGAAACAAAAGAAGAAAAAAAAAAGAAAACAACTCACCTCCTTACCTTCTCGGCCCGAAGGCCGTCGAACGGCCTGTTCTCTCGCGCCTGCCCGCGTGGGCCGCCCAGCGCCGCAGCGGCCCAGCAGCCGAGCCCAGTAACCAGCCGAGCCAGCCGCGCGCCTTTCTTTTCTTCCTTTCGCTGACAGGTGGGGGCCGCTCGTCAGCCGTATCTCCTACCTTCAGTTCGTAGTCGAGTTGGACTCCAACTCGGTAAGAACGACCGCCGCCCCTCCACTTGATTTCCGGGATTTCCTACCCGAATACGGTAATTTGAAGCTACAAATAAGAAGCCGTGACCCCCTATGTTCCGTTTTCCATCTAAAACTCGAGCTTCATCACGTGAGATTGAGCGTAGGAGGCCGGAACCCTAGGTTCTTGCGGCCGGTTCGTCGGTGGAACTTGTGGGAGGGTTCGAGTTCTTTTCTTAGCTTTGGTGAGTTCGCTATCTCCTCCTCTTTCTTCCCGTGCTTTTCTTTGGGGTTGAGACGTTTTGAATTTGCGGATTTGGTGAGCTCGGGTACACCGGCAATGGCGCCGCCGCTCCCTTGTAGCCGCGCGTCACGTATGGTCGATCGTAGCTAGTTTTAAATGCCTAGATGAGTTCGCACGGAGCTTCTCTACCGTTTGGACCAAACGCGGGCTCGATTGGTAGTCTCGGTGGGGAGGTTCACCACCTCTGGCCATGGAGGAGTCGCCGGCCATGGAGGAGCCGCCGGCCGGACCTGGGGAAGAAGAATCGGGTTTCTTCACTGTGTCGTTGCCGATGAACACGAGCCGTCCGTTCGCTGATCAACGGTTAAGATTAGAAGATACCCCTTCGCGGGGTAGATTTATTAAAGAGCCCCTGGATTTCTTCATAATAGAACCCGCAGTCCTTAGCGCAATATCCTGAATCCGTTTTCGTGTTTTGAAAGCGTATTTTCTCCCGGATAAGTCAAAAATACGTTTTCAGGTATTTACAGTTTTGCCACTAGAATTGTTTTGGTCATAAAATCTTCGTTTTAACTCCGATTTGATCCGTTCAAATTGCGTTAGGTTCGTATTTGCGAGCTCTACATGTTAGTGTAGTTGTACAGTTAGTTTTGATAATTTATTTTTCGAGGTTATAATTAAGTATTTATTTATCTATAGGAAATCTTAGAAAATTCATAACTTTCACGTTTTAACTCCGAATTTGGTGATCTTTGCGTCTGTGTGATCGTAGAAACGTGTAGAAGAGTTTTATAAGCTTTTATTACTGTTTTGTTACTGTTGGTGTACTGTTCTAATTATATCTCTTTGTTTGCTTCGTGTATGTTTGATTGGATGCATGTGTGTTGTTGATTGATGATCGAATATAGAAGGTGAGCAGTATTTGGACGATTCGGAGTATTACTTTGAGCCAAGTCAGCAGTATCACTTGGAGAGCTTTGATCAAGGCAAGTATAACACAGGACTATCCTTGTTACCTATACATTGAATTGTCATACATATGCATGTGCTTACCTTGACAACTTTAGAGATTATAACTTAGTGATTGTTATCTTGATTCCTTGTCAACCTTGGGAATGCATATGGGTAGCTACTGCTAGTGCTTAAACTAAGAACAATGATCTTGTAATTTGATTAATGGATTAAGCAATCAACTATTAAGATGATTTTATTATTGTTAAAAGGGGGCTAGAGCATGTGTATTATTTTGATGCTCTGGTTTCTCTCCATAAGGACTTATCTGTAAGTGATAACCGGGATATACAGTACAGCTGTGAGGGCTATATGGCTCTGGCTTTAGTTGTTCAAGAGACCTTTTCTAGCTTGTTAGAGGTTACCTTAAATGGCGTAAGAATGGCTTGCCATGTTGGGTGTAGTGCGAGCCCCTGGCCTAGTGTGTATAGGCTGCGGTTGTTGTGCCACAGGGAAGGGGGGTTCTACATCTGCCTGCCGAGTGAATCTAATGGCCCTAACTTGTTAGACGAACTTTTGAGTGGCTTTATATGGTTCTCGGGTGTTTGGGCTTGATCTCCCCACTCATTTGGAAATCATGACTTACAGTGAAAGTGTACACCTCTGCGCAGAGTTAAAAACTGGTATACTAGCCGTGCTCACGGATACGAGCGGCCTTGGGGATTCTTATGGAATAGTTGATCATAACCGTTATATCATGCTTAATTATTATTGATTATTATTATGCTCATGTTAATGCTATTCATTATCCTTATTACAATTGATCATTGGTTCTTTAATGGGAAGTGGTTTATCTTGATGCTACTCAATTGCTAATATATGATTAAAAGCTAAATGCAGTTAAACAGTGTCTAGCCTTTTGAGCCACATGAACCCTGTGTTATATTTGTTGAGTTCGACATGGACTCACCCTTGCTATTTCCACCATAACAGATGAAGATATAGAGGAAGATTATCGGAATGAGTACTAGTCTTGGTGTCAACCAGTCAACCGTGTCCCTGTGTGGAGTTTCCGCTGAAGAATTACTATTAGTTATTATTACCTATCGTTCAAGACTATATCTTAAATACTTATTCGTTATGTAATAAGCACTGTGATGATACTTTGTAATTTGTCAACTTATGTGTGCGACTGTTTCCTGGGGCGCACATGAGTCTTTTATGCATCCTATTTTTGTCCTTAAAAATGGGTGTGACACAGCAGCGGACGCGTCCGTCGGCACGAGACCGCATTTTGCTCCTCTCTGTATAGCGTCTGTCGAGCGACAGATGCTGAGGGCGTCTGACGCTCACAGGCATTCGACCGTTATGTTTTCAACAGAGGGACACGTGGCATGACGAGGAGGCGTCAAACGCTAGGGTGAGTGTCTGTCGCCCCCGACAGAGCTCCAAACGGCTAGTTCGTGGGAGAGAACTCTATAAATAGCCCATGGCCTGGCTTAGGCTATTTCTCTTGCACTCTTTGATATACTTGTGAGCAATTTGAGCTAAGAAACTCCCCTCCCACTCATCTCTCTTGCTTTTTTGCATATTCGAAGTGGGATTGAGTGATCCAAGTGCATTTGTATTGTGAGATTGCATCTAGTTGGCACTTGGTGGTTGATTTGCTGCGGGATTCTTGTTTCTCTTGGTGGTTGCCGCCATCTAGATGACTTAGAGCAGCTTGGAGACGTTAGCAAGAGTTAGTGATTGTTCTTGGCCACCTCCGGTGATTGTGAGGGGTTTGTGCCTACTTCGGCGAAGCGCCAAAGGCAACGTTAGTAAATTGCTCGTGTCATTGCAACCTCTTGCCATTTTGGTAGGTTCTTTGTAGTGCCTTTTGAGAGGCTCAGTGTGTGACCGATTAGCCACCGAACCACGTGGTGAAGAGGGACACAACGGGGACTAGCGTGCCGGCAAGCACGTGAACCTCAGGATAAATCTTGTATCATTATTTTCATACTGTGATTGATTGATCACGGTGTTTGGTTGTCTTGGTATTTATTGTTGGTCATATTGGTTGGCTCAATACTTCGCCTCTCGGTGAAACCCTCCTAACTCAACTCTGCATTACCTTCTTAGTTACCTTTGCTAGCTAGATAGTTTTGCTAGAGTAACTCTTTTGTGTAGCTTGCTAGTTTTAGTTGTAGTTTCCTTCTCGGTTTGAATTATACGGTTGAGTGCATATATATTAGAATTGTGAATTGGATAGGTGGCTTGCAAACACCCCGTAGGCTAAGCAAAACTCGCATCTCGCTATTTATTATATTGATAAACTTGTTTAGCACACTTTGTAGGAAATTTTAATAGGTTATTCACCCCCCCTCTAGCGATCAAGACCTTTCAGATGGGCCTAAGACGACCCACTTTCAGAGAAAGGCCTTGGCGCTCGGAGGATAACCCAAGTGGATGAATCCACACCCAAGTCATCCACACCCGAGGGCTAGGCTAGGCCCATGGGGTTCCTGACAATGGAAGGCGGCAGCCAACCAAGGAGAGTCACGGACGCCCTCGTGTTACTCGGGCTAGGCTTCTTACCCCGACTGAAGACAGGAATATTATTCCCCCAGAATTTGACAAATGCTATGAACCTCACACACGAGCAGAGCTGTAGGGCGACAGGCCCTGCTAGGGCTTTGTCCCCTCACCCTCTCGTGAGACCATGTCGGCCACTCCTGACTTAGGATCACACTCGGAATGTGACGCAAGGCGACAAGATGGACGCGTGGTCACTGCAAGGACAGGCCTGGGCCTGCTGGTTAGCTTCCTTCAGCATGCAGGCCACGTCCTTGGTGTGCGTCGGATGCCAATGGGAAGACGAATCCAAGCACAACACAATGGCAACTTTAGCTCTGACGGTCAGCTCTAGGCTCCGGTAGAGGATGTCAGAGACAGTTCAGGGCTGTCAACCATGACACCAATGAGGAACGACGCCTGACACCACTACCAATCAAAGATCAAGACAAAAAAATCCCTAGAAACTACCTAAAACATTGCTTCCTTGTACTCCTATTGCCCTCTGGTATATCTAGCTCTACCAATACATGTATAGAATGAAACTTTTAGTTATGATGTATTTATGACTAAGTATTTTCGTGACTCACAACGGAAGAAAAAAATCTATCAAGGTAGCATTTTAATTTTATAGACTTAATAGGATATTGTGATATTATTGTCAATATTAACTTATATTATAGATGTCATGGTCATCATAAAATACAATAAAACTTTAAAACTTTTATATAAAGAGTAAAAGACAAATATATATGTAGCATTCCCGTCCTTATTATTTATTAACGTTTGATAGCTTTTTTCTCTCTCGTTGCAACACACGAGCACTTTTGCTAGTAACTATTATTGATGACATCGATACGATATTGAAATAAATTAAGAAAATATCAAAAGCTATGATAATGTGAACTGCCGAGAATTTTTTATATTTTTAACACTTTTCAAAAACTATTTTTAATTTTAGCACCGGAAGTATTTTTTTATATTTAACACTTTTGGCCACTCCCCACGCGAGGGAGCGGCATTTAGCAATGCTGCTCCTCTAGGGGAGAGCGGCAGCCACGTGCCCGTTTTTCGCCACCGCCATCTCAGCAGCATTGTCGCTCCTCAGATCAAGGAGCGGCAAGCGCAGGACGTCTTTTATTCTCTTCTCCTCTTGAGCTGTGGTCATTCGTCGTTTCGGCGCCGCACCCCCCTCCTCCCTCCCGGCCATCACATAAGTTATTTTCTTGTTTAGTTGTAGTTCAAATGTCGGGCAGAAGTTCGTCGAGCAGAGGTAGAGGAAAGAGAGTGAGGAAGGGACCTCCAATTGCGTGGGAGGGTTCTCTGGGTCCTAATTCTTTTGAGGAACCTATAGAAGAATTTTCTTTGGAGAGCAAGAGTGACTTCACCCGCGAGAGACCTCTTAGATCATACGACAACCGCATAGAAGATTGGTCAAAATGCCACCACGGTGAGGATTGCGTCGTGCAGATGTACAACGACTGTGACGGCGGAGGCCGTCGTTTCTTAAGATGCCCGCGATGATTTGTATTTCCTTTTAACTCTCATTTTTTTCATATTTGCATTTGGTTTATAGAAGTACTTACTGGTAGATGCGTTTTCAGGATTCAAGCTGCCCAGATAACTGTGGGTTCACTCGATGGGTTGATCCTCCTCCTATCTATCCCCATCAATAATACATCACATATCTACAGGGACGCATCTTTGATCTAGAGTATGGCCCTGGAAGTAGTAACAGGGACAAGTCGGAGGACGACAGCATCAACGATGCAGAGGAGCCACTATGCAACAATCCATACTGCCACTGCCCATACCATAAGAAGCACGGGCCTCCTCCACCGCCACCGCCGCCGCCATCGCCGTCGTCAATGGGGGGTTACTGTGGGGAAGACGCAACTCAGTTTAATATGTGGTACCATTATTAGACATGCTAGGTTTAGTTTACAACATGCCATTGTTTAGTTCGTTAATATCAGTGTTTGAGTTTGAACTATGTTTATGTTGGAGCAAGTGGTAGTGAAACTGTTGAACCTTGTAATAAGTGTGTACCATGTGCCTATTATTTCCCTCGATCGTGCAAGTGTTTTATTTCCAACATGTCACTTTCCAACATGTCCTAGTATTATAAAAAAGTACATGTGGTCGAGGTTACCGATCAAAGTACGGAGCAGCAGGAAACATAGCCCTCAGGCAGGGAGCGATAGAGTTGTTGCTCCCCAGCCAGGGAGCGGCAGCCATATAACACTGTTACACGTCGTCGAACGCTCCAGTGAACTTGAAAAGTAGAATGTAAGCACATTACAAGTTCACTGGAACACATAAAATATCACATTACAAGCTCAAATCTATTAGGTCTAAATATATGTAGTTGCAAATTATTTCGACACACTGCTAGGACACATAAATTCAACACTAAGTAGGTTCTTCGACAAATAACTTGGATATATAAATGGTGACATAGAGTGCAACAAAGGGTCTCCAACTTCATCCTGCTATGAAAATGACCAAGTGAACCTGCAGTATATATGACATTGGTAAGTAATACATAGATATTTTTTATCATTGAAATGTTATCCTTATATAATTGCTATGCTTACATGCACTCTATCCCAGGAGTGTAAGGCTCCATCGGCCGCCTCCGTCTCTTCGGATTGGTAGGCACCACGTTGGGGTGTAGCCAACGTCTGTGTGGTCCCGATGACGGTGCTGCCGTCCTTGGCCCTGTGCTTGGCTCGTCCCCTGCACATAGGTCGGCCTCTGCTCAGATAAAAGACAAATTGGTGTTAGATTGTGGCATTCTTACATAACATAGGCTAGGCAAATAAGAAAATTTGCTTATTTAGTTTTACCTGTTCGTCTCCTTAGGTTCCCAACGGGGTATCAAAGAGTTGCGACATGACAATCTCCTGATGCTGGGAAGGGTCCAACGGGGTGTGCTGGTACGGGCTGGGCTGGGACGGGGCGTGCTGGTACGGGATGTGCTGGTACGGGCTGGGCTGGTACGGGTTGTGCTGATAGAGGCTTTGCTAGAAAGGTACATGCTGAAAGTTGCAATGCTGGAAAGGACATGCAATACCTATACTAACTTTACTAATCATACTAACTAAAATAACTATTTATAATATCTATACTAACTATGCTAACTTTACTAATAATACCAACTAAATAATTAAACTAACTATTTATACTAACAATACTAGCTAAACAAACTAATCTAACTAACAATCATTATACATAAAAAAATCAAAAAATAGAAAAATGAAATTACCTTGGCTCGGATGCGAGGAGTTGCTATCGGGGCCGAAGTGCTCCGGGGAGGGGGCTCGGCGCTGCTCGCGGGGGCAATGCTCGCGGAGGGGGAGCTGCTGCGCGGGGAGGGGGCGGCCCTGCCGCGGGGGGAGGGCGCGGGAGGGGCGCTGCCGCCGCCGCCTCCCGACGTCCTGCGCCCGCGTGAGGGGGGGTTGGTGTGGGCGTGGGCGTCGGGCGTCCAGCAGGCTACGGCTCCTAGTGACACAGTGGCTCCTAGACACAAAACATATCTCCCCCCTCCCCCGCTGCCGCTCCCCAGATCAAGGAGCGGCAGCGGGGGGTGGACGCGCGCGCGGAGGAAATGTTTTGTCGGCAGGGGGGCAGACGCAACCGTTTTGCCGCTCCCTGGTCTGGGGAGCGGCAGGTTTGCCGCTCCTCGAGGGGGGAGCGGCAGCCTCGTGCCCGCTTTTGGCTTCTGCCATATCAGCATCATTGCCGCTCCTCCACGTGGGGAGCGGCAAAGTTGAAATGCCGCTCCCTCGCGTGTAGAGCGACCAAAAGTGTTAGATATAAAAAAAAACTTTCGGTGCTAAAATTAAAAATAGTTTCTAAAAAGTGTTAAAAATAAAAAAATCACTGTCGATGCCTGCCCATTGCCTTTCCTTGCTACCGCCATAGCGTGTCGCCTAGGCGCCAAGCACCCTAACCACCCTTGTCACTTCGTCCAAAATATGACCGCAATTGTAAAGTTTAAAATTTATCCCACAAAAAATACACGTACAGGGGTGTTTAGGACTATTCCGCTCCTGTTTTTACAACTCAGCTCGAGGTCTGCGTTGCCGAACATCTTAAGCTCCACGAACTCCACTCCAACAAAAAGGTGAAGCTGAAGGTCAACTCCACGTTTTTTCTGGAGCACCTCAAGAGGTACTCCAATTTTTAAGTTTTGAACTCCCACATGAAATTGATGGATAATTACTCATCTTGCCACTCATTAATCAGCGGTTCACTCGGACTCACTTCCGTCATGCGCGCTCGCGGCTCCGCCGTCTTCCGTACGTGTTCCAGCAAAGGGAATTGGTCGGCTGGGCTGCTCGGCTCTGGGCCTTTACGGTCAATATCCGTATCTTTTTTTAATTATTTAATTCAATTCTTTATTTCCAACAAGAAAATAAAAGGGAAAAACTCTTAAATGAACAATAGTAAACACTAACACATGTGCTGAATACTATTTGAATAAACAAACGTAAATCAGTAGGCTGTGTGCCACACAGTACCACCTGCTCCACGAACTCTACTATGGAGCTGTTCTACAGTGGAGTTGATGGAGCGAAGCAGTTCCAAACACCCCGTAGATATTTTCCCTGTTAGATCAGGTGAGTCCCACTTATTATTAGAAAAAATACAGCCAACAAGTTCTCACGAAAATATGTGGGAGTCTCAAACTCTCTATACAAATCGTGGCACTAGTCAAAAATAGAAAAAAAATAAAAAATCTGCCATACCTGACCTTTACGCCCAGACCGAGGGAGTATTTATAGGTTTTTTTTTGGGTAAATTTCACATCTGTTTCTGTCTAGAAATGCATTTTTTGTGGTAATGAGGGAGTAACCGTTAGGCATTGTCCCTTTGCCCATCTTCAGATGCAAACGGCGACAAATGTCTCAATAATTTTCCCTTCCAAAGGGAAAGGGCAACATTCAATCTGTTGTTTCATGTTTGGGCATTATCAGTGCTGCAATCTTTGAGCCTGAGAATACGAGGCAGTATCCTCCGGTTCTATGCACTGCACGTCTGGACCTATCAAGGTCAACATGTACACTGTTCCATTTAACTTGACTTTGTTTACAACTAAGCCTGGATATAGCCAGTTCGGCTCGTTATAGCTTGGCTCGGTACGACTCGGCTCGTTATGGCTCGTTATACAAACGAGCTAGAAGACTAGCTCAGTTTGGCTCGGCTCGTTAGCGAGTTCGAGCTAGCTCGTTTGGCTCGCGAGCCAAAGCATAAAAAATACAGTACACAGCAAACACATCACTTGCATGAAAGAAATAAACAATGTAAAGATAAATTTAACGATGGAGAATATAAGATGCACTAACGAACAATTCCATTCATCCATACACAGCTTACAGCATCATTGACTGATTTTTCCGAGTGCATATATTTTGAAAACCTTGACTGTGGTTTTTCTCCCCATATCTTCATTCATTGCAGTACCAGTTTGCAAACTTAAAAAAAATGATTGGCTATAACAAGACTGGAAAGGGCTATCTGAAGCTTCAGTTGATCAACAAGAGGGAAGATTTCTCACTCAAACTTTTTTTTCAGGAGGCCTCTTGAAGGTAATATAAAAAAAAAGATGCATTCATTCATATCCCCCATCTTCTGAACTTCTTATTTTCCAGTATAAGTCTGAATTTTTGAAGATGCATTCATTCATGTTCTCCACCTGAACAAAATCCACTTATGTAAGATTCAAGTTGATTGATGTCTCCAACAAGGTAGCATTTGTGAATCGAAAGGCACCAGTGTAGCCACGTTTGGCACAAGGGAAAGAATGCGACTATTATCTTTGTTTTTACAGATGACAGTCACCTAGACAAGTAGCTATGATATTACAGAAGCAGTTCCGTTTGTTGAATGGGGTGAGAAAAGGAGATAACTCGTGCCATTGATTTCATTTCCGATTTCACTACTAACTTCCCTGAACTTAGATTTGTTCCAATTTCTTTAACTGGTGCGAACTCAATGTTATGCAGTGGCATAACTCATGTTTGCATCAATTTCTAGACATGCCAATGTTATGTACTCTCTCCATTCCAAATTGTAAGTCATTCTGGCATTTCTAGATTTCATTAAGCATAATCAGTCCAGAACAATAAACTGCAGATCCTTTGGACTCCTTATTGCAAAAAAAAAAAAAGATACAGTTCCATGCTGCCACAGTTGTTCAATATCAGACTAGTCAAATGCAGCCAAGTATGTTCGATGTCATATTGTTGTAGCTTCTAAATATTGCATGCCATAAACAAAACAAACATTAGTTCTTATTTCACTGTTGCAGCACTTATACCTGTTAGGCTGTTACCTTCACGAGTCAGTTAATTAGCCATTTCCCCATTAAATTGTAAATGGTTAAATGTGGGGAGGACCTAAAAATCTATGATTGACACTGTTCATAAGAAAAGATTCATTGTCACAAATGAATCATAAAGAATAGCAGGTAAGGTAACAACTGTCACTACTAAGTCAGCACAAATTTAACACTAGTACACTCCTGGTATTGTGCCACTGGTCCACTACACGGTGAAAGGAGAATTTGTGGTAATTTAGCAGAGTTTTTCTCTTTTCAATTCCTTTTTTGGCTGTACCTGAGGATTTGAAAATCTCAGTTCTCACCACCTAATATACTAGTTTGAATATTCTCAGTTCTCAACAATTTTTTTTCATAAGCCAATCTCATAAAGCAAATCATATTTTTTAGCATTATTCCAGAGTCTGGAACAAGAATGCTTTCCACAAAAGGGGTCCAACCATCAAGAAGACCCAATCTACTTAAGAAGAGCTGTGGCTATAGGTGTAACTCTACTTCTGCCAAATCAGGATCTCAGTCAGCAAATTAGAAATACTTAATGCAGTCACACATGAACTGCACCCAGAAGACAGAGAAAAAAACATATGTCCAGAAAATCTTATGATGATACACATTGGACCAATCAACTCCTCGAAGCTAGCCTTAAACAGAAGAAACCAAAGCATAGTCGTTGCTAATGCTACAGACTAAAAAAATGAGTCCACAGAAGCAGAGCCAGGACCCAGAGATACACACTAGCAGCTATTACTGCGTACCATCGGGTGGCGCGATCTTAGGGGAAGGGCGGCAGCCGCAGCATGGCGTGCTCGGTGTCCACTGGGTCCGACCGCGAGATCTGCAACAAGACCCCAAAAATCCCAGAACCAGAACCCTCCCTAGATCAGCAACTTTGCACGAACAGGAGATGCGACGAGGAACGAGCACTGCTAGCCAAGTGGGATATGAACCGGGTCGCGGAGGACGGGCTTTGTGTCGTCTGCGGCGGGCCGGAACGGCGGCTTTCGGCTCTCGGCACCCCGGAGGACGAGCACCTCCCAGTGCTATCCATCGTGGCCGCGGTGGGGTTGGAGCCAGAACCACCGGAGAAGGGGCCCGGGACCGCCAAGGGGGTCACGAAGGCACACGGCCTCTCGCTTCTGGTGGACATGATCCGGGGAAGTGGTGGATCACCAATTGGGCGGCTCACTTCCTTTTAAGATTTCAGATCTGAAGATTTCGGTGCCTGAGCACAACTGTCTTCAGCAGTTCAGCAAGTCATACACAGCAGTCAGATAGACTCGTCGTGCATTTGCTTCCTCTAGAAATATGAACAGCAATACTAGCATTACACCAACCAAAAGTAAATGAACAAGGTTGAGTTTATGCTTGATCATGTATGAACAATACACTAGAAACAATAGCAGCATATTTATATAATTGGGCGATTCTGAAATCTCGAAGTAGCGAAGCACATGCAACAAAGTCATCTGGCTGTGAGGAGTGTATAAGCTAATACTACCACATGCAGGCTGGGACATGATCTCTGGCAGCGACTTAATATGCCATCCATGATCTCGGCGGACCTGAACTCTCTTCACACTATCAACCCTCCGGATGGCGTTCCACTGCAAGAATTCCCGTCCTTCATCGCTCTTGTGTGCTGGCAAATTTGGAAGACGCGAAACGCCACGGTCTTCAGAAATGAGTCTCACTCAGTTGATCAGGTTCTAAACTCATGCAAGGCGGTGGCTGAGCAGTGGCGCCACAGACTATCACGGAAGAAGAAACACATCACAGATGTCAGGTGCTCCATCTTTGTGATGGCTAGACAAGGACAAGGATAGGCAGTCAAATCGCTAACTCTTTAATACTTCTTGTACTCTGTGATACAGATCACCTACTATGTGATCATGTACAAAATTTGTAAACACCTTATGGAGCCATTTGGGGCTAATAAAATTTGACCGCGGTTGACCGTCAAAAAAAATACTACCACATGCAGATCCTGTTCCAGGCATTTGCCCTCACGGCTCACACTGCTGTGTAGGATGACAAGCTAGTTTGCTTTTGATTTACCATTCCAATAGACACAAGCTATTATTAATGCGTACAACCCAATATGATACACAATTTATTATGCAAGTTACAGAAATATATCTCGAAAATCCACAGAATACCAAAAATAATAGGTTGCCATTCTATAACTTTTGTTCTCCTGTAAACTAAATTTATACAAAAAATAATAGGTTGTCATTCTATAATTTTTGTTCTCTCGTGAAATGAAATCTTCTATGTTTCCATTCTTACATGAAGTGAAATTTGAAAGTCGTTCCTAGTAGAACGATATCTGTTTTAGGAGAATAATCAATTTCCATGAGAATAATCATTTTTCATGGTACACGCTAGAACGATTTCCATTAATCATGTTTTTAGTCTTTTTTCATAAAACAAAGAATCATGTTGAAAAAAACAAATTATTGCTCCCCTGTGTGATTTATTTTTCATAGAAGAAAGCCACAGGCAAACAATACAAGTCGCAACAAGAATGACAGTACTAATTTTTTTGAGCAACTGTGGCAGACACTCTGCCCTTTCATTATAGTGTAGGAAAGCAGAAAATAGTTTATATACAGTTCCAACAAGGAAATTAAAGAAACCAACTAAGAAAACAGACATAGTACTAGATACTAATTGACAAATATAATTTAGCAAGAGACGCACGCGCTTTCTGCAATTACATCCATCTCTCAGTTCATGGAGAAGGTGTCCACTTATACAACTTACTAAACTTACTACACTTATACAGCTTAATAAAATCCTGATCCTCATTCTTGCAGGTGGTCCACGTTCCATCTCCGAGCAGCGTATGCAGAAAATAATGCATCCAGCTGTTTTGTAGTTCTTCAATGAAGTACAAGTTGAAGCTTACAGTCACACTTTGAAGATATGTGGCGTTTGTGGGCACGAACCGCAAGAAGCGGAGTTCGCAGCCAGTTCCAGTCATTCCCCTGAAATCTGCTTTGCGGAGGTTAGCTAGAAAGATATTGCTTGATTCCCAGTGGTCTGGATGGTTGCAGGTGAAAGCTAAGTCTACATCATCTTCTGAGTAATATTCATCCTGTTGCAACACGGAGATCGATATGCATGGTTTAGTGAGATGGAAACTCTGGATGAAACAAATATATAAGGCTGCAGGCTTGTTTAATTTGGAGTTAGGATAATGTGCTGCTCACCGTCTTAGGGCAGGTATCTGATGCGTCTAGCTGTAGACTGAGATATTCGAGATTTTTGAATCTTGTGAGGAGACCTGCGACCCCATCTCCAAAGGAATGGCGCTCACATGTATGAGCAATGCTAACCAACAAAGACGTGACATTAGGGAGCTGTGGTATCTTATCTTTGATCAAGTCAACTTGCCGCTCATCTCCCTGACGATCAAATCAAGGGTCAGAAACAACAGATGCAATTAAAATCAAGGGTCAGAAACAACAGATGCAATTAAGCAACAGGAAAAGGACTATTGTCAGCAATAGATCAGATTTGAACTTTGCATCTAGCAAAGCCAACGAATTGAAAGAGTGTGAAACAGACAGTGCAAATAAATGCTGCAGTCTCACAAGATATATACGTACCGATGGAACTAAAAGAGGATGCACGAGCAGGCATCTGACTGATGAACTACAATGCTTCAGGAGGCAGATACTAGAACTATTTGATCCGTCATCATCATCGTCCTCCATATGGGTGAGCAAGTCAATCTTTAAGCACCACACGCACGGCAAAGGGTCGTGGACCAAGGCTTTGTTACAGACATAAGTGAGGTCCTCAAGCCCCGGTGCCGAGACCCTGAGTGACTCGTGATAGCACTCGTCGATCTCAAGATACAGGAGCTTCGGGGTCCTCAGTTCTAGCAACTCCATCCCCTCAACAGCCTCCATGGACAGCTCTAACAGCTCACCAGTGTCGAGCACCAGCTCCTTGGTCCCAGCGCGCAACAAGTTGACGCGCATCATGCGCAGCTTCTGCAAGCTTGGGCAGCACACCGATGACAAGAGGCGAGCAAGAAGGTGGCCACTGCCCACTGCTAACTCCAAAAATTCGAGCGTAAGGTCCTTTAGTGATGTGAACACCGCGGTGCGTGGGAGTCGGACTTTTGCGCAGCTTAACCCCAAACGCATATATTTCAGCTTTGGGGAGCTAGGAAGAAGCTCATCAAGATCCATTATGGGCGTCTTGTTGTCTAGTGGCAGCGGCGAAGGTTGAACTGGAAGCCCTTCACTTGGTGATGCATGGCGTACCGAATCCACGCCTCATGGCCGGCGTCAGGAGTTGTTCGGCTGTTGCCTGTGCGGCAGCTGCTGCTACAGTACCCGAGTGCTCAAAAAACATATATATACCGTGAACATATAATATGGTATGCTTTAATACAAAGTTTTTGTTGTAGCTTTAGATCTATATTTTTCTATAATTAATTGCAATAATTCATAGCTGCAGCTCCGATAATTATTTTGTTGGATTAAAGCATAACATATTATATGTTTACTATTTAGATATACTCATGTGGAGTCCAACAAAATTGGATTTTCTATTTTATGATTTTTCTGTGATTTACTATGAATTTTCAAAGATTCAGCCAAATAAATAAAAAAAAAGACAAAACCTTCATAACAAAAACTTTGTACTAAAGCATACCATATTATATGTTCACTATGTAGATCTACTCACGTGGAGTGCAACAAAATTGGATTTTCCATTTTATGATTTTTCGGTGATTTACTATGATTTTTCAAAGATTCAGCCGAAATAAATAAAAAGAAAAAGGCAAAAACACGGACACTGTAGCAAACCATCGTTTACTGTAGCATACCTCCGTTTACGGTAACAAACCCACCCTCAAAACCACTCGATGGGGGTAAAATGCATGGTTTGAAAAGTTGTCCGGTTTTGAAGTTGGTGGAGGAAAAATGGACTTTGGGGGGAGTTGGAGGAGAAAAAGTACTTTTTCCCCTCGTACCGCTGCACCTGCACAGCACTGCTGCAGCCTGCAGCATAGCAGCAGCACGCGCTCGTCGACGCTCGCAGATGCCGCCGGTGACAAGGATGCTCTCTCGTTCTGGACTTGTGCAACAGTGCAACTGCGCAGGTAACAAGGATGGATGTTTCTTTTTTTTCGGATGGCTTGTGGGTGCTCCTGCTAATGTGTTGCATGTTTGCAGTACAGTTGCAAGTTGCGTCGACAACCTATTTCAATTCAGACCAACTGTAAAACTGACGGTTTGCTGAAATTTTTACTCCGTGGTAAAAGAAAGTAAAGCAAACGAACTCAAGTTAATGGCCATGTTCGCTTGAACTTATCTGTCAGAATCAGCCAGCTATTCAGCAGTGTTTTTCTCTCACAACAAATCAGCATCAGCCGCTTTTACAGCCAGCCGAACAGGACGAATGAACTCTCTTACATGAGGTTCATCGTTGTGAAATGTGAAGCAAGCAAATAAACCCTTCCCCTTAAGGATGTGCTCGCGCTCGGACGTCCGATGGGATTGAATCCCATCGGACACCCTCCGTCCCGCGGCCCCGCCCCCGCCCCCGCCGCCCGAACGGAACAAAAAAAAAGGAAAACCGCACAGAAAACCGCCCTACCCTGTGTCCCGCCCCCAGCACGCGCGGTCGCGTCCGCATCCGGTGCCGGGAAGGGAAAAAAGGGCGCCGCGCCTGGTTGGGGTCTCCCGGTTGGGGGAGCAGGGCCGTTGGGGTCGGGGTGGGACGCCGCGATGGAGGTGGGCAAGGCGCCGCTAGTTGCAACATCGAAAGAAACATGTTGCAACATTGGGAAAAACATGTTGCAACATGGAAAAAGACATATTACAACATTCTTAAAAAATCGACTGTTGCAACAACATAAATCGATTGTTGCAACATCTTAAAATCGATCGTTGCATCATCGGAAAAAAAAACATGTTGCAACATAAAAGAAAAACATATTGCAACATCTTAAAAACCATTGTTTCAACATCCTAAAATGACTATTGCAACATCCAGAAAACACATGTTGCAACATAAGAAAACACATATTGAAACATCTTAAATCGACTGTTACAACATCTTAAAACGACTAGTGCAACATACAGAAAAACATTGTTGCAACAACTCAAAAACGATAGTTGCAACATTCAGAAAACACATGTTGCAACATTCAGAATAGGCTATTGCAACACCGCAAAACACAAGGGGTTGGGGGCGCCGTCGGGGATGCAGATCGAGCTGCCACCATGGATGGGATAGGGGATGGGCCGCCGTCGCCTACTGGGTGGAGGAGACCACCACACACGCTGGATCCGCATCGTGCTCTATGGATCCACCACGGGGGAGGCCACCATGGCCACCATCGAGGTTGGGGAGGGCACGCCTGGGTGGAGGAGGCACGTCGAGCTCGAGCTCCCCCCGGGTGGATTGGCGGCGCCGCTGTGGTGAGAGAAGGAGATGCCTAGGTGGGGGAGGAGGAAGGTGTTGAGGTACAGAAGCCACCGGCGGCGGTGGGGGAGGCAGCCATGGCCGTGCTCAGTTGTGGAGGGGAGCAGCCAGAGTGAGAGAGGATGAGGGAGGAGGATGTGCGTCGGCAAGTGGCCTAGGCGGGGGCGGCACCGGCGAGCTGAGCAGGGGCGTGCGCTCAGGCAGGGGACTGGGGACGCATGCCTCGGCGCGGGGCGGCGCCGCGAGCGGCTCGGGAGGCAGCGCGCGGCGAGCGTCTCGGGCGCTCCCGCTCCGTGGGGCGAAGAGGATAAGAATGCGGAAGAGAGCGAACGAGGATAAGACAAAGGGAAGGAGTGGAGGAGAGGCAGCCACGTCCGTCCGGGAGGAAACACGCGTCCGGACTCCATACGTACAGCATTTCCGTTCCCCTTAGCATCCAACAAACCGAACAATCATGCATTTTCCACACACTTGCAACGGTAGATTTGAGCGACCGAGCCAGTGCAAATCATCATTCAACAATCATAACAGGAATATTCAGCCACTGGAATCTAATCTATGATCATAACGTCTCAATGAAAAGATGGAACACAGGCACAAAACACCAAAGTAACCGAAAGTTCGAAATCATGGCAAATGGTTGCGGTAAGGATTCAATTTCAGGTACAGATTCTAAGAGTGCATGACGAATTACTGGACCAACCATTCTCAAGATTCTGTAATCACATTCTAAGAGTTCATGACGAAATACTGGACCAACCATTCCCAAGATTCTATAACTACGATAAGTCGTCCTCAAAGCACAGCTAAGATCAGGAAGATGTAAGTTTGTGAGTATTAGGGTTGGTGCTGATAGTTTGAGCTGATACCCATTGTGGGCCTATAATGGTCTTCCTCGCGTATTAGGGTTGTACGGAGTATAATGTTATATGCAAAGCTTGTGACAACCGTAAGAGAACGCTTCCAATGTATAACAATTGAAAAAAGTAGCTGAAGAACAAAAAATTGATAGCTGATTGGACCCTTCTTTTCAACTTTGGTAATTGGTATGTATGTATACACCACAAATGACCTGATTCACGTACAAGGCCGATCTTCTAATGTTGACTGGCTTCTATCTAATAACGAGCCACAACACAATTTAGAACTGGCGGCCTCTTAAATAGTTTCTCAACTCAGCATTAGTGTTTGTGAGCCCACCAAAGCCTCAGTTACATCATTTACCACAAGCCTCAACTTCAATCCACTCTCATCATTCACTATACTCTGAAGAATATGATGATGTATCACCTTCATCCTCATCTGCGTTGGCTGCTCCATCTCCACAATCGTCATCATCGTCGTCCCCAATGTCATCATCCCCACCCATCTCAACGTCGTCATCCTCATCACCAGCAGGATCTTCAGCTTCATAGTCCTCTCCATCCTCCTCACCCTCATCTCCTTCAGCATCCTCATCATTATCGTCACTCGCATCATCCATCATTTGTACAGGGCTGGACTCCGAATTGTCCCTTGGATAGACTGAAATCTGCTCATCATATTCCTCGTTCATAGGCTCACCATTTTCCTCCTCTGACTCATTGGATTGAGAGACCGAATTGTCATCATCATCCTTGACATATTCCCTTCTCTCCAAGGCCCACTCTTCTGCACCTGAGCTCTCAGGAGAATGCATAGTGCCAGTGTGATTTGCCTTACTTAACATACTAAAGCTGCCCAATAGGTTTGCCTTTGGAATTGATCTGGCACTGAGCTCAGATGGTTGCCGAGGTCTAACAGTTCGAAGTCCACGGCCACGGCCACGGTTACGCCCACCGCGTGCATTCTTTCGAGGGGCTCTCCAATAGGGCACACTATTGTCATCCCTGAACTGAATCCTGGAAGAGCTGCCAATACCCCTGGGAATCCTACCACCACGACCACGAGATCTACCTCCCCTGCTACCTCCTCTACCTCCCCGTCCACGACCTCTACGACCATTGCTGTTAGTTAGCAACGCTCCATCCTGTCGATCAAAACCTACCTGTTCTATTTCTTGTTTGTTCTTATTAATAGAAGGATATCTCGGTGGAAGCTTCTGCACAGTGAAAAAAGAAACAAAATCATGTCACTGATCCAGACATAGCAGATCAAGAGGATCAATTACCACATGTAGTCACCACTAGTCTTTTGATTGCAATAATAATAAGCCATAGGGCTCACCATGAAATCTCCAGCTTCTTGCTCCTTATTTGAACCCAACTTTGGATGAAGTGTGTATGAGATGGAAGTATCCAAGTCTAACAATCTTAAGGCGACAGCAGCAGTAGTGTCAGGAACCCATGGAAGTACAGTGGCAGATGCAGAACCTCCAACTGAATTCTGGGTAGTATCTTGTGTTTTTGAATTAAGCAACTCAGTTGTTGTTTCAAAGTTAGATGATAAGTAATCTCGCTTTATTGCACCTTCCAGAACACTAAGCATCTGCAGAAATATGACATGGCAGGATTTAGATACACAAACAAAATTTATACATAAACTTTAATGATAAATTAAAATCAGGCTTCTTAAACCATGCTAATTCTCCTCTTACACAATAGCTATCCAAGTCGGTTCATAAGCGTATACAGTGGTGTATACAGTGGTGGAAGTTCAATACATTAACAACTTATACAGTGGTGGAAGTTCAAAAGGGCCAATAAGGTGGACCATGGGCCACCTCGTCAAAAGAATTTTTTTTGAAAGTACTACAAGTACTCAATTTCACCATTCAATTGCCAAGAAAATACTAATTTGGACCCCTCTTTCCTTTGGTCTTGTTATAAAATGGTGTCTTCTCTAATCCTTTCCAGACTCCGCCAATGGAATTATACAGCAAACAAAGATAGCAAAAAAAACATGAAATACAACCTGCAAGACTTCTTCAGCAGATGATGCAGAATACAACTTCATACCCCAAGATTTTCGATACCCATCCGTCCAAAAAGGTAGGAGAGCTTCTGCCGGTACTGAAGCCTGTAACACGCAATCTAACAAGTCACACAGACAGCATTTTTCAACAAACAAAATAAATGTCACTAATGAATGACCATAAAAATGTCACTTTACCTCAATGGTAGCTAAGAGCAGCCTCAGCAATCTCAATCCTACGGGTACAGCAAAGTCCACAATTTGTGTCTTCCAATTAGGATCTGTTCTCTGTTTTTCTTCACATTGTGATGAGTGCTCCAAGAAATTGTGAATGGGTTTGAATGTCTTGTGGCAAGAAGAACAGTGCCTTTCTTCAGCTAAGTATATCTGGTAGCAATGGTCACAAGATTGAATCAACTCAGGGCACCGCTTCTTTCCATATATCATGGCGTATGTGGATTGGTGACCATAGCACTCTCTCCACATCCATTTCAGAAACACGGAAGCCCTTTCCGAGATAGATTTTTTCTCGGCTTCATTGCGCCCAATCTCTATCTTGAAAGTATCTGAATATGCCATAAGATTATCAGAAGCAACACCAGAAAGGGTACTGCATGGACTTCCAAACTCATTGTTGCAGTTTGGACTTTCATTACTTTCATTTTTCAAAGTCCGTCCAGTTGTGTGTTCTAAACTAGCACACTTTTTCCTCTCAACAGCTTCCTTAAAAGTTGGCTCGATACTTTGCAACATTGAGTGCAGATGTGACTCGCGGATGCCACGAGTATCAAGGGAAGCTACCAAAGCTTCAAATGCCTGCATTTTTAATCAGAAATCACGTTAAAGCACCAGTACAACAGGATCTCTACATCATGTAGTCAGTCAAGCTAACTTAGTAACCACTCACTATGTGTGTGTTCAATAGTCTACTTACTAACAGGTTTTGCTAGGAACTGGACGAGATATCTGCAGTTACTGCCAACAATTCAAAACCCTATGAACAGTAATCTTCAAGGACACAACCAACAAGGAATCAGATATTAAAAGACATTCAGAATCTCGTATGTATCATAACTATCTGGAACAAGCAAAACTAGGCACATATAATTTCATAACCAGCGGAAACACTGGTTTCCCAATGAAATAGTGCTAAACGCCAGTAGTATGACCCAAACGTTGTGCCTAACACGACATGGACAAACAAGCACAAAATCTTAAAAACGAAGCATTTTATAATATCAAATAAGAAGCAAACTTAAAATAAGAGAATGACAAGTTGACAACTACTCTAACCATTTCAACAAAATATAGATGGCTCTTGTCAGATGTCAGCTATCAAATACCATAACCCCTGATTGATCCAACTTCCATGTTATACCTTTGACCTTCTAGAAGAAAACAAACACCATAAATCTATAATCCCCACCATTCAAAGTTGATCTAGTGACTGCAGTCCCCACCATTCAAACTAGATCTAAATACCTCCCAGAGGTTACATAAAATACAAACCAATTAACACATTGAAAGATCAAGAATCATCAGTTGAACTAATCTATTTGAGACCTCTTATTGAGAATATTAGCTGATGAAATTGCGACTAAGATTGTTTTGAGGAAACAACTACCTCAGATGAATCAATGACCCTCCAGTATCCATCTCTAGATTCAAAAAAGATTCTTCCTGAACCAGGGTCATAGGATGATGAAGATGCAGAAAATTGCCAATACCGGTTCCGTCTCCGATCTTGTCCAAGGGGTAGTGATCTGTACACATAAAGCTGTTCTGCCTTGTGACCTATGAAGGATTTCAACTGAGATCTAGTTTTCTCAGATGAAGCATATTGCTGAACAGACAAGCTTTCGGGGTTAGTACTCAATTCTCGGCTTACACCATTCCGCTGATGAAATACATCACCAGTAATAAGCTGGTTCTGCTTGTCAACAAGCAAATCATTGTTCGTCAAACTGGCATTTCCGTTAATGTTTTTAATAGGGTTATGCACTGGCGTAAGGGTACTTTCAGTGGCATTTTCTTGATCTGTATCAACCTTCATACCCACACAAGAATCATACTGTGTCTTACTAGTAAAGTCATCCCTTGTACGCCTCTTATCAAGTTGTGCCTCAGCCCACATTTGTTTTTTTAAAGCACTTGCTGCTTCAAGGCGTTCCTGTAAAGTCTCTTGTTCAGATGATGTTCAATGGGAAAATAGCAAGATAACAAAATCACAATAGAAACATTACCTCCAGAATTGCACGGATAGAATTTCCTTCAGTGGCAACACCAATAAGCGCAACCAAAGCATTGAGGCGTTCGTCCACACTAAGATCACAGTAGTCACCCTCAGCTAGCCCCTGTACCCAGGACTCCCCTTGGTTACTTTCGTCTATCTCAGTGTCTTTAGCATCACCTCCAACTTCTGGATCAGTTGAACTATTAGCTTTACTGTCTAAAGTATGCAATGGTACACTTGCACTAGATTCAATCTGAATGCTTGGTGAAACTGATGTGCTCATCACACTGTTTGATTCTTTCTTTATGTCACCAACTACTGTACTTTGTGCACCATACTGAGCTCCAACTAGGGGAGACTTGGCATCCTTGTCCTCAATATTCACGTCATCACCATCAGCGTCGTCATCAGCATCATCCAATTCAGAATCCTCATCCCTTTCAGCCTCATCCACGTCCTTCTCCACTTCTTCACACTCCGAAAGCGCATTCTGAAACACCCTGATTTTTTCACGTGCCGCCGACAACACAGCCTCAGAGTCATCTGGGTCCTTTCTGTAAGGAGTTTTAACACAATATGTCGAAGGTGCCGTTCTTTCAAAAAGCTTAGTGTCTCTCGACAATGCCGCAGATATAGATGCCTCTGGTGTCTTACTTGTTGTAAGGTCTCTCAGTCCAGATTTCTGAAGAGAAAAAAGAACAAACCAAAATAGGTTCCATTAGAAATAACAGGTCAGTACAATCTAGAATTTTGTTTGATGTGAATATACCTGGATCTTTTCTGCGACTTCCAATATTGTGAGACCTTTGCTCCCTTCAAGTGACAGTACATGGAAAGCAGCAAACTTTACTGTTCCAGGTGTCAGACGGTGTCGAGACCTGCGACGATTAGTATACCCTCTTTCTTTCATTAAAGCAGCAGCCTTTACAGCCGCTGAACCATTTCGCAGAATGGAAATGACATCTACACCATTACGGCCCTTCAAAAAAACACACGAATTGATTAGATATTTTGGGAAATTTCCATCTTGTTTATACAAACAGCAAAAGGAAACAGTTTAAAAAATAAGTCTGCTGCAAATATGCAAGATGCAGCTATACTTTTTTGAATTGTCATGAATGGAACACATACACCTCTACTTAAAATTGAATCCATCAAGTAAATTAACCCAAAACCTTTCTTACCATAGCCTTGCTACTACTGGTGATCCACTTAACACCTATTCATTCCCTGGAAGTGCTAACAAACCCATTTAAGACCTAAATCCTTAAGGCCGCAGATACCAGTCTCTAGTCAGCTTTAAGACTCCAAACAGTAATGTGTATAGTATATATGAGTTTCTCATAAAATGGTAGTTTTCTAGCAGATGCCAGCGGCATTGTCCCATTACACCTTCCCTCTGCCTGGGATCACATTTTGGCCATGCAAAATCGAATGGACAATCTAGTCCGTCAACTATCACCCATGGACCAAATGAAGACTTGTCTGCTTATCAGTCCAGGAAGATATGCTAATTAAGCCTTGAAGCACTAATTTCACATGTTTTCAACAAAAGAAATTAATACATAAAGCAATGACATTAAAATAAGCCAGAATTATATAACCGTTTATAATATTTCAGTGAGTTCACTATATTTCGCCTATCCACAATTTTACGATGCCCCTCAACATGGTGATTCCAGATGCCTAAATACAAGCAGTGTGAATGTCTAACACCACCCCCCCCCCCCCCCCAACCCCACCCCACCCCACAGACACCCATTCTCAAATAGCTATCGTTTAAGAATGCGTACACTAACTTTTGTGCCTACTATAGACAAGAGAAACATACTCTCAGATCATTATATGTTTGACATATCCCGCTATTATGGGATGTAGAAAAAGTGACTGTCAAAGGTGTGTCTTGAAGACAATGGCATTGCCTAAAACGACAAGTAAACAAGAATGGAGTATTGGCTAAGCAATACAATATGTTTCCTCGAAATTACTCAATGAAATATAAATTACTCCACATGATTATAATATAACTGTCAAAGTATCATCAAGGTTCACAACGGAAACAATACCTCGTTATCATCGCGGTGATGGATAATTTCAGCATTGCTTTTCTTTAACTGAGGCCCGAAACCAGCACATAAACCAAATTGGCGCAATATTTCAGGCCATGTAAGAAAGTTCAAGTGGCGCTGCCAGTTAAGTATGTTGATGCCCCAAGCATACGCCTAAACAAGAAATGTTTTTTCATTAAAAAATCATCACTATCCTTCAAAAAAGAACGTTTTAGAGAACCAGCAATTCTGAACACATACCCCTTCAACAATTTGTGGGTGGCCACCTCCACGATTAGCAGAACTGCTCTGATTTACGCCTAAAGCAACTGAAGGAGTCCGGGCAACATCCTCAATATCTTTAATGATAGATTTCAGCAGAGCAACATGCAATTCACCTAAGAGCCTTGAATCCTATCAGATGAATAAGAAGAATTGGTTATGGCACACATCTAAATCCATGAAATGGTATAAGAAAAGGTTCAAAGACATGATGAAACAGTCATGATCCAACAATCAAATTTTAGTTTAGTCTGGAAAAGGGCAGACCCAGTGCCAGAGGCTCCCACACGAGTGGGGTCTGGGGAAGGGAATAACCGAAGCAAAGTCTTACCCCCGCAGAAATTCTGACAGTGCATGACATCATAATATGCTGATATCTTTACTCAATGAAACAAGTAGATGGTACAAATGAAAAAGCCTAGGACCAGCATCATGTCATCATATTAAGACTACCTTTCAACATGATATGCTATATCAAGAACTTACATAATCATGAAGAGCCTGCACGAACTCATCCAATGTGAATGATGGAAGCCCAAGAACATCACCAAAGGTAACAAAAAACTTCCAAACCTGGATTTCATCAACAACATGTTCTATTAGAAACATTAATGAATAAATTCTAAGACGTGATACGCTCTTTAGATATGCAATTCCATGATGCAGTAGCAGGATAGCCAAAAGGTAGCAACACAAGGAGAACACATGATCCAATAGAATCATAAATCACAGCAACAGAAAAATGGACTTTCAAAAAGGACAAAACAGAGACATCAATAGGCCTATTGAACTTCTGTATTCTAGTTTCTGTCCACTGAATAATCTTATCTTAGGAAGGGAAGTACGTTCTTACAGAAAGAGCTATGTCGAAAATTATAAAGCTTCTCATAACCACTCATTGTTTCAAAAGGGGAAAATGTATCAGGAGGTACCATCAAAAGGTTTCCAATAATATCCTCGGAAGCTGCCCATGGTTTTATTGAAAAAGGCACCTTCAGTCTCACAGTTTCAGGAGGAAACTTTCCCAGCATTCCTGCAAAAGGAGAAATCAAAATTTCTTACATCACATCAAGCAGTGTATGTGGTCCAGAAGCACAGATCCATGAATGTGGAAGTGTACCTCTAAATGAATCAAGCTGCTGTAATGTGTCACTATCAAGAGAAACCATCAAGGGCAGCCCTTTACTACGAGAGGCCAGTTCTAATAGTTCTAAGCGCTCATCTTCCATCAGTTCCATACTCTCTCGCGCAATTCTACGCGCTGTAGCCCTCTCATTAGCAGCCTTCTGCTTCGCAGCTTCTTTCTCTTGTCGAAGCTCCTCTTTTTGTCTTAGTTTTTCAGCCTGTGCATGCAACAAATTGTGAACTAAACAGTGCCAGCGTACTAGACTTAAAAGTCTGCAGTTTACTCAATTTGCGTTACAAATAAAGGCTGCTTACTAGCGAACTTACTCTTATAGATTGTTTCTGCATAAACTTCTCCATACGCTTGTGTTCACGTCTTTGTTCCCTTTGCAATTTCTCTTCTTCCCTCTGTCTTTCACGCATCAACCTCTCCTCTTCCTTACGTCTCTCACGATCAAGTCTCTCTGTTTCCCTCCGCATTTGTTCTTCTCTCTGCAGAAAAAAAAAATTAATAATGCATCATGAAAGGTATGCATGAACTTTCTTAGTGCAACTAAGGAAGACCTTTCTGTTCAGCAGATCTTGCTTCTCAAGCTCCTTTCTTATTCTCTTTTCATGAGCTTCAACCTCCCTAGCAATCTTAGCTTCCTCATTATGCTGAAGTAACGTTAGACAAAGATAACATTATATCAAAACGTAATAATACAAAAGAAGAAAAAGAATATATCCACAAATGCAGCGAGAACATACCTTGCGCTTTCTGTCCACACGATATGTATCATCATCATGATATCCCATTCTTTCAGAGGATGCGAGGGAGCTTTCGAATCCGGGAACTTGAGGGATGCCAAATTGGCCGTGGATTGGAGCTGGGCTAACATTAATATTTGACAAAGCCCCCTCATGATCTGTCAATGCCGATGCAATGGGTGATCTGCCACGTTGAGCCAAATGGCTAGAACCAGATGATTGACTGTGAAACGTATAGCCAGGTGCCTGCTCAAGTCCATGTAGAAAGCGTGAACCTGTAGACAGAGGAGCTACCCTCAAGTTTGACGCCTCTGCTGGAGCATCATAGAAGCGCGACTGGCTTGCCCTCTCATATGTATTACTTGGCTGCTCAGGAAGAAACCGGTACTCATGTACTGCCTGTGAGCCAAGATGAGAAGACCCAACCAAGGACTTTCGTTTCCCTGTATTTGGAAGTAAAGGGTCTGTGGTAGGCAAGAATGCCGAAGCCTACAAAGGGGAAACAGATTTTAAAGTTTAAACTGATCCATGATTGGATTATTTAAGAAAACAATAACCACATCCAGAACAAAAAGCAGCGGACAAGAAGAGATAGATTAGAACTCAAAAACTCCAAACAATGCAAATCCATGAGGTGTGATAAAGTATAATATAATCATGAAACCATTGTACAGTAACAAATCTAACGAAAAGACTATGCTCTATAAAGCGAAAAGACTATGCTCTATAAAGAGAGCATGCACATATGGTGTCCATTCCCTTCGATGCAACAATATGCAGGAAATGAATAAAACATGCAACACAGCAGCGCATGACTCGAATACCATTACAGCTCATATCTTATTAGAACAAAAACACAATTGCACAGCCTTGGCTTACGGAAAATACCAAGAGTATCATTAACTGCAAACTGCAGCCACTATTCCACTGAAAAGAATCCCTATGAGAAGGCAGATTGATGGAAACAACACATAGAAAAATGGATAGAGTCTCTATTCATGTCATCTATTCGAAGACAAGGAGTGGATGAATGAAGTGGTAAAAAAACAAGCATTTGTCTGCAAGCAAACTAATGCATACCTTCATGGGTTTAGGATCATGCCCAGAAAACATCTTGGTCTCATATGATCGGAAGGGCTGCTTTGGTGGCTCAGGAACTGCTCCAAAACATTCAAAATAAATAGCAGAAAGTAAATCAGCATAATGTAAATATGGCAAGAATACATTGGCAACAATTCAGATTTCAGACTCTACAAAACAATCCGCGTCGAAACTTTCCAACGCTATAAAAAGACATAGTAAAATGGAAATGTGAGTCTATATCCACTACATTTAAGAATAAAAATATTTGAATGACAGTTGGGTGAGCTTGAAAGGTCTACACAATAGGCTTCTAAATTGGTCTTATGTATGTATTGTAAATTTATTTGAAAAATATATATATTAAGGCATCAAATACAACACATCATGAGCACAAGGTTCTTACCGATAGGTGCGCCAAATGCACCAGGAGGAAGTGGATCAAATTCAATACCAAGCACTGGCCCATCGTCCCTCAAAGGTTCCCCTATAAGTGCTTCCACAGAATCGATCACCCGGTGCTCCGCTTGCGTAAGGTGCACTGGTGCCATGTGAGGCAGCATAACTTGTGGTGGTTCATAGTATCTCCTCCCAATCTCCGGCACAGATAGCCTAGGCACAGCCGATGACCGGCCAGGCCCTCTCCTGGAATAGGGCGGCAGCTGCTCACCATAGGTTCCAACAGTCCCTAATATCATCTCACTGGGCGGCAATGAAGGCGGAAGCACAGGTGGCGGCGGCGGCGGCGACGCTATGAATGGGACGCTAACCTCCTCGTCCCTCAGTTGCCTCTTGGCCGGCGGTTTCCGATCCTTGAGCCTGCGGTGGCAGAACCACATCTGCAGCTGCCTGTCTGTGAGGTTCAACTGCACCGACAGCTCCGCCCGCTTCGTCTCGTTTGGATACGAATCCTCTGCGCAAACAAAATCCCCATGAAAACCACACGCACAATTCAATCAAAAGCTCGCAAAAACAAACCCCCAGAACATTCAGAATCATCAGTAGTCGACGAACCTGCATACGTCCTCTCGAGAACCTCCAGCTGATAGGGCGTTTTCATGACGCGCTTCACCGGCGGCTTTCCCCCGGATCCAGACGCGCCAGGTGCGCTACTCGCACCGCCAACGGCCGCGGGGGCCGACGAAGGGCCGGGACTTCCCATCCCCACCGCTGCCGGCGGACCGGAGCCCCCGTCGTCGGAGGACTCCATCTCCGACGACCGTAACCCTAGATTCGCCTCCACGAGACAACAAAACACAGCACGCGAAGACCAGACCACACAGAAGAAGAAGAACAACAACAAACCTAATCACACGCTACAGCGATTTCCACAATAAATACACAGGCACCGAGCCCGAAGCGAGTCCGCGGCTCGATCCGCGCCACGAATTCCACCAACGAGTGGAAGCAGGTAACGTCGCAGCGCAAACGCGAAGTAGAACAGGATCGGTGGACGCGCCCCAACCCGGACGCGAAGAGTAATAGGGGCGCGGGCGCGCGCGGCCGCGATGAGGAAGAGGAGCAACAGGGGAGGCCACAGATGCAACTCCTCCTCCTCCTCCCGAATTGGTCAGGGGTTTGGATCGCTTCCATGCTAATAAAAACCTTTTGGATTTGATGCCTCCGACTTTTATTATTGCCTTGCTGCTGCTGCTGGCGTTTGATGCTCTTGCGTTCCGCTGCGCTGCCTGGTGGTAGTAGTAGTAGTATCCTTTTTTCCCTCGATGCGGAGGAGTCAGGCTCAGCAGCCAAGGAAAGAAAGGGCAGCAGTGATGTGGATCTGTTCTTGGAGTGGTGTGGATTTCGTGCGTGCGCGTTGTGAATCTCGCGGCGGGCTGGGACGTGCGCGCGTTCATAGGTTGGGGCTGGTTGCGGCTGCGCTCCTCGTTCTCGTTCGTGCGATGAGATCGTAGAACTGTTGGCGGATCTTCTGCGGCGTGGGGCGCGGAATGGTTGTGGCCTACGGGGCGGCGGGGCCCGGTGGGTGGCCGCGCTTCGCGTACCAAAGGGTGCCCGACCGGTGGACGAGTCTGCACTCGGTGGCCTGCGGGTCTGGCCAGCAGTCGTGGTCCGTGGGACCCGGGGGCTGGTCGAAGTGGAACTTTCACGATCGTGACTGTAGGAATGGTGTGGTACGACTGTGTCGGATTGGGCCCTGTTTAGTTACCAAAAATTTTGCAAAATTTTTCAACATTCCCGTCACATCGAATCTTTGAACGCATGTATGAAGCATTAAATATAGACAAAAAATAAAACTAATTACACAGTTTAGATGAAATGGACGAGACGAATCTTTTAAGCCTAATTAGACCATAATTAGACACTAATTGTCAAATAACAACAAAATTTGCTACAGTTCCATTTTGCAAAAAATTTGCAACTAAACCAGACCTTGGTTGGGACGAGGAAAGGAAGGTACTCCGTGCACTCCTTTTGCCTAATTTTTTTTGTGCTCAGTCAATATATATTATGATGTTCGTTTCGCTGAAATTTAGCTTATGCTGATGTGTTGTGAGAAAAAAAAACAATATTTCTTTGCTGAAAAGTCTGTCGACCCTAAGCCAAGAAGTGGTTAGAGTTTTCGAGGCTGTGGGTTTTTATGTTCTATGGTTGTAAAGGGGGCTTTAGAGAGATCAACGGTGATAGCTGTCGCAGGCGGTGGAAGAGCCTAGTTGGGAGGTGCTGCGTGCCGATAGCGGTGTAGTTGATCGGTAAAGAAGAAAAAGATAATTGGATTAGTGATGATGGCAGCAGAGACGACGTGGGTGAGTAGTGGAGTCGGATGGGGAGCGGTGGCAAGGGGCATGAGGTTGAAGAAGGTTTGGTTGTGTGTTAGTTGCATCCATTATATTGTGGTTTGAGAGTGAGGTCAAATGTCTAGATGTGCAAAGAATAAGAGGAAATAAGGGATGTAAGGTGGAAATACTGGGATATCCATTGTTGTGCTTGATTATATCAGGTCCGTAAGGAAAGAGGGGTATCATGAATGCTCGAACATGGTTACCTCCTTTACGGAGAGAGAGGGAGATGGGAAAAATAAGGGATCTCCTCGTAATTTCAATGACACAAAACGAAAAATATAGGAGGAAGATAAGGTGGTCTGAGGGGAATCCTTTTCTTTTTTCTTGGACTGAGCTAAGACCATGGGAAAATGATGTGTCAATGTAGCACTCTATTTAAGCAGGGAGGAGGATAGCTAGGGAGGTGGAGAGAAAAAAATATGAGGATAACCCGCATGCAAACAAGAGAAAAGTGACCATGAATTAGAATCGGGGTTGCCAAATAGCTAGGTTGTTTCTAAAATGTCCACATGAATGAAACAAGGCCTAATGCTTAGTGTTCAGGATAAAAAGTATATGGTGTAAGCGCGTCTGCAATAAGCATTCATAGGCATCTCCTATACAACAAATGCGATGATAGAATAGGTACCTATACAATGTGAACTTGATTCCATAGATGAGCAGTTCCCTTGTACGGAGCTCGGCTCTAAACAAAAAACAAATCATGCTTTATCTCTTAAACTTTCTTTTCTTTCTTGTTGTTGGCACTCTCCTCACAGTGAAGAAGTCATCATCGTTGTCCTTGCTCGGAACCCCCAACTCCCTCTGGCTCATCGTCAGTCATCACTCCTATCCTTGTGAGTAAGCCCCCGCCGAACCCCTAGATCTAGGCGAAGGAGCCTGTAGCCCAAGAGCTGAAGGAGCCCGTGATGGCAGTGGCATAGGTGGACAATCTCCTCTTACTCGCGCGCTCCAAGGGGCCAGGTCTCCAAGCGCGGGGGCGGGGGTGGGGGCCTCCATGGTCACACCAAAACTGACGAGGAGGGAGGAGGTGGTGGAGCCTTGGAGGGGGATTTGAGCAGTGAGGAGGGAGGAGGCAGAAGGTATGAGCAATGGGAAAAAGGTGGGATGAGAGAGGGACCAAGCGAGGAGATGGCTGTGGGAGAAAGAAGGTGAGCGAGGGACGATGTTTTTTATGCTTGTGGGTCCTACCTATGGATTGAGGGTATATGGATCTATGGGCCTATTTGGATTCCAGTGGATTGTAGAAGCTAGCTTCTAGAATCTCTTAGGAGCTCTAAATAGTCACGACTTTCATCACTCAACTTATATAATCTAGAGAGCTACATATTCTACAATCTAGGAAGCTGATCTAACCTAGCTTCTTGCAACTTTTGGACGTTAAAAGACAATTCTACCCCTTCCTATTATGGCCGCACCAACATAAAAACAAAGAATAATGGTATTTTGATAATCTAACCCTGTACAATAGCTTACCTTAGCTTTTACCAGCTATGAATCAAACAACCTTTTCCATCCAACTTTTATAATCCAACTTATAGCAATCTAGCTTTTAAAAGTTAGCTTCTACAATTTAGGTGGTACCCAAACAAGGCCCATGCGTTGTGACCGATTTTGATCGGTCTAACGGATGAAGTTACATCATTGTGTATAAATGGAGGCGGTTCCAAAGTAATATACGTATTGTATGATAAGGATACTTGAGTGGACTACGGTGGTAGATTTCCTATTAGTGGAATCAGATATGAGGAAGGAGGGCAACTAGGAATGTACTTATAATAAGTAGCTGAAAACTGATGCCCCATGGTTTATAGACCTACTACTAAAGTGACATAAAGAAGTATTTGCCTACAATATATAGAACTATGGATTTGGATGGCCTGGTCTCAGATTCAATGCACAGAGAGAGCTGATGCACACACACATCTAATCCATCTATGGTTTATGTTGTTCGGATTAGAGCCCTGCCTGCATTCATGCTTTAAATTTTGTGAAGAGAAAAATTCATACCCGGTCCCTGAATTTGGCAAAAGGTGTCGCTTAGGTCCCTCTACTTTCAAAATGTTATTTCTGGGTCCCTGAACTTGGCAAGAGGTGTCACGTATATCCCTCTATTTTCAAAATGTCATTTCTAGTTCCTTGAACTTGGCTTCGGGTGTCATCCAGGTCCCAACAGGTCCAAACCCGCTATGGATGCTGACGTGGCTCGGTCCTATATGTGGGGCCCACATGTCAGTTGGTTATATTTCTATTTATTTTTATTTCTATTTTGGGTACTGTAGCTATGATCACTTAAATATTCTAAAAATTGTATCTTTTTCATACGATCTCAGATGAAGATGATTTTTTATATAAAAATTGTAGCTCTTGATGAGATCTACGACTTTCTAGTTTGAGTTTTTTTAAGAGTAAAGTGCACTAGCGGTCCCTAAACTTACGCGGTTGTGTCATCCCGGTCCCTAAACTCGCAAATCGACCATTTAGGTCATCAAACTTGTTCATCTGTGTCATCTCGGTCCCTAAACTTATTCGGCTGTATCATTCCGATCTCTAAACTTGCAAATCGACCATTTAGGTCCTCAAACTTGTTCAGTTGTGTCATCCCGGTCCCTAAACTTGGTTTTAGATCTCATCTGGATCCAAACTAAGCGATTTTAAAACTTGATATCAAACAATAATTCATAACTTTTTCATATGAACTCAAATGAGGACAAACTTTATATCAAAATTGTAGCCCTCGACGCGATCTACAACTTTGTAGTTGAAAAAGTTTTTGAATTAAAACTGTTTAGAGTCCCAAAATATTGTTGTGTGTTTATAGATTTTGAAATTTTAAATTTCAAATTATCAAACAATCATGGATATTAATATGGTCTATATGAAAGTTATAGTTCTCAATATTATCTACAACTTTGTAGTTGAAAAGTTTTTTATTTGAAGTCGTTTATTATCCCAAAATTTAATTTTAAATTTTAAAAAAAATAAAAATTGAAAAATTTAAAAATTTAAAATTAAATTTTGAGATAATAAACGACTTCAGATAAAAAACTTTTCAACTACAAAGTTGTAGATAATATTGAGAACTATAACTTTCATATAGACCATTTTAATATCCAAGATTATTTGATAATTTTGAATTTTAAATTTCAAAATCTGTAAACTTACAATTAAATTTTGAAATAATAAATGACTTCAAATAAAAAACTTTTCAACTACAAAGTTGTAGATAATATCGAGAACTATAACTTTCATATAGACCATATCAATATCCAAGATTGTTTGATAATTTGAAATTTGAAATTTCAAAATCTATAAACATACAATAATATTTTGGGACTCTAAACAGTTTTAATTAAAAAACTTTTCAACTACAAAGTTGTAGATCGCATCGAGGGCTACAATTTTGATATAAAGTTTGTCCTCATTTGAGTTCATATAAAAAAGTTATGAATTATTATTTGATATCAAGTTTTAAAATCGCTCAGTTTGGATCCAGATGAGATCCAAAACCAAGTTTAGGGACCGGGATGATACAACTGAACAAGTTTGAGGACCTAAACGGTCGATTTGCAAGTTTAGGGACCGGGATGACACAGCCGAATAAGTTTAGGGATCGAGATGACACAGATGAACAAGTTTGAGGACCTAAATGGTCGATTTGTGAGTTTAGGGACCGGGATGACACAACCGCGTAAGTTTAGGGACCGCTGATGCACTTTACTCTTTTTTTAATTTGAGGTAGTTAAGATACTCAAAAAAATTAAATAAATTTTCAGCAGTATATTAATCATGTACAAGCGCTTGTCGCCTAAGAAAAATCATATCTTTCTTATATATTGTTTAATGAAGATACTTTATATATGAAAGTTGTAGGTCTTAATGGGATCTGCAACTTTATGGTTTTGAGTTTTTTTTAATTTGAGGTCGTTATAATGCTCAAAAAAATTAAACAAATTTTCAGCAGTATATTAATCGCGTACAAATGCTTGTCGCCTTGGAAAAATCATATATTTCTTATATGCTGTCAAATGGAGATATTTTCTATATAAAAGCTATAGCTCTTAATGGGATCTATAACTCTCTAGTTTTGAGTTTTTTAATTTGAGGTCGCCGAGATGCTCAAAAAAATTAAACAAATTTTCAGCAGTATATTAATTCCTGAAAGTTTGTTTTCAGCAGTATATTAATTTTTTTGAGCATCTTAGCGACCTTAAATTAAAAAACTCAAAACTAGAAAGTCGTAGATCCCATTAAGAGCTACAACTTTCATATAGAAAGTATCTCCATTTGACAACATATAACAAATATATGATTTTTCCAAGGCGACAAGCGCTTGTACGCGATTAATATATTGCTGAAAAATTGTTTAATTTTTTTGAGCATCTTAACGACCTCAAATTAAAAAATTCAAAACTAGAATGTCGTAGATCTCGTCTAGAGCTACAATTTTTATATAAAAATCATCTTCATCCAAAATTGTATGAAAAAGATACAATTTTTGGAATATTTAAGGGATTGTAGCTACAATATCCTGAAATAAAAATAAAAATAAGTAGAAATATAACTAACTGACATGTGGGACCCACATGTAGGACCGTGCCACGTCAGCATTCATAGCGGGTTTGGACCCGTTGGGACCTGGATGACACCTGAAGCCAAGTTCAGGGACTCAGATGACACTCGAAGCCTAATTCAGGGACCCAGAAAGAACATTTTAAAAGTAGAGGGATCTGGGTGACACCTCTGGCCAAGTCAAGCGACCGGCCATGAATTTTTCTCTTTTGTGAATGTGTGCACACTTGACGCTTGTATTTGCCACAGCTTTGGTCCAAAGTTCCTTCACTTCATTCTTCTCTAAATCTCATCCTCCTCATGTTTCGTAAAAGGACAGTGTCGTCATCACTTCTCGCCAGCATGCTTGATGCCATGGCATGATCGTGCCAATTCAAGGCTCGACACTAGGGCCCTTCATCCCATCATTTGCTTAAAAAAAGAGGCTTTACACAGGTGCCGGCATTGCGTGCCATTTGAAGTCTTGTACACTAAGGCCCGTTCACTTCGCAAAATATTTCCTCTTCCATATATCACATCGAATTTTTGGACGCATGTATAGAGTATTAAATATAGGTAAAAAAATAAGTAATTGCATAGTTTGTCTGTAAATGTCGAGACGAATCTTTTGAGCCTAGTTAGTCTATGGTTGGATAAATTTTACCAAATAACAACGAAAGTGCTACAGAAATTTTTACCCCAAAAATTTCGGATCTGAACCCAGCCTAACTTGGCGTCTGCCAGATGGGCTTTCCATTTTTGCTGCCCGTCAAGCGCGTTGTTGGACGGGGTGTTTTGCATGCTTCGTTTCTTTTCTGTGCGTTCCGAACAAGGTCGCCGTGGCGCTGAAATAGCAATGTGCGTGTCATATCTAACACTTATCCTATCCTGCGGTGTCACTCATCTAACTTTATTTTACTTGCAAGTATCAGCTTGTTTCTTGCTATTTTGGTGTGGTTTACAAATGTAGTATTTCGCTTGCCCTGTAACTTACACGCATGCTAGCTATCGACCAAGAATTCAAAACATTAGGACTAAGGAGCATACATTTCAAGCTCATCAAGTTGTAGCATGAAGTATACGAAACAATCATCATGCAAATGTCTGGTGTTTCTTGATCTAGCTATACTCGTCTCTCCTTCAACGGAGTTCACAATCTTTTTTTTTGTGCCATTTATTTACAACCGAAAATAGAAATGGAAATGGATATACACACAAAGTTACAAAGAGGTAGCCATCGATCATTCTACTATAATAAATAAGTTATCAGTGCTGTGATAGCGGAAACCCGATGCCGTGGCGGGTGGTGGGGAAGGTGACGAACAGCATGCTCCCGACGACGCCGATGGCGATGGGCAGCACGGTGAGCACCTGCCTGGCATCCTCCGACGGCACGGGGTAGAAGCAGGTGACGACGTTCTGGTCGAGCAACGCGACGGCGGCGAAGATCATGACGGACACCACGGCGTGCACCAGGTCGAGGAACCGGATCCGGTACGCCACCGCGGCCCGCGGGTCGTCCAGCGGCGCGCCGCCGTCGATGACCCAGAGCCCCCCGGTGGTGGCGAAGCCGTAGCGGACGGCCCCCGTGGCGGCGTCCCGGAAGCTGTCGGTGAAGCTGAGCACGAAGCAGGAGAGCGCGCAGAGCGCCAGGAGCGCGGCGGCCATGGCGCGGTTGGCGCGCACGCAGTGGCCCTGCGCCGTCACCACCGGGGACAGCAGCTGGAACGCCAGCACAGTGCCCGTCGGCAGCAGCTTCGCCAGGTGCGCCGTGCTCTGGTACGTCTGGCTGATGGCACGCTGGACCGGGCTCATCCCGCCGCCGTCGTCGTCCGCGGCCAAGGACCGCCGCTTCACCAGCAGAGGCCGCCGCTGCTCCTGCTTTTGCTCACCGCGGCTACCATCCTCGCCGTGCTCCCGTTGTGACTCCACGTCGTCGGGCCGCTGTGTCGTCGTCCCCCCCGCCGCCGCCGCCATCGACCCCTCCGCACCAGATCGATCGTCTTCGCCTACTCGTTGACCGGCGGTAATGGCGCGCGCGTGCATGTAAATGTAACCGATGGCGCGATCAATGGAACGTGCGGGGGATTTAAAGGCGCCCGCGGGAACTGGAACGCGTGCATGACGAGTTCGCCTTCGCGGACGTGGCCGACGTGTCGGGGCCATTTCTGATCGGCACTTGACTTGCAAGTTACAGGAACCCGGGCGGCGCATAAACAAATCGGGGGAGCTTGCGGTTGCTTGCGCGAGAAACGGCCGAACGGGCTGGTGTTTTTGCGGCGCAATTCGGCCATGGCTTGCTTTTGCTTCCGGCTGCACTCCAGCCCGTTCGCCCATCGTCAAGCTTGCGCCTTGAGTGACGGAAGGGGGCCGCGTCGTGGCTGGTGGTGATGTCACCTCGTACGTCCGTTCAGCCGCCATCTGACATGCCAGTGTGTTTCTTTTGCGGTGAGGTAGACGCCTCCATGCGTTTTGGGTTGGCACGGTGACTCACTCTAGTCCTGTCAGCAGGTCCTTATCCGAGGGCCCGTGGGAAAGAAAGGCAATTATAAAAGAAAGGTAAACAGTGTATCTTGGAAAAAATAAAATCTTGGAACACTCTTGACTAAGATTTTTTTTCCCAATCAACATAGACACTTATAAAGAAAACTAAGCTGCCAGATTTCGAAACTAACAAAGTCACCATAAATACCTCGATATCCATGAACACATTGCATACCACTGAAAAATATTGCTACTAAATCTTAGAGTAAATAAATCTATGAAATTGTGAATATCTTCTACGTTAAATCAGGAACTTGAATTTAGATGTACAGTTCCACCACAAGTATTTAGGTCGTTTATAGTTGAGGGGTGTGCGGAGGTGCACACACGAAGACGGCAAGACCATGCAGATGCTTTCGTTGCTTTCTGGTAACGGACCTGCCGCTGTTCTCTATGACGATCGACATGTGTCTTCTGGTAGCGGTCGGGTTGCCGTACGTCATCAGATCAGACGCTGGCTAGATGACCGATGATGCACCGCAGCACCGGATGATCCAATGACAACGTGCTTTAATTTTTTACTATATAAACAGACTGACGTGGGATAAGATTTCTGTCACGTTTGGCAGATCGAACGCGAGTGGATGGGACTAGTGTCCGAGACTCAGAGTTCAACGCATCAGCAGAAAGTCGGTTTATCCGTCACTCCACAACCACAAGACGTTGCTTGCAGTTGCAAGCAAAGCCTACCACCACCAAGGCCTCAATGCTCTCCAAGTCTCCATGAAGCAACAGGCCCAACAGTCGTGGGCCTGATCCAGTTCTTCTTTAAAAAAAAACAAAAGGAGAAAAATTGTCAACCTTATTTTTTTGGATTAATACTAGACTAGATCCTCAAAAAAAAACTTGGATCAATACTACTATAGTATAGTACAGTACTATGGACGGAAATCAAATCTAGCCCAATGCAATGATGTTTTTTTTTTTGAATGGATGTGTTCTCCTTGCACGTGTTCTCCGACATTCCGAAATAGACAGACAGACATCGCATGCCATATATGCTGATGTGCGATCAAAAAGGATCGTGATCAGTGATGGAATAAAAGACTTTAGGCTACGGCAAGCAAGATGCTTTTGCCAAGACAAGCCTCCTGCGCTGCAGGCTGCAGCTAGCACTCTTTACCAGCTGACAGTGGCAGCCCAATGACTTTTTATTTCTGCATTAGCGTGATCGAACCACCAGATCAGGCCCGACCAACAGAACATTGTAAAGCTAGCTGCAAGAGAGACGACAGCAAAATCCTATCATCATGTGGGTCCTTCTCCTGATGAGCATGCATGGATGAATCCATCGTAGCGTGATCAATGAGACTGTGAGAGTTTAGGTCCCGTTTGGTTTGAGTGTTAAAGTTTAACAAATACTGTAGCAATTTCGTCTTATTTGATAAAAAAATTCTAATCTTGGACTAATTAGGCTTAATAGATTCGTCTCGTAAATTACTCCTAATTTTGTGCCGACATGCATGTAATTAGTCTACATTTAATACTCCATGCATTTAATAGAACATTAATGTGATGGGAGTTAAACTTTAACTCCTTCAAACCAAACGGGGCCTAAGCTTTAGCTCTTGGCTAGCTAGCCCTAGACTAGAGGCTAGTAGAGCCCTAGCTAGTCGGTCAGCAATCAGCATAGCATCACCATTTCTTATGGAGAAAATTTGTTGAATGCCATTGAAATCTATACTCATTTGGTATATGCCATTGAAAATTACAATTTTTCTTCATTGCCATTGGTTTATAATTTTTTTCACCTGTATGCCATTGCCGTTACTTTTAAATAATCTCCATGCACACACCGTAGCTGGTTCGTCTCCCATGGCCCGTGCGTGCCGCAAACCTTTCCTGCGCGCTCGCATGCCACGGAGAGCTAGCTCATGCTTGCCGCGCTTGTCGTCCATGCACACACGCGTCATCACCGGGCAGCTCGCTTCCCCGCTCAAGGGAGACGAGCCATCTAGCTTTTGTGGCACGCACGAGCGGATCATGCTAGAAAGCGGCACGCACATGGACAGCAAGCGCTCTGGCAACCTCGTCTCTCTGCTATCGTTCTGCAACGTGCAGTGGCACGAGCTGTCGTCACTCGTCCGTGCTGCCATTGTCAAGCTGTGCAGCCACTGCACCCCGCCAAGCTGCTGCATCCGCCACCCGCTCCTCTCGAGAGGCATCGAGAGTGAGGGAGGCAAGAAGACACGCGAATGACGCATGGTACGCACATGGCGAGCGCGGGTCGGTGGCCACGCACGCGGGCGGCAAGCGCGGGGAAGCAAGCTGCATGCTCGGTGATGGCGCGGTCGACCAGGCTGGCAGGCGCAGCAAGCATGGGTGGCGAGCTCTAGGTGGCATGCGATGTGAGCGCGCAGGGAAGGCGAGGCCGCAGAAGTTCGCGGCACGTGCGGGCACTTGGCCGCGAGGGAGATGAACCGGCTACAAGTTTTAACGGCGTGTGCACGGTGATTATGTTAAAGTAACGGCAATGGCATACAAGAGAAAGAAATTATAAACCAATGGCAATGAAGAAATATTGTAATTTTTAATGGCACATACCAAATGGGTATAGATTCTCATGGCAATCAACAAATTTTCTCTTTCTTATGTTCGGATAAAGTAAGGCCCCGTTTGGTTCGGGTGTGTTAAAGTTTAACTCCCATCACATCAATGTTCCCTCAAATGCATGGAGTACTAAATGTAGACTAATTGCATGCATGTCGGCACAGATTAGGAGTAATTTACGAGATGAATTTATTAAGCCTAATTAGTCCAAGATTGGAAACTTTTTGTCAAATAAGACAAAAGTGCTACAGTGTTTGTTAAACTTTAACTCCTCAAACCAAACACCCCTTAAACCACTATGCACGCTAAAGTGCATATGTGATGTGACAAGGTGTCAGGTCCTGACGAGTGGACCCTGGTGAAGTATGACGGCGTTCTGTCAAACTGTTTGTAGGCGGTTACGAAGTCGGCGCTCTTACCATCTGGCAGCAGCCGCAGGGTGTTGGCTATATAAGCCCAAGCTTGAGAAGAACGAAGGTAGCGAACTTGTAACAGATTAGTCAATAGAATCGAGTTCTTCAGCTGTTCATCCGCTCTTGTATCCGAACATCGTTCAGTTCGCAATAAAGGTTTCTTGGCCGGCACTCACCGTAAATTAACGAGGGTGCTCGGCAGGCCTTCTGCCTGCTTGATTTGAGAGTGATGCAGCTGTAGTCAGCGGTGAAGAATCACTACGGATGAGAGCCAATATCGACCGACCTTTCAATTCGTTTCACGAGCTCAGATAGACGATCTGGTGAAGTTTCACGTTGTGGTGACTTAATTATAGCCAATTATCTCATGCCACTATTTTTGTATGTATCTGATGCAGTCGCACGGGATATTTCCATACTTATGTCATGTAGAGAAACTACTCCATCCATCTTAAAAAGAATGTAATTCACATTTTTCAAGTAGTCAAATAATTTTAAATACGACCAAATTTATATAAAAAAATATTGACATTCATGATACCAAATACTCCTCCATTTCAAATTATAATTTTCTGACTTCTTTTAAATTCAATGCTTTTACTATATCTTGACATAGCATGTATATCTATGTGCATAGCAAAAACTATGTATCTACAAAAATCAAAATGTCTTATAATTTGGAATAAAGGAAGTAAGTATTATTAGCTTAATCATAACATATAATTTCATGATAAATCTATTTACATAGAGTCATAAGCGTTGATATTATTTTCTATAAAATTAGTCAGGTTTGGAAAGTTGACTTGGCTCAAATCTTTTTTAGAAAGACGGCAAGAGTTTTGCCGGATTTTTATTAGACGAGTAAAAGGAAAAACAAAACAGATAATTACAGAGGCGACTGAGGGAAGGGGCCGTCATCACTGCAGCGTCCCCCCCCCCCCCCCCCCCCCCCAAAACCCACTCCAAACTCACTAAAAGAAAATAGCAACTCCAGGAAGAGGCCTATGAGAAACAACTAACACAGGAAAAACGAAAGGGAAAAAACTAAACATCTAAACTTGCCCCTCATTAGATCTTGTTGCCAACTGGTATTGCTGTATATCCTCCTTGCATAAAAGAGCCACTTGTCTTGGTTGTAACAATTTGTTTTGAAAAGTTCTTCTATTTCGCTCCTTCCAAATATTCCACAAAAAATGGATCATAACACCGTTGAACTCTTTTCGTTGTCTTTTATCGAACTTTGCTCAGCACTTTTGCCAATATTTGTGAAGCGACCCCACCATTCCTAGTGTGTCAATCGCAGATAGACCCAGCACTGCTTTAAAATAGACCATACTTCATTAGCGAAGGTGCAATCTTTGCACAAATGTGTTGGCGTCTCATTGTCTGTCCCGCAAAGCTTGCAAATCGGGGGGCCAATTCCGTTTGATTAAATTGTTAGCAGTAAGGATCTTCTTATGTAGTAAAGTCCAAGCAAAAAAATGGCATTTGGGTTCCACCTTTGCTTTCCAAATCGGCATGAGCTTCATTTTGCTAAAAGTTCCTTCAAATTAGATACAGTAGACACTCTTGGTTGTGTATTCACCGTCCACTGTCCATCGCCAATGAATTGCACTTTTTAGACTAATCGAGCATATTCTCAATGGATGGTTTCTACAAAATATTTTTTAGCCAACCCGTACTGTATTCTCTTTCATGTATCTTTTTGATGTAAATCTTCTCTTTTGTATCATCTACACCTAACATATGTTTTTATTATACCTTGATTCCTATGTACAAATAGTTTCTTCTATAAGAAACTATTTTATTCTCTCTCCTCCTTAATTCTAATGCCACACCAGAAACCACTAGTCATCTCATTGGGATTGCCCTTGTACCACAATAGTACTTCCACTTAAACCATTTACTTTCTTTTTTAGTTGTGCAGTAATATCTTACTAGGATTACAAGATATGAATAGAAGAAGTTGTTTCATCCACAAAGTCTTCCTACCTCTGAACCTCAGAGGGAGCCATGTCTGATTGACACGTCACCAGAAAACTTGCAATTAATTTCAATTAGGAAGTACGGTGACAACATTTTCAACAATATATATGAAGGATCAAGGTAAGCTTTTCCTGCAAGTCATCTAAGCTAACTAATCACTTGATTAAGACAAATTATAGATGCATCCATATATTGATGAATAGCTGGTATATCAAATTGGTACAGAACCAATGCATACAATCATTTCACGTTGAAACGACATACTTGAACTACAAGACTTATTTTCATTTTGTTAGGATAAGCCTTCGGCCAATAATTGCTCTATCTTACTATTATAGAGGTTTAATTGTATAAGAAACTATTTTCTTCTCTCTCCTCCTTAATTCTAATGCCACACCAGAAACCATCTAGTCATCTCATTGGGATTGCCCTTATATCACAATAGTACTTCCACTTAAACCGTTTACTTTCTTTTTCAGTTGTGCAGTAATATCTTACTAGGATTATAAGATATGGATAGAAGAAGTTGTTTCATCCACAAAGTCTTCCTACCTCTGAGCCTCAGAGGGGCCATGTCTAATTGACACGTCACTAGAAAACTTGCAATTAATTTCAATTAGGAAGTATGGTGAAAGGTCCTAAATGGCTAGAGGAAGATAAATAGCCTATAAAAATTTTCTACAAACACACTAGAGCAAGTGGTTAGTACACTAAATGGCATAATGTAATTTTGCTCTAGTTCTACAAGGGTTGCAAGCCACATATCCTAACAATTCTAGTTGCTATGATCACTAGGCACACAATAAGCTATGTCACTACTCACTAAGCTAGTGTGCTCTCAAAGACTAACTAAAGAGCCACACTAACCAAACTAACAAACTCTCAAAGACTAACTACACTAAAGAGCTTGGCAACTAATTTGCAAGGAGGTGAAAGGAGTGAGTAGGGTGATTATACTGCCGTGTCGAGGAATGAACCAATCACAATACGAAGTCAATCCAATCACCGGGAGAAATCCAATCACAAGAATGACACACAATTTTTCTCTCGAGATTCACGTGCTTGCCGGCACGCTAGTCCCCGTTGTGTCGACCAACACTTGGTGGATCGGCGGCTACAAGGTGTTGCACGAACCTCGTCCACACAATTGGACACAACAAGAACCTACCCACAAGTGAGGTAACTCAATAACACGAGCAATTTACTAGAGTTACCTTTTAGCTCTCCGCCGAGGAAGGTACAAGACCTCTCACAATCACTGGGAGACATCCACCAACAATCACCAACTCGTGTTCATGCTCCTCCGCTGCTCCAAGCAGTCTAGATGGCGGCAACCACCAAGAGTAATAAGAATTTCGCAACCACAATGATCCCCAAGTGCCACTAGATGCAATCACTCAAGCAAATACACTAGGAATCACTCTCAATCTCACTATGATGATGAATTAATGATGGAGATAAGTGGAAGGTGTTTGCTTAGACTCACAAGGATGTCAAATATGTCAAAGTGTCAAGAGAAATGAGCCAAAGCCAGCCAAGCTCAATTTATAGAGCCCCAAATGAATAGAGCAGTTATACCCCTTCACTGGGCTATGCATACTGACCGGACACGTCCGGTGTGGCGATCGAACACGTTGGTCATAGCCGAGATGCCGCATGTCCCTCTTCAAACTTGCACATCCGTTGGCGCCCAACGGTTACCTCTGACATTCGATCGGATGCACCGCTTGGAAATGATCGGACGCACGACGACGCAAAGTTCGGTCAAGTCCAAAGAGCTCCTAGAGCCTCTCAGATGCGACCGAACGCGTTCGGTATAGCCGACCGGACGCACCCCTGCGTCAGGTGCTCACCATCGCGCGTTATGCCACCTCTAGCCGGACGCGACGCTCAGCGTCAGGTCGCTCGTTGCATAGAGCGTCCGGTCACGAACAAAAACTACACCGAGAGGTCTGGGGCATGGCCTGACGCGTCAGATCGGACGCGAATGGACGCAGCCTAGTGTCTAGTCATTCCTGCCTTAGCTTCTCACGCTGGGTTCAAATACCAGATGCGTCTGGTCCCAATTCCAGACGTGTCCGGTCACAACTGCGCCACCTGTCCGAGCCAGGCACACCGGACGCGTCTGGTCCCTATCTCGGACGCGTCTGGTCACCCTTTGACCAGCATGTTTCAACCCTTTCTCAACACCCTTGTTTCCAAGATGCTAACCACAAAGTGTCTCACGGTTAATTGTTAGCACACTAGGTCCCTAATGTATGTGCAAGAGTCATGTCACCTAGTGGTATTCGATAAACCGTTTAGCCAAAGAATTCCCCTCTTCATAGTACGAGCTATCGATCCTAAATACACTCACATCCTCTATGGTGTCTTGTGTGCCAAAACAAAAACCTATTTAATACATTTAACTTGATCAACCTTGTTTTTGTTTTTGTCTTTCTTCTTTTCCAAGTTGGAGCACTTGATCTTCAAGTTTGGTCTTCACCATTACCATGACCATCATCTAGCTTCATCACTTTGCATGGAACCATCCTCATTAGTCTACACACTTAGCACTAGGATTAGTCCCTAGGTTTCATCAATTATCCAAAACCAAAATAGGGCTTTCATACGGTGACAACATTTTCAACAATATATATGAAGGACCAAGGTAAGCTTTTCCTGCAAGTCATCTAAGCTAACTAATCACTTGATTAAGATAAATTATAGACACATCCATATACTGATGAATAGCTGGTATATCAAATTGGTACAGAACCAATGCATACAATCATTTCGCGTTGAAAAGACATACTTGAACTACAAGACTTATTTTCATTTTGTTAGGATAAGCCTTTGGCCAATAATTGCTCTATCTTACTATTATAGAGATTTAATTGGAACATTTATATTAATCTTCATGGGATGTGTTAGAAAGATAGAGAAATCATAGAAATTTTGACAAAAACACAAAACATTTGGCCAATGATATTGTAGACGCAATCATTCATGGCCGTTAGATAATCTTCATATAAATTAACTATTTCTAGCATTATGAAATGTAACCTAAATTTACCCATTAATTTGTATCTAAATTACTCATCTTTGCCATTATGATAAAACCTATAGTAACACCCAAAATTTACATGAAACTACTCATCTTAGTCGTTACGAGAAACATCTAAATTAACCACGTCAAATAACTCAACAGTGCCCATATACATGCTTATCCCAATAAGTATATATGCGTCATATATATCATGTCATGCCGGATAGCTTAGGATCTATGATCATGTAATTATAATGGTCTGACGACCATTAAAGATATTTCCCTTTAACTGTCATACGCACGCCATCCATGTTAATATATTAATTTTCTAAAACTATCAATGACAAGTCATATGTAAGCTATTACTTTAGATTTTTTTATATATATTTTTAACTTATAACATATCTATGTCTATATTTTAATACCAAGCACTCCAATTTTTCTGTAGAAAAATATATTGCTCTTTTAATGTTCCTTGATAGAGGAAATTCAAATACGGTGCAAACGAAACATTCACTGTGAAAGGGAAAAACATATAGAGAATAACTGTTTTTGTTTTCCTGAACTCAAGACACAAGAAAGCGATTGCATCCTCCTACTCCTAGCAAGTCACACGTCTTGAAAGTTGATACAACACCACTGAAATCATTTCCAATTTTTAGGAATTACGATGTCACCATTTTCAACAGGTACGAAAGGGGATGCTTAAGCTTCCCCTACAAGGCAACTGAGCTATCAAGCACTACTTGATTAAGATTAATCACAGGCACGTTCGTGCTTATTAATAATCAGCCCGTTCATTTAATTTCACGCTAAAACAAGCTAGATAGACATACTTTTGTTTTCTGATTAATAAGCATGAACGTGCACATTTAATTAATCTGTATAGCACACTACTGCACATTTAATCTGTATAGCACTATCACCACCAACACATACGTTCGTTTCACGCTAAAACGAGCTTGCTAGACATACTTGTTTTCTGAACAACTTGCTCTACATGCATGCGGCCTCAATAGATTCCATCACGCCTCATCTGTACAATTCTGACCGTGCAAAGATAACAACTTGCTCTACATGCATGTGTGTGTGTGTGTGTGTGTGTGTGTGTGTGTGTGTGTGTGTGTGTGTGTGTGTGTGTGTGTGTGTGTGTGTGTGTGTGTGTGTCAAATGTTACAGCTCAACCACACCATACTACCGACTACCGTGACTTCACCATGCAATGAGAGTTCATATTTCGCATTCGCAATCAAGCTCATCGATGTAGATGCTAAGTTGACAATTAGACATGTTACTGTCATTCCCTATATATGTATACGTTACTGTGACAGTAGTAACAAACAAATACACACATTCAGTGTTGTGGCTCCTTGGATTGGATGGAGCTACTTGTGAAGGGGTACGCTGTCCTTTTCTGATTGAGGTGTAGCATCCGCTCCCGGAGTCCCTGTCGATCTATCTACTTAATATAATATCATCCATCGAAACCAAACTATAAACCCTAGCTAGGTCCCCGTTGCCGGTCTCAGTTATGAGCACACAAGACACTTACTCCCTCTATAAAAAAAAAAACGTAATTGCCTACATTCAAAGTTAGAATTACGGTTTTTTTTAAAAGGAGGGAGTGGACACATGAATCATTCTGATGTGACTTGATCATTAATTTGGTCTTGATTGAGCCACGTACAACAGCGAGCATGGGGCCTAGCTTGCAGAACGCAGCTTCACCTGAAAGTTAGCCCGTTTGGTTTGGAGGAGTTAAAGTTTAACTCTCATCACATCAATGTTCCCTCAAATGTATGGAGTACTAAATGTAGACTAATTGTATGTATGTAGGCATAGATTAGGAGTAATTTACGAGACGAATCTATTAAGCCTAATTAGTCCAAAATTGGAAACTTTTTGTCAAATAAGACGAAAGTGCTACAGTGTTTGTTAAACTTTAACGTGCAAACCAAACGGGGCCTTATGCTCGTGGCCGAAACCTATATAGGCTGTGTTTAGATCATTGAAAAGTGCACTATGTAAAAAAAGATTTCCCGTCATATCAAACTTGCGATACATGTATGTAGTACTAAATGTGGATAAAATCAAAAACTAATTGCACAGTTTGGTTGTACTTTGCGAGACGAACGTTTTGAGCCTAATTAGTCAACGGTTGGACAATTATTACCAAATACAAACGAAATGCTACAGTAAATTTTGGTACCCCCAAATTCAGGAACTAAACACAGCCATAGCTAGCTTAAGGCCAATCGAATTAGGTGGTGTTTAGTTCGCGAAAATTTCCGGCTTTAACTATTGTAGCACTTTCGTTTGTATTTGTCAATTAGTGTTCAATCATGGACTAATTAGACTCAAAAGATTCGTCTCGTGATTTTCTACTAAACTATATAATTAGTTTTTTTTTATCTACATTTAATGCTCCATATATATGTCAAACATTCGATGTGACGAAAAATTTTAAATATTTTTGCGAACTAAACATGGACTAAGGCCACCGTACCCCAACGACAGCCTACCAAACTCCAATCCCAACATGTCGTATTTCAAGCTTCGTACTCCAATCCCAATGAGCACCTGACACACTGACATGACAATTGACGATCGATGCACACAGCACACACGCCGTCCCAAAGGTTGCAAAGTGTTACTTAGGTCAGTTTTTTAGTTTGACAAAACTTATAGTAAGTAGTATTAATATTTTCATCTCTAATAAATATGTTTACTTAAAAAATATATTACGGAGTACATGATTAGTTTAATGATACTCATCCGCAATATCATAAATGTTAGCTGCATTGTGTTGCTACATACCGGAGCCGGCTCGGCAAAGCTTCTGCAGCCTTCGGCAAAGCCTTTGTCGAGTGCAGCTCTCGGCAAAGCGCCCTCGACAAAAATTCGATCGGCAAATGTTTCTTTGCCGAGAGCCGTTTATCGAGCACTCGGCAAAGCCTTTGCCGAGAGCCTGACGCTCAGCAAAGCGCGAAATAAAAAATGTGAAAAAAACCTGAAAAAAATGTTTTTAATCGGGGGAGGGGCAAGTCGTGGCATTTTTCGCGTAAAATTCGTTGCTACGCGGTCGGTGGGATTCAAACTCATGACCTCTCTCTCACGTGATACCTCCTCTGCCACCTGCACTACACACTCACATGCGTCTATATGCCATTTCGGTTACTCAAATATTGTACTAAACCAAGTGAAAATTGATTGTTTGAGGTCCTAAACGAATTCAAATCAAAAGGTTGTCAACTACAAAGTTTCGTAACTTTTCGAGCTCTACATTTTTCATATATAAAGTTTTCCCATCCGAGGTCTTTTGAAAAAATCAAATTTTAAAATTTTAAATTTCAAACGTAGTTTTGCATGACAAGATTAATTCAAATGAAAAAGTGGTCAACTACAATGTTTCATAACTTTTCAATATCTACAAACTTCATTTAGGAAGTTTTTCCATCCGAGGTCTTTTGAAAAATTCGAATTTTAAAATTTTGAATTTCAAACGTAGTTTTGCATGACAAGATGAATTCAAATGAAAAAGTGGTCAACTACAATGTTCCATAACTTTTTGAGATCTACAAACTTCATTTAGGAAGTTTTTCCATCGAGGTCTTTTGAAAAATTTGAATTTTAAAATTTTAAAATTTTGAATTTCAAACGTAGTTTTGCATGACAAGATGAATTCAAATTAAAAAGTGGTCAACTACAATGTTTCGTAACTTTTCGAGATCTACAAACTTCATTTAGAAAGTTTTTTCATCCGAGGTCTTTTAAAAAATTCAAATTTTAAAATTTTAAAATTTTGAATTTCAAACGTAGTTTTACATTAAAAAGTGGTCAACTACAATGTTTCGTAACCTTTCGAGATCTACAAACTTCATTTAGAAAGTTTTTCCATCCGAAATTGTGGTGCTAACATTGTTCACAAATCTTATATATCTCTCTTGTAGTTTCATGAAACTACATGAGAGACATATAGATTTTGTGAACAACGTAATTATTACTTTGTCGAATGAAGAAATGACCAATATAAAATTTGTAGATCATGAGAAGTTATGAAACTTTGTAGTTGAAAACTTTTTATTTGAATTCGTTTAGGGCACCAAAACGTGGTTTGAAAATTTGCTTTGCCGAGTGTTTTACTTTGGCACTCGGCAAAGAAGCCTTTGCCGAGTGTTTTTTTTGGCTAACTTCTTTGCCGAGTGTTTTTTATTTGACACTCGGCAAAGCCTTCTTTGCCGAGTGCAGAGGCTTTGCCGAGTGTTTTTATTTGGCTCTCGGCAAAGCCTTCTTTGCCGAGCGTCCAAAAAATACGCTCGACAAAGCCTCCTGCGCTCGGCAAAGAAGCGGATTCCCGAAGTGACAACGGCTAACTAGTTTGATGCCCTGCAGACAATTTAATGTTGATGCTCGCAGAGAAAATTTAAGGTGGTACGTTTGTCTTATAGGGTACATAGATTTTTATCGTAAGAGTTCATATATGGTAAAAATTTAATCACAAATTAATATTTTTTTGTTTTAGTGAGGTCACACCTGCTACCATGTACATAGATCGCCCCTCGTGCGTGGTGTGTTTTGTTGTTTGTCCCACTAGTTGTTGAGTTTTACTTGTTGGTAGTGTTCCTTTTTCTTTTCTTTTCTTTTTCTATGGCCTCGTGGGATTACCTGATGTGTGAAATTTAGGACTTGCTAAAATTCAGGTGTCTGAATTTTAGTTTTTTTTCAGGTGACGGTTATTACATATATTTTATATAAAATTGCAGGTTTAGTTGGTTGCAATTTATGTAGGCATAATCTGCAATTTTTGATTCCGAGAATTAAAAAAACATGTTACACAAAACCACAAACTCGACGAAATCCGATTTATGTTGGCACAAAGACAATTAACAAATTACAATTATTTCTATAGTTAGACAAGGACAAAATTTTGATATCTTATGACACAAAGACAAATAACAAATCATAAAAGTGACAATTTACTTATACTAGTTGGTGATACACGAGTGTTGCTTGAAATCATTTAAAAATTCAGGCACCTAAAATATAGGAGAAGTGCTAAAATTTCTGCTATTTCAATATAAACATGTGATGTCAATGCCGGTTCGTTCAAAAAAGAAAAAACGTCAATAGTTTTTTTTTAAAAAACGTACATGCATGCATATTCATTGACGCGGAGCACGCAGCTTGGCCTTTTGTATCGTGGAAGTGGCCAGGAATCAGGATGATCGGTCGGAGACTCTACTCTGCCGGCTATCGCTGCGTATATGTGCTCGTATCTGCCTTGCAACACACTCCACGGCGACCTCACATCTGAATCCATCCGCTCCCTTCCCCGCCTGCCCGCGCGCGGTGGCACGTCCTCCGAATCCATCGGGTTGCCCCGCCTCCACTCCACCGTACCTCCATCCCGCTGGTGGGCACAAAGCTCGCTGGATCTGTCCATCATGAAATCATAAGGTTATTATCGCTGGATCTGTATCAGCATGTTCGCTTAGGCTGAAAATAAACGGCTGTAAGTACTGTTGACGGATTTGTTGTGAGAGAAAAACACTGCTGACTGGCTGAAAATAAACGGCTGAAAGCCCAAGCGAATAGGTTGCTGATAACACGAGAGGCGTCCAAACCCTATGCAGGACGACAGACAGTATTGATCAGGACCTGCTGATTGTTAGGTTGATCTCCACCGAGTTGGCCCAACGGCTAACTCGGACCTTGATCCACGCCCTGATCGGCGGCGTCCAGCCGCACACTGGCTGGTGGGCCCTCGTCGCGCAGCACATATATAAGGAGGGGGGCGGGGGCACTGGGAACGAGGTTCACTGTAGTCGCCGCCACCCCACCAGAAACCCTAACCGATCCAGAGGGGAGTGTTGTATGCGACTGAAAGCTCCACCGGTATCGCCACTGGCTCTTGCTCATGCCGGACACCGCGAGGCTGTCGTCTACACCCGCCGGACTCCACTGCTTCCACTACACTGACTACTACTTCACCAAAAACCCACTGGTCTGCGCATCCGCCTCCCTCTCTTCTCCTTTCTCCTTTCTTCTAGTCTCTTTCTGTCTAGTTGTGTACTAGAACATGTAGTCAATGTGAAAGTGTACCACTTGATCTACTTACTGTGATCTGTCGGATCCATCACTGATAACACGAGAGGCGTCGCCAGAAACTTTGTACGTATAATTTAAGCCAATAACTTTAGCGAGTCAACAAAATAAATAGCAACCTCAATTTATCTCCCTCTCCAATAATTTCCTATATATACGAACTTCCTAAATAAAACAAAAAAAAATCACATACTATTGCTTTGTGCGGAAAGTATTGGCAGGAAAGAGCGTGTACAAGGAGTGGCAAATTAAAGGCAGGAGTCGGGACGCAGCGGCAAGGTGAACACCACGACTCGTGCCAAAAAATCAACCAGGAACCGGGCACGACCGGGGGAAACACGAACCGGACGGATACGGAGTTTGTAACGAGCTGAGTGCGGAAAGTTACGAGTTGTAGGGAAGATTTGATAACTTTATAATTTTCAACGGACAAATTGTTGGAGTGTTCATTTGCCAAGTTCTTACAAATGTTGCAAAAACATTCCAGACAACTGTACGTATGCATGTACCTTCACATCGATCCCTTCCTGCGGCACAAGCACAAAATAACTCGATCGGCACTGAATCTGTCCCGAACGAATCCAAACATTGACATTTGCTAGTCCGTACCGTACGATGTATGCACCTAACAGAGATCCATCGATAATTCGATATGATGTCAATTGTTAATTACCCTGTTCGGTTGATGGTTTCTGCGGCTGATAAGCCGTCTGATGTTATTTTGCTGTGAAAAAAACACTATATCATTGTTGATAAGCAGTTGAAGTGAACAGGGCGATAATGTGTACGTATACTCTCGCTCCATATATATGTGGTCGATCGATGCGTGAAGGGATCGGAGAATATTGCTGATCTAGCCAACCAACTAGGTTCCAGTGATATTTTCATCTCATCTGATCTCTACAGCACCTGCACCTACAACTGCATGCCATGCACGTACAGCGTTGCTGCTGGTGTCGTCGCCAGGTTGTACGCAAATCGAGAAGAGAATAACACATGGGTGGAAGTACCAGGACGGTACGGTCCAACAACTATAAGTGCCTGTTTGGAACAAGCATTGAGAAATAGAGGAATAGTAGGATACACAGAAATTGGGTGCGAAGAAAATGACAAAATAGAGGATTAGAAAACACATGAAAAACTTAGAAATAGGTGTTTGGATAGTAGGAATCGAAAACATGGAATGTTGAAATATGACTTGTAAATATCATCTACTAAATTAACATAATTAATTTAATTTGTGTCTGGAGCTAATTCATTGGTGGCAGCAGGCGTCTGCATTAATGAGATAGAGAACTCAGGCCACAAGGAGCTTCGCATGTAGCTAAGCGTGTAAAAAAGGCAAGGGCGATGGTGAGTTAGGAATTGAAATGTTTTATATTTTTCTTTTGCTCTCCCATCTCGCCACTCGTTCAGTGTCAAGCCAGCTATTTGCTCCTCCTACCTATCTTTGCCTCGGTGAAAGTCCCTAGTTTGGTTTTGGCTAATTGATAAAACCTAGGTCTAACCTTTGTATCTAAGTGGATGATTTAGATAAAGGTGGTCATTGAATATAAGACATGGCATTGACTCATGTGACCAAGATGATGAAGACCGAGATGATGCTTGGCTTGATGGACCGGTTGTGAAGGTGAAGGGCAAGTCGAGGCTTCGAAGCGAAGGACCATGCGATGGTGAAGCTTGAACAAGACTTGGCACCGACGGACCGATGCAACGGTGAAGAGCAAGTGAAGTCAAGGTCGATGGATCGAGACGGTCGTGTGATGATATGAAGTGGATCATATCCTTTGGAAAAATAAAATGGGCTCAAGGCAAAGGTATAATCATAGGGCCATTTTGTTTTGCACTCAAGACACCATAGAGGGTGTGAGTGGTTTAGGATCGATAGCCGAACTATTAAGAGGGGAAGTCTTATCGGTTATTCGATGCACGGGTGCCACTAGGTGAATTCATGAAGTGCATTGCATGTAGGGCCTAGCGAGCTAACTGGAAAACCTTCAAAAATGATTATGAAAATGCTAACACACGTGCACAAGGTGGTGATCACTTGTTGGTGTTGGCACATTTACGAACGCAATAAAGTTTGAGCGGTAGAGAGGGTTTGGGTCTCTCCCTCCCTCCCGCCGAGCTTACGAGCGCGGGATTCAGGCGTTTTCGAGGAGTTGAAATGCCTATTTTCCACTACGCCAGAAGTCGGAAAAGAAACAGAGGCGAACGGAGGTCACAGAGGTGACCGGACGCTGCACCGGACGCGGTCATGGTATGACCGGACGCGTCCGGTCAGTTCAACGCAGCAGTCAGGCGCGCGGGTGTTAGGGTTTGCAACCGGCGCGTCCGGTCACTCGCGGGACCGGCGCGTCCGGTCAGGCACCCAGAGGAAACTGAAGTTCGCAAGGTCGATCGGACGCTCGGCGCGTCCGGTCACACGCGATCAGACGCGTCCGATCGTTGAGGGAGCTTACTGGACTCTAACCGGACGCTGGCACTGTCGCGTCCGGTCGTTGCCTGGAGCGCGTCTGGTCGTTGCTTCGCGGGCTCGCGGTGCTGTGCGATCGGCGCGTCCGGTCAGTTGAGCGGCGCGTCCAGTCGATTGGTTTGACCGTTGGCGCAGTGACCGTTGGAGGATCGGACGCGGTTGAGCGCGTCCGGTCATCCCGAAAAACGTCCAGTGAAGGGGTATAACGGCTCTATTCGTTTGAGATGCTTATAAATACTTGTTGGCCAGCCCTTGAGGAGCTCTCTCGCGATTTCTAACATTCTTGTGCATTCTTTGAGCTAGAGCTTCTCCCTCCCACTCATCTCTCTTGCTTGATTGCAAATCAAAAGTGAGATTGAGTGATCCCAAAGTGCATTGCATAGCTTGAGGGCATCTAGTGGCACTTGTGGGTGGTTTAGCCGGTGAATTTCTTGTTACTCTTGGAGAGTACCGCTCCTAGCCGGCTTGGAGATTGTTGGAGGCGTTGGCAAGAGAAAGAGATTGTTCTTGGCCACCTCCGGTTGATTAAGAGGTTCTTGTGCTTTTCTCGGCGGAGCGCCAAAAGCAACTCTAGTGGATTGCGCGTGTCATTGAGTTACCTCACTTGAGAGTGGTGTCTTATGGTGCCTTGCGAGGCGTGCCTTGAGGGGCAAGTGACTTGAGGGTCACACCGAGGAACCATCTAAGTGTTGGTCGACACAACCGGTGACGTAGCTTGTCGATGCGTAAGTGAACACCGGGTGAACAAAAATATTGTGTCACTTGTCTCTCAGTGATTGGTCTTCATATTGTGTTGTTGTCAATATTGATTGATTGTATATCATCTTGGTGATTGGCAACATCTTCACTCCACCGTCGGTATAAGATTTACAATCCTCTCTCTCGCATTTACTTTACTAGTTTATCTTGTGTAGCTCTATTAGTAGCTTTGCTAGTAGTGTTGTTAGTCTGCTCACTAGTGTAAGATTAGTGACATAGCCCTTGTGTGAACTAGAGATCATAATCTACTAAACTTGTGGATAGGAGGCTTGCATCACTACCGTAGGCTAAGCAAAACTCGCTTTACGCCGTTTGTTATTCTAACAAGTTTGCTTAGTGTTTATTGTAGAATTTTTATAGGCTATTCACCCCCCCTCTAGCCATCTAGAACCTTACACTCGGGCATACGTGAAACCAGAGCTCACACCAGATGTTTTATTTCCTCCGTTTTGTGAAGGAGAGCTTTCCTTTCCTCTGGAACGTAGAGACTCGTTCCTCCATTCCAAACAAGAGTTCTCTAAACTTTTCCTGTGGACTCAATTCCTCTACTTTTCCTTTGCTTTTCCACCGTTCCAAACGTCCCCTAACCTTGATCGCTTTTTTTTAATAACATCCTTGATCGCAATTACGCATGCATATGATTCTACTATATATTTGCCCACTTCTTCTATCTATATCTCAGATATGCCTGATTTTTTTAAATGTTGTTTAGACAACATATAATTATCATTGTTTGGATATAGAAAAAAATATAAATTATTTCTTGTGAGTTGTCATTTTAAATGTACTGCCTAACTGTATAAGATGTTGCCTGAAATTTTCTAAAAACTAAAGCGTCTGACATATAGTAACTCATGTATTTGCCACATGCATAGAAGTATGTTCAAGCCAAAAATAAGACATTTTTGGTAAACTCCCTCCATTCCAGAGAGAATATAGCTCTAGGCAGAGTGCTAGGTAAATCATAACACAAATGCACTAGATGATATCAAATAATAACTATCATTAGATTCATCATACACTACTAGAATTTGAAACACCGATAGAAAAATATGTAAACCAATTTTCAATAGATAAATTCCCTACTGGTGTACCAATTTTCCCGTCGGTACGACGTCGACAAAAATCCCAGGCGCACTGACAGAAAAAATTACCGACCCTATGTCAAAGAGTTGTATCCCTACCGGTGAAGGCAAAACCGACACGGAAATTTCCGTTTTTAGCAGTGATATGGAATATATTTTTATTGTATACCGATTTACGATTTAAAATCATAGCTGTTGATATTATTTTTCTAAAAACTTACTCAAACTTAAAATAGTTTGATTTGGGCGAAATCTAGAATCGCATTCTTTTTAGACCGAGAGACTAGTGTATAGTAACCCGAATGCACACGGCCTCGATCGTTAGTCACGACCACAGTCCACAAGCCAGTAAGTACAGAATAAGGTGACAGGAGAGGATATGCAGCACGGTAGTGTTCATCAATCGCCATGCGTGCCGTGGCTGCTCTTAACACGGGCGAAAGTACACGGGAAGGATTCAACAGCCTCGATCGATCGATCTCATTCACGCACGCACGCACGCACGCATGTTTCTCATATTTGTGAAATGCACGCTTGGAAACATTGGAACTAAATAGTAAGTTCGGTGCATGCATGCACGCATGTTTCATGTACTTGCCCCGGCGCAGAGAATCCGCCGGGCGCCGGCCAGCCGGCCCTGGTTTCCTTCTCACGTATACGGAAGAATTTGCGGTGCCTATACGTGAGGACTAAGCAACATGCCATCATCTACCTACTGTGTATGGAACCTAGCTACCTTTCTTGCTTGCTTGCTCGTGTGTTTCTTATCTTCGTTGTACACACACTGGCTAGATGGTGCGTACTGCTAGCTTGTCCCGGCCCAAGCAACGTAATAAAAGAGCGAGGAGAAAAACTAGTGCCTGCAGCTCTCGATCGCCGTCTTGAGATCGAAACCACCGTGATCGTGGATCGAAAAGTAGTTGCGTTTGCATGCGTGATGTGGATGTGATGGTACGCTGTTTGTGTACTACCGTCTCTGGCTGGACCGGGATCAATGGAGAGATCACTGCGAGCGAGACTAGGGTGTTGTACGGTGGTGTGTGATCGATCGCGGGGTAGCTTTTAACAGGGACAAGCTATCTATCTAGCGGCTAATAGCTTCCTTCTTTTCTCGCCCTTTGTTTGTTGTTCCCTCTCCGATCCCTGTCGTCCTCGTCTTCTTTTAACCCTGCAGCACTCCTCCTCTCCGGCCGAGCCGCCGGGCGTTAGCTCTTGTTAGCTTTCTTTAATCGCCTGCTGTCCTCATGGAGATGTCGTTCTAGAGTCGTCACTGGCAGTCGTAGCGCGCTTCGTTCCCCATCGAGAAGGAAGCAGCTAATTAAGGGTTAGTTGTTATGACGTGGTGCAATGGTTTCAACGACGTGCGCGCCGCCGTGGAGAGCAGCCTGTCCCCGGCCGCCGCCGCCGTGGGCAAGAAGGCCGCGGCGTCGCTCGCCGTCCTCGTCAAGATGTGCCCCTCGTGCGGTCACCAAGCGCAATATGAGCAGGTACGTGTACGCGCGTGCGTGTCCAAGTAGAAGGAGTGCATGCGACGACTCTTATTGTAACTGTGCGTCGGTGAATGCACTCTTCCATGTCATGTTGCTTGCCGATCATCGAGGGCTTGATCGATGAACAAACAATGTAATGTGTGGTCGTCAGGAGAGCACGACGATCCAGGACTTGCCGGGGCTGCCGGCCGGCGTGAAGTTCGATCCGACGGACCAGGAGCTGCTGGAGCACTTGGAGGGGAAGGCGAGGCCGGACACCCGGAAGCTCCACCCGCTCGTCGACGAGTTCATCCCCACCATCGACGGCGAGAACGGCATCTGCTACACGCACCCGGAGAGGCTCCCCGGTACGTACGTACCGCATGTTTTGTTTTGGATCTGCATGCATATGCATGATGATCGATCGATCGATGTGCTGAGAAAGATTGCAATCATCAGTAATCACTCGAGCGAGCTATTCTCTTTATATCATTTCAGGTGTGAGCATGGACGGGCTTGTCCGGCACTTCTTCCACCGGCCGTCCAGGGCGTACACGACGGGGACGAGGAAGCGGCGGAAGGTGCACAGCGGCGACGGCGACGACGGCGGCGGCGGGGAGACGCGGTGGCACAAGACGGGCAAGACCAGGCCGGTGCTGTGCAACGGCAGGCCGCGCGGGTACAAGAAGATCCTGGTGCTCTACACCAACTACGGCAAGCAGCGCAAGCCCGAGAAGACCAACTGGGTGATGCACCAGTACCACCTCGGCTCCGACGAGGAGGAGCGCGACGGCGAGCTCGTCGTCTCCAAGGTCTTCTTCCAGACGCAGCCCAGGCAGTGCGGCTCCACCATGGCCAAGGAGGCCGCCGCCGCCGCCGTCACCGGCAGCAGGGAAGCACTTATTGCCGCCGGCCATCACCAGGGTGGTGGTGGTGGTGGCGGCGGCGTCCTCAGGGATGCAAACGGCGGAGTTGATCAGTTCTACAGCCCAGGAGCAATGATGGGGTATGGCCAGGGGGTCCCACCAAGTAACAGGGCACCTCCTGCCCCAGCTGCGGCTCCCCACTTCATGCCCAACTTTGCTGTGCATGCAGCAAGGGTTAGTTTTGGCCCTTGAATCATCATGCCAAGAATTCAGGACAAGAGATTTATACACATTCTATCAAATTTACCGGCTAAATAGGCATTTAGGAGCAGGTCATCATGTCATCAGGGCAAACCCCCAGGACCTGAAACTACATCACAATTCCCAGGTTGTTCTGGGACACTATAAAAATATCATGTTCTTGCCCTCTAACTACGTTCATTTACAAACTCCTCCCTCAAGTTCATTTACGAATCTTCTCCCTTTTAAGGCGTGCAGGGATTTGAGCAAATCTTCAAGCTGTATTTTGACTACTAATTTTCAATGTAATGATTTATCAAGTACTCATTCATATGAAAATAATTCTATACATACTAAAAGACATAACTGCTGGTCAAAGTATTATCCAAACTAAGTGAAATACGCATACTAATTTCAAACCAACATCTTATAGAAAACATGTGAAATGAAAACCTATAGCTGAAGTTATATTAACTTATCAAAAGAAAAGGAAAAAACGCTTGGCTCCGCTTAACATGCCCTACATTTTGGAATGGGGTCTTTGCTTTTTTGTTACTCGATTACTCAAACCACCCATACATACGAAAAAGATAAGGCTTATGCTGCTCCGTATATTTCAATCAGTTCATTCCTTCAAGTTTGAACTTCGGCTGGTTCAGTCTCACCAGCCTTCTGTTCTCTACAGTAGTAGATACGAAAAGATACGCATTTCAATCACGACTCCTAACTGCAAACTGATACAAGTGCTTGCCGATGATGCATGCTAAAATGAACTGTACCATTGGAGAAATACACAAACCAGAGTTTTAAACTAAGTTACATGCATCGTTTAGCTACAATCTCGATCGTGTCAACCCAAGCTTCAACGCTACAGGAAAGTCTGAATGCATAAAGAGTAAGCATACAAGTATTTCTGAGGAACTACTACTTGCCGACGACATGCTTTTCATACAAGGCAACAATATCCTTCTTGTTGGGATTTTTCAACTGGAGGAGTTGAGCACCAAATCCGTGCTTGGTGAGTTCCTGCTTCAGTTTAATCACAGTGAATTTGGTATAGTCTTCTGTTTCTGTCCCCTGCTGACTCCCGTTGTGAGTATCTTCACCAATAAACACGGAACCACCATCCTCTGTGTGATTGCCCTTGAAAGGGCTGCTTGTGCTTTTTGATCGTTTCCGACGCCTCACACTGTCCTCATCGATATCCATATCATGTACAGACTCTGTAGCTTCACCCCTTAAGCGCCTTGCAGAGGTCTTGAGCTTGCTATCAAGTGTGGTTTCTTGTTGGAGCATGTCCAGTTTGCCTTGAGTTGCTTGCAACATCAATGACAGGTCCTCTGCCCTCTTATTGGCTTCAGCGCATGCTTCACGTTCTGATGCGAGCAGACCCTCAAGCACTTGAACGGTGCTGGACCTTTGCTGGTTATTCCGCTTCAACATCTCATCAATTTCTTTTTCCCGCTCATCAACACTTCTTTCGAGCAAGGTGACCTTGGACACAGCATCCTTCTCTGACTGATGAAGTCTCTCAATCTCTTCAACCATCTTAGCCTTGTCCCTTTCTAGAGCTTCAGCCTGTCGCTCCATTCTTTCTATCAGTGCAAGCCTCTCCATTGCGAGCCGTTGAGCTTCCCCCTTATCCTTTTGAGAAGCAGAAGCTTCTGCACGAGCTACATCAGCCAATTCCGTTGCTCGTCTCGCTTCCCTTTCAGCTTCCTTGCATCTAATGTCTGTCTCATCAAACTTTTTGCACTGTGACAGATACTTCTCCTCAAGATGGTTCTTTTCCTGTTCCAGGATCCTGACTTCCTTCTCACGTGACAGAGCTTCACTTCTAATAGACTCCAGGTTATCAGTCAGTGATCTGATCTCCTCCTTCAAAGCCAAAGAATCCGACTCGTGGCTCTTCAACTTTGCTTCAGTGGCCTGAATTTGATTATTGCAAGATGAGATTATGTTGAGAGGTAGGGAGAGGGAGGAGATTGGAGAGAGACATACCTCAAGCCTCGAGATCAAACTTGTAGCATGAATTTCCGTTTGACTAAGTTTTGCATGTAATCTTGAAACTTCCTCTTCCTGTTTACACATAACAAGCAAATACAAAGTGACCAAGAAGCACATAACAAGACTTGGAAGAGAAATAATATTGAATATACCATAATTTTCTTTTCCTGAGCATTGAGAGAGAGTGTGCGCCATAACATTGAGAGAAATGATTACCTTCTCAGATAGTTGGTTAGCAAGCTCTGCCCTCAAAGCATCTTCCCTCTCTTGCACTTTCTTATTTGTGCGTTCCTGTGCTACAGCCGCTCTCTGCAGAGCTGTTTTGGCCTCACTAACAGCAACTTCATATTTGCGTCTCCACTCTGATGCTTCCTCTTGAGCAGAATCAGCCTGTTCACGTGTTGCCGACAATCTGCCCTCACTGATACTCACCCTAGACTCCAGAGAAGCAATTTGGGATTTTAACTTACTCTCATCTGCCTTTTGCTGCAAAATACCATGATCATATTTGCTCTTCCAATCATTGCATTCCCGTTTTGCAGTTTCAAGAGAAGAAGACAAGCTCAAGCACCGTTCTTCCAACTTGCTACTCTTGGTCTGAAGTTCAGTTATACGAATAGAGTAATCCCTCGAAATTTTCTGTTTATCATTCAGAACTTCCTCATAGCGCCTCACGTACTCAGCTCTGTGACCCTCACTTGCTTCAAGCTGCTTCCTAAGTAATGCCAATTTATCATCGCTTGAATTGCATTTCAATCTAAGGGCATTCCTTTCAGCATCTATATGCTCCAACTGTCTTCTGAAAAGGTCTAGAACGGGGCCAGCCAAACTGCAGTGATCGTTCCAACAAAAGAATAAAATGATTATGTGAGATAATGAGATAATCATTCCACATCAACCAACAACAGGACAATTGAAGAGGTGAATACCACTGCTGTAAGAATGTGGCTAGCCTTTTCCATTTTACAGGACCATAGGCCGTTGACTCGTACTCTGTGAGAAGGCCATCAAGGAGCTGCAGTTAATCAAGTAACAAGGACATCACCATATAAACAAAAATGAAGGATAAGGTTCTTGACAATTAATTACAGCAGAAAAGAAGTTTACGCTGTCTTACCGTGACTACGTCATCTAACTTTGCATCAGGACGGTTACATACTGCTCGCAGCTTTGATTCCATTTTCTGTACTTTATTTGAACATTGCAAGTCAGCTTCCAGAAAAGCATTCCTTTTGTAGTCCTGCATTCATGTGCTTCAGAGTTAGCCTACCCATGCATAAAGATTGTAATTGACAAGTATTTTACTTCAGCAATTGGCAGGCATTAATCAATGGTTCATGTGGAAGAAAATAGTTAGCGGGCATGCTGACTCAAAACCAGTTGATGGTAATAATAACGTTACCTCAAAGGCTTTTTTGAGAGAACTGTGAAGAAGCTTTTCGAATTTTGTACGAGATGCCCCAGCACCAACAGCAGCAGCATTAAAAGCACTGATAGCCTTTCTCATAGCATCTTCATGTGCTTCTCTCAAAGAATCCTGCAAACGCCAACAAGACAAAATAAATTCCAGAAAACTCAAATGAGAGCATCCAGCAACTCACTTATTACTTATTAGCAACTCTACCTCTTCTATATGTTTTTTGTGGTCAAAAGAAGAATTGTAAGTGCCCACAGCAGAATCAAATGCCCTCCGACATTCTGCCTCCTCCACGCTCTGCATAATAAATAAATAAAATAATCAGATAACTTTCATCCAAAGAGAAACCCGATATCTTAATAATGGTTTAACCGACATAAGCCACATTGCTGTAATTATAATCTTGACCTACCTGCCATGATGAAGATATTGTAGGGACAGCACCGCTATTAATGGCATCAAGAAATGATTGTGTCAATCCAGCAAGGATAGGGCCTGTCATTGTACTAGCTCCTAGTTGTTTTGGTCTAGTTCGGTCAAGAACAAATTTCGTGAAAGCATCCAGACCAGATCTGAACTGTGGCCGGAAATTACTCAGCTGCAACATAGAAATTAGGAAAAAAAATGCATCATTATCAATTTGTTAGAACAATATGATTACGCCAGAACGTGGATTATGATTCTAACTCTTGAAGGGACAAAAATAATTTGTACATGCAGTCAAATTGTTTGAACTTTGGCTATTGGTATCTTATCCATGTGAATATTGAGATCGAACATATAACACAATATGTATCGATTTGTTTCAAGAGCGCACTTTCATAGAGCTAAATTTACAGGTTTAACAAAACTATCACAATGCATATCAGTGATTGAAGTTGTGTAAAAGACTGCCTTCTTGCACTGTACCGTGTAAGTGTATATTATTATTACCATGACAAAAAAGTGTAGTTACTGCGAAAATGCACAGAATAATATAGTTTCACTATATATAACAATATGTCATGTGGGTACTTTGCTACTTGTGTGAATGGAGAGCTTAGGAAAAGTTTGACTCTACCTATGACGTATGATATGTGTTGAGCATTTTAAGTACACGGCCACCAATAGCAGACATTCACTCTAGTCCAAAGAAGGAAAAAATACTTACATGAAGTTGATCGAGACGTTGGAGATCTTTCTCATCGTTCACAGGTCGCACAAGTGTAAAGCATTCCCTATCTGGAAAAAGTGCACGGATGGACTCCCGTATCTTCCAGAACAAGAAAAGTATAAGGATAGTCCATATGTCAAGTTACCTAAGCAGAAGTACATAGCTACATTTCACCTATAAAAGTCTACCATACCGCATTCTTTGCAGATACGTCCCTTCCTCCACCTTGAACAGGCCTCAGTGCTAGTTCTAGGTAATCCCGTGGAGTAATTTTTCTGTTGTCTTCTGTCAAATCCAGGTAGAAGTCCTGTAGGAAAGGAAGCACAATGTCATCGCATACCAAAGGTGTCTGATGCATAATAGGGCCTGAGGTCATGTTTGATGAATTATAAGATGACACACGGCTAGGGAACAGTCAAAACATTCAACATTCAACAGACATAATTAATATATCAGGATAAAAGGAATTAAATGTCTTACTCGCAACAACCAAACAAAGACTGGGGAGAACTGCCCAAGTTCAGATGCAGTGGACCTTCCACCTGAGGCCCTGACACGTATGTGCTTTGTCATCTCCGTGACAAGCGAGAGACGATCCAACGCAGCTTCATCTATACCTCCCATCTAGAAGTAGCAGAAGGCTCAGAGGTTAGCGTCCTTCAATATGAAAAAATTACAAATGAAGCACCTAAGTATCAGTCTACAGTTCCTTCCATGTTCCAAGATGACTAATTCATTCATTCAAAAATATGTACCTGGTTGTAGATGAACATGCTGGATAACAGAACAGCCAAGGAAAATATTTGGATGCTATAGGTCCCCTGCGAAAAGGGAAAGAGTACGCATGAGACAACATTGCAGAAATTACAAATATACATATATTACACAAAAACAACCAAATAAAATCACCAGAAAAGTAAACGATAGTCAACACTCCTCATTGCTATGACACCCAAAAGTGCGGCTCAGCAAAAAAAAGGTGTAGATCCAATTACAAAATATCATAATTGTTAATTTCAATAAACACATATCATTGTCAATGTCTGAATGATAGGCCGTTAGTTCAAGGGTAAGCCGCTAACACATACCGTTTGGTCATAAGCATCAATTCCTTCAGTATCCAACAACACAAGACTGTATTCAGTTCCATCCAGACCAGTTCTCTTCAAAGGCGTACTCCACATCCAAAGTCCCTTGGTGCAAGGACGATGTGTTGAAGCCACTTGAAAACCGCTGCTTCGCCCAAGAAGCTACGTAGAGGGCAGATTTTATCAAGTAGTGCAGAGGATTAAACAAAAATAATGCACAATAAAAGAAAATCAACTTATATTAAAGCTGGGTATGGGGTATATAGTGACTCATAAGAGCGCCACCTCATCTCAAATTACTAATACTTTCCAAATTTCATTTCATGGATCCAAATGCGCTTACAGAAGCTGAAAAGCATTAGCGTGCACACTTAACCATCTAGAAACACAAAAATAGGAAATGGGAAAGTCTAGAATCTAGAACCTAGAATATCAGGAAGCAACAGAAATTTTCCCATACTTTAATTAAAACCACAAAATTTCTGAATACATTTAAAGACTTCATGCCAGTATATGCCATTTAAAATTAAAAGTAATCTTCACTCCTTGTCAATTTGTGTCACACCTTCCCACCTCACTTTTACAAGCCTAAATCAAATAACTGTTTCAACAGCAAGTTGAGGCCCATAGTGATGTTTAACCAAACTTATGTGTTCCTATTTCCTACATTTTTTCACATCCTACATAGTGTGGTTCTTGAACATAGGCACCGAAGAACTGCTAACCAATGACTTGTGAAGCTTTTGTCAATTATTACTGTCTCACAATCTCAAGCAATTGCCCATATGATTTTGCAGAATCCTATGCTTAAAGCACCAACCATGCATGCAAATGTAACATTCATATGATTCCAAAACATAAACCATACTAATCCTCAAAAGGTGAGAACACACCTACAACCAAAAACCAATACTCCTACAATCAAGGCAAAGCATTCACTTCCTGATAAAAGTGTAATACACAATTCTAATACCAAGATATATCACAATCCTATAAGGTGGCCAAACTGTAGTTTAAGTGCATCAACTTCGTTTGAAACACTGATTTTGCTAACAAAAACCACACACCTAATGTATGAACACAACTTTTCACCCTTGACCATTTCATCAAGAATTAAGCCACCCACATTGCTTAATCCTTAAATTACAATTCCCATTCTCTGCCTGAAAGTTGCACACATGTTGAGTTCTAGTATCATAAATGCTTCTGACAAACACGTTGTCAACTCGCAACATATTTCCAAATTGCGGGCAAAAGCTACAATTCCACCAGTAAATAAACCCTAGAATCTAAGATGTTATCTAACAAACCCTACAAATCAAGTTGCAAAAACTATCACTTGAACTTTCAAAGGTCCGCACGAAGCCCCCCAAATAAACCAGCCGGCCATATACTATCTCAGAAAAAATCAACGCCGAAACCCTAGTCGCGCACCGCACCACCGATGCGCGGACCCAGGCGGCGTTACCCAAAAAACCTAAGCTCGCCCCGTCGCGCGCCGTACCTGGTTGAGGATGAAGCTCTTGCCCTGGCGCGCGCGGCCGCAGACGGAGACGACCCCGACGGGGCCCTTGACGAGCTGCAGCGCCGCCACCGCCTCGGGGTCCATCACGAACTTGCCCTTCTCGTCACAGTACGCCAGGCGCAGCGGGCGCGCGGGACCCGCGGCCGCGCCGCCGTCCTCGCTCATGGCGGGGGCCGCGTCGCCGGCGCTGGGGCTGGGGCTCCCCCCGCGGAGGCCCAGCATCTGCAGCATCGCGAGGTCGCCGCCGACGGCACGGGTCCCGTGAGCCTGTGTGTTCTGCTTTCAAAAATGGGGAGAGGGAAAAAGAGAATCGGCCAATCGTGGGGATCGCGAATGCCCTCCCTCGAAAGGGTTAAGGAAAAGCGCCGAAGCGACGCGGTTGCTTGGCGGCGGATGGAGTCGGTCGGTTCCCGCCGCTGCGCTGGAACGACGCGGGCCACGCGGCTGCCTGGGCTTCACGCCCTACGTCCCTGTGCTGAGCTGGACCGTTGGGCCTTGGTCGGTGCAGAAAGCCGTCCCATTTCTTTTTCTTTCTCTTTGTACATTCAGCAGGTCGGTGCTGAGCAGTGAGCTGGACTTGTTTTTCTATTCCATCTTTTGTCTTTAACAATGAAGTGAATAAACCAAGATTTGGTTCTTGCCGCGAGAATTAAATGTTTGTTTGTAAGTCAAGTTTTTCTTATAAGGATTGCAAGTCAATTTTAGAGGCGTTAATGAATGATTGTACTGTCCTTTATCGTCATGACTCATCACCCTGAGCAACATATATCAAATATATATATTGCATAGGAAAAGAAACCTTTTGTCTTCAAGTCATAGTCCAAGTTTTTTTTCTTTTGCAAATTAGTCATAGTCCAAGTTTCTTCCTTAAACTATAGAAGTGGGTATGATCTCCCTCTAGATAGGTGGATTTCAATGTAGTTTGTCATTTTTAATTTTAAAAAATTCTGACAAACATATAATAGGGTTTTAAACAACCAAAAATATCTCCAAGTTTCTAAATATTTCAAGAAAATGTTAAAAATAGATTGGGACACGTAAAACCTAAATAAAATATTAGAAATCATGAAGGCCACAAAAGGAAGAGATTTTCGTTTTTTGGCCACACAGGTACGTCAAAAATAAAAGACCATGGAAAGAAGACATATTTTTTTTGAAGGTCATACAAGTAAATACTCCCTCCATTCATTTATCTCCTTCATCTAAGTAAAAACTTTTTATTCAAAAATCTCCTTCATATTAGCTTGGGACTTGCCCGCATTTATTGTCCGTTTGCTGCTCATTGGCTACCCCCGTCTGCATTTATTGTCTCTTTGCTGCTCATTGGCTATTCCTAGCATATGACTCCTCATATGTGCTCAGCACGTGATGATTAAATACAAACTAAGTGGTTTTTGCTATGCTCCTGGGTCATTACGCCGAAGGCTAAAATGATGGAGATAAATGAATGGAGGGAGTATCTCTTAAAGTTAAGGGGAAACGTGGACGCAAAAATGATATAAGCCTCAGAGACAGGGGCACGGTTAATACGATCAAGATGGGCCTTGAAAAGGGTGCCAAAACTACTAGTCGTATTTTCTTCGTGGGCCTCTCTGGACTTCACAATTTGATCCATGGGCCGCTTTAGCCTTCTATCACGAATTCTTGGGCGGCCTCTGCTGTCTGTCTCTCAGGAACCAGGAAGGCGAAATTCCATTTCAGCAACTACTGTTCTGCTCCACAAAGCACCCAGCGCTGCACATATCATCAGATCATCTCTAAACGGATCCTACTAGTAGCAAGCAATGCTTGCGTCTAAAAATAGGTAGTCCAGGTGTAGGAGAACGTGGTTCGCCGTATCTGCAAAGCAAACCTGTCTGAATCACAGGCACGTCCCATCCATACCAGATTAGCAAAAGCTGGTCTCTAATGGTTCACGTGGCCGTGCCAGAATTGCCCGCGACAGAATCTTACAGGCGCCGCTTGGTCGGACGGTTGTCGACCACGCCCGTTCTTCCTAAAAAAACAGATTTTTTTTTGCAGCATCGGCTGCTGTAGAACTTTCAACTCAACCAGTCTTGCAATTTATTTTTATCTGCTGTCAAAGATTCTGAAGATTTAATTGACGATGCTACTTCTTCAGCCACCAGGGCCTTGTTCACTTCCCATCCCAACTCAAAATATTTCCTCTTCCATCCATCACATCAAATCTTTCGACGCATGCATGGAGCATTAAATGTAGGTAAAAAAGATAACTAATTGCATAGTTTGTCTGTAAATGTCGGGACGAATCTTTTGAGCCTATTTAGTCCATGATTGGACAAATTTTGTCAAATAACAACGAAAAATGCTACCGTAACTTTTCACATACTTTTCGCGAAGTGAACACACCCTAGTACTGAAAAAAGCGTGGAAACACTGTATCTGTCTGAACCCAACAGTTTCAGCACACATTGAGAGTTCAGCAGGCAAGCACAGCTAGTGAAACAGCAAGCAAACACTGTAGCAAGTGGGTTTGCAGTACTGATCGGATACAAACGGCGACAGCGCCGAGTTGGATTACAAGAAGACACTAGAGTAGCAGTAGTAGGAGTATATTTGATTACTAGTTGATCCTTATAAGCCGGGAAAGTGAAGTGTGTTGTAGGCCAATATTGGAAAGGAAGTGAAAGCAAGATGCTACCGAACAAAAGGTTCAGCTGAAAAGGAAAAAAAGAATGATCGAGCATGCATCTGACACTAATTCCCATGATGTTATTAGGACTAGGACTACAAAAGATACGGAGTAGAGGGCTAGGTTCCCTATCTGATTGTCTAGAGCACTTACTCCTAAGGCCGTGTTTGGTTTGCTTTCGTTAAAGTTTAACACCCATCACATCAATGTTTCCTCAAATGCATGGTCTACTAAATGTAGACTAATTGCATGCATGTTGCCACAGATTAGGAGTAATTTATGAGACGAATCTATTAAGCATAATTAGTCCAAAATTGAAAACTTTTTGTCAAATAAGACGAAAGTGCTACAGTGTTTGTTAAACTTTAACATCCCAAACCAAACGCCCTCTAAGTCGTTTCACACTCCCCAAGCCCTCCTTGCTGATAAGTGACAACGAGTACTCATCTGTTAAAAATAGCGTTGTTTTTTCCTTTCAGACATCTTATTTGATCATCTGTCTTATTTAAATTTTTTGTTTAAATATCATATATTTTGTTGTGACTTAATTTATCATTAGGGATACTTTACTAGTGATTTATTTATTTTATAATTTATATAAAAATTTTGAATAAGACAAACGGTTAAACATGGTGTCTGAAAGTAAAAAAACGTCGTTTTTTTTGACGGAGGGAGTAGAGTCGTGCCGAAGAAAGTTTAACCTAGTTTAGTTAGATTGCTACGTTTCGTTCGTGGGAGCAAACCTAGATTGCTATCTGTGCTGTTATGTAGACCCCCCCGAACCCTGGTGCTATGCATTTGCATGTTATGCTTTATTGATTCATGATTATAGTACTTGTATTCAGCTGTTCCTGAATTCATTCCGATAAAAAGAAAACTGTTCCTGAATTCGATTCTCATTTTCAGTTGGCCTTTGATTATTCAACAATTATTTTTAACGAACATTTCTTTAGGGATTGTCCCGGTGAAAAACTCTCTCTGCCACCTCGAAAATTCAGGTGTTTTAGAGAAATTCCATAACCAAATTAAAGAGATGTTGTAAGAATATGATGATTTTTTTCCCACGATTGATTTTCAGTTACATCAATTTATCTAAAAATATACTAAAACAATCACCGTAACTCTAGAACAAGTCTGAGGGCCTTTGGAACATAGGATAGAAAAGGGATAGGAATAGGAAAAATGTAGGATTTGAGATGGCAAGTTCCTCTACTCCTATAGGAATTAAATCCACAGGAAAATATCCAGAGACCCTTTGGCTACTCAGGTGAAACACAAGAATGTACATGAAAATATCCTGTAACTTGACTAGCATCTGAAGTCCAATGGTCGTCATTGTAATGTACTGTACATTTGTCTGAGAAGTACATCTCACTTTACAAGAAAATAAAATCTATGTTAGATAAAAACGAGGCATACTATGCTAGGCTCAGCAGCAATCCCATCCTCACGCAGCCACCGATGCGACTAGAGCATCGCTGCTCCGCCGCTCGGGTTCCAGGCCTCTCGCCTCCGCCACCGCCTCCTCGCCATCCTAGTCGCGGCCCTCGCACCTTGGCTTGCACCTGGCTCGCCGCCGCATAGTGCCGCTGGGTCTCCAGCCCGCGCTTCCAGGAAGGTCCGCAGGGGAGGGGAAGGGTGTCGAGGCCAGGCCCAGGAAGGTGCACTGGGGAGGGGAAGGGAGTCTGTGGAAAAATAGTTGCACAAATAGAGTTCGGGTCCAAATGCTTGGTGTTATTGATATAGCCGTGATTGACGACGGAGTGCAGCACGAATCTTCCCAAAGTAAAATAGTATCTAATCTCAGATTGAGGAAAAAGAAGTTGGTGGGAGATTAGACAAGAAACTTACGGATTACTTGCAATCCTGCTGGTCGTGGTTCACGACTTCACGATGGGGATTTGGGAGTGTGGCCTCACGTGGACTGCAATGGAGTCGACACTGCGTGGCCAGCGAAGGAGGATGGAGCGAGTAGCGAGCGATGGGACAGTCATCGCAGCGCCGGCGATGAGGACGCTCGCATCACGTAGGCGACGGCGGACTTCTGCTGGTTTGCTCTATAAGTCCTCGGTAGTATCGGATAAAATACGGACCAAATAATCCTCTCCAAAAGAAATGGTTGTACCGCCAAGCAGAAAAGAAAAAACACGCGAAGCAACGCGCGCCAGCGATTCTTTCCCGCCAGGAAAGATTCCAAGAGGTCTGAGCTCATGTTGTTTTTCCTATGGAATTCAGTTGTAGGTTTCTAATCCTATGGAATGCTTCCTTACCTTTTCCTGTGAACCAAATAGTAGGATAGGAAAATTTCCTTAGGAACTTGAATCCTCCGAAATTCATTTCCCATTCATTCAATCCAAAGGGGCCTTGAGTATAAATCCAACAACTCTAGTACAAGTCTGAGTATAAATCCAATATAAGTTGACAGTAAATAAAATTGAGGCATGGGATAGCAGATTTTCACATGAATCTTAGTTTTATTCACTTCCGTGTATACTAGTATTTAGGAAGAAGAAAAGAAAGGAAATAAAAGAAATAAAACGTTGCAGAGAAGATTTCCAACATCAAAACTGTTTCTTTAACAGTTAAATACTCCCAGTACAAGATACTCACAAGGTGTTCCATACAAGCATGCTGCCGCCTTGCATTGGCCGTCTGTCATCAAAACACCCCGTTCGCTTTTCCAAAAACACACAGAAAAAAACAGCTCGAAAAAAAAATCCCGCTCAAAACACTTGGATTAAGAATATCCCATAGCAGATGGAGCCAAGCAAAGCAACACACGGACTGAGAAAACACAGAGCATGGATGGATGGACGGATGGACCGCTGCAAGAAGAGACTGCTCCGGATGGATACAGATTCACTGGCTAATAGGCCAATCATCAAGCCGTCGAGGACAAGACGACCCACGCCACGCTGCAACCATTTTTTCCTCACCGTCGGCACCCGATCGACGCAGCAGACGTTCGGCTGATGGTTTTTGCGACCGCTGCTGATTGATTTTGATTTATTGTAAAAACAAATATTATTCTATGACTAAAGACGGTGCTAATTCTGACTGTCCACCAGGGTTAAATGGCGAAGATCGAGAGAGCACAGCTCAATCCGACAGCGGTCCTTGCTTGCGATTGCCGATTGCAATCTCACTGTCGCGCAGTGTGGTGGTCAGTGGTCACCCCGCCCGCCCTGCCAGAGTGCCAGGGACCTCACCTGCTGGCGACTGGCGGCTGGCCGCCGTCCGTCGCAGGCGGGCGGGCTGCGCCGCGCGCAGCTCTGGCTGATGCTCGCTCGAAACGCCAAAACGGGGCCCCTTTCGAGCGCGCGGTCGCCGGGTCCAACTGCGTCTCGATCGATGGTGCATCTGCATGGGCTAGGACTCAGGTCCGTCCGTAGGGGTAGCACGGTCCGTTAGGTTTGATCTCCCTCCATTATGCCCAACGGCATTTTTGGCCTTGTTCTCGCGCCCTGATCGGGGGCGCCCAAACCTACATGGTTGGTGGCCCCCGTCGCACAGCGCTATAAAAGGAAGGTGGGGGCCGGGGCTCGAGGTACGAGGTTAACCGCGCCGCCAGTCACCCCACCGACATCCTAACCCTAGACCCAATCTTGAGAAGGGGCGCTGCCAGCGACGGGAAGCACCACCGACGCCGGCAACGCCACCCCGACACACACGCCGCCGCCGAGGACGCCACAGCGCCGACTCCCTCTCCACCAAACGTCGCTGCCGGCGCGCAGATGGCGTCCGTCAACGAAACCCCGGCGGAGCTTCGACCACTACAGCTTTCGATGGTTTGGTACCTATCATCCTTTTTTCTCTCTGTCTCTCTGTGAATCCCGAACATCTATTTTACTACCAATATATCCCGATCTGATGAATATACCTAAAAGTGAATCTAACAATGGCATCGGAGCCGAGGTTCGACAAGAAATCAGATCGAGAAAGTGAATCTGACCGATCTGATACGGATTGGGAAAGAAAATAGAAAACCGAACCCTAAGACCTAACCCTAATTCCTCAAATCAAATCCGAAAGAGAGAAAAGGGGAAGAAGAAAGAAGGATAGAACCCTAACCCTAATCCTAGTTTTCCATTCGGATGAACGAAAAGAAAGAAATAAAAAGCAAAGAAAACGAATTGGAAAGAACAAACCCTAACCCTAACCCTAATTTTCCCCATTCGGATAAACCCGAAATGAACAACTCGACAGAAAGAAAGGGGAAAGGGGCTAGGGTTAGGGTGCGTCGGATGAACCGTCACTGGGGAGAAGGAGAGCCGAACCAGTTTTTTTTTCGTCGGCGCAGAAGAAGAAGCGCCAATTCGGCTCGCTGCTCGCAGGGCTCGGCCAAGGGGTGCCGCGGCTAGGCCGCTCGACGGCGGCGTGCTCACCCGTTGGGGAGCACGCGCTCCGACGAGGGGGCCGGTGACGACACCATGGGAGCGCTCGTTTCTTCGCTCTCGATCACTCGGTTACGCTGCGACTGAGAAAGGAGAAGAGAGAGAGCAGTGAGGCGAAGAGAGAGCAGTGAGGCGAAGAGAGAGAAAGAGACCGAATGAAATGGCTAGGGTTTTCCAGGGCGCCGGCCGCAGCGACGTTTTGATCCGCGCGAAACGGCCGCTCGGCCGTCGGATCGAGACGAACGGTCGAGAATCGCTGGGCCAACTCGCCGGCCCAGGCGGGCGAAAGCACGCGCGGCGTTTTGCCGTTCCAGGCCCAGGTTGCGGCCTGTGCGCGCGAGGCAAGCCGGGCCGAGCCGGGTTTCAGCGCGTCTTGGGCCGCGCTGGGCTGAAAATGAAAAGAAGAAGAAAATTTTTCTTATTAATTTCCAGAAGCAATTTTAAATGCATATTTTGATGAATTTGAATGATTTTGACACAATTTTCTGTGCAAATTTTATCCAACGATATTTTGCTCATAAAACAGTGAATTTTTTAGTGCCTCTGAAAATTAATAATATGAAAAGATTATTAATGTTTCCGCTGTGCATGATAATTATTGTTCTCTTTGATTAAATTTAAACCAACGGGATAATTTAATTTTAAGAGAAATGAATTTCTGATAATTTTGATGCGATTATGATATTGTTATTTTCTGACCAACGTTGTTAATAACAATATTATAATTTTTGATTCATGAGAAATTATGCATTAATTTTACTTATGTCCAACGGTGATGTAAAATGTTTGCATGGATGAATTATATGTTTTAATTTGACCAACGTTGAGTTAAAGCATACGATTTTATGTATAAATGTTTCTCACTTACTCTGGTATGGTTTCAGGAGGCAAATATATTGTGAACATCGCGAACATCCCGACACTCAACGGGAGCAATTACCATGTGTGGCGGGAGAAATATGAACTGGAACTTGCGTTCGGAGAGGTCGATTTTGCCATTATTTCACCGTGTCCCATTGAACCAGAGGACCCGGTGTGAGACGAAAATGAATCTGACGCTGATTTCGCTGCTAGAAAGCGTGATCATGCTGAGATAAGAATGAGATATGATCTTGAACATAGGCAATAGACTCTCTCCAACCGTAAGTGCCTGTTGGTAGCCAAGGCCACCATAGAAGAACAGATTAGGGGCTCAATCCCTGAATGTGCTACTGCCACAGAATATCTTGATAAAATCAAGAGTCAGTTTACTGGGTCTACAAAGGCCACAGCAAGTTCACTGATAAAATCAAGCTTGTGAATGAGAAATACACAGGTGGTAGCATAAGAGAGCACATTTTGAAGATGAACACTACGGCATCTAAGCTAAAGAAAATGAATTTGAAGGAAGATGATTTCCTGATTCATTTGATTTTTGCTTCTTTGCCAAAAGAATATGACACTTTTATTGTGAACTATAATATGCAGCCTGAAACATGGGGCATAGAAAGACTTATTTCAATGTGTGCTCAAGAAGAGGAGAGGATAAAGTCCTCACAGGGTGAATCCGCTCACTTTGTGAAGGATAACAAAAGAAAGAACTTTAATGGCAAGAATTTCAAACCACAAGGGAAATCCAAGTGGGATAAGGCCTCTTCCTCAAATTCACGGGGAAAGAAACCCCAGGACTCTGAAAATCAGCAGAACAACTCCTATGGTGGAGCTGAGAAAGATCAATGCAAGCACTGCTTCAAGAAGGGACACTACAAGAGAGACTGTCCAGACTTCATGAAATCTCTACTAAAGAGAGGTGATGAATTTATTACATTTGTAGATGAATCCCTGTATTTATGTTATGCTAAATCCACTTGGTGGGTTGATTCAGGAGCAACTACTCATGTTGCAAATTCTTTACAGGGGTTAAGTGGGACGATAACCTTGCAAAGAGGAGAAAGAACGATTAAAGTTGCAAATGGAGTGCAAGCCAATGTTGAAGCCATTGGAGATTTATCTTTAGAATTGAATAATGGCTTTGTACTTAAACTTAAAGAAGTACTTTATGTTCCCTCTTTGCGTAGAAATTTGATAAGTGTTTCGAAACTTGATGATGATGGAATTGATTGCCATTTTGGTAATGGCAAATGTAAGATACTTGTTGATAATAAATGTGTTGGTCTTGCCTTCCGACAAGACAAGCTTTATTTATTATCTCTTAATGAGAATGCGAATAATATATGCGATGAGAATATGAATGATTCCCCATCTGCGAATGTAACTAAGAAGCGGGAGCGAATTGATGATGCCTTTTCGAAATTATGGCATTGTCGCTTGTGCCATATTTCGAGGGGGAGAATAGAACGGCTGATTAAAGAATTAATTCTTCCGCACTTAGAATTTTTAGATTTAGAACAATGCGTTGATTGCATCAAAGGAAAGTATGTCAAGAAAATTAAGAAAAATACCAAACGAAGCGCAGGAACTTTAGAAATAATCCACACTGATATATGTGGTCCATTTCCTGTGAAAAGTGTGGATGGTTATGATTCGTTTATAACATTCACAGACGACTACTATCGTTATGGCTATATTTATCCAATTAAAGAAAGATCGGAAGCATTGGATAAAATCAAAATATTTAAAGCTGAAGTTGAAAATCAGCACACTAAGAAAATAAAGATAGTACGATCAGACCGAGGTGGAGAGTACTATGGGCAACATACCCCATATGGCCAAATTCCTGGACCGTTTGTAAAGTTTCAAAAGGAAAATAGCGTAGTCGCTCAGTACTCCACACCGGGGGAGCCTCAGCAGAATGGAGTGCTGAAAGACATAACCGTACCTTAATGGATATGGTAAGAAGCATGATAAGTTACTCCAAATTACTGATTAGTTTATGGATGGATGCACTGAAAACCGCCATTCACATACTTAATTGAGTATCAAGCAAATTGGTGCCTAAAACACCGTATGAATTATGGACAGGAAGGGAACCCTCACTTAACCATTTACGTGTGTGGGGCTGTTCGGCTGAGGCAAAAGTGTTTAACCCAAACATAGGAAAGTTAGACTCCAAGACAGTCAGCTGCCATTTTATTGGCTATCCAGAAAGATCAAAAGGATATCGCTTCTATTGTCGTGATAGACATACGAAGATTGTAGAAACAAGGCACACTGTGTTCTTGGAGGATAACATGATCAGGGAGAGCATGGTAGCATGAGAAATAAGCCTACAGGAGAAGTGGGTACATGTACCCACTCCGATGGTTGAAGAATCATTCTTCACGCTACCTGTTGCTGTTGCACCGACAGTGCAAAACACTATAGTGCCAACACCTGTTGCAAGTTCTCTCGTGACGACAATGAATGAACATGAGGAACATGTCCTTGAGGAGCCTGTCCTTGAGGAACCTATAGAACCAAATGTCGCACATGAGGAAGAACAGCTACAGCCTAATGAGGAACAAGTGCCAGAGGCCCCTAGAAGGTCTCAAAGAACAAGAAGGTCAGCTATTTCTAATGACTATGAAGTTTATGAAACAGAAGAATTTCAGATGGGGGATGATCCCACCTCATTTGAAGAAGCCATGAGAAGCGACCACTCATCGAAGTGGCTTAAGGCCATGGAAGATGAAATGAAATCAATGAGTACCAATAAAGTTTGGGACTTGGAAATTATTTCTAAGGGAGCCAAAATAGTAGGTTGTAAATAGATCTACAAAACAAAATATGACTCCCAAGGGAATGTAGAAAGATTTAAAGCGTGACTTATGGCGAAAGGCTTTACGCAAAGAGAAGGGATTGATTACAATGAGATATTTTCTCTAGTCTTATGTAAAGATTCCTTCAGAATTATAATGACACTTGTAGCCCACTATGATTTGGAGTTACATCAAATGGATGTAAGGACGGCGTTTCTTAACGGGGACTTGGAAGAAAATGTTTATATGGCACAACCGAAAGGTTTTGTTGTAAAAGGAAAAGAAAATATAGGATGCCGCCTAAAGAAATCAATCTATGGATTGAAGCAAGCCTCAAGACAGTGGTATTTAAAATTTGATAGAACAATAAAGGGTTTTGGGTTTAAGGAAAATGTTGAGGACAATTGCGTTTACGCAAAATTCAAGAATGGAAAGTATATATTCCTGATTTTGTATGTGGATGATATCCTGCTTGCTAGTAGTGATGTCAATCTACTAATGGAAACGAAGAGATTCTTGTCCTCAAACTTCGATATGAAAGATCTCGGTGAAGCCTCGTTCGTTTTGGGAATAGAGATTCACCGAGACAGAAGAAATGGGTTTCTAGGATTATCGCAAAAGGCATACATAGAAAAAGTTCTGAAGAAATTTAGTATGCATGCGTGTAGTCCTTCACCTGCTTCTATTGTCAAGGACGATAGATTTGAGGAACATCAATGTCCCAAGAACGAATATGATATTAATCGAATGAAAGCGGTACCGTATGCTTCAGCAGTTGGAAGTTTACAATTGTGGCAGAACCACCCGGAATAGCGTACTTACGGAGACGCTCGTCTTCCACCAGACACTAAGCACCCCGAAAGCCACTACCACGAGCGGTATCCGTCGGGCACACCTAGAAGGAGAGCCCGAAAGATCCACATTTTCTTTTTCCAAGGATCCAATAATGAAAACGAGTTACAACACAAGTCCATCTCAAACATTAGAGTTTCTAAAAAGTACATTATTACAATACCAAATACAGAGTGCGGAAAGATAAACAGCGGAAAATTAAAAGATAACATCTAGCGATAAGATAACGAGGATTCCGTCTGAGCCCACCAGATGGATCCTCCACACAAGGAACTCCTCAAGCGTCACCTGCAACAGGGGTAAATAAACCCTGAGTACACAATGTACTCGCAAGACTTAACCGATCAGTGGGAATACTTTCCCGACTCCAAGGAATATGCTAGGCTTTATGGTTGCTGGTTTTCTTTTAGCAAAAAGCAATACTAATAGTGAGTCCTTATTGATACATTATTATTATCATCAGCCGGATTAAGTTTTCATCTAGTCAATGTATATAAGCACCTGTTCTACTTTCAAGCAAGGGTTGAGCAATCGATATTGTTCCTTCTCCTTTTTCACTTCCAGTTCTTACTACGGTGCTAAACCGCAGACAAGCCGTACCGGATAACCCGGCGATTCGCGAATCAATGTGCCCAGCTGGGTGCCCCGAAGACACACGCCCCGCTTGTACCCTAGGCACAAACAGGACTAACCCACCACTCTCCTGTCCCGGGTGTCCAGGTCCCCGTCCAAACTTGGACTCCAAGCCCCACATCCTGAGTCCCGGACTCAGTGCGGTGCAAGGACCTCCACCACCTCCTCTTCCCATCAGTCGGTCCGGAAAGAGCCGGATCCGCGACAAGAGAGCAGCAAGCCTTCCCTACGCCCATACCCAAGTATGTGCTCGGGACAATAATCTGTGACTTGCCTAGAGTCATATGCAACGACCGGTCCTTAATCGACACAGACAGGGAAAAAATGTAACCGAGCTATGCCCTGTTGGCCGCAGGACACAACCCCTCACACCCACCAGTACCAAATCCACATCCCTGTCCGGTCACCAGTTTTCCTTTCCATTATTTCATCATGATATCATAGTGTAATCACCTATTTGCGAGTAACGGCAGGTTACTCACGCTACCGACATCCTGAGCATAGCAGCTACTCGACCTGCACTAGTAGGACTCATGGTGGATATATTTATGCATATAGTTTCCAAAAATAATGCCTGTAACGTAAATGCATATCATATAAATATATTCAGTGATCATTTAAAATAGGGGTTATGCACCTGGGCTTGCCTTGGGCAGGTGCCGGGTCAGCAAAGTCAGCACCAACAGGCTCCTGGGCTTCCTCCTGTGCGAAGATCTCCTCCTCGTACTCCTCGATCACCTCGTCGTACTCCGGCTCGACGACGGGCACGAAGTCTACCAGTTCGTGATCTACATGAAACAATGATGCAATGTTTAACACTAAGATAACATCAACTCTTAAACTAAAAATACATCAATTTAACTACTAAGCTAGTGCTACCGACCACCGTACTAAGCTGTCTATTGTTATCGCCAACAAGTATGAAGTATGGCATTCATCAAGATAGCAACTACCGGTATTTTTACTCCTAACGCTAATTTATGCTATATACAATAAAACAAGGGCAATAGCTATTTTATTTAGCAATACCTTCTAATGCTACAAAATTTACAGCAAGCACATAAACTCCTGGCGGGCCTACTGTAAAATTTTCAAAGCTAAAACTATTACCGATTTGCTACAATAATTCCTACCAATATTAATCTATATAAAGCTAAGCTTTCTAATTAAAATTTATGAGCCTATCATCATAACAGCTAACTGCAATCTAATTGTACTACTAAGTAAATGGTATTTTTATGAGCCTAACAAACTTGGTTTCACTATTTTTGGACATCTACACCATTTACTACGATTTATCGAAGTTGGATTCATAACTAAAATAACTAAGCATTTCTATTCTCAGGAAATAAAGAAACCGAAACATGTTTCGCGGCCCACGGCTTGACTCGGACCAGCAGCGGCGCAGCAGCGGGCGCGGCCCAGCGCAGGCCCAGCGGCGAGTGGCAGCGCGGGCGCGGCCCGGCGCGGCAGGGCAGCCCAGCAGCAGGCGCGGCCCAGCGGCGAGCAGACGCGCGCGCGACGCGGGCAGGCGCGAGCGGGCGGGCACGCGGGCGCGGCAGCGGCGGCAGCAGCGGCAGCGGCCGAGCGCGCGGCAGCGGCAGCGCGGCCCAGCCAGCGGCAGCAGCCCACAGAGGCGTATTTCAACGTATTACGACTTTATTTTCCTACATGAAAAGTGGCCACAAACACGCGTGACGTAGGGGTGACGTCATGATGCTGTCAGCAAGCTAAGATAAACAGTAACGCACCGCTGGTCGCCTGCTACTCTGCTCGGGCGAGGTTCCGCCGACCACGAAGAAGACGCAAAACGGCGGTGGAGCTGTGAAGGAAGTGGGCAGTGCGATGAGCAGCTGGAGGAGAAGCTAGCAGTGCAGTGAATTGAACTGGTATGCTCTGGTTCAGTGGAGGGACGACGGTGCAGTTCACCTCGTTCTTATGAAGCAGACGGAGCGGTGCTTCCAAAATTGAAGCACAGTGAGGTGCTACAATGGGCAAGGTAGTGTCAATCAAGCTGCTGGCTGTCTTGCGGAGCCAAGGATGCGACGAATTTTATTAACACTCTACGGTCACGTCGAATTGAAAGCAAGAGGTACCGTTGGCCATGGCTTCAACGAAGACATGGGCTCTGGTGTGGCATGGCCTGGCACAGCCGTGGTCGTCAACCAACGTACCCGTGCACAAAACGACGGAGACAGCGAGGTGATCATTCTGCGTGCGTGTAGCTAGAGCGAGTAAATGAGAGCAGCACCAGCGCGGCGACGGCGGCGTATAGCACGACCAAGGCACGGTGCGACGCGACGGCGAGGCAGAGCTGACATGACCCGTGCGCAGTGGGCTTGCGTGCGGTGGCAGGCAACCAAGGCACAGTGGTGACCATGGTCAGTGATGGCTTGTCCGAAGCAGATGACGTGCACGGGTTTTCTACAAATTACCAAAAGTGGCTTCGTCGACCCCTTTATAACTTACGCAAAAAGACTTAAACTTCGAACGGTTTCGCGTCGAATTCCAATTCTGACTTACCTGTTCCATTGTCGCCTACTGAGTACGTACTACAAATTTTAATAAAGTTTACATACACGCTCTACATCATTTTTATTTGATAACAATTCATTTAGAATACTAAATAGTATAAAGCGACATGAAACTCAGTATTTATTTCTTGTTTCGGATAAACGTTTCGAATATCGTATATTGATTTATACTCCAATTTCCACACATATGCACAAATACATGATGCTCCTGCGATGTTTTAGCAAAACATTACAATGTAACACCGAGGGTGTTACAAAACTACCCCCCTAAAATAAAATCTCGACCCGAGATTTCATGTGCCTAGTGTGAGAAAGAGATAGGGAGTACATTTGGCGCAACACTAACTATCCGACCCAGGGAGGAGATGGGGATAATGCTTTGTTAAGTAGCTCTCTTGCTCCCAGGTGGCTTCGTCCTCTGAATGGTTTTGCCATTGTACCTTGTAAAACTTTATCACCCTGTTCCTGGTCACTCTCTCCTTCTCATTCAAAATTTTTATAGGATGCTCCTCATAAGACAGATCAGGTTGGAGCGGAAGTCTTTCTATTTCCACAGATTCTTCAGGAACTCGTAGGCATTTCTTCAGTTGCGAGACGTGAAATACATTGTGAACTGCCGAGAGAATTTCTAGGAGTTGGAGACGATAAGCAACGGGACCACACTGCTGCAACACCTTGTATGGACCCACATATTGAGGGGCTAACTTGCCATGGACACCAAACCGATGTACCCCTCTTAAAATAGATACCTTGAGATACACATAATCTCCAGCTGCAAATTCCAAAGGTCTTCTTCGTTTATCTGCGTAAGCCTTCTGTCGACTCTGGGCTGACTTCAAGTGTTCATGAATTATATTTACTTTCTCTCGAGCCTCCTTTATGAAATCCGGTCTGAAGTACCCACGGTCTCCTACCTCAACCCAGTTTAGAGGCGTCCTACACTTCTGTCCATATAAAGCTTCAAACGGTGCCATACGGATACTCTCCTGATAGCTGTTATTATAAGAAAATTTGGCCAGCTTCAAACACTGATCTCACTTCTCAGGAAAAGAGATGGCACAGGCCCGCAGCATATCCTCAAGCACCTGGTTCACCCTTTCAGTTTGACCATCAGTCTGTGGGTGGTATGCCGAGCTTCTGAGAAGCCGAGTACCTAAACACTCCTGGAGTTTCTCCCAGAAACGAGAGACAAAAACTGACCCTCTATCAGAGATGATGGTGAGAGGAACTCCATGTAGGGTCACAATCCGATCAAAGTATAACTCCGCATACTTCTTTGCATTGTATCTAGTGTCCACCGGAAGGAAGTGGGCAGACTTGGTGAGACGGTCCACAATGACCCAAATAGAATCAAAGCCCGAGGAGGTGCGGGGTAAACCCACAATGAAGTCCAGGGAAATATCCTCCCATTTCCAAACAGGAATGGGCAAGGGCTGCAGATATCCAGGAGTACGCATATGATCTGCCTTGACTCTACCACAAGTGTCACACTCCGCAACGAACTGGGTGATATCTTGCTTCATATAAGACCACCAGTACAGTTGGCGTAGATCATGGTACATCTTGTTGCTACCAGGGTGGATAGACAGCTTGGAATGATGGGCTTCTTTTAAAATCTTTCTTTTCAGCTCTTCATTGGATGGAACCACCAGTCTATCCTTGTATCTCACGACTCCCAGCCCATCAATGCTAAAATGAGGTCCACGCCCTTCAGCTTGCAACTTCTTGATGTGAGGAATCTCTTCGGGATCCTCCTTTTGTTCCCGAATAATCTGCTCCAGCAACTCTGAGGTCAATGCAATCTGAGCTAGCACCTCTGTGTGGTGAAGTGACAAGGGTATTTCCTCAACCTGATGCGACTTACGACTTAAGGCATCAGCTACCACGTTGGCTTTTCCTGGATGATAGTGGACTTCCAAACTATAATCCTTGATCAACTCTAACCATCTCCTTTGTCTCATGTTCAACTCAGACTGAGTGAAAATATACTTAAGACTCTTGTGGTCAGTGAAGATGTGCTCTTTGTTGCCCAACAAATAATGCCTCCAAATCTTCAGAGAGTGAACTACAGCAGCTAGCTCTAAATCATGGGTAGGGTAGTTCACCTCGTGCTTCTTCAGTTGGCGCGAAGCATAAGCTATCACACGCCCCTCTTGCATAAGCACACACCCCAAACCCGTCTTCGAGGCATCACAGTAAACATCAAAGGGCCTCTCAATATCAGGTTGAGCTAAAACAGGAGCAGTGGTTAGAAAAGTCTTCAGGGACTGAAAAGCTTCTTCACAAGCTGGACTCCAAACAAACTTAGCTTCTTTCTGGAGCAGCTTAGTCATGGGCTGGGCTATCTTGGAGAAATCAGGGATGAAACGTCGATAGTATCCAGCTAGCCCAAGGAACTGACGGATCTGGTGTACAGACCTAGGAGACTTCCAATCTAATACATCTTGCACCTTGCTGGGATCTACAGAAACGCCTTCCGGTGTCAACACATGTCCCAAAAACTGCACTCGATCTAACCAAAACTCACACTTGCTGAACTTAGCATACAACTGGTGCTCCCTTAGCCGAGTCAGTATTATCCGAAGGTGACGGACATGCTCTTCCTCATTCTTGGAATAGATTAAGATGTCATCAATGAAAACTACCACAAACTTATCTAGCTCCAGCATGAAAACTGAGTTCATCAGGTACATGAAGAAAGCCGGGGCATTGGTGAGACCGAAAGACATCACTAGGTACTCATACAACCCATACCTAGTAGAGAAAGCTGTCCTTGGTATATCCTGTGGCCTGATCTTGATCTGATGGTAGCCCGATCGGAGATCTATCTTGGAGAACACCATGGCACCAGCTAACTGATCAAACAAAGTATCTATGCGGGGCAAGGGATACTTGTTCTTAACTGTTACCGCATTGAGAGGGCGGTAATCCACACACATCCGCAGAGTACCATCCTTCTTCTTCACGAAAATTGCAGGGCAACCCCAAGGTGAAGAACTTAGACGGATGAAACCCTTGTCCATCAACTCCTCCAGTTGTTTCTTCATTTCTGCCAGTTCTCTCGGAGCCATGCGGTACGGACGCCTAGAGATAGGAGCAGTACCAGGCTCAAGCTCAATGGAGAATTCTACCTCACAGTCCGGTGGCAACCCAGGAAGATCTTCAGGGAAAACATCTGGGAACTCACATACTACTGGAATGGAGGTAAGATCAGGAACGGCTTTAGCATGGGCAACAACAGGTAAGACCGGTTCTGAGGGTATGATGAGAGACATCCTATCCACAGAAGACGGAAGCCGTAACTCTACACTTCTTCTCTTCATATCCAAAACTACCCCATATGCCCGCAACCAGTTCATTCCAAGAATAACATCAATGCCTTGCCCGGGCATTATCATGAACTGTAGACGGTAAGTGTGGGTAGCTAATACCAAACTTACTGTATCCGTGCGGGTATTGATGAACATCTGAGAACCCGCAGTACGGATCTTATAGGCATATGGTATAGCCACAAGTGATAAGTTGTGCCGCTCTACAAACCCCATGCTCATAAAGGAATGTGATGCACCAGAATCAAACAACACCAAAGCTGGATGGGATTCGATGGTAAACATACCAGCCATAACTGTTTCCTGATGCACAACCTGCTGAGCATCCGTGAAGTGCACTTGACCAGATCTGTTGGGCACCTTCCTCTTGATGAAAGTCCTTTTAACCAGCCTGCAATTTGCAGACGGCTGAGACGGCTGAGCTGTCTGCTGCTGAGGACACTCCCTGGCATAGTGGCCCTCCTTGCCACACTTAAAACAAGCACTAGGCTTGTTCCCGAATCCCTGACGAGTTGGGACCTGCTGTCCCTGAGTCTGTTGGGGCTGCACCTGCTGCTGAGGTGCCTTGTACTGAGTAGCAGAAGTATGTGATGTCTGCTGGGGTGACCGGAACGGAGGCCCGCCGGATGGTTGATAGGGCCCCCGCCTAACAATTTGCACCTTCTGAGTATGGGGATGGCTGGAGGATCTAGCTGCCACCCTCCTCCGCTTCCAATCCGCCTGAGATGCCCGCTGAAAACCCTCAAGAGCAATGGCGGCGTTCATCAGAGCCCCAAAGGTCTGATAGTTCCCCAGGTACAGTTTCTCCTGAAGAGCAGGAGTGAGACCGCGAAAGAAGCGATCCCTCTTTTTGTCATCCGTGTCCACCTGACTACCAGCATACTGAGCTAAGTGGTTAAACTGGGTCACATACTCCATTACCGTCCTGCTCCCCTGACGCAACTCCATGAACTCGGTCACCTTCTGGTGGATAACACCAGCAGGTATGAAGAACTCGCGGAAGGCGGTGGAGAACTCCTGCCACGTTGCCGGGTGATCCGGTAGCTCCGCGGCCTAGAAAGTCTCCCACCAGGCACCTGCGGACCCCAAAAGCTGCTGGGACGCAAAGTGCACCTTCTGCTCGTTGGCCACTCCGAGCAGCCGAAACTTCTGCTCAAGCGTGCAAAGCCAGTGCTCCGCCTCCAATGGATCGTCCGACGGTGTGAACGTGGGCGGGTGGGTCTTGAGGAAGTCCTGATAAGAGGACTGCCCCTCAGGACGGCGAGCACCACCCCCATTCCCACCGTTGCCCCCGGGACCTCCACGGGCGAGACCCGCGACGGCCTGTGCCATAATCTCCATGGCACGAGCTGTCTCCTGACGAGCAGCCAACAACTCCACCATGTCCTCCGCGGCGGACAACGGCGGAGGCGGTGGCGGCAGAGGGAAAGGATGAGGAACCAAAGGTGGAACCTCCCGAGCTCCCTCGTCGCCATGCTCAAAAGCCCGAGCACTGTCACCATGGCCCTCGTTGGCCGCTCCCGAACTGGTGCTCCCACGTCCGGACCTCAGATTCATCTGTAAGAGAGACGAACCAACCATAAGGACACCTTCCTGATCAGGATCCAGAGATTAAGAAACGGCAGCACATTTATTAAAGCATTCATTAAGTTAGTTCTACCAATTTACTACTTTCATTATACGTGAAGGGGAATTCCTAGTTCAAGTAAGATGCTGTTAAATGATGCATGCTTCGACCTATACGTTCACTCAAGCCGGAATATAGCGGCGTTCGTAACTTTTTTGGCACATCGTACACTCACTTTCCGTATACTAAGCGATTTCTTACGCAACGTAAGTCAGTGTACCTGCAGAAAACTGATTAGATAAAACCAGTGCCGCTATCCAAGATACACCATATAGCTAGGGCTTATACTTATATAACTTAACTTAATCGCATCCTACTTTTCACAAAACTTTTGTTGATCAAACTTTTAGTTTTGTCAAAGAGTGAGGAACTCATGACCATTATTGGCTCTGGTACCAACTGTGGCAGAACCACCCGGAATAGCGTACTTACGGAGACGCTCGTCTTCCACCAGACACTAAGCACCCCGAAAGCCACTACCACGAGCGGTATCCGTCGGGCACACCTAGAAGGAGAGCCCGAAAGATCCACATTTTCTTTTTCCAAGGATCCAATAATGAAAACGAGTTACAACACAAGTCCATCTCAAACATTAGAGTTTCTAAAAAGTACATTATTACAATACCAAATACAGAGTGCGGAAAGATAAACAGCGGAAAATTAAAAGATAACATCTAGCGATAAGATAACGAGGATTCCGTCTGAGCCCACCAGATGGATCCTCCACACAAGGAACTCCTCAAGCGTCACCTGCAACAGGGGTAAATAAACCCTGAGTACACAATGTACTCGCAAGACTTAACCGATCAGTGGGAATACTTTCCCGACTCCAAGGAATATGCTAGGCTTTATGGTTGCTGGTTTTCTTTTAGCAAAAAGCAATACTAATAGTGAGTCCTTATTGATACATTATTATTATCATTAGCCGGATTAAGTTTTCATCTAGTCAATGTATATAAGCACCTGTTCTACTTTCAAGCAAGGGTTGAGCAATCGATATTGTTCCTTCTCCTTTTTCACTTCCAGTTCTTACTACGGTGCTAAACCGCAGACAAACCGTACCGGATAACCCGGCGATTCGCGAATCAATGTGCCCAGCTGGGTGCCCCGAAGACACACGCCCCGCTTGTACCCTAGGCACAAACAGGACTAACCCACCACTCTCCTGTCCCGGGTGTCCAGGTCCCCGGCCAAACTTGGACTCCAAGCCCCCACATCCAGAGTCCCGGACTCAGTGCGGTGCAAGGACCTCCACCACCTCCTCTTCCCATCAGTCGGTCCGGAAAGAGCCGGATCCGCGACAAGAGAGCAGCAAGCCTTCCCTACGCCCATACCCAAGTATGTGCTCGGGACAATAATCTGTGACTTGCCTAGAGTCATATGCAACGACCGGTCCTTAATCGACACAGACAGGGAAAAAATGTAACCGAGCTATGCCCTGTTGGCCGCAGGACACAACCCCTCACACCCACCAGTACCAAATCCACATCCCTGTCCGGTCACCAGTTTTCCTTTCCATTATTTCATCATGATATCATAGTGTAGTCACCTATTTGCGAGTAACGGCAGGTTACTCACGCTACCGACATCCTGAGCATAGCAGCTACTCGACCTGCACTAGTAGGACTCATGGTGGATATATTTATGCATATAGTTTCCAAAAACAATGCCTGTAACGTAAATGCATATCATATAAATATATTCAGTGATCATTTAAAATAGGGGTTATGCACCTGGGCTTGCCTTGGGCAGGTGCCGGGTCAGCAAAGTCAGCACCAACAGGCTCCTGGGCTTCCTCCTGTGCGAAGATCTCCTCCTCGTACTCCTCGATCACCTCGTCGTACTCCGGCTCGACGACGGGCACGAAGTCTACCAGTTCGTGATCTACATGAAACAATGATGCAATGTTTAACACTAAGATAACATCAACTCTTAAACTAAAAATACATCAATTTAACTACTAAGCTAGTGCTACCGACCACCGTACTAAGCTGTCTATTGTTATCGCCAACAAGTATGAAGTATGGCATTCATCAAGATAGCAACTATCGGTATTTTTACTCCTAACGCTAATTTATGCTATATACAATAAAACAAGGGCAATAGCTATTTTATTTAGCAATACCTTCTAATGCTACAAAATTTACAGCAAGCACATAAACTCCTGACGGGCCTACTGTAAAATTTTCAAAGCTAAAACTATTACCGATTTGCTACAATAATTCCTACCAATATTAATCTATATAAAGCTAAGCTTTCTAATTAAAATTTATGAGCCTATCATCATAACAGCTAACTGCAATCTAATTGTACTACTAAGTAAATGGTATTTTTATGAGCCTAACAAACTTGGTTTCGCTATTTTTGGACATCTACACCATTTACTACGATTTATCGAAGTTGGATTCATAACTAAAATAACTAAGCATTTCTATTCTCAGGAAATAAAGAAACCGAAACATGTTTCGCGGCCCACGGCTTGACTCGGACCAGCAGCGGCGCAGCAGCGGGCGCGGCCCAGCGCAGGCCCAGCGGCGAGTGGCAGCGCGGGCGCGGCCCGGCGCGGCAGGGCAGCCCAGCAGCAGGCGCGGCCCAGCGGCGAGCAGACGCGCGCGCGACGCGGGCAGGCACGAGCGGGCGGGCACGCGGGCGCGACAGCGGCGGCAGCAGCGGCAGCGGCCGAGCGCGCGGCAGCGGCAGCGCGGCCCAGCCAGCGGCAGTAGCCCACAGAGGCGTATTTCAACGTATTACGACTTTATTTTCCTACATGAAAAGCAGCCACAAACACGCGTGACGTAGGGGTGACGTCATGATGCTGTCAGCAAGCTAAGATAAACAGTAACGCACCGCTGGTCGCCTGCTACTCTGCTCGGGCGAGGTTCCGCCGACCACGAAGAAGACGCAAAACGGCGGTGGAGCTTTGAAGGAAGTGGGCAGTGCGATGAGCAGCTGGAGGAGAAGCTAGCAGTGCAGTGAATTGAACTGGTATGCTCTGGTTCAGTGGAGGGACGACGGCGCAGTTCACCTCGTTCTTATGAAGCAGACGGAGCGGTGCTTCCAAAATTGAAGCACAGTGAGGTGCTACAATGGGCAAGGTAGTGTCAATCAAGCTGCTGGCTGTCTTGCGGAGCCAAGGATGCGACGAATTTTATTAACGCTCTACGGTCACGTCGAATTGAAAGCAAGAGGTACCGTTGGCCATGGCTTCAACGAAGACATGGGCTCTGGTGTGGCATGGCCTGGCACAGCCGTTGTCGTCAACGCAACGTACCCGTGCACAAAACGACGGAGACAGCGAGGCGATCGTTCCGCGTGCGTGCAGCTAGAGCGAGTAAATGAGAGCAGCACCAGCGCGGCGACGGCGGCGTATAGCGCGACCAAGGCACGGTGCGACGCGACGGCGAGGCAGAGCTGACATGACCCGTGCGCAGTGGGCTTGCGTGCGGTGGCAGGCAACCAAGGCACAGTGGTGACCATGGTCAGTGATGGCTTGTCCGAAGCAGATGACGTGCACGGGTTTTCTACAAATTACCAAAAGTGGCTTCGTCGACCCCTTTATAACTTACGCAAAAAGACTTAAACTTCGAACGGTTTCGCGTCGAATTCCAATTCTGACTTACCTGTTCCATTGTCGCCTACTGAGTACGTACTACAAATTTTAATAAAGTTTACATACACGCTCTACATCATTTTTATTTGATAACAATTCGTTTAGAATACTAAATAGTATAAAGCGACATGAAACTCAGTATTTATTTCTTGTTTCGGATAAACGTTTCGAATATCGTATATTGATTTATACTCCAATTTACACACATATGCACAAATACATGATGCTCCTGCGATGTTTTAGCAAAACATTACAATGTAACACCGAGGGTGTTACAACAATATGCTCAAGTGTGTACACGCCCTGACTTAGCTTTTGTTACCGGGTTACTTAGCAGATATCAAAAGAATTCAGGAATAGAACATTGGAAATTGGTGAAGAAAGTCCTGCGTTATTTGCAGGGTACGAAAGGCCTCATGCTAACGTATAGGAGATCTGATTCCCTGCAGATAGAGGGGTATTCAGATTCTGATTATGCGGGAGAAGAAAGAAAATCCACGTCAGGATATATATTTACTCTCGCAGGAGGGGCTATATCGTAGAAAAGCTCCAAACAAACCGTAACTACATACTCGACAATGTATGCCGTGTTTGTAGCATGCTATGAGGCAACGGGGCAGGTGAATTAGCTAAATAAATTCATATCCAGATTGAAAGTGATTGATAATATCAATGAACCACTGAGGTTGTATTATGATAACAACCCAGCGGTACAGTATGCTCACAACAATAGGTCAAGTGGTGCTGCCAAACACATTGACATAAAGTACTATGCTGTGAAAGATAAAGTTCGGGATCATATAATAAATCTTGAGCATATAAGTACAGAGAAAATGCTCGCGGATCCGCTCACAAAGGGCTTATCACCCAACGTATTCAGAGAACACGTAGCCGGCATGGGTTTAAGGGAAAGCCTATGATTCCCGAATATATGAAGGGCTCAGAAGAAAGTTTCATTCCAAAATGGAGAAATGTGTCGTGGCTGTTAGTCTAACGGCACTAATTGTTGTGACGATGAGACAGTTCAATGCACTAATCTGCAATGGAATAGAATAGAAGCAAGAAAAATATGAATCGAAAGTTTTGAGTATGAAATTAAAGAACGAAGAAAGTGATGAGAGATCAAGGGGGAGAATGTTAGGTTTGATCTCCCTTCATTAGGCCCAACGGCCTTTTGAGCCTTGTTCTCGCGCCCTGATCGGGGGCGCCCAACCCTACATGGTTGGTGGGCCCCCGTCGCACAGCGCTATAAAAGGAAGGTGGGAGCCGGGGCTCGAGGTACGAGGTTAACCGCGCCGCCAGTCACCCCACCGACATCCTAACCCTAGACCCGATCTTGAGAAGGGGCGCTGCCAGCGACGGGAAGCACCACCAACGCCGGCAACGCCACCCCGACACACACGCCGCCGCCGAGGACGCCACAGCGCCGACTCCCTCTCCACCGAACGTCGCTGCCGGCGCGCAGATGGCGTCCGTCAACGAAACCCCGGCCGAAGCTTCGACCACTACGGCTTTCGATGGTTTGTTTTTTCTCTCTATTTCTTTGTGAATCCCGAACACCTATTTTACTATCAATATATCCCGATCTGATGAATATACCTAAAAGTGAATCTAGCACGGTCCGCCTGCTGCGTTTGGGTCTTTTTATCTACCACCGTTGCATCGTGCATGCCAGACTCCCAGAAGTCCAGAACGGACCAACTCTGCTGCTGCACAGTACAGTAGGACCGTATAACGAGGGACGGTAGGAGGAGTACGTACATCTTTGTGATAGAGGCAGTAGAGCACTACTAGTACGACATTGGTGAACGGCTGTAGTAGAAGTAGGAGTAGACCCGTAGCGGTACATTTTGGTCGCTACGCCTACGCATGTTAGTCAGTGAAGTGGTTGCGTGTTTCTTCCATGCATGCCCGGGAAATCCGTGTGCTCTGGGTTTTGAGCCTCATGAGAACGTTGCCAATAATCTGGATTAGTTATATGCAGGTCTAGGCATAACCCAGGATATGTGTGTCCTAGTACGACTAGGCAGACAGATTACAGAAGCAGATCATCAAATGTGTAGTATAATGATTCATCATCACTGCCATCACATTACTACGGTGGTCACCACCTCACCGGCTTGTTCTGATGCAGCGTCCCTGGTTCTTCCTTTTGGCTTTCATTAGGGAGTCCTCAATGGCATTTTGCAAATAGTTAGCTAGATAAGATTTAGGAAAAATAAAAAATAGAAACTTTAGTGCATTGTTGTACATATGAGCTGTGAGAGTTGTTTCTAGAAGATCGTGATAGACTCGTTATTTAGGAGTCGCTAGCTATTTAATCTTTCTTCTTAATAGCTAATAGAATTCTTCCTAAACTAGCTACTAGAGAACCATCGGAGACGACCTTATAAGCTGGGCAGAGGCGCAGAGCGGAGCCAGAGTGGGGATACAGATGAAACAATGAATGAACTGTGAACGTCTTTTTATCCCGGCTCCAGCATCTGATAAAGCTAAAAGTGCTAAGCCGGGGTTCGGTCCGGAATCATGAAGCCGGCTGGGGTGGTTACCAAAGCTTGCAGTGGGTACACACATAACATACCTGCGTGAAAAAACTCTTTGGGTGGGCCGGGGTCAGAACACGATTGCGAGCTTAATCGCCAAAAAAAAATCATGAGCACACTCATGTCTGTGACTTGCGATCATATGCCTCTTGCACGTACGATCAAACTGAATAAGTGGATCGGCAAAACTTTATACTCTATCATGCATGAATAAGGCCTTGTTTAGTTGGCAAAATTTTTGGCAAAATGCAACTGTAGCACTTTCGTTGTTATTTGCCAATTAGTGTCCAATCATGGTCTAATTAGGCTTAAAAGATTCGTCTCGTCCATTTCGTCTAAACTGTGTAATTAGTTTTATTTTTTATCTATATTTAATGCTTCATGCATACGTCCAAAGATTCGATGTGACGGAGAATCTACTGTTCTTTTACAAAATTTCTTGCATCAAACTGGGCCTAAGAGGCGTTGCATTTCGTGGTCTCGTGGATCTCCTGCAACTGCAACATCGAGCTGGTGGTACTCTAGTATTTATAGCTTCTTTTTTTAAGGGTAATATATAGAGCTTCTTTCCGTGAAGAAACTTTGCCACTTTGGTGACTTTGACAGGTACTAGATGCTCCTTTTGCGTAAACTAGTTTATGCATGATCCATCCATCGTCCGTCGATCAGTTCACATCTTTTTTGCTATTGCGGTCGGTCCTTAGAACTGCCGCAACCTCTTTCTCGATGTAGGCATGCACTATAGTAGACTATAGGTGATCTCTATATATAGCTGCGCACATAGCCCTCCACCCTCCTAGCTAACAATGCAATAGCCCTAAATTGCGCAGTAGAGTACTGCTACTACTACGTGATGATCCAACCGTACTCCTTTTCCACTAACTGGGCGTACTCTAATAGTGACGGCTTTATTAGACACGATCCAAGTGTTGGTGCCAGCAGACTCCACGCATAGACGCTAATGCTAGGGAGGAGGAGGACCCTTTTGCTAGCTCGTCACAAATCACTGCGCAAAAGAGAGCACTACTGATGGTGCAGCGTGCTGCGTCTGCGTGCATGCACCACCATGGCGCTCTAGACACTTGACAGCCTCCTGTTCCATATCGTCTCGTCTACTCCCTTCGTCCTATTAAAAGTGTCGTTTTTAATTTTTAGACTTCTTATATGACCATTTTTCTTATTTAAAATTTTTATATAAATATTATTTATTTTCTTATAACTTGTTTTATCACTATATATACTTTAGTAATGTTTTATTTATTTTATTATTTATATAAAAAATTAAATAAAACGAACGGTAAACAAGATGTCTACAAGTTAAAAATGACACTTTCGATGGTACGGAGGATATTCATTGTCATCCTACGTGTCTTTCGGCCACCCACTCTCCAAAGAAGCGAGACATGCCGGGCCTAAAAGCTCTGTTCGACGGTTTGCGAGCCAAATCAGCTGTGCGTGCAGCACATATGTGCAGTGCATCAGTAGAGGAGCTATCTTTTTCTGTACTAGAGCAAACAGCCAGTGGTAGTGTGGTACCACGCAAGCATCTCCATAACCTCCAAATATACGTACTATTCGACTCCTTGGGACGGCATTAAAAGCTAGCCTTTGATGTGTGTGCTCATATATCAGGCAGTCATCGCCGTTCACCGTACCGGGGAACCCCGACGGACGGACACGGCCAGATGTTCGGTTAAACCATACTAGTGCTAGTAGAAGCAGTACTGCATTTACACGTTGCTCTATGATTACGAGTATGGTCATGTTCGCTTGTCTTATAATTCGTATTTTTCAACTTTTTTTTTCAATCGAAAGAGTATTTTTGTCTGCCTTTGAGCCATGTCTTTTTAGCTAACGGGCTCCGTACATTGCTCCTTATGCTGTTGCGATCCTGCACCGCCTTCAACCCGCTACAGTGTCGTATTCAACTCCAGCGCATGCATGCACGGACTCTGCGGCACACTGTAGCACGTACGCGCTGCAGGTCGCAATTACGTAGAGCCCCCAGAGCGCAGCTAGCCGACCGTACCGAAAGCTCGTCACGTCGTCCGTGCAAATGTGAGCCGGTGACGACGTTTCTCGGCAACCTTCCGGGCAGGCAGGCAGGCAGCGGTCCTTGGCGTGCCATTAACCGCCTTAGGGCCGGTTTAGATCTAAAATTTTTTTTTAGTAAAATAGCACTCTAGCGTCTTTCGTTGTTATTTAGCAAACATTATCTAATTATAGTTTAATTAGGCTTAAAAGATCCGTCTTGTCCATTTCGTCTAAACTGTGTAATTAGTTTTATTTTTTATCTATATTTAATACTTCATGCATGTGTCAAAAATTCGATGCGACAGAAATCTGAAAAACCGCAGCCGCAGCCAGGTCTGTCGGAGCCAGCGAGATCTTTCGCCGACGACTCTCCCGGCAGTCCGCAGTGGTATTCATGGTGAACAGCCGCGGGGCCGGGGGTGTACGACAGCGACGCGACGCGCCTGATCGTCCTGCCCTTTGGAGAGGCCACGACGGTGGACGCGTACGGCTGATCCGCCCGGCCGCGCGCCCGCCAGCGGATCGCACGGAACCGGCGGGCGGTGGACGTACGCGTCGGTCTGATCGCGGTCTCCCCCCCGCCCAGACTAGCCTCTCTACTGGAACCCCGTAACTCCGCGCCCGTGTTTCGCCCTGGGAACCAAAAATAAACAGCGAAATGTGCTGTCTAGTGGGGTGGTTTGCGTGTGCTCCCTCCGTTGTTTACCCGGGCCGGGGACACGGGGATCAGTAAATAAAACCAGAACGGCGTGTCTTGTGCACACCCGTTACCTGAAAGTATTGTATTCCCGCTCTTGTCCCTACTTCTAACAATGATCACTTACTAATGCCGGGTCCATGTCGGATCACGGGATCCATCTGGCGAAGTTGGGTTTTGGGACCACACGAATTCGCAAGCCGCAGGGCCCGCGGGCGAGGATTTTTCAACTTGGTTTGGTGGGTGGCCGTCGTCGCTGTGCGTGTCGTCGTCCGCGTCTGTCTGACTGTTTTCACGTCTCTGGCCAAGATGCTGCCGCCCCAAAATTCCCCCCATGCTTTTGCTTCAGCCCTCACAGTCACAGCAGCGTTGTGCGGTGAGCCCGAGCCGGTGACAAGTGCCGAGCAGGAAAAGGCAGCGGCGTGGATGCCTGCGACATATAAAGAACCTCTGTCTTTTCTTGCGCGTAAAAGTGCTTTGTCTCCATCTCACGGGCAGGAAGCCAGCAACGGCCACCAGCAGGGCAGGGTCAGTGTGCGCTCGGCTCTTGTGAGTTGTGACTCGTAAAAATAAAAGGTCGGGCCTTTCGTCTTGAACGCAGAGGAAGTCGACACTTTTGAGTACGTGTACCATGCACTCAGGCTGTGCGAATCGTGATTCTCCGCTCGTGCTCGTGCTCGCGCCGTGGCATTTATCCGGGCAAAAAAAAAATCGTAGTCGGCACTCCAGTGAGCGTGCGGACGGAGGCACGCTTTTCTAGGCGAAAATATTCCCCAAATGTCCTTGGCAATATCCGTACGCTTTTGTTGCCGGTTGAGGCTTCGATAAAAGCGTCAAGAAACGGCAGCCACGAAACCATAGAAAGCGAAGCTACGAGCCTGAGCCTGAGCCTGGGAGGGGGATCCCGCCCGTACACTGTACAAATGTGTCGCCAGATGGCCAGTCGCCCAGGCCTGGCTATGCACGATGAACATGAACCCGTACGCCGCAATGCATGGCGCGTATCACGAGCGCAGGTGTGCTCGCGAATGGTTTTCCCCAGCGGCTCGCTCTCTCTCTCTGTCTGGCTCTCTGCCCATGCTGGCGGCTCCCCAGACCCCACCTCACGGCGGGCACGGGCCGACCACGAGCAGGAGAGAGGAGGGGAGGGAGACGCCCGGTGCGACACGGGACACGCACACCGGTCGCGCAATCATACGGCGAATCATGGTGCCCTCTCCACCCCGGCTCCCCCCCCGCGCGCCGCGCGCTTCGGGCGTCGCGTTCGCCTGGTCGCATCAGGCAGGCCCCCGTCCCACGCGGGCGCGGGGACTCCCTGCCGCACTCGCCGTCTCGTTTCTTTTCCTGCCTCCTATGCCTGCTCGCCCCTCGGGCCCTCGGCGGCTCGGCTCGGCGCGACGCGTACGTGGAAGTGGACGTGGACGTGCAGCGGCGGCCAGGCCAGCCAGAATCCGAATATCCATCCAGTACAGCCACATGGTGTCCTGCTTTGCGTGGCCGCGTGCGCCGCCGCCGCGGCTGTTTTGCTGGGACGAACCAGAGGCGAATGCTGCGCCGGGACGAACGAGACGTCGTGATCTCCAAGGTTCCGCGTCCAACAACCCCCAGGGGGCGAAAACGGCTCTACTACTAATTAGCAGCAGGACCTGTCTCAATGGGATTTTATAGAGTTTTATGGGTATTAAATATGCTAACATAACACTGCGTTAACGAAGAGAGATGATAAGAGTTTAATGAGAGTAGAGAAAGTTTTACGTCGATAAAACTCTTCTACGCTGTTTTTAAAATATAAGTGTGTTGAAAACTAGGACATGAAATTAGCATCGAGACTAACCTAATACGTCTACGGTCGCGTGATTTAGTGCTGGACACGGGCGATTAGCGTGACGTTTTATGGCCACCCGAATGGAGTAACAACACAAATAGTAGTACGAGATCGGTCACACCAGGGGGAACAAATTGTCTGCCAGGTTCTGTTCGTCATTAATTAGTCTTTGAAGTCTTGAACTGCACTGATAACCACGTGCGACCTGCTTTACTACTGCTAGTAGGCTTGTTCATTAGCTAGTCTTATCACAGGAACAGTACAGACCACAGAATCACAGATACCGTAGTAGTCGGGGCCGTTCGGCTGGAATTATAAGCGGCTGAAAAACACTGTTGGCTGATTTTTTTGTGAGAGTTAAATACTGTTCCGGCTGAAAAAACAAGCCGAATAAGACGGATTATAAGCCAGATGAACAGGGCCCTCGTGGAGGGTGTGTTCACGCCACAAACTCTAGGGCCTGTTTAGTTCCTGAAAATTTTTGGAAAACGCCACTGTAGCAAATTCGTTGTTATTTGATAAATATTATCCAATCATAGACTAACTAGGCTTAAAAGATTTGTCTCGTGAATTTCGTCTAAACTGTGTAATTAGTTATATTTTTTATCTATATTTAATGCTTCATGCATGTGTCTAAAGATTCGATGTGACGGGGAATCTGAAAAATTTTGCAAAATTTTTGGGTAAGGGGCTGTTTAGTTGGCAAAATTTTTGGCGAAACGCTACTGTAGCAGTTTCGTTGTTATTTGGTAAATATTGTCCAATCATGGTCTAATTAGGCTTAAAAGATTTGTCTCGTCTATTTCGTCTAAACTGTGTAATTAGTTTTATTTTTTATCTATATTTAATGTTTAATGCATGTGTTCAAAGATTCGATGCGATGAGGAATCTAAAAATTTTGGCAAAATTTTTGGCATCTAAACGGTGCCTAACTAAACTGGGCCCTAGTCTAGTGGTAGGAGTACTTGTACGTAGACAGAGCAGTACTGGTACAGTACAAGAGAGGCCGACGTGAGAGGAGTCTTTGTTCTTCGTGACCAGCAAACGCCAGTCCGTAGTTTTGTACGTACAGCTGGAGTATCATGCATCGATCCGGCACACAAAGCTCCAGTCAAACAGGGACGGCTTTGCAGGGCAGGCCAGGCTGGACAGGAAAGCCGAGCCAGCCGACAGCAGGGCCCCGCGGCTCAGAGTGCGTTCAAAGGCCACAGCCCCTCAGCCTGCTCTGCTCCTGCTCGCTCGGGGGGCCGAGGGCCGTGCACGGGCGGGTCCCCAGACCCCGACAAGCGGAAGCCAACAGCGGAGAGAGACGCGCGCAGTCACCGAGCGAGAGGCGAGAGCGAGTCAGCACGGGTGTGTTTAGTTCCGCGAAAATGTGTAAAAAAAATACTGTACCACGTTTTGGTTTTATTTGCAAAATAGTGTTCAACCGTTGACTAATTAGGTTCAAAACGTTCGTCTCGCAAAGTACAACCAAGCTGTATAATTAGTTTTTGATTTCATCTACATTTAGTACTAATCTTTTGTTTGCACGGTACTTTTTTTTAGGAAGTAAACACAGCCAAGGAATCCTATGCTATGCAATCACAGACTCACAGCCCACTGCTCGGCCGCTCGCCTCCGGAAAAGCAGAGCCATTAAAGCCTCTCGTCGCTGCCCAACAAAGGCTGTTTTTATTTCCTCTAAAAAAAATAATGCACTATGAAAAAAAAAATATTCGTCACATCAAAGTTACGATACATGTATGGAGTACTAAATGTAGATGAAATAAAAAACTAATTATATAACTTGGTTGTACTTTGCGAGACGAATATTTTGAATCTAATTAGTTAACGGTTAGACACTATTTGTCAAATAAAACCAAAACGTGTTACAATACACTTTTCGCCATTTTCAGGACACCTAAACACGGGCAAAGACTGCACACTGTTCACGTAGTGGTCCAGTAGTACGTCTTTGATCGGCTACCCGATGGGCCCGGTCAGGTCGGGGCCAGGGCTTCTCAGGGGCGGCCGGACCCTGGCTGGCCACCAGACCACCGAAGCGAGAGCTGCGCAGGTGCGGTTGCGGCACGGGGGAACAGGGACAGCAGCGCTCTCGCTCGCTTGGCGCTGCCGCTGCCCGTGTGGTCCGGCGGGCCGGATGCCATCCACAACCTATTACTAGTGCTTACAGTTACAGCAGCTGGAAAAATCTAAACATGTTCTTCGCTAACCTGAGCACGTGGCGCGGTGGCGGCTGGAGCTGCTCGGATCACATGCCTGATACTATCTGGCAAACTGGGCAAACATGGCGTGAGCTCGAGCCCGTCCTTTTCCGTGTACCAGAAAAGCCTGAAACTACGAGTAGCAAAGCTGGTGGAGTGGAGTACAGTACGTAGCGCCTGCTGGAGCAATGGAGGAGTAGTTTTCACCGCGGCCAGTCCGGCACGGCGCCACTGGTCCCGGCGGGCAGCACGGCGCAGGAGCTCGTGAGGCAGGTGGAATCGGGGTGACGACGACGACGCATGGAGCAATGCGGGTCCGCGGGGATGGAAACACAAACAGCCTACAGCCCCTGGCAGACGGCAGGTCCCCAGGCGCAGTGGGCGGTGGCAGCGGGCCATGACCTGACCTGAGCCCGCTGCACTGCACTGCACAGCACTGCACGCAGCAGCGCAGGAGCAGGGCGCCGAGGCAGCAGCTCTGACTCTGAGTCTGACCCACACACGCCCGAGGAGACGCTGCCGTGTTGCCAGGCCTACGCCCCCTACGAGCCCATCTCCTCGCACCTCACTGCTCAGCCTACGCCCCTCCTCCACGGGCCACGGCCTCGCGCCCTGCCACCCGTTTCCTACGCGTCTGACCGCCCTGGCGAGCGGCCTTCTTCCGAAGTTGGGAGGTGACAGAAACAACGTAGGATCCCAATTCCTCCCTAAATTCTACTCCGTACTATGGTAGTGTTTAGATGGTGTAAAAGTTGGTATAAAATTTCTGTAGCACTTTTCGTTGTTATTTGGTAAAATTTATCCAATCATGTACTAATTAGGCTCAAAAGATTCGTCTCGACATTTACAGACAAACTGTGTAATTAGTTATTTTTTTACCTACATTTAATACTCATACGTCTAAAGATTCGATGTGACGGGGAATCTCGTAAAATTTTTGGAAGTTTGAAGGGATCTAAACACTGCCTATAAAAAAAGAGATTCCCCGTCACCTCAAAATGTCGGTAAATACATGGAGTACTAAATGTAGATGAAATCAAAAACTAATTGCACAGTTTTGTTGTATTTTACGAGACGAACATTTTGAGTCTAATTAATCAATTTTTGGATAATTTTTTGCACTATAAAACAAAACGCGCTGCAGTAGCACAGTGCCGAGTCGGTGACCTCGACTCGGGATCTAAACACGGCCGTAGTATTTCATCAATTATTATCCAAATATTGATTAATTAAGTTTTAAAGATTCGTCTAGTAAAAAATAAGCAAATTATGTAATTAGTTATTTTTTAACTATATTTAATATTCCATGTATGTGTCTAAAGATTTGATGTCATGGTGATGTGATAAGAAATCTGTGTACTTTTTGTATTTTAAAGGGAATCTTTTTTCACTTTTTACCTGCATTTAATACTTCATATACGCGATGCTTTCACTTTTTTTTCTTTTTTGGAGCTCACTTTGCTCTCACCTTGCCGGCCTGTGAGCTGTGCTATCATGTGGGAGTATACTTAGGGGCAGTTTAGTTCTCAAAATTTTACAAAATTTTTCAAAATTTTCCGTTACATCGAATGTTTGAACGCATGCACAAAACATTAAATATAGATAAAAAAAATAAAACTAATTACATAGTTTAGAAAAAATTCACGAGACGAATCTTTTAAGCCTAATTAGACCATGATCAGATACTAATTGTCAAATAACAACAAAAATACTATGGTACTGTTTCCCAAAAAAAAAATCACGCACTAAACAAGGGCTTACAGTACAGTAGAGTAGGAGTAGAGACGAGGCGCATCCCATGACTGGCATGGGCTACCGGCATTGCGCCGTGGCGTGGGGGCATGGGTGGCTGTGTACGTATGGGTGGCTGGCTGTATCTAGTACGTACGTACGACATCTGGCGCGGTGACTGTGCGCTGCTTTTGGTGGTTTCCGCCCGACGCCCGTTGTTTCTTGTCCTGGGCACAGTTTAGATGCTAAAAATTTTGCCAAAATTTTCAGATTCTCCGTCACATCGAATCTTTGAACGCATGCATGAAGCATTAAATATAGATAAAAAATAAAATTAATTACACAGTTTAGACGAAATGGACGAGACAAATCTTTTAAGCCTAATTAGACTATGATTGGATAATATTTGCCAAATAACAACGAAACTGTTACAGTAGCGTTTCGCTAAAAATTTTGCCAACTAAACAGCCTAGCCGGAGCGGTGGCACGTGGCAGCGAAAGCACCATCAAATTTGGGCCTAGTTTAGATGCCAAAATTGGACGGCAAAATCTACATAGTATATGTCGCGTCACACTGTAGCAATTTTATTTTTATTTGGGCACCGTTTAGATGCCAAAAATTTTGCCAAAATTTTCAGATTCCCCGTCATATCGAATCTTTGAACACATGCATGAAGCAATAAATATAGATAAAAAATAAAACTAATTACACAGTTTAGACGAAATGGACGAGATAAATCTTTTAAGCCTAATTAGACCATGATTGGACAATATTTACCAAATAACAACGAAACTATTACAGTAGCGTTTCGCCAAAAATTTTGCCAACTAAACAGCCCCTTGGTAATAATTGTCCAAACATTGATTAATTAGGTTCGAAATGTTCGTATCGCAAAGTACAACAAAACTGTGTAATTAGTTTTTGATTTCGTCTACATTTAGTATTCCATACATATGCCGATATTTTGATGTGACAGAAAATCTTCTTTTTATATAGTTTAGGGTAAATTTTGGAATCTAAATAAGGCCTTGAAGCGGCGCGGCCAGGGCCCAGGGGGGCACAGCCGCGTCAATAGTCACACGCCCTGCATGGGGGTTGGGGGAGCCATAAATACTACTCGTACTCATACTCCTACTACTAGTAGTACGTACTGTATCTCTTTCACTTCTACCGTTCTACTACTCCTATACTCCATGTTACTACATCTAGACATCTCAAATATTAGTAACTTTCTATATTTATCTCTGTCTGGAGGATTTCAGGCTCCAACCCTCACATTTGCGCGTTTCGCGAACAAGGACTCTACTACTACCACGACACCTGAAAGTGTGAAGACTCGTATCCACACGAGTGAATCTACCCATATTCGTGCCAAGCGTGTCGTGCCCGTGATTGTTGATCCACTCAAGCATTTCGCGGACGTTTACTTTCTACTCCACCATTCCAAATTTGCAATGGATAGAGTACTGCCTATACTAAATGAACTGAACCGTGTCATCAGTCAACATTTATCACATCTTTGGCAAAGCTGGTGTACCGTGTCGAAAACAGGCCTGGTTTAGTTCCCAAAGCTGGGAGTGCCAAATTCACTGTATAGACACTGTAGCATTCGTTTGTATTTGTTAATTATTGTTCACCGTCGATTAATTAGGCTTAAAACGTTCGTCTCGTAAAGTACCACCAAATTGTACAATTAGTTTTTGATTTCATCTACATTTAGTACTACATGTATATATCGCAAGTTTGATGTGACAGAGAATCTTCTTTTTACATAGTGTATTTTTCAGGAGTTTTGGAGGAACTAAACGAGGTCTCACTTTGGAGCAACATTGTCACTGTCCCGATCTGTATCCTAGAATCTTAGGCCTTAGTTCCTCTCTAAAATTTTTCACCCGTAGACACATGCATAAAGTATTAAATATAGACGAAAAAATAATTAATTACACATATTACGATAAATTTGCGAGATGGATTTTTTAAACCTAATTAATCCATGATTTAACAATGTCGTGCTATAGTAAACTCGTGCTAATGATATATTAATTAGGCTTAATAAATTCGTTTCGCGGTTTCCAGGCGAGTTATGTAATTAGTTTTTTTCATTAGTATCCGAACACCACTTCTGATGTCCCATGAAACAATTGATATGACATCCTAAAAATTTTCACCCCCAATAACACCCCGTTAGAATCTTCAGACACAAAAGATCTAACTGGTCGCATATATTAGGCCCCGTTTGGTTTGGAGGAGTTAAAGTTTAACTCCCATCATATCAATGTTCTCTCAAATGCATGGAGTACTAAATGTAGACTAATTGCATACATGTCGGCACAGATTAGGGGTAATTTACTAGACGAATCTATTAAGCCTAATTAGTCTAAGATTGGAAACTTTTTATCAAATAAGACGAAAGTGCTACAGTGTTTGTTAAACTTTAACCTCCAAACCAAACGGGGCCTTAGTTTTTTTTTTCAAGATTATGCAATGCCGTCTATCTATACTTGGTTGTCTGCATTGGCTTTTATACAGTACAGACTTACATAATGTTCAAAGTAAATTAAATCTAATGCCGCATTAGCTACGATGTCAGATTTAGTCATACATATTTACATAGCTACGATGGAGTATTAGAAAATGCAGATTTACATAAGCTGATCCGCACACAAAAATGAAATATTCTCATTCCTTGTATCTCTACTAGAAACATGAGACATGAATTAGAATACTCAGGTGACTGCACGCTACAAAATGTAAACAACAAAACATAATTTATGAAAATCAAACTTTGTCCGTGTAGAACAACAAAACACAAGGGAACTGTATACGTTGATGCTGGCTTAAGTTGTGATGCGTAGGGTCAAAAAATGTTTTAATTGAAGAAATGTCAAGAAGTGTACTTTTAATTTTAAAAGGTGATTTAATAGAAATGACAAATACAAATCTTTTAAGTAGATAATCTATAATTTATAAAATTAAATTTGACTGGAACCTTGATACTATAATCCCATACCGTGAGGTAAAAAAACGATCCTAGGTAGGATATCGATTCTTCCAACCTTGCATTGCAGCGATGATGTTATCTGGATTCTTAACTCTCAATTTTTCATATTTGAGTCCCTAAAGTTATATTGTGGTGTTATCCTGGTCCCTAGCTCTCAAAATTTTGATATTTGGATTGTCATAGTTGATAGTTATACGACAGTGTCATCTAGGTCCTAAACTTGCACACGGATGCTGCTGACGAAGCACGATAATTGTGTCTTGACCCATGAGTTCATATGACGCTGTTCTACAAGTTTTGGGATATAAATATCGAAAATCGAGAGTTGGAGACATGAGTAACAACACTGTACAAGCTTAAGCTTAGGGACTTGAATATCCAAAATCAAGAGTTAGAAACTCAAATGATGTCATCGTGGAAGTTTAGAGACCGCTTGTAAATTTTACTAGATATTAGTAAGAAGGAATTTATCGTCTGCCCCATGTCAAAGCACAGCTCTAAGGCCAGCCTTGTCTCATGGGAGCTGCGGTGCCACTGTGTATGGGTGGGTGAAAGTCCCTAGTTTGGTTTTGGCTAATTGATGAAACCTAGGACTAACCTTTGTATCTAAGTGGATGATTTAGATAAAGGTGGTCATTGAATATGAGACATGTCATTGACTCATGTGACCAAGATGATAAAGACCAAGATGATGCTTGGCTCGATGGACCGGTTGTGAAGGTGAAGGGCAAGTCGAGGCTTCGAAGCGAAGGACCATGCGATGGTGAAGCTTGAGCAAGACTTGGCGCCGACGGACCGATGCAACGGTGAAGAGCAAGTGAAGTCAAGGTCGATGGATTGAGACGGTCATGTGATGATATGAAGTGGATCATATCTTTTGGAAAGACAAAATGGGCTCAAGGCAAAGGTATAACCATAGGGCCATTTTGTTTTACACTCAAGACACCATAGAGGGTGTGAGTGGTTTAGGATCGATAGCTGAACTATTAAGAGGGGAAGTCTTATCGGTTATTCGATGCACGGGTGCCACTAGGTGAATTCATGAAGTGCATTGCATGTAGGGCCTAGTGAGTTAACTGGAAAACCTTCAAAAATGATTATGAAAATGCTAACACACGTGCACAAGGTGGTGATCTCTTGTTGGTGTTGGCACTGAAAGGATCAAGATGCCCAAGAGGGAGGGTGAATTGGGCTTTTCTAAAAATTAATTGCAAGAATTAAATTCTACAAGCCAAACTTTACCCCTAGTGCCTACTAGTGTTCCTTATAATTCTATCGATAAAAGTTTTGCACCATAAGTTCCAATCCTAGACTAGCATGGCAATTCTAGGAAAGTAAACAAGCAATGAAAGTAATGCACGAAAGTAAATGCTTGAAAGTAAGGGTTAGGAACACGGCGATGTTTTGCCGAGGTATCGGAGAGTCGCCACTCCCCACTAGTCCTCGTTGGAGCACCCGTGCAAGGGTGTAGCTCCCCCTTGATTCGCGCAAGGATCAAGTGCTCTCTACGGGTTGATTCTTCGACACTCTGTCGCGGCGAATCACCCAAAACCGCTCACAACTTGAGTTAGGTCACCCACAATCTCGTCGGATGATCACCAAACTCCCAATCACCACCAAACCGTCTAGGTGATGGCGATCACCAAGAGTAACAAGCTAGAACTCTCACTTGACCACAACAAGCCTAATGAGAAGATAGATGCACACTTGCTACACTCTTGTCACTAGAGAGGATTCTCAAACTTTGATTCTCAAATCACTATCCTCACTAGGGCTCTTGCACTCCCTTGCACTTCAAAGGTGTTTCTCAGCTGAATAAATGAGCAAGAGATCTCTAAAAGAGGTGGAGAGGATGTATTTATACACCCCTCAGACAAATCCAACCATTATCTGTCGAATCAGTAAAACGCGCACTAACCGGACGCGCTGGTCGACATGACCGGACGCGCCGGTCAGGTGTAACGGTCGGAAACCGAAAGTTACGCTGAGTGACCGGACGCGCCGATCAGAGATGACCGGACGCGCCGATCAGGGATGACCGGACGCGTCCGATCATGAAAGAGCTTTACTGGAAAATGACCTGACGCACGACTGCGTCCGATCATAGGTGACCGGACGCGTCAGGTCACCTTGGGACCTTACTGGAACGTGACCGGACGCGCCGATCAGTTCACAGACGCGTCCGATTACACTGTTTACCCTCTGGAACACGTGTCAGACTGACCACCGCGTCCGGTCGATCAGTTAAACCCGCACTATCTTGTTAGTACTGACCGGACGTGTCCGGTCATGACCAGAACCGCGTCCGGTCACAGGTAAACTGCTCAAATGTCTTCTAAACACGTCGCAACTTGAACCAAGTTGCTTCCAACTGAACTCTGAGCTTTTCTAGAGCTACCTAGTGCTAAGTTTGACAAGTGTGCACCACACCTAAACAGAAGACTCACCTAGGTCAAGCTACTCGCTCATGCCCCCCTTTATAGTACGGTCAAAGGAATAAACAAAGATCCTAACGACTATTCCAGATGCAACTCAACACCTTGACATCCAGAACTAACCGACCTTAATCTTGTCGTTGATCCTTTGAAAACTGAAACGATTTCCATCAAGGGACATGAATACCATATTGCCCAAAGCAGTTATCACCTCCATGATCTAACTTACCAACGTTTCTGCAAAACACATGTTAGTCATGGTAATTATGCGTTGTCATCAATTGCCGAAACTAACACCAGGGCCTAGATGCTTTTAATCTCCCCCTTTTTGGTGATTGATGACAACACTTAGATTCAGAAGATATGAGTTGAGGTTTTCGATCATGCTTGGTTCACATAAGCATAAACCTATAAGCACAAGGGGTTAGTCATTGCTTATGTGTTCTAAGCCAACTGAGTGTACTCATAAGATAAAACATGAAGAGTTAGTACACATAAAACATAGCTCATATGAAATCGGAGTAAGGCACGGAAGCACAACCTTATGAGCTAAACACCATTAAGTGACATAAATATTAAGACATAGTCTCACAAACTCAAAGTCACACAATGCAGGGCGAGAAAGTAAACATGGGCGAGAAAGTAAACATGATGCATGAAGTAGCACACATAAGAACGAAACCCTCTATCAACACTCCTCCTGAATCTACGCTCTCTCTCCCCCTTTGGCATCAACCGCCAAAAACTAATCTAAGGATCTGACGGGGGAACTGAGGCTGTCGTGTCGGGTGCTGAGGAGCGCGGAGTGATCACGAACTATGAAGTATCCTCCTCAGACTCTGAACTATCAGGCTGACCCTCTGTAGATGGACGTGGTAGTGAAGCAGTCTGGGTCGGTAGAGCAGGTGCAGCAACTGAAGGTGTAGAAGCAACTATAGGATCAGTCACTGTCGCCTAAGCCTGAAAGACACCAAGAGTGGGAGGATCTGTAGATGCAACTAAAGATGGCAGAGTGTCTGTAGTGGCGGCCCCTGTCACTGGAAACGCAGCAGTCTCTGAAGCTGACATGTCTGAGGTAGTCACAAAGGTAGAGTGCGACGGTGTCGACTGTCCAGTCAGCTCACTGTATGTGGCACTGAAGTCAGGGAATACAGTGCCTGAAAGTAGGTGAGGTCTCGGCTGAGCTGGTGGAGTGAATCCTGTCTGGATAGACGTGTAGCTCGGAGACTGAAACGTCTACGGTACCTGCTGCTGGGGAGAGGTGTACTGAAAGCTCGGCTGCCCCTGACTCTGAGGTCCACTGGACTGTTGTAAGGTCCAAATAGGCTAGAGGGGGGTGAATAGCCTAATTAAAACTTCTATAAGAATTACTTAACCACAAGTTAGTACGAAAGGTGGCGAAGCAAATGCACTAGCTCTAACTAATTAAGCAAGCCACCTACACAAGTCTAGTACAAGGCTATTCACTAAACACAACAACAACTACAAGCTAGAAACAAGAAGTAATACGAGAGAAGAGCTTCGAGTGATTATACCGCCGTGAAGAGAAGAGAAATACCAATCAATCAATCATACAAGAGAAATCCTCGGGAAGAGAATGACACAAGAGTTTATCCCGAGGTTCACTTGCTTCCCGGCAAGCTACTCCCCGTTGTGGCGATACACCCACTTGTCGGTTCGCGAGCTAATCGACTATCAAGAGTCGAGCCCTCGGCGGGCGCCGCACAACCGCACACAAGATGAGGATCCTCCAAGCCACGAGCTCCACTAGAGTATCCAATTCACGAACGCTCGCGGGGAAGGATCAAGAACCCCTTACAACACTTGGTGAAGGCTCCAACAATCTCCAATTGTGAGCTCAATCACCTCCGCTGCTCCAAGTCGTCTACCGTGTCGGGAAACACGGAAGAGTAACAAGAAATCCGCAGCAACTCGAAGATCAAGTGCCTCTAGAATGCAACTCTCAAGCAATGCACTTGAATCTCACTCAATCTCACACAAGATGTGTAACTAATCAAAGAGATGAGTGGAGGGGTTGTTCTCTAGCTCAAAGTATGTCTCTAGTTCTCAAAATTTGCAAGAGTTACCCTCAAACCCCAGCCAACGTCTATTTATAACGAAGGGGTACGCAGCTAGCCGTTACCGGATGACACAGTTCAAATCGGGATGACCGGACGCTCCGGTCAGGGTGACTGGACGCGTCCGGTCACTACAGGACAAGTGTGAACAGTGCGCGTCAGAAGTTACCGTTGCTATGACCGGACGCGCCCTAGCGTATGACCGGACACGCTGGTCAACTGACCGGACGCGCCGATCGCTCAGTACCGCGAGCCCGCGAAGCAACGACCGGACGCGCCCTAGCGAATGACCGGACGTGATAGTGCCAACGTCCGGTTTGAGTCCAGTAAGCTCCCTTAACGACCGGACGCGTCCGATCGTACGTGACCAGACGCGCCGCGCGTCCGATCACCACTTCGCTGCTCTCTGCCCCTATGGACGCCTGACCAGACGCGCTGGTCCCGTGAAGGACCGGACGCGCCGGTCGCGCGCTCTGCTTCTGCGCACAGGTGAACTGACCGGACGCGCTGGTCAAGCCAGACCAGCGTCCGGTCACTCACCCTAGGCACGCTGACCGAATGAACTGACCGGACGCGCTGGTCAAGCCGTGACCGCGTCCGGTGCAGCGTCCGATCACCACAGTGACCTCCGTTCGCCTCCGTTTCTTTTCCAACTTCCGGCGCAGTAGAAAATAGGCGTTTCACTTCCCCAAAAAGCGCCGAATCCTACCTCGCAAGCTTGGCGGGAGGGAGAGAGGAATCCAAACCCCTCTCTACCGCTCAAACTCCACCGCCTTCGCAAATGTGCTAACACCACCAAGTCGGCTATGATCTAGTGGCACTTGATTCCCGAGCTAACCGTGATTGCCCCTCTTGATAGTCGGCTATGTATCCTAAACCCGGTCAATCACTTCTCTACTCATCTTAGACCGGCAACAGGAAAACCCTATGGTTATACCTTTGCCTTGCGCTCTTAGATCCTTCTCTTACACTTGATCATCATGTCCTTCATATTATGTGCATCTCCACCATGATCATTCTTTCATGTCCATGCACCAACTCTTTGTGATCTTGTAGCCATCACTCCTTGCCACATACACCTTCATCACATGTGTTGCTTATGCCTAACTCAAAACACTTAACACATGGCATTAGCAACTTGGTGTCATTAATTACCAAAACCAAACTTGGGCTTTCAATCTCTCCCTTTTTGGTAATTGATGACAACCATCACAAAGATATGAAATAAAATCAATTTTCAATTTCGATAGTATTAGCTCCCCCTACATATGTGCTTCAATGAGTTTGGTTCAATTATGCACATATGTATGGATTTGAAATTTGGGAGAGTTACTACTATCAAATTGATGCTAAGTTATATAGAATGAACCTTTGAAGCGTGATACCAATCGGAGTTGCCTTTATATACCATCCTTAGCATCGACGTAGCTAGACACCATTTGTAATACATCACTTATAAAGATCACAAACACTAAAGTACCCCGTGAGATCAACATTATAAGCCAAGGTGTCTAGATACCTCTTGTAAAGCTACTCTCAACAAATCATCATTCAAATTCTATTTCTAGCAAACATCATTCAAACATGAATATCGAAATTAAATTTGCAATGCAACACATCATCATGTTAGTGCACATACAAATGCAACAAATAATTCATGAGCTTGCTCCCCCTACTTGTGTGCACAATTTTAATTGATTTCTTTCTCCCCCTTTGTAACTTAACTTTATATCTTTGTGACTTTTCTCTCTCCCTTATTATATCTTATTCTCTCTTTGCAATATCTTTGTGACTTTTCTCTCCCCCTTTGTCAACAATCACCAAAAAAAGGTGCCTAGAATAGGTAATTTTAGTGAGAGATAAGTCAATCAATATGAGGGAGTCCAAATTATGGTTCAACCTAGATCACTTGCCTAGAATATGTAATTCGGTTTGATCCAAGGACAAGCTTTTTCACACCTCATAAAGTATAAGGGTTATCTTGACCATGTTGAATTACACATCATGAGCCTGTTTACTAGATTCAACACTAGGTTTGCAAGCCTACAAACATGTCATATGCTACCACTAGACCAATCAAACATAGAAGCAATAGTGGTACCATATATACATCAAAATCATTTGATTTTCATGAATAAACCTATTTGTAATGCAAATATGTCTATATGTTCTAACCATGTCCTTAGCAAAGTATGAATGATATGCCAAACAACTTTACCTTGCTATGTTGGAGGAGAGGCATGTCATATAAGAATGTGGGGGTACACTCATTTCAAGTTGGAGAAGTCAAGTATGTTCAATTCATTCTTCAACTTGTAAAATCTCTTTTCATCAAGTGGCTTTGTAAAGATGTCGGCTAGTTGATCTTCGGTGCCAATGCTCTCAATGCTAATATCACCCTGTTGTTGATGGTCTCTTATGAAGTGGTGCCTTATGTTAATGTGCTTTGTTCTTGAATGTTGAACTGGATTTTGTGTCATCTTGATAGCACTTTCATTATCACAAAACAAAGGCACATTCTTGAATTTGATTCCAAAGTCATTCAAGGTGGCTTTCATCCAAAGCAATTGTGCACAACAACTACCGACACTAATGTATTCGGCCTCGGCAGTAGATAGTGCAACACTATTTTGTTTCTTTGATGACAATGAAACAAGAGACCTTCCAAGCAATTGACAAGTGCCACTTGTGCTCATTCTATCAATCTTGCAACCACCATAGTCGGAATCCGAATATCCAATCAACTCAAAGTTAGACCCCTTGGGATACCATAATCCAACATCATGAGTGCTCTTTAGATATCTCAATATCCTCTTGGTTGCTTTCAAGTGACTTTCTCTAGGTGAAGCTTGATATCTTGCACACTTGCATACACTAAACATCACATCCGGCCTAGAAGCGGTGACATAGAGCAAACTTCCAATCATGGACCGGTATTGCTTTTGATCTACCATGTTTCCACTATCATCAATACCCAATTGATCATTAGTGCCCATTGGTGTGCTCATTGGCTTAGGATCTTGCAATCCAAACTTCTTGATCATGTCCTTGATGTACTTGCCTTGACTTACAAAAGTGTCATTCTTTATTTGCTTGATTTGAAGTCCAAGTAAGTAACTAAGCACTCCAATCATAGACATCTCAAACTCATTAGCCATCATATTTTCAAACTCTTCACAAAAGTCTTGGTTAGTTGATCCAAAGATAATGTCATCCACATAGATTTGCAACACAAACAAATCATTTCCAAGCTTCTTGGTGAAGAGAGTGGTGTCAACCTTTCCCATCTTGAACCCTTTAGAGAGAAGAAAGTCCCTCAATCTCTCATACCATGCTCTAGGTGCTTGCTTTAAACCATACAATGCCTTCTTTAGCTTGTAAACATGGTCGGACTTCTTGTCATCTTCAAAACCAGGAGGTTGCTCAACATAAACTTCTTCATTGATGTAGCCATTGAGAAATGCACTCTTGACATCCATTTAATAGAGCTTGATGTTGTGTGCACAAGCATATGCTAATAAGATTCTAATGGTCTCCAATCTTGCAACGGGTGTATATGTCTCTCCAAAGTCAAGACCCTCAACTTGTGTGTAACCTTGTGCTACCAATCTTGCTTTGTTTCTCACAACTACACCATCTTGATCTTGCTTGTTTCTAAAGACCCACTTAGTACCAATCACATTGTAGTTCTTTGGCCTCTCAACAAGTTTCCAAACTTGATTTCTAGCAAAGTTATTTAATTCTTCATGCATGGCATTTACCCAATCGGAATCCTTCAAAGCATCTTCTAATTTCTTAGGTTCTTCAAGTGACATAAATGAGTAATGCTCACAAAAGGATGCTAGCCTTGATCTAGTTTGAACACCACTTTGAATTCCACCAATGATTTGGTCCAATGGATGATCTCTTGCAATGCTATTAGGTTGGAGTATTGGAAGTTGATTGCTTCCACTTGTTTGACCTTGAACTTGAGCTTCATCATGAGAACCACTAGAGCTTGCTTGATTTGTATCAACTTGCACACTTTGGTTGATCACATGAATATCATCATCATCAACTTGCATCGGCCTTATATCATCAATATCCATGTTCTTCATTGCATTTGACAATTGATCTCCTCTCACATCATCAAGGTTTTGAGCTTTATTTTGAGACCCTTGGGTTTCATCAAACTCAACATCATGAACTTCTTCCAAGGTGTCATTTGTGAGATTCCAAACTCTATATGCTTTGCTTGTGGTAGAATAACCAAGTAAAAATCCTTCATCACAATTCTTTTCAAACTTGCTTAATCTAGTGCCTTTCTTGAGAATATAGCATTTACAACCAAACACTCTAAAGTATGCAATGTTGGGCTTTCTTCCATTCAATGGCTCATATGGTGTCTTCCCAAGCTTCCCATGGCAATAGAGACGGTTGCTACAATAGCAAGCCGTGTTGATAGCTTCACTCCAAAATGAATGACTCACATTGTATTCACTAAGCATTGATCTAGCCATATCAATCAAGGTTCTATTTTTCCTTTCAACTACACCATTGGGTTGAGGAGTGTATGTTGGTGAGAATTGATGTCCAATACCAAGATCATCACATAAATCTTTAATTCTTGTGTTCTTGAACTCACTACCATTGTCACTTCTAATCTTCTTGATGGTAGTCTCAAACTCATTTTGCACCCTCTTGACAAAAAGACTTGAATAGATCATAAACATCACTCTTGTCATAGAGAAAGAACACCCAAGTGTATCTAGTGTAGTCATCCACAATCACAAAACCATACTTGTTGCCACCAATGCTAGTGTATGTTGTTGGCCCAAACAAGTCCATGTGCAATAGCTCAAATGCCTTTGATGTGCTCATTTCACTCTTACTAGGATGTGTGTTTCCAACTTGTTTGCCGGCTTGACAAGCACTACATAGTTTATCCTTTTCAAAAGTGACATCTTTCAAGCCTCTAACTAAGTCATGCCTCAAAAGTTTCTTCAATTGTTTCATCCCAACATGACCAAGCCTTCTCTGCTATAACCATCCCATACTAGATTTACTAAGCAAGCATGATGTCAATTGTGTCTCACTATCGTTGAAGTCAACCAAGTATAAGCTTCCATGTCTAAATCCTTTGAATATCAAATTTGATCCATCAACACTTATGACTTCAACATCATCACTACCAAATATGCAGTTGAAGCCAAGATCACAAAGTTGTGCCACCGATAAAAGATCGAAATCCAAGCTCTCAACTAGCAACACATTAGAAATGCTCAAGTCATTTGAGATAGCAATTTTACCAAGCCCCTTGACCTTGCCTTTCTTGTTGTTGCCAAAAGTGATAGCATCAAAACCACCATTTTGACTTGTATCAATTGAATTGAACATACAAGAGTCTCCGGTCATATGTTGAGTGCACCCACTATCAAGCACCCAATGCCTTCCTCCGGCTTTGTAATTGACCTGCAAGACAAGATCAATTCCTTTTAAGTACCCAAACTTGTTTGGGTCCTCCAAGGTTAGAGACTAAGCTCTTTGGTACCCAAATGGCTTTCTTCTTTGAGCCCATCCATGGTGTACCAATGAACTTAGCATGAACACCATTTTTACCCTTGGTAAGCATATAGAAAGAATCAAACTTAATTGAGGATACATTAGCATTTGATTTCTTGTTCATACATTGTTGCTCTATATGACCAACTTGCTTGCAACTTTTGCAATAGCTACCATTGTTCTTCACAAAACGAGTCTTGTGAGGAGCAAAAGCGGCCTTGCCTTTCTTAGGGTTATAGCCCAATCTCTCTTTGTAGAGAGAAGCTCTTTGGCTACCCAAGCACATAAGCAAGCGGTCCTCACCACCATAAGCCTTAGCTAATGTGTGATTGAGCTCTTTTACCTCCTTCTTGAGATTTTCATTCTCAACTATAAGTGTGGAGTCACAAGTGAAACCATCACTACTAGATGAGGATGATGTAGATGCGCTACATGAAGAGTTAGTGGGAGCAACAACAATAGGCTTATGAAAGGATTCATCAATTATATCACATGATATGCCTATGTTACAAGTTTTAGCTTTCTCAATATTAGTTGGCATGTTTTCACATTTTTCAACTAGAGAGGAATGAGCTTCTTCAAGCTTAGTGTGAGACTTTTGAAGCTTCTTATGGTCTACCTTTAGACTCTCATAAGATGCCCTAAGCTCATCAAGTTCTTGCATATGGTTTTTCTTTTCTTTAAGCAAGCCCTTGCACTCCTTTCTAGATTCTTTAAAATGTTGAGTGCAATCTTCTAGCATAGTGATTAGTTCATCTTTAGTGAATTCTTCTTCATCACTATCACTATCACTATCATTATTATGATCACTCTCATCATCGGATGATACCTTAGCGGCCTTAGCCATGAAGCACGATAGAGTGTCGAAGAGGGAGACCTTCTCTTGGATGGCAATGCTAGCATGTCCCTTCTTACTCTTGTTGTCATCCTCATCATCACTTGAGGAATCATCACTATCCCATGTAGCAACATGAGAATCATTCTTCTTCTTATAAGAGCTCTTCTTCTTCTCTTGCTTCTTCTTTTGCTTCTTTCTCTCCTTCTTGATAGCATCTTCATCATCACTATCATAAGGACATTTTGCAATGAGATGGTCCTTGCTATGGCATCTAAAGTATCTCGTGGTATGCTCATTCTTCTTGGATGAGTTCTTCCTCCTTCTTGCACGAAAGCCTTTCTTCTTCATGAATTTGCCAAATTGCTTGACAAAGAGAGCCATCTTCTCATCAATGTCATCACTATCACAAGAGCTTGAGTCTTCATCTCTTGATGATTCAATCTTAGATTTGTCCTTGGATGTGGTGGCTTTGAATGCCACACTCTTCTTCTTTTCATCATCTTTCTTCTCATTTTTTTTCTTCTTCTTCTTGACCAACTCATCCTTCTCATCATCTTCTCTATATGAATCATCGGTCATCACTTCTTGAAATATTTGTTGAGGAGTTGAATCCTTCAATGTAGTCCTCACTAGCACGGTGATCAATGTATCAAATCTCTTGGGCAAGCTTCTCAAGAACTTCATAGAGAATTGATTGTCCTTGACCTCCTCACCAAGTGCCTTGAGCTCATTGACAATGACTTGCAACCTATGAAACATCTCCGGTACACTCTCATCATCGTGCATCTTGAAGCTTGAAAATTTTTCTTGCAAGATATATGCTTTAGCGGTCTTTGTGCCTTCGGTGCCCTCAAATGTTTCTTCTAGCTTCGCCCAAGCATCATGAGCAATCTCTATGTTCTTTACTTGCTCAAATATCTTGTCATCTAATGCCTCATGAAGAGCACTAATGGCAATGTCATTGCATTGGAGCTTTTTCTCTTCCACCGGTGTAGGTGCTTCCGGATTAGCAACCTCAAATTTTGTTTCGGTGACCTTCCACACTTCTCTATTGATTGACTTTAGGTGTGCGGTCATCTTAACCTTCCAATATGCATAATTTGTGCCATCAAAGTGAGGTGCCTTCTTGGTGTTGTTGATGTGCAAGCTTAATTGAGCCATTTCTTTTTCACCGTAGGTTGTTAAGCCTCAAATAAACGGTGCCTCGGCTTCGATACCACTTGTAAGGTCCAAATAGGCTAGAGGGGGGTGAATAGCCTAATTAAAACTTCTACAAGAATTACTTAACCACAAGTTAGTACGAAAGGTGGCAAAGCAAATGCACTAGCTCTAACTAATTAAGCAAGCCACCTACACAAGTCTAGTACAAGGCTATTTACTAAACACAACAACAACTACAAGCTAGAAACAAGAAGTAATACGAGAGAAGAGCTTCGAGTGATTATACCACCGTGAAGAGAAGAGAAATACCAATCAATCAATCATACAAGAGAAATCTTCGGGAAGAGAATGACACAAGAGTTTATCCCGAGGTTCACTTGCTTCCCGGCAAGCTACTCCCCGTTGTGGCGATACACCCACTTGTCGGTTCGCGAGCTAATCGACTATCAAGAGTCGAGCTCTCGGCGGGCGCCGCACAACCGCACATAAGATGAGGATCCTCCAAGCCACGAGCTCCACTAGAGTATCCAATTCACGAACTCCCGCGGGGAAGGATCAAGAACCCCTTACAACACTTGGTGAAGGCTCCAACAATCTCCAATTGTGAGCTCAATCACCTCCGCTGCTCCAAGCCGTCTACCGTGTCGGGAAACATGGAAGAGTAACAAGAAATCCGCAGCAACTCGAAGATCAAGTGCCTCTAGAATGCAACTCTCAAGCAATGCACTTGAATCTCACTCAATCTCACACAAGATGTGCAACTAATCAAAGAGATGAGTGGAGGGGTTGTTCTCTAGCTCAAAGTATGTCTCTAGTTCTCAAAATGTGCAAGAGTTACCCTCAAACCCCGGCCAACGTCTATTTATAACGAAGGGGTACGTAGATAGCCGTTACCGGACGACACAGTTCAAATCGGAATGACCGGACGCTCCGGTCAGGGTGACCGGACGCGTCCGGTCACTACAGGACAAGCATGAACAGTGCGCGTCAGAAGTTACCGTTGCTATGACTGGACGCGCCCTAGCGTATGACCGGACACGCTGGTCAACTGACCGGACGCGCCGATCGCTCAGTACCGCGAGCCCACGAAGCAACGACCGGACGCGCCCTAGCGAATGATCGGACGCGGCAGTGCCAGCGTCCGGTTTGAGTCCAGTAAGCTCCATTACCGACCGGACGCGTCCGATCGTACGTGATCGGACGCGCCTCGTGTCCGATCACCACTTCGCTGCTCTCTGCCCCTCTGGACGCCTGACCGGACGCGCTGGTCCCATGAAGGACCGGACGCGCCGGTCGCGCGCTCTGCTTCTGCGCACAGGTGAACTGACCGGACGCGCTGGTCAAGCTAGACCAGTGTTCGGTCACTCACCCTGGGCACGCTGACCGAATGAATTGACCGGACGCGCTGGTCAAGCCGTGACCGCGTCCGGTGCAGCGTCCGGTCACCACAGTGACCTCTGTTCGCCTCCGTTTCTTTTCCAACTTCCGGCGCAGTAGAAAATAGGCGTTTTACTTCCCCAAAAAGCGCCGAATCCCGCCTCGCAAGCTCGGCAGGAGGGAGAGAGGAATCCAAACCCCTCTCTACCGCTCAAACTCCATCGCCTTCGCAAATGTGCTAACACCACCAAGTGTACACCACCATGTGCATGTGTGTTAGCATTTCACAATCATTTCTCAAGGCGTTATGTTAGCTCTTTTACTAGATCCTAATGCATATGCTCAAGACAATGATCTAGTGGCACTTGATTCCCGAGCTAACAGTGATTGCCCCTCTTGATAGTCGGCTATGTATCCTAAACCCGGTCAATCACTTGTCTACTCATCTTAGACCGGCAACAGGAAAACCCTATGGTTATACCTTTGCCTTGCGCTCTTAGATCCTTCTCTTACACTTGATCATCATGTCCTTCATATTATGTGCATCTCCACCATGATCATTCTTTCATGTCCATGCACCAACTCTTTGTGATCTTGTAGCCATCACTCCTTGCCACATACACCTTCATCACATGTGTTGCTTATGCCTAACTCAAAACACTTAACACATGGCATTAGCAACTTGGTGTCATTAATTACCAAAACCAAACTTAGGCTTTCAACTGTAAGGCTAGAGTTAGGACAGATGGTGGTGGCGGTACTCCCATAGTGACAAGGTGGCGCAGGAGCTCTAGGTACTGCTGCTGAGTGGCTACCTGCTGCCTCTGCATCTCGAACTGCTATCGTTGGAACTCGAGCTGCTGCCTCTGAAGCTTGTCCTGGCGAGCCTGAATCTGTGCGAACGCTGCAGCTGAGTCCTGTGCCTGTCGCTGCATCTGAATCTCCTGTCTCTCCTAGGCCCGGGTCAACCTCTGAAGTATAGCCACTATGGCTGGATCTGAGCGGGAGGCTGAGCCAGAGCCACCGGCCTCATGGTCATGAGGCCGAGGAGAGCGGTACTAGGGGATGGGCTGATAATCCTCATCTGTGCTGTTAGTGGCCACATCCTCGGCTTGATCAGCTGGCTGAGCATCTAGATCTGCAAGCTCTGCCTCGGCAAGACCCTCAACGGTCTCGTCCTGCTCAACAGCTATCTCCGGTACCTCTAGCCTCTGACGCTGTCCTGGGCCAGGTGCCTCCTCTCTGGTAACTGATGCCCACAGCTGGCGGATGTCATACTCTGGGAAGGCTGCGGTGGTATCAGAAATTTCTGCTCTAATCTCTACAGGCAACTCATAGGCAGACCTAATGATAAAGCAAATTCAGTGAGCATATGGTAACTGCCTGTGACCCTTGAAGCCCTCTGCCAAGGTATCCTCTATCTCACAAAGCATTAGATCCCAAAGGTCAAACAGGGTCTATGAGACGAGGTGATGTACAACCCAGACCTGCATGCGAGTCAGACCCTCTCTGTATCCAAGCCTCGGAAGAAGTGTCCTCCTCACTATAGCATCCAGTACTCTGGCTATGGGTGTTAGGCTGGCTGGTGTGCGTCGAGACCCCTCGCCAAAAGGCTCACGGAAACAGGGTCAAATCATGTCTGTAGGTGGCACTGTCCCGCCGTGAGGGCGTCTCGAAGGAGCAGTCTGTCCGAAGCACAACTGATGGATCTTGGTCTCTGAAGCAGGGAGTTTAAGAATCTCCCGTACCTTGGTGCTGTATAATCTGTGGTCACAGCCTCTAAAAGCAAAATGAATGAACTGATGTGCTGGGTCAATCCATAGTGAGGAATAAAACTCTCTGACCCAGGTCCCGCAGTATGCTCTAGTCCATCCAAGAAGATCTGATAGTCCAGGCAGAAAGGACAGATGCGAACGAAGCTGCTCACCAACCACCTCAACTTAGGCCTCCAGTCGATAGACTCTCTGAGGTCTAAAAGTAATCCCGCTGTCGACATAGGCCCTGTAGAAGTCCTCGTGTAGAGGAGTGTAGAAACCCTCTGACGCCCGGGGATCCCGCTGAGGTGGGAACCACCGAGTGACCTCAACAAATCTGAGGGCCTGGACCTATCTGGCTGTAGCACCCCTGAGGTCAAAGTGCTCAACAGGGGGGTGACCTCTAGCCCTGGGAGGTGGACGACCTCCATGACGCTGACCCTCTGGCCTGGGAGTGACCTGAGCTCGCGTACGTCCTGAGCGACGACACTGTGGAGTCTGAACTGTCTGCTCCTCAGTCTCCTCTGGATCCTCTGTAGGCTGCTTTACAGGGGCATCCACTATCTCCTATGTGGCCTCTGTACCGAGTTGTCGACCTTCAAGATGAAAGCGACTCTCGCCAATGCGAATACCACTGCTCCTGCCACCTCTCTTAGCTGCCTCTACTGCATCTGCAACTGCCTGAGCTATCTCTGCCTCTGTAAGAGTTCTCTTTCTTTTCTTAGCAGCAATCTTTACTCGCTTCCCACGAGCTACCTCTGTCCTCCTGGGGGGACTGTCATCCCCGTCACTAGGTGCCCCACCAACGTTCTTGCAGCGAACCATACTGACAAGCGGCTGTACTGAGACAAACTGGAAAATAGCAGATGATGTACTGACACTCGTGAGGCTTGGCCTCAATCCGTATCCGCAGGCTTGGCCTCGGATTCACAACTGATCACCTGACACACTCAGCACTGATAGGACAAACTGAAACGATAGAATAGATAGATCTACTATAAGCAGCATATATTATCTAAAAGATAAGTGAGATCCTAATAAGAGCAAGCATGTTAGGTAAGATATGAAAGGACCACGATAGCTACCTCGACGAGCGATGATCCGATGAGCAGAAGACGATCTTGATGCGTTAGGGTTACTCGGAGACGGCGATCGAAACCCTGATGTACCGAGAGATCGACGATTGAATTAGTAATTCACCAGAAAATCGACGGTAAACCCTAATCCAAGGAGAAGACGTCACCTTACGGAGACGGAGACGATCGCGGAGACGGAGACGACCGCGGAGACGAAAACTTGTGAAAAGTCTCGGCGAAACGAAACGGGTGGCTAGGGTTAGGGTTTTTGCGCGCGTGGCAGGGAAAGAGCACGAGGGTGGAGCTAGGGCTGGCGCACGGCACTGCTCCAGGAGCACGGGCGGCTCCGGTGGCGCGGCTGCGGTGGTTGCGCGGCGGCGCTTGGCTGCTGCGGGCACGGCGGCGCTGCGGCAAGGTGCGGGCACGGGCGCGGTGAGGAAGGCGCGGGCGCGGCTGCGGAGGCGACCGCGGAGGCGGTTGCGCGCAGGAGCTCACAATGGCGGTGGCGCGGCGGCTTGGCAAACAGGCGGCGCTCGAGATTCGGCGAGTACGGGCGGCGGCGGAAGAAAAAGAAGGTGGATCGAGATCCAACCGTACAGTTAAAAAGGATGAGATCCGCTTTTCGCGTGATGACCGGACGCGGTGGGTGAATGACCGGACACGGTGGAGGCAGCGTTCGGTCATATTCCAGTAAGCTCCTGGAATGACCGGACGCGTCCGATTATCCACGATCGGATGCTGACAGCGTCCGGTCTGATATTGCCCGGAAAGTTAGAACGGATGACCGGACGCGGTGGTGGTTACCGGGACCGGACGCGGTGGTCGACAGAGGCGCGTCCGGTGCAGCGTCCGGTTCGAGATTCCAAAGAAAAACTTCAGGAAAGACCGGACGCGCTGGTGGACGCCGAGACCGGACGCGGTGGTGAAGCTGAACCGCGTCCGATGCAGCGTCCGGTCCAGCGTTCGGTCGTTGTAAAACACCCTTTTTCAAACCGATTTTTGACGCGACTTCTCCCAATCAAGTTCCAATTCAAAGAGACTCAAATAAACACCAATTGGAACCTGATATGAGTGACCTCACTCAAACCCTCAAAATTTTCAAAATATTTTGCCTTAGGCTAGTATTATTTTTAAGAAAATATTCAATAAACACCCGAGGAGCAACGTATGGCCATGCAATAGAGTTTATGAACCCTTGGGAGCTTCAAATGCTCTCTCTATTCATGGACGAACACAGAGGTTACTCAAAGCTAAACCAAAGAGAAATGACAAGACAACAACCATGCATATGCAATGCAAAGTAAGAAAGGAAGGCTAGGTTGCTTGTCAAGTTTGATACATGGTTAGGCTTTTTCACACCTCCAAAGAAGGGTTATCGTAACCGTGTTAGACAAGTCCTAGATGCATTGCAAAAAATTAAACATAACATAAAATACAATGCAATGCAAGGGACAACACAAGCTCATCTTTTAAAGTTACTAGAATCAAGCACATTTAGTTCACTTCTCAACCTACAAAAAGTAGCCTCATCTAAAGGTTTAGTGAAGATATCCGCTAATTGATTTTCACTTCTTACACCTTCTAGTGATATATCATTTTTAGCAACATGATCTCTTAGAAAGTGGTGGCAGATATCAATGTGCTTGGTGCGAGAGTGTTGTATCGGATTATTAATAATTTTAACCGCACTTTCATTGTCACTTAAAAGCGGCACCTTTTCAAGAACAACTCCATAGTCTAGGAGGTTTGTTTCATGTATAAGATTTGTGCACAACAGGCCCCCGCGGCAATGTATTCCGCCTCGGCGGTGGACAAAGCCACACTATTTTGCTTCTTAGATGACCAAGATACTAAGGATCTCCCAAGCAAATGGCATCCTCCGGATGTGCTTTTTCTATCAATTTTGCAACCGGCATAATCCGAATCGGAGTAGCCAACTAGTTGGATTCTAGCTTCTTTGGGGTACCAAAGTCCGATGCTTGGGGTATACTTAAGATATCTTAGGATTCTTTTTATGGCACTTAGGTGAGGTTCTTTAGGGCACGCTTGAAAGCGAGCACACATGCACACACTAAACATGATATCGGGCCTAGATGCGGTAAGGTACAACAAGCTACCAATCATAGAATGGTAAAGAGTTTGATCGATTGGTTTATCTCCCTCATCTAGGTCGAGATGTCCATTAGTTGGCATTGGGGTCTTGATTGGCTTGCATTCTTCCATCTTGAATATTTTGAGAAGATTCTTGGTATACTTTTCTTGAGAGATAAAAATACCTTCTCTCATTTGCTTGACTTGAAACCCAAGGAAGAATGTTAGCTCACCAATCATTGACATCTCGAACTCTTTTGACATTAATTCACCAAATTATTTGCAATAATCTTTATTTGTTGACCTGAAGATAATATCATCAACATAGACTTGACAAATGAAGATCTTTTCATTAAACTTCTTGGTGAATAGTGTGGTGTCAACCTTCCCAATAGTGAAGCCCTTCTCAATGAGGAAGTCCCGGAGACGCTCATACCACGCTCTAGGGGCTTGCTTGAGCCCATATAGCGCCTTAGACAACCTATAAACATGATTAGGATATCTAGGGTCTTCAAACCCGGGAGGTTGTTCAACATAGACTAGTTCTTTTATGAAGCCATTTAAAAATGTACTTTTCACATCCATTTGATATAATTTTATTTCATGATGTGATGCATATGCAAGAAGGATACGAATGGCTTCAAGTCTTGCAATGAGTGCAAAAGTCTCTCCAAAATCAAGACCTTCAACTTGAGAGAACCCTTTTGCTACTAGTCTTGCCTTGTTTCTTACTACTACGCCTTGATCATCTTGCTTGTTGCGGAACACCCACTTGGTTCCAATGCATCTTGCACCTTTTGGATGCTCTTCAAGTGTCCAAACTTGATTACGGGCGAAGTTATTCAATTCTTCATGCATGACATTCACCCAATCCGTATCTTGAAGAGCTTCTTCTACATTCTTAGGTTCAAGACAAGAGACAAAAAAGTGATGTTCAACAAAAGAAGCAAACTTTTGAGATCGAGTCATTACACCCTTTGTAGGACTCCCTATGATGAGATCTTGTGGATGTGCTTGAAGTAGGGGTGAGTTTCTTCGATCAACCATTTGAGGAGTAGGATAAGGAGCATCAACATCTTGTGCTTGTGCCTTGGCTTGTTGATGAGAGACATGAGTATCTTTATTTTCAACTCTCTCATTCTTGTCATCATCTTGAGGCACATATGATGAAGATGGTGGATTGTCAATTTGTACATCATCTTCATCATCTTTAGGCTTGATGTCTCCCATCAGCATGTTCTTCATGGCCTCCCTCAATGATTCATCACCTACATCATCATAATTCTCAATTGCTCCTTGGGAGCCGTTAGATTCATCAAATTCCACATCATATGTTTCTTCAACCAAACCGGTGGCATGGTTAAATACTCTATATGCTTTGGATTTTGATGAGTAACCAATAAGAAAACCAATATCACAACGTCTTTGGAACTTCCCTAGGTGTTGACGCTTCTTGTAGATGTAGCATTTGCAACCAAACACCCGGAAGAATGAGACGTCTGGCTTCTTCCCATTTAGCAACTCATAAGGAGTCTTGCAAAGGAACTTTTATAGGAAGAGACGATTTGAAGCATAGCATGCGATGTTGATTGCCTCGGCCCACAATTTTTCCGGTGTGTTGTACTCATCTAGCATTGTTCTTGCAAGAGTGATCAAGGTCCGGTTCTTTCTTTCAACTACACTATTTTGTTGAGGAGTGTAGGTTGATGAAACTTCATGCTTGATTCCAATTTCATCACAATAAGCTTCAATGTTGGTGTTGTCAAACTCTTTGCCATTGTCACTTCTAATTTTCTTTATCTTGACTTCAAATTCATTTTGAGCTCCCTTTGCAAACTTCTTGAAGCAATTTGCCACTTCGGATTTGTCATGAAGAAAGAAAGTCCAAGTGTATCTTGAGTAGTCATCCACAATCACTAGGCAATAGAGATTTCCACCCAAGCTCTTGTAAGTTGTAGGACCAAACAAATCTATGTGTAGAAGTTCTAGTACTCTTGATGTCGACATGTAGGCTTTGGTTGGATGAGTGTTTGCAACTTGTTTGCTGGCTTGACATGCACTACAAGGTTTGTCCTTCTCAAACTTTACATCCTTCAAGCCTCTCACTAACTCTTTCTTCAATAGCTTGTTGAGAGTGTTCATTCCAACATGAGCAAGCCTCCTATGCCAAAGCTATCTAAGTGTAGTTTTGGTGAATAAACATGTCATCAAGTTTGCATCTTCGGAGGTGAAGTCAACAAGATAGAGATTATTGTATCTAAAGCCCTTGAAAATCACTTGCTTATCATCTATCTTTGTAACAACCTCTTTATTCGGACTAAACAAGCATTGGTAGCCAAGGTCACAAAGTTGCCCAACGGATAGTAAGTTGAAACTCAATGAAGCAACATAGAGCACATTTGAGAGAGAGTGATCATTTGATATTGCAATCTTGCCTATACCCTTGACTTTGCTCTTTGAATTGTCCCCAAATGTGATCTTGTCTTGACATACCCCATTCTCTTCAAGTGAGGTGAACATACGAGGATCACCGGTCATATGTTGTGTGCAACCACTATCAATCACCCAATGAGATCCACCGGTCTTGTAGTTCACCTACACACAAGAGATCAAGCCTTTTGTTTAGGGACCCAAACTTGAGAGGGGCCCTTAACTTTCTCAACTAATGACTTGGCAACCCATATTTTCTTTGGCCTATTTTTATTAGGGGGGCCCAAGAACATAACTTTCATCTTTCCACTTGAGTCCTTTCTAAGCATGTAATGAGCATTGAAGGCAAAGGGTCTAGCATGCTTGGGCAAGGGTTGTGGTGGTGGAGTTTTGCACTCATGAGCAAAGTGGCCTTCTTGTCCACACTCAACACATCTCTTTGGTTTGGGCTTTGACTTACTTTGTTGTTGTTGAGCTTTGACCTTCTTCTCTTGATTTGCCAAGTACTCAATGCCACTCCTATCCATCTTCATGACGGTGTTCATGAGTAGCCCACTTTGCAAATGTTGGCCTCTTGTGAACTTGCTTAGGCCGGTCTTGAGATGCTCTTTTTCTTGCTTGAGCTTCTTATTTTCTTCAATGAGTGACTCATTTGAAGCTTGCCTTTCAAGAGCCATCAATTTCTTGTTCTCATTCTTAAGCATCTTATTTTCACTCTTGAGCTTGACATACTCATCATAGTTGTCGGTCTCAACCACACTCTTGCCTTTGCCGCTAGAGCCTTGCTCAAAGTTCTCAACAATCAAATCATCACATGATGTAGCTATATCAATCTTAACAACTTGGTTAGTAGCATCATGTGTCTCAAGGGCAAGCTCATTAGCAACAATAAGAGTATCATAATTGATTTTCAATGCGGTATATTCATCTTTTAGCAAGTTTAGCCTAGTGATGAGTTCACCATGCTTCTTCTCAATTTTATCATGTTTATCTGTAAGCTCCTTGTTAGAAGTTTTGAGCTCCTTAAGAGAAGAAGACATAGTTTCATTTTGATCTTTGAGCTCATCACTATTCTTATGTGCATTCTCAAGCTTAGATGAGAGTGATTCATTTTCATGTTGAAGCTCATCATTTTTATTTCTAGTTCTTATGATTTTAGAGTATTTATTCAACAATTTTACTAGTTCATCATAAGAAGGTGCATCATATTCATCATCACTATCACTATCATCATCATCACTATCACTATTTTGTACCTTTCGATCACCCTTAGCCATTAGACATAGGTGAGAAGTAGATGATGATGGTGAAGAAGGCGGTGAAGGTGGTGATGAAGACGTCGACGAAGATGATGATGGCCCAATCACAAGTGCGGCGATCTTCTCTTTTTTATTTTCACTTTCATCACCGGAGGACTCACATGATGATTCAATATCGGTGAGCCAATCACCAACAATATAAGCTTTGCCTCCCTTCTTCTTCTTCTTGTAGAACTCTCTTTTCTTGCCATCTTTATTTTTGTATGCCTTGTTCTTTCTTTTCTCATATTCTTCATCCCTTGAATTATCTTTCTTGCCCTTGTACTTGTTCTTGGACTTGTCTTTTGGAGGCTTCGGGCATTGATGAGCTAGGTGGCCAAGTTCACCATAATTGAAGCAATCCATTTTGGATATTGGCTTCCTTTTGCTACTTGTGAAGAATTTTTTCTTCTTGCCATCGAACTTGATGTCACTCTTGTTGAGCTTCTTTAGCATCTTGGTGGTCTTCCTTACCATGAGTGCAAGTGATGCATTATCAATATCACTTTCACTTGAGCTTTCTTGCACCATCATGGCTTGACCCTTCTTCTTTTTCTTTTCATGGCTAGCTTTGAAGGCCAAGTCTTTCTTCTTGGAAGATGATGAGCCCTCTTCCGGAGTGATGTGCATGTATATCTCATGTGCGTTGATCTTTCCCAATACTTGTGTCGGTGTTGCGGCGGAGAGATCGCTTTGGTGAAGTACGGTGACAATGTGTCCACACTTCTCAACGGGAAGAACACTCAAGATCCTCCTTGCAACATCCGATTGACTCATTTGAGTGAGTCCAAGAGCATTGAGATCTTCTACAAGAACATTCAAACGAGTGTATATCTCATTAGCACTTTCTTTGGGAAGCATCTCAAAAGAATTGATATTCTTTAAAGCAATGTGATAGCGTTCCTCACGCTCACTCTTAGTTTCCTCATGGAGAGCACAAAGATTTTCCCACAATTCATGAGCGTTTTTGGCATTACGCACATGATTGAAGATATCTTTGCCTAAGCCCCGGTAGAGTGCATTCTTTGCCTTTGCATTCCACCGGTCGTACTTCTTCTCGTCACCACTTGGGTTGGCGGGATCCCTTATAGGAGGAAGTCCTTTGGTTGTGGCTCTAAGGCACCCAACATCTATGGCTTTGAGGTACGCCTCCATACGAATTTTCCAATATGGAAAATCGTCTCCCTCAAAAGTGGGAGGTGGTCCTTCCCCATTAGACATCTTGCTCTAGGCGGTGAAGCCTAAATAAAGAGCAACACAGTTCTGATACCAATTGAAAGGATCAAGATGCCCAAGAGGGGGGTGAATTGGGCTTTTCTAATAATTAATTGCAAGAATTAAATCCTACAAGCCAAACTTCACCCCTAGTGCCTACTAGTGTTCCTTGTGATTCTACCGATAAAAGTTTTGCACCCTAAGTTCCAATCCTAGACTAGCATGGCAATTCTAGGAAAGTAAACAAGCAATGAAAGTAATGCACGAAAGTAAATGCTTGAAAGTAAGAGTTAGGAACACGGTGATGTTTTGCCGAGGTATCGGAGAGTCGCCACTCCCCACTAGTCCTCGTTGGAGCACCCGCGCAAGGGTGTAGCTCCCCCTTGATCCACGCAAGGATCAAGTGCTCTCTACGGGTTGATTCTTCGACACTCTGTCACGGCGAATCACCCAAAACCACTCACAACTTGAGTTGGGTCACCCACAATCTCGTCGGATGATCACCAAACTCTCAATCACCACCAAACCGTCTAGGTGATGGCGATCACTAAGAGTAACAAGCTAGAACTCTCACTTGACCACAACAAGCCTAATGAGAAGATGGATGCACACTTGCTACACTCTTGTCACTAGAGAGGATTCTCAAACTTTGATTCTCAAATCACTATCCTCACTAGGGCTCTTGCACTCCCTTGCACTTCAAAGGTGTTTCTCAGCTGAACAAATGAGCAAGAGACCTCTAAAAGAGGTGGAGGGGATGTATTTATACACCCCTCAGACAAATCCAACCGTTATCTATCGAATCAGCAAAACACGCACTGATCGGACGCGCCGGTCGACATGACTGGACGCGCCGGTCAGGTGTAATGGTTGGAAACCGAAAGTTACGCTGAGTGACCGGACGCGCCGATCTGAGATGACCGGACGTGCCGATCAGAGATGACCGGACGCGCCGATCAGGGATGACCGGACGCGTCTGATCATGCAAGAGCTTTACTGGAAAATGACCTGACGCACGACCGCGTCCGATCATAGGTGACCGGATGCGTCAGACCACCTTGGGACCTTACTGGAACATGACCGAACGCGCCGATCAGTTCACACACGCGTCCGATTACACTGTTTATCCTCTGGAACATGTGTCAGACAGACCACCGCGTCCGGTCCTCTCAAGGACCGCGTCCGGTCGATCAGTTAAACCCGCACTGTCTTGTTAGTACTGACAGGACGCGTCCGGTCATGACCAGAACCACGTCCGGTCACAGGTAAACTGCTCAAACGTCTTCTAAACGCGTCGCAACTTGAACCAAGTTACTTCCAACTGAACTCTGAGCTTTTCTAGAGCTATCTAGTGCTAAGTTTGACAAGTGTGCACCACACCTAAACAGAAGACTCACCTAGGTCAAGCTACTCGCTCATGCCCCCCTTTATAGTACGGTCAAAGGAGGAAACAAAGATCCTAACGACTATTCCAGATGTAACTCAACACCTTGACATCCGGAACTAACCGTCCTTAATCTTGTCGTTGATCCTTTGAAAACCAAAACGATTTCCATCAAGGGACATGAATACCATATTGCCCAAAGCAGTTATCACCTCCATGATCTAACTTACCAACGTTTCTGCAAAACACACGTTAGTCATGGTAATAATGCGTTGTCATCAATTGCCGAAACCAACACTGGGGCCTAGATGCTTCCAGGCACATTTGTGAAGGTGTTGAAGTTTGAGCGATAGAGAGGGTTTGGGTCTCTCTCTCCCTCCTGCCAAGCTTATGAGCACGGGATTCAGGCGTTTTCGAGGAGTTAAAATGCCTATTTTCCACTACGCCGAAAGTCGGAAAAGAAACGGAGGTGAACGAAGGTCAGAGAGGTGATCGGACGCTGCACCGGACGCGGTCACGGTATGACCAGACGCGTCCGGTCAGTACAACGCAGCAGTCAGGCGCGCGGGTGTTAGGGCTTGCAACCGGCGCGTCCGGTCACTCACGGGACCGACGCGTCCGGTCAGTCACCCAGAGGAAACTGAGGTTCGCAAGGTCGATCGGACGTGTGACGCGTCTGGTCACACGCAATCGGACACATCCGGTCGTTGAGGGAGCTTACTGGACTCTAACCGGATGCTGGCACTATCGCGTCCGGTCGTTGCCTGGAGCGCGTCTGGTCGTTGCTTCGCGGGCGGGCGGTACTGTGCGATCGGCGCGTCCGGTCGGTTGAGCGGCGTGTCCGGTCGGTTGAGAGGCGCGTCCGGTCGTTTGAGCGGCGCGTTCGGTCATTGGTTTTGACCATTGGCGGAGTAACCGTTGGAGGATCGGACGCGGTCGAGCGCGTCCGGTCAGTTTCGATCGGCGCGTCTGGTCGTCCCGAAAAATATCCAGTGAAGGGGTGTAACGGCTCTATTCATTTGGGATGCTTATAAATACTTGTTGGCCGGCCCTTAGGGAGGTCTCTCGTGATTTCTAACAGTCTTGTGCATCCTTTGAGATAGAGCTTCTCCTTCCTACTCATCTCTCTTGCTTGATTGCAAATCATAAGTGAGATTTAGTGATCCCAAAGTGCATTGCATAGCTTGAGGGCATCTAGTGGCACTTTGTGGGTGGTTTAGCCGGTGGATTTCTTATTACTCTTGGAGAGTACCGCTCCTGGCCGGCTTAAAGATTGTTGGAGGCGTTGGCAAGAGAAGGTGATTGTTCTTGGCCATCTCCGGTTGATTGTAAGAGGTTCTTGTGTTTTCCTCGGCGGGACGCCAAAAGCAACTCTATTACATTGCGCGTGTCATTGAGTTACCTCACTTGAGAGTGGTGTCTTGCGGTGCCTTACGGGGCGTGCCTTGAGAGGCAAGTGACTTGAGGGTCACACCGAGGAACCATCTAAGTGTTGGTCGACACAACCGGTGACGTAGCTTGTCGGTGCACAAGTGAACATCGGGTGAACAAAATATTGTGTCTCTTTTCTCCCGGTGATTGGTCTTTATATTGTGTTGTTATCAATATTGATTGATTGTATATCATCTTGGTGATTGGCAACATCTTCACCTCACCGTTGGTATAAGATTCACAATCCTCTCTCTCGCATTTACATTTACTAGTTATCTTGTGTAGCTCTAGTAGTAGCTTTGCTAGTAGTGTTGTTAGCTTGCTCACTAGTGTAAAATTAGTGACTTAGCTCTTGTGTGAACCAGAGATCTTAATCTACTAGACTTATGGATAGGAGGCTTGCATCACAACCATAGGCTAAGCAAAACTCGCTTTGCGCCATTTGTTACTCTAATAAGTTTGCTTAGTTGTTCTTGTAGAATTTTTTATAGGCTATTCACCCCCCCTCTAGCCATCTAGGACCTTACAGTGGGGCAGAGGTTCGGGTTTTTCTTGACTTGCATAAGAAGGCCTTCTTCTTAAGCACATTCCTCTCTCAGGCGTTTTTGAGGACTTGAAATGCCTATTTTCCACTACGTCGGAAGTCGGAAAAGAAACGGAGGCGAACGGAGATCATAGAGGTGACCGGACGCTGCACCGGACGTGGTCATGGTATGACCGGACGCGTCCGGTCACTCGCGGGATCGGCGCGTCCGGTCAGGCGCCTAGAGGGAACTGAAGTTCGCAAGGTCGATCGGACACGCGGCGCGTTCGGTCACACGCGATCGGACGTGTCCGGTCATTGAGGGAGCTTACTGGACTCTAACCGGGTGCTGGCACTATTGCGTCCGGTCGTTGCCTGGAGCGCGTCCGGTCGTTGCTTCGTGGGCTCGCGGTGCTGTGCAATCGGCGCGTCCGGTAAGTTGAGCGGCGCGTCCGGTCATTCGCTAGAGTGCGTCCGGTCATGGCAACGGTAACTTCTGACGTGCACTGTTCATGCTTGTCCTGTAGTGACCCTGACCGGTGCGTCCGGTCAGCGCGTTCTAAACTGTGTCGTCCGGTAACGGCTAGCTGCGTACCCCTTTGCTATAAATAGAAGATGTCCGGGGTTTGAGGGTAACTCTTGCATATTTTGAGACCTAGAGACATACTTTGAGCTAGAGAACAACCCCTCCACTCATCTCTTTGCATAGTTGCACATCTTGAGTGAGATTGAGTGAGATTCAAGTGCATTGCTTGAGAGTTGCATTCTAGAGGCACTTGATCTTCGAGTTGCTATGAATTTCTTGTTACTCTTCCGTGTTTGCCGACACGGTAGATGACTTGGAGCAGCGGAGGTGATTGAGCTCACAATTGGAGATTGTTGGAGCCCTCACCAAGTGTTGTAAGGGGTTCTTGATCCTTCCCCGTGGGAGTTCGTGAATTGGATACTGTAGTGAAGCTCGTGGCTTGGAGGATCTCCATCTTGTGTGCGGTTGTGCGGCGCCCGCCGAGGGCTTGACTCTTGATAGTCGATTAGCTCGCGAATCGACAAGTGAGTGTATCGCCACAAAGAGGAGTAGCTTGCCGGGAAACAAGTGAACCTCGGGATAAATTCTTGTGTCAATCTCTTCCTGAGGATTTCTCTTGTATGATTGATTGATTGGTACTTCTCATCTCTACACGGCGGTATAATCACTCGAAGCTCTTCTCCCGTATTACTTCTTGTTTCTAGCTTGTAGTTGTTGTTGTGTTTAGTGGATAGCCTTGTACTAGACTTGTGTAGGTGGCTTGCTTATTTAGTTAGAGCTAGTGCTTTTGCTTCGCCACCTTTCGTACTAACTTGTGGTTAAGTAATTCTTGTAGAAGTTTTAATTAGGCTATTCACCCCCCCTAGCCTATTTGGACCTTACAAGTGGTATCAGAGCCGAGGCACCGTTTATTTGAGGCTTAACAACTTACGATGAAAAAGAAATGGCTCAATTAAACTTGCACATCAACAACACCAAGAAGACACCTCACTTTGATGGCACAAATTATGCATATTGGAAGGTTAAGATGACCGCACACCTCAAGTCAATTAATAGAGAAGTGTCAAAGGTCACCGAAGCAAAATTTGAGGTTGCTAATCCGGAAGCACCTACACCGGTAGAAGAGAAGAAGCTCCAATGCAATGACATTGCCATTAGTGCTCTTCATGAGGCACTAAATGACAAGACCTTTGAGCAAGTGAAGAACATTGAGATTGCTCATGATGCTTGGGCCAAGCTAGAAGAAACATTTGAGGACACCGAAGGCACAAAGACCGCTAAAGCATATATCTTGCAAGAAAAATTTTCAAGCTTCAAGATGCAAGATGATGAGAGTGTACCAGAGATATTTCATAGGTTGCAAGTCATTGTCAATGAACTCAAGGCACTTGGTGAGGAGGTCAAGGATAATCAATTCTCTATGAAGTTCTTGAGAAGTCTACCTAAGAGATTTGACACGTTGATCACCGTGCTTGTGAGGACAACTTTGAAAGATTTAACTCCTCAACAAGTTTTCCAAGAAGTGATGACCGATGATTCATATAGAGAAGATGATGAGAAGGATGAGTTGGTCAAGAAGAAGAAGAAGGAAAATAAGAAGAAAGATGATGAAAAGAAGAAGAGTGTGGCATTCAAAGCCACCACATCCAAGGGCAAGACCAAGGTTGAATCATCAAGTGAAGAAGACTCAAGCTCTTATGATAGTGAGGACATTGATGAGAAGATAGCTCTTTTTGTCAAGCAATTTGGCAAATTCATGAAGAAGAAGGGCTATCGTGCAAGGAGGAGGAAGAACTCATTCAAGAAGAATGATCATAACATGAGATGCTTTAGATGCCATAGTAAGGACCATCTCGTTGCAAAGTGTCCTTATGATAGTGATGATGAAGATGCTATCAAGAAGGAGAGGAAGAAGCAAAAGAAGAATTAAGAAAAGAAGGAGAGCTCTCATAAGAAGAAGAATGATTCCCATGTTGCTACTTGGGATAGTGATGATTCCTTAAGTGATGATGAGGATGACAACAAGAGCAAGAAGAAGGGACATGCTAGCATTGCCATCCAAGAGAAGGCCTTCCTCTTCGACATTCCATCGTGCTTCATGGCTAAGGCCGCTAAGGTATCATCCGATGATGAGAGTGATCATGATAATGCTAGTGATAGTGATAGTGATGAAGAAGAATTCACTAAAGATGAACTAATCACTATGCTAGAAGATTGCACTCAATATTTTAAAGAATCTAGAAAGGAGTGCAAGGGCTTGCTCCTCACAAGACTCATTTTGTGAAGAACAATGGTAGCTATTGCAAAGTGTGCAAGCAAGTTGGTCACATAGAGCAACAATGCATGAACAAGAAATCCAATGCTAATGTATTCTCAATTAAGTTTGATTCCTTCTATATACTTACCAAGGGTACAAATGGTGTTCATGCAAAGTTCATTGGTGCACCATGGATGGGCTCAAAGAAAAAAGCCATTTGGATACCAAAGAACTTGGTCACTAATCTTGGAGGACCCAAACAAGTTTGGGTACCTAAAAAGAATTGATCTTGTCTTGTAGGTCAATTACAAAGCCGGAGGAAGACATTGGGTGCTTGATAGTGGGTACACTCAACATATGACCAGGGATTCTTGTATGTTCAAATCAATTGATATAAGTCAAAATGGTGGTTTTGATGCTATCACTTTCGGCAACAACAAGAAAGGCAAGGTCAAAGGGCTTGGTAAAATTGCTACCTCAAATGACATGAGCATATCAAATGTGTTGCTAGTTGAGAGCTTGGATTTCAATCTTTTGTCGGTGGCACAACTTTGTGATCTTGGCTTCAAGTGCATATTTGGTAGTGATTATGTTGAAGTCATAAGTGTTGATGGATCAAATTTGATATTCAAAGGATTTAGATATGGTAGCTTATACTTGGTTGACTTCAATGATAGTGAGACACAATTGACATCATGCTTGCTTAGCAAATATAGTATGGGATGGTTATAGCATAGAAGGCTTGGTCATGTTGGAATGAAACAATTGAACAAACTTTTGAGGCATGACTTAGTTAGAGGCTTGAAAGATGTGACTTTTAAAAAAAATAAACCATGTAGTGCTTGTCAAGCCGGCAAACAAGTTGGAAATACACATCCTAGTAAGAGTGAAATGAGCACATCAAAGGCATTTGAGCTATTACACATGGACTTGTTTGGGCCAACAACATACACTAGCATTGGTGACAACAAGTATGGCTTTGTAATAGTGGATGACTACACTAGATACACTTGGGTGTTCTTTCTTACTACAAGAGTGATGTCTATGATCTATTCAAATCTTTTGTCAAGAGGGTGCAAAATGAGTTTGAGACTACCATCAAGAAGATTAGAAGTGATAATGATAGTGAGTTCGAGAACACAAGAATTGAAGATTTGTGTGATGATCTTGGTATTAGACATCAATTCTCACCAACATACACTCCTCAATCCAATGGTCCAGTTAAAAGGAAAAATAGAACCTTGATTGATATGGTTAGATCAATGCTTAGTGAATACAATGTTAGTCATTCATTTTGGAGTGCAGCCATCAACACGGCTTGCTATTGTAGCAACCGTCTCTATTGCCATGGAAAGCTTGGGAAGACACCATACGAGCTATTGAATGGAAGAAAGCCCAACATTGCATACTTTAGAGTGTTTGGTTACAAATGCTATATTCTCAAGAAAGGCACTAGATTGAGCAAGTTTGAAAAGAAATGTGATGAATGATTCTTACTTGGTTATTCTACCACAAGCAAAGCATATAGGGTTTGAAATCTCATAAATGGCACCTTGGAAGAAGTTCATGATGTTGAGTTTGATGAAATCTAAGGGTCTCAAAATGAAGCTCAAAACCTTGATGATGTGAGAGGAGATCAATTGTCAAATGCAATGAAGAACATGTATATTGGTGATATAAGGCCAATGCAAGTTCATGATGATAGTGACATACATATGATTAATCAAAGTGTGCAAATTGATACAAACCAAGCAAGCTCTAGTGATTCTCATGATGAAGTGCAAGATCAAGGTCAAGCAAGTGGAAGCAATCATCTCCTAATACTCCAACCTACTAGCATTGCAAGAGATCATCCATTAGATCAAATCGTTAGTAGAATTCAAAGTGGTGTTCAAACTAGATCAAGGCTAGCATCCTTTTGTAAGCATTACTCATTTGTGTCACTTGAAGAACCTAAGAAATTAGAAGATGCTTTGAAGGATTCCGATTGGGTAAATGCCATGCATGAAGAACTAAACAACTTTGCTAAAAATTAAGTTTGGAAACTTATTGAGAGGCCAAAGAACTACAATGTGATTGGCACAAAGTGGGTCTTTAGAAACAAGCAATATCAAGATGGCATGGTTGTGAGGAACAAAGCAAAATTAGTAGCACAAGGATACACTCAAGTTGAGGGTCTTGACTTTGGAGAGACATGTACACCGGTTGTAAGATTGGAGGCTATTATAATCTTATTAGTATATGCTTGTGCACACAACATCAAGCTCTATCAAATAGATATCAAGAGTGCATTTCTAAATGGCTAAAGAAGGCATTGTATGGTTTAAAGCAAGCACCTAGAGCATGGTATGAGAGGTTGAGGGACTTTCTTCTCTCTAAAGGGTTCAAGATGGGAAAGGTTGACACCACTCTCTTCACTAAGAAGCTTGGAAATGACTTATTTGTGTTGCAAATCTATGTGGATGACATTATCTTTAGATCAACTAATCAAGACTTTTGTGAAGAGTTTGGAAATATGATGGCTAATGAGTTTGAGATGTCCATGATTGGAGAGCTTAGTTACTTCCTTGGACTTCAAATCAAGCAAATGAAGAATGATACTTATATAAGTCAAGGCAACTACATCAAGGATATGATCATGAAGTTTGGATTGCAAGATGCTAAGCCAATGAGTACACCAATGGGCATAAATGATCAATTGGGTATTGATAATAGTGGAAACATGGTAGATCAAAAGCTATACCGGTCTATGATTGGAAGTTTGCTCTATGTCACCGCTTTTAGGCCGGATGTGATGTTTAGTGTGTGCAAGTGTGCAAGATATCAAGTTTCACCTAGAGAAAGTCACTTGAAAGTAACCAAGAGGATATTGAGATATCTTAAGGGCACTCATGATGTTGGACTATGGTATCCTAAGGGATCTAATTTTGAGTTGATTGGATATTCGGATTCCGACTATGGTGGTTGCAAGATTGATAGGACGAGCACAAGTGGCACTTGTCAATTGCTTAGAAGGTCTCTTGTTTCATGGTCATCAAAGATACAAAATAGTGTTGCACTATCTACCGTCGAGGCCGAATATATTAGTGCCGGTAGTTGTTGTGCACAATTGCTTTGGATGAAGGCAACTTTGAATGACTTTAGAATCAAATTCAAGAATATGCCATTGTTTTGTGACAATGAAAGTGCTATCAAGATGACTCAAAATCTGGTTCAACATTCAAGAACCAAGCACATTGACATAAGGCACCACTTCATAAGAGACCATCAACAAAAGGGTGATATTAGCATTGAGAGCATTGGCACCGAAGATCAACTAGCTGACATCTTTACAAAGCCACTTGATGAGAAAATGTTTTACAAGTTAAAGAATGAATTGAATATACTTGCCTTCTCCAACTTGAAATAAGTGCACCCCCACATTCTTATATGACATGCCTCCCCTCCAACATAGCAAGGTAAAGTTGTTTGGCATATCATTCATACTTTGCTAAGGACTTATTTAGAACATGTAGACATATTTGCATAACAAATAGGCTCATTCATGAAAATCAAATGATTGTGATGTATATATGGTACCACTATTGCTTTTATGCTTGATTGATCTAGTGGTAGCATATGACATGTTTGTGGGCTTGCAAACCTAGTGTTGAATCTAGAAAATAAGCTCATGATGTGTAATTCAACATGCTTAAGATAACCCTTATACTTTATGAGGTGTGAAGAAGCTTGCGCTTGGATCAAACCGAATTACATATTCTAGGCAAATGATCTAGATTGAACCATAATTTGGACTTCCTCATATTGATTGACTTATCTCTCACTAAAATTGACACCTTTTTAGTGATTGTTGACAAAGGGGGAGAGAAAAGTCACAAAGATAAACAGTTTAGTTGCAAAGGGGGAGAAAGATATAGTAAGGGGGAGAGAATGACATTAGAAAGGGATCAATTAAAATTGAGCACACAGGTAGGGGGAGCAAGCTCATGAATTATTTGTTACATTTGTATGTACATTAACATGATGAATTTGTTGCATTGCAAAGCTTAAATTCATATTCATGATTGAATGGTGATTGCTAGAAATAGAACTTAAATGATGATTTGTTAAGAGTAGCTTTACAAGTGGTATCTAAACACCTTTTGCTTATAATGTTGATCTCACGGGGTACTTTAGTGTTTGTGATCTTTACAAGTGATGTATTACAAGTGGTGTCTAGCTACATCGATGCTAAGGATGGTATATAAAGACAACTCCAATTGGTATCACGCTTCAAAGGTCCATTCTATATACCTTAGCATCAATTTAATAGTAGTAACTCTCCCAAAATTCAAATTCATACATATGTGCACAATTGAACTAAACTTATGGAAGCACATATGTAGGGGGAGCTACTACTATCGAAATTGAAAATCGATTTCATTTTATATCTTTATGATGGTTGTCATCAATTACCAAAAAGGGGGAGATTAAAAGTCCAAGTTTGGTTTTGATAATTAATGACACCAAGTTGCTAATGCCATGTGTTAAGTGTTTTGAGTTAGGCATAAGCAACACATATGATGAAGGTGTATGTGGCAAGGAGTGGTGGTCACAAGATCACAAAGAGATGGTGCATGGACATGAAATGATGATCATGGTGGAGATGCACATAATATGATGGACATGATGATCAAGTGGAAGAGAAGGATCTAAGAGCGTAAGGCAAAGGTATAACCATAGGGTTTTCCTTTTGCCGGTCTAAGATGAGTAGAGAAGTGATTGACCGGATTTAGGATACATAGCCGACTATCAAGAGGGGCAATCACGGTTAGCTCGGGAATCAAGTGCCACTAGATCAATGTCTTGAGCATATGCATTAGGATCTAGTAGAGAGCTAACGTAACGCCTTAGAAAATGTTTGTGAAATGTTAACACACATGCACATGGTGGTGTACACTTGGTGGTGTTAGCACATTTGCGAAGGCGGCGGAGTTTAAGCGGTAGAGAGGGCTTTGGGTTCCTCTCATTCAGGCATTTTTGAGTACTTGAAATGCCTATTTTCCACTACGCCGGAAGTCGAAAAAGAAACAGAGACGAACGGAGGTCACAGAGGTGACCGGACGCTGCACCGAAGGCGGTCATGGTATGACCGGACGCGTCCGGTCAGTTCAACGCAGCAGTCAGGCGCGTGGGTGTTAGGGTTTGCAACCGACGCGTCCGGTCACTCGTGGGACCGGCGCGTCCGGTCAGGCGCCCAGAGGGAACTGAAGTTCGCAAGGTCGATCGGACGCGCGGCGCGTCCGGTCACACGCGATCGGACGCGTCCGGTCGTTGAGGGAGCTTACTGGACTCTAACCGGACGCTGGCACTGTCGCGTCCGGTCGTAGCCTAGAGCGCGTCCGGTCGTTGCTTCGCGGGCTTGCGGTGCTGTGCGATTGGCGCGTCTGGTAAGTTGAGCGGCGCGTCCGGTCATTCGCTAGAGCGCGTCCGGTCACGGCAACGGTAACTTCTGATGCGCACTGTTCACACTTGTCCTGTAGTGACCGGACGCGTCCGGTCACCCACAAACCAGGATGTACAAACTAGGACGCTTTGAATGACATTTAAGTAAAGCATCAACCAAACAAAATAATAGTGTGGCAATAGAACAAAGGAAGAAGGAATGTAAAGTTTTTTGTACAAGAAATTATGTCTACATGAGAATCAGGATAGATAGAGACGTCAGTACAAGATAGGATAGACAAAACTTATCGTTAGATCAATTCTACTTTTAAGAAACCATCTATAGGAAAAAAATGATTTCTTTATGTAGCGTCTATATATGACTTTGGTAAATTGGAAACTCTATATGACTTTCTAAATGTAGAAACTATCTCATGATTTCTAAGTCGTCACTACCCTCTTATAGATCTCTAAGGGCCTGTTTGGTTTGTGTTGACTAAACTTTAGGGATTAAACTTTAGTTATTTCAGTCCCTCAAATGCCAAACAGGGTGACTAAAGTAGATGAATCCTCTTTAGTTCGCAAGGGGTGACTAAACTTTAGTGTGGTGAAACTTTAATCCAGGTAGTCCCAAAAACTAAAACATAGAATACAGTTTCTATAGCTGTCAAGTCATGTAGACATTATAAATACAAAACAATATTCCAAATGGATGGTTTTGTTCAAAATGTTTTTCTATCCAATCGCGTGTCTTCCCTCTTATCATCTACCTATTTATCTTCGTATACCGTGTAACACTGTTTGTTGTCAAAAACATTTCCTCCTCTTTTTTCCTTAATTTCAATGCCAAAATCGTTTTTTATTTAGTTGATATCACTAATTTACTACTAATAGTGATATGGATCGAGATCTAACTATTATTAGGCGAGTGAACTAGTATTAAAATTGACCGTTGATGACGTGGCTGTAGCATACTACAGGAGTGTAGCCAGGCACAGGCTAAACTAGGCCTCGTTTAGATTGAAAAAAATTTCGAACCGATGAATAATATCACTTTCGTCTTATTTGGCAAATATTATCCAATCGTGGACCAACTGGGCTTAAAAGATTCATCTCGTGATTTCCAACTAAACTGTGTAATTAGTTTTTTTTTACCTACATTTACTACTTTATACATGGATCTAAAGATTGATTTAATGGAGAGAGAGTGAAAAAAAATTTAATTTTTGGGATGCATCTAAACAAGGCCCTATTAGCCATGCTCGGAGGGAGAAGGGCAAGGGTGGGAGACAGAGTGGCAGGACAGCGTCACGCGCAAATGGCTACAGGGAGTAGCAATGACACTTTGACGACGCCTCAGGACACGGTAGTACTGGCCGGAAATAACACCCAGCGCGGCCGAGTATAGCAACAGAGTACAATGCTTGTCTGTGTATAATTGTACATGGACTACGACACGTTTACTGTATGAATGCATGAATGAATGGAAGGCGTATTAGACTTGAGCACAGTACATGTGTTGATGTCACGTTTATTGAGCACAGTACATGTGTTGATGTCACGTTTATTGAGCACAGTACATGTGTTGATGTCACGTTTATCTTCTTCGACCCCGATAGGCAGGCACGATAAAAGCTCACGAGTCACTGCACTACACTACCACCGTTCCACTTGCCGCCTGCGTGTACCAGGACAGGTGCGTCGTAACTCGTACTGCGAGTGGAAGGAAATGCGAGTCGCATCACATCGATATGTGGACATATACTCGTGGATTATTAAATATAGATAAAAAAATAAATAATTGTATAGATTATGACTAATTTGTAATACAATTTTTTTAAATTTAATTAGCCTACGATTTGACTATGTGATATATATATATATATATATATATATATATATATATATATATATATATATTAGTACACCGTATATGCACTAATAATGAATTAATTAGATTTAATAAATTCGTCTCGTAAATTAGAATTTATATATTTTATTTTATTAGTATATTCCGAACACTATTGTATGACAACCACCGTGACACCTCTGGACTTTAGCGCCCGATTTTCCAAAGAGTTGTGTAATTTGCCCACTTACTGTACCCGTACTACTGTTCCTGCTTCAGTCTACGATACTGTACTGATGCTGCAGTACAAAGGCTTCCTCTCAAAATTCTAAGTTTTTTTCGCTCTCTCTCTATCACATTAATTTTTAGCCACTTGGAGTATTAAATATAGGTAAAAAAATAACTAATTACACAGTTTAGTTGAAAATCACGAGATGAATCTTTTGAGCCTAGTTGATTTACGATTGAATAATATTTATCAAATAAAACGAAAATGATACTATTTATCGGGTTGTTTTTTTTTTTTGCAATCTAAACGTATGGTGATGCTCAGAGCACTCTACTGCTGCTCTCTGTCCGCATCCATCCACGTCTCTCTCCTCTGCCGCCCGCCTGCCCGCCTGCGCCAGCCATCACTGTGCGCGCCTCCCGCATCGTCCGCTCTCTTTTTTCACCCTTCCCGGCCCATCTCTTTTACAGCTGCAGCGGCAGGCCGGCAGCTGACCAGTGACCACCACACCGCTCCGGCGCTCCACAAACGGTACTGGCTTGTTTGCCAAAAGTTAGAATTTTTTCACTTTCTCTTCGTCACATCAATCTTTGGATCTATACATGAAGCAGTAAATATAGGTAAAAAAAATAACTAATTACACAGTTTAGTTGGAAATCATGAGATGAATCTTTTGAGCCTAGTTGGTCCATGGTTAGATAATATTTGCTAAATAAGACGAAAACGGTACTATTCATCGAGTTCATTTCTTTTGCAATCTAAACGAGGCGCAAGTGTTGATTTCTACTGGCACGCACGGCACGGGCACGGGCGTCCCCCTCAGCCCCTCACGCACCCGGGCGTCTTTTTCGGTTGCCGCTGCTGGCTGGCTGTAGCCCCAGCCTGTTCGTTTAGCTGGTTTATTATACTGAAAGCATGGTTTGCTAGTTTGTTGTAACAAAAAAAAAAAAAACACTCTGCGTAAGTCCAAACGAACAGGGTGCGGATACGCGGGCTGTGGGAAGGAGTAGGAGGGTAGCTAGGTTGTATAACTGCCTATAGCCTCGGCCTCCCTAACCCCACAATGGCCATTACCACGATGTGTCACCCCACCACACCGAGGGCCTCTCCGATGCTGCCTCCCTGCTAACCCCCTCCACCTCTCCTTCTCCCAGGGCCTCGTTTAGATGAGAGAATTGGGAAGAAAAACACTGTATTAGAATTTCTGTAGCATTTCGTTTGTATTTCGTAAAAATTATCCAAATTTTAACTAACTAGGCTTAAAATGTTCGTCTCGCAAAGTACAACAAAACTGTGCAATTAGTTTTTGATTTTATTAACATTTAGTACTCCATGCATTTGTCGATATTTTAATATGACGAGGAATCTTTTTTTTACATAGTGAAATTTAGAGAGAATTGGGGGAACTAATCAAGGGCCAGGTTGGCTGGTGGTTCTTGCCTTCTTGCCCTGCAGCCTCCTCCACCCCCCACCCTCATTAATCGCTTGCTAGCTCCCTGCCTCCTTCGCGCTCCCCTTCTCGTTCTCCGCGCCCGTCTCGTCCGGCGCCGCCGCGGCCCGCAGCAGCCATGGCGGGGATCGACCTCAACGACACCGTGGAGGAGGACGAGGAGGAGGCGGAGCCCGGCAACGCCTGCTCCCAGCAGAGCCGGACCAGCTCCGCGGCCACGCCCCCGCCGCCCCAGCCGAGGCCGGGCGCCGCGGTGTGCCTCGAGCTCTGGCACGCCTGCGCCGGCCCCGTCGCGCCGCTGCCGCGGAAAGGGAGCGTCGTCGTGTACCTCCCGCAGGGACACCTCGAGCACCTCGGCGACGCTGCCGGCGGAGGCGCGCCGGCCCCCGCCGCCCTGCCGCCCCACGTCTTCTGCCGCGTCGTCGACGTCACTCTCCATGTGCGTGCGCTGGTTCCTGCCTCCGCGAGCTCCTCATTGTGTGTGTGTCCGCGTGCGTGGGTTGCCCATGCCGGTGCGGCTTCCATTGACTTGCCGCCTCTTGCGCTCGTTGCAGGCGGACGCGTCCACGGACGAGGTGTACGCCCAGCTCGCCCTCGTCGCCGAGAACGAGGTGCGCCGAAGCTACAGTGCTCCACCGGCATTGGATTCGGTTTGGTTTCTCCGTTGCGTCCATTAAGACGGGATTTTGGCCTGATTTGTGTTCCTTGTGGCACTTGCTTCCGGCGCGTCGTGCAGGATGTCGCGAGGCGGCTGCGCGGAGGGTCGGAGGACGGGAGCGCCGGCGACGGTGACGACGGGGAGACCGTGAAGCAGCGGTTCTCGCGGATGCCGCACATGTTCTGCAAGACGCTCACGGCCTCCGACACCAGCACGCACGGCGGCTTCTCCGTGCCGCGCCGCGCCGCCGAGGACTGCTTCCCGCCTCTGGTTCGCTTGGAAAGCTTCCATCTTTTGGGTGCGCGGTTGGTGCTCTCAACTGCGATTCTGAATCTTATCTGCTCTTGGGGCGTGCAGGACTACAGCCAGCAGCGGCCGTCGCAGGAGCTTGTCGCCAAGGATTTGCACGGAACCGAGTGGAGGTTCCGCCACATTTATCGAGGTACATGAACACATACTGAGATATGAGCCGTGCACATATACCTATTCTTCAGTAGGCTTCTGTCCTTGTTCACCCTGAATCATTCAGTATCAGTGAATGACGTTGAATGGTTCGCGCTTCAATCGGTGATTAGTGTTTTACAGGATTTGCATTTCTTGTTTGGATTGAGCACTTGGGAGTGTTCATCTCTGCTCACTTAAGTCCAGGATTTGCAGTCACCCTTTGGCTATATCTGCCATCATTATATGATCACAACTAATAATGATACATGTTGAGGGTTGTACAAACTAGGCCAATGTTTCCTGCTCTCTGCCATCATTATATGATCACAACTAATAATAATTGCTATCTTGTGTGCTATGCTCAGCATTTCTCATGTCATTGGTTAGTTATTGCAGTTGTACTTAAAATTTACCGTTTTGCTCATGAAAATCATCTGATTTTTTGTTTGGAAAGTTATGGTCCCGTTTTAAGGAATGTAAAGGACAAACATGAGAAGTTATGTCATGTGTGTGGTCCTTGATTTCTGATGAATCTGCATCTGAATGGGATGCAGGCCAGCCCCGCAGGCACCTTTTAACCACTGGATGGAGTGCATTTGTCAACAAGAAGAAGCTTGTCTCAGGGGATGCTGTACTATTTTTAAGGTAGGCCACAGCGAACATGGAGATAATTATCACATGTTGGTGTTGATCCTTTCTGAGGATTCCTCATAATTTTCAGGGGTGATGATGGGGAGCTAAGACTTGGAGTGCGCCGTGCAGCTCAGCTTAAAAATGGATCTGCTTTTCCAGCTCTTTATAATCAGTGTTCAAATCTTGGTTCACTAGCTAACGTAGCACATGCTGTGGCCACAAAAAGCGTGTTCCACATCTACTACAACCCCAGGTGATGATGAGTATAGCTGTTTCTCTTTAATGCTTTGCATGTTGATGTTGATGCTGATCTTTGAGATGATATGAACTAAAATGTGCTTTTTAGCTACAATGCAATTACTATTTACTGCTAGTTGATGAGGATTTGAAATTGTGTGTGATATCATTTCTTGAGCTGTTTCATGTAGCACAGCAAGTCCCATTACATTAGTTCCATGTGCTACCCATGTACAGTGACATAATTTATCTAGTAATTCAGGACTCTTACTGGAATCCAACGTTAAGTGATATTATTGCTATTTGAATCGATGTTGCCACTTGCATTTGGACCTTTTCAATAAAAAATCTAATTCCACAAATCCTTTTTAGATATCATGACTAGTAGACAAGTAGCGAGTGACCTTTGGTTCTTATGTATCTTGTGCATTTTACCTTCTTGGACCCTGACGTGGTAAATTAGAAAGTGTAATAAATAAATATTCTCTAAAAAATGGAAATATACATGAGCTTTGCTGCAAGCCTTACCTTTTTATCTACCAACAATTATGGCCCTGATGGCAATTACTGTTTTCCAAAAACCTTACAGATTAAGCCAATCTGAATTTATTATACCATATTCGAAGTTTATGAAGAGCTTCAGTCAACAATTTTCTGCCGGTTTGAGGTTCAAAATGAGATATGAGGGTGATGATGCTTCTGAAAGAAAGTTGTTCTCATCTTTACACGGATTTATTATGGTTGACACATGAGAGTATTATGCAGATGCACAGGGATCATAGCAGGAATTGGTGATGCTGACCCCATGTGGCATGGTTCGAAGTGGAAATGTTTGATGGTATGTTGCCTTAAGTTTTAATGCTTCACTTTCTGTATAACTTTTCTGGTGGTAAAGTTTAGTTACATACGAAAATAATCCGTGTTAGATACTGCCAGCGACATAGCCTAGGAAGATTCTTCAGAGTTTGTTTCTATCTGTTGTAACTGAATGGACCAACGGCCTCAACGTTCCCATGATGCCTAGATTATAGGATCGGCTGTTAGTCACGTTGGTTGGCTAAGCTCTGGTTCATGTATATGTACCTCCGTCTGAAAGTAATGGAAGTTGAGTGATTCTCTCTAGTTCTCTCTTACATATACATATAGAATATAACCTGTATCTTTATACAGGACACTAGGCATTTGCATCGTGTAGTTGCCTTTGCCACCTATTTGCTTGCTAATAAGCCAATAAGCAATCTTCCACATCTATCCAGTAATACAATGCACAACGAATGTTGAGGATTGCAATTTGCAGCCTACTATGCATCCTGTGCTCTCTGTTTGATGTAGAAGGTTGATCGTAATGACATCGATTTTTTACGCAAGTTGTTCTCCAGAGCACGTTCTTTGATGAGCATCAGTTTAGAGGCACGTTGTGTCTTATCTAAAAAAGAGGCTTGCCTTGTGCCAGCCTGGTTTCCTTGATCAGGGCACTTCTAAGTAAATTGTTAAAGTATGATGCGAGTGGAATGATAAAATTGGTGGAACTTGTGTTTTGCATTAATCTGATCATGGAAATATATACATGGTGAAGTAGTTTGGTGAAAGGGTGTCTTGTCCCGATAGGATACGGCAACCATTTCCACTCTCTGTGCCAAACAACATGCCGGTGCCTATGGTAACCACCTAATACAATTACTAGTGCCTACTCTAATCTTTGATGAGATCACTCATGAAGAGGTGTCTATTTGTAGAGGCATCTTGAAGAGGTGTCTATTTGGAGAGGCACTTATTTCACAACATAAATGAGTTTATTTCATTTTGGTTTCTTATTACCCTGAGTGCACATTGTGGGGGCACATAATACTCTCTCTTGACTTTGTAAGCCAGGTCTAAATTGCTGCAATCTTAATCCTCTTGATGGCCTTACATAATTTTTATATTAACCAGTTATTCATTTTTGCAGGTCCGATGGGATGATGATGTAGATTTTCGTCGATCGAACAGGATTTCTCCTTGGGAGATTGAGCTGACTAGTTCAGTTTCAGGATCCCATATGTCTGCACCAAATGCGAAGAGACTGAAACCATGTCTTCCCCCAGACTACCTAGTTCCAAGTATGTCTGTTCTCCCACCAGCCCCCCAACCCCCAAAAAGAATAATAATAAAACTGCCCACTTAATGGTTATGTTTGTTATCTTCCTTCATGAGTAATATTTTCATTTTGGTAGATGGAAGTGGTTGTCCTGATTTTGCGGAATCTGCCCAATTCCACAAGGTCTTGCAAGGTCAAGAATTATTGGGTTATAGAACTCATGATAATGCTGCTGTTGCAACTTCTCAGCCATGTGAAGCAAGGAACATGCAGTACATTGATGAGCGAAGTTGCTCCAATAATGTGAGTAACAGTATCCCAGGGGTTCCAAGAATTGGTGTCAGAGCACCACTAGGAAACCCTCGGTTTTCCTACCAATGCTCAGGCTTTGGGGAGTCTCCAAGATTCCAAAAGGTCTTGCAAGGTCAAGAAGTATTTCATCCCTACAGAGGAACTCTAGTCGATGCAAGTTTGAGAAGTAGTGGCTTTCATCAGCAAGGTGGTTCTCATGTGCCTACTCAAGCGAGTAAGTGGCATCCACAGCTTCATGGATGTGCTTTTCGTGGGCCACAAGCACCATCTATTCCATCTCAATCCTCATCTCCACCATCTGTCCTAATGTTTCAACGAGATAATCCAAAGTTGTCCCCGTTTGAATTTGGGCATTGTCACTTGGATAAGAATGAGGATAGACGTGCAATGTTTGGCCATGCTGGAGGTATTGGAGGAACTGAGCGAACGATGATGCTCCAGGCTCATGTTTCTGGAGGAATGGGAAATAGAGATGTGACCATCGAGAAATTTCACCCCACTATTGCTGTTGGAAAAGACGGATCAGATAACACGGAAGTTACCAAAAATAGTTGCAAAATATTTGGCATATCTTTGACTGAGAAGGTTCCAGCAATCAAAGAGAAGGACTGTGGTGATACCAACTATCCATCCCCCTTCCTGTCTTTGAAGCAACAAGTGCCAAAATCGCTGGGCAACAGTTGTGCCACTGTGAGTACTCTACACCCTGTAAGCTTGATGTCATTCTAGAGTTAGCTTCCTTTTTAACTATAAAATCCTGCAGATTCATGAGCAGAGGCCTGTTGTTGGTAGGGTGATTGATGTTTCAACAGTGGATATGATGATCTGATCTGTTAGTAAAATTGTCTTGGCCTGGAGGTGAAGATATACTAGTACTGCATTTGTCTTCATGTTAGTGGCACTCAAAGCATATAAGTCGACTGTTCTTGTGCACATGCGCTTATTGTTGCGTTGTATTTTTGCAGGCTGTGTTGCGTAGTGTGGATAGTCTCAGGTGGTTGATGATTCGGTATCATGAAGATGGATGGATCGAGGATGCTGATCAAACTTGTATCCTAGTTGTAGTTGTTAGAGCACTTTGTATGTCAACCGTGAGTGCTCCATGTTATCAGCATTTGTTGCTGCTTACAACTTGCCTCTATGTTTATAAGCCGTATGCTATGACAAACCCATTTATAGAGGGTTTGTTTGCATTGGCATAGTTCTAGACTATAAAGTATTATTATGAGAACAAATTTCTCGGGGCCGCTTGACGCCTCTGCCCCATATCTTTCTGGCATTCAAGTTGGCATGTCGATCAGAGTAGGCTATATGCTGGCAATAGATTAACGGCGGTGGCAATGATCTGAGAGGTTGGTTGTGCTACCTGTTCTAGAGCATTCTGCTAGCTCATTTGACATGTACATGTCAGCACTTGATTTGTTATCTTGTTATTAGAACAACTGCAGTTCATAGCCTTGCACTTTGGCGCCATCCTCCTAGAGCGAGAATGGTTGCAAAACCCACGGCTTTGCCTTGTAAGAACGTAAAAGCAGAGAGAAAAAAAGAGCGTAAAAAAGCAAAAGGACGAACTTTGGTTGTAAAAATCGGAATAGGTCGGACAGGAGGATGCACCTTTCAGGTCCCAGCCCCGTGAGGCAGGCGTTCAGGTCGGTGATGTGTCCGCAGCGAGCGCGTGCTTGCACTTGCAAGCTGTGAAGTTCCTCGGCGGTCGAGTCGTCGTTCTCGACGAGAAGCCCAGACAGATTGTGCTGATTCTGCACTCCTTGGCTCCTTGCATAGCCGTATGCCTGCGTCAGCGTCCGTGCCAACTACTTGGACTTTGGTCGTCCGCCCGTGACCGTGCGCCCGAGGTGCACCGCCGCTCTGAAAGCATGCCGTGCTTCCCCGCCAACACCTCTTTCTCACGAGTGTTGCCGTCGCGACACCGCCTCTTTACGATCCCAGTGCGTGCAGTCCAGGCGAGTGGCCGCGAACCTTGACCTCCATGGTGTACTGGTGTTTCTGTTTCTTTCCTCCGAATACCTGAAATTTAGAGGGAGGTGTGTCACTACATAACATAATCATGGGTTGGTAAACTAATGAAGACTGAATGAACATGTTTAACGAAAAATTACATCAAAATTTGCTACATGGTTTCCTCTATAAAAGAGTTTGTGAACCCAAAAGGACAACAATGGGTCTTCCCTGGTCGCTGATCATGTCACTCATCACGTCCGGAAGGCAACGTATGCATTTCCTGGTGGCAATCAACCCAATCGGACAAAAGGCAGTTTGATACAGGAGAATATATTGGCATAAAGTGCAGAATAGTGTGCTAGCGTTATATTACATAACTCCAAAGTTAGGTTACTTCACCCAAACACTAAAGTCACATTCACCATGGAACATATCAAAGTGATCAGATGCAGAACCGAACAAGAGTGCAACCTGAGCATACTAAAACCCATCAACCTACAGAATCCAACCTGAACATACTAAACCCTATCCTCCTAAACAATAAGTCCGCCACCATCCTTTTACCAGGCCTTGCTCACTCCTCGTCATCATCAATTAGATCGGTCAAGTCGTCTATATTTGTAGCATTTGGAGCACCGGTCTCTGATGAACGCAGCTCTTCGATTTCAATACGGAGGAGGGGATCACAGATAACCTTCCCTCTTTCTAGGACTCTAGGACAGCCTGATTGATGAAGAAAAAACAAAGTGAGTGCCTCATGAAAAGGAAGCACCAGGAATGGCCAGGAGCAACGATATACCTGCAATAGGGCACTGTGGTGGTTTTTTGGTCCTTATATATTGCATTACTGGGTCCTTTTCATATATGTGCTTGCAATCCACACTGCATAGGAAATTATCATCAGTTCAGTCAGGGCAATGAATTATATCTACATGTATACTGAACAGATTACATTTAAATGCCTAAGTACTACCCCCGTTTAAAATTATAGTTCTATAACATTGACTCGGTTTTCAGAAAAATACAGTATATCATTTACAAATTCACATAAATGCATTATCAAGACATATTACATGGAGAATTTAATGAAACTAATTTGATGTTGCAGATGCTAATGCTTGTTTGAAACTTGGGCAAAGTTAGATACGTTTGATTTAGGACAAAGCTAAAGTGCACTATAATTTATCTAAGTTGGGAAAACTATAGATTGATTATTGAGGGACATGTACATGTACATATATAGGTAAGGATATGGCCGGCTTATGGAAACACAACCGATCTCCAGTATCCTTACCTAATACAACTCAATCTACTAGAGTCGCAGACTGGAGTCCAATTACAACTCCACAGCCCTAGCCAACCTCTATACAGAGATCAGGCCAGCTGGGCATTAACCCATATAGCTGAAGCTAACAAGGCCTAAGGTCCATAACACAGCCCTGTCTAACAATTTGTAATAGAGGATACTAGCAATCCCCTCTATTCAGTAGAATAAATGTTATTTCATCTGTCCATCTTTACAAGGCATATTTATTTCATTATAGCAAGCATACAAAAACATTATTAATGCATAACTTTTGTGACACAAATTGATCCAATTATATTCATATAATAACAAATTTTATGATTTTGTATCACATAAATGAAAAACCCCTGGATTAATTTTCAGTCAAATCCTTATACTAAAGAAACAAAATATGTCATGGAGTAATAACCAATTTGGGATTTATCAGCCAATGGCACAGGGCTGTATCAAAGTAAACCATGGTGACAGAAGGAAATTATTATGTTGGGCTGTCTCAAAGTAAGTCAGGTTGCCAGAAAGGGTTGTACAAGTAGCACCAGATATCTGGAGTAAATAACTGTTTTACTATTGACAGTGGCAAACTAGTAGCTCCATCAGGGAGCTGAGAACAAGTCATTCTATTCTATTGACATGAATGCCATACCAAATGAGGCCAGGAAAATCCAGATTTCAGTAAGTCACCAAAGGATACAGGACCAAATATAGTACTCATCAATAAACATAATTCAAAGCGCTGTTCAAACATGTTGCTTGTGCCTAGAATTTTTTGCTCCATCTTTATCAATTAAAAATAATATTATGAATGATCATTCTCTTTTAGCATGACAGGGCTTAAAAAATTCTGTCAATTTTACCAGGTTGAACAATGTTCCGCTCAACCATCACTTATTGAGTTAGAAAACCCCACTAAGAAAAGTATAGAACGGAATTATACTCGTACCAGCGAACTGGATCTATCAATTCAATCACAGGCTTTCCAGTTAATGGGCAGGTGACATTTAAGATGCTCATCTGAGTGCTAGTCATGACAATGTCCTCCTGTTCCTCACCAGGCATAGGCTGACCAGCATGGTGAACATTCTGCAGAAAACAACACAAGACATCAGAAGATAAGACATTTTGCGAAATTACACAAACATATCATTCCTGTTCCCAAATTCACATTCTAGCTATTGTAATCATATGAGAGCAACTAGCTAATGCAGGGAGCACATTTAGAATGCATAATTCTGAAGATCATCAAATGACCATTAGCATGCTACTCTGTAACACATACCCAGACAGACTCCCTGAACTGCCGAAAGAGTGGGTGGTTCTGTTGTGATGCTGATGACGCTCCCTTAATCTTGCTAACCTCCACCTCGATCAATGCTTTGAAATACGTTGGCTTCGAGTGGAGACCGAACCAAAACAACAAGGCCAAGAAGACTCAGACATAATTACTACAATTCAAACGCCCTAAATTGCTTCAATCCGGATGGCAGGCAGCACCCCTACCTGATCAGACGGCTGATACACTCCAGGGACCGCCTTAATCGCCTGGGCCATGGCCGCGCAGTCCTCGTACGAAGCCACCATCTCCAAAACCATCTCCTCAAGCTTCTTCACCTGAAATGAAAAAATGCCCGTGCCGTCGGGGGTGTTAGGGGGTTTACAGGCGAGGTCGGATGGGGATTAAACAGTCGCAGTTCGCTTGCCTTGTCGGACTTGCCGTCCCTCTCGAAGTCTACGGCGAGGGACTTCATGGTGCTGATTGCCTTCCGCATGTCCTGCGGGGAATCGACGGAGGGTTAGGGTTTTGCGGGCGGCGGAGGCAGGGAAGGGGGGAAGAGAGGTGGGTGGCGGAGGGGTTTACCGCGACTAGGGTTTGCGCGTCCGACGAGGCGACCTCGGCGGTGTTGACGAGCTTGGTGGCCATCGACGACATCTCCGGCAATGTCTTTCGAACTTCCGTTCAACGAGAGCGCGGGTCGGAAGAAGCTACACAGAGTTTAGACCGAGCTGGAAGACAGAGGACAAGTGTGCGTCGCGTTGGGCCGCATAGGCGTGAGTTGGGCTGTGGGCTGTGGCCTGTGGCCTGTGGCCCGTTGTGCGGTGTCGTCGACGTGTATACAAGCCGCACGCCCACGCCTGAGAATTTTTTTTCTAGGATTCGCCGCAAATAGCAGGTGAATTAAGCTTATCACGCGACAACAATTGCGGATCAGCTCAACGATGACCTATGACAAGTTCCATCAATTGCAGGTCACTTGTGTCACCGTCAGGCTTCGTCATTTTTCCATGGATTAACCTCGTCACTGTTACGGTGTGTGGACTCAGTTTATCACCATAAACAGGATACGCCTCATTAGAGGATTCTTTGAAAAATATGTGCTGATCAGCGTCACAAAGATTGGGTTGAAATCATCATAAGAAAACAATGGACTTCAAATCTCCTGTCCTTACTAGCCACAGAAGATGTACACCCACATATAGGCACATACATGCAAAGTAAGGAATCAGAACAACTGGCATGCAAGACGGCAAAGTCTCACACGCCAAGCAAAGTCAGATGCTGATGCATCTGGCTTTGAGGCACTATGAAAATTGCTGGATTTGGGCGATGGTTCTTCGCCCCGGCTGCCCATCAGGGATTCAGGCCAAGAGAGGACAGGGTGGTGGCGTTCATCTGCTGAATTTTCTTCAGCCACGGGCAAAACTTTTTCAGCATAGATGAGGTTGCTGTCTTCTTCAGGTTCATTGTCTTCCATGTTGTCTGCCATCCAACAAGACAACATCAGGAAGCAGTTTTAACGGGCATATGTTGAGTTTTCCTATGCCATCCTCGATTTCTTGCCCAACAATATCTCTAGTTGCATGCAAATCTGTTTCACCAATGGGTTGTTCAGAGAGACTATTTCAGTATAACATGGAGAAAATAGGTTGTACTCATCGGTTCACAGGTACAACACTATGTTTTATATACCATAGTTAATATAGCATGCAGTGGTACTCTTTAGATGTTGTTAAGAACAAGCTGAAAGTACCAACAGTTTATAGCTAAATATGAAACGTGATACTGGACTCAAACTTCTCCTTGCCATATAGTATAGTTTCATATGAACCTAAATTTATGTGATGCTGAACTTGCAAAAGAGCTAGAGTATTGAAAATTTGACCCTTTCAGCATTAATAACAACTTATATGAAATTTTTAATTTCAAGATTCACATGTAGTAATATTCATTTAACAGTTTGGTGATGAATTATCACTTATTCAATGTTGATGAAATGGAACATGAAGATGTATGTAATTCATGAAAAGACATTAAACATGATAACAGACAAGTTTGATCAGAAACAAGATTAGCAAGTCATCATCTTCTTCAGTTTTGTCCTCTTTCTGCTTTTGTTTCTAGCAAGAGCTTGTTATATACATCTAGCTAAGCCATTGCATTCTGAAACAATTTAAAGGGGGAAACAGAATGATCAGAAACAAGATTAGCAAGTCATCGTCTTCTTCAGTTTTGTCCTCTTTCTGCTTTGTTTCTAGCAAGAGCTTGTTATATACATCTAGCTAAGCCATTGCATTCTGAAACAATTTAAAGGGGGAAGCAGAATGGAACAATTAATGGGAGAGAGAGCGAGGGTAAAGAAGATCAATGTATTCCTTGAGTTCTCATCACAATAATCCTCCAAATAAATAGACCAACTGCTAACAACCTGATCTACTGCTAATAAAACAATCTTAATCCTAACAATCACTTAGCTGATAACCATGACCTGGCCGAGCTAGCCATGCGCCACATCCTGGCCTGGCTTCGACCGCCTAGAATACTGTCGTCCGGTCATAACACTATGCGAATCAGTTGCCTTCCTATTGGTCTCCACTCCACACTAGTTCAGTATCAGATCATCCACGGGGCCTAACCCGAAGGAGGCATCTTCAACACCATGACCGGAGGTGGCAGTGGTGTCAAAGCAAGCAAGCGGCAACAGAGGCGGCCTCAGCATGCCGATCCGAGCGTGGTGGCAGTGTAGATATTGTAATTGGAAGAGTAAATTGTGCGGGCTGATTAATGGGAGAATTCGGCTGTAAACAATTACGGACGCAAAGTTTGCGATTACTAATATGCCTTGATTAAATAAATTCTATTGACTAATTACCTTCCACAGATCAATGGCCAGAAAATTTCACAAGCAAAAGTACCTCGAAGTACCAGCTTCCCTCCCCAACCACTGTAACATAGCTCCTACCAAAGCATTTTTTACTCTTCCACTAAGCTGATTGACTGGAGCAGAAAGAGCCTCTGATCTGATTTGTGATACAGTGTGTCTTGCCTTCAGTGTTTTTCAAATGACCTGAAATTACAAAAGAAGTCGCAAGAGCTGTAAAAGGAAACACAACCTCGAACTTTATTGCTGAAGAGAGTCGAGAGACAATGCCATACACGAGAAGTTCACTTGTGACTGTTAGCAGATTGAGACATTCAGATACACTTCAGTGTTGCTATGAGGTCATTCTTTTGTTAAGTCCTCAAACTTAGGTGCCAAGCCATCCTCGTCAAGAATTCCCTTTGGCTTTAGTTGCCAAAGTTTGCCACAATCCAAGCTTTGGCTCATTATTTATGGTTTTTTAACGATGTGTAACCATACGAGGAAGCAGAATCCTGCAAGGCAAACCAGCATATCATCTCATTGTGCTGTGACAGAAACAAGGCGACTTTGTGTATCATCAACAAGGCATAGCACCATGATCTAGGACATCTACAAAAAGAAGAAGCCAAGAAATCCATGACCATTCATGACATGCCACAACAAGAATGAACTAAGTAATAAGGGCATGGTCTTTAGTCGTTGTGGCAATTTTCTTTTCTCCCTAAAAGTACTGATTCACGCCATGAGATTGAAATAAAACTAAATAACGTGCAATTGTGTAATACTCTACCTGTAGAGGAAAAATGCTCGAAAGTGATATTAATATGATCCAAAAGTTGAAACAGTAGGAGAAACTAAATTTGTTGATTAAAGAAATGAAGGGTTGGACAAGAATTGTGAATGGTGACTGCTCTTGTAACACAATGTTACAAAAGCGTATGACAATCGGTCATATCTATATACAAAAATTTAAAAAAAAAATCAATTTTTTTTCTCGAAAACGCAGGAGAGCTGCACTTCATTATATTAAGAAGAAAAAGGGGGTAAAGAACCCAAAGTACAACACACACCCACACACCCTTATCTTTATCTCATAAGATACATTTGCGCCGGTAAAGAAAGAAAAAGCGACCCTGCACCTACAACAAATCAGCTAACAACTTGGGCAGGGGCAGTCAAGTGAGATAGCCCACGAGCCCCTGCCATTGTCCGCCGTCGACGCTCATCACCGGCCAACTTCAAGGTTTCAGCTATGTTAGGAATTGCTCCATCAAAGACGCAGCTATTGCGATGATTCCAAATTATCCAATTTGCCTAGTCAATGAAATCACAAATTGCGGAGCATAAGCTGTTCTTTTATTTGGAACTAACCTGCAGATCGATGTACAGTAAAGAGTTGAGTGTGTGAAAGGCATGTAGTAGCAGAGATTCAGCTTTGTGTGTGAGCAATGGTGGCATCTGCATCTATATCTGGCCTTGTTTCCCTTAATTTCTGGCATTCCTCATAAATCTCAGGACAACAATCATATATGCGTAGCACTCGCAGTGAATCGGGGAGGCCCTCCTTGGGCAGCGATCTGATTTTTTGAGTTCCAATGATAAATAGTTCCTGGAGAGAAGGAAGGTGATGCAACCCTTCGGGGAGGGACTGCAGAGCCCTGCAGTCGCTGTACCACAGGCGTTGGAGAGATGTGAGAAGCTGAAGCGCCTCGTCCTGCTCTTGTGTGAACTTCTCCACCCGCCAATCATAATTGAAGCATAACATCTGGAGGGTAGCGGCGAGGCAGGTGCAGATGGGAGCAGAAAGCACTGCAGAGATGCTGTCCACCGCAAGGCCCACCAGTTGGAAGGAACCGATAGGTATTGTTTTGGTCCTTGCCTCCGCTGCAAGGAGATCTGCTGCTACAGAATAGGGCTCAGTCTGACAATGTCTACTATTGTACACCATCAGACGCTCAAGGTTGAGTGTGATGAGAGGATCGAAACCATCCACTGTGATGTCCTTGCAATTAACTAGTTGTAGACTGGTAAGAGATGTGAGATTCGCGAGCAGAGCCATCGGCACTGTGCTTTGCTCACCCTGAAGGCTGAGTTTCTTGAGGCAAGGGGGTAAAAGGTTGATGATGCTCGGAGTCTGAGCTGCTACTCCCATGGACCACCGAGAGAATAGCTTGTCACAATTTATTATGGTCACGGATTCTAGTGATGAGAGGCCACAAAATCCAACTCCTTCCTCCGCAGGCAGGATCAGATTCTTACACCCACGGAAGCAGACATCTCTCAGTGAGCTGGATGGTGGAAACTGCAGTAACACTTCCTCATGATCCTCATCTGATGCCCTCACAACCAAACGAGAAAGAGCTGGGAAACATTCAAACAAATTTGACAATGATTTTCTGGTAAGTGAAAATTGGCCGAGTTCGAGAGATTGGACTGCGTGGAGCACAACACCATCATCCAGTCCTCTCAAAAATGTTTTCCCACATCTATTGACGTTTATATGTCTTAGGGAACATAGATTTCGGAGATCCATAACTGACAAGAATAATGCATCCTCAGTTGTCAACCTTTCTACGGCTCCAAGATTGTGGAAAACCAATAATTCAAAGGGCTTCCGAATGTTCAACTCAGTACGATCATAAGACAAGCACTCGGTGTCAATACGGGATACAATCAAAGTGTGAGGCAAGGGAGGAAGGCACAACTTTGGGCAGTCACGAATGTGAAGTTCACAAAGACTAGGGAACCATATGGTGTTGTCTTCTGTAGAAGAAATATGCAAACCTGAGATTAGCAGCACTGTGAGCCTGGGACAATTAATGCACCTAATTATTTCAAGCCCTGAGAACAGATGACAGTTAGCTCCGCCAACCCACTCCACAAGCTCCGGCATATCATGAAACTCAACTTCCTTCAAGTGTCTGAAACTTTTTTCTGTAGTGCCACCAAAGAAGTCAGGTCCAATATGAGATATCCCAACAATAGTTTTCAACTTCAGTGTTTTTAAGTGATACATCTGCCCAACTAGTGGAAGTTTGGCCCAAGACACTCCCTCTAGATGTAGGGTCTCCAAGTTTGTCATGTTGCTGCACAACCACCTAGGAGCAACGGCGCCACAATGATTTACAATGCGAAGTCGTCTAATATTAGAGTGTGGCTGGATACTATCTAGGATATCATCTCCAACAGACTCTTCCTTCCTGTTCCAAACTAATCCCAACTCAACTAAATGCCTCTTCGCAATCAGTTTGGCTCCTTCAGCTTCTTGCTTGGTTCTCACATTTTCAAGCCCATATATGCTGAGCTCTCCTGCAAGCTCTTCCAGTTTCCCCAATTCTCCTAGCTCAAATCCAACACCCTCTTTCTTAACATGGAATTCTTTCAATTCTTGTAAAAAGGTCATTTTTCCCACCTCAGGAACATTGGAATGAAACTCTTTCTTGGCAACGAAATGGCGTAAATTTTCAAGGCGGCTAATGTCCTTAGGCAAATAACAACCAAATCCCCAGTTTTCAAGATCTAGAAATTTCAAGTGATAAAACCTGGACACTGTGCTAGGCAAACACAGTTCTAGGTAATGAGGCGAAATAAGTTTTAAGTACTGAAGATGGACAAGCTTTGGAAAGTTGTGTGGCAATGAATTATGAGAGTTCATGAATATAGATAGAACGCGGAGACCTTTTATTTCCTTAAATGTATCTCTTAAAATATTGACCAGGTGTAACCTACTGTATTCTCCAAAAATCATCAAACTCCGCAAATTTTTAATCTCTATCTTTTCCTTCAATTTACCCATCTCCTCCTTAAAATTCTGAGAACAATGATCATGCATGGAAATGGATAGGTACCGAATAGATTTTGGGATGTTATTTGCCTCAAAACTAGAACAACTGATATAGGCACATTCTTCTGATGAAACACTCCGTGAAAGATCATGGAGTAAGTCATGCATTACATAATAATTATCATCTCCTTTCATAAGAAAACCATTATCTAATAGTTCATCTAAAATTTTTGATCCTATGTCCTCAATTTTTTCATTCTGTCTGCTGGAATCTATGATGCCTACTGAATCCCAAAAGCAAACAATCTCATACTTATGAAACTTATAGTCCTCAGGGAAAAGGGCAAAACACGAAAAGCATTTTTTTAGATGGAAGGGAAGGTAGTCATAGCTAATTTTCAAGGCTGGGATAATATCATTGTCATGATTTTGCTTTAGCCACCCTTGGTTTTTAAGAATTTTCATCCAATGTTCCTGAAAGGGTTTCTTAATCAATAACCGACCAACTGTTTTGGCTGCAAGTGGAGAGCATTTCAACTTATCTACTATTTGTCTTGCAATGCCAATTAACTCTTGATTGTCATGCTCATCTTGGATTCTACCAAATGCACATATTTGGAAGAATTTCCAAAACTCGTCAGGATCCAAACCACGTAGGTCAATTGGATTAGTTTCTTTTGTCACCATTTCTACAATTTTCGGGAACCGAGTTGTGACAAGAATCATGTTGCCACTGGTCTCGTTCTTTTTGAATGGAGCTAATAGTTTTGCCCACTCATCATTACTGCTGCATTCCCATATGTCATCCAAGACAATTAGAAACCTTTTGGATTTCAACCTCTCTGCGATGGATTTCTGAAGTAGGTCCAAGTTGGTAGTTTCATTTGCTGTTTTATTTCCTGCATTTTCAGTTGCAGGTAGGCAGCTCAAGATCTCTTTGGTGAGCCTAAGAACATCAAAATTAGTCGATACACATATCCAGACCCTAACAATGAAATGTTTTTCAATCCTTGTATCATTGTATAGGTGCTGGGTGAAGGTAGTCTTTCCAATGCCCCCTGGGCCAACTATAGGAAGAACAGACAAGGTTTTATCACTATGTGTCACACGGATAATTTCATTTATAGTTTTCTCAAAGATTGCATCCCTCCCAAACAACTTCTCCTGTGTGATTTCAGAGCTTGTGTCGGGCCTTTTATTGGAGGCAGGCATGTGTGGCTGAGGGTTAATGCCTGACACTATCTTGAGCAAGTCAGAGACAGGAGTACAGTCAGAGTGCAGGTCCTCTATGAGCTGCTTGATTCTGTTGGACATGGACACCCGGTCGAATGGCAAATTTCCAACACGAACATGGACACCGTGGTCAACAGACACGGCATTGCTTGTGCTATGAGTGTTATGGGCATCGTCGGCAGCAGCAACATCATCTTGTGAACCGCAGGAAGAGAAGCATGAGAGCCAGTTACCACAAGTGTGGCGAGCAGCATGGCGGGCATGCTGAGCTTTTGCGCTGAGTCCATCGCCCAAGTCCGGAATCGCCTCTTGAGTCCCATCGAGTTTGTCCTGTATCATGAAGTAGTGGAGCTCGTCCAGAGCATCCTCAGCCTCATCGGCCTTCTTGGCCAGGTCCTCGAGCAGCCCCTGCAGGCCAGAGTTCCCAGCGAAGTCCCTTTCCTGGGCCGCGTCCAGCAGCCCTTTAGTGTACAGCATCTCCTTTCTGATCTTCACAAGGTTGAGGCCGAGCTCGGTGCTAGAAACGTAGGCTTTCACCAAGTCATCAGACAGCTTGTTGAGGACGAGGCCGAGGAGCCAGTTCGCCGCTCCGAGAGCCGCCTCCATCTCCTCCTCCGGCAGAGATGGATGCGACGGGCTTCAGTGGTGAGCACTGAGCAGAGCAACTGGATGAACAGTGTGCTGGTACTGGAAAGGCTGGATGCGTCCACCTAGGGAAGGGACCTGGATGAGCTCCCAGGGAGTTGCTCTAGCTCCAACTCCAATCTACTCGGCTCCGGCCCCAGGCGACGGCTCCCCTCGCCACCGTGGATCCACCCACCCTCGCGCCGCCTTCCTTTCCTTCGTCGTCGCCGCGGATCTGCCCCTCACTCGTGCCGGTGCGGCCACAAGCGGAGGAGTCGAGGTGGTCCTCGCCACTCGTCGACGAGCCGCTGCTCCTCTCGCCGCTGGCGAGCCCACCCAGGCCCGCGCTGTGGAGCAGCAAGACGGGCGGCGCAGAGCGGCTCTGCGCGGGGAAGAGCGGCAGCAGGGCGCGGGACCGGGTCAGCAGCGGCGCAAGACGGAGAATCGAGCGGCCAGCTTTGAGCACGGGCACGGCGGAGAAGGGCGGCAGAGCAGGCCAATACAAGCAGACGAGCGGAGAGGTGCGGTCGCGCGGATGGATCAAATTTCCCGGCGAAGAACAGTGTGCTGGATCATTGACGACCACACTATCGAATTAAAAAAATGCATTTTTATTCTGGCCGTTTGGCCTTTAGGCCTTGTTGACTTCCCCATCCCAATCCAAAATATTTTCTCTTCCACCCATCACATCAAATCTTTCGACACATGTATGGAGCATTAAATGTAGGTAAAAAAGATAACTAATTGCATAGTTTGTCTGTAAATGTCGGGACAAATCTTTTGAGCCTAGTTAGTCCATAATTGGACAAATTTTGCCAAATAACAACGAAAGATGTTACAGTAACTTTTCAGCTACTTTTCGCGAAGTGAACACACCCTTAGATCCAGAGAATTGTCTATTTTCTCAAATCCAGACAGACCCACAATTCGTGGACTCAGTGATAATTCATAGACGGACCCGTTTCAAAAAAAAAATCATAGACGGACCCACAATTTTAAAGATCAGGCTTCAAATTGCTACTTCCTCGGTTCCAAATCTACTCGTAAATCCTTCTATTTGAAAAAAATCTAAATCATTCTTCAACCCCTGTCGAGAACGAGCCCAGGAACGTGATCATCCCACCTGTACTAGATGTAGGATAGTCACTCGAACCGGTAAAGTTCTGAATCCTAAGTCATCCGAACAATACGCACGACGATCAAATTCATTGGTTGACGCTACAAAGTGTCGACACATTGCAGGATAGTGGGTTGGGTGGACATTCTAAATCAGTGGAACATATATAAGAGTGAAAGAGTTATATGCATGATCGGGACTAAAGCAATCCGTACAACTCTTTGTAAAACAATGTCAAACCAGACAACAAGCAAAGCCTGAAAATGTTAAGCTGCCTAGTCTTTTGGAGCCTTTACCAATTCCATATCAAGCTTGGAAGATAATGAGTTTGGATTTCATTGAAGAACTACCCCAATTGAACAGGCATAATGCAATCTTGCTCGTGATAGACAAAATCTCCAATTATGGACATTTCATTCTCATCACACATATTTTTTTTTCTGCATTCCAGATTGCACAGTTATTATACCTCAACATCGTGTACAAGTTACATGGATAGCCAAAAGCAATAATTTATGGCATAATTTGGCAGGAATTAGTCAAACTCGTAGACACGAAACTACTAGTGATCTCTTCTTACCATCCCCAAATTGATGATCAACAGAAAAACTGAATCAATTCCTAGAATGCTTTCTAGGATGTATTGTTCACTCCTGCCCAAGAAAATAGATAAGGCACTTACCGTAGAAGAGTTTTGGTACAACACATCACAGCAGTACATTCAGCTTTGTGAAGGTTTCCTCTTGAGGTCTTGTATGGTCACACACCAAGACAATTGGGCATTTTGCAAATCTGAAATCTCAAACTGCGCACTGTTCCTGATCTGGTACAATGGTTTAAAGAATGTGCACTATCGTCTCAGGTGATTAAACAAAAACTACTTAGGGCCCAACAAAGGATGAAACCATGAGTTTAGTTATCTATGACAGCACGATACCGACATCTATCATGCACGATTCCTATCTATCAGATGCCTGAATTATTTAGTTGGTTCAAGCGATGCCTGTGCAGTGGCCGCAGCCGCTCAGCACATCAGACTCCCCATGCGATAGAGGAGCATCTCCAACAACTCCCTAAATCAACTTGATATTCTTATAAACTTGGCAAAAACACAAAAAAACCCTCTCCAACAACTTGGTAAATCAACTCCTTATTTATCCCAACTTGGTATTTTCTCCTCCCGCGCGCGGTGTCGACTGCGTATCGCGCGTTTCGGCGTGGACCGCTCCCTCCCGCACGACGATTTCCTCTGCATCTTCCTCCATGCGCTCGCATGTGTCCGCACAAAGGCGAGCTCGCCCCGGATTTGGAGGGAGCAGGACGCGAGGGCGGCATGCGTCCGCACAAAGGCATGCGGGGCGAGGGCGGCATGCGTCCACACAAAGGCGCCGGCAGTGAGGGCGGCATGCGTCCGCACCAAGGCGTGGCTCGGCGCCGGCAGCGAGGGCGGCATGCGGGGCGCCCTTGGCGAGGGCGGCGTGCGGGGCGGCCTTGGCGAGGTGGTCGTCGGCGAGCTGGAGGAACAGCAGCGGAGGGAGCCAATGATGCAGACGAAGGTGATGCCGCCGGAGGGGAAAGAAGACGGTTTGGATAGATATTTTATTTGTGTGGGTCCCACTAGTAGGCTTACTTTTTATTTTTACCAAGTTGAAATAAGGAGTTGTTGGAGAGAGGTTTTTTTCGCTTGCCAAATAAAATAGCAACTTGCTAAAACTCAAGATATACCAAGTGATTTTTACCAAGTTGTTGGAGATGAGAGTAGTAGTTTTCAAATTAGGATCTACCTTTGTCATGTTGTATACATGTCTCGCAACTGAAAGTTGAAACATGAGGCCATGCGAGTACTGACCCCTCTCTTGTGCCAGAGATGTCCTGGACAGACGTATGGTTGGTGGATGTGCCGCTACAATATGCTAGTTACTCATTCGATGTTCATTTCTTTACGCGTCCATGGCTACATGGAAAGAAGTCAACATGAAGCGTTGCTATCAAAGAGCAAAAGCTTGGGATCAAGTTGTCAGTTAAGCAGGAGGGAATGTCATGGGCAGGTAAAGTTACAGAGTTTAGACCGAGCTGTAAGACAGAAAACTCTATCAAAATTTATCTCACATACCAACAACCACACGGAAAACTTGCTGATACTCACCCCATGAAAACATTGTCTAAACATCTTTCATAATAGGTAAATACAAAACGATCTGCATCGGACATGAACACAAGCGACACAATGCCACGCACTACTCTTCCATTGCATTATCTTCTGTCTGCTGCTGAACAACTTTGACCTTGATCTTTGTTTTCTCGGTTGCGTGCTCGTTGCTAATAAGCTTCTTAGGAAGCATGCCGATGTCCTGATCCAGCTCCTTAGAATCTTTCTCCATCTCCTTGCGTTTACCAGGTTTATGTCTGTCAAAAGATGCACTCCATGTTAGACATGAAAATCCTTGCAAAATCAAACAGAGAACAAATTGGAGTACAAGAACGAACCTGTTTGAAATGTGCTTCTCCAGGCGGTCATGCCTAATCTTTGTAATAAGTGGGATGGCCTTCAGAGTTTGCTCCGTCAAATTGCGGTCATAGCGCTCAGGCCTGTTCCTCTTCCTCTCAAATTCAAAGGTTGTATCCTGGTAAATTTCAAAGAATATCAGTCATGGTTTGAATAGGAAGAAATATGACCTCTGATTACTACATGATATCAGAAACAACAAAGTGGTTACTAACCTTTGTCATGTCCTTGCCATGCAATTGCCTGTATGCTTTTGTCCACTTAACCTTACGAGGATTTCTCTTCATCTTAAAATTTTTATGACACTTTGACCGGCAAAAGCGGAAGATCTGGCAAGAAGAAATATCCAATCACTCTTACAGGGTACCAACAAGATACAAAATAGAAACTACAAAATTTACTGTAAAGGCAAGAAAAGCATATGTGAAGTATTCATGCAAAACAATTTTCGCAATAAACACTTTAACAGTCTAGAAAGAAGATAAATTTGAACATTAAAACTAAAAATCATAATTCATGGGGGCAGACATAACATATCAGTCAAAAGAAAATTACAACGACATATTTTACCTTTCAATTTTAATCTAGAAGAAAAATAGAGCCCCTGAACATCTTAATAAGGATAATCATCGATCAACAAAAGAATGTAAAACTGATGGGTCATATTTAAACACGGCTACAACAACAACAACAACAACAACAACATAGCCTTTTGTCCCAAGCAAGTTGGGGTAGGCTAGAGATGAAACCCAAAAGAGACGAGAAACAGGGAGACACATAAAGGGACATAAAGGGCACAAGACAAAAAAGGTCACGGTTCAGGCACGTTGATTGCTAATCTCCAAGCACTCCTGTCCATAGCTAAATCCTTGGGGATATTCCACTCCTTAAGATCTCTCTTAACGGACTCGTCCCAAGTTAGTTTAGGTCGACCTCTACCGCTCTTTACATTATCGGCCCGCTTTAGAACTCCACTACGCACCGGCGCCTCAGGAGGCCTCCGTTAGACATGTCCAAACCATCTCAACCGATGTTGAATCAATTTCTCCTCAATTGGTGCCACCCCAACCCTATCTCGAATATCGTCGTTCCGTACTCTATCCCTCCTTGTGTGCCCACAACACCAACGCAACATACGCATCTCCGCTACACTCAATTGCTGGACATGTCGCCTTTTTGTAGGCCAACACTCAGCACCATATAACATCGCCGGACGAATCGCCGTCCTATAGAACTTACCTTTCAGCTTCTGAGGCACTCTTTTGTCACAGAGAACGCCAGAAGCTTGACGCCATTTCAACCAGCCGGCTGAAATTCTATGCCTAACATCTTCATCAATGTCTCCATCCTTTTGTAGCATCGACCCTAAATACCGAAAAGTATCCTTCTTGGCCACCACTTGCCCATCGAGGCTAACGTCTCCCTCCTCGTGCCTAGTCGCGCTGAAATCGCACCTCATGTACTCGGTCTTAGTCCTACTAAGTCTGAACCCTTTCGACTCTAACGTGTGCCTCCATAGTTCTAACTTCCTATTAACCCCCGCCCTACTGTCGTCAACTAGCACCACATCATCAGCAAAGAGCATACACCAAGGGATATCACCTTGTATATTCCTTGTGACCTCATCCATCACCAAAGCAAATAAATAAGGGCTCAAAGCTGACCCCTGATGCAGTCCTATTTTAATTGGAAAGTCACTGGTGTCGCCATCACATGTTCGGACAAACGTCACCACATCCCTGTACATATCCTTGATGAGGGTAACGTACTTAGTTGGGACTTTGTGCTTTTCCAAGGCCCACCACATGACATTTCTCGGTACTTTGTCATATGCCTTCTCGATGTCAATAAAGACCATGTGCAAGTCCTTCTTCTGCTCCCTATATCTCTCCATCAATTGTCGTAATAAGAAAATCGCCTCCATGGTCGACCTACCAGGCATGAACCCAAACCGATTTTGGGTCACATGTGTCACTCTCCTTAGGCGATGCTCGATAACCCTCTCCCAGAGCTTCATCGTATGACTCATCAACTTAATCCCACGGTAGTTAGTACAACTTTGAACATCTCACTTGTTCTTGAAGATAGGTACTAATATACTTCTCCATTCTTCAGGCATCTTGTTTGACCGAAAAATAAGGTTAAAAGCTTAGTTAACCATACTATCGCTCTGGCGCCTATGTATCTCCACACCTCAATGGGGATACCATCAGGGCCCATCGCTTTACCTCCCTTCATCCTCTTCAAAGCCTCTCCGATCTCTGCCTCCTGAATTCTCCTCACAAAGCGTCTGTTGGTATCGTCAAATGAGTCGTCCAACTCAAGGGCAGGACCCTCATTCTCCCCATTAAACAGCTTGTCGAAGTACTCTCTCCATCTGTCCTTGATCTCCTCATCCTTCACCAGAAGTCGATCTGTCCCATCCTTGATGCATTTTATTTGGTTGATGTCCCTTGTCTTCCTCTCGCGGATTCTAGCCATCCTATAAATGTCCTTCTCCCCTTCCTTCGTGCCTAGCCGCTGATAAAGGCCATCATACGCCTGACCTTTTGCTACACTCACAGCTCGCTTTGCAACCCTCTTCGCTATTTTATAGCCCTCGATGTTGGCTACACTCTTGTCATGGTGGAGACGCTTGAAACACTCCTTCTTCTCCCTAATAGCCCTTTGCACCTCGTCATTCCACCACCATGTGTCTTTCGCTTCCCGTTTGCCTCCCCTACTCACGCCAAACACTTCCAAAGCCACCTTCCGGACACATGTTGCCATCTTTAGCCACATGTCGTCGGCATCTTCTCCTTCTTCCCAAGGTCCCTCGTCTAGCATCCTCTCCTTAAACGTCTGCGCTGCTTCCCCTCTAAGCTTCCACCACTTCGTTCTCGCAATCTTGGCCCGTTTGTCCCGGTGGACACGTACCCGAAAGCGAAAGTCCGCCACCACAAGCTTATGTTGAGGGGCAACACACTCCCCAGGTAACACCTTACAATCAAAGCAAGCACATCTATCCTCCCTCCTTGCAAGGATAAAGTCGATCTGGCTCGAGTGTTGTCCACTACGAAAGGTTACTAGATGAGATTCCCTCTTCCTAAAGAGGGTGTTCGCTATCAACAAGTCATAGGCCAGCGCGAAGTTCAAAACATCCTCCCCCTCTTGATTCTTACTACCATACCCGAACCCCCCGTGCACCCGCTCGAAACCTACATTAGTCGCACCAACATGGCCGTTGAGGTCTCCTCCTATAAAGAGTTTCTCGCTGATAGGCACGGTACTAACCATGCTATCAAGATCTTCCCAAAACTACCTCTTGGTGCCCTCGCTAAGACCTACCTGAGGGGCATAGGCACTGATCACATTCAGAGCCGAATCTCCAACTAGCAGCTTGACCAAGATAATCCGGTCGCCTTGCCTCCTAACATCAACGACTCCATCCTTAAGGCTCCTATCGATCAAGATGCCTACACCATTCCTACCCGATGTTGTCCCCGTGTACCAAAGTTTGAAGCCAGTATCCTCCACCTCCTTCGCCTTCTGGCCCTTCCATTTCATATTTAAACACGGCTAATGAAGAATATTTGTAAAGTATATAAATAAAGCAGTTTCGTTTACATATCTCTTGTGGGTTTCAAATCCATGAGAGTGGCTGTTTTTACTGTTGGTTCGCCAGACCTTAACACACCCTCCTCCTCCTTTACCCGGGCTTGGGACCGGCTATGTTGAGACGACTTAAGAAAGTCTTCCAGTCAACATATGTCCCTTTATGTGTCTCCCTGTCTAGCCTACCCCAACTTGCTTGGGACAAAAGGCTATGTTGTTGTTGTTGTTGTTGTTGTCGTCGTCGTCGTCGTCTACATATAGCCAGAAGACAAAAGATCCAACTTTACAATATAGGCCCATAAAATTTTCAAAGGTGTGATGTCGCATGCACCAAAAATACCATATTGTTCCTTAAAGAACACTGTCAGCTCCTAACAGATACACATTACAAATATCTAACAAGCAAGCCTACATGTTCTTCTATTGCAGACCAAGCAATGTGGTATCTTATATTTTCCTTGAATTCATCAAGGAGGCCACCGTTCACAGAATACAATAAGTCAATAGTAACATTTATGGGAATCAGAAACAGTACGAATAAGCATTACTGAATAACCAGGAATCCAGAATAACACAAACGAATTAACTAGAAATTACATGCAAAATGGTATAGAAAACAGAACTACGCATGCTGGATCAGTACAAAACATACAAACAAATTTAGTTAGATCTTAGTTTTCTTTAAAGTAAAATTAAGTTACCTAGTCTACAGAACATTGAGTTATTGTAAGCATTATGCCAAAATTGCATATCTTCTAGTAGATTCTGAATCTGAAATTAAACAGATAAAAATACAGTCTACTGCTCTGTTTGTCACTACACAGTATTAAATTCACTGACTACATCCATCAGGAAACAACAACAGGAGTAGGGAAAACCCCATTGGACAAGGAGCAAAGAACTCTTACGCCGAACTGTCTCACAAATAAAGCAGGTAAAGGGGTTATAGCTGGTAGTCCCTACATTGCAAAACTTGAGGCATTGATAGACTTCAAGGCATGGTCTCGAAAACTAGATATCGACTCTTAATTTCTTATAATGCAGTGCTTGCAGAAACAAAATTATAACCATAAGAAAATGCAGTCAAACGTGAATCCAATTATATCATTTTCACACCAACAAAATGAAAACCTGTTGAGGCTAATTGTTGGTTGAAGATTACAAAGTTAGGCTTAATGCGCACAAGCCTGAGTTTAATGTGCATGAGCCTTTATACAATGAAGTGGAGGGAATAGCTAAAACCACAAATCAATGCTGCAGTTACCATGCATGTAGGCTGTAGCTTCTAAGCCAAATAATTAGGTCAAGTTTCTCAAGTGAAGACCAGATTTTGGTTCTAACATCTTTTATAGTTTTATGCAGTGTTCAGTGCTTACAACAAGGCAATCCTATGCATCAAGAAATGCCATGCCATGTGATTTACATTTACATCTAATTAGCACCCGTTAAAATTTTTCTACTAACAGATCTAACTAGGTCAATTCTCTGAAGAGGGACAGGCACCATTTGCCTAATTTTCTATTTGACTCCCGCACAAACAAGATGATCACCATTATCAGTTCATCCTTAAACTTCCTTTTTAATAGAAGGTTCATTTCATAATAAATGAACTCGAAAAGAAAAGGGCAAAAGGTTCTCTAACTTGCTTAGCAGTTCTACAGCAGATAGGGAAGCCAGTTCTTGACAGGAAGATACAATAATCCATTATTTATATATTTACACTATAAAGTAATAACTTATAGCTCACACTAGCTCACCAGTCAAAGACAAACCTTAAGATTTTTATAGGAACCATATTTCCATTAACTTAGTGCCGGATATATCTCTAGACAACACCAGATACAAAGTCAGGGGCATGGTCCATCCAACGTCGTGAGCTAGAAACAAAAATATGTGATTGGGCACCATAAACTAGCTCGGTCTCCCAAATATAACCCAGGCAAGAAATTCAGTCAACACAAGCAACTAACAGTTTGGATTCAGTAATGGTTCCATTACAACACCAAACAAATCAAACAAAGCATATATGAAGTTGTACAAAGTAATTGAATTCCAAGAAATAAATGAAACCCAGGGCGCGCTCCTTGTGTCAATCATTCAAGGAAACCTACGAGGAAACGAGAAGAAGAGAAGCACCTTGGCATCGTTGCGGACGAACTGGATTCCATGGCCGGGGTAGATGGTGGAGGAGCAGAACCAGCACTTCTCCAACCTCATGGTGCCGCCTTCCTTGGTAACGTCTTACGGGGCCCCCGATCGGCAGCAACAATAGGAGGTTTGGTGATACGCGACTGCGGTCGGGCAGGCGGCCGACGAGCGGCGTTGGGCGAGCTGGCGGCTGGTGAGCGGCGGAGAGCACGCGCAACTGGCCGACTGCGGCCGCTAGGGTTTGGGCGACGGGGGTGGAGAGCGAGGCTTATGTTGCTCGCTTGGTGGGCCGTAACCTTGGGCTGCCCCTTTGGGCCAGGCCGATACCGCAACGTGACGCTGAGGCCACGAGGAACTTGGAAATGCCGCTGACTGGTAGCGTAGGCTAATCCTGCTATTCGGTTGACCGCTTCCTGAAACGTACCGAAAACCGACCACCGAACAGTTTACCAGTTTTTAGTCAGAAGTTAAATTAAGAATGAATTTATATGTATAGAAAAATATCAATGTTTATTACACAAGTTAGATATATGTATTGATTTGATATCTTAAATATCGATATGTTTTCTATAGATTTGATCAAATTTACAATAGTTTGACTTTAACTGAATTATAAGATCTCTATTTTTTATGACAGAGGGAGTATAATTTTAAACGAACATAAGACTGATTTGAATAACTTTTTATCAAATATGTTTGGTTTGATTAACTATTTAGGTAGTTTTAACCTTAGTACTCCAACTTGCATCATATGCAAGGGCAGCAAGGCCGAGAATATATGGTGAACCCTAGGTAAGGACACGCAAAACATGGGCTGCGTGAGGCTAGCTTAGACCTTGGAGCATCCCGGTAGTCCTAAAGAATCAATTGGTAAATCAATGAGTTTTCCAACTGGCTAAACAAAGTTGGGAGCACATTTGTTGAGTTTCTCCATTCTAAAATCTCGCTCCTTAAATACACAATACAAATTTTATATCAAGAATCCTGAACCATTTCAAAAATCACCTTAATCACTTTTATACTTTATTTTTCTCTTACACATTTGCATTGGAAACTTTGTCCTATTCTTTATTTTTTCCCATGTCCTTCCACCTCTAGATTGGTCGATCGATAAGCAAGCATATATTTCCGCGCGATCAGTCGGTTGGGAAAACCATTTCAAAAATCACCTTAATCTCATCTCCCTGTCTCATGTCCTGATCTTTCTGCACTTGGGAAAACCGACTGATCGCGCGGAAATATATGCTTCTTATCGATCGACCAATCTAGAGGTGGAAGGACCGAAATCAGAACACTCGTATGCTATTCAGAATTTCAGAACACAGATCCCTGATGCTTTCTCTGTGCTCGCTACTACTAGTAGTATATACTACAGTAGTTTGCGCGAGTCAAGGAGAGATCTTGCAAGAGGCGGCCAAGTCAACATCTTGCTCTCTTCTTAATCTTATAAGCTGTGGACGCGATCAGAGACCTGAGTACCTAACTAACTAAAGAATGCGTGCGGTTCATGGTCCCGAAATCATCGCCCCAGTAGAATTAGAGAATTCCCCGCCGTAGATAGGTGAAATCGAGCTGCTTTGGATCCGGAACGAACCGGGTTTCTTCGTGGCATTGATCTCCGGTGGCGGTGGGGTCCCACGAAACCAAACAGAAATATTTGCCGGTGACGGTGAGCAAGCCAGCAAGGGACCTGTCTCCTGTAACCTGTCGTTATGGGCACTGAGCTGAGCAGGGCCCAACAGCATGTACACCTGGCTCTTCTTCTCGGCCAGCTCCATTTGCTGGGGGAGATGAGATTCTCGCCGCAGCTGGATGGCTTTGGAGCTGCCTCAGATAAACTCTCTTCGTCCTCCGTGATCTCTGCTGATTAGTTAGCTGTATAGGAACTCTAAAAAAAATAGTTGGCTGTAAACTATATGGACATGCTATAATAGGCTAAAATATAAAAGTCAAACAGAGTATAGTTTTTTTTCTAGCTGTCCTTCTTCCCGCAGTCCCATTTTGTCATATTAAAACGCAGAAGCTGAGTGAGATTAGCTTATCTTAACCATGTTTTCTCTCTATCTGTACAACTTCTCGCGGAAGAGTTTCCTAGAAAAAATGTATGGACTAGCTTATGATGGTCCATATTTCTATTTCTGGGGTTATGTATATAAGTAATGCCCAGTCTAGTTCCCAAAATTTTTCAAGATTCCCCGTCACATCGGATCTTTGGACATATATATGAAGCATTAAATATAGATAAAAAATAAAACTAATTATACAGTTTAGACGAAATTCACGAGACAAATCTTTTAAGCCTAATTAGACTATGATTGGACACTAATTATCAAATAACAACAAAAGTACTACAATATCATTTCTCAAAAATTTTCGCGAACTAAACAAGTCCTAAGTATGTGCTCAAATCATGGCCCACCCCAACGGCATACCGATGCGCACATATTTGTCGGTGGAACGACAACGAGTGGCATACGTTGGTGGGCAAGCACGAAACGGATTTGTCCGACAGCTATCTGAGCTGAACTTTTGGCGTGCTCTTGATGGCAGAGTTCGGAGTCGTGCAAACACGAATGCCTTTCTTCTCTGCACCTAGCGATCGATCTTAAGCAAACCAAGTCTTGGTTCAGGTGACCGCTGTTCAGACCTCGCAGGAAATTGCTAGTATTACGATAATCTCCTGTGCTTATATCGCGCTGCACAGCAATTGTCTGACGGATCATGCGGCTGCCATGCAGTGTAGAGCCATTCGTTCGTCCATGTGATCGCATTGATTTCAGTAATAACCCGTAAAAAACTGGAATCCATGGCCTTGTTCACTTCCCCATCCTAACCCAAAATATTTCCTCTTCCACCCATCACATCAAATCTTTCGACGCATGCATGGAGCAGTAAATGTAGGTAAAAAAGATAACTAATTGCATAGTTTGTCTGTAAATGTCGGGACGAATTTTTTGAGCCTAGTTAGTCCATGATTGGACAAATTTTACCAAATAACAACGAAAGATGCTACAGTAACTTTTCACGTACTTTTCGCGAAGTGAACACACCCCATGTAAAACTTGGAAACCGATCTGGCAGGCACCGCAAGCAAATCCATTCTGCATCTCGAACAATGCTGTGACTTGGAGTAGGAGGAACTAAACAAATTGAGTTCGTACTCGCAATTTGCTGTTAGTACTAACTTAACTATGCGCGCCTCCATTACGAGATCTCCGAATCATCCAGTCAATGCCTCCCTCTGCCAGACTGTTTCCCTCTCACGTGCTGACAACTCCAAGCCCATCGATCCACGGCCGTTAGTATATATCACCATCAGAGCCATCATCCCTGCGTTGATTAGCTAACAGCAGTGGAAGTGAGCCGTGAGCACCGCCACCATCTCCCACCACCTTTGCGCGGTGACATCAATGGCGGCGGCGGCAAGGAAAAGGAGCCTCCTTGCGGCGGCGTTGGCGGCGTTCCTGGCGCTGGCGGCGGTGCCGGCGGTGCTGTGCCAGGCGCCTGGTCCGGCGGCGCCCAAGGGCCCGCCGAACGTGACGGCGATCCTGGAGAAAGGCGGGCAGTACACCACCTTCATCCGCCTGATGAAGTCGACGCAGCAGGACACGCAGCTCAACAGCCAGCTGAACAACTCGTTCGGGAGCGGGTACACGGTGTTCGCGCCCACCGACAACGCCTTCGCCAGCCTCAAGCCGGGCACGCTGAACAAGCTGTCGCAGCAGGAGCAGGTGTCGCTGGTGCAGTACCACGTCCTGCCGCAGTTCTACTCCCTCGACTCCTTCGAGACCGCCAGCAACCCCGTCCGCACGCAGGCCTCGGGCTCCGACGGGCCCTACACGCTCAACATCACCGCCGACAGCAACAGCCAGGTGAACGTGTCCACGGGCGTCGTCGCCACCCGCCTCGGCACCGCGCTGCGCGCGACGCAGCCGCTCGCCGTCTACTCCGTCGACACCGTGCTGCTGCCCAACGACCTGTTCGGCGTCAAGCCACCGGCGTCGGCGCCGCCCGCGCCCTCCAAGAAGCCCGCCAAGGGGGGATCCATCGCCGAGGCGCCCGCCGCCGGCGACAAGGCCGACGCGCCGCCCTCCGGTGCGGCCGCGCGCGCCGGCTGGAGCTCGCTGGCCGCTCTGCTCCTGGGTGCCGCGGCCTACTCCCTGTTGTGAGAATGTAAACATGGTTCGTGTCGTGCACAAGAGCCTTTCATGTGCATGAGTAGTTCTTGTTCTTGTTGAGTTTCCTTTTCTGCTCCTCTTCGTCTCGGATTTGTCCGTTGCTTCACCTGGTTTGGAGAAACCGGGCCATGTGATTCTTTCCCATCCCTGAATGTTGATGATGCGAGCTGTTAATTTCTCGGTGTTTTCTTCTCTTGATTGATTGATTGACGACCCTGCATGACTAGAATTAGCCTTTTTGTTAGCAAAATCAGTAGTACTCCGTTTGCTCCAGTGTTCTTTCAGTTCAGTATGCATTTTCAAAAATCTCTCTTGCAGCGGGCCCGGGGGCCCTCTTACAATCCAGCGATTCGCCATGCTGTATAGCAGGCCATGTAATTGAAAATGCATGCTGAGCCGGCCCCAGAACCCATACAGGCCCAGGGAGGGAAGCTATCCAAGCCCAGCCCGCGCCCAGCCCGTTCCAGACCCAGAGCCCAAAGCCTCGTTTAACTTATGCGATTCACTTGAGTGAGCGAGCGACAAAGCGACGAGGGGTTTGGTGCTGCTGCTGCTGCTGCCGCAGAGCACGCACGGCACGGGCACGGCGTAGCGCATTCTAGAGGTGATGTGGAGAGCGAGGTGAGAGCGGACGGCATGTCTGTCAGCGTGTGGTTGCCTGCCATCTATTGCCAAGCAGCTCTCGTTGAGCCGTCGGTTTCTCCTCTTCTACCGGCCTCGGCTCAGCTCTCTGGAGCAAGGAAGCTTGTGCAGGGCAGCTGTGCGGCGCAGCCTTGCGCGAGCTGGAAAAACTCAAGTGGCGACGGGTGCTCTGCTCACCTGTCGCCGACGCTATTTTATTCTCGCACGCACCGTCCGTCCAGGGCCTCTCATACAGTCAGTCATACTCATACGCACATGGGTACACATCACATGAGATCTGCAGAGGCGAAGACCCGATCCGATCACTTGGCGATCGCATTCTCTGTAGGACTTAACCGCCAAGAAACGAGCTTGTATAACGCGAGAATCATCACACGTTACTGATGGAAGTCTGAAACCTGAGATCTCACATTCACATATGTATATCATGTTCAGTTGAGAGAATGAGAGTTCAGGGTTCAGACAAGTTCCGGGTCATCCAGTTTAGAAGCTGGGAACTTATGAGTTTCAGAATTCTGTTCAGAGCTTCAGAGTTTCGGATCAGGTGTTGCCGTGCGGGTAGGTGGCTCGGCACTTCTGCAAGCGTTCCCGTCTGGTGTGTCGCTGAAGAGTGAAGACGAAGAGACTGTTTGTGCCTTGTTGCCGATCGGCGGTCGGTTTCCCGGTCGCTGCCGTGTCGCCGTCGCCGATATCTCCTCGTCTTCGTCCGCCTACAGCCTACTGCCGCTTCCGCTTTCTGTGGCTGCCCCTGCGGATCCACCGGGGCAAGGCAAAGAAACGGACGCCACATTTTTCACACCGTTGCAGTTGCACTGCCGTAGCCTTTTTGCTTCTCTGAAAAGAACGTTGCACCACTGCCATAGCCACCGGCCCACGAATTTCCACAGCAGCACGTTCAGAAAAGAAGCAAATTTCGACCCTCAGTAAGATTTCACTGACCGAATACATACCATTACGACCTTCAGTAAGATTTCACTGTAATTCAGGGGGGAAGAAAAAAATGCAGTGTGGTTTTCACTGCTGCATCGTAGTCTACAGTGTAGTGTAATAATGTATTCAGGAAAGCTTTTGCATCGTATACGCTGAACGGGTTTCAGCACGCACGTCGTCTCGGCGTTGCGCGGACGCTGTCATTGCATTTACAGCTGTGGTCTGAAGTTGACACGCAGCTTGCAGTGGTAGAACACTACACTACAGGGGGCATGGACTGTCGGTGGGATTCGTCTCTGCCCAGTTGCATCAATGCATGCATGATGATTACCATATTATTCTTTTTTCTCTCTTTGTTTAGCGAAGGCGTGATTAGGAGGCAAATCAGCATACGTACGTATAACAAGCTTATTATCGCATTGTTTATCAGCGATTGCATAATGCAGCACATAATTGGCGAGCACCACTTTGTTCCCCCCCCCCCCCCCCCCCCCCCTGAATATACAACTCCCAGCCGACAGAACTGTTGCGGCCACCGTCACCATGTACTACTACATACGGATCTCAGGCCAGGGTGTAATATAAATAAACACATTCAAAAAAAAAACCCCTCTTGTATTGTATCGATACCTACTCATCACAGAAAAAAAAGGAGATATTTGGATTTGGAGGCTTGGAGCTCCCTTGGATTGCATTGCATTGCAGCAGGTAGAACATCGCTCTCTGGCAAGCTGGCAAACCCTGACTCGCCGCCACATGCGGCAGCCTGGAAGTACGTGCTTACATGCACATACGAGTGAGTACAGTACAAAGTTACAGACATACCTACCTGTCTGGCACCACGCATACGTGTTTGCAAGCTTCCAAAATCCGCTGTCATCCACGGCAAGCCCCTCAAGTTTCAGACGATACATAGACAGATAGATGTTTCCATGTGTTTCCGCTAGCTAGCTGCTACAGTACAACGGAAAACACCCATGAATTTGATTTTTCACGAAATTTGTTCAGATAAAGGTTCAAACGCATGCATGCGGTTGTAGATCGACGGCAGGTAGTAGGATGGCGTGTACTACATGAGCAAGTGGCTTGTTGAGCTGAAGCTCAGGTGGTTCGCGGATCACATCGCGGCGCACGTAAAAGGAAAAAAGGCGTACTGTTTGGGTTGCCGTGACACCTGACTTGCCACGGTCGCAAAGGCCTATAAGGGCCAGGCCAGGCCCGTCCAGCTCAAACGTGCCGGTGCCTTCCGCGCCAACACGCACACTCTGGACGCGCGCTGGCTGGCAGTGGCGTCTTCACCAACCGCCGCTATAATAAGTCTATTAAACACATACACCGCAGGCTCCATCAGATCCACCGCCACCGCCACCACCAGCACCAAGCACCAGTCCACCAGCAGCAGCATGGCACGCCTCGCCATCCTGGTGGTGCTCCTGGCGGCGTCGTCGGCGCTATCCGCAGCGCAGAAGGCGTCGCCCAAGCCGGCGGCGAAGGCTGCCCCTGGGCCAGCGTCGCCGGGCGGCGGCGCGGCGGACGCGGCGCCGCCGACGGACATAAACAAGGCGCTCAAGGACTCGCAGTTCAGCGAGTTCAAGCAGCTGCTCCACGACACGCGCGTGGACACGCAGATCAACGCGCAGCTGACGGACAGCTACAACGGGCTGACCATCGTGGCGCCCACCAACGCGGCGTTCGACAAGATGAAGGCCGGCGTGCTCAACGGGCTGTCGCCGCAGGAGCAGATCCAGATGGTGCTCTACTGCGTGATGCCCCGGTTCTACAGCCTCTCCATGCTCGGCACCCTCAACGGCAAGGTCACCACGCAGGGGTCCGGCCACGACGGCCCTTACAAGTACGACATCGAGCGGTCCGGGAACAACATCAACGTGTCCACGGGCGTCAACTGGATGCTGCTGGGCAGCCCCGTCAGCAAGGACTTCCCGCTCGCCATCTACCCCGTCGACAAGGTGCCGCTCCCGTACGAGCTGTTCGGCCCCAAGCCGCCCACGCCGGCGCCCGCGCCCGCACCCGCGCCGGCCAAGTCCAAGACCAAGAAGAAGAAGAAGTCCGCCGGCATCGCCGAGCCACCCACGGCCGACGACGACACCTCCACCTCCGACGACCAGAAGGCGGCGGCCGCGCCCGGCGTCGGCGGGGTGGCCACCAGGTGGGTCGTCGCCGCGCTCTCGGTCGGCGCCGCTGTCCTCGGCGGCGGCCTCTTCTGATGGGAAGAGGAGGAGGATAGAATCAATGCATCATCAGATCACACGGCGTCGGTACGGCGGTGGCGGTGGCGTGATCCATGGCGATCTCACCTGCGCCGTGCATTGCCACGCATCTTGCACGCACGGTCGATATGATCATAGAGTTGGTGTGCCCGGCCGTACAATCCCATTCATCCATCCATCCATCCATTATTGATCCCTGTACCCCATCCATGCATTTGTGCTGCTGCGTTTGTCCATCATCGGCTTTATTCTTTCTTCTCTCTTTTCTTTTCTCTGGGGGATTTTTCTTGGTGATTTGTATTTGTAACTTAATGTGATATACACTAGCAGTGCTTCTTTCATTTCATTGGATTGGATCTTGGCCTCCGTGACCTGGATCTGCTTTTGTTTGGACGTACGTATAGTAGCTGGTTGTCTGTAGTAGCTGCGTCGCTGTCGCTTGTGTTTTGCATTTTGATTCTGGCAGTGAAAAGAAAACAGGGATATGCAGACAGTGCAAGAGCTTCACAAACATGGAAGGCATCAGATCAGACACGGGTGGTAGCAGTGCGTTGCACACTCCACATCTTGCACTGCTGTCTCCTGTCCTGGCCAGAAAATGCATGGTTCCCTTGACAGAAGAATGACTCTGAGTCAAATTCCAAAACCTGCATGTCTTTGCCTGAAACACACTCAAAGTTCCCTCCTCCTTTGAGATCAGGGCTCGTGGGTCTGACAGCCAGCGAGCTAATTGTGTTTTGTGTTTAAGTTCGCATCACCATCAGCATCAGGGGGAACGCATTATATTATTGGTGGGTGCGCCGCTGGGTTTAAAGTATTTTTAGGGTACGCACCGGGAGGGGGGCATCGTGATTCCCTTTTGCGCTGCCTCATCACAATCACCGTCTTTTTGTTTTTTTAGACCTTTTTTTTTTTTGAAAGATTCTCTCAAATATGCCCCTTGCGGAAAGATTTCATAAAATAGACTATTATCTTGGCGCCATAGTCATCGCCGCCGAGATATAACGGCATGGCGTCAGGGTCACTGGCGCCAAGACCCTGCCGTCGTGGCGCTGACGTGAGCCGTGGCAACCTGGTAAGGGTGCGTGGCGCCATGGATCTTGGCACCATGCATGGCGCCATGGATCTTGGCGTCATGCCCCCTGTAAAACCGTTTCCTTTCTTCTTTCTTCTTCCTCTCTCCCTTCTTCTCTTTCTTTCTTCTATCTCCGGCGCCCGCACGCCCGCGCGTCCGCGCGCCGCCGCTGGCCCGACCGCCCGGCCGGCCACCGCCCACCGGCACGCCCGGCTGGCCGCCGCCCGGCCGCCCTTCGCCGCCGGTGAGGCCGCGCGCTGCTGCCCGTCCCTCCATTGCCAAGCGCCGGCATCTCCGCTTCTCCTACAAGGTAAAATACTTTGTTGTTCTTACTTAACAATAGTTAGTTAGTTAGGTAGCTAGCTAGCTAGTTAGTTAGTGTATTATAGATTAAGATTTGAAGAAAGATGTTTAGATAGATATGTAGATTGATGGATACTTTATATAGGTACTTAGTTATTTAGTTAGTTAAATAGTTATCTAGTTAGTTACATAGATAGTTACTTGACATAGTTAGTTAGTAGTACTGTGCAGTTAGTAGTAGTTATTAGTTATGAATACTTAGTAGTTAGTAGTACTTAGTATTTACTTTTTATGTATTAGAGACCTAGTACTTAGTATGTTTCATTTATATTGGAGTAAAGCAATTGTGCTTCGTTATGTTTTGGAACTAGATGGACAACCTAGTGAGCATATATTGTGGAGGAACTGTGGAACGAGATCGCTATGGATATGTTGAGTTTGTTGACATGCAAAGTGTGCCTGTGCTATTCAATGAGAAGCCATCATTTAGTGAGTTGACTGCAAGGGCTCGTGAGGAGGTACATTGCCATGGAGATGATGGCATCATAGTTGAGGGTGTACTTCACCTAGGTTTCCCTCCCAACATGCTAAGAAAGATGATCCCAATAGGGTGTGCAGATCAGTGGGACAACTATGTGAGATTGGCTATGAAAAGCCAGTTGTAAAGTTTAGACGTGGTTGTGCATCGGGTGCTCGTTGATCTCATCCCTCTTGGGTTGTCCCCGCCAATGGGTGAGCAGGCATACTTTGAACCTCTCGTCCCGGAACGTGATGTGGATGCGGAGGTTCCGCCTACCGTTCCCGATGCGTAATCTGCCCCCAATGATGTGGCACATCCTCCTCAGGAGATCTCTTTGACACAGAATCATCCGAATAAGTATCAATTAGGTATCGTTTTATCTTTGTAACTTAAGTCTCTTCTTTTCATCCACTCTTCTTATCATCTCCTCTTATTTGTGGCTATGTTGTAGGAGACGTTCCCGATAATGAGGGCGCTCCTCCTGCTGATGCTCAAGTCCAAATTAGAGATGGAATCCGTGCCTCCAATATTGTTGAAATTATGAATGATTCAGAGCCATATGAGATCGCAAGGGCTGTTGATTCTGACGATGATCGTCCCGTTGGAGAGCTCACGGAGAGTGACGTTGAGATGTTGAGGCGTATTTTTCTCGACCACCGTGATCCTATGGTTCATGAGTTCAGTGATCTTACTTATTCAGATCAGGCGTTTGCCGAAGGACGTGATGATGAGCTGCAGGAAGCTCCAGAGGCTGGTCCTTGTATGGAGATAGAGAAGGAGAGGGTTTTTAATGACCTCACTGCATTGAAGAGGTGGTTGCAGGCGTTTGTAGTGATACGCAAGAGACCGTACAAGGTCCTGCATTCCTATGTGGAGCGGCGTTACATGGTTGTGTGTGACAAGGAACGTTGTCCATGGATGGTTTGTGCAAGGAAGCAAAAGGTCTCTGGAAAGTAGAAGATCACAAGAGTTGTCGGGCCACATACTTGTTCTTCACATGACCTCAGCACGAAGCATCGGCAGTTGACATCTACCCTCATTTCCAAGCGGTTGATGAAAGTATTACAGGGAGAGCCTATAATAGAACCGTCCAAATTATAAGAGCACAAGTACAAAAACAATCACCGAAGTGATCAAATTCTCGCACTTGAGCCCATATAACTCCGGTAGTCCAATGAAATCACGAGAGATTTCAAACCAACCAACATACAAGCCAAGATCGTAGTAATTCAACATAACAAGTCACATGTTACAACCATTTCACAAGTAAATCAATTTACATTAGAGTTCAACATAGTTATTACAACTTAAGTTCAAAAGTAGCGGAAGCAAAGTAATTTAAAACTAACATTATTCTTATTTCAAATACATGCCAGTACCACGGTCGACTTCCAACAAAAGCACTAGAGATAAGGTAAATAAGAAGGATCATGCCCATGATCACACTCTGCCACAAGGCAGGAGCCAACCAACTCTTGCAGCCGCCATGATACATCACAACCTGCAACAAGTGGGGAAAAAACCCTAAGTACGACAAAGTACTCAGCTAGACTTACCCGTCAGAAACCAGAAATAAGGTGACACCAAGGATCATGCAAGGCTGATATAAAGTGGACTGGCTTGACAACATTTTGCATAAAAGCTTAATACAGATAAGTAATCATTAATGCTTAAGCATCAAGTTAATCATCATTAACCTGTCATCTATATTAGCACCTGTACTAGAGCACTCACTTTATTAGGAGCAAACAATATTAACCATAGCAGGTATAAATTGAGGCAACCTTTCCATCGTGATCCAATTAACCATCCGTTCAATTTAATGGAATCTACGTTGCCGCTGCTCAAGTCAAGTGCTCACTAACCGGGAGCGACGGCGATTCGAATCGAATTCCTATCCAGCTGGAGGGGTATTTCTAACACTCACCGCGCAGGCCCCTGCCAGGGTCGCACAAGCCACCTTTTTATATGATTCAGGAATCGCGGGTCCGAATGATGTCGCGACCCCAAGGGCGACACTCTGCCAGGTGATAGGGACTCTAACCCCCTTGGTCTCACGCCAATGTCCCCAACCACATCCTTTCTCTCCTCCAAGAAGCAACCTACCATTCGATTCCTGGCCTGAATCACATTACTCGGCTTCACGGTCGGAACGGCTTATCCGGCCAACTAAGTGTTAGACTGCGTTCAACATGACTCAAGGACGTACAGCGAATCGGTCCTTAAACGACTCAGACGGGGATAGATTCACACCTAAGACCTCCATGCCTTGTCGCTTCACTATCATCATCCCGCCCGGTCTCATTTCATTTTATTAACACATGGTTCCTTTCCACGATAGCAAATATAGCCAACCGTGCCATATATGAATATCCCTATATCTCGCAGGTGACAGGAAATCACCTGACTTCTACCGCTTAAAGCAGGGCTAAGCATCTACTCGATCCTAGTCTAGGTATGATTCAAGGATTCATATATCTGGACTAGGAATGATATAATGCAGCAAGGGTTTCCAACCAACTCCTACCACTTAATGCAACAATACTTATAACATATATAGAATTAATTGCTTTGAAGATAGGAGGCTTATAATGCTCCGGGGCTTGCCTGGGATCCGACTCAAGTTAGAGTATGTCAGATGAATTCACTTGGCGAGCATCCTCCCATCTAGCACTTGCCCGATCCTTCTATCTTCGGGATGGATCCACCAAACACCGTCTTCGGGTTTGGCTCCAACACCACATCCTTCACACGTTTCTGCTAGCGTACCTATATGAGATGCAACCATGCACATGTGTGAATGCATAGAATTGCAATAACTATAGCAATCATGCAAGCATACCCAAGTTCTAATAAACACCTAGAGCTAATTAACTTAACTAGCCTCAAAGGCATAAGTCACACTTAACAATATACAAGCAAACAACTATAATTGGAATTTATCAATTTCTAGACAAGCAAACAGTAGCTTCACAAATCAATCATATCTGGAGATATACAAATCCAAATGATATAAAATAAGACATTACAGAAAGCTTATGAAATTCTCTACATTTCATTTAATATCATCACAGCATGATTCTAAAGTTTAACATGTCGAATTTACACAAATACAGAAACTGGTCTAACAAGACAGAGAGCAAGCAATTCTGTACCCCAACTTTAAACAGCTATAACTCCTAAACCACATAGCCAAATACCACCAAATTTTAACAGCAGCTAGACATATAAATTATCTACAACTTTTGTATAAACAAGTTTGACAACAAAGCACATTATCATGAAGAATTTTGCTAAGTTACCAGATCTGTCTAGAACCCAATAATTGCAGGAAATAATTATTAACTTATGTTGTAAACATATAATTGGACAAAACTAACTTTACCAACATTTTACACATGACTAATGAACACCAGAAAATATAGTGTCCAGTGCTAGATAAATTCTTTTAATGCATTTTCTTAATTTATTTAGATAATTAGGTGGAATTATGAACACCTACCAAAAGTGTACAATAAATTCTACCAAAATTACAGTGTCCTACAAATGCTCCCAAAAGTATACTGTCTAAATTTCAAGTCATTTGGACATGTATATCAACCTCTAAGAAAAAGATAAATAGCTATTGCAATAAATCATGTGAGAGCAAATTAAACTTAACACTCAATATTTTCTGTGAACACAAGACCATAGAATGAACTAACATCAAAGAGCAACATCATAATAAGGTGATGGAACAACATTTTCTATTTTATCATTTATATATTATTTATAAGCTATTTATTAAGCCATAGACAAGTTAACTCAATAACTTGAGCATACAGTAAGCAATAGCCATGAAATTTATACCATAGTATATCCATAGCATGACAAGCCTACCATAAAAATTTCACATCAATTGGAGCAGCACAACTCAAGATATAAAAATAACAAGCAATATAATGTAAATTCCTTATTTATCAAGGTCCAATCAAAACCCTAAGAAAACAGTGAACAAATAGTGTGTTTAATATTTTTCCTAGCAAGTACATGTCATCACAAAATTAACAAAATAAGAATCACTATTTTTGGGGTTCTAAAACTCAAGATATGGCTCTGGTCAAGTTTATAAGCATTTTTAGAGCATTTTTAAAGCTTAAATAACAACATCAGAAAACATCTATAAATATATAACATTTTATGACTCTACTGCATAGATCTATTCTCAAGGTTTCCAAAAAGTCCACATTTACTAATTTTAGAGTTTCCTAGCATGAGATATGAAATTTTGAAGATTTAACAAAATTCTGAAATTCAAAATCAGCAGTACTCGACCCTAACCTAATTCGCTACACCCACCCGGTTGCGCACCCAGATCTACCACTTACATAAACCGACACATGGGACCCGTTATTCAGTCGGGCCTGCTCGTCAGACACATAGACAGAGACAGTCGGTCTCCTTCTTCCTCCGGCGCCGGGAAACAGAGGAGATGGCGGTGCGGCTTGGCCGGCCGGCAAGGGGCAGCTCTGGCGGCGAGGGCGGGCCGTGCAGCACCAGGGGCCCCATGGCACCCACCGGTGCACGCGGCATGGCCTGACATGCTCGGAGGAGGCAGGACCACGAGCGCCGGCGGTCAGCAGCTGCGCCGCCGCGGCTGGCTGTGCTCCGGTGGCGACATTGGCCAAGGGAGAGGTGCGGGAGGTGCGACATGACGGGAGAAAGGTGGTGCAGTGGTTTGATTTGGCGAAAGAATGCTTGGTGGTGGCCGGCCACGGAGCTCTGCGGCTCGGCAATGGCGGCCAGGGTGATGGCGTGCTCCGGCGGCCGAGGCAGCCGGCGAAGGGGCGCGTGAGATGTCACGTGACTCGAAGAAGATGGTGCCGCGCATGGCTGAGGACGAGGAGGTGTGGAGAAGTGGATTGGGTGGCGGCCATGGAGCTCTACTCGGCCGACAATGGTGGCCACGAATGCTTGTAAGGTCCTAGATGGCTAGAGGGGGGTGAATAGCCTATAAAAAATCTACAAGCACCACTAAGCAAACTTGTTAGAATAACAAACGGCGTAAAGCGAGTTTTGCTTAGCCAAAGGTTGTGATGCAAGCCTCCTATCCACAAGTCTAGTAGATTATGATCTCTAGTTCACACAAGTGCTAAGTCACTAACTTACACTAGTGAGAAAGCTAACAACTACTAGAAAAGGCTACCACTAGAGCTACACAAGATAATCTAGTAAAAGTAAATGCGAGAGAGAGAGGATTATGAATCTTATACCGATGGTGGAGTGAAGATGTTGCCAATCACCAAGATGATATACAATCAATTAATATTGACAACAACACAATATGTAGACCAATCACCGGGAGACAAGAGACACAATATTTTTGTTCACCCGGTGTTCACTTGTGCACCGACAAGCTACGTCACCGGTTGTGTCGACCAACACTTAGATGGTTCCTCGGTGTGACCCTCAAGTCACTTGCCCCTCAAGACACGCCCCGCAAGGCACCGCAAGACACCACTCTCAAGTGAGGTAACTCAATAACACGCGCAATCCAATAGAGTTGCTTTTGGCGTCCCGCCGAGGAAAGCACAAGAACCTCTTACAAACAACCGGAGGTGGCCAAGAACAATCACCTTCTCTTGCCAACGCCTCCAACAATCTCCAAGCCGGCTAGGAGCGGTACTCTCCAAGAGTAACAAGAAATCCACCGGCTAAACCACCCACAAGTGCCACTAGATGCCCTCAAGCTATGCAATGCACTTTGGGATCACTCAATCTCACTTTTGATTTGCAATCAAGCAAGAGAGATGAGTGGGAGGAGTAGCTCTAGCTCAAAGGATGCACAAGAGTGTTAGAAATGCCCAGAGACCTCCCAAAGGGCCGGCCAACGAGTATTTATAAGCACCCCAAACAAATAGAGCCGTTGCCACTGTAACACTCCGGTGTTAAGCAATGCATTTTTGCATGGCAATCATATTGCATAGCATTCATATCATTATAATCATGTATGCTAATGGTATAATTCGATTAAAATAAAAGCTTAAACATGCTATATTTAATGGACTATGATAATATGATAATCACATTATATCAAAAGCCTTGCAACCATAATTCTTACATCACTTGGAACTTTAGTTCAAATTTTGGAGCTCAAATTTTGTCAAAAACTTGTTCAAAAATAATTATGAAAAATATTCAAAATTATTCCCTAATTTAGCTTTTATTTTGTCATTCAAAATCTATTAAGAATTTTCAGTTGGCCCCTTAATCAAAGTTGTAGAGAATTTATTTCTGAGCAACTTTTATTTTTGGGTCAATTCCAGAAAATGTCTTCTTCTTGTTCAAAATGTAGTTTGAAGTTTGAATTTCATTTGATTTGAAATTGGGAAATTGGAAAAAACCGAATTTCGCCTTAGCAGGCCGCCGCCCCGGATTCGGCCCGCTGGCCGAATCGGCCCGCGCAGCTCTCCGCGCGCGCACGCCCGCGCGACGCAGGCGGCCCGGCCCGCGACCACCCGGCCTCCCTCCTCCTCCCGCGCGCCGCGCACCTCGCTGGCCGCCGCGACAGAGCGCGCTCGCCGCGTGTCGGCCATGCGCTGTCGCCGCTCGCCGCGCGTCGCCTCCGCTCTGCCCTCCCGCCAGCTCGAGCGCGCTCAAAACCGCCTGCCCGAGCCCTCCTAGCTCCCTCACTCCCACCCTCGCTCGCCAGCCGCTCCTTCTCTCCCAAACCGAGCGGGCGAACGGCTCACCGCCGCGAGCTCCGACTTCGCTCCCCCGTTCCGACGTCGGCAATCCACCACCGCCAAATCCATCTTGCACCGAGCTCCGCCCCATCCTCTCCTTCTCCGAACAAGCGTCGCCATCCCCTCCTTAGCCACGGTAGGGTTCAATTTCCGGCCGCCTCGCCGCGCCACCGCGACGGTGCCGCCGAGCCGTGCTCCGCCCACCGCCTCGCTCGTTCCTTCTCCCTCTGCCCAAGCCTCCCTCTCGAGTCCGCTAGCTCCTTGCGAACGTGGTGCGCGAGCTCGCTGGTCGTGGTTTGGCCGGAGCCGGCCGTTGGCCGCGACCGCCGCCGCGATGTCGGGCCTGTGGACGCCGGCGACGCGACGCGCTCGGGTCCCCCCCCCTCTCGGTGGGCTGGACCGCGCCTGCGGGCCGAGCCCCGAGCAGGCCGGCTCGGTCTTCTCCCCCGCGCGCGCAAGCTGGGCCGCGGCAGCCGTGGGCCGCTTGTTTTTCCCGGGCCGGCCCAGCGTCTTAAAAAGAAATCCATTTCCTTTTTCTTTTTATTATTCTTGATGAAAAACACTTGGAAAATGATTTCCTGGTCATTTTAGCTCCAAAATTTGTGAAATAAATTTTTATATACTCATTTGAATCAGATCTACAATATAAAAATGTTGCATGTCAATATTTCATTACTTTTCTGTAGTGTTTTATTTAAGCCTTGAAATTGGTGTTTTCTTGAAAAATTGATAAGAAAATGTAGAAAAATCAGAAAAATGTAGTTCCAAGTTTATTAATCCTGTTATGCCATGTACTTGCTAGGGTAATTTTATTTCCTGGTTGTTCTGTAGAAAAATGTATAGTTGCAGTTCAAATGCTTTCTATTACCAATAATTGTTATTTTTGTTATTTAAATAAATTTGAATAAAACATGCAAGTGATAATTTTTCCATAGTGTTTGTTTAGGTAGTAGATAGTAGAAAAATTCCTAAATCTGTTGTTTGATACTTTTCATAATGTAAAGTATTTTAAATATCTATTTGAGGCCATATTTTGTTATTTTTGTATAGTAAGTTCTAATTATCCAAATGCAGTAAAAATTTTATGTCAAGCTATTCTTGATATTAGTAACCCACTGTAATTTTATGAGATTTTTATGAGCTAGTAAAATATGTGTTGCTGTTCAACCTTAGGACTAATTAGGGTTTCTATTTATTCTTAATGCAAAGTTAGTTGGAAAATTATACTTTGGTGTATCTTTGAAGCCTCTTGATTTTTTCAAATACTCTCGCATGGTAGGAACTAGTGTTGGTAGTTTCCGAGTACATGTTCTTGGATGACGTAGACTACCTTGTAGAAGAGTCATAAGTTCCACATAATCCGATGACATAATACATTCATTACACCGTATGCATTCCGCATCTTCATCATCTCATGTCACTTCTGCATTTCACCTATGCATGTTGCACTCATACTTCTGCATCATACAGGATCGCAGGAAGTGGTTCCGGCAGTTGTTCCCGAGGACGCAGAGGAGCAGCCCGAGGAGCCGGAGCCAGCAGAAGTAGAAGAGGAGTCCGGTGAAGAGCTTCCGGAGTGCCCCGACCATCGTCCCAGCTCCTTCGAGCGAGGCAAGCCCCGGAGCATTTCTCCCCCGGTTTGCAAATAATTAATTATTAATTTTACTTAATCTGATGCATTAAGTTTAGGAGTTGTTTGCAAACGTTGCTGCATTATACCTTGTTCCACCTTGTTTTACCGATCCTTGTCACCCTGGTGTCCACGGTCAATACTTGCTTAGCTTGCTTAGACCGGTAGAAGTCGGGTGATTGCCTGTCATCCGCGAGCTATAGGGGATTACCTGGTTTTGTGAAAGAGATGTCATGTGAGAATAACTCAGTGTGGAAATGAATGTGAGACCGGGCGGAAGCTTGCAGGGTTCTGGACTGTAGTGTCTTCCGTCTGTGTCGATTAAGGACCGTCCGATGTCGGGCCTCGGGTCATGTTGAACGCATGCCTCACATTTAGCTGGCCGGATAAAGTACCTTTCGACCGCGAAGCCGGGAGATTATTCGGGCCGAGTAGATTGCCCGCAACGCACTGTACCGGAGCAGTAGTGGCAGGAAACGGGGGCGCGATGATAAGGCCAAAGAGCAGTCGGGCGGCCCCCGGGTACATGTGGTTCCTGGCAAGCTCGCGACTTTACCTGAATGGTTGACTCGGTGACCAATACCTCACTTTAGCGGGTGAGTGAGGTTTGTGTGAGGAATAAATTACCAGCTGGTCAATAATCGATTCGAATCGCCATCGTTCACTGGATAGTGAACACTTGACTTGAGTTACTTCATCGTAGTAATATGGATACAACACTTGGATAGTTATGAGAAAATGACATGGTAATTATTGTCAAATATCAATGGTAATCCTTGCTTGCTCAATTACATGGTTACTTTAGCATAAAGTGCAAATATAGTTGACAGGAGAATAAAGATTTAGAAGATGACATGCTTTTGTAAATGATTTGGTAAGCTAAAAATGCTTTTCTTGCAAATGAGTCAGCTACCCCACCAAAAAAAAGCCTATCATGATCCTTGGAGTCTTTTGTTTTGGTTCTGTCGGGTAAGTCTAGCTGAGTACCTTCTCGTACTCAGGGCTTTGTTCCCACTTGTTGCAGATGGACAGATGTACTATGGGTATTGTATCAACTGTCTCTACCCTGCGATGGGCGAAGCCTAGGACCATGGGCAATGGTCACTCACTACTCCTCGCCTGATGCTTTTGTGGGAGATGATCGCGAGCTGGCACTGTATTTTGGAAAAGATGTGTGTGTGTGTGTGCTTTGAACTAATGCTTCCGCTACTTTATTTGAAACTGGTTTGTAATAACTATGTTTAAACTCCGATGTATTTTGTGCCGCAAACTGCTGTGTAACTTATGAAGGTAATCGCTGAACTTATTACGATCTTGGCTGTGATGTGAAATGGTTTGAAATCCGTCGAGATTTCACGGACTACCGGGTTATACGGGCTTAAGTTTGGTAAATTGTCCATCCGTTGGATGATTTTCTTACTTAATCTCGTATAATTGGGCGGTTCTGTTACAGCTGGCATCGGAGCAAGGTTTAGCGTAATTACTGTTCATAAGTGTATTTAAACCAAAACCCTGTTTAAAAAGTGTGATTTTGAAACTAAAAAAAAAAAAGTGTGCCAGTGGTCATATCCTGTATGCCCAGTTAAGGACTCTAGGTGGCTATTTAAGTACTAACTTGGGGTTCTGCACCATATTTCTTTTTCGTTGCTCATACGGCGTGCTATTGTATGAGTGCCACTTAATTGAGTGGTAATGTATGGATCAGTTACCTCTACGCTTCGGTAAGTGTGAGTTGTGAGAGCATGATCGGATACACCGCCGATCTAGGGAAAGTGCTTATATGATACTTGGATAATTACATGTTTTACACATGTTTTTATAAAAGTGTCGCATGTGTGGGTGTTCCGTCCGTTGAGGCGATGCCGTCAATAGGATGATGTGTTTGGGTAGTCACTACCGTTGTACACGCATCTGGGGATTCGTGTAAAGCGTGTAGGTAGGTTTACTGCTTTCATGCATTCATGGGGAATGGGCTGAAATGAGTTTTCTGCAGGTACATAACAGCGTATCGTGTAGACCGAATTAGTTACGTATATGAGATATCGTTGTATGCCACCGAATTCACCGTTAGATGTTTTTTTTTCCTAAGTTTGTGAGAACGTAAGACTCGTGCATGCATCATATTGTTTGTGCATTCCATTCATGGCATGCATTCCTCCCCTTATAAAAGGATTATCCCATTTCGATAAAAGTGACCTCAACTAAAATATGTTCTCACCGGGTAATTTAAAACTTGTGCTACAGATGGCCCGCACGAAGCAGACTGCCCGCAAGTCCACTGGAGGAAGAGCACCCCGTCGTCAGCTAGCCCCGCGGGAGCACCGCAACACGGACACTTTTCTAAGCGAGTTTGGCATGCCCACCTTGCTTTGGAGAGTGCTCCATGATGTGGGGTACCCGGAGGGACAAGAGCCAGTTTACTCTTGGAGCGAGAGCCAGCTAGCTGAAGATGGACTTGTTGTGGTAGAGATCACCGTCCCTGCTCTTGGTGATGCGCCAGAATGGGATGGCTGGCATTTGGAGTTCGAAGGACGCACTCCAGTCGAGGGTGCAGAGGGCGCAGCTTTTCGCGTCATCCGAGACATCATGAGCAGATTTCCCAATGAGTTAGCAGCAGCGTTGGCCGGTACCTTCCCGAGAGATGATCCTCGCGACGCCATTTGGGTACAGCCGCAAGGAAGTGCCCTGGTTAGAGGCCCCAGTGAAGGACTGGCTAGCGACAATCACACCATGAGTGCCATGTATGCAGCCATCAGAGCATACCAAGGTCTGGAGAATACCTATTGGACCTTGACTGGCCTACGTGGTGATGATCGGCTTGAAGCAAGGAAGCAGAAGAAAAAGCAAGCGCGTGCCATAGCTAGCTTGCAGGAGCAGTTGGCTGATATGAGCTTGCAGCGGGACCGAGCTCTCGAGAGAGGCGAGAGTTCCATGCAGCAAGTACAGAGGCTGACTCAGGCCAACAGGAATGCAGATCGCTTGTTGGAGCAGCTAGTACAAGAAAGGAATAAAGCCTGGAACGAGAGAGACCTTCTGAGGCAGAGGATCGAGGAGCTAGAAGAGTACAATGCCAACTTGCATGAAGAGTTCCATGCCCTCTACAACGGGATGGGCCCGTATGCTCCTCCGAACGCCGCTCAGATGGACATCGACGACGACGCTGCAGCTGAGGGTAGCGATGGCGACGCCTCCGACATCGACGATGGCCCCGAGGAGTAGGATAGTGTCATGCGTTAGTAGCTAGGCGTGACGCGATGGCCTTCTTTTGGGTTCCATGTATCATGATGTATCCTGTTCGACCTTGAGACTGATGATCTTTGGAGTTTGGTTGTGTATGCGATACCCGAACGCATAAAAGTCCAGTGTATGTATGCTGGCAACATGGTTGTATGGAACGCGATGTTGCTTTTAAAGTAACTTAATTGGTGCTGTTGTTCAATTGGAATGAAATTATTGCGCCTCTGTTTTCTTTTATGACTTGTTCTCTCCAATGAATTCAGTATGGCATGATTGTTCCTTCGGACACAATTTTACAACTTCACTCAATGGTGCTTGTTGCTGAAATATGCAGATGGCCAACACTCGTCGTGCTACGTACGAAGCCGCTGAGACTGGTGGCAACGGTGCAGGAGCTGGTGGAAGTGGTGCCAACAATGTCAACCACCAGGAACCACGTCCAGAACCACATTTGCCCCCTCCTCCGCCGCTTACCGCAGAAATGTTCTTCACACAGTTTCTTGGAAGTCAACGCAGTACTGAACAGTCACAGAGGAATATGGAAGACTTTCTGCGTACCATCGCGGAAAATGTTCAAAGAGGAAATAACCAAGGTGGTGGCCATGGAGTGAACCAGTACAGCAGTTTCAAGGATTTCATGGATACGAGGCCACCTATTTTCAAAGAAGCAGCAGAGCCACTTGATGCCGAAGAATGGATTAACACTATGGAAGATAAGTTCCGTGTGTTAAGGATGACAGAAGTTCTGAAAGTAGAGTATGCTGCACATCAGTTACAAGGACCAGCAGGAATGTGGTGGAAGCATCACCGCAGTACTTTTCCTCCTAATGCCCAGATCTCTTGGAGGGATTTCACTGAAGCTTTTAAGGGAGTTTATATTCCCCCAGGGTTGGTTGAGATGAAGCTTGGAGAGTTTTTAGCCTTGAATCAGGGTACCAAGACGGTGACACAGTATCTGCATGCCTTTAATAACTTGTGCCGCTATGCCCCAGACATGGTTGACACAGATGCAAAGAAGATTGCTAGTTTCAAGAGAGGGTTGAGTCCGAAGATGATGAAGCATGTGGGTACCAATACCCGCAACAGATTCAACGACTTTATCAGTGACTGTTTGAAGCAAGAGAAGAACAATAATGCTTACACCGCATCCAAGAACCGCAAGAGAGTGTTCGAGTCAGGACCATCCCAGTCCAGAGTTGTCCCTGCCAACCGTTCATCTTATCGTCCGTCCGCACCTGGTGCGAGGTTCAGGCCGCCGCAGCATAAAACCCAGAACTACAAGGGGCCACAGAAACCGTACAGGATCGCAGTGCCGCCAACAAAGACCAGTGCAGCTGCAGAACAGAGTAACTCCAAGGGAGCTATAGGGTCTGCTGGTACAGTGAAAGGGCCCTGCTACAACTGTGGTCAGCCAGGCCACTTTTCAAAGTTCTGCCCTTATCCGCCTAAAAAGAAGCAACAGACTTACAATGCTCGTGTACACCACACCGCCATTGATGAAGTTCCTGAGGGAGAGCCCGTAACTGCTGGTAAGTTTCTTGTGAACCATCACCCTGCAGTTGTTCTTTTTGATTCTGGATCTTCGCATTCTTTTATGAGTCAAGCATTTGCACGGAAGCATGAACAGCTATGCACAGAATTGAGTTATGGTTATCGCATAAGTTCAGCAGGAGCTGATGTGTTAACCAATAAGATGGTTAGAGGGGCAACCCTTGAGTTAGGTAGTCGGAAGTTCCGAGTGAACTTGGTAGTTATGCCTGGACTAGTTTTGGATGTAATAATAGGAATGAACTGGATGAAAGACTGGGAAGCAGTCATAGATACAAGCAGTAGGATGCTTACCCTTAAAGATCCCCAGGCAGAGGGTACTTTCCAGGTACCATTGCCTAAAAGAACAGATCTTGTGAGTGTGACCTGTGCCATGGAAGTTGCTCCTATCCATCAGATCCCAGTAGTATGTGAGTTCCCGGATGTGTTTCCAGACGAGTTGCCTGGCCTTCCTCCAGACAGAGATGTTGAGTTTGGAATCGAGTTGATCCCCGGGACAGCTCCAATTTCGAGGAGACCTTATCGGATGCCTCCGGATGAGTTAGCTGAGTTGAAGAAACAGTTGGAAGAGTTGTTAAAAAAGGGGTTTATTCGCCCATGTAAGTCTGAATGGGGATGTCCTGCCTTGTTTGTAAAGAAAAAGAAAGAGGGTACTCTCAGGATGTGTGTGGATTACCGACCTCTTAACGCTGTAACTATCAAGAATAAATATCCACTGCCTCATATTGATGTTCTGTTTGATCAGTTAGCTAAAGCCAGAGTGTTCTCCAAGATAGACCTAAGGTCAGGATATCATCAGATAAAGATTAGACCTCAAGATGTTCCGAAAACCGCCTTTTCTACCAGATACGGGTTGTACGAGTATCTTGTTATGTCATTTGGACTAACAAATGCTCCTGCATATTTTATGTATCTGATGAATACGGTTTTCATGCCGGAGTTAGATAAGTTTGTAGTTGTCTTCATTGATGACATTCTAGTATACTCTGAAAACGAGAAAGAGCATGAAGAGCATCTGAGAATTGTCTTGACCAGGTTGAGGGATCATAAGTTATATGCTAAGTTCAGCAAATGTGAATTTTGGTTGAAGAAAGTTCCTTTCCTCGGTCATATCCTATCTGAGAATGGAGTTTCTGTAGATCCGAGTAAAGTGCAAGAGGTTATGGATTGGAAGACTCCAACCACAGTGTCAGAAGTCAGAAGTTTCCTAGGGTTAGCGGGTTACTATCGCCGTTTTATCCCAGACTTCTCGAAGATTGCCAAGCCTATGACAAGTCTGTTACAGAAAGATCACAAGTTTGTGTGGACAGAGGAGTGTGAGACAGCTTTCCATACCTTGCGGAAACTGTTGACCACTGCTCCAGTTCTTGCACAGCCCGACATCGAAAAACCTTTTGATGTGTTCTGTGACGCATCAAAAACAGGATTAGGGTGTGTGCTAATGCAAGAAGGAAGAGTCATTGCTTATGCCTCCCGGCAGTTGAGAAAACATGAAATCAATTATCCGACCCACGATCTTGAGCTTGCCGCTGTGGTGCATGCCTTAAAGATTTGGAGACACTATCTGCTGTGTAATGTGTGCAATATTTTCACCGATCATAAGAGTCTCAAGTACATTTTCACCCAACCCGAATTGAACATGAGACAGCGAAGATGGTTAGAACTGATCAAAGACTACAACTTAAATGTACAGTATCACCCTGGGAAAGCCAATGTGGTAGCTGATGCTTTAAGCAGAAAATCACATTGTCTGAATGTGCAACCCTTGCTTGAAGATGGTTTCGATCTAATGCACCCTGCCGTGCTACAAAGTATTCAGGTCAGTTGTTCCTTGGAAAGTAAGATTATAGAAGGTCAGAAAACAGACAAGGGGATATTCCACATCAAGAAGAAGATTCAAGAAGAACCCTCGAAACACTTCAGGGTGGATGAGCAGGATGTGTTGTGGTTCGACAACCGTCTTGTTGTTCCAAGGGATAGAGAGCTTAAGAATAAAATTTTGGATGAAGCTCATCTCTCTAAGTTGTCTATTCATCCTGGCAGCAGTAAAATATATCAAGAACTAAGACCTCGTTATTGGTGGACCAAGATGAAGAAGGAAATTGCAGCGTATGTAGCCAGATGTGACACATGTTGTAGAGTAAAAGCAATTCACATGAAGCCTGCCGGAATGCTACAACCTTTGTCAGTACCGAGTTGGAAGTGGGATGACATAAGTATGGATTTTATCACGGGTCTACCCACTACTCAAAAAGGTCACGATTCCATTTGGGTAATTGTGGATCGTCTTACTAAGACAACCCACTTTTTGCCTGTCAAAACGGAATATAGACCACCTCAATATGCTGAGAAGTATATTGCAGAGATTGTGAGGTTGCATGGCATACCAAAGACTATAGTGTCTGACAGAGGGTCGCAGTTCACTGCTCACTTTTGGGAGCACTTGCACAAAGGTTTGGGGACTAGTCTGATTCGTAGCACTGCCTATCATCCTCAAACAGATGGTCAAACTGAGAGAGTTAATGCTGTTCTAGAAGATATGTTAAGAGCCTGTGTGTTGTCTTCCAGAGGTTCATGGGAGTCATGGTTACCATTAGCAGAGTTCTCATACAATAACAGCTATCAAGAGAGTATCAAGATGGCACCTTTTGAGGCTCTGTATGGCCGAAAGTGTAGAACACCGTTAAACTGGATTGAGCCCGGAGAAAGAAGGTATTATGGTATTGACTTCGTAGAAGAAGCCGAAAGGAAAGTTCATATCATCCAGCAGAATATGAGAGCAGCCCAGTCACGTCAGAAAAGTTATGCAGATAAGAGAAGGAGACCGCTTGTGTTCGAAGTTGGTGACTATGTCTATCTAAAAGTTACGCCAATGAAAAAGAAAAGATTTGGTGTGCGCAGAAAGCTGGCCGCCAGATTTGTGGGACCTTATAAAATCCTGGAACGGAAGGGTCCTGTGGCTTACAAATTGGATTTACCAGAGTCAATGGGTGCTATATTCCCAGTTTTTCATGTATCACATCTCAAGAAGTGTTTGCGCGTTCCAGAGGAAAGGATTGAACCTCGAGGCATAAAACTAAAGTCAGATTTGGTGTATCGTGAGCAACCAGTTCGAGTATTGGATACCAAGGAAAGGGCTACTCGAAACAGTGTGGTGAAAACGTATAAGATACAATGGAGTCATCACGATGAAGGGGATGCATCTTGGGAAACGGGTGAATACTTAAAGAACGCCTATGAAGATTTTTATAATAAATGGTTCGTAACCCAAATCTCGGGACGAGATTTTTATAAGGGGGGAGGGCTGTAACACTCCGGTGTTAAGCAATGCATTTTTGCATGGCAATCATATTGCATAGCATTCATATCATTATAATCATGTATGATAATGGTATAATTCGATTAAAATAAAAGCTTAAACATGCTATATTTAATGGACTATGATAATATGATAATCACATTATATCAAAAGCCTTGCAACCATAATTCTTACATCACTTGGAACTTTAGTTCAAATTTTGGAGCTCAAATTTTGTCAAAAACTTGTTCAAAAATAATTATGAAAAATATTCAAAATTATTCCCTAATTTAGCTTTTATTTTGTCATTCAAAATCTATTAAGAATTTTCAGTTGGCCCCTTAATCAAAGTTGTAGAGAATTTATTTCTGAGCAACTTTTATTTTTGGGTCAATTCCAGAAAATGTCTTCTTCTTGTTCAAAATGTAGTTTGAAGTTTGAATTTCATTTGATTTGAAATTGGGAAATTGGAAAAAACCGAATTTCGCCTTAGCAGGCCGCCGCCCCGGATTCGGCCCGCTGGCCGAATCGGCCCGCGCAGCTCTCCGCGCGCGCACGCCCGCGCGACGCAGGCGGCCCGGCCCGCGACCACCCGGCCTCCCTCCTCCTCCCGCGCGCCGCGCACCTCGCTGGCCGCCGCGACAGAGCGCGCTCGCCGCGTGTCGGCCATGCGCTGTCGCCGCTCGCCGCGCGTCGCCTCCGCTCTGCCCTCCCGCCAGCTCGAGCGCGCTCAAAACCGCCTGCCCGAGCCCTCCTAGCTCCCTCACTCCCACCCTCGCTCGCCAGCCGCTCCTTCTCTCCCAAACCGAGCGGGCGAACGGCTCACCGCCGCGAGCTCCGACTTCGCTCCCCCGTTCCGACGTCGGCAATCCACCACCGCCAAATCCATCTTGCACCGAGCTCCGCCCCATCCTCTCCTTCTCCGAACAAGCGTCGCCATCCCCTCCTTAGCCACGGTAGGGTTCAATTTCCGGCCGCCTCGCCGCGCCACCGCGACGGTGCCGCCGAGCCGTGCTCCGCCCACCGCCTCGCTCGTTCCTTCTCCCTCTGCCCAAGCCTCCCTCTCGAGTCCGCTAGCTCCTTGCGAACGTGGTGCGCGAGCTCGCTGGTCGTGGTTTGGCCGGAGCCGGCCGTTGGCCGCGACCGCCGCCGCGATGTCGGGCCTGTGGACGCCGGCGACGCGACGCGCTCGGGTCCCCCCCCTCTCGGTGGGCTGGACCGCGCCTGCGGGCCGAGCCCCGAGCAGGCCGGCTCGGTCTTCTCCCCCGCGCGCGCAAGCTGGGCCGCGGCAGCCGTGGGCCGCTTGTTTTTCCCGGGCCGGCCCAGCGTCTTAAAAAGAAATCCATTTCCTTTTTCTTTTTATTATTCTTGATGAAAAACACTTGGAAAATGATTTCCTGGTCATTTTAGCTCCAAAATTTGTGAAATAAATTTTTATATACTCATTTGAATCAGATCTACAATATAAAAATGTTGCATGTCAATATTTCATTACTTTTCTGTAGTGTTTTATTTAAGCCTTGAAATTGGTGTTTTCTTGAAAAATTGATAAGAAAATGTAGAAAAATCAGAAAAATGTAGTTCCAAGTTTATTAATCCTGTTATGCCATGTACTTGCTAGGGTAATTTTATTTCCTGGTTGTTCTGTAGAAAAATGTATAGTTGCAGTTCAAATGCTTTCTATTACCAATAATTGTTATTTTTGTTATTTAAATAAATTTGAATAAAACATGCAAGTGATAATTTTTCCATAGTGTTTGTTTAGGTAGTAGATAGTAGAAAAATTCCTAAATCTGTTGTTTGATACTTTTCATAATGTAAAGTATTTTAAATATCTATTTGAGGCCATATTTTGTTATTTTTGTATAGTAAGTTCTAATTATCCAAATGCAGTAAAAATTTTATGTCAAGCTATTCTTGATATTAGTAACCCACTGTAATTTTATGAGATTTTTATGAGCTAGTAAAATATGTGTTGCTGTTCAACCTTAGGACTAATTAGGGTTTCTATTTATTCTTAATGCAAAGTTAGTTGGAAAATTATACTTTGGTGTATCTTTGAAGCCTCTCGATTTTTTCAAATACTCTCGCATGGTAGGAACTAGTGTTGGTAGTTTCCGAGTACATGTTCTTGGATGACGTAGACTACCTTGTAGAAGAGTCATAAGTTCCACATAATCCGATGACATAATACATTCATTACACCGTATGCATTCCGCATCTTCATCATCTCATGTCACTTCTGCATTTCACCTATGCATGTTGCACTCATACTTCTGCATCATACAGGATCGCAGGAAGTGGTTCCGGCAGTTGTTCCCGAGGACGCAGAGGAGCAGCCCGAGGAGCCGGAGCCAGCAGAAGTAGAAGAGGAGTCCGGTGAAGAGCTTCCGGAGTGCCCCGACCATCGTCCCAGCTCCTTCGAGCGAGGCAAGCCCCGGAGCATTTCTCCCCCGGTTTGCAAATAATTAATTATTAATTTTACTTAATCTGATGCATTAAGTTTAGGAGTTGTTTGCAAACGTTGCTGCATTATACCTTGTTCCACCTTGTTTTACCGATCCTTGTCACCCTGGTGTCCACGGTCAATACTTGCTTAGCTTGCTTAGACCGGTAGAAGTCGGGTGATTGCCTGTCATCCGCGAGCTATAGGGGATTACCTGGTTTTGTGAAAGAGATGTCATGTGAGAATAACTCAGTGTGGAAATGAATGTGAGACCGGGCGGAAGCTTGCAGGGTTCTGGACTGTAGTGTCTTCCGTCTGTGTCGATTAAGGACCGTCCGATGTCGGGCCTCGGGTCATGTTGAACGCATGCCTCACATTTAGCTGGCCGGATAAAGTACCTTTCGACCGCGAAGCCGGGAGATTATTCGGGCCGAGTAGATTGCCCGCAACGCACTGTACCGGAGCAGTAGTGGCAGGAAACGGGGGCGCGATGATAAGGCCAAAGAGCAGTCGGGCGGCCCCCGGGTACATGTGGTTCCTGGCAAGCTCGCGACTTTACCTGAATGGTTGACTCGGTGACCAATACCTCACTTTAGCGGGTGAGTGAGGTTTGTGTGAGGAATAAATTACCAGCTGGTCAATAATCGATTCGAATCGCCATCGTTCACTGGATAGTGAACACTTGACTTGAGTTACTTCATCGTAGTAATATGGATACAACACTTGGATAGTTATGAGAAAATGACATGGTAATTATTGTCAAATATCAATGGTAATCCTTGCTTGCTCAATTACATGGTTACTTTAGCATAAAGTGCAAATATAGTTGACAGGAGAATAAAGATTTAGAAGATGACATGCTTTTGTAAATGATTTGGTAAGCTAAAAATGCTTTTCTTGCAAATGAGTCAGCTACCCCACCAAAAAAAAGCCTATCATGATCCTTGGAGTCTTTTGTTTTGGTTCTGTCGGGTAAGTCTAGCTGAGTACCTTCTCGTACTCAGGGCTTTGTTCCCACTTGTTGCAGATGGACAGATGTACTATGGGTATTGTATCAACTGTCTCTACCCTGCGATGGGCGAAGCCTAGGACCATGGGCAATGGTCACTCACTACTCCTCGCCTGATGCTTTTGTGGGAGATGATCGCGAGCTGGCACTGTATTTTGGAAAAGATGTGTGTGTGTGTGTGTGCTTTGAACTAATGCTTCCGCTACTTTATTTGAAACTGGTTTGTAATAACTATGTTTAAACTCCGATGTATTTTGTGCCGCAAACTGCTGTGTAACTTATGAAGGTAATCGCTGAACTTATTACGATCTTGGCTGTGATGTGAAATGGTTTGAAATCCGTCGAGATTTCACGGACTACCGGGTTATACGGGCTTAAGTTTGGTAAATTGTCCATCCGTTGGATGATTTTCTTACTTAATCTCGTATAATTGGGCGGTTCTGTTACAGCCACTCCACTAACCGTTTTTTCGGGACGACCGGACGCGCCGGTCGAAACTGACCGGACGCGCTCAACCGCGTCCGGTCCTCCAACGGTCACTGCGCCAACGGTCAAATCCCATGACCGGACGCGCCTCTCAACAGACCGGACGCGCCGGTCGCACAGCACCGCGCACACGAAGCAATGACCGGACGCGCCCCTCGCATCGACCGGACGCGCCGATCCGCACAGCACCCGCGCCGCGAAACAACAACCGGACGCGCTCCAGAGAACGACCGGACGCGACAGTGCCAGCGTCCGGTCGAAGTCCAGTAAGCTCCTTTGACGACCGGACGCGTCCGATCGCGTGTGACCGGACGCGCCCCGCGTCCGATCGTCCTTGCGAACCGCAGTTCCTTCTGGGCACTTGACCGGACGCACCGGTCCCGCGAGTGACCGGACGCGCCGGTTGCAAACCCTAGCCCGCGCGCCCGATACCGCGCTGTATTGACCGGACGCGTCCGGTCATATCGAGACCGCGTCCGGTGCAGCGTCCGGTCACCTCAGTGACCCCGTTCGCCTCCGTTTCTTTTCCGACTTTCGGCGTAGTGGAAAATAGGCATTTCATTTCCCCGAAATCGCCTGAATCCCGCGCTCACACGCTCGGCGGGAGGGAGAGAGGAACCCAAACCCCTCTCTACCCGCAAACCACAGCGCGACCAACGCCACCTTTGCAAATGTGCCAACACCATCAAGTGTACATCTCCATGTGCTTGTGTGTTAGCATTTTCTCAATCATTTTCAAAGGTTTTCCAAATAGCTCACTAGACCCTACATGCAATGCACTTCATGAATTCACCTAGTGGCACCCGTGCATCGAATAACCGATAAGACTTCCCCTCTTAATAGTTCGGCTATCGATCCTAAACCACTCACACCCTCTATGGTGTCTTGAGTGTAAAACAAAATAGCCCTATGGTTATACCTTTGCCTTGAGCCCATTTTGTTTCTCCAAATGATATGATCCACTTCATATCATCACATGACCGTCTCGATCCATCGACCTTGACTTCACTTGCTCTTCACCGTTGCATCGGTCCGTCGGCGCTAAGTCTTGCTCAAGCTTCACCATCGCATGGTCCTTCGCTTCGAAGCCTCGACTTGCCCTTCACCTTCACAACCGGTCCATCGAGCCAAGCATCACCTCGGTCTTCATCATCTTGGTCACATGAGTCAATGTCATGTCTCATATGCAATGACCACCTTTATCTAAATCATCCACTTAGATACAAAGGTTAGTCCTAGGTTTCATCAATTAGCCAAAACCAAAATAGGGACTTTCAATCTCCCCCTTTTTGGTAATTGATGACAACCCTCACAAAGATGATTTTGATAATAAGGATTTTGAACTTGTCATACTTGTCCAATCATATTGCTCATAAATAAAGTTTGGACAATTATCACAAGCTCGGTTTTGGTAGCATTAGCTCCCCCTACATATGTGCATAGAGTTTGGATTGAAAGCTTTGCACATATGCATGGATAGAAGTGTTGGGAGAGTAATTCTACCAAAATGATGCTATGGTGTAAGAAATGGACCTTTGAAGCGTGATACCAATCGGAGTTGCCTTTTACACCATCCTTAGCATCATGAAGTAACTAGACATCCATCAAACTCAAGAACCCCGTGAGATCAACATTATATGTAAAGGTTCTTCGACCACTTGTAAAGCTAACCACTTGTAAAGCTTTAGGCAAGTCTAGATACCACATGTAAACTATTCCTATGCATGCTAGTAGATCATTTCATCATCCAATTTCTATACTAGCATTGCACCACACAAGCATGTATATTGAATTTAAATACATGTGCAATGAGCAAGTCATATGAGAATGCACAAACAAATGCAACAACTTTGTTTATGAGCTTGCTCCCCCTACTTGTGTGCATCAACAAATTTTATTTACCCCTTTATCAAGTTGAATCATCTTTTTCTCATCATAAATTTTATTTACCCCTTTATCAAGTTGAATCATCTTTTTTTCTCCCCCTTTGTCAACAACTTACCCAAAAAGGGGATCAAATTGTGGAGAGAAGGAAAAGTGTTTGATGGAGTAAATTGAAATTAATTCGATACCACATGTAAGGTTAAAAATTTATCAAATTTGGTTTAACCTAGAATACTTGCCAAAGATATTTAATTCGATTTGAACCAAAGACAAGCTTCTTCACTCCTCAAAATAAGGGTTATCTTGCCTATGTTGAATTAAACACTTATAGCAAATCTTCTAGATTCAACACTAGGTTTACAAGCTCACAAACATGTCATATGCCACCACTAGATCAAAATAAGCATAGAAGCAATAGTGGTAACATATATCCATCAAATTCATTTGATTTATCATGAATGCTTATGCGTACCACTTATTATGTCTACATGCTCTATCAAGTCCTTAGCATAGGATAAAAGACATGTCAATCAATTTTACCTTGCAAAGTCGAAGGAGAGGCATGTCAATAAGTGGGTGGGGTGCCTTCAACTCATGTTTGAGAAATCAAGAATGTTCAATTCATTCCTTAGCTTGCAAAACCTCTTTTCATCAAGTGGCTTAGTGAGAATATCGGCAAGTTGATCATCGGTGCCAACACTTTCAATGGCAATATCTCCCTTTTATTGATGATCTCTAATGAAATGATGTCTTATGTCAATATGCTTTGTTCTTCCATGTTGAACCGGGTTTTGTATCATCTTGATTGCACTTTCATTATCACATAGCAATGGCACATTCTTGAAGTTGAGGCCATAATCCTTCAAAGTTGATTTCATCCATAGCAATTGTGCACAACAACTCCCCGCACTCACATATTCGGCTTCGGCGGTAGAGATTGCCACACTATTTTGTTTCTTTGAGGACCATGACACAAGTGATCTTCCAAGTAATTGACATGTGCCACTTGTGCTTTTCCTATTGATCTTGCAACCCCCATAGTCGGAGTCCGAATATCCAATCAATTCAAACTTTGACCCCTTGGGATACCATAGTCCAACATTTCTTGTTTGCTTCAAGTACCTCAATATTCTTTTTGCCGCCGTGAGATGACTTTCTCTAGGTGAGGCTTGATATCTAGCACACATGCAAACACTAAACATGACATCCGGCCTTGATGCGGTGACATAGAGTAGACTTCCAATCAAAGACCGATATTCCTTTTGATTCACCATTTTGCCATCAAGATCACTATCCAAATTACCATTTGTGCCCATTGGAGTTGAAATTGGCTTTGCATCTTGCATTCCAAACTTCTTCAACATGTCCCTTATGTATTTCCCTTGACTCACAAATGTTCCATTCTTCAATTGCTTGACTTGGAGACCAAGGAAGTAGCTAAGTTCACCAATCATAGACATTTCAAATTCTTTGGCCATCATAGCACCAAATTCTTCACAATAAGCTTGATCGGTTGATCCAAAGATGATGTCATCAACATATATTTGCACTATGAATAGATCATTTCCAATCTTCTTGGTGAATAGAGTAGTATCAACCTTGCCCATTTTGAATCCCTTAGAGAGAAGGAAATCCCTTAGCCTCTCATACCATGCTCTAGGTGCTTGCTTTAAGCCATATAAAGCCTTCTTCAACTTGTAGACATGGTTGGGTTTGTTGTCATCTTCAAATCCGGGCGGTTGCTCAACAAATACTAACTCATTGATGATCCCATTGAGAAATGCACTTTTGACATCCATTTGATATAGTATGATATTGTGTGCACAAGCATAAGCCAATAGAATCCTTATTGCCTCCAATCTTGCCACGGGAGCATATGTCTCATCATAGTCAAGACCTTCAACTTGAGTGTAACCTTGAGCAACTAGTCTTGCTTTGTTTCTCACTACAATGCCATCTTGATCTTGCTTGTTTTTAAACACCCACTTGGTTCCAATCACATTGTAGTCATTTGGCCTTTCTACCAACTCCCAAACATCATTTCTTGTGAAATTGTTTAGTTCTTCTTGCATAGCCATAATCCAATCGGCATCCCTCAAAGCTTCTTCTATCTTCTTTGGTTCTATGGTTGACACAAATGATGCATGCTCACAAAACATAGTCAATCTTGATCTTGTTTGCACACCACTTCTAATATCACCAATAACACTATCAATGGGGTGATCTCTTGCAACATGTTGTGGTTGGAGTACTTGCACTTGATTGCTTGATCTTGGTTGATCACTTGATGTATCTTGATGAGATGAACTAGCACCTTGATCTTGTACTTGAGAGTCACTAGCTAGCTTAAATGGAGAATTTAGCACTTGATCTTTATCATCATCTTGAATATCAATAACTTGCTTTGCTCTAATGTCCCCAATGTCCATGTTCTTCATTGCTTCCACCAATAGAGTTCCACTAACATCATCTAGATTCTCTTCTTCATCTTGTGACCCATTGGTTTCATCAAATTGCACATCATGGACTTCTTCTAGAATGCCACTTGAGTTGTTCCAAACTCTATAAGCTTTGCTTGTAGTTGAATAACCAAGTAGGAACCCCTCATCACATCTTTTGTCAAACTTTCCCAATCTAGTGCCCTTCTTCAAGATATAGCATTTGCAACCAAACACCCTAAAGTAAGAAATATTAGGCTTTCTTCCATGAAGTAACTCATATGGAGTCTTCTCTAGCAATGGATGACAATATAGTCTATTGATGTAGTAACAAGCGGTATTGATTGCTTCATCCCAAAAAGATTGACTCACATTGTACTCATGAAGCATTGATCTAGCCATATCAAGCAATGTTCTATTCTTCCTCTCAACTAGGCTATTTGATTGTGGAGTGTACTTGGCCGAGAATTGATGTCCAATACCATAATGATCACAAAGTTCTTCAATTCTTGTATTCTTGAACTCACTTCCATTGTCACTTCTCACTTTCTTGATTCTAATCTCAAACTCATTGTGAACTCTAGTGAGAAATGTCTTGAAGGTGTCAAACACTTCACTTTTGTCACTAAGAAAGAATACCCATGTGAATCTTGTGAAGTCATCCACTATGACAAAGCCATACTTGTTGCCGCCTATGCTTGTATATGTTGTTGGTCCAAATAGATCCATGTGCATCAACTCAAATGCTTTGCATGTGCTCATTGTACTCTTCTTTGGATGTGAGCTTCCAACTTGCTTCCCGGCTTGACATGCACTACAAAGCTTATTCTTCTCAAATTCAACATCTTTTAAACCATTGACAAGATTGTGAGTTGTAAGCTTCTTCAATTGTTTCATGCCAACATGACCAAGCCTTCTATGCCAAAGCCAACCCATGCTTGATTTGGAGACTAAGCAAGTTGTCAAAGAAGTTTCTCTAGCATTGAAGTCAACTAGGTAGAGATTCTCATATCTAAAGCCCTTGAATGCCACATTCGAACCATCCACACTAATAACTTCCACATCATCAACCCCAAAGATGCATTTGTAGCCTAGATCACATATTTGTGCCACGGATAGAAGATTGAAATCCAAACTTTCAACTAGCAACACATTTGAGATACTCATGTCATTTGATATTGCAATCTTGCCCAAGCCAATAACCTTGCCTTTCTTGTTATTGCCAAATGTAATAGAATCAACACCACTATCGTTGTCATTAAATGAGTCAAACATTCTTGATGTACCGGTCATGTGTTGAGTGCACCCACTATCAATAATCCAATGCCTTCCTCCGGCTTTGTAACTGACCTACAAGCAAATCAATGAAGCTTAGGTACCCATTTTTGCTTGGGTCCTTGTAGGTTAGTAACTAAGCTCTTTGGTACCTAAATAGCCTTCTTCTTTGGGCCAACAATAGGTGTACCAACAAACTTAGCTTGCACACCCTTCACACCTTTGGTAAGCACATAGCAAGAATCATAAGGTATAGCATTAACAAGGTTCTTGCTTTGGTTCTTTTTATTGCAATTATGCTCTAGGTGCCCAACTTGCTTGCATCTATTGCAAAACCGACCATTGCTCTTCACAAAGCTAGGCTTTGGAGTTGCAAAGGCCGACTTGCCTTTCTTGGGGGTGTAGCCCAATCCCTCTTTGTTAAGAGAGAACCTTTGGCTACCCAAGCACTTAAGCAAACGGGCCTCACCACCATAGGCCTTGCCTAGGGCGTGAGTGAGCTCATCCACCTCTCTTTTGAGAGTCTCATTCTCAACCATTAGTGAGGTATCACAAGTGAAACCATTACTAGTAGTGGAGGTAGAGTTAGTGGTGGTGGATGAAGAGCTACAAGAAGGGTTAGTATTTGACATGATGATAGGTTCATAAAAGGATTCATCAATTATATCACATGTAACACCTATATCACATGATACAACAACCTCCTTCTTTGCTTGTTGCTCAAGTAGCAATGAGTGAGCTTTTTCAAGCTTGGAATGAGCCTTATCAAGATCCTCATGGTCTTCCACTAGACTCTCATGAGTGGTCTTAAGCTCACCAAGAACTTTCTCAAGTATTGCTACTTTCATTGAAAGCTTCTTGCACTCCTTGTTCTTGGCAATAGCTATGTCTCTAGTTTGTTGCAACAAGTCATATAGTTGTTCTTTAGTTGGTTCATCATCATCATCATTTTCATTATCATATTTATCATTATCACTATCATGAACATATTCCATTTCACTTTCATCATCACTTTCATCATATAATACCTTAGCTTCTTTGGCCATGAAGCATGAAGAGGATGAATCAAATAGTAAAGGCTTCTTGTTGATAGCAATGGAAGCAAAAGCCTTGTTGGATGATTCTTCTTCTTCATCATCATCATCACTTTCCCAAGTGGCCACATAGACTCCATTCTTGCCTTTCTTGAATGTTATCTTGGCTTCTTTCTTTTTCTTCTCAAACTTGCCCCTCTTGTTGTTTTTCTTTTTGTCATAGGGACAATCGGCTTGAAGGTGCTCGGTGCTATCACAATTGAAGCACTTCCTTTGTTGCTCATTGCTCTTGAAATTGTCATTTCTCTTTTTGAAGCCTCTTCTCTTAATGAACATGTGACCCATTTTCTTAACTACAAAAGCAAATGCCTCATCATCAATTTCGTAATCTTCATCTTCATTATTGTCTTCTTCTTCCTCTTCTTCTATGATGATAGCTTTGCCTTTGGAGGAGGTGGCCTTGAATGCCACGGTCTTCTTCTTCTTCTCATCTTCCACCTTCTCCTTGTCATCAACATCTTGATCATATTTGTCATAGGTCAATACTTCACCAAGCAAATCATTAGGCTTCATTGCTTCAAGCCCATCTCTTTGCAACATCATGATCAACATCTTGAATCTTCTAGGTAAGCTCAATAAGAACTTATGGCAAAAATCTTGGTCTTGAGTCTTGTGCCCTAAGCTCTTGAGATCATTTACAATTACTTGCAATCTATGAAACATTTCAATGATTGTTTCATCATCCTTTTTCTTGAAGTTCTCAAACTCACTCTTGAGCCCATATAGCTTGGCACTCTTCACAACCTTAGTGCCCTCATATGTTTCACTCAACCTTGTCCATACTTCATATGCCAATTCTAAGTCCTTGATGCCCTCAAATACTTTTGTGTCAATACCATGGTAAAGTGTATTGAGAGCCATTCTATTGCATGTTCTATTTGCTCTATCTTCATCGGTGAGATGATCGGGATCAATGATAGCAAAGTCATTCTCGGTGACTTGCAAAACTCTCTCATGAATAGAACCAAGGTACATTGTCATCTTTCTCTTCCAATGAGCAAAAGAACTAACACCATCAAAGAACGGTGGCTTGCCCCCAACATGATTGAACACAATTTAAGCCATTTTTCACACCGAAGGATGTTAAGCCTTGATTAAAACGGTGACCACGGCTCTGATACCACTTGTAAGGTCCTAGATGGCTAGAGGGGGGGTGAATATCCTATAAAAAATCTACAAGCACCACTAAGCAAACTTGTTAGAATAACAAACGGCGTAAAGCGAGTTTTGCTTAGCCAAAGGTTGTGATGCAAGCCTCCTATCCACAAGTCTAGTAGATTATGATCTCTAGTTCACACAAGTGCTAAGTCACTAACTTACACTAGTGAGAAAGCTAACAACTACTAGAAAAGGCTACCACTAGAGCTACACAAGATAATCTAGTAAAAGTAAATGCGAGAGAGAGAGGATTGTGAATCTTATACCGACGGTGGAGTGAAGATGTTGCCAATCACCAAGATGATATACAATCAATTAATATTGACAACAACACAATATGTAGACCAATCACCGGGAGACAAGAGACACAATATTTTTGTTCACCCGGTGTTCACTTGTGCACCGACAAGCTACGTCACCGGTTGTGTCGACCAACACTTAGATGGTTCCTCGGTGTGACCCTCAAGTCACTTGCCCCTCAAGGCACGCCCCGCAAGGCACCGCAAGACACCACTCTCAAGTGAGGTAACTCAATAACACGCGCAATCCAATAGAGTTGCTTTTGGCGTCCCGCCGAGGAAAGCACAAGAACCTCTTACAAACAACCGGAGGTGGCCAAGAACAATCACCTTCTCTTGCCAACGCCTCCAACAATCTCCAAGCCGGCTAGGAGCGGTACTCTCCAAGAGTAACAAGAAATCCACCGGCTAAACCACCCACAAGTGCCACTAGATGCCCTCAAGCTATGTAATGCACTTTGGGATCACTCAATCTCACTTTTGATTTGCAATCAAGCAAGAGAGATGAGTGGGAGGAGTAGCTCTAGCTCAAAGGATGCACAAGAGTGTTAGAAATGCCCAGAGACCTCCCAAAGGGCCGGCCAACGAGTATTTATAAGCACCCCAAACAAATAGAGCCGTTGCCACTCCACTAACCGTTTTTCCGGGACGACCGGACGCGCCGGTCGAAACTGACCGGACGCGCTCAACCGCGTCCGGTCCTCCAACGGTCACTGCGCCAACGGTCAAATCCCATGACCGGACGCGCCTCTCAACAGACCGGACGCGCCGGTCGCACAGCACCGCGCGCGCGAAGCAATGACCGGACGCGCCCCTCGCATCGACCGGACGCGCCGATCCGCACAGCACCCGCGCCGCGAAACAACAACCGGACGCGCTCCAGAGAACGACCGGACGCGACAGTGCCAGCGTCCGGTCGGAGTCCAGTAAGCTCCTTTGACGACCGGACGCGTCCGATCGCGTGTGACCGGACGCGCCCCGCGTCCGATCGTCCTTGCGAACCGCAGTTCCTTCTGGGCACTTGACCGGACGCACCGGTCCCGCGAGTGACCGGACGCGCCGGTTGCAAACCCTAGCCCGCGCGCCCGATACCGCGCTGTATTGACCGGACGCGTCCGGTCATATCGAGACCGCGTCCGGTGCAGCGTCCGGTCACCTCAGTGACCCCGTTCGCCTCCGTTTCTTTTCCGACTTTCGGCGTAGTGGAAAATAGGCATTTCATTTCCCCGAAATCGCCTGAATCCCGCGCTCACACGCTCGGCGGGAGGGAGAGAGGAACCCAAACCCCTCTCTACCCGCAAACCACAGCGCGACCAACGCCACCTTTGCAAATGTGCCAACACCATCAAGTGTACATCTCCATGTGCTTGTGTGTTAGCATTTTCTCAATCATTTTCAAAGGTTTTCCAAATAGCTCACTAGACCCTACATGCAATGCACTTCATGAATTCACCTAGTGGCACCCGTGCATCGAATAACCGATAAGACTTCCCCTCTTAATAGTTCGGCTATCGATCCTAAACCACTCACACCCTCTATGGTGTCTTGAGTGTAAAACAAAATAGCCCTATGGTTATACCTTTGCCTTGAGCCCATTTTGTTTCTCCAAATGATATGATCCACTTCATATCATCACATGACCGTCTCGATCCATCGACCTTGACTTCACTTGCTCTTCACCGTTGCATCGGTCCGTCGGCGCTAAGTCTTGCTCAAGCTTCACCATCGCATGGTCCTTCGCTTTGAAGCCTCGACTTGCCCTTCACCTTCACAACCGGTCCATCGAGCCAAGCCTCATCTTGGTCTTCACCATCTTGGTCATATGAGTCAATGTCATGTCTCATATGCAATGACCACCTTTATCTAAATCATCCACTTAGATACAAAGGTTAGTCCTAGGTTTCATCAATTAGCCAAAACCAAACTAGGGACTTTCAACGCTGTGGCGTGCGTGCACACGAGCAAGGGCGGCGAGGCAGAGGGAGGGCAGGTGAGGGCGAGTGGAAGGCTCGGAATGGAGCTCGGCGAGTGCCCTAGTGCTCCCCACATCGAGCGAGACGTAGGGGCACGCGTCGGCCATGGTGGACACCCATCTCACGCATGAACGCCACGTCCCGGACGCGCGTCGCCCAGTGCGGCATTTAGCCGAACAGGTGGCAGGTGATGAAGTGGTCGACGTGGGACACATTTTTGGGCTGGTTACGGGCTGTTTTAGGGAATGGGCCAAGAAGCAAAATTGGAGCCCACACAAAGCTCTACAAATTTGATTAGGAGTCATGGTCATTAGGGTTTTAGATCAGTGGGTAATTAAGCTCTAATTAGGCACTGTCAACAATTTAACTATTACTAGAGTAGGGCTCGGTTTTCTTGGATTTTGAAATGCTAAACTTGGTCAAACTCAGTGCAACTTTTCGCATGCTCTTCCCCATAATATAACCTTCAAATTTTATTTTTGGACCAACTCAAGTTGCTTAACGAATTTCGGAGAACGCGGAATGCCAATGTCGAAGACACTGAAATCCGGGTTTTAAAATTGCTAAGTGTTGGAAACAATCCAAATTCTGACTTGTGGGCCCTTTTCGAGTATATTCCACACATTTTCATGACTTGACTATTAAACAAAGTTTGTTCCTTATAAAATTCTCTACAACTTTGTAAAAGGGTGCACAGTCATGCAAAGCTTCTAGGTCACACTTTTGAAACGGTCAAACAAAAGCGTTCCAAGGTCCACACATGGTCAACCATCACTTAGAGACACAATTAGTCAATATGGTCAACATGAACATTGTTCCATTAAGTGCCCTAAGCATAGTTAAGGTGTTGTAGAGGCCAAACATACACACCATACATATGTTGCACAAAAGTGTAGGCCTCACCTGCCTTGAAACATAGAATTCAGTGAAATGCTATAGTTGTTTCATGTGGTTGTTTCAAGATACATGCTACCCATGTTTCCCTAGGTTGTTCCACATGTTGCAAAGGTTTGTTGCACATGTTGTACTTGTATGTTGCATAAACACTAGTTCCCATGGGATGCAAGGCCGGTTTTTGTTATAATCCAAACAAGCATATAACTTATCATTTCATGTGACTTTTTGGTTCCAAACTTCATGAAACTTTTCCAGGGATCAATACAGATAGGTACTAAGGTGAGACACATGAAGATATTGCCATAACACCATCCAAGCATATATCTTTGAAAAGGGACCTATATGTAAACAAGGGTGCAATATCCAAGTTTAGGTTAGGGCTTATCCCCATAGGTTTGACTTTGACATCATCATCTCCCCTAATCTATCATGTTTGATCTTAAACCCACCACTTAATTGGTGATAAACACCTAGGGTGTTACAGCCCTCCCCCCTTAAAAGAATCGCGTCCCGAGATTTGGAATGGAAGACCTTTTAAGGAAGAGAGACACGTTATCTAGTTCCCAACATCTGCTATAGCATTCAGCTACAAAGCTTCAGCATCGGAGAACAATTTGGTCAAAAGCACTTTCTGATACTTACTCTTTATAGTAAAATTTGTCTGAAGAATTTCCTTCATTGACTTCCATGAAGCATTGTTACTTTGGGAGGAATCCAAGACAACGCAGTACTTCGTTCTCAATGTACATAGATCCTTGGGTCCATGAGCTAACCACTAACAAGTATCTGATTCTTTAGTGAACACAACATAGTCCGTATGAACTTGACTCTAGACTGAAATCTTCAGAAGTATACTCATTGAATTGATCCTATGTTCACAAAGTTTGAAAAGCAGTTCTCTACCAAAATGGCTCGAGCACAACCTTCCAAAAGGTGAGATCATAGATGACAAACATCCTTTGAGGCTATAGGAAACAGACTAACCAATAGACAAGGTCTATGTTGGTCATAAATGTTCATTCATTTAGACACCAACAATGGAAACTACTTGAGGTTCCATGTGTGCAGTTATCTTTCTCTGATGACAACACTGTATTATCTGAGTCTGTTGATGGGTTAGTGAATGTGATAGCTGACTCTGTCGGCTTCGTTTTTCTGCCAAATGTTACCTAAGAAGATTCTCTTATCCAATGGCAACAATTATCTAGGTTGCATCAGATGCAACCTCTTAGGTAAAAACATTTATAAGGTACCAAAGTATGTCATCATTGGAAAATAATTCCCAAAGAAAGATGTAACGAGGCCTTAAGGACAACAAAAGTTGTAATTATTCACTTAACCGCGGGGAGTAGTCTACCACCAAGCGATTGAGTAAAATCTTCCTTGGTGACTTAGTTGTACTATAAGTTGAGTTGACTTGCAGCATAACAACTTTGTCAGGCCAACTTTCACCATGAGACTCTCTTTAGGGTCATATAGCAGCTCTAAGATGAAAAATCTATTGTTTGACACTTCTTAGATTGCTTTTGAATATTCCTCAACACTTTGTCCAATAAAGTTATGAACAAACCATTTGTGGCACCTAAGGGCACAAGGATGTTGATCGAAACTAGGGCATGCATTTCTCTAATTCTTCACCGCGGCTGATTGAACACCTTGCACTATCTGTGTGATTGTCCAAGATGGAATTGACTGGATCACAATGACTCTGGAAGATGGAGTATCACTCCAGTTGTTAGCTAGTTGATTAACTTCTTGTTGGTTATTGCTCTGTAAGACATAGCCTTCGTAACTACCAAGGAGTCGTTACCTAGCTAGAGATTAACCTTCCTATTGGTAACTAAACAGTTGTCTCTTAACACTAAAAAGTTCCAAATTTTCATTCTTGATCACAATAATTGTGGTTGATACAAATCAGATGGTTGCCATTGAAGTCAGCAGATACGGAGTCTCACCAGAGATGGTTGATCTCAACGGTATGGCCATTATGCATACAACGGTTAAAACTTGCATATTGTAACGATCGAGTCTTATCCAACGGATGACTTATCCAACATTAAGTGTTGTGTGTCCTTTTTATCCAACAAAGATGTGATACTTTGCTCACTAGATGACGTTCGTCAATACTAGGACAACTAAGTAGAGTCACTTGTCTACCACCTATTGCAGTCTGTTAATGTTTATGTCGGTGACCTATTCTTCAAAGATTTTCCTCTTAGCAACTTTAGAAGGAAGTTCCACTACTTTCGGGCTAAGATATGGATCTTACGATACGATTTGGAGAGATAATCAAGAAAAGGAACACGAGAAAATAACACATCGACTATCGTTTCATAATGGATCATGACTAGAAACCATGATACCAGCGCGTGCCAAGCAGCCAGCCATGTGTCTACAGCCACAGGAGGCCCTTGGTTTCGTCGCGGCACCATCAGCGGCTACTCATAACACCATTACTAAACGCACAACGAAAGTGAAATTTCAAGTGGCACCAATAGGCTGTAAGAGCAAGCGCCATACAAGGAGGGATAACAAGCAAAGATAGTCACAAGGTTTAAAATCAACACGAAAATGATCCGAAGATCAAAATATAGCACAAGAGAACATCACGCAATTGCCAAGGATCACTGAGCAAGAGGCTCTTGCTTAAATTCTACGTACGACTTGCGTCCACCGAGGGGAGTACCAAATAAAAGATTAACAGAAGATTCAATCATGTTGAGCAATAACATGAGATCAAGACTGATGAACATCTTAAGACTTGGGAAGGTTGGGGACAGATTAAGCAAAATTTTCAGGGCAAAAATCGATATGTAGTCATAGATTGAGTTGATAAGGTAGATGCACGAATTTGCAAGCACACAATTTAGAAGCCATAATAGAGAGACGTTGCGTCACACTGGCTAACCTTTGAGAGAGGTAACCGGAAGGTCCAACATGGATTTGGGTACGGTCTCCACAACTGGCAACGTACGAACCATGGTCAAAGGCTAGCGTTGATGGAAGTTAACTTAGTGGATCAGTCGACAAGGGTCTTCACAAAGAGGGTTGCAAAACATCCACGGCTTAGGCAAACATATAGGAGAACTAAACTTTGGGTTTTTGGCCAAGCAAAGGCATGGATATAAACATTCAAGGACTAACCACTAAGTCTACAGGCTCAGGCTCCTAAGATAGAGAACCTAATGGAAGATAACAACCATACAATTACGTATGTGAACTTTGTTATAGGATAAAGCTAGGTGACCCTCGTATGCTCACCGAGGACAAACGAGGTGACAACTAGGGCACTACCAAGATAACAAGTATACATACAACATCATAATCAAGCAATCATTTGAGAAAATTCAAATGAATGGGCTTAAGCAACCAATACAAGGCACAAGGCTCACCCAAAATAAGCATTTATCTCAAGCATGAACTAACTATAAGTTTAGCTCTAAACAAACGCTAGCTAAGGGAGCCAGCTTAGCATATGCACAGAATCTGAACAGCAACATAGTAGTTACTTGTTTCAACCATAACTGGGGTTATAGACATCCCACAAAGGTGATCCTAGACTTTCTAGAAAGATTAGGAAGATGACTAAACTTTAGTTATTCATACCAAAGAAAATTCATAGATTAACATGACCAAAATTGCTAATGTTTCAGATCTATACCAATATGGACAGAAAACTGACAAGAACTTCAAAATTACATAACTGGAGTTCTAGGGACCCAACAAGGCTGAGCCTTAACTTTATGTAAAGATTATTAAGTTGTCTATAACTTTCTTATTATCATATTCAGATGATTCTATAGCTAACAAGGCCAAACAAGACAAAGAAGACATCTCTGCCCAGATGTGGACAGATTCTGTCATTCCACTTAGCAAGCTCATAACTAGAAATTTCGACCAACAAAATTAGTGCTATAGGACACTTTGGAAAGCTTAGAAAAAGTACTACACTTCTTCTATTATCTCCAAGACATGATTCCATACGCTCATAGGTCAAACAAACCAAACATTCAGATCTATTCAGAGCATAAGCAAAACCTGATAGTAAACTTTTAAAAGTTATAACTCTCAAACCATAAGGCCTAGGATCATGAAATTTTAGGACAAGCTAGATGAGTAAGTTAGCTACAACTTTGGTATTTTCCATAACTACAGAAAACAACAATATAACCACAAAAGCATCACTACAACAGAAAACGTTCTAGCAGCCAATATTCAACAAGCAAAACAAAGCTTGCCTTTGTTCTACTTAACAAGAGAGCGTACAAACATGTTATTCTAGTAGCTCTAAATTTTGTTACCTTAGACCAACCCCATTTAATTCACTCATGAGAATCCAATTTACTTAAGTGAGGTCTACAACATTTTCAAAAACTTTTAGGAACAACATATCCACCACTTGGCTAAACTAAAGGGCATCTATAGGTTCAAACATGTAACCATAATTATTTCTAGCAAGGCTAAACACACACTTTTCTCAAGCACTTTCTATTCAAGTAACATTGAACAAGGCATTCATGTCTAACTCCACACAAGGAAGATAGTACATAACATCAATCACAAGTTACTTAATATAGAATTAGGGTGAGAGGAGCATAGCTATGCATAAAACAACAATCAGGATGATGCATGCTTCGTCCTATTTGTCCTCACAAGATTGCCAACCTAAGGTGGCAATCACGTTCTATGTCGGTGGCATAACACGCACTCTCTCGATATATAGCTAGTCGTCAACTACATTCGACTTACGCATTCGTGGTTAGCGTACCTACAGAAAAGTTTCATTGCAGCCCAACATTTTCCCAATATAGCACACAGTGAAAGCAGAGAAGTAAAATTCTAAGTACTCTCATATACATATACCCCCGTATATATACATGTAGCACCAAAACTACCCGAATCATTAATCACCCTCAATTAAGTACCTTCATATATACATGTGTGTAACATGTAAATAATCCAGTAACCAAAACTAGCTCTCCCCTAGACCGCAGTTTGTACGGTCATGCTCTCACAACTCACACTTACCTGAGCGTAGGTACGATGTTGTATAAAAGTAAACTAGCGACATATATGACTATCTCATATATGAAGGCTACCTCTAATCTAACACACCGGTAGCATAGTGTAGGAGAGTCATCACACATTCATACCTTGGCAAGGGCGTAGATGCATAAATGAAAAACCCCCAAGTTAGTACTTATATAAGCCACCTAATAATCCTTATATGGGCATAAGGAAATTGACCACTGGCATACTTAGATTTAGAATTCAGTTTTCACAAACCTATATATAGCTATAAGTTGATAAAACTAATTTTATAAAATAAAACTTTTATTTTAAATACACATACGACAAGTTTAATGTTGAATCTTGCTCCAATGCCAGCTGTAACAGAACCGTCCAAATTATAAGAGCACAAGTACAAAAACAATCATCGAAGTGATCAAATTCTCGCACTTGAGCCCATATAACTCCGGTAGTCCAATGAAATCACGAGAGATTTCAAACCAACCAACATACAAGCCAAGATCGTAGTGATTCAACATAACAAGTCACATGTTACAACCATTTCACAAGTAAATCAATTTACATCGGAGTTCAACATAGTTATTACAACTTAAGTTCAAAAGTAGCGGAAGCAAAGTAATTTGAAACTAACATTATTCTTATTTCAAATACATGCCAGTACCACGGTCGACTTCCAACAAAAGCATTAGAGATAAGGTAAATAAGAAGGATCATGCCCATGATCACACTCTGCCACAAGGCAGGAGCTAACCAACTCTTGCAGCCGCCATGATACATCACAACCTGCAATAAGTGGGAAAAAACCTCTGAGTACGACAAAGTACTCAGCTAGACTTACCCGTCAGAAACCAGAAATAAGGTGACACCAAGGATCATGCAAGGCTGATATAAAGTGGGCTGGCTTGACAGCATTTTGCATAAAAGCTTAATACAGATAAGTAATCATTAATGCTTAAGCATCAAGTTAATCATCATTAACCTGTCATCTATATTAGCACCTGTACTAGAGCACTCACTTTATTAGGAGAAAACAATATTAACCATAGCAGGTATAAATTGAGGCAACCTTTTTATCGTGATCCAATTAACCATCCGTTCAATTTAATGGAATCTACGTTGCCGCTGCTCAAGTCAAGTGCTCACTAACCGGGAGCGATGGCGATTCAAATCTAATTCCTATCCAGCTGGAGGGGTATTTCTAACACTCACCGCGCAGGCCCCTGCCAGGGTCGCACAAGCCACCTTTTCATATGATTCAGGAATCGCGGGTCCGAATGATGTCGCGACCCCAAGGGCGACACTCTGCCAGGTGATAGGGACTCTAACCCCCCCCTTGGTCTCACGCCAATGTCCCCAAGCACATCCTTTCTCTCCTCCAAGAAGCAACCTACCATTCGATTCCTGGCCTGAATCACATTACTCGGCTTCGCGGTCGAAACGGCTTATCCGGCCAACTAAGTGTTAGACTGCGTTCAACATGACTCAAGGACGTACAGCAAATCGGTCCTTAAACGACCCAGACGGGGATATATTCACACCCAAGACCTCCATGCCTTGTCGCTTCACTATCATCATCCCGCCCGGTCTCATTTTATTTTATTAACACATGGTTCCTTTCCACGATAGCAAATATAGCCAACCGTGCCATATATGAATATCCCTATATCTCGCAGGTGACAGGAAATCACCTGACTTCTACCGCTTAAAGCAGGGCTAAGCATCTACTCGATCCTAGTCTATGTAGGATTCAAGGATTCATATATCTGGACAAGGAATGATATAATGCAGCAAGGGTTTCCAACCAACTCCTACCACGTAATGCAACAATACTTATAACATATATAGAATTAATTGCTTTGAAGATAGGAGGCTTATAATGCTCCGGGGCTTGCCTGGGATCCGACTCAAGTTAGAGTATGTCAGATGAATTCACTTGGCGAGCATCCTCCCATCTAGCACTTGCCCGATCCTTCTATCTTCGGGATGGATCCACCAAACACCGTCTTCGGGTTTGGCTCCAACGCCACATCCTTCACACGTTTCTGCTAGCGTACCTATATGAGATGCAACCATGCACATGTGTGAATGCATAGAATTGCAATAACTATAGCAATCATGCAAGCATACCCAAGTTCTAATAAACATTTAGAGCTAATTAACTTAACTACCCTCAAAGGCATAAGTCACACTTAACAATATACAAGCAAACAACTATAATTGGAATTTATCAATTTCTGGACAAGCAAACAATAGCTTCACAAATCAATCATATCTAGAGATATACAAATCCAAATGATATGAAATAAGACATTACAGAAAGCTTATGAAATTCTCTACATTTCATTTAATATCATCACAGTATGATTCCAAAGTTTAACATGTCGAATTTACACAAATACAGAAACTGGTCTAACAAGACAGAGAGCAAGCAATTCTGTACCCCAACTTTAAACAGCTATAACTCCTAAACCACATAGACAAATACCACCAAATTTTAACAGAATCTAGACATATAAATTATCTACAACTTTTGTATAAACAAGTTTGACAACAAAGTACATTATCATGAAGAATTTTACTAAGTTACCAGATCTGTCTAGAACCCTATAATTGCAGGAAATAATTATTAACTTATGTTGCAAACATATAATTGGACAAAACCAACTTTACCAACATTTTACACATGACTAATGAACACCAGAAAACATAGTGTCCAGTGCTAGATAAATTCTTTTAATGCATTTTCTTAATTTATTTAGATAATTAGGTGGAATTATGAACACCTACCAAAACTGTATAATAAATTCTACCAAAATTACAGTATCCTACAAATGCTCCCAAAAGTATATTGTCCAAATTTCAAGCCATTTGGACATGTATATCAACCTCTAAGAAAAAGACAAATAGCTATTGCAATAAATCATGTGAGAGCAAATTAAACTTAACACTCAATATTTTCTGTGAACACAAGGCCATAGAATGAACTAACATCAAAGAGCAACATCATAATAAGGTGATGGAACAACATTTTCTATTTTATCATTTATATATTATTTATAAGCTATTTATTAAGCCATAAACAAATTAACTCAATAACTTGAGCATACAGTAAGCAATGGCCATAAAATTTATACCACAGTACATCCATAGCATGACAAGCCTACCATAAAAATTTCACATCAATTGGAGCAGCACAACTCAAGATATAAAAATAACAAGCAATATAATGTAAATTCCTTATTTATCAAGGTCCAATCAAAACCCTAAGAAAACAGTGAACAAATAGTGTGTTTAATATTTTTTCTAGCAAGTACATGTCATCACAAAATTAAAAAAAACAATAATCACTATTTTTGGGGTTCTAAAACTCAAGATATGGCTCTGGTCAAGTTTATAAGCATTTTTGGAGCATTTTTAAAGCTTAAATAACAACATCAGAAAACATCTACAAACATGTAACATTTTATGACTCTACTGCATAGATCTATTCTCAAGGTTTCCAAAAAGTCCACATTTACTAATTTTAGAGTTTTCTAGCATGAGATATGAAATTTTGAAGATTTAACAAAATTCTGAAATTCAAAATCAGCAGTACTTGACCCTAACCTAATTCGCTACACCCACCCGGTTGCGCACCCAGGTCTACCACTTACTTAAACCGACACATGGGACCCGCTATTCAGCCGGGCCCGCTCATCAGACACATAGACAGAGACAGACGGTCTCCTTCTTCCTCCGGCGCCGGGAAACAGAGGAGATGGCGTTGCGGCTTGGCCGGCCGGCAGGGGGCAGCTCTGGCGGCGAGGGCAGGCTGTGCAGCACCAGGGGCCCCATGTGCACCCACCGGTGCACGCGGCATGGCCTGACATGGTCGGAGGAGGCAGGACCACGAGCGCCGGCGGTCAGCAGCTGCGCCGCCACGGCTGGCTGTGCTCCGGTGGCGACATTGGCCAAGGGAGAGGTGCGGGAGGTGCGACACGAGGGGAGGAAGGTGGTGCAGTGGTTCGATTTGGCGAAAGAATGCTTGGTGGTGGCTGGCCACGGAGCTTTGCGGCTTGGCAATGGCGGCCAGGGTGATGGCGTGCTCCGGCGGCCGAGGCAGCCGGCGAAGGGGCGCGTGAGATATCGCGTGACTCGGAGAAGACGGTGCCGCGCACGACTGAGGACGAGGAGGTGTGGAGAAGTGGATTGGGTGGCGGCCATGGAGCTCTACTCGGCCGACAATGGTGGCCACGAACGCTGTGGCGTGCGCGCGCACGAGCAAGGGCGGCGAGGCAGAGGGAGGGCAGGTGAGGGCGAGTGGAAGGCTCGGAATGGAGCTCGGCGAGTGCCCTAGTGCTCCCCACATCGAGCGAGACGCAGGGGCACGCGTCGGCCATGGCAGACGCCCATCTCATGCATGAACGCCACATCCCGGACGCGCGTCGCCCAGTGCGGCATTTAGCCGAACAGGTGGCAGGTGATGAAGTGGTCGACGTGGGACACGTTTTTGGGCTGGTTACGGGCTGTTTTAGGGAATGGGCCAAGAAGCAAAATTGGAGCCCACACAAATCTCTACAAATTTGATTAAGGAGTCATGGTCATTAGGGTTTTAGATCAGTGCGTAATTAAGCTCTAATTAGGCACTGTCAACAATTTAACTATTACTAGAGTAGGGCTCGGTTTTCTTGGATTTTGAAATGCCAAACTTGGTCAAACTCAGGCAACTTTTTGCATGCTCTTCCCCATAATATAACCTTCAACTTTTATTTTTGGACCAACTCAAGTTGCTTAACGAATTTCGGAGAACGCGGAATGCCAATGTCGAAGACACTGAAATCCGGGTTTTAAAATTGCTAAGTGTTGGAAACAGTCCAAATTCTGACTTGTGGGCCCTTTTTGTGCATGTTCCACACATTTTCATGACTTGACTATTAAACAAAGTTTGTTCCTTATAAAATTCTCTACAACTTTGTAAAGGGGTGCATAGTCATGCAAAGCTTCTAGGTCACACTTTTGAAACGGTCAAACAAAAGCGTTCCAAGGTCCACACATGGTCAACCATCACTTAGAGACACAATTAGTCAATATGGTCAACATGAACATTGTTCCATTAAGTGCCCTAAGCATAGTTAAGGTGTTGTAGAGGCCAAACATACACACCATACATATGTTGCACAAAAGTGTAGGTCTCACCTGCCTTGAAACATAGAATTCAGTGAAATGCTATAGTTGTTTCATGTGGTTGTTTCAAGATACATGCTACCCATGTTTCCCTAGGTTGTTCCACATGTTGCAAAGGTTTGTTGCACATGTTGTACTTGTATGTTGCATAAACACTAGTTCCCATGGGATGCAAGGCCGGTTTTTGTTATAATCCAAACAAGCATATAACTTATCATTTCATGTGACTTTTTGGTTCCAAACTTCATGAAACTTTTCTAGGGATCAATACAGATAGGTACTAAGGTGAGACACATGAAGATATTGCCATAACACCAACCAAGCATATATCTTTGAAAAGGGACCTATATGTAAACAAGGGTGCAATATCCAAGTTTAGGTTAGGGCTTATCCCCATAGGTTTGACTTTGACATCATCATCTCCCCTAATCTATCATGTTTGATCTTAAACCCACCACTTAATTGGTGATAAACACCTAGGGTGTTACAGAGCCGAACATGAAGGTCAGGACAATTATCAAAATAGTTAATGAGGTGTATGGAGGATATGACATAACTTATGGCAAAGCCTGGAGGGCTAAGCAGCGGGTGTGGAAGATGATACATGGGGACTGGGAGGATGGCTACGAGCAGCTTCCAGTACTTCTCAATGCAATCAAAGCAGTGAATCTAGACATGCATTATGAGTACATCCCTAGGCCAGACACATGAAAGGATGGGAGACAAATATTCTTCCGTGCTTTCTGGTGCTTCCCTCAGTGTGTCGAGGCCTTTAGGCACTGCCGTCCAGTTTCTCCATTGATGGTACATTCTTGATTGGCAAGTACCGTGGCACACTTCTCATAGCCATATCGTGTGACACAAACAACAAGCTTGTTCCTTTGGCATTTGCTTTGGTTGAGAGGGAGAATAATGATAGCTGGGGATGGTTCTTGAGGCTAGTTTTGATACATGTGGTTGGGCCTGGCAGGGAGGTGGGCATCATATCTGATAGGCACCAGGGCATACTTAATGTTGTGCGAGAGGAGATAGAGGGGTATGCACCTTTGCACCATCGTTGGTGTACTCGGCACCTTGCTGAGAATCTACTCCGGAAGGATGGTGTGAAGGATAATTTTGATCTTTTCCAGGAGGCTGCTCGATAGCTTGAGGATAGGTATTTCCGGAGGAAGTTAGAGGAGGTCAGAACTGCATCTAATGTAGAAGGTAGACAATGGCTGACAGGTTTGATGAGAGATGTGGAGAAATGGACAAGAGCTCACGACGCAGGTGGTTGGAGGTACGAGTTTCAGTGCAGCAACATGGCTGAGTCTTTTAATAAGCTGCTGCTGGGGATTCATGGTATACACGTGAACGCTATCGTTCAATTCACATTCTACAAGCTTGTTGCCTGGTTCAACGATCGGCACGCCCATGCGTTGCAGTTACAGAGTGAAGGTAAAATTTGGGCTTCAACACCACAGGCACATCTAGACAAGGCGAAGGAAAGGGCTGGCACACATGAGGTCATATGTTTTGACCATGCCACAGGAAGATATGAGGTGAAGCATACCGGTGGTACTACATCTGATGGTGAGGTCCGAGAGTCGAGGATTCATGTGGTAGTCCTCCAAGATTTCTCATGCACTTGTGGGAAACCAAGGCAGTATCACTTTGTATGTTCTCACCTTGTAGCAGCTGCTAGGCATCGCAACTATGATATTGAGGCTAGGATACCTCGCGAGTTCAGTGTCGACACGCTTGTCCAAACATGAAGGCCCCGCTTCGTGCCTTTCTGGGACCCTAGAGAGTGGCCTTCATTCCATACGACGGTCCAACGTACGTTGCAGATCCAGCTTACCATTGGGACAAGAGGGGCTCTAGAAAGAGGACGAGGCACAAGATGGTTATGGATCAGATACCCGGTAGAATGCGACGTGAGAGAGCGACACCATTTCTTAATGACCTAGAGCAGTACGAGTGTGGCAAGTGTGGTAGACTAGGCCACAATTCCCGCACTTGCCATTGGCAAATTAGTGAGGTGCGACTTGTAGTTTTTTCTATTATTTAATACGTATCGTATTGATTGTACAATTCTTGCTTTATGTTTAAATGCATATTTATTTTATAACTTACTGACTATATTCTTTTTGTAGGATGGCACAATTCCACCTTCTGGACCCAGTGTACGACGAGACCCACCGAGGACATCTTGTAGCGTCAGGGCAGGTAAGATTTTACACTCCCATATCACATACTTTGAATTATAAGTGCATATATGTGTGTCAAGTAAAATTTGTATTTCGTTTAAATGCATGACCTTCCGCTCCTTCGTTCTAGAGTACATGGAGGGTTCTTGGAAATACAGTACGACGACAGGTACACACCTTACCTATCGAGAGCTGGCCTAGACGTCATATCTTTCTAGGTTCATCGTGGCCTGCCTTTGTTCAACTCAGCGGGCTTGACTTCGTTGGTTGAAAGGTATTTTATGAACACATAGGTTGTATTAATAATCATTTGTTCACACGGTTATGTTTCTGAGGAGCATTATTGTTTTGCTAAAATTATAGGTGGCGACCTGAGACTCACAACTTTCACATGGCGTTTGGGGAGATGACAGTCACGCTACAGGACTGTCAGAAGATGCTAGGTCTGAGGATTCGTGGGAGGGCAGTGACAGGGCAGTGTAGGTCAGAGGGTTGGAGAGCTCGGGTGGAGGCCTTCCTTGGACGTGAGGTGGGTGAGCAAGGAGAGCGCACTTCTGGTGTTCTTCTCTCCTGGCTTCGGGCTGAGTTCGCACAGTGTCCTCCAAGGGCAGACGAGCAGACAGTTCAGTACTACTGTAGGACGTGGATCCTACACTTGTTTGGCTCTGTTCTCTTCCCCGACGGAACAGGGGACACTGCATCATGGATGTGGATCCACTGCCTCACAGACTAGGACCAGGCGGGTCACTACAGCTGGGGCTCTGCAGTGTTGGCTTTCCTTTACCGTCAGCTTTGTGAGGCGTGTCGGCGGTCTTCACAGTTAGCCTCACTTGGTGGGTGTGTGTACCTACTCCAGCTGTGGATGTGGTCGCGGCTTCTAGTTGCTCGTCCCGTGGTGCTGGCTCCTCGTGACTGGTTCCCAGTGCAGAACGCACGTCTACAGCCGACGTGGGCGTACCTGTGGGACCAGGTGACAGTTCCTCATGCGAGGATGGAGCGGGCGTACAAAGAGTACATGGATGAGCTAGACAGGCTAATAGCCTCTAGTGTAAGTACAAATTATTATACATGTTGGTTCAAAAGAAATTATTTATTGAGCTATCTAACTTTTTGTTTGGACACGTTGCAAGTGACTTGGGAGCCGTACGTGGATGAGGCCGTACTTCCTTTTGTGGTGAGCAACGTGTGTGACAGCGACAACGAGCTCTACAGGGTGAGGTGCCCTCTTATCTGCTTCTATGCTATCGAGTACCACCTTCCACATCGAGTTGCACGCTAGTTTGGAGCAAGGCAGCGTTGTCCACCATCTCCAGTGTCGACCGGTGTTGACTTGCACAAGTAAGTGTTCTATTCTTTGTAATTGGACCTTTTTCCTGAAGTTGCACTTATATTATTACCACATGATATATGTCGAATAAGATGGATGAAATAATTGTTGGTATGTTTGTATGTCTATGGAATGCATATAGGTGTGGTTTGCTTCAACAAACAAAGGAAACTCTGCCAAAATTTTTAACTTTAGCATACATGCATGTTATAGTCACACGATGTTGACTAACTTGTGTACGTGTTTTGCAGGCTCGATCGTAAGAAAAACAGGAAAATTTTTGATTGGGCCCATCACCACCGAGACTACATCGAAGAGTGGGAGATGTTCGACGAGAACGTGGACGACAACGATGAGCCGCACACGAACAAAGACTACAGGCGGTACCAAGCTTGGTACCACCAAGCGACTCGTCCGAGGCTTAAGCTACAGTGGACACACGATGACTACGCTGACATTGAGTCGTCCAAGGATGAGGACACGACGTACGACCACTCTACTCGTGTAGGTCACCAGGTGGGAGCAGGACCGATCTTGGACAGAGTGGTATGTCATTTGCTCTACTTTTATATATCGATTTGCGTAACAATGAATTACAACTTAAAACTTTGTTGTAGGGCAACTCCCTCAGGATGTCGGTCCAAGAAATAGAACGCTTTCGTCCGAGGGTGAGGGACGATGACACACGTAGCTTCCTTGACGTAAGTATCTATAAATATGCAAATATTAGATTACTAACACGTTCAATACATTCAGTTGACATGATTTTGTACACCAGAGACTGACATGTCGGCTACACCGTACCGCTACGCGCTATGGTTACAGGACAGGCATGACGCAGGACGTGCATGTACCTTCTGCACCTAGAGGTGGCGTAGGTTCGTCTAGCCACCCACCTACAGGGTCATGAGGTATTTGCACCGAGGACGACGATGACGACCACGAGGACAAGGACCAGGGGCACGAGGAGATTGGACCATCTCAGCTAGACGATGCTCCCTGGACTCAGCCTACGTAGCAGGTCGGTACCAGGCGACGTCGACCACCTGACCCTTACACTCCAGGCACCCACGCTCTTGGACATAAGGGCAAGGGTAGGTCTAGGAGACAGTGAGGGACTCTAGCCGACTTGTGGACTGTATGGACTATTATTATGGACTATTATATCCTATTATTATGTATTGTATGAACTACTATAGAGTTTATGACATATGCACCGTAAACGCTTTGAGGATACTCATATATATTGTTTAAGGTGAATGTCATATATAATTGTTGATGACATATGTTAATGTGATATTTGTGTTTGGATTGAATCAAAAACAGGGAAAACTCTGCCAAAATTTTCTGCAACATGTCAAGTCGTGGAGTACACCGATAGCATATAGCCTTTTCAGTGATTTATCATATCACTATCCTATCATACGTCCTCTTTTACAGATGAATTGATTGATCAAGGAATCTAGCCTTTACAGATGAGTTTTCAAATAGGCTTTTCATTAATTCAAATAGGCTTTTTAGGGATGACATCTAGGCTTTTCAGGAGCATTAAAGCCACAATACAACGGCTCTCCACTCCACTGCTGGCTATATATATACCTTCCTCCATACAATGCTAGTCACTTAAAACCAGAAGTTGGTTATCTACGAGTAGTAATGTCTGGAGGGTCATCTAGAGGGAAGGGAACGGGGGGGGACTAAGGGTACTCCCATTGTGTGGGAGGGGTCTCTGGGTCCGGAAGACTTTGATGAACCAGTGTATCATTTTCCTGTCGAGATCAAGAGAGATTTCACCAAAAAGTGTCTACTCCAATGATATGATAATCGAAAAGAAGATTGGCCAAAATGTAGGCATGGTGAGGACTGCTTAGTGCAGATGTTCGTGGAGGGTTTGGATGGAGGTCGCCAATTCTTCAAATGTCCGCGAGTAGAGGTAATTGGTTTTAAAATTTATTACTCAAATTTTTTTCTCCATTATTTTGTATCTCATAGGCGAAACTAACTGCATATTCACTAAAATCTTTGAAATGCAGTGTTCAGAGTCCAAAGAAAATTGTGGCTTCACTAGGTGGGTCGATCCTAGACCAATCTATCCGCACGTACAGTACATCTACTACTTGCAAGACCGTATCTTTGAACTAGAAAGAAAAGTTAGCAACGGTTACAAGAACGACGAAGCAGACGATACCAGTAGTGGTGCCGTTTCACAGGACGGACCATGCCATGATCCATATTGCACCTGCCCTAACCACAAGAACAACGGGCCTCTGCCACCACCCCATCACCTCCACCATCAACAATGGGAGGGTACTGTAGAGAAGGGACTACACAGTTTGCTATGTGGCCGCACTACTAGATAGAACAAATCTATCGTGTACACATGCCATGTAATGTGCTTGTTGTTTGCTCTAATTACCTAAGGCATGTTAGGTTTAGTCCAGGACATATGTGCCATAGTTTGATACAAGTTCTGACATGCCATGTTCTATGTTATGCATGTTGAATTGTGAAATCCAGTATGAAAGCATCTAGGCCCCAAGGTTTGGTTTCGGTAATTAATGACAACACTTTATTACCATGACTAACGTGTGTTTTGCAGAAACATTGGTAAGTTAGGTCATGGAGGTGATAACTGCTTTGAGCACTGTGGTTTCGTGTCCCTTGATGGAAATCGTTTCGGTTCTCAAAAGAGTGACGTCAAGATTAAGGACGGTTAGTTCCGGATGACGAAGTGTTGAGACACATTCGGAATAGTCGTTAGGATCTTCGTTTTTTCTCTTTTGGCCGTACTATAAAGGGGGGCATGAATGGGTAGCTTGACCTAGGCGAGTCCTATGTTTAGGTGTGGTGCACACTTGTTAAACTTGGCGCTAGGCAACCCTAGATTGGCTCAAGGTTCAGTTAGAAGCAACTTGGTTGAAGTTGCGACGCGTTTCGGGCTGTTTTCTAGGCACCGGACGCGGTCTTCGGGAACACCGGACGCGTCCGGTGTATACGTTACCGCGACTAGGTTTCGGCCTCGACCACCGGACGCGGTCCTCGCGAGGACCGGACGCGGTGGTCAACGACCGACACGTGTCACCGAGAGAAAACGCCCGTCGGACGCGACCTGGACTTGATCGGCGCGTCCGGTGCGAGTCCAGTAAGGTCCAGAGAGGACCGGACGCGTCCGGTCTTCAGGCATCGGACGCGGCCTCGCGTCCGGTGTAAGTCCAGTAAGCACCCTTGCACGTCGGACGCGTCCGGTGCTACCTGACCGGTGCGTCCGGTGTTTTGATTTCGAAATCGCGTTTTGACCGTTACGGGGGACCGGCGCGTCCGGTGTGTTGCACCGGCGCGTCCGGTGACCCCGTGTCAGAAAGTAACGGTTCGTTTTCTCTGAGGGGTGTATAAATACAACCCCTCCACCTCTTTTAGAGGTCTCTTGCTCATTCAAACATCTGAGAAAACCCTTTAGAGTGCAAGGGAGTGCAAGAGCTCTAGTGAGGATAGAGATTTGAGAATCGAAGCTTGAGAGCACCTCACTAGCGATTAGAGAGAGTAGCAAGTGTGCATCCACCTTCTCATTTGGGCTCGTAGTGGTCAAGTGAGAGTTCTAGCTTGTTACTCTTGGTGATCGCCATCACCTAGACGGCTTGGTGGTGATTGGGAGTTTGGTGATCATCCGGCGGAGCTTGTGGATGACCCAACTCAAGTTGTGAGCGGTTTTGGGTGATTCGCCGCGACGGAGTGTCGAAGAATCAACCCGTAGAGAGCACTTGATCCTTGCGCGGATCAAGGGGGAGCGACACCCTTGCGCGGGTGCTCCAACGAGGACTAGTGGGGAGTGGCGACTCTCCGATACCTCGGAAAAACATCGCCGTGTTCCTTGCCCCTTTACTTTCAAGCAATCACTTTCTCGTATTTACTTTCATTGCTTGTTTTACATTCCTAGAATTGCCATGCTAGACTAGGATTGGAAACTAGGGTGCAAAACTTTTTATCGGTAGACTCTCTAGGAACACAAGTAGGCACTAGGGGTGAATTCCGGCTTATAGGATTTAATTCTTGCAATTAATTTTTAGAAAAGCCCAATTCACCCCCCCTCTTGGGCATCTTGATCCTTTCAATTGGTATCGGAGCCGTGTTGCTCTATTTTTAGGCTTTACCGCCTAGAGCAAGATGTCTAATGGGGAAGGACCACCTCCCACTTTTGAGGGAGACGATTTTCCATATTAGAAAATTCGTATGGAGGCGTACCTCGAAGCCATAGATGTTGGGTGTCTTAGAGCCGCAACCGAAGGGCTTCCCCCCATAAGGGATCCCGCTAACCCAAGTGGTGACGAGGAGAAGTACGACCGGTGGAATGCAAAGGCCAAAAATGCACTCTACCGGGGCTTAGGCAAAGATATCTTCAATCGCGTGCGTAATGCAAAGAACGCTCATGAATTGTGGGAAAATCTTTGTGCTCTCCATGAGGGAACTAAGAGTGAGCGTGAGGAACGCTATCACATAGCCTTAAAGAAAATTAACTCCTTTGAGATGCTTCCCAAAGAAAGTGCTAATGACATGTATACTCGCTTGAATGTTCTTGTAGAGGACCTCAATGCTCTTGGGCTCACCAAAATGAGCCAATCGGATGTTGCAAGAAGGATCTTGAGTGTGCTTCCCGTTGAGAAGTATGGTCATATTGTCACCGTGCTTCACCAAAGTGATCTTTCCATCGCAACACCAACGCAAGTTTTGGGGAAAATCAATGCTCATGAGATGTACATGCATATCACTCCGGAAGAGGGCTCATCATCTTCCAAGAAGAAAGACTTGGCCTTCAAAGCTAGTCATGACAAGAAGAAGATGAAAGGCCAAGCCATGATGGTGCAAGAAAGTTCAAGTGATAGTGATGTTGATGATGAATCACTTGCACTCATGGTGAGAAAGACCACCAAGATGTTAAAGAAGCTTAACAAGAGTGGCATCAAGTTCGATGGCAAGAAGAAGAAATTCTTCACAAGTAGCAAGAGAAAGCCAATCTCGGAGATGGATTGCTACAATTGTGGTGAACTTGGTCATCTAGCTCATCAATGCCCTAGACCACCAAAAGACAAGTACAAGAACAAAAACAAGGGCAAGAAAAATGATTCAAGTGATGAAGAAGAAGAGAAGAAGAGGAACAAGCCATACAAGAAGAAGGATGGCAAAAAGAAGGAGTTCCACAAGAAAAAGAAGGGAGGAAAGGCTTACATTGTTGGTGATTGGCTCACCGACATTGAATCATCATGTGAGTCCTCCGAAGATGAAAGCAATGATGAGAAAGAGAAGGTTGCCGCATTTGTGATGGGGCCATCATCTTCACCAACATCTTCATCACCACCTTCACCACCTCCTTCACCATCATCGTCCACTACTCACCTATGCCGTATGGCCAAGGGTGAACGAAAGGTACAAAACTATGATAGTAATAGTGATGATGATGATGATAGTGATAGTGATGATGATACACCTTCTTATGATGAATTAGTAAAATTGTTAAACAAATATTCTAGAATCATAAGAAGGACTAGAAATGAAAATGATGAGCTTCAACATGAAAATGAAACACTCACATCCAAACTAAAAGGTGCACATGATGATAGGGATAAGCTTAGAGATCAAAATGAAGTTATGTCTTCCACTCTCAAAGAGCTCAAAACCTCTAATAAAGAGCTTAAAGATCAACATGATAAACTTGAGAGGAAGCATGATGAGCTCATCACTAGACATAGCTCTCTAAAAGACAAGTACACCACATTAAAAATTGACTATGATAGTCTTGTGGTTGCTAATGAACTTGCTCTTGAGACACATGATGCTACTAACAATGTTGTTAAGTGTGATATAGCTACATCATGTGATGATTTGATCATTGAAAGCATTGAGCACGGTTCTAGTAGCAAAGGCAAGAGTGTGGTTGAGTCATGCAACCATGATGATTATGCCAAGCTCAAGTGTGAGAATGAGAAGCTTGCAAATGAGAACAAGAAGCTTAAAGGTTTGATGGCTCTTGAGAAGCAACCAACAAATGAGTCACTCATTGAAGAAAACAAAAAGCTAAAGCAAGAAAAAGAGCATCTCAAGACCGGCCTAAGCAAGTTCACAAGAGGCCAATATTTGCAAAGTGAGCTCCTCATGAACACCGTAATGAAGATGGATAGAAGTGGTATTGGGTACTTGGCAAATCAAGAGAAGAAAGCAAAAGCTCAACAACAAAGCAAATCAAAGCCCAAGCCAAAGAGATGTGTTGAGTGTGGTCAAGAAGGTCACTTTGCTCATGAATGCAAAACTCCACCACCACAACCCTTGCCCAAGCATGCTAGACCCTTTGCATTCAATGCTCATTACATGCTAAGAAAAGATTCAAATGGAAAGATGAAAGTCATGTTTTTGGGTCCCCCAAACAAGAATAGGCCAAAGAAAATATGGGTTGCCAAGTCACTAGTTGAGAAAGTCAAGGGCCCCTCTCAAGTTTGGGTCCCTAAACGAAAAGCTTGATCTCTTGTGTGTAGGTGAACTACAAGACCGGTGGATCTCATTGGGTTATTGATAGTGGTTGCACTCAACATATGACCGGTAATCCTCGTATGTTCACCTCCATTGAAGAGAATGGGATATGTCAAGAGAAGATCACATTTGGAGATAATTCAAAGAGCAAAGTCAAGGGTATAGGCAAGATTGCAATATCAAATGATCACTCACTCTCAAATGTGCTCTATGTTGCTTCATTGAGTTTCAACTTGTTATCCGTTGGGCAACTTTGTGACCTTGGCTTCCAATGCTTGTTCACACCAAATGAAGTTGAAGTTTCAAAGATAGATGACAAGCAAGTGATATTCAAAGGCTTTAGATACAACAATCTTTATCTTGTTGACTTCACCTCCGAAGATGCAAATTTGATGACATGTTTGTTCACCAAGACCTCACTTGGTTGGCTTTGGCATAGGAGGCTTGCACATGTTGGAATGAGCACTCTCAACAAGCTATTGAAGAAAGAACTAGTAAGAGGATTGAAGGATGTGAAGTTTGAAAAGGACAAACCTTGTAGTGCATGTCAAGCGGGCAAACAAGTTGCAAACACTCATCCAACCAAGGCTTTCATGTCAACCTCAAGAGTGCTAGAACTTCTTCATATGGATTTGTTTGGGCCTACAACATACAAGAGCTTGGGTGGTAATCTCTATTGTCTTGTGATAGTGGATGACTACTCAAGGTATACATGGACCTTCTTCCTTCATGACAAATCCGAAGTAGCAAGTTGCTTCAAGAAGTTTGCAAAGAGAGCTCAAAATGAATTCGAAGTCAAGATAAAGAAGATTAGAAGTGACAATGGGAAAGAGTTTGACAACACCAACATTGAAGCTTATTGTGATGAAATTGGAATCAAGCATGAAGTTTCTTCAACCTACACTCCTCAACAAAATGGTGTAGTTGAGAGAAAGAACCGGACTTTGATCACCCTTGCAAGAACAATGCTAGATGAGTACAACACTCCGAAGAAGTTTTGGGCCGAGGCAATCAACACCGCATGCTATGCTTCAAATCGCCTCTTCCTCCAAAAGTTTCTTGGCAAGACCCCCTATGAGTTGCTTAATGGGAAGAAGCCGGACGTCTCATTCTTCCGGGTGTTTGGTTGCAAATGCTACATCTACAAGAAGCGTCAACACCTAGGGAAGTTTCAAAGACGTTGTGATATTGGTTTTCTTGTTGGTTACTCATCAAAGTCCAAAGCATATAGAGTATTTAACCATGCCACCGGTTTGGTTGAAGAAACATATGATGTGGAATTTGATGAATCTAACGGCTCCCAAGGAGCAATTGAGAATTGTGATGATGTAGGTGATGAACCCTTGAGGGAGGCCATGAAGAACATGCCGGTGGGAGACATCAAGCCAAAAGATGATGATGATGATGTGCAAATCATTGATCCACCATCTTCATCACGTGTGCCTCAAGATGATGACAAGAATGAGAGAGTTGAAAATGAAGATACTTATGTCTCTCATGAACAAGCCGAGGCACAAGCACAAGATGTTGATGCTCCCCATCCACCTCCTCAAGTGGTTGATAGAAGGAACTCACCTCTACTTCAAGCTCATCCACAAGAACTAATCATAGGGAGTCCTACAAAGGGAGTAATGACTCGATCTCAAAAGCTAGCTTCTTTCGTTGAACATCACTCTTTTGTCTCTTGTGTTGAACCTAAGAATGTAGAAGAAGCTCTTCAAGATCCGGATTGGGTGATTGCAATGCATGAAGAGTTGAACAACTTCACCCGAAATCAAGTATGGACACTTGAAGAGCATCCCAAAGGTGCAAGAGTCATTGGAACCAAGTGGGTGTTCCGAAACAAGCAAGATGACCAAGGCATAGTGGTGAGGAACAAGGCAAGACTAGTTGCAAAGGGGTTCTCTCAAGTTGAAGGTCTTGATTTTGGAGAAACCTTTGCACCCGTTGCAAGACTTGAAGCCATTCGTATCCTCCTTGCTTATGCATCACATCATGATATGAAACTATATCAAATGGATGTGAAAAGTGCATTCTTAAATGGCTTTATAAATGAACTAGTCTATGTTAATCAACCTCCCGGGTTTGAAGACCCTAGATATCCTAATCATGTTTATAGGTTGTCCAAGGCGTTATATGGGCTCAAGCAAGCCCCTAGAGCGTGGTATGAACGCCTTCGGGACTTCCTCATTGAGAAGGGCTTCACCATTGGGAAGGTCGACACCACACTATTCACCAAGAAGCTTAATGGGGAGATCTTCATTTGTCAAGTATATGTTGATGATATCATCTTCGGGTCAACAAATGAAGATTATTGCAAGGAATTTGGTGAATTGATGTCGAAGGAGTTCGAGATGTCAATGATTGGTGAGCTCACATTCTTCCTTGGTTTTCAAGTCAAGCAAATGAGAGAAGGGATTTTCATCTCTCAAGAAAAGTATACCAAGGATCTTCTCAAAAGATTCAAGATGGAAGAATGCAAGCCAATCAAGACCCCAATGCCATCAAATGGACATCTCGACCTAGATGAGGGAGGTAAACCGGTCGATCAAACTCTCTACCGCTCTATGATTGGTAGCTTGTTGTACCTTACCGCATCTAGGCCCGATATCATGTTTAGTGTGTGCATGTGTGCTCGCTTTCAAGCGTGCCCTAAAGAACCTCACTTAAGTGCCGTAAAAAGAATCCTAAGATATCTTAAGCACACCCCAAGTATTGGTTTATGGTATCCCAAAGGAGCTAGATTCCAACTAGTTGGCTATTCCGATTCGGATTATGCCGGTTGCAAAATTGATAGAAAAAGCACATCCGGAGGGTGCCATTTGCTTGGGAGATCACTAGTATCTTGGTCATCTAAAAAGCAAAATAGTGTGGCTTTGTCCACCGCCGAGGCGGAATACATTGCCGCGGGGGCTTGTTGTGCACAAATCTTATATATGAAACAAACCCTCCTAGACTATGGAGTTGTTCTTGAAAAGGTGCCACTTTTATGTGACAATGAAAGTGCCGTTAAAATTGCTAATAATCCGGTACAACACTCTCGCACCAAGCACATTGATATCCGCCATCACTTTCTAAGAGATCACGTTGCTAAAAATGACATATCACTAGAAGGTGTACGAAGTGAAAATCAATTAGCGGATATCTTCACTAAACCTTTGGACGAGGCTACCTTTTGTAGGCTAAGAAGTGAACTTAATGTGCTTGATTCAAGTAACTTTAAAAAATGAGCGCGTGTTGTCCCTTGCATTGCATTGTATCATATGTCATGTTTACCTTATCGCAATGCATTTAGGGCTTGGCTAACACGGTTACGATAACCCTCCTTTGGAGGAGTGAAGAAGCCTAACCGTGGATCAAACTTGACAAGCAACCTAGCTTTACTTTCTTGTATTGCATTGCATATGCATGGTTGTTTGTTTGTCGTTTCTTTTCGGTTTAGCTTTGAGCAACCTCTGTGTTCGTCCATGAATAGAGAGAGCATTTGACGCTCCTAAAGGTCCAAAAACTCTATTGCATGGCCATACGTTGCTCCTTGGGTGTTTATTGCCTATTTTCGTAAAAATTATACTAGCCTAAGGCAAACTATTTTGAAAAATTTGAGGGTTTGAGTGAGGTCACTCATATCGGGTTCCAATTGGTGTTTATTTGTGTCTCTTTGAGTTGGAACTTGATTGGGAGAAGTCGCGTCGAAGTTCGGAACGAAGAATGGCGAAAAATAGCGACCGGACGCTGCACCGGACGCAGTGTTGCTGCACCACCGCGTCCGGTCCCGGCGTTCACCAGCGCGTCCGGTTTTCCAGAAGACAAAGTCCAGATCTAGGCACCGGACGCTGCACCGGACGCGCCTCTGACCACCACCGCGTCCGGTCCCGCTACCACCACCGCGTCCGGTGCTCCGCGATGAATTCCCGAGCACTCAGCCATCGGACTCTGACCGCGTCCGGTCTGTCCACACCGGACGCGCCCGGTGACTCCAGGCGCTTACTGGAGTGTCACCGGACGCTGCACCACCGCGTCCGGTGATTTTCACCACCGCGTCCGGTGCTACCAAATCGAGCGGATCTCGCCCTCATATAACCGAATCGTTTTCTTTTCTTTTTCTTCAACCGCTCGAATCCGCCGCCGCCGTGCCCTAGTCGCCGTTCAGCCGCTCCCTCGCTTCTTCCTCGCCGCCGGCAAGCCTCCACGCGCCGCGCCCTTGCTCTCCGGCGAACCTCGCCGCGCCCTCCAGCTCTCCCGCGCTGCCCAGCCGCGCTGCGCCCGCAACCAAGCCCGCGCCCGCGCCACCACCGTGCGCCGCCAAAAATCACCGCCGGCGAGCCACCATCCGCCAAGAGCCGGCCACCTGCCACCACTGTGGTATCCCCCAGCGCCGCAGCTCACCCCTGTGCTCCCGTGCCCTCGCTTCCTTCGGCCGAGATTTGAACCTAGGGTTTACCCCTAAACCCTAGCTTAGGGTTTGTTAACCCTAACTCGAGGTAACGGACGTTCTCGATTCCGATTTAGTTTCAAGTCCTTTCAATTCTCTCGTTAGGACTTGCCGTTTGACCATAACTATTCATTGCCATCTCGATTGGTCGTTTCAGTGCTCGATCGCCGATCTCGGGGGTTCTCGCGAACTAGATCATCTCGTCCCTTCACCGTCGTCTCGTCGATCCGAGGTAGCTTAGCGTCGTTTCACTTCGTATCTCACGTGCTTGCTATCTAGGGTTTCGTATCTTTAGATATATATATGCTTATTGTATATCTCTCTATTCCATACGTGCAGCGAGTCAGTCGGTGTGCCGGGTCAGATCTGTTTGCTTAATCCGAGGCCAAGCCTGCGGATACGGATTGAGGCCAAGCCTCTCGAGTGTCAGTTCATCATCTCACAGAGGTTCTCAGGCAGTCAGTCAGCATGGTGCGTTGCAAGAACGCCGGAGGAGCTCCTGGTGACGGGGACAACAGTCCTCCCCGTCGTGATGAGATTGCGCGCGGTAAGCGCATCAAGATTGCAGCCAGGAAGAAGAGGAGGACACTTTCAGATGCAGAGGTTGCTCAGGCCATGGCAGACGCCGCAGAGTAGGCAGAGAGAGGTGGCAGACGCAGTGGGTTACACATAGGCGAGCGTCGCTTTCATCTTGAAGGTCGACAGCTCGGCACTGAGGCCACTGAGGACACCGAGGCTACAGCACCTTCAGAGCAGATGTCAGTGGATCCACCCACAGAGCAGACAGAGGCTACCCAGGCTACTGAGGCTCCACAGGCCACTGAGGATACAGAGGAGCAGGCAGCTCAGTCTCCACCACGTCGTCGCTCCACACGTGCTCGTACTCAGGTGACACCTAGGCCAGAGGGCCCGCGTCGTGGTGCACGACCTCCTCCCAGAGTTAGAGGGTCACCCCCGGTTGTGCACTTAGACCTGAGGGGTGCTTCTTCACGTCAGGTGAAGAGCTTGAGGTTTGTGGAGGTCAGCCGATGGTTTCCACCTGTCAGAGATGCCAGTGCTTCAGAGGGTTTCTATACCCCACTTCAGGAGGACTTCTACAGGGCCCTAGTTGACAGTGGCATTGCTTTCAGACCTCAGAGGGTATGTCGACTAGAGGCATTGGTTGATGTTGTGGGAGAGCAGCTCCGTCCTCACCTGTCCTATCTGCCTGGCTTATCAGATCTACTTGGACGGACAGGTGCTTACTGCGGTACATGGGTCAGGGAGTTCTATGCTTCCTTGTGGATTGATCCTGCTCATGAGTTTATTCACTTCGCATTCAGAGGCCGCGACCACAGACTCTACAGCTCCAGAGCCCGAGAGATCCTCAGACTACCTGCTTCTGACACGAGGATCCACCAGTTGTGCTATGGCCAGACTACACCTCCCAGACGCCCTCACGGCGGTTCAGTGCCACCCACCGACCTGGTTCAACCCTGCTTTCGCGAGCCTTTTGGCGAAGGGTCACGTCGTACTCCTGCCAGCCTGACGCCTCTTGCCCGAGTCTTGGATGCCATTCTCAGACGCACTTTACTTCCTAGACTTGGCTACAGAGAGGGACTGACGAGGATGCAGCTTTGGGTTGTTCACCACCTCATGACACAGCGACAGTTTGATATCTGGGATCTTATCCTGAGTGAGATGGAGGACACCATTGCTGAGGGCTTCAAGGGCAACCGTCAGCTTCCCTATGCCCACTGGATTTGTTTCATCATCAGATCAGCTATCCAGATGCCACCAGAGATCAGGGCAGAGATTGCCAACACCACTACATCATTCCCTGATTATGATATTCGACAGCTTTGGGCTTCTATCACTAGAGAGCAGGCTCCAGCACCAGGACAGCGTGAGCGCCCAGAGGTTCCTGAGACAGCAGCTGAGCAGGACGCTACAGTGGACGAGCTTGCCGAGGCAGAGCTCGCAGACCTTGACACTCAGCCTGCTGGGATACCTGAGGATGTCACTTCAGACAGCACTGATGAGGACTATCAGCCCATCCCCAGGTACCGGTCTCCTCGGTCTCACGACCACGAGGCCGGTGGATCTGGCTCAGCCTCCCGCTCAGACCCAGCCATGGTGGCTATCCTTGAGAGGTTGACCCAGGCTCAGGAGCAGCAGCAGCAGCAGATACAGCGCCAGGCACAGGATACAGCTGCAGCACTAGCACAGATTCAGGCTCGTCAGGACGAGTTTCAGAGACAGCAGCTTGAGATCCAGAGGCAGCAGGTTGAGATGCAGCGACAGAGTCAGCAGCAGTACATGGATCTCCTGCGCCATCTTATCACAGTTGGGGTTCCTCCGCCAGCTTCTGTCATGACTCAGGCTTTGCATTCCAGTGGTCCGTCGAGTCAGGGACAGCCGAGCTTACAGTTTACATCTCCACAGCAGCAGGTTCCCCAGTCATTTCAGTCCCCGAGCTTCACTCCTATACATACGGGGTTTACACCGTCAGACCAGCCTCGCCCGCATCTTCTGACAGGCACACCTCTTGGTGATTACAGTGCCACCTACAGCGAGTTGACTGGTCAGCCGACACCCTCGCATACGACTACGTTTCACACTTCGTCAGGGTTGTCAGCTTCCGAGGCAGTCGTTCCACCAGTGACAGGGACCGGGACTACAGAGACCCTCCCCTCTTCAGTTGCCTCGACAGATCCCCCAGCTACTGGCGCACTTCAGGCTCAGGTTACTCAGACAGATCCACTTGTTGCTACACAGTCAGTGCCTGTTCCTGCTCAGACCCCGACCGCTTCGCAGCCACGTGCTTCTTCAGAGGGTCAGCCAGATAGCTCAGACTCCGAGGGCGATTCACTTCACTTCGTGATTACTCCGCGCACCTCGGCACCCGACACGACTCCGTCTGTCCCCCCGTCAGATTAGATTAGTTTTGGCGCTTGATGCCAAAGGGGGAGAGAGAGTAGTTTCAGGGGGAGTTTGTGAGTGGGTTTTCGTGTCTCGTGTGCTCTTTCATGCATATCTTGTTTATTTTCAGCATTGCATTCGTGTGACATTGTCGTCGAGTCGTAAACCTTAAATCTTAATGTGTTATTCGTCTCAGTGATTAATATTTGTCACCATTTTAGCTATAGCTCTAAGGTTGTGCTTCCGTGCCTTACTCCGATTACTTATGAGCTATCCTTATGTGTACTAATGTTTTTTGTCTTATCTTATGAAGTACACTCTTTTGGCTTGGGGCACATAAGCAATTCCTAACCCCTTGTGCTTATTGTATTTTGCTTATGTGAACCAAGCATGCTTGAAAACCTTCACTCTAATCCATTGAAACTTAGTGTTGTCATCAATCACCAAAAAGGGGGAGATTGAAAGCATCTAGGCCCCAAGGTTTGGTTTCGGTAATTAATGACAACACTTTATTACCATGACTAACGTGTGTTTTGCAGAAACATTGGTAAGTTAGGTCATGGAGGTGATAACTGCTTTGAGCACTGTGGTTTCGTGTCCCTTGATGGAAATCGTTTCGGTTCTCAAAAGAGTGACGTCAAGATTAAGGACGGTTAGTTCCGGATGACGAAGTGTTGAGACACATTCGGAATAGTCGTTAGGATCTTCGTTTTTTCTCTTTTGGCCGTACTATAAAGGGGGGCATGAATGGGTAGCTTGACCTAGGCGAGTCCTATGTTTAGGTGTGGTGCACACTTGTTAAACTTGGCGCTAGGCAACCCTAGATTGGCTCAAGGTTCAGTTAGAAGCAACTTGGTTGAAGTTGCGACGCGTTTCGGGCTGTTTTCTAGGCACCGGACGCGGTCTTCGGGAACACCGGACGCGTCCGGTGTATACGTTACCGCGACTAGGTTTCGGCCTCGACCACCGGACGCGGTCCTCGCGAGGACCGGACGCGGTGGTCAACGACCGACACGTGTCACCGAGAGAAAACGCCCGTCGGACGCGACCTGGACTTGATCGGCGCGTCCGGTGCGAGTCCAGTAAGGTCCAGAGAGGACCGGACGCGTCCGGTCTTCAGGCATCGGACGCGGCCTCGCGTCCGGTGTAAGTCCAGTAAGCACCCTTGCACGTCGGACGCGTCCGGTGCTACCTGACCGGTGCGTCCGGTGTTTTGATTTCGAAATCGCGTTTTGACCGTTACGGGGGACCGGCGCGTCCGGTGTGTTGCACCGGCGCGTCCGGTGACCCCGTGTCAGAAAGTAACGGTTCGTTTTCTCTGAGGGGTGTATAAATACAACCCCTCCACCTCTTTTAGAGGTCTCTTGCTCATTCAAACATCTGAGAAAACCCTTTAGAGTGCAAGGGAGTGCAAGAGCTCTAGTGAGGATAGAGATTTGAGAATCGAAGCTTGAGAGCACCTCACTAGCGATTAGAGAGAGTAGCAAGTGTGCATCCACCTTCTCATTTGGGCTCGTAGTGGTCAAGTGAGAGTTCTAGCTTGTTACTCTTGGTGATCGCCATCACCTAGACGGCTTGGTGGTGATTGGGAGTTTGGTGATCATCCGGCGGAGCTTGTGGATGACCCAACTCAAGTTGTGAGCGGTTTTGGGTGATTCGCCGCGACGGAGTGTCGAAGAATCAACCCGTAGAGAGCACTTGATCCTTGCGCGGATCAAGGGGGAGCGACACCCTTGCGCGGGTGCTCCAACGAGGACTAGTGGGGAGTGGCGACTCTCCGATACCTCGGAAAAACATCGCCGTGTTCCTTGCCCCTTTACTTTCAAGCAATCACTTTCTCGTATTTACTTTCATTGCTTGTTTTACATTCCTAGAATTGCCATGCTAGACTAGGATTGGAAACTAGGGTGCAAAACTTTTTATCGGTAGACTCTCTAGAAACACAAGTAGGCACTAGGGGTGAATTCCGGCTTATAGGATTTAATTCTTGCAATTAATTTTTAGAAAAGCCCAATTCACCCCCCCTCTTGGGCATCTTGATCCTTTCACAGTACTTCCTTATGTTTTATGTGCACCTTGAGAACTAGTTTCAATAACTCAGTAACATTAAACCTGATATATGACAATACTATGCAAGGTCCAAAAACTTAAAGTGCATATGAAGTACATGACGACGAAATAAATAACACAGAACATGTCCTAGGTACATGATTTACCTAAAGTACATTAGATTAAACACATTGCATACTATATCGACCACATTGTTTATAAGTAAACCATACAACTAGCATACTATTGAGTACAACGAGGCCACTTTTCCTTTTTCTAGGCATCGGGATTCTCCTCCATCGCTGCCTTCGCTCGGCGCACGCACTCAAGCTTCTTCTCCCTCTCCTCCCTACACGCAACAACACGCCTCCTTTCCTCCTCTTCCTTGTGCTCCTTTGCTGCTGCCTCCTCTCTGCGTCTCTTCTCTAATATCTCCAGGCGCTCCGCATCCCACTCCTTCAGGCCTTGTAGAAGCCGCATATCAGCCTCTTTGATCTCAATGTCGATCCACTGCACAAAATCACATAGCGGTGGAGGGGTCTGTAGCAAATGCAATTGTTTCAAATCCAATTAATATGCAAAACTTCATATGACACAAATTAATTAATAAACAAAAGCAATTTCTCACAATAAATGTACTGCGGCGCTGACGCTCTATAGGGTCCCATGCAAAATTGGAACACATCCAATATCTCTGCTTATATGTTGCCTCATCTTCGAAAATATCTACCTTGCAAGGATCGCCACAGAAGCATATGGGTATTGGCACACCACTAGGGAGCGACTTTGGGACGTACGGACTTTCGTTCATCCGTCCATAGCTACAATTCAATAAATTCTGTTCTAATATAACAAAACAAATAACAATAAACCTTAAAACTAAGGGTTTAATATATGATGAAAAAGATCTACGCATACCTTTGTTTTCTAGCTTTTCCACGCCTAGACATCATACGGTTGTACAATACATACGAGTTTTAAAAAGTACATGAACAAATAACATGTGAAGTTCATAGGTTAAGAATATGACTTTATTTTACCAAATCGATTCGAAATAAATAAGGAAGGGTGAGAGGATACCTAGCTCTCGAAGATCGACGGATAAAATCTAACTTTTCACGGTCCAATAGGTCGATTGAAGAGGTTGTTCGAAATGTACAAAGGAAAAACCCGAAGAGAAGGAGAAAGAAAACGAGAATGACTCGGGGAGGAAGAGGAGGTTGGCTAAAACGTGGGCTCTTGGCGCCAAGATCTATGGCGCCAAGGCATGGCACCAATGACGATGGCGCCAAGCTCTCCGCCACGTTAGCGCCACGACGGCGGGGTCTTGGCGTCAATGACCCTGACGCCATGCCGTTATATCTTGGCGCCGACGACTATGACGCTAAGATAAAAGTCTATTTTTTGAAATCTTTCCACAAGAGGCATATCTGAGAGAATCTTTAGAAAAAAATGGCTTAAAAAAAAGACGGTCACAATCACGTGCAGCCTACCTACTCTGGATCTGGTGGCCTCCCGTTGTTCTTGCGGTGGATTCAAACCGGCCGGTGATGCAGTGGCGAGGCATGTGATCCTGGTCATGGAGCAGATTATTTTCTATAAGTTTTATTTAAGACAGCAGATCTCGTCCGGTGTTTAGAGGAATATAGTAACTGTAGCTAGTTCATCCACTGTTCTTGTGGACCCGTATTGCTTTGTCAGTTAGTCACCGTACTGAGCGACCAAATTGTGTGATCGAGGTCGTGTTCCGTATTCCTTGTGCATTTTCTTAGAAGAGACTCTACTTGCGTACTACTTGTACTTGTACTAGAGACCAAATTTTGGGCGACGCTAATTTCTTCTTTTTTATTTACAATGAGCTCGATTTGTTTGGGCCTCAAAACTCCCCCTGACCGGACTTAAAAAAATATATGTTTTTACATCGTTGAACTATGGTTGTAGTCTATTTTTTCTTCCTATAAACTCTTAAATCCACTTAAATCCATTCAAATTACCTCACTGACCTAATTTGGAGTGGCTTTGCAGACAGTTTTGTCCTCTTATAGTTAAAAAAATGGTGTTTCGCAAAAAAAAAGGTAAAATACTTGGTAAAGTTTTTAAACCAAAAAAATTCTCCAAGCTTTTAAAAATTCTAAAAAATAGAGATAGATAGAGATGACAAATCTAAATAACACATTTATGGTTCAAGAAAATTTCTCTAGATTCATAAAAATATATTTATCTCTAGGAAAATAGAAAAATATCTATAAATTTTCCAAAGCCTTCTAATCAATATGTAAACATTTTTTGTAAACTCCAACAAACATATAATACGCAACCAACATGAATGCATTCAACATTAATGTGTGTTGCATTCATGCTGGTCACATCTCATATTTTTGCCATGGTTTTTTAAAAAACATGTTTATACTTAAGTTAGAATGTTTTAGGGATTTTCTAGATCTTTTCTCATTTTTCTAGGGCTAAACCTATTTTTAAAAATTTTCTAAAGATGTTTTCATATGGTCTTGATATTTTATTTAAAATTGTTGTATCCCAATCTATCTTTTTTTAAATAAAAAACTTAGATAAATTTTTAGTTTAAAACCATATCAAGTATTTGTCAGCTTTTTATTAAAAAAAGGATAAACTACATTCAAAAGCACTCAAAACCTTGATAAATACTCCCTCTATCCTAAATTATAAGGCATTCCAAGAATCTTGAAGGGTTAAAGGATCTTAAGTTTGACCAAATTTATATGATAAGATAATAATATTTATGACATCAATTAAGTATCATTAGATTCTTTATTAATTATATTTTCATAGTATATCTATTTAATGTTATAAATTTTTGTAATTTTCTCTATAATTTTGGTCAAACTTAAGATATTTTGACTCTCCAAGATTCTTAGAATGCTTTATAATTTGGAATGGAGGGAGTAGGTAGGTATTTGAACTGTTTTAAAAGTTCATAGGGTAAGTCTATATTGTTTTAGAGATCGAGGAGGGAAATCATACTACGATACTTCCGAAAGGTTTCGGTAGAATGGACCTTTTCCACTCGCAAATTACTCAGCCTCAAGTAGACTTTTTTTTATGTGAAACCTGACTCCATAAACTCGATCCAACCTAAAAAAACGGCCCAATCAATGACAGTGGATCCACTCGGGCTTCGTCTTCTATCCCCTATACTAAAGCCTGAAATTGCTCGGCCCTGGCCCAAAGAAATGGCTATTTTCGTGCGGGCTCGGACCATGAGACTTTCCTCGTCTTAATGGAAGCCCGGTGTGTCATTTTTTTTTTTGTTGAGGAAAGTCTGTCCTGGGATTTGGTGGACAGGTCGCCGTGAGTTTTCATGAGCTAGGCCACCCAATCATTTTGATGTTGTTGGAGTGTCATGATGCAAATCCAAAATGAACCAAATGGACGCGAGAGGTACTAAAATGGTAGCATCTCATCTTGCCCAATTCGATTTCACATTGTGAGAGCATTCCATTCCTTTTTATTTCACATCAAATATGCAAGGGTAATAAGTTAACAAATAACAACAGTTGACAACGAAAAACAGAACACTGTTCAGTTCTTCCCAAGAAACAGCGAAATTACCTAACGTGTCTCTCTTCTAGCGATGCGAAGACGCTAAGTCTAATGTAATCACGACAGATTACTGCACATAGAAAGCTAGTCGAACCTCAAAGCAACGCAGAAGTAAACATAGAAGTGCAATGGGGAAAAAAATCTCACTCTGCCATTTGTTTATATCTTCCTCACAATGTGTACTTCCTGGGTTTTTTTTCCAGTGAAACCTGCCTATCTAGTTCTAAGTTTTTGACTTAACATAGATGCTTATATTTTTCTGAATTTATTTCAGAATTTACCGACATTGTTTCTTCAGTGGTAGATAGCAAGACATTTATGCGTGTATATACGAGTGTTTATGTCTATATAGTGCTTCGCTAAAAGAAAATCCAATGATCTCATTCTTTGTATATTTATTTTAGAATTTAAATGCGTTATTATTTTAGTACTAATATTGACATGTTTGTCAATAGTGAAACGCTTATGGTTGCTTACCACTCCTAATTTATCTGTTGACTTAGTTTTCTTTTATGCTCCTAAAAGTAAGGTGCATATACGTGTTCATAGTTGAGCGTACGCCGTGTGTACGAGTAAGTTTAATACATATTTACGAACGTTTTACGTCCTTCTAAATGATTTTATCCGATGATTTGGGGCGACAGAGGGTGGAAGTCAGTGGCCCTCTCAGAGGTCACCACGGTTTTGTTACGGAAAAAGTCCACTTTGCATCTCTCATGCAATAGTCTATTTTTCCTCGCTCAACTCTAAAACCAGAAATAGTTCCTCCCTCATTTTCCAAAGCCGGTCACTTGACCTCCAAGGCTGTCTCTCTCAATGTTTTTCTTTTTAGTTTATTTTGGCTGAATTTTTTTTAAAAAAAATCACAATAAATCATAGAAAAATCATAAAATAGAAAATCCAATTGTGTTGTACTCCACACGAGAGGATCTATATAGTAAGCATATGATATGATATGTTTTAGTACAAAGTTTTTGTTGTAACTTTAGATCGATGCTTTTCTGTAATTAATATTAATTCATAGATGCAGTATATCCAATTATGGTAAATTTTTTATGGTAAACTAATCATTGCAGTAAAAATTTCGTACTCATCGAATTATGTATGAACAGTAGATGGGCTGAAACAGATACAACAACAGCAACACTACACGAACTAGTGGGGCCGAAATCGAGACAATAACAATGACGGGTTGCAAATTGGCCCAATAAGAACCTTCTAATCAGGGTTCTTGTGCAGATGCACGGTTCTCACAATGAATCCTGGCCATACAAACCCAACTGAAATGGTTATAAAAAATACAAAAAACAACTGAAATTAAAAACAATCCTTAGCCGACTGCTATTTAGGAATTTCGTTTCTATTTTGGGCCATTTTCTTAGTTGATTACGGTCATGAGGCCCGCTAACCAAATGGTGATACCAAGTGCAAAGTTTTATATATAGTCTTAAAAATGACTATATGCCACATTTGATTTTTGACTAGCAAAGTAGCAATGGTGATAGCCGCTTGAATGTTTTTTTTTGGCGATATGCATGAGTATTTTATAAATTGGACCAGAAGATATGTAATATTTTTTTTTAAAAAAAAAGAAGAGGTGCAGAGATGAGTATAGCGTTTTTCGTATAAGAAGAGAATAGCGTTTTTGTTTTTTCCTTTTCGTTGCCCATATATGTACTGTACGGAGGAGAAGATAAACGAACAGAAGAAAGGCGAGACGTGCATGCGTGGCGTGACCACCCATCCACCGATCCACGGCACACGCAAACGAAAAAATCGTACCGGCGCCGTGGCCAACGCGGACCTGACAAGACAGGTTTGGCGGACGCGCTCCAGCTCCGGCACGCGTACGGCCGGTTGCCCAGTTGCCTCGTTCTCGCCGCCGCGCGTGTGGGTGTGGCGGCCGAGCGGGCACGCGAGCGTGCCGACCGGCCGCCTCGCGCCCGCAGGCCGCAGCTAGCGGATCAGATATTTTTCTTGCTTCCAGTTGCAGCCAGCAGCCAAGCATGAATTGATCAGGAGTGGCCATTGCAAGGACGTGACGTGACTCGCTGTGGCTGTGGCTCTCTCTGGCCTCTGGTCGTTGGTACCTCCGCCGACGGCGTCCTAGCCAGTCGTCACGGCTGCGAAAGTGACTATACGGAAGAATTATATACGTATACTTGTACTCCACTATAATCCATTCCCTCCGTGATCGAGTTGCCATTCGTAGGATGTGGATGTATGTATATCCATCCTGTACGTGAGAAGCGAGCGATTACGATTGAGCAGCTCATTTGTTCTACTGCTCTACGCTACTGCAAAAAAATTTACCGAGACCTTTTGAAAACACCCTCTAAGGTGGGCAGGAATTTCAACCGCCTGACATTAACCGAGTGAAAGGTCCTTGGTTGGTTTTGGTAATTGAGTGACAACTTAGGTGGACTAATATGTGGTTATGTGAGATACACAGGAAATTAGTCCACATGTGATGATGTCATGAAGGAGCTCATTGCATATGAGACATGACATGGAGTCATGTGACCAAGATGGAGAAGATCAAGATGAGGCTTGGCTCGAAGGACCGGTTGTGAAGGTGAAGGGCAAGTTGAGGCTTCGAAGCGAGGGACCATGCGATGGTGAAGCTTGGGCAAGACTTGGCGCCGACGGACCAATGCAACGGTGAAGAGCAAGTGAGGTCAAGATCGATGAACCAATACGGTCACGTGATGATATGAAGTGAATCATATCATTTGGTGATTGGTTGGTGCATGTGTTGCATCAATGTCGGAGGAGATGGAGTGGAATGCGCAAGGCAAAGGTATAACCTAGGGCATTTCCATTTCACCGGTCATAGGTGTGTAGAGAAGTTTATGACCGGGTTTAGGATAGATGGCCGTACTATCAAGAGGAGCAAACTTGTTTGCATATCGGTCATCTAGTGCCACTTGAGCGATCTAACTGTGCATACGTGTTAGGATCGAGTGGCGAGGCAAGTTGAGTGCCTAACTCCTTTGAAAATGATTATGAAAATGCTAACACACAAGCACATGGAGATGTACACTTGATGGTGTTGGCACATTTGCAAAGGTGGCGTTGGTCGCGCTGTGGTTTGCGGGTATAGAGAGGTTTGGGTTCCTCTCTCCCTCCCGCCGAGCGTGCGAGCGCGGGATTCAGGCGATTTCGGGGAAATGAAATGCCTATTTTCCATTGCGCCGGAAGTCGGAAAAGAAACGGAGGCGAACGCGGTCACAGAGGTGACCGGACGCAGCACCGGACGCTGCACCGGACGCTGCACCGGACGCGGTCACGGTGGACCGGCGCGTCCGGTCAGTGCAGCGCGGGCGTCAGGCGCGCGAGCTAGGGTTTGGCACCGGCGCGTCCGGTGACCCATGGGACCGGCGCGTCCGGTCTTGCGCCCTGAGGGAAACGAGGACGTCGGACGCGGTGCGCGTCCGGTGTCACACCATCGGACGCGTCCGGTGGTCCAGGGTGCTTACTGGACTCGCACCGGACGCGGTTACTGTGGCGTCCGGTGGTGGCGAGGAGCGCGTCCGGTGGTTGCTTCGCGGGCGCGGGTACTGTGCGCACCGGCGCGTCCGGTGGTTCGCAGCAGCGCGTCCGGTGGGTCGTTTGACCGTTGGCGCGCAGTGACCGTTGGAGGATCTAACGGACGAATTTGAAATTCGGAGGACACGCGGATGTCGGAGGGGCACCGGACGCGGTTGAGCGCGTCCGGTGAGTTACCACCGGCGCGTCCGGTGCTCCCGCGGAAAAACGGGCAAGTGGTGTAACGGCTCTATTTGACCGTGGGGTTATAAATAGACCTTGTGGCCGGCTGTGGCCGGCAGCTGAGCACACTTTAGCCTTGGTGGCTTGTGTGGTAGTGTTGGGGAGCCCTCTAACTCACTCATGCTTGATAGTGTTCATCGGATCGAGTGAGAGAGTGATTCTAGTGCGATTGCATCGTGAGGTTGCATCGAGTGGCACTAAGTGTTCGTGTTGCAAGCCGGTAGTGCTTGTTACTCTTGGAGGTTGCCACCTCCTAGACGGCTTGGTGGCTTGTGGCTCCGACGAAGCTCGCAAGAAGATTGTGCGAGGCTCCGGAGAAGCTTTGTGAGGGGGATTGTGCTCACCCCGCGGGGATCGCGAAGAGCAACTCTAGTTGAGCGTGTCATTGAGTTACCTCACTTGAGAGTGGAGTCTTGCGGTGCCTTGCGGGGCGTGCCTTGAGGGGCAAGTGACTTGAGGGTCACACCGAGGAACCATCTAAGTGTTGGTCGACACAACGGGGACGTAGCTTGGTGGCGACCAAGTGAACCTCGGGAGAAAATCACCGTGTCAACATTGTCTACTCTTCTCGGTGGTTTGCCTTCGTGCAACACAAGCTTGTATTTACTTTCATATATACTTGTGCTTGTGTAGTTGCTCTCGTAACTAGTTTGCTTGTGTAGCTTGCTAGTTGTCTTCTTGCTTGTGTAGCTAGAAGCTTCCCTTTGCGTGACTAATTTGGTTTGTGTAACCTTGTTAGTCACATTGCTTAGTTTGTGTAGCTAAGTAGTTTGCGCTCTCTAATTTGGCTTGTGTAGCCTTGTTATTGAGCATTGCTAGTGAGCTTAGGCTTTGTGCGCTTTGCTTACTAGAATTGTGTAGGAGCTCCCTCTTGCTTGCAAAGTACTAGTGCATAGGTTTGTGTGACCTTGCTCTAGAATTGATTAGGTGAGCTCTTGGTAAGCTTAGCACCTTAGTTGCTTAATTAGGATCTTTGCAAGGTGCTAGAGAACTTAGATAGAGGGGTGTCGTCTTGGCTAGACCGTTAAGTTTAATTCCGCATATTGTTTCGGTTAGCCAACGTGTTTAAGTTTTAGAAAGGACTATTCACCCCCCCTCTAGTCCGCCATCTCGACCCTACAAGTGGTATCGGAGCCGGGTCTCTCATTTGTGGTCTTCACCGACCCGAGAGGATGGCGGCATATGGGCTAGATGTTGAGTGTCCACACATTTTTGATGGCACACACTTTGCACGGTGGAGAAATTGGATGACATGCAATTTTAAGTTTATTTCTCCTCAAATGTGGTGGATCGTAGATGTGGGCTTTTCCTTTGCAATTAATAAAAAGAATGCAACTCAAGCGCAAAGTAAATGCCTACATCTCGATAGCCAAGCTACTAATACTTTATATCGATCTATGGTTAGTAGCATACTTCATGAGATCATAGACTTCGAGTCCGCCCATGAAATTTGGGTGTTTCTAAATGAGAAATATGGGGTGATCTCCAATGATGATGAGCCCAAGGAAGAGGCGCATGAGGATGTTGAGCATGACCACAACAAGGTGGTTGTGGAGGATTGCTCCACCTCACGGTCAAGTGATGACAAAGATGATCATATCACAAGATCACTTGACAAGAAGAATGATAATGCCACAAGTGATGCAAGCAATGATTCTACTCCATGCACACTTGACGGTGAAGATGATGGCTATGAGAGTGATGCTTCAACAAGCTCTTCAACATCACCACATTGTTCCATGTCACATGGTGACACTAAGGTATCTATTGGTGGTTTTGTTGTTGATTGTGATGATCCAAATTTTGAGCTTCTATATAAACTCTCAAAGGCTCTAAGAAATGAGATGGCAAAAACAAGTAAATTGAAAAATGAAAACTCATTTCTAAAAACCACATGTGAACAACAAAAGCATCTACTTTATGTTACTACTTGTTCACATGAGGAGCTAAAATTGGCTCATGAGGAACTTAGTGTTGCTCATGATAATTTGGCACAAGAACATGCTTTACTCACTAAGAAGCCTTCTAATGAAGAAACCAAATCTAGTGAGAGCTCATCATTTGGGTCAAATGATCAATCACATATTACTAACCCTTGTGATGTAGGCAAGAAGCATGTATCCACCTCTTGTGATGATTTATTAATACCATGTTCTTCACAATTAAATGCTTGTTCTACTTCTATGTCTTGTGAGACTAACCTTTTGAAGGAGAACAATGAGCTCAAAAGTGAAGTGAAGAATTTGAGCAACAAGTTAGAGAGGTGCTACAACTCAAAAGTCACCTTTGAGCACATAATGAAGACTCAAAGAAACCTTGGTGACAAAAGTGGCCTTGGCTTCAAGAAGAAAATGACAAGGGGCGAAAGAAAGCAAGAAAAGAGGATGAAGAGGCTACTTCAAAAGAAGCTCTCGCATTCCATGTGCTATCGATGCCATGAAGCGGGACATCTTGCTAATGGTTGCCCAAACATTGAGAAGCTCAAGAAGATGAAAGAAGAAGAGAGGCTAAAGCATGTCAAGTGCTTCAAGTGCCGCACTTGGGGTCATCTCACCTCAATGTGCCCAATCAAGCAATTGGTGAAGCAACAAGTAAAGCCTCAACCAAAGCCACTAGTTGAGCCAAAAGCAAAGCCCCAAGATCAAGTCAAAATCAACCATGAAGATGATGATGACTTGATGATGAAGAAGAAGAAAACAAGAAGGGGTGGTAGAGCAAGGCATCCAATGCAAATCCAAGATGCCAAGATGATGAGCAAGAATCAAATCGAGAAGAAAGTACATGCTCACATCAAGTGCTTCAAGTGTGAAGATATGGGACACTTTGTCTCGGGGTGTCCTACCAAGCTTGAGAAGAAAGCTCAAGCAACTCATAAGAGGCAAGGCATTGAGAAGCAACACATGAGCAAGGAAGAAAAGGCTCACTCTAAAAGAAGTTGCTACTTATGCCGGAAAAGGGGACACATGGCACATTCATGTCCCCTAGGTGAGAATTCTAAGCCTATTTCAATTGATAATACTAATATGCTTAGAAAGGATGGCAATGGTACCTCATTGGTTGGAATTGCAAAACATCCCGCTACTCATACTAAGGCTATGCCTAAGTATGTTGCACCTAACTTGAGAGGACCCAAACTAGTTTGGGTACCATCAAAGAGTGGATGATTGTTTGTAGGTACCATCGGCATTGGAGGCTTGATTCAATTGGTTTCATATTTATCATTATATGTTGACTCAAGTATTGAAGCTTATTGCAATTCTATCCCAATGCCAAGTCAAAATGTGTGAAGTCCAAAGTACTACAACATACAAGTGTTATGATCAAGTCGTGAATGATTTATTGGAATTATTTGATGGCTTGCAAATGTTCAAGTTGAAAGCTTGCTATGAATAATCATGAGCTAACCAAGATATATCACTTGTTGATTATTTCATTTGGGTGCATATGAGTTGATTGAATTGGATAAATATGCAATGTTGCTTGCTATGAGATGATTGAATGGATTAAATGCTTAGCAATCAAGTTTGAATTGATTTGTGTTGGATAAATTCATAAGATGACATTTAGTAAGTGGATTGAATGGATATATGTCTTGTGAGAGTGTTCAAACAAGTTAAATCTCAAGATTGATTCACATTTGATGAAGTATTGCTCAATGTATTAAAATCTGTCCAAAATTAAAAATCTGAGCTAGCAGTGATCTTAGCCATGTTTGAGTGAACAAATCTATTTGGATTGGCTTGAAATTTGGTATACATGCTCTACACTTATGAAAGAAGATGCTGTAGAAATTTCATGAGAAGTGGATAAGAGATGCTTCGGTTTTGAAGTGCATCTTGTCAGCTATAGTGCAGCAGTTTTCAGCATATAGCAGTGGTGGAAGATTTGAAATTTGGTAGCAATCTAGATGTCAAATGAATCTCAAATTTTTACAGTTGATATATGACTTAGTGAATCACATCTCCACCAAATTTCATGGCATTTGGTTCTGTACATTGGGAGATATGAATTATTCTTTGAAGGGTACAGAATCTGCCAGAAAAGTGACAATCATTGGATTAATCTAGAGTCACTTTGATTGAAAGGTCCTCAAGTTGGAAACATGTTTATAAGTGGTTGAGGAACCTAAGTTTGGTTTTGGATTGATCTAGAAGCATAAAGAGAAATGAGTACAAGAACATTTGATTATGGAATGTACTTGGTGTACTTATTTGGTACTCAATTTGAAGATCAAGATCAAACTTAAGATGAAGATGAAGTTTAAGTTCTAGTGATGATTAGAGATCATTTGGTAGAAAGAAAAGGACTTAAACAAGTAGAAAGAGTTGGACTCAAATGTAGATTCAAGGATTATTCATCAAGATTGAGTTCATCATTTGGATCAATCAAACTATATCATTTCAAGTGAGTATCAAGAGTGGTTCTTTGGAGAAAGATCACTTCTCCCTAGTGAGGGGCTTGCCGCCGTGTGTAGGTGAAACCAAGTTTGGGACTTGGAAGGCTAACATGGAAGTGGTGATCCGAGGAACTTGTGATGCTTAGTTGAAGCAATCAAAAGGATTGATCTAAAAAGCAAGCAACACCCAAAAGAGAGTTAGTCATTGCAATTCAATTAATATTCTAAGTGATTCTCTCATGCAAGCAAAGATGATATAATGAAGCAAGCCAACCACAACAAGAAAGTGCACTTGATCATTAGTGGTTTTCAATTCATATGGGTGAAGAATGGATTTATCTATGATGATTGGTCTTCACCAAGCAATAAATTGGACTTCACATTGCTATTGGAGTAATGAATTGGAATCTATATGACTATCCTCTACTTCAACATAGCAAAGGTATCATTGAAATGTGCATGATCATTTCATCCCTTACTAGTATGCGATTCGTGCATATAGTACATGCTTACTAGGATCATGCATAACAAATGAAATGTTTAAGTTCATAGCCTACCACTATTGCTTGAATTGTTTAAATGATCTAGTGGTATGTGTATGAATTTGTTCATGAGCTAGTAAACCCAAGTACTTGACAAGTACAACATTGGCAAGATAACCCTTAGCATGAGGTATGAAGAAGCTTGTCATTGGATCAAACCGGACTTGGAATCTTAGGCAAATCAACATAGTTCAAGTCATACTAGAAGCTCATGACAATGATATGGGTACAAGCACAAGGCAACAATAAAAATGGATATCTAGTTTGTTTCAAGTAGTATCTAGACTCAAATTGATCTTCTAAAGTGGTATTCACTAGTGGTGTCTAGATCATGATCTACAAATGATATCTTACAAGTGGTACTCATGAAGATAGCAAATGTTCAAGAAGTGAGTATTATTGTCAAATCCTTCAAAGTGGATCCATGCTAGAAAATTCTTTCAAATGGTATCACATTCCTACTCATGGTATCTTCACGTGGTATCATTCATGCAAGACGGTGGTTCCATAAGAGATCCTCAACTTTAAGTGATCAAATCAAGAAATGCTACCCTCATCTCCAAGTGGTATCTCAAGTGAATGACACATGCTATGACATAGGGGGAGAAGCCCCACCAATTGGTATCAAGGTCAAAGATCCTATGTGGAATCTCAAGAGCAACCATAAAGTTTGTCATTCCAACATATGTGGTAATGTCCATCAAAAATGCAATATTCAAGTCTCAACCATCTACCCCAATGCAAGTCTTTGTATCAATTAAGAAGATCACCTTTTATGGAAATTGATGACAAAGGGGGAGAAGTTGGACAAAGATATGCAAGATTTCCTTTTGAGGAGAGAATGCTTTGGGAGAGAGATAGATGATATTGGACATAGACATGGACAAAAAGGGAGCAACATTGAAGAATATAAGGGGATCAAATATTCTTGGACAAAGAAAGCACACAAGTAGGGGGAGCAAGCTCATGAACTTTGATTGATTACATTTGATATGTGCATAATTCATGTGCTTGCTTGCATTGCATAAGTTCTTAAATTCAATATGCTTGCTTGTGTGGTGTATGCTAGTTATAGAACTTGAATGATGATTTGATAACTAGCATGCATAGGATGTTAGCTAGACTTGTGATTATTATGCAATAACTAGAACCATGCTTATAATGTGATCTCACGGGGTTTCTAGTGTTTTTTGATGTCTAGCTACTCGTGATGCTAAGGATGATGGCAAACTTGTGATTTTCAAATGGTATCAAGCTACTAATTGGTATCGAGCTACAAAGGTTTATTCTATACACCTTAGCATCACTTAGTAGTGCTAACCCTCCCACAAATTTCATATTTATGCATATGTGCAAGCTTGAAACCAAACCATTTGAGCACATATGTAGGGGGAGTTATCACTACCAAGTCGGATTTTATGGTGCTTATCCAAATCTTGACATAGAGCTTAAAAGTTGGATAAGTAACATTAAATCCAAAACAAGTTAGCAATTTACACTTGTGTGAAGTGCTAGCTTGAAAAAGCATAATTTCCATATCTTTGTAGAGTTGTCATCAATTACCAAAAAGGGGGAGATTGAAAGGTCCTTGGTTGGTTTTGGTAATTGAGTGACAACTTAGGTGGACTAATATGTGGTTATGTGAGATACACAGGAAATTAGTCCACATGTGATGATGTCATGAAGGAGCTCATTGCATATGAGACATGACATGGAGTCATGTGACCAAGATGGAGAAGATCAAGATGAGGCTTGGCTCGAAGGACCGGTTGTGAAGGTGAAGGGCAAGTTGAGGCTTCGAAGCGAGGGACCATGCGATGGTGAAGCTTGGGCAAGACTTGGCGCCGACGGACCAATGCAACGGTGAAGAGCAAGTGAGGTCAAGATCGATGAACCAATACGGTCACGTGATGATATGAAGTGAATCATATCATTTGGTGATTGGTTGGTGCATGTGTTGCATCAATGTCGGAGGAGATGGAGTGGAATGCGCAAGGCAAAGGTATAACCTAGGGCATTTCCATTTCACCGGTCATAGGTGTGTAGAGAAGTTTATGACCGGGTTTAGGATAGATGGCCGTACTATCAAGAGGAGCAAACTTGTTTGCATATCGGTCATCTAGTGCCACTTGAGCGATCTAACTGTGCATACGTGTTAGGATCGAGTGGCGAGGCAAGTTGAGTGCCTAACTCCTTTGAAAATGATTATGAAAATGCTAACACACAAGCACATGGAGATGTACACTTGATGGTGTTGGCACATTTGCAAAGGTGGCGTTGGTCGCGCTGTGGTTTGCGGGTATAGAGAGGTTTGGGTTCCTCTCTCCCTCCCGCCGAGCGTGCGAGCGCGGGATTCAGGCGATTTCGGGGAAATGAAATGCCTATTTTCCATTGCGCCGGAAGTCGGAAAAGAAACGGAGGCGAACGCGGTCACAGAGGTGACCGGACGCAGCACCGGACGCTGCACCGGACGCTGCACCGGACGCGGTCACGGTGGACCGGCGCGTCCGGTCAGTGCAGCGCGGGCGTCAGGCGCGCGAGCTAGGGTTTGGCACCGGCGCGTCCGGTGACCCATGGGACCGGCGCGTCCGGTCTTGCGCCCTGAGGGAAACGAGGACGTCGGACGCGGTGCGCGTCCGGTGTCACACCATCGGACGCGTCCGGTGGTCCAGGGTGCTTACTGGACTCGCACCGGACGCGGTTACTGTGGCGTCCGGTGGTGGCGAGGAGCGCGTCCGGTGGTTGCTTCGCGGGCGCGGGTACTGTGCGCACCGGCGCGTCCGGTGGTTCGCAGCAGCGCGTCCGGTGGGTCGTTTGACCGTTGGCGCGCAGTGACCGTTGGAGGATCTAACGGACGAATTTGAAATTCGGAGGACACGCGGATGTCGGAGGGGCACCGGACGCGGTTGAGCGCGTCCGGTGAGTTACCACCGGCGCGTCCGGTGCTCCCGCGGAAAAACGGGCAAGTGGTGTAACGGCTCTATTTGACCGTGGGGTTATAAATAGACCTTGTGGCCGGCTGTGGCCGGCAGCTGAGCACACTTTAGCCTTGGTGGCTTGTGTGGTAGTGCTGGGGAGCCCTCTAACTCACTCATGCTTGATAGTGTTCATCGGATCGAGTGAGAGAGTGATTCTAGTGCGATTGCATCGTGAGGTTGCATCGAGTGGCACTAAGTGTTCGTGTTGCAAGCCGGTAGTGCTTGTTACTCTTGGAGGTTGCCACCTCCTAGACGGCTTGGTGGCTTGTGGCTCCGACGAAGCTCGCAAGAAGATTGTGCGAGGCTCCGGAGAAGCTTTGTGAGGGGGATTGTGCTCACCCCGCGGGGATCGCGAAGAGCAACTCTAGTTGAGCGTGTCATTGAGTTACCTCACTTGAGAGTGGAGTCTTGCGGTGCCTTGCGGGGCGTGCCTTGAGGGGCAAGTGACTTGAGGGTCACACCGAGGAACCATCTAAGTGTTGGTCGACACAACGGGGACGTAGCTTGGTGGCGACCAAGTGAACCTCGGGAGAAAATCACCGTGTCAACATTGTCTACTCTTCTCGGTGGTTTGCCTTCGTGCAACACAAGCTTGTATTTACTTTCATATATACTTGTGCTTGTGTAGTTGCTCTCGTAACTAGTTTGCTTGTGTAGCTTGCTAGTTGTCTTCTTGCTTGTGTAGCTAGAAGCTTCCCTTTGCGTGACTAATTTGGTTTGTGTAACCTTGTTAGTCACATTGCTTAGTTTGTGTAGCTAAGTAGTTTGCGCTCTCTAATTTGGCTTGTGTAGCCTTGTTATTGAGCATTGCTAGTGAGCTTAGGCTTTGTGCGCTTTGCTTACTAGAATTGTGTAGGAGCTCCCTCTTGCTTGCAAAGTACTAGTGCATAGGTTTGTGTGACCTTGCTCTAGAATTGATTAGGTGAGCTCTTGGTAAGCTTAGCACCTTAGTTGCTTAATTAGGATCTTTGCAAGGTGCTAGAGAACTTAGATAGAGGGGTGTCGTCTTGGCTAGACCGTTAAGTTTAATTCCGCATATTGTTTCGGTTAGCCAACGTGTTTAAGTTTTAGAAAGGACTATTCACCCCCCCTCTAGTCCGCCATCTCGACCCTACACCGAGGCAATCATTTTTTATTAACCGTCTCGTAAAATATATTAACCAAAGCGGGCACCCTTAAATTATCCGTCTCGGTTAATATATATTAACTGAGGCGGTCATCCTAACGTAACCGTCTCATTAACCGAGGCGGGCATTCTATCCGTAACCGCCTTGGTAAATCTAGCCCAGCCGAAGCCCAAAACCACCCACTCTATCGGGCTTATATATATTGGGAACTTAGGGTTTGCACCCCACTCCCTTAGCTCACCCTCACGCAGCGCGCCTCCCTCAAACCCGACGTGGCGCACCTCCCTCAGTCCCTCCGACTCTCTCCCTTCCCTACCTCGCCCTCCTTCACCCCGACTCTCTCCCTCCACTCTCTCTCTCGTCGGTGCTCGCGCTCGAGCAGCGCCTCTCCCGGTGGTGCCACCCCTCCCTCTCCCTCATCGGGCGAAACTAGAGGTCGAAAGGAGGAGCGGCGGTGCAGATCCTGGCGCTGCGGATCTGGAGGCCGGAAGGAGGAGCGCGGTGGCCCGACAGCTTGGCCTCATGGGCGCGGTGGCTGCCCCGCTCGGCGCGCCCTCTAGGACCACTATGCGCCTCCCTCTCCCTTCGGCGGCCCTCCAGGAGGAGTGGCGGTGTAGATCTCGGCGGCGCCCCTCCCCTCTCCAATTCGGTGGCCGGCTGAAAGTCCCTAGTTTGGTTTTGGCTAATTGATGAAACCTAGGACTAACCTTTGTATCTAAGTGGATGATTTAGATAAAGGTGGTCATTGAATATGAGACATGACATTGACTCATGTGACCAAGATGATGAAGACCAAGATGATGCTTGGCTCGATGGACTAGCTATGAAGGTGAAGGGCAAGTCGAGGCTTCGAAGCGAAGGACCATGCGATGGTGAAGCTTGAGCAAGACTTGGCGCCGACGGACCGATGCAACGGCGAAGAGCAAGTGAAGTCAAGGTCGATGGATCGAGACGGTCATGTGATGATATGAAGTGGATCATATCTTTTGCCAGAACAAAATGGGCTCAAGGCAAACGTATAACCATAGGGCCATTTTGTTTTGCACTCAAGACACCATAGAGGGTATGAGTGGTTTAGGATCGATAGCCGAACTATTAAGAGGGGAAGTCTTATCGGTTATTCGATGCACGGGTGCCACTAGGTGAATTCATAAAGTGCATTGCATGTAGGGCCTAGTGAGCTAACTGGAAAACCTTCGAAAATGATTATGAAAATGCTAACACACGTGCACAAGGTGGTGATCACTTGTTGGTGTTGGCATATTTACGAAGGCGATGAAGTTTGAGCGGTAGAGAGGGTTTGGGTCTCTCTCTCCCTCCCGCCGAGCTTGCGAGCGTGGGATTCATGCGTTTTCGAGGAGTTGAAATGCCTATTTTCCACTACGTCGGAAGTCGGAAAAGAAACGGAGGCGAACGGAGGTCACAGAGGTGACCGGACGCTGCACCGGACGCGGTCATGGTATGACCGGACGCGTCCGGTCAACAGTCAGGAGCGCGGGTGCTAGGGTTTGCAACCGGCGCGTCCGGTCATGCGCCCAGAGAGAACTGCAGAACGCAAGGATGATCGGACGCGTGACGCGTCCGGTCACACGTGATCGGACGCGTTCGGTCGTTGAGGGAACTTACTGGACTCTAACCGGACGCTGGCACTGTCGCGTCCGGTCGTTGCGTGAAGCGTGTCCGGTCGTTGACTGGAGCGCGTCCGGTCACTCGGGACCGGCGCGTCCGGTCGTTATGAGAAGCGCGTCCGGTCATGGGGTTTGACCGTTGGCGCAGTGACCGTTGGAGGATCGGACGCGGTTGAGCGCGTCCGGTCAGTTATGACCGGCGCGTCCGGTCATCCCGAAAAACCCAGTGAAGGGGTATAACGGCTCTATTTGGATGGGATGCTTATAAATACTTGTTGGCCGGCCCTTGGGGAGGTTTCTGGTGATTTCTAACATTCTTGTGCATCCTTTGAGCTGGAGCTTCTCCTCCCACTCTTCTCTCTTGCTTGATTGCAAATCAAAAGTGAGATTGAGTGATCCCAAAGTGCATTGCATAGCTTGAGGGCATCTAGTGGTACTTGTGGGTGGTTTAGCCGGTGGATTTCTTGTTACTCTTGGAGAGTACCGCTCCTAGCCGGCTTGGAGATTGTTAGAGGCGTTGGCAAGAGAAGGAGATTGTTCTTGGCCACCTCCGATTGATTGTAAGAGGTTCTTGTGCTTTCCTCGGCGGAGCGCCAAAAGCAACTCTAGTGCATTGCGCGTGTCATTGAGTTACCTCACTTGAGAGTGGTGTCTTGCGGTGCCTTGCGGGGCGTGCCTTGAGGGGTAAGTGACTTGAGGGTCACACCGAGGAACCATCTAAGTGTTGGTCGACACAACCGGTGACGTAGCTTGTCGGTGCACAAGTGAACACCGGGTGAACAAAAACATTGTGTCTCTTGTCTCCCGGTGATTGTTCTTCATATTGTGTTGTTGTCAATATTGATTGATTGAATATCATCTTGGTGATTGGCAACATCTTCACTCCACCGTCGGTATAAGATTCACAATCCTTTCTCTCGCATTTATATTTACTAGATTATTCTTGTGTAGCTCTAGTAGTAGCTTTGCTAGTTGTTGTTAGCTTGCTCACTAGTGCAAGTTTAGTGACTTAGTCCTTGTGTGAACTAGAGATCATAATCTACTAGTCTTGTGGATAGGAGGCTTGCATCACAACCGTAGGCTAAGCAAAACTCGTTTTGCGCCGTTTGTTATTCTAACAAGTTAGCTTAGTGGCTTGTGTAGGAATTTTTATAGGCTATTCACCCCCTCTAGCCATCTAGGACCTTACACCGGCGGCGCCTCCTCCCCTCACGGATCCGACGGGCGCGGGCGATGGAGGCCGGATCTGGTGGCATGGTGGCCGGATCCGGCCTCCCTACGGCGGGCGCGTCCCTCCGGCGTGGGGTCATGGCGGTGCTGGTGGATCCGACGAGTGGCGGCGCTTGGATGGGCTCTGCGGGCCCCATCGACTGGCTCGCTAGATTTTTTGTTTTTTATTTTATTAACTGAGGCGGGCATCCAAAACGCCTCGGAAAAAGTCCGATTAACCGTGACCTTTGGTCCGAGGCGTTTTGATGCCCGCCTCGGTTAATCCAAAATGCCCATCTCGATTAAAATTATTGTAGTAGTGCTAGTACTAAACGCTAGCTGCAAATTTTGATTTGATCAACAATTCATTACTTAAATTAACTACATGCTCTCTTTTTTTTTTGGGAACAATTAACTACATGCTCAGAACAGAAAAAGTTGTAGTATACTACCTCCGTACACAAAAGAATGCAATTCTAGTACAATATCATGTTTTAGTACTTTAAGTTTGACCAATTATAGATAAAAAGTATCCATATTTACGGTACCAAATAAATATCATCAGATTAATTATGAAATATATTTTTATAATAAATTAATTTAAAGACATAACTGTGAATATTATTTACTAAAAACCTGGTCAAACGTAAACCACTTTTCGTGGCATGCAACCCATAGTTGTATTTTTTTCGAGATGAAGGTAGTAAAATACAGTCACGTTTCATGTATCTTTTATTTTATTAATAGAATAATTTTGAAGCAACTGCTGATACCGCCCCGCGGTATAAACATCATTTACGCCCTGTTCGCTTGAGCTTATCAGCCAAATCAGCCAGCTATTTAGTAGTGTTTTTCTCTCACAACAAATCAGCGAATAATACTTTCAGACATGACTTATCACGTAAGCGAACATGGTGTTAGTACACTATTTAGTATAGTACTAGTGTTCATTAAATTTCCCCCTTTCTCCATTGTTCTCTTACGATGACACGTACTCGTGTCTCCATCGTCATCACGTCCATCTGATCGATGCAGGCGGTTGAGACACGACACTCTCAGTTTGCCGGCTCCTGACGTGGCGGTTGTGCGTCGTGCATGCACGTACGTACGTACGTACTCCACACTGCACGCTTCGGTGACGTGAGGTTAATATGGACGCTTTCGTGTGCGTGTCTGAACGCCGTGTTTGGTCGCCCGCGCAGGTTCAGAGATTCTGAAGGAAACGCAGAGGCGAATTAATGATTTGTTGGAAATCCTTTTAAAAAAATAATGATTGAAGCTAGGAGCTGTGCTAACGTGAAACCCATTTTGTCTCTAGAAGGAAAGAAGCTACCGCACCGCACGTCCGCACCTACTGCATGTATGTCGGTACGAAATTAGCCGATCGATCGATGACATCACGCGGTGTCAGGCTGTCAGCAAGCAAATTAAAGAGAAGGTTATGCAAAGAAGCTAGCTAAAGCTAGTATAATTTCGAAATTATGAAATTTTGCACAAGACACGCAGCAGTTTTCACGGGAACCAATCCTTAGAAATTCATACTCGTACGTAGCCCCGGATGACCGAACTGCAATGACTAGATCTTGTTTGCTTAGCCGGCCGAGTAGTCACAGTCTTATCCGGACGAGAGAAACGGGCCAACAGATCCAACGCACACAACGCGCGCGAGGACGTCACGCGTGATCGCCGCACGTATGCATGATATGCTGCCATGCACACAGCGTCAGAGATCTGCTAATAAATTAGTTGATCTGGTCCATTTCCATCGTATTCGAGACGAGGTGGAGTAGTCCATAGCTAGCTCAAATCTGACTTCGTCAGAAACACGTACACTGTACAGGTACATACTCCCTCTCCATCCTTTAAGAAACGCAGACATCTAATTTTCCAAAAAAAAAGTTTAACTAAACATATATATACCAAAAGATACCAGTATTTATTGTAATAAATAAGTGCAATACGTTTTATAGTAAACTAATTTAGAGATACAAATGTTTGATATTTTACATAAATATAGTTTTAACTTAAAATTGAATTAACTTCTAAAAATAAAAAAATGAGATATATATACTCCCTCAAATAGCTGCATATCTACTCTTTTTAAAATGGGGAAGGAATACGGAAGAAGCGACCGACCGCTAAGAAATCGAGCGCTCGGTCAGCAGTGGAGATTTGGAAACGTCCATCCAGCAAATCGCGCGCGGCCGGCCGGCGACCAACGGGGGAGACGTGGGCGCCGCTTTCTGATCTGATCTGCCGACGCCATCATCATTTGCGAGGAAGAAGTCTGGTGGCCCCGGCGCTGATCTCAACACCAGGTCATCTTTGCCTGGACCAAATTTAAAATCTCCATATGCATGCATTTCCAGGTGATTCGTCCTTTCTTCCAGAAACTCAATGATCCAAATTATCCTATTGGAATATTCTCCTGTTGTTACTGCTCGGTGTCAAAAGGCGAACGCAGCGTGTACAGGGGCTCATTCACCTCTCCGGCCCCTTCTCTTCTTGTTATTTTCTCTTTCTGTAGCTTGTCTTCTTGTCTCTTTCTCTTTTCTTCTTCGTCGCGAATGACCAAAATTTAGAGGGACTCTATTGTTTCCATCTCGAAACATACACCATGTTTTATTTAATTTATTAGGACAAAGCTTCATATACATACAAAAATACATTATCTGAAGATCTCGGAGTGCAAAAGTTTAACTACTCGTCTCGCAAAAAAAAAGTTTAACTAACTCGTGGTTTAATTCAATGCTGCTGTGCCGTGAACCTATTACTAGGGGCCTATTTGATTGGCTGTATGATCTAAGCATGGCTCGTAGGAGCAAAGCTAGGGTGGATGGATGCAAGGATGTATATGGTAGCTTGTAGTATTGTATAGCCTTGCTAAAAGATATATATATCAAGCTTGGTTGCTCGTACGAAGATATAACATATAAAATAAAATGTTCTAAGCGAGCATCACTATAACATTTATTTTGTGCATGTATATTTTAATAGCTCTTTGTTTACTCTTAGGCCTTAATCAGATTTAAAGCAATTATCAAACCAATATTATCATTATTAGTTACAAACAACGAGCTAGAACTGCAAAGTTAGAAATAATTCCCCTACTCTAGGGTGTTATACTAGGATGGCTTTTGTAAACCACTGACAAGTAAATAACCAAAACCTACCGTCCTAGGGTTTTCCAGGTGAAAGCATCTAGGCCCCGAGGTTTGGTTTCGGCAATTGATGACAACGCTTTATTACCATGACTAACGTGTGTTTTGCAGAAACTTTGGTAAGTTAGGTCATGGAGGTTTTAACTGCTTTGGGCACCATGGTATTCATGCCCCTTGATGGAAATCGTTTCGGTTTCCAAAAGAGTGACGTCAAGATTAAGGACGGTTAGTTCCGGATGTCAAGGTGTTGAGAGACATTGGGAATAGTCGTTAGGATCTTCGTTTTTCTCTTTTGGCCGTACTATAAAGGGGGGCATGAGCGGGTAGCTTGACCTAGGCGAGTCCTATGTTTAGGTGTGGTGCACACTTGTTAAACTTGGCGCTAGGCAGCTCTAGAATAGCTCAAAGTTCAGTTGGGAGCAACTTGGTTGAAGTTGTAACGCTTTTCGGAGAGTTTCGGGTCGTTTTCCCGTGACCGGACGCGGTCCTTGGCATGACCGGACGCGTCCGGTCAGTTCAGTTCCGCGGCTGGGGTTTCAGCTCTGAGCACCGGACGCGGTCCTCGCGAGGACCGGACGCGGTGGTCAGAAGTCAACACGTGTCACTTAAGGGAAACACCCGATCGGACGCGACCTGGGTGTGATCGGCGCGTCCGGTCATAGTCCAGTAAGGTCCTGAGACGATCGGACGCGTCCGGTCATCACCGATCGGACGCGGTCGCGCGTCCGGTGCGAGTACAGTAAGCTCCACGCACGATCGGACGCGTCCGGTCACCCCTGACCGGTGCGTCCGGTCATTTAGGTGTTTTTCGGTTTTTGACCGTTACGAGCGACCGGCGCGTCCGGTCAGTACGACCGGCGCGTCCGGTCAGCTCGAGTTTTGTTGAGTCAGCAGGTAACGGTTCGTTTCGTCTGTGGGGTGTATAAATACATCCCCACCACCTCTTTTAGAGGTCTCTTGCTCATTTGATCAGCTGATAAACACCTTTGGAGTGCAAGGTAGTGCAAGAGCACTAGTGAGGATAGAGATTTGAGAATCAAAGCTTGAGAGTTCCTCACTAGCGATTAGAGAGTAACAAGTGTGCATCCACTTTCTCATTTAGGCTCGTAGTGGTCAAGTGAGAGTTCTAGCTTGTTACTCTTGGTGATCGCCATCACCTAGACGGCTTGGTGGTGATTGGGAGCTTGGTGTTCATCCGGCGGATCTTGTGGATGACCCAACTTATCTTGTGAGCGGTTGTGGGTGATTCACCGCGACGGAGTGTCAAAGAATCAACCCGTAGAGAGCACTTGATCCTTGCGCGGATCAAGGGGGAGCGACACCCTTGCGCGGGTGCTCCAACGAGGACTAGTGGGGAGTGGCGACTCTCCGATACCTCGGAAAAACATCGCCGTGTTCCTTGCCCCTTTACTTTCAAGCATTTACTTTCTCGTATTTACTTACTCTGCTTGTTTACATTCCTAGACTTGCCATGCTAGACTAGGATTGGAAACTAGGGTGCAAAACTTTGTATCGGTAGACTCTCTAGGAACACAAGTAGACACTAGGGGTGAATTTCAGCTTGTAGGATTTATTCACTGCATTTATTTTTTTAGAAAAGCCCAATTCACCCCCCCTCTTGGGCATCTTGATCCTTTCAATTGGTATCAGAGCCGTGTTGCTCTACTTTTAGGCTTTACCGCCTAGAGCAAGATGTCTAATGGGGAAGGACCACCTCCCACTTTTGAGGGAGACGATTTTCCATATTGGAAAATTCGTATAGAGGCATATCTCGAAGCCATAGATGTTGGGTGCCTTAGAGCCGCAACCGAAGGGCTTCCCCCCATAAGGGATCCCGCTAACCCAAGTGGTGACGAGGAGAAGTACGACCGGTGGAATGCAAAGGCCAAAAATGCACTCTACCGGGGCTTAGGCAAAGATATCTTCAATCACGTGCGTAATGCAAAGAACGCTCATGAATTGTGGGAAAATCTTTGTGCTCTCCATGAGGGAACTAAGAGTGAGCGTGAGGAACGCTATCACATAGCCTTAAAGAAAATTAATTCTTTTGAGATGCTTCCCAAAGAAAGTGCTAATGACATGTACACTCGCTTGAATGTTCTTGTAGAGGACCTCAATGCTCTTGGGCTCACCAAAATGAGCCAATCGGATGTTGCAAGGAAGATCTTGAGTGTGCTTCCCGTTGAGAAGTATGGACATATTGTCACCGTGCTTCACCAAAGTGATCTTTCCACCGCAACACCAACTCAAGTTTTGGGGAAAATCAATGCTCATGAGATGTACATGCATATCACTCCGGAAGAGGGCTCATCATCTTCCAAGAAGAAAGACTTGGCCTTCAAAGCTAGTCATGACAAGAAGAAGATGAAAGGCCAAGCCATGATGGTGCAAGAAAGTTCAAGTGATAGTGATGTTGATGATGAATCACTTGCACTCATGGTGAGAAAGACCACCAAGATGTTAAAGAAGCTTAACAAGAGTGGCATCAAGTTCGATGGCAAGAAGAAAAAATTCTTCACAAGTAGCAAGAGAAAGCCAATCTCGGAGATGGATTGCTACAATTGTGGTGAACTTGGTCATCTAGCTCATCAATGCCCTAGACCACCAAAAGACAAGTACAAGAACAAGAACAAGGGCAAGAAAAATGATTCAAGTGATGAAGAAGAAGAGAAGAAGAGGAACAAGCCATACAAGAAGAAGGATGGCAAAAAGAAGGAGTTCCACAAGAAAAAGAAGGGAGGAAAGGCATACATTGTTGGTGATTGGCTCACCGACATTGAATCATCATGTGAGTCCTCCGAAGATGAGAGCAATGATGAGAAAGAGAAGATTGCCGCATTTGTGATGGGGCCATCATCTTCACCAACATCTTCATCACCACCTTCACCGCCTCCTTCACCATCATCGTCCACTACTCACCTATGCCTTATGGCCAAGGGTGAACGAAAGATACAAAACCATGATAGTGATGATGATGACGATAGTGATAGTGATGATGAATATGACTCACCTTCTTATGATGAACTTGTAAAATTGTTAAACAAATACACTAAAATCATAAGAAGAACTAGAAGTGAAAATGATGATCTTCAAAATGAAAATGAATCACTCTCACCAAAGCTTGAAAATATTCAAAAGACTAGTGGTGAGCTTAGAGTTCAAAATGAAGTGATGTCTTCCACTCTCAAGGAACTCAAAACCTCCTATAAAGAGCTTAAAGATCAACATGATAAACTTGAGAAGAAGCATGATGAGCTCATCACTAGACACAATTCTCTAAAGGACAAATACACCACATTAAAAATTGATTATGATAGTCTTGTGGTTGCTAATGAACTTGCTCTTGAGACACATGATGCTACTAACCATGTTGTTAAGTGTGATATAGCTACATCATGTGATGACTTGATCATTGAAAGCATTGAGCGAGGTTCTAGTAGCAAAGGCAAGAGTTTGGTTGAGTCAAGCAACCATGATGATTATGCCAAGATTAAGAGTGAAAATGAGAAGCTTGCAAGTGAGAACAAGAAGCTAAAAGGTTTGATGGCTCTTGAGAAGCAACCAACAAATGAGTCACTCATTGAAGAAAACAAAAAGCTCAAGCAAGAAAAAGAGCATCTCAAGACCGGCCTAAGCAAGTTCACAAGAGGCCAACATTTGCAAAGTGAGCTCCTCATGAACACCGTAATGAAGATGGATAGAAGTGGTATTGGGTACTTGGCAAATCAAGAGAAGAAAGCAAAAGCTCAACAACAACAAAGCAAGTCAAAGCCCAAGTCAAAGAGATGTGTTGAGTGTGGTCAAGAAGGTCACTTTGCTCATGAATGCAAAACTCCACCACCACAACCCTTGCCCAAGCATGCTAGACCTTTCGCTTTCAATGCTCATTATATGCTAAGAAAAGATTCAAATGGAAAGATGAAAGTCATGTTTTTGGGTCCCCCAAACAAGAATAGGCCAAAGAAAATATGGGTTGCCAAGTCACTAGTGGATAAAGTCAAGGGCCCCTCTCAAGTTTGGGTCCCTAAACAAAAAGCTTGATCTCTTGTGTGTAGGTGAACTACAAGACCGGTGGAACTCATTGGGTTATTGATAGTGGTTGCACTCAACATATGACCGGTGATCCTCGTATGTTCACCACCATTGAAGAGAATGGAATATGTCAAGAGAAGATCACATTTGGGGATAATTCAAAAAGCAAAGTCAAGGGTATAGGCAAGATTGCAATATCACATGATCACTCACTCTCAAATGTGCTCTATGTTGCTTCATTGAGTTTCAACTTGTTGTCCGTTGGGCAACTTTGTGACCTTGGCTTCCAATGCTTGTTCACACCAAATGAAGTGGAAGTTTCAAAGATAGATGACAAGCAAGTGATATTCAAAGGCTTTAGATACAATAATCTTTATCTTGTTGACTTCACCTCCGAAGATGCAAATTTGATGACATGTTTGTTCACCAAGACCTCACTTGGTTGGCTTTAGCATAGGAGGCTTGCTCATGTTGGAATGAACACTCTCAACAAGCTATTGAAGAAAGAACTAGTGAGAGGATTGAAGGATGTGAAGTTTGAAAAGGACAAACCTTGTAGTGCATGTCAAGCGGGCAAACAAGTTGCAAACACTCATCCAACCAAAGCTTTCATGTCAACTTCAAGAGTGCTAGAACTTCTACACATGGATTTGTTTGGGCCTACAACATACAAGAGCTTGGGTGGTAATCTCTATTGTCTTGTGATAGTGGATGACTACTCAAGGTATACATGGACCTTCTTCCTTCATGACAAATCTGAAGTGGCAAATTGCTTCAAGAAGTTTGCAAAGAGAGCTCAAAATGAATTTGAAGTCAAGATAAAGAAGATTAGAAGTGACAATGGGAAAGAATTTGACAACACCAACATTGAAGCTTATTGTGATGAAATTGGAATCAAGCATGAGGTGTCTTCAACCTACACTCCTCAACAAAATGGTGTAGTTGAGAGAAAGAACCGAACTTTGATCACTCTTGCAAGAACAATGCTAGATGAGTACAACACTCCGGAGAAGTTGTGGGCCGAGGCAATCAACACCGCATGCTATGCTTCAAATCGCCTCTTCCTACAAAAGTTTCTTGGCAAGACCCCCTATGAGTTGCTTAATGGCAAGAAGCCGGACGTCTCTTTCTTCCGGGTGTTTGGTTGCAAATGTTACATCTACAAGAAGCGTCAACACCTAGGGAAGTTTCAAAGACGTTGTGATATTGGTTTTCTTGTTGGTTACTCATCAAAGTCCAAAGCATATAGAGTATTTAACCATGCCACCGGTTTGGTTGAAGAAACATATGATGTGGAATTTGATGAATCTAACGGCTCCCAAGGAGCAATTGAGAATTGTGATGATGTAGGTGATGAACCCTTGAGGGAGGCCATGAAGAACATGCCGGTGGGAGACATCAAGCCAAAAGATGATGATGACGATGTACAAATTGTTGATCCACCATCTTCATCACGTGTGCCTCAAGATGATGACAAGAATGAGAGAGTTGAAAATGAAGACACTTATGTCTCTCATGAACAATCCGAGGCACAAGCTCAAGATGTTGATGCTCCTCATCCACCTCCTCAAGTGGTTGATAAAAGAAATTCACCACTACTTCAAGCACATCCACAAGATCTCATCATAGGGAGTCCTACAAAGGGAGTAATGACTCGATCCCAAAAGCTAGCTTCTTTTGTTGAACATCATTCTTTTGTCTCTTGTGTTGAACCTAAGAATGCAGAAGAAGCTCTTCAAGATCCGGATTGGGTGATTGCAATGCATGAAGAATTGAACAACTTCACCCGCAATCAAGTATGGACACTAGAAGAGCATCCCAAAGGTGCAAGAGTCATTGGAACCAAGTGGGTGTTCCGAAACAAGCAAGATGACCAAGGCATAGTGGTGAGGAACAAGGCAAGACTAGTTGCAAAGGGGTTCTCTCAAGTTGAAGGTCTTGATTTTGGAGAAACCTTTGCACCCGTTGCAAGACTTGAAGCCATTCGTATCCTCCTTGCTTATGCATCACATCATGATATGAAACTATATCAAATGGATGTGAAAAGTGCATTTTTAAATGGCTTTATAAATGAACTAGTCTATGTTAATCAACCTCCCGGGTTTGAAGACCCTAGATATCCTAATCATGTTTATAGGTTGTCCAAGGCGTTATATGGGCTCAAGCAAGCCCCTAGAGCGTGGTATGAACGCCTCCGGGACTTCCTCATTGAGAAGGGCTTCACCATTGGGAAGGTCGACACCATACTATTCACCAAGAAGCTTAATGGGGAGATCTTCATTTGTCAAGTATATGTTGATGATATCATCTTCGGATCAACAAATGAAGATTATTGCAAGGAATTTGGTGAATTGATGTCAAAGGAATTCGAGATGTCAATGATTGGTGAGCTCACATTCTTCCTTGGTTTTCAAGTAAAGCAAATGAGAGAAGGGATTTTCATCTCTCAAGAAAAGTATACCAAGGATCTCCTCAAAAGATTCAAGATGGAAGAATGCAAACCAATCAAGACCCCAATGCCATCAAACGGACATCTCGACCTAGATGAGGGAGGTAAACCGGTTGATCAAACTCTCTACCGTTCTATGATTGGTAGCTTGTTATATCTTACCGCATCTAGGCCCGATATCATGTTTAGTGTGTGCATGTGTGCTCGCTTTCAAGCGTGCCCTAAAGAACCTCACCTAAGTGCCGTAAAAAGAATCCTAAGATATCTTAAGCTCACCCCAAGCATTGGTCTTTGGTATCCCAAAGGAGCTAGATTCCAACTAGTTGGCTATTCCGATTCGGACTATGCCGGTTGCAAGATTGATAGAAAAAGTACATCCGGAGGGTGCCATTTGCTTGGAAGATCTTTAGTATCTTGGTCATCTAAAAAGCAAAATAGTGTGGCTTTGTCCACCGCCGAGGCGGAATACATTGCCGCGGGGGCCTGTTGTGCACAAATCCTATATATGAAACAAACCCTCCTAGACTATGGAATTGTTCTTGAAAAGGTGCCACTTTTATGTGACAACGAAAGTGCCGTTAAAATTGCTAACAATCCGGTACAACACTCTCGCACCAAGCACATTGATATCCGCCATCACTTTCTAAGAGATCACGTTGCTAAAAATGACATATCACTAGAAGGTGTAAGAAGTGAAAATCAATTAGCGGATATCTTCACCAAACCTTTGGATGAGGCAACCTTTTGTAGGTTAAGGAGTGAACTCAATGTGCTTGATTCTAGTAACTTTAAAAAATGAGCGTGTGTTGTCCCTTGCATTGCATTGTATTATATGCCATTTTTTTATCGCTTTGTTTTTAGGGCTTGGCTAACACGGTTACGATAACCCTTCCTTGGAGGAGTGAAAAAGCCTAACCGTGGATCAAACTTGACAAGCTTTCTAGTTTTACCTTCTTGTACTGCATTGCATATGCATGGTTGTTGTTCTTGTCGTTTCTCTTCGGTTAAGTTTTGAGCAACCTCTGTGTTCGTCCATGGATAGAGAGAGCATTTTGACGCTCCTAATGGTTCAAAAACTCTATTGTGTGGCCATACGTTGCTCCTTGGGTGTTTATTGCCTATTTTCTTAAAAATAATACTAGCCTAAGGCAATCTATTTTAAAAATTTTTTGAGGGTTTGAGTGAGGTCTCTCATTTCGTGTTCCAATTGGTGTTTATTTGTGTCTCTTTGAATTGGAACCTGATTGGGAGAAGTCACGTCGTAGTTGGAACAAAGAAGGGCGAAGAACAGTCACCGGACGCTGCACCGGACGCTGCACCGGACGCAGTAATGCTTCACCACCGCGTCCGGTCCCGGCGTCCAGCAGCGCGTCCGGTCATCCAGAAGACCAACTCCAGATCTAGTGATCGGACGCTGCACCGGACGCGCCTCTGTTGACCACCGCGTCCGGTCCCGGTTACCACCACCGCGTCCGGTCATTCGCGATATATTCCCGAACTTCCAACGACCGGACTCAGACCGCGTCCGGTCAGTCCGCACCGGACGCGTCAGGTCACTCCAGGAGCTTACTGGAGTATGACCGGACGCTGCACCACCGCGTCCGGTCATATCGACCACCGCGTCCGGTCATCACGTGTCGTGCGGATCTAACCCCTTTATAAAACCGATTCGTCCTCGGCCGGTTTTCTCTCACCCGCACGCGCTTCCGCCGCCGCCTTGCCCTAGTCGCCGTCTCGCTGTTTCCGCCGCCCCCTCACCATCTTCCCTGCCGCCGGCGACCTCCTGTCGTGCCTGCGCCGCACCTTTCCTCGCCCGCACGCGCTCGCCGCTCACGCGCTGCTCGCTGCCGCACCGGCCGCTCCCGCGCCACCCGCAGCCGCACCCTCGCCCGACGCTGCTGCGCCGCGCGCCACCGCCGCCGGCAAGCCGTCCAGTCTCGCCGTGCACCTCGCCAGCAGTAGCCGCAGCTCCCCCGTGCCAACCCTAGCCCGTCTCTCATCCTTCGGTCGTTTTTCCTCTTCTAGGTCTTGCCCTCTCCCCTGCCTAGGGTTTTGCCCTAACCCTAGGGTTAGTCGGACGATCGTTCGTCGACGAGTTACGTCGCGCGTCGTCTTCTTCGCGAGGTTGGTTCGCGTCACCCTATTCTCCTTGCTAGGGTTTGCCGTAACTGTTTCTTTTTCAATCCTAATTATACCTTGTTTCGGCAAATCAGAGCTCGTTCGGCGATTTCGGGAATCTCGCAATCTAGGTCACCTTACCCTGTCAGTCATCTCGACGATCCGAGGTAGCTTCACGTTTCGATTCATATCATATCTCATATGCTTGCTATCTCTAGGATTCGTACCTTTTAGTTATATATGTGTTTATAGTAGATCTCTCTATTCCGTCTTTGCAGCGAGTCTGTTGTGTGTCAGGGTGAGATCAGTTTGCTAAATCCGAGGCCAAGCCTGCGGATACGGATTGAGGCCAAGCCTCTTGAGTGACAGTTCATCATCTTACAGAGGTTCTCAGTCACTGTGTCAGCATGGTGCGTTGCAAGAACGTCGGTGGTGCTCCTGGTGACGGGAACGACAGTCCTCCTCGTCGGTCTGAGATTGCACGTGGGAAGCGTGTCAAGGTCTTGGCCAGAAAGAAGAAGAAGACACTCACAGATGCAGAGATTGCTCAGGCCGTAGCAGATGCAGCAGAGCAGGCAGAGAGAGGTGGCAGGAGCAGTGGCATACGCATAGGCGAGCGTCGCTTTCATCTTGAAGGTCGACAGCTCGGCACAGAGGCCACTGAGGGCACTGAGGATACTAGAGCTGCAGAGGATATGTCAGTTGATCCACCCACAGAGACCACAGAGGCTCCAGAGGCTACAGCAGATACAGAGGAGCAGCCAGCTCAGTCTCCAGTACGTCGCCGCTCCACACGCGCCCGTACTCAGGTGTCTCCTAGGCCAGAGGGTCAGCGACGTGGAGCATGTCCTCCTCCCAGAGCTAGAGGTTCACCCCCGGTCGAGCACTTTGACTTGAGGGGTGCTTCAGCACGTCAGGTGCAGGGGTTGAGGTTCGTGGAGGTCAGTCGGTGGTTTCCACCTGTGAGGGATCCTAGAGCTTCAGAAGGATTCTATACCCCTCTTCAGGAGGATTTCTACAGAGCTCTAGTTGACAGCGGTATTGCTTTCCGACCACAGAGGGTCTGTCGACTTGAGTCACTAGTCGAGGTTGTGGGAGAGCAGCTACGTCCGCACCTGCCCTTTCTGCCAGGCTTGTCAGATCTTCTTGGACGGACAGGTGCATACTGCGGCACATGGGTCAGAGAGTTTTATGCTTCACTATGGATTGATCCTGCCCATGATTTCATTCACTTTGCATTCCGAGGCCGCGATCACCGCCTATACAGCAGCAGAGTGCGGGAGATTCTCAGACTCCCAGCTTTTGACACAAAGATACATCAGCTATGTTATGGTCAGACTCCTCCTCCGAGACGCCCTCACGGCGGGACAGTGCCACCTACAGACTTGGTTCGACCCTGCTTCCGTGAGCCTTTTGGCCAAGGGTCTCGACGCACGCCCGCTAGTTTGACACCACTGGCCAGAGTTTTGGATGCTATAGTTAGACGCACTCTACTTCCCAGACTTGGCTACAGAGAGGGACTGACTCGGATGCAGCTATGGGTTGTTCACCACCTCCTCTCACAGACACAGTTTGATATATGGGATCTCATACTTAGTGAGATGGAGGACACCATAGCTGAGGGCTTCAAGGGTAATCATCAGCTGCCCTATGCACACTGGATCTGCTTCATTATCAGATCATCTATTCTGCTGCCAGCAGAGATCCGAGCTGAGATATCAGATACTACCACTGCTTTTCCTGAGTATGATATCCGTCAGCTTTGGACGTCAGTCACCAGAGATCAGGCCCCAGTGCCAGGACAGCGTGTGCGACCTGAGGTTCCTGAGACAGCAGCTGAGCAGGACGCCACAGTTGATGAGCTTGCAGAGGCAGCAAGTCGAAATGCAGCGACAGCAATATGAGATTCAGCGACAGACTGCAGCTAGTCAGCAGCAATACTTGGACCTCCTGCGCCACCTAGTCACGGTTGGGGTTCCTCCGCCTACTTCCGTCCTGACTTCTACTTTACCATCTTCTGATCCATCGAGTCAGGGACAGCCGGGTTTCCAGTTCACATCTCCACAGCAGCAGGTTCCCCAGTCTTTCCAGTCCCCGAGCTTCACTCCTATTCACACGGGGTTTACACCACCAGACCAGCCTCGCCCTCACCTCCTGACAGGCACATCTTTCGGTGATTTCAGTGCTACCTACAGCGAGTTGACTGGTCAGCCGACGCCCTCGCATACTACAGTTGCTACTTCTTCAGGGTTGTCAGCTTCAGAGGCAGCTATTCCTCCAGTAACAGGGACTGGTACTACAGAGACTCTACCTTCGTCAGTTGCCTCCACAGATCCTCCTGCTACTGGCTCGCTACAGGCTCAGGTCACTCAGACGGATCCTATCATTACTACTACGACAGTACCTGTTCCTGCCATTCAGACCCAGACAGTTACACAGCCACATGCTTCATCAGAGGGTCAGCCAGATAGCTCAGATTCCGAGGGCGATTCTCTACACTTCATGATTACTCCGCGCACCTCGGCACCCGACACGACTCCGTCTGTCCCCCCTTCAGATCCTTAGATTAGTTTTTTTTCTTTGGCGCTTGATGCCAAAGGGGGAGAGAGAGTAGTTTCAGGGGGAGTTTTGAGAGTTGTTTTTTCGTTTTTTTCCTGTGTGCTATATTCATGCATCATGTTTACTTTTCAGTCATTGCATTCGTGTGACATGTCGTTGTGAGATAAACCTTGAGTCTTAATGTTTCATCCTGTTAGTGTTATCTCTTGTCACCGTTGTTTTTTATAGCTCTAAGGTAGTGCTTCCATGCCTTACTCCGATAAATTATGAGCTATATCCGTTTGTGTACTAACGCTTTTTGTCTTATATTATGAGTACACTCTTTTGGCTTGGGACACATAAGCAATTCCTTTCACTTCTCAGCTTATTGCTTGTTGCTTATGTGAACCATGCATGCTCAAAAACCTCAACTCCAATCTTTCATATCTGAGTGTTGTCATCAATCACCAAAAAGGGGGAGATTGAAAGCATCTAGGCCCCGAGATTTGGTTTCGGCAATTGATGACAACGCTTTATTACCATGACTAACGTGTGTTTTGCAGAAACTTTGGTAAGTTAGGTCATGGAGGTTTTAACTGCTTTGGGCACCATGGTATTCATGCCCCTTGATGGAAATCGTTTCGGTTTCCAAAAGAGTGACGTCAAGATTAAGGACGGTTAGTTCCGGATGTCAAGGTGTTGAGAGACATTGGGAATAGTCGTTAGGATCTTCGTTTTTCTCTTTTGGCCGTACTATAAAGGGGGGCATGAGCGGGTAGCTTGACCTAGGCGAGTCCTATGTTTAGGTGTGGTGCACACTTGTTAAACTTGGCGCTAGGCAGCTCTAGAATAGCTCAAAGTTCAGTTGGGAGCAACTTGGTTGAAGTTGTAACGCTTTTCGGAGAGTTTCGGGTCGTTTTCCCCGTGACCGGACGCGGTCCTTGGCATGACCGGACGCGTCCGGTCAGTTCAGTTCCGCGGCTGGGGTTTCAGCTCTGAGCACCGGACGCGGTCCTCGCGAGGACCGGACGCGGTGGTCAGAAGTCAACACGTGTCACTTAAGGGAAACACCCGATCGGACGCGACCTGGGTGTGATCGGCGCGTCCGGTCATAGTCCAGTAAGGTCCTGAGACGATCGGACGCGTCCGGTCATCACCGATCGGACGCGGTCGCGCGTCCGGTGCGAGTACAGTAAGCTCCACGCACGATCGGACGCGTCCGGTCACCCCTGACCGGTGCGTCCGGTCATTTAGGTGTTTTTCGGTTTTTTACCGTTACGAGCGACCGGCGCGTCCGGTCAGTACGACCGGCGCGTCCGGTCAGCTCGAGTTTTGCTGAGTCAGCAGGTAACGGTTCGTTTCGTCTGTGGGGTGTATAAATACATCCCCACCACCTCTTTTAGAGGTCTCTTGCTCATTTGATCAGCTGATAAACACCTTTGGAGTGCAAGGTAGTGCAAGAGCACTAGTGAGGATAGAGATTTGAGAATCAAAGCTTGAGAGTTCCTCACTAGCGATTAGAGAGTAACAAGTGTGCATCCACTTTCTCATTTAGGCTCGTAGTGGTCAAGTGAGAGTTCTAGCTTGTTACTCTTGGTGATCGCCATCACCTAGACGGCTTGGTGGTGATTGGGAGCTTGGTGTTCATCCGGCGGAGCTTGTGGATGACCCAACTCATCTTGTGAGCGGTTGTGGGTGATTCACCGCGACGGAGTGTCAAAGAATCAACCCGTAGAGAGCACTTGATCCTTGCGCGGATCAAGGGGGAGCGACACCCTTGCGCGGGTGCTCCAACGAGGACTAGTGGGGAGTGGCGACTCTCCGATACCTCGGAAAAACATCGCCGTGTTCCTTGCCCCTTTACTTTCAAGCATTTACTTTCTCGTATTTACTTACTCTGCTTGTTTACATTCCTAGACTTGCCATGCTAGACTAGGATTGGAAACTAGGGTGCAAAACTTTGTATCGGTAGACTCTCTAGGAACACAAGTAGACACTAGGGGTGAATTTCAGCTTGTAGGATTTATTCACTGCATTTATTTTTTTAGAAAAGCCCAATTCACCCCCCTCTTGGGCATCTTGATCCTTTCACCAGGTTTTGTCAGGCAACCAAAGACCATGGAGGTTTTGGATTTCAAGACTAAGTGCATGTTCAGTTTAAAGGCTCCCAGAAAGGTCATGTGATAATAGATTAAACATAGGCTAATAAGAGCTATGAGCTCTCACCATCAAATAATCCTTATTGGCTGCTATTGGCCCATGACGATACTACTCAATGTTATCTTTGCTTGAGGACACTATCAATTATGGCAATTAGCTTCTAGACACTTTAGCTACTAAACTAATAGTTTTTAGAAACGATTATTCTACCCAACCCCTGGCTATTCTACCCAATCCCTAATAGTCGTTGTGGTTAAGAAATTTCATAACTTATATATGCACGTGAAATTGGATGAAGATGATATTCACATCGAATTCTAGATCGCGATAAGATCTACAACTTTATAGTTGACATATTTTTTGTTTAAAATCATTTACATCATTTTATTTCTCATATTTTGAAATTTAAAATTTAGAATTTTTGAATGAACTCAAAAGTTGGTATGATTTATATATAATAGCTGATAATCTTTTATATAAAGTCATTTAGAGTCTTGAATATTAATTTTATTTTCTTATATTTCAAAACTCAAGATTTATCAATTTTAAAATGTCTTGCAGCGGAGTCAGAGCACTGTACTTGTATAGTACTCCCTCCGTATCGGATTTAGAAGTCGTTTTGGACAAGATTTGGGTCAAACATTAGGAATATAAATCATCAATAACTTTTAAGTTGTTGAGTTTGCAAGTGTAAAAATTATATGAATAGATTTGTCTTGAAAAATACTTTCATAAAAGTATACATATATCACTTTTCCATAAATATTTGTTTATAAAAATAAGAGGTCAAAATTATGTTTAGAGACCGTGTTGCTGTCCTAAACGACTTCTACCTCCGATACGGTGGGAGTACTTGGCCTTATCCTGACGAGTCACAGCAGACAGCGCTGCTGATACAACTCCAAAGCACCATTCGTCCATTCCAAAGCTTCCACGACTCGCCTGTTGCCACTTGCCGGCGGCCGCCGTCACGGTGGGCCCACGGCGTGGCCGCAGTATCGTCACCAACCACGTCACCGCCCACGCGCTGCGCGTTGGCCGCGCCCCCGTCAGACTCCACCGCTCACCCACGTGCTGCCGTCACGGACCGGCCGTCCCGACCAGGGGACCGGGGGGCGTGACGGGCCCACCGAACCACCTCAACCGCGGCTGACGCCCCGCCACGCCACCCACGGCCCGCGCGCCGTGTTGGCGCGAACACCGCGGTCGCCGTCGTCCTCTCCGGCCCTCCCCCTCCACCAAGATGACGCCATGCCCGCACCCCGGTGACCTCACCGCCCTTTATATATAAGGCTACTCCTCCTGCCCGCCCTGCCCATCACAACGACGACGCCCACACAAGTCGCACCTGCTAGCTCCCAACCGAACCAGGAAAAGGACGCCGTGCAGCGCCGCCAGGAAGGAGAGGAATAATGTACCAGGCCATCCCGTACAGCGCCGGCCGGCCCTGGCCGCAGCCCGCGCCGGCGATGGGCGTCGACGTGGCGGAGGAGGAGAGGCTGCGGGCGGCTGCGCAGCAGCAGCAGCTGGCGCCGGCGGCAGAGGCGGAGGCGGCGGCGAGGGAGGAGGAGGTGCGGCGGGCGGTGGCGGAGTGCCCCGTGCTCGTGGTGGGCAGGCGCGGGTGCTGCCTCAGCCACGTGGTGAAGCGGCTGCTGCAGGGGCTCGGGGTCAACCCCGCCGTGTACGAGGTCGCCGACGCCGAGGCGGAGCTCGCCGGAGTCGTCGACGGCGGTGGCGACGTCGCGCTCCCGGCGGTGTTCGTCGGGGGCAGGCTCCTCGGGGGCCTCGACCGGCTCATGGCCGTGCACATCTCCGGCGACCTCGTGCCCATACTCAAGGACGCCGGCGCGCTGTGGCTCTGATGAGAAGCGACCGTACCAGGCCGTTCGTTCTTGCCTCTCCATCGTCAGATCTTCTTCTTCTTTTTTGGTTTCCATGTCCTTGCTTGGAATTAAACGATGATGATGTGTTGTTAACTTATTTTTATTTACTCGATTAGATAGGCATGCACATAGGACTTTAATTCTTTTAGTATAAAAAAAGAATATCTAAGTGTTAAGCGATAGTATTTATATTATTTTTGTATTTTCCATCATGTGAATATGAATGAGTGCTGAAATTACAAGAGCTTATGTTCTGGACGTGTCATGTATGCACAGTAGTCAGTACAGTTCATGAACGGTACAGGTCGTCGGCAGCCGGCTGGATAGAGATTTTCCTCCATACAGACTACAGTATTTTTTTTAAAAAAAAAAGAAAAAAATAGACAAGTGTTCGACAAGGACGTGTGAATGTGTGATAATCAACCCAGCTTCACATGACTACAGATGAATTTCGTCTGAATTTCCTAATCCAGACATCAGTTGCCGACACAACACCTGAAACCATATACGGTTCTCAATATCAGTGTCGTCGTCGCTTGTTCTAAAATCCACATTGAGTCTAAACTCTAGCCACACAGACAGTACAGGGAATAGTATATATTATTATCAGCTGGCATGCAGTCCAAAATTTCAGTAATCTTGGCACGTTAGCGCACGTCGCACGCACCAACAGCAGGATGTGCACCAGCGACAGGAGATAGTACAAGAACCTTTCCAAAACTAACCGGACATGAAGCACCAGCGGCCCCTACTATGTAATCATGCATCACTAGAGAACAAAGGCTAGTGTTCACGCACACTACAATGCAAGCAACCTATATAGTCCGTAAAAGTAAAAATCATATATAAATAAACCTATTAATTTCGTGAGTTACCCTGGGATAAGGATAACCCGTAAAACTAACGTTTCGTTTGGAACCTAAGAATCTTGTTTCCTATAAAAATTTTGTACTTTAAAATTCTTGCGTTCCAATTCCAAACAGCACGGAGCAGGAATAAATTGGTGGTACCCGGAATTGGAAACGCACATGCATGCATTTTCTCTCTGTTGGTGCGAAAATAGCAGCGCGGATGAGTTGTCACGGGACAAAACTTGCGCGAAATGAACACCACAGGGGCCTATGTACCGGCCGGGCCGTGTACCATACCAGACACCAGACAGATCGATCGTGCGTCACACTGTCCAGAATGCTACACGCCAACTACCTGGTACGTGTGCAGTGTCCCTTACGGCGTGTTTGGTTCCTCGGACCGTTTAGACATTAATTTGAAATATTAAACATAAATTAATTATCCTCGGACCGTTTAGACACTAATTTAAATTATTAAACATAAATTAATTATAAAATTAATTGCACAGATGGAGACTAATTTGCGAGATAAAACTATCAAACCTAATTAGTCCATGATTTGACAATGTGGAGCTACATTAACATGTGCTAATGATAGATTAACTAGGCTTAATAGTGTGCAATTAGTTTTATAATTAGCTAGTCGCAAAAAAAAGTTTTATAGTTAGCTTATATTTAGCCCTTCTAATTAGCATCTGAACATCCGATTAGCATCCGAACGTCCGATGTGACAGAGACTATGGATCCAAACACCCCCTTACTCGATAAAAAAAATGGTACGCTCACTTTCATTTTTCCGGTTAGCTGGTGTTAAAAAACCAGAGTTTTTTTTTTGGCTCGAATTATAAAACAAAGTAAGTACTGAAAGGAACTGAACTAATGGAGGATGAGCTGTAGCTGCTGAAAAAAAAGACAGTTGAGAAATACTGGCCGGGACACGATTGCAGAAATAAAAATGGAAGCATGCTGATATGGACTTTGCTAGGGACCAGTAGGAAATTATCAAAAAGGAAAAGAGTTAAGATGTCAGACTCACCGCAGTGAGGTCAGCATGAACACATCGCACATCGCAGAGCAAGCAACTCCCAAAGTCCCAACAGTTCAACCCGAGAAGCACGTGGCCCGAAATAACTGAGAAAACGACTCGAGGATGAAGAGCGAGGAATTTCACACACAACCAATCGGAGTATTAATGAAGCACCAGTCGAGTCCAGAGTGTAGAAGCTGGAATGGCCTGAAACGAGCTCATCGCGCAGTTCTCCTACTGCCAGCAGGGACAGCGAACCGAGAGCAATTATATACAAGATAAAATACATACACCATAATAAGTACGCATAACAACTAAATAAATATTTATGTTAAATAAAAAAACTAACAACTAAGAACAGAGATATTATAAAGGAAAAAAGAACAAAATTAACTAGCAGGCCTCGTACCTTCACCTGATCAATCTAATTCTTAGGTCAGAAAAAGATTCACAATGATAGTAGAAACAAATGATATAAGAAAGATCCCAAGAAGATTAAATCTAAATAATATAGATGTCACTGGGGATCAACTTTGAGAAAGCTAACGAGCAAAGCACTAATATAATTAAATAACTAATTAGAAGGTGTATTTTGTGAACAAATTAGATGTTTAATAAAAGGCACAAATAGCATCATTAACTAGCAAATTGTATAAAATGTTATTAGAGATTATAATAGGGAGGGACGGAGAGATTTAGAAAAAAAGTAGAAAAACCTAACTATTAGTTATATAAGATGGTATTACATATTAATATGGAGGAAGGACACGGAACCAAACACACAAATAATACTGTTAGCTAGCTAATTAATAAGTGGTTACTTTATGGGAGGCATAGAAATGTCAAATGTTAGGGGGTGCTTGGCTCCCACTCAGCACCCCCTTTCCTCTGCCACTGGCTTCCAGGCCAGCTAACACTGCGGCTGTGTTTAGTTCCCAAATTTGGAGTGCCAAAATTTACTGTAGCGACACTATAGCATTTCGTTCGTATTTGATATTAATTGTCCAACCGTGGACTAATTAGGCTCAAAACGTTCGTCTCGCAAAGTACAAACAAACCGTACAATTAGTTTTTGATTTTATCCACGTTTAGTACTCCAAGCATGTATCGCAAGTTTGATGTGACGGTGAATCTTTTTTTGCATAGTGCACTTTTCAATGGAACTAAACACAGCCTGCATCGTTTGTACTCCCTGTGCCCCTAGCCCTAGTACATACTACATAATAGGGAGTATGTAATTTTACATACGAATTTGCAGAAACATCTGTCTGAACTATACCTGGAATTGCAGACTTTTGGAACGGAGGAAGTATAGTACAAAATTGTGATTTGTGAATGAGCTTAAGTCCAACCAAACTTGCTGGCAGTTGACGTCCGGGCAAGAGACGCGCGGACACTCCGGCCGGTGGCAGCGCCAAGGGAGGGCGTCAAGATGAGACGAGCAGCTTACGTAGCAAGGGACTAAAAAAAACGCACGCCCATAGCCGGCCATGTAAATAATCCGTGACGTGTCGACGCCCGCGGCGTACTTGGGGTGCGGCACCTGCGTGGCGCGGCCACGGTCCGACGTGGGACGGAGATCTCTCAGATCCGCGGAGATCGCGCTCTTGACGTCAACAGCTTTGGCAACTACTCGTTGCAGTGGTACCAAGTGGTTGCATGGGCGAGGGGGATGACATCACGCTGCCGGCTGCCGCTGGTATAACGCTTTCTCACTCAAGCGCTACTGCCTGACGTCAGTTCATTTGTGCGTGACCAACGAACTAAGCACCGCCGCCGCCGCCGCCGCCTGAGGTTTATACGTACGTATTTCCAGCGCAGCGCACCATGAATTCATGATGATGGTGGTGGAGGACGACTTTGGGTGCGATTATGACTGGGTCTTTGTTCACCCAGCGTGAGGTGTTGTTGTCAGCAACTGTTGGCCACGGCCAGAAAAATCTTGCAGCTAGCGATCGATCTCTTGATTTTTTTTTCTCTCTAGATAGACACGCAGAGGCAATTCTCGAAGTGCAGCTGGCACGAGAGAGGCTGATGCAAGAATACCTCAAAGGAAGAGTAGAAACGCTGACGATTGAAGCTGTCAGGCATAGGCATCTAACGTCATCCATGGTGCCACCGTTCCACTTTTACCGCGCCTAACTAGTTGCTATCCGTAATTTGGACCGAGCTGCGGTGCAGTCGCAGTCGTGGGAAGAGGAGAGGAGAGGAGAGGCGCGGTTCATCATTGTGCACCAGTTACTGTTTACTATCGTGTACTTATCACTGTAGCATCAAATCTGAACCACTCTCTAAGAAAATGGATGGCCGATATTCGTGTCCGTGATTTGGGGTGGGTCACAGATTTCATAGCAGGCGACAATAGAAAGGCCTGTTTGGTTCACCCCTCCAAGACTTTCACTTTTGTGTTCAACGTGTAAGGCTCCGAGAGACGAAGTATTTTTCCGCTTCAATGCTGTTGTCACGCGGCTGGCCCATGAAAGTAACTAGTTTTTGGACCACGTAGCCCCCTGGGATGATGCAAGAGCCACAACGTTCCCAGCCTCTTGATAATAAATAATACTACGTAGTATTATTACGACAATACTAATACCAGGATTTTTTTTCGACGTGGATAGCGCATCATCAATATATGCGCCGCGCCCACGTGTCTGAACATGCGTACCAGTGGAAAACAATGAGCTTGAGCTACGAAAACCAAACACAGGCCGAACACCGGAAACGATAAAAGCCAAAAAAGCCAGTCTAATCGAATCATTGTAGTAGTACCAATAGTTGCATTTTTTACCCTTTCCATTTCCACAACAAATGAACATCTATCAAAAGCAACCTCCCATCGAACTCTTTTTCTTTTCATGATGATCAGTTTCGCGGTGACAACCGGCCGGGCGAAGGACAATAGATCACGGTTCAGGTGGCGTACGTACCTTTTCCACGAAGATTTAGTTTTCTTTCCCTCCTTCCAGATGCTTGTGGTCCACAATCATTTAGCATGAGTGACGGCGTCTGAAGTGGTCTTTACAAAACCAGTGGCTAGGCTACCTACGAAGTACTAGCACGAAGCAGCGGCACACAGGTTGAACATCTGAATCAGAAAGCAGAGCTAGTACGCACGGCACATGCGTTGAAGTTTGGTGATTCGAGTCGTCTTGTTTTGTTTCTACTTACCGCACACTTGACTATAAACATCGTACTATACTGCATGATTTTTTTTTCGATCTGGTTAGGCAGTGTTTAGTTCCTTCAAAATTCTAAAAAATTTACAAGATTTCCCGTCACATCGAATCTTTAGACGCATGCATGAAACATTAAATATAGATAAAAAAAATAACTAATTACACAATTTGGTTGTAAATCACGAGACGAATCTTTAGAACTTAATTAGTCCATAATTGGACACTAATTGTCAAATAGAGTACCAACGAAAGAGTTACTGTCCTTCCAAAAATTTTACAGGGACAACTAAACACACCGTTAGTTCAAAAGGCGTTTGATGGGACCGTGTGCGATGCTCGCATTTTTTTTATTGAAAATAACTTTTTTTTACGCGAGCAATCTCCTCATTTCCATTGCAACAACGGTAATACAGCAGTCTAAGAGTTTACATAGCAGCAAAAAAAAGACACTTAAGAGTTACTAGACCTCCAGCCAGCCTCAAACTATCACCAAGCATCAAACAAAGCTAAACCATCTAAGCAGAACGAAATAAAATGGATGGAAACAATCAACCCCTGACAACCAGACATGCAACTAGAAAACCAAGGTCGCAAAAGTTTCCGAGGCTGTCTTTTTAAGATACGGCAAGCGAAACAGTCAGCCAACATCAACAGCTGTGCGCCTCATCAATCTTGATCATCATCTTGATTCTCCTCCAGCATGAGTTGTCTGCGCTTCTTCTCTTTGGCCACCAGCTTCGATGCGATCTCCAGCATTGCCTTCACACTAGCTTCCAGATTGGCTCTATCATTCTCTAGGAAAAGACCTGCCCAGTAACCCATGAGCGAACATGCGTAGCACACGATAGAGGCAGGGTTATTCACAGATTTTCCTTCAAAACGGACACAGTTACGTGTTTTCCAAATGGCCCAGCAGATGGCCGCAACACCCACAGTATGAAATTGCTTTCCAGCGGGTAGCCAATGCTCACACCAGTTCCAGCACTGTAATAAAAGATTTAGGAATGTTATTAGCACCAATAGCATAAGCCACAATTGCCCATACCGCTTTAGCCGTTGAGCATTGGAAGAATAAATGGTTAATATTCTCATCACAGTTACAGAAGTAGTCGGTAGGAGAACCTGACCACTTTCTTTTGATCAGGTTGTCTTTAGTGAGAATGGCGTTATTCATGATAAGCCATAAAAAAATCTTGATTTTGGAGGGAATTTTTCCCCTTCCAAATTCTTTTGTTATATGGCCCCGCATCATTAAGTGTCATGGCTTTATAAGTGGATTTAATACTAAATCTCCCATTATTTCCAAACTTTCAAATGACAAAATCTTCCCCATCACACTGATGGGTGCACTCTATCTCTCCCAGAATATTAAGCCAGCTAATTCTAAGATCATCAACTAGCCACCGAATGAAAGTAACACAACTAGGATCTGATCTCACACGGTACACAGAAATATCTGGCTGTTCACACAATTTAAAAAGAGTAGGAAATAATAAGCTCGGTGGTTTATCATGCAACCAATAATCCTTCCAGAAAAGAGTTTTCCTGCCATCTCTAACTTTAACCAATCTCCCTTGGACGTAGATACTTCTGATTTTTAATAGATCAGTCCACATGGCAGAATCTGTTTGCCTGTGATTCACAGTACAGACATTTTTGCCTTTCAAATATTTAAAATGAATGATTTCTTGCCATAAGCCATTTTCATTTTTTAGCTTCAACCACCACTTGCATAATAGACTAATATTCATTTTCCGAATGTCTTTAATTCCCGGGCCCCCTTTCTTCTTATGTTTGCAAATTTTCACCCATCTAACAAGATGATATTTCTTTTTTGTTCCAGCTCCTTGCCAAAAGAAACGTCTTCCAATCTTATCCAGTTTTTCAATAATAGATATAGGTAAGAGGTAAATGGACATGTTATCGACAATAACATTGTAAGGTGAAAAATAAACATGGCCTTAAAGTTGGCTCTCAACATCTAAATCGAAAAACACAGGTACGAAGCAAGAAAAGTTACTCTTAGGCGTGCTACTTAGGCCAATCTTAATAGGGTTTTCATAAGAATTTTATGGGCATTAAATATGCTGACATGATACTATATTAATGAAGAGAGATGATGAAAGTTTCATGGGAGTAGAGATAGTTTTATGGAATGAAACTTTTCTGCACTGTTTTTAAAATATAAGTGCATTGGTAACTGAGCCATGAAACTCTCACTGACACTGCCCTTAGAGCAGTGAAAAAGATATTTTTTCTCGTTGCTGGTGCCTACAGCCGGGCTATTAACTACCAGCTCGCTTCTTTCTCTCTCATCAATTCTCTCACCTCCACAAAGGATTCTGATGATTGTATAAAGATACCGCCGCCAGGAGACCGGGCGAACCCTAGGCGATCCCGCCCTGTCGGGCCCGCCGCTGCCGCCGCCTGCGGCGCCGGCCACCACCCGGGTGCCGGCGCCCGCCACCCCCTCCTCGCCCTCCCCCTCCCCCTCCCCTCTCATCCCCACCCTTGGAGGCCCCGCGGTCGCAGAGGAGCCGGCGCCGCCGCCGTTGTCAGCCGCCGCCGTTGTGGATGGGCCGCCGGCGGTCGTGGTTGCGCCGCGGCCAGATTCGGCGGCCGGGACCTCCTCCCCGCCTGGCGCCATGGCTGTGCCGCCGGTGTCGGCTGGTCTTGTCGCGGCTGCCTCTGTGGACGCCTCCGAGGCTACCACCGGGGGCTCCGGCTTCGACGCCCCCCAGCGGGACCCCCCGTCCCCGCCGCCGCCAACGGTGTCCTCGGGCGGCGCTGCCGCGGGCTCCAGCACCTCCCCCGAAGCCGCCCCTGCGGTTTACAGCTTGGGGGCGCCCACGCTGGCGGCGGTCGCCACCCCGTGCCCTCTGTCGGCGACGCCGGGCAGCGCCGCTTTCTCACCACCGTCGTGGCCGGGCCCCGCTGATGCTCCCTCTCCGTATGCGCCGTCGTTGACGCCAAACACCGCTGCCGCGGCAGCGGCCTCCGGCAGCAGCACCAACCCGTCATCGGAGCCGGTGGGCGTGACGCTGGATGAGATTCTTGTCATCGTCGAGGACGTCCCAGAAAGAGATGACGACGTCGTGGACGCAGATGCTGCATCCATGCGGCCACGGCTGGCTGCTGCGCCCGTCGCCTCAGACCTCGACGACTTCCTCGTCCACCCGTCCGCCCCTGCTGCGAGCTCGTCGTCCACCTTGTCCCCTAATGTCGCGCCTTTCCTTCCAAAGGGTAGCAAGATGGGACGGCCCAAGACCCGCCGTTGGGCAGACGAGGACCTCATTGACGTCTCCGATGCGGAAACGACACCGGCCTCCTCCGCGCCCTATCGGGATGTGGTTCTTCGGGAGACGCAACTGCCGCAGCCGACATGGCCGCGACCAGCGCAGACTAAGACGCGTGCCAGTCCTTCGACTTCGGGCCATGGCGGTGCGGTGCCGGTTCGCCAGGGTGCGGGTCGTAGGCGGGGAAAGCGTCGTTGGCCGCGCCCGCAGCTAGTGCATGGCATGCCGGCTCGGCCAGTTGAGGGCCGCATCCCGGCGCGTCAGCGCCTCGGGCGTCGCGGTTGGGCATCCTCCCTCGACGCCGACGGGTGGCGGGAGATCCTTCACCGGCAGGCGACGCAACCGGCGCCCTACTCGTCTGTGCCTCCAGGGTCAGCTCGTGGAGGCCGGTCGGCCAGTCATCGACCCCTGAGGCACATACCGATCGATCTACACGGCAAGTGCTTCAATTGCCTCTCCTCCGCGCACCGGGTGGCTACCTGTAAGCTGCCCCAAAGGTGTCTTCGATGCAAGGGTCTTCGACACATTGCGCGTGACTGCAAGCAGCCACGGCGCATGGACTCTTGGAGCTCGTTTCATCGTGCCCCTTCTAGCTCCGGCACAATCAGTGCCTCTGATGGATGGCCACGTCGGCGCGTCCGGGAGCCTGCCCCGGGTAACCGGCTCCGTGCCCGCGGCGGCACTTCGGGCGCGGACCGTGCTGCGTCGGCCGCGGCTGCTGCCGTGCCTGACGCGTCCGCAACTGTGCCTGGCACGGCTGTGAGCGTTGGTGGGGGGCGCAGGCGGCGGAGACGTCGCTGACGTCGACGTCGACGCCGACGGAAGGGAGATGACATCGCGGTGGCAATGCCTACCGACCACGTCTGTGAGCCTCCCGCTCCTTCTGCCGCACCATATCTCCCTGAGCCAGATCCACTTGCTTTGGCGATGTGCATGGCCGTTGGGCCTCCCGCTCTGGTTGTCTCCTACGATCCGATGCTGGAGGAGCTCGTTGCTGGGCTCGTCGTGAGCGGCGCTCTGGAGGCCACCTCCGCGGAGCCGTCTACAGTGGGGAGCGACGCCATCTCGGGGTTTGCGGAGCCGGCTACGGCGATGGCGCAGGAGCTGCCGCAGCTCATGCCCCCTGCGGGTGAGGTGGCGCCTGTGGAGGTCACGAGTCTGCCACCTGAGGTGGAGGCGGCCGCGCGGGATGGTTTGCCTCAACCACCGGCGCAGGAGTCCGCGCTGCTGACTCCTCCTCGGGAGGGTCAACCCGGCGTCCCAAATGGGGACGAAACGCCGTCATCGCGTGAGGCTGCTCGGCGCCTCGCACGGTTCCTTGACAAGGTGCGTGTCGTGCGGGAGCCGCCCCTGATCGTCTCTCCACCACGGCAGAGGACGCCAGTCAGGAGGCCCCCGCCTATCCGGCCCAGGAGCAGACGGATTGCCACCCAACCGTTGGCGCACATTCCGGCCTCTCGGCGGGGCGAGGTTCTCCTCAACCAGCGTTTGGGGATCGCGCCGCCGACCGCACCGGTTTCACCTGCGCCCAAGGGGATACTCGACGCCTTGCGTTCTGGGACCTTGTCGTCGAGCCAGGTGGAGGCCTTGGACGCGCTGTTCCCAGCGTACAACGGGCGCGCGTGCGACCTCTTCCGGGAGGACCCGTAGGGCGCGACAGTGAGCGCATTTTGGTTGATCCATTCATGTAATATCGGTTCAGGGAACATTTTGCTAGGTTGGTCCAGCTGTTATCCGCCTAGCGCGCCTGATGCGCGTTGATGTACTGAAAACTCTTTCCTCCTCTTAATGCAATGATACGCAGATCTCCTGCGCATTCGAGAAAAAAAAACAAAGGATTCTGATGACATAGACCCTCTAGCCTAGTGACTAGGACTTGCTCTTATGACCTATCCGCGCCATCTCTTACGTGCTCGCGCCAACGGTTCGTCAAGGTTCCACTTCCACCCCGATCCCGATCCCCTTGCCAACTCCGACGCCGGCGCCACCACCTTCACCACTGCCGCTTTCCCTCCCCCGCACAAAACCTAGCTTGTGTTTGTGTACGATGATTCCAGTCGTGTATTGGTTGAAATCCTAAAACTGCTCTTTGCATTTGTTTTCAGGTCCCGTTTGGTTTGGGGGTTAAAGTTTAACAAACATTGTAGCACTTTCGTCTTATTTGACAAAAAGTTTTCAATCTTGGACTAATTAGGCTTAATAGATTCATCTCGTAAATTACTCCTAATCTGTGCCGACATGCATGCAATTAGTCTACATTTAGTACTCCATGTATTTGAGGGAACATTGATGTGATGGGAGTTAAACTTTAACACACCCAAACCAAACAGGGCCTTACTCAACTCTCAAAATAGTTGTCTGTTGCAATTGCAACCCAAACAATAAATGCAGCTCGGCAATATCTGAGATCAAAACAACCAACAGGATCGCCGGCCCTAAATCGTTGGAATTGTGTTCAGTGGTTGCCTTCTTTGTTTTTTTAGAAAGGACGGCAAAATCTCTTGTAGGGACTGAGAAAACTGAATTCCAGTTTTAGTTTATTGGGGAGGGCATCTACAATAGGTTGAGAAAATCTATCCACTTTACAATTTCCTTTTGCATTTGACATTACATAGCAAACTTGTTGCAGTGTATGTCACAGCTCCATCGTGAAGACAAATAATTCTTCAGTTGCATCAGCATCACAAAACATTTCCATTCTACGCAAAAATATGGTCATTTTCGATTTTCGAACAGATAAAATGAGAAAATCCACAGTTTTGTAACGTGTTCAAGGCAATTCGACAAACTTGGACAATTACCTGCCGTCGGCAGATTGTAATATAGAAGTTTAGCCAGATCAAATACTATTGAAAGTGGTGTACAACAAGCTGATAGATACATGAGGGAGGATGGTTTACGGTGAACCATCAAACTGCCTGCCTGTAATACCCCGTATTTTACGGGTTATTAATTAAGTAAATTAATGGCTAGTTTGGATAAATAATTATTTCCAGTTAAATTTTATCTTGTCATTTTCTTAGGAATAAAAATACGCTCGCATATGCATATATCGTTGTGCATTTACGCTCTGTTGATGTGCATATGTAACTTAATTCATGTGTACGTGTACTAACATAAATGTGTGTCTTGCATGGCTTGTGAATGTAAATGTGTATATGTTACTACTACATATTGATATATCGATGTCGCCACTTTCACCGCCATAGCAATAGAAGTGAAGGTGTGATACTTCCACCGTCAGTTGGAACGATAACGAGGCCTTCCAGGAATAAAACCGGCAATTCAGACTTCTACCATCAACGGGTTAACGATATATGCGGCAGTGTTATTGCGGTTGCATTTGCTCCATCGCATGAAAAGCTGAGCCGACTGGGACACGCATTTTGCCCGCCGGCCCTAAACTAGTGTTTAGTCAACTGACAGTAAATTCAGCATGAGTGTTAAATTGCCTTAACTTTCAAGGCTGCAAATCACCATTACTTCGGCTGCGCGATGGGTATTTGGAGAGGATGGATGAACTAGGGGCAGCACAAGGCAGGGAGTACTCTCAATTTGTTTATTCACCCACAGCGAGGAGGTGTACTGGTGTATCACACGCATTCACGCAGTATATTTGCACTTGAATGACATCTGCCGCTGCAACTGTTACCTATCGGCTGCTCTCCATACAATGATGATTGATAACACTGAAATCAAGCTTGCCTTAACGTTACAAAGTTTAATTCATTAATGGAGCACATAAAGGCCCAAACGTAGGCCTCGTTCGGCTGTACTGATAAGCTGGCTGAAAAACACTGTTGGCTAATTTGTTGTGAGAGAAAAACACTGTTCCAACTAAAAAAATAAGCTGAAAAAGACGAATTATAAGGCAGGTGAACATGACCGTACTATGCATGGTCGAGAAGATTCCTGAAGGCAGCCATCACTTCCTCACGACACGGACAATCTTTTTCTGTCCTACAGAGAATCAAACCATGAATCGAAATCATCATGCATGGAAGGGACCAGAATGAGGGGGGACACTACCAAGCGGGGTGATGTTCGATGCTTGTGCAGTTGTACTAGTTTGCCTTTTTAAGCATGAAGTGTCTTCAAGCAAATCATCAATAGATGGCGTCACATCAATTCTCTTTGCATGCCTCAAGTCAATGTTCTTACCCGAACTAGCTGTTAGTTGAGAAGTTATACACTTATACTTTGCGTGGCAAAACCTTCATTCCGCACAGTAAGGGAAGTCATCTAGAGCATGGTCAGGAAATGTGGTTTTCGTGCGGCGAATGGAGTGGTGAGTGTGGTGACTGATGATTTTGCAGTCGAAAATGTCACCGTGCTGTTCGGCTGATGGTTTCTACAATTGATAAAGCCAGCTGAACCTGATTTGTTGTGAGAGAAAAATATTGTTTCATAGCTTAACTGAGCGCTGCACAGACTTGTGCCTTGTCCGGTGCCTCTGCTGATTTCTGCAAAACTCATTTCATTTCTCTGTCTCTCTCCATGCAGGAGCAACACAGGCTTTCCCTTTAGGAACTAAGCTTTGAAATGCCACCACAGTAACACATTTCTCCGATTGCTAGCAGCTGCAGGAGCAACACAGGCCTAGTTTTTTTTTCAGTGACTGATGGATGGTGCATAGTAACCCTTCCCTAATAAAAATGCAATTATCTGAGAGGTCAAACAATTTTAAATTTAATCAAAATGTATAGATAAAGTCAGAACATTTATGATACCGAATATGTATTTCTATCAGAATAATTATGAATTATAATTTTATAGTAAACTAATTCGGGGTATAAATGTTAATAGTTTAACTATAAATTTAGTTGGACTTAAAAAGAGAAATTAACTAGCTCTAGTACATACTTCCTCGGAACCCGCGCTTCTCGCAGATCAAGCGACAATTTCTTGGCGTGTGAAATTAAATAAAGATTGCCTTCTAAATTATTTCAACGTGAAGGTAGTATGTGTTAATTCAGGTAACCAAGAGGGGGGAAACTGATCCATGATAAAAAAAACTGATGGAGCACCGTAGATGAACAGTAGTAGAGTGAGCTAGGTACTGTTGATGATATATACTCTCTACGTTTAAAGCTTTATTATATAGATGGAACAGGAATATGTATAACATAGATCAAGCCATCAGGAGCTTTTTTTTTTGAGAATCTCAAACTTTACTAACTGGTTTGAAAATAAGAAGTACACACGCTCTCCAACGGACTGATAAACCAGACATGCCTACCAACCGTCTTGTATAGAGAGCCTCTCACTAGCCTATGAGCATCCTCATTAGACTTCCGACCTTCGTGGACAAACTCATCTGAAGTGAAACTTTCTCCTCGTGTCTTGATCTCTTGAATTACATGGCCATAAGATTCAAAGTCTTTGCCTCTGATATTTCTAACAGCTGTGATATTATCACAAGCACTGAAAAGAACAAGTCAGACTGCTCCTTCAATTCTTCTTAGGGCTTCTTCATCGCGCGCCACAACTCATGTATGCCTTACGCTAAAAGCCCAGGCCAGGTAGGCATCCATGTTTTGGGCACATGACATGAGGCGCCAGTCACCTCGCACTCTTGGGCTGCAACCTGCAGGGGGGCCCTCTTGCCTCGCACGCACAGGGCGGCGCAGCCAGCGCTCGCCTCGTGTCGGAGCTTGCTGTTTGCTACCTCAACTGTATTCTGCATTGTGGGCGGGGCAGCCAGCAGCTGATAGATGATGAAATAATTTTAAGAGTAATAATATAGATAAAATAATTATGTACTCCCTCTATTCTAAATTATAAGTCGCTTTGACTTTTTTTGGTTCATCCAATTTGTTATATATTTAGACATATTATTTTTTTTGCTATCGTGCCGAGGCACGTATTTCACTAAGCAGAATAGAGTTTTGTTACAAGGGTAGGGACGACGGTAATTTGAGGGTTACCAAGGCCGACTCTAAATGAAAACGAAAACACGTGGAGCTTTAATTACGTGATACAATTTTTGCAACCGCTTGGCATGAACTCAAGCCAGAGCCAACAGAGCCCTAAGGTGCCGGTAGCCCGCGAGACACCAAGCCTGAGCTTCCTCCTGAATTTGAACCCCCGGGCGCGCAGCTGATGTTGAGACTCCATTGAAGGTCCTCGCGTTCTGTTCCTTCCAAATGGCCCAGCCGATGAGGAAGAAGAGGGAGTCAAAACCACGGCGTCGCAGCTTCGGCAGGGCCTTCCTGCTACGCAGCCACCATTGGATCGCCGGTGAATCCTCGACAGCGACGTCGTACCGACGGTCGAGCTTTCTAAGCCAGTAGTCCCAAACCTCGCGACTGAATGAACATCCAAGGAGTACGTGGTCCATTGTTTCCGCGCCCTGATCACAGATGATGCATGTATTCGAGTCTTGCAGTCCATGATGGAAGCGCCTGTCCGCTGTCCAGCATCTGCCATGCATGACCAACCAAAAGAAAAAATTGACCTTTGGTGGTGCCGAGGTCTTCCAAATCTGCTTGGCACCGAGAGGCGACAATGATCCGAGGAACATAGCGCTGTAACGTCTCGCCTCCTCGAGGCCGAGCCCGCTTACATCTGGCCGCTTTCTAGGACATAGACTGCCCTCACAGACCAGCACAAGTCTTTTCTACGCACTTTGTCCTCACTCGTGCGCACCCGGAAAGAACTTCCGGGTCGGTCACCCATCGCTCCAGGCCAAGCACGCTTAACTTTGGAGTTCTTTCGAGATGGGCTTCCGAAAAAGAAGTTGCAACTTGTTGGTATGAGTATCCTATTAATCCTGTTAAGCCCTGGGCCGGGATGTTACATCCTCACCCCCTTAAGAGACCGACGTCCTCGTCGGTCAATCCCAAGCCAGGAACGTCCTCTCTTGGCCACGTCCGTGTGTCCAATGCCAGCGCATGTGTCATGCTGTGTGACCACTCTGGGTCCACACCAGCCATGCGCACCATGCCTGCGCAACTGCGAAACACGTGCCCGTGAAACCGTGAAAGTCGGCTCTGATACCATTCTGTAACGTCTCGCCTCCTCGAGGCCGAGCCCGCTTACATCTGGCCGCTTTCTAGGACATAGAGTGCCCTCACAGACCAGCACAAGTCTTTTCTACGCACTTTGTCCTCACTCGTGCGCACCCGGAAAGAACTTCCCGGTCGGTCACCCATCGCTCCAGGCCAAGCACGCTTAACTTTGGAGTTCTTTCGAGATGGGCTTCCGGAAAAGAAGTTGCAACTTGTTGGTATGAGTATCCTATTAATCCTGTTAAGCCCTGGGCCGGGATGTTACATCATCACCCCCTTAAGAGACCGACGTCCTCGTCGGTCAATCCCAAGCCAGGAACGTCCTCTTAGTAGTGGCAGGATACGGGGGCACGATGATAAGGCCAAAGAGCAGTCGGGCGGCCCCCGGGTACAAGTGGTTCCTGGCAAGCTCGCGACTTTACCTGAATGGTTGACTCGGTGACCAACACCTCACTTTAGCGGGTGAGTGAGGTTTGTGTGAGGAATAACTTACCAGCTGGTTAATAATCGATTCGAATCGCCATCGTTCACTGGATAGTGAACACTTGACTTGAGCTACTTCATCGTAGTGATATTGATGGAACACTTGGACAGTTATATGAATTATGACATAATGGAAGTTGTTAATGATCATTGGTTATCATTGCCTGTTTAATTCCATGTTACTTTAGTACAGGTGCAAATGTAGTTGACAGGTTAATAAAGATTTAACTTGATGCATAGCTGTTGTAAAGGTTTTCATAAATGCTAAAAATGCCTTTTGCAAATGAGTCAGCTACCCCACCAAAAAGCCTATCATGATTCCTTGGTGTCTTTTATTTCTGGTTTATGACGGGTAAGTCTAGCTGAGTACCTTCTCGTACTCAGGGCTTTGTTCCCACTTGTTGCAGATGGACAGATGTACTATGGCTATTGTATCAACTGTCTCTATCCTGCAATGGGCGAAGCATAGGACCATGGGCAATGGTCATTCACTACTTATCGCCTGATGCTTTTGCTGGAGATGATCGCGAGCTAGCACTTTATCTCAAAACAATGTGTGTGTGCGTGTTTTAAACTAATGCTTCCGCTACTTTTATTTAAAACTGGTTTGTAATAACTATGTTTAAACTCCGATGTATTTTATGCCGCGAACATTTATGTAACTTATGATGGTGACCGCTAAACTTAGTACGATCTTGGCTGTTATGCGAAATGGTTTGAAATCCGTCGAGATTTCACGGACTACCGGGTTATACGGGCTTAAGTTTGTTAAATTGTCCTTCCGTTGGATGATTTTCCTACTTAATCTCGTATAATTGGGCGGTTCTGTTACAAGCGCCGTACGCCAAGGCTGCTGAGTAATTTTGATCAGCAGTGAGCCTCCACGCGAATGTGTTCGGCAACGATGATAGTTGTACCCCTTCCAGCAGGTCACACAGGTGATCAAACTGAAGGAGAACCCGCATGCTGATCGGCCCGGTGATCTGTCGAATCCAGCCATTGTTGTGGAGGGCCTCGGCAACGGTGGCCTTTCGCTTTCTGGAGTTCACCGCTGCGAAGACCGCCGGCGCAATGAACTCTATGCTGCCGCCATTGAGCCATCGGTCGGTCCAGAAGAACGTGGACTCACCATTCCCAAGCGTAAATACGGTGGCCGCCTGGAACACAGCAACCACCGCTTGTTCACGCGAACGCAGGGCCGGTCGATGTTCCGTGCGTGCCTGCCACTCCCATCGAACACGAAGGGCGATCCCGGCGCGACGAACGTCTGAGACACCTAGACCGCCAAGGTCTCTGGGTCGACAAACTGTTTCCCGTGCAACCTTGCATCTACCTCTGGTGACAGTGTCTGAGCCACACCAAATGAAGGCGTGACGCAGCTTGTCAATCGACTCCACGGCCCATGGCGACAAGCACAGGGTGATAGACATATGCGTAGGGATGGCAGACATGGTTGCTTTCGCCAGAGCAATGCGACTAGCGGTGTTTAGCAAATTGCCCTTCCACTTTGGGATTCTTGCTGCCGCCTTGTCGACGAGAGGTTGTTCATCCGATCTCTTGAGTCTCCGAACTGATAGGGGAACCCCCCAGATATCGACATGGGAGGTCTTCGATCCGGCAAGAGAGGACATCCCGAACTCTGGTGACGTTAGTATCTGAGCAATGGAGTGGTGTCGCTACACTTTTATCAAGGTTGGAGAAGAGGCCCGACGACAAGCCGAATAGGTTCAGCACTGCTTTGATGGTCTGGAGGTCACGCATATTAGGGACAACGAATAGCACCAGGTCGTCGGCGTAGAAACTTGATCTGTAGCTGACACTGCTGTGCAATGGCGTTAGGAGCTGCTGCTGCTCGACCCACCTCAGTAGATGGTTTAAAACGTCCATGGCCAGCACAAACAACATCGGCGAGAGGGGGTCCCCCTAACGAAGGCCACGGGCGTGACAGATACGTCTCCCCAGCTAACCGTTAAGCAGGATCTTAGTGCTTGTTGTTGATAAGAGAATGGAAATCCAATTCCTCCATCGCTGGCCGAAACCCATGTGTTGTAGGACCTCAAGGAGGAAAGGCCAAGATACTGAATCAAAGGCCTTTGCTATGTCGATCTTGAGCAAGATGGTGGGTGACTTTCTTTCATGGATGGCTTTACAGGCGAGCTGCACATTCCTGAAGTTATCGTGGATGCGCCGCCCCTTGATGAACGCACTCTGGTTGCGTAGGACCCGTGCATCCAGAACACCAGCAAGCCGCTTGGCCAAGCACTTTGTGATGAGCTTGCTGAAGCTATGAATTAGCCTGATAGGGCGGTAGTCACGGATCTCCACCAGGTGCTCTTTTTTCTTCAGAAGTATCATATATGCATCGTTAAGGTAGATCTAGATGTATTATTATATCTAGATGCATAGCAAAGTGAATATACTAAAAAAAAGTCAAAGCGACTTATAATTTAGAACAGATAAAGTAGTTAAAATAGTAATTAGCAAACAAGAAACAAAGAAAATTATAACCATACTGTGCTGTATTTCATGAGCCGGGGATTTGCTTTCCCTACCTGCTTTCCTTTCGCATGGAAAGCAAGCAAGCGACACCGGTATACCGCGTACGTATGGTGCCGACCCATCCGGCTCATTAATCTTTGGTTTTGCTGGTGTTTATACATTCTTATAGAAAAGGGCTACACCTAAATGCATTTCATAAAGGAGCACCCCATCTATGCACATCAGTGTCTTCTAAAGTCACATGTAATCCATGGGGGGAAAACAAGTATATCATCTATACATGTTTACCATGTATATTGAATATTTTGTCAATACGAAAAGATAAACACAGTGGCTTAGCAGCACCTCCAAGAGTACCTAATAAATTCTTCTTAAAATCATTGAGTTTTCCAAGCCGACAAAAAATATCGAGAGGGCCAAGCACAGGTTTCTCCAACATTTTCCAAAAAACCACTCCTAAAAGATTAAAAATTGGACCCATAGGAAATTTTCATGGCGGCGCGTGAGTTTTTATCCGGCAGATCGCGCGTGCGCGTGCCACTAGGCCACAACTGCCGCCAGCCACCAGGCCCTCTCAGTCGGCCTCCAGAAATATCTTGTAGTTTTAGGGTTATGGCGTCTGGCGGAACATTTCCTACAGAACATTTCGCCCCTCTCGTTCAAAGCAGTAGCTTCCACCGAGCCGTCTGTCCCCAGCGGCCGCCTCCACCACGCAATCCGCCCGTCGCGGCCACGGCGCGCCGTCCGCCCGCACCCACTCTGCCTCGCCACCACAGCCATCCTCCGCTGTGCCTCAAGCCACGCCGCGCCCACCTAATCCCGCGTTGTGCCCCATCTCATCTCGTTTGTTGCGGCTATGGCGTTCCTCGCGCCACCACCACTCTAGCGCCACCAGGAGGAGGTCACCGCCGGTGCGCCTGCGCTTGGGTGTACGCTAGGTCGTTGTTCTCAACGTCCCCTTTACTCGAGCTTGCTAACTACTGCGGTTCCTCACTAGGTAGGTCGTCGGTACCGGCGATGCCATGTTTTAAGTGTTTCACAAATCACACGTTTCAGACAGTGTTTCATTTGTATGTTGCAAAAATAGATCTAGGATGTTACACATGTTGCAATGACAATATACACATGTTGCAAGCGTATGTTTCAAGTGTTTCTGTTGCTTCAGACGTATGTTTTATGTGTTTCATCTGAATGTTGCATGAGTAGATCTAGATATTGCATAACATGCATGGGTGGCCCCCTGCCTCTGCGTGCAGTAGACGCTGACGCGGGCGTGTACCAGGCCTATGCGTCTGGATGCGCGTGTCCGTCTGGACATCCGGTGCTAGCAGTGACGTTTTCCATTTTCAAATAGATGCAAAAATTCAATTGCAACCCATTTTATTTCTATCCGATACCATAATTTTTGTATTTTAGAAATAAAATTCTTCCCGTAATTCTATATTTGAGTTTTCACTGCTATTTGCCCTAGTTTTTTTTTTGAATCGCGGTACATAGGCAAACGCTCATACACATATGCACACTTAACCCTACAAATGGATGCACAGATCCTACTCCTACAAACACCTTCCAAAGACCGAGGTTGATCCAAAAAAAAGTTTCCAAGAATCTAGGAAAAACATATAAATTCATGGTTCAAAAATTAATATTTTGTCATATGTGGTTAAGTGAAATATAATGTTCTGTAAGCTCAAAATTAAGTGTATATCAAAATTGAATTTTAAGGTATTGGAAATGAACTCAAAATTTGTATTGCACATGTCTATTATATTTAGCATACATAAAAATTTAGAGCTTATTTTGAATGTTTTTAAATTTAATTTCAAAACAGAGCCTAGTTTTGAGCATGCACTTTGTTGAGAAAATTTGAATTTTACTTGCACATGTATGCTAAGCAATTACATGAAAAGGGAGTCATGCTTGATTTTTTTTTTGCTTGAAGGTAACTAGGTATTTTGTTTTGGATCGATAAAAAAACACTCAGAAAAGACTATATAATGACTCATACAAGGAAATCTTTTTTCTTTTGCTAAGATAAAACTATAAATACAAGTGTACGACTTTACCTGAAGAATTTTTTTAAGTCATTCAACCAGAAGACGATATTGTTTTTTTTTTGAAATCAGATGCAAAGGAACTATTGTAACTTGCGTACAAAAGTACATTTTAAAAATAAAATATTCACTACAACGTTTTTTTAGAAGGGGAGGCAAGAGCTTTGCCACAAATTTATTAGATGATAGAAAATGAGAAAAAAGGTACACAACTAGGATAACATCGGGGGGTCTGCTACTACCAACTCTCCGAAGAGAAAATAAAGCAAGACATGACGACTAGTTGAAAAAGGACAAAAAAAATGACCTTCTGAAAAAACCCAAGAGAAAGGGTACACCACAACGACTAACACAACCAGAGTTGTATGAATTCTGTTAAAGGCTATTTGGATCTCTTCATTTTGGAGGAATTAAAATCTATTTAACGGATTAGGCTATTTGGCTTAAAATTTATCATTTCATGACTTTCCTAAGCTCACAAATAAGTCTATCTCAAATTCATAGAGTGGGAGATAGAAATAGATTCTATATATCACTGTATTATAATTCTACTCTCCAATTTATAGCACACTCTTCAACCCACTTCCCTACAATAGAAATACAACATATACATATGTCCCTTGTATACCTAACAATAAATATATAAATATATTTCATATACAACTATATTAGCTTATTTAATCTATGTTTAAAATGTAATTATTAGAATGAATTCAATTCCAAGGATTCAAACAGGCCCTTACTTCCTTATAGCACAAACTAATTATATTCTGTTACTTCATCATAACTTCACTAGATGATAAAGAGAAATTAAAATGAACTAATAACATCCTTAATTCAAACAGTACAAGACTAAATTTTACACTAAAATAATTAATTATAGCACTCTAGTGGACCAGCAACTAATCCTATGCGATCCAAACAAACCCTAGTTAACGACTCTGCATACCACTCGACCCCCGCGAACGTGCCTCGCGCCGTTCCTCACGTCCCGGAAATGAATAGACCATCACGAATTCCGCGTTCCATACACTTTGTCATCAGGAATGCAACAGCAATGGACGGACAGCTTACAGCTATATATCATGTCCCAAGCCACCACTCGATCTCCAGTTCTTCCGCTAAGCTTACCATGCATGCCATTTCGGCAGATCGTCATTTCCCTGCCGATCAGATCTCAGATCAGACACTACCATACTTGAGGCAGGATCAGATCTCAGCTTCCTGTTACTGTTGTTGTTCTTGCCAGGGTCCTTTTCACCCACCAAAGAAAAAGAGAGACATGTGACATGTCGTTCTTGCCAGGCATTTTCACGTCTTCTGTCACATGGCATTTCTTGAAGCAGCTGGGCTCGTTAATTTTCAGCACAGACAACGTCAACGACGAAAATCACACAGGAATGACACTGCATTTCGCAAACAGGCATGGGTGTAGTCTTTCTCCAAGTGCAAATTAAGGTTGGACTGATGATTATTACATATATGTATGTATGCACCATAGTCAGCACTCTCCTGTCCTGTATAACCGAGTTCAGTGGCAGGTCTACACCTAGCGTGTCCAATAAGATTACTATACAGTGCTGAAAGAAGCTTCAATTCATTGTCGTCTCTGAAAGTAGTCACAATCCAGAATCAGCGAGCGACCAAATCAACATTCACATATGTAATTTACGTGGCCCTGTTCGTGTTGTAAGTCATGACTGGGTCCAGATTCACCCGTCGCGGATCAAATTTGTTGGCTCGCTCAAAACATACTTTGGCAGTTCGTACTTGGCACCTGCAATGCAACAGAGTTTTCAGTTTCGGGTATCATCGGCCTTGGACAACTCGATAAGAGAATCATGAGACGATTGGCAATAAGTCATGCTCACCACTCTCCGTCATGTCAGGATTTGAAATGATGATTCCAGCACTGTCCACTATGGTTTGTGCAAGGGCTAAATCAGAGTCTGCGGCAACTCTTAGAGCATCCCAAATCTCTGGACAACGAGACAGTGGCTTATTATTACAATAGCGATGATAATTAGTAGTACGTTACATATAGTAAAAATAACTGGAAAACGTGGCTTCCAAACTAGTACTATAAACGAATGATACAAAATCAGTTTGCATTTGATCAGTATCAACGATTTTGAGAAAAAAATGATCATTTTCCAAGCCAACTATTTTGTGTCATATGCCCCAGTAAGACCTGGTTGTTGTTTGATATTAAGCCACTACCATTTAAATAAGGGATCAGCATTATTTTTGTTGAAAACTTGAGTTTGAATTGAATAACTAGACTCCTAATTTAAGGATAATAATTGGACAGGTCAAAACAAATATCAACCAGTTATCATAGAAACAATGAAAAATGTAACACCCAAAAATTCTAAATTTTAGAATTAATGAGTTTCAAATAATTTAGATAACAATTAATGGGAAATTGAAATTTTGAAAACTATTTGGTGTTGCATTCATGCTGCTGCATTAATTTTCTTTTGTGTAGTGGATTTATTTTATTTTGAATTGGTTTGAAGAATTTTATTTGGAATAGTTTGAAAACAAGTAAATAAAGAAAAGTAGAAAAGAAAAAAAAAGAGGAAACACTTACCTTCTCCCTGGCAGCCAACGGGCCGACGGCCTGCTCTCCCGAGCCGGCGCAGTGGGCCGCTGCCCCGTTTTCCTCCGCGCCTGCGACCGTGTGGGCCGGCCCAGCAGACGAGCAGCCCGAGCCAGCCGAGCCAGCAGTCGCGCCTTCCCTCTCTTCTTGGTCGCTGACCGGTGGGGCCCGGTTGTCGGTCGTCTTCCTCCTCCCGTGTTCGAGCTGGACTCCGAACCGGAGTACCACCGACCGTTCTTCTCGTGATTTCCGGGAAATCTTACCCGAACACGGCAACTTGAAGCTACAAATAGGAAGCTGTGACTCTCCTCCTTCCGTTTTTCATCTAAACCATGAGTTCCACCGTGAGAAATCGAGGTTTAGGGTTTGAGGTAGTTGGAGGTTTCGGTTGTTCGTGGGAGGAGCTCTCGGTCGCTTTTGAGGCCGTATTCTTTGCATTGGTGAGACCGCACTCTTCTCCTCTACCTTCTCATGCTTTTCTTTTGGTTGGAGAGGCTTCGAATCGAGCTTTTGGAGTTCGCCGTAGTGCGGTAATGGCGCCGCCGTCTCCTTGTTGCCGCGCGTCGGATATGGGTAGTTGTAGCTAGTTTTTGTTGCTTGGGGGAGTTCGTGCAAAGCATCTCGTTCGATTGGTTCAAGTTTGGGCTTGAATGGTGGTCTCGGTGGGGAGATCCATCATCTCCGGCCATGGAGGAGCCGCCGGCCATGGGGGAGCCGCCGGCCGGACATGAGGGGGGTGACCGGAATAGCACTGTAGGGTTGCAGATGATTGCGAGCCGTCCAAATCGAGATCAACGGCCCAGATTAGAACTTACCCCTTCGCGGGTAAATTTGTTAAAGAGACCCTCAGCTTTTTAGTTATCAACCCGCGGTCCGTAGCGTAAAACTGAAAGTACGTTTTTGTGTTTGGAAAGCGTATTTTCTTCCGGTTTATTCAAAAATACGTTTTCACGTATTTACAGTTTTGCCACTAGAACTGTTTTGGTCATAAAATCTTCGTTTTAACTCCGATTTGATCCGTTCAAGTTGCGTTAGGTTCGTATTTGCGAGCTCTACATGTTAGTGTAGTTGTACAGTTAGTTTTGATAATTTATTTTTCGAGTTTATAATTAAGTATTTATTTATCTATAGGAAATCTTAGAAAATTCATAACTTTCACGTTTTAACTCCGAATTTGGTGATCTTTGTGTCTGTATGATCGTAGAAACGTGTAGAAGAGTTTATAAATTTTTATTACTGTTTTGCTACTGTTGGTGTACTGTTCTAATTGTATCTCTTTGTTTGCTTCGTGTTTGTTTGATTGGATGCATGTGTGTTGTTGATTGATGATCGAGTATAGAAGGTGAGCAGTATCTGGACGATTCGGAGTATTACTTTGAGCCAAGTCAGCAGTATCACTTGGAGAATTTTGATCAAGGCAAGTATAACACAGGACTATCCTTGTTACCTATACATTGAATTGTCATACATATGCATGTGCTTACCTTGACAACCTTAGAGATTATAACTTAGTGATTGTTATCTTGATTCCTTGTCAACCTTGGAAATGCATATGGGTAGCTACTGCTAGTGCTTAAACTAAGAACAATGATCTTGTAATTTGATTAATGGATTAAGCAATCAACTATTAAGATGATTTTATTACTGTTAAAAGGGGGCTAGAGCATGTGTATTATCTTGATGCTCTGGTTTCTCTCCATAAGGACTTATCTGTAAGTGATAACCGGGATATACAGTACAGCTGTGAGGGCTATATGGCTCTGGCTTTAGTTGTTCGAGAGACATTTTCTAGCTTGTTAGAGGTTACCTTAAATGACATAAGAATGGCTTGCCACGTTGGGTGTAGTGCGAGCCCCTGGCCTAGTGTGTATAGGCTGCGGTTGTTGTGCCACAGGGAAGGGGGGTTCTACATCTGCCTGCCGAGTGAATCTAATGGCCCTAACTTGTTAGACGAACTTTTGAGTGGCTTTATATGGTTCTCGGGTGTTTGGGCTTGATCTCCCCACTCATTTGGAAATCATGACTCACAGTGAAAGTGTACACCTCTGCGCAGAGTTTAAAAACTGGTATACTAGCCGTGCTCACGGATACGAGCGGCCTTGGGGATTCTTATGGAATAGTTGATCATAACTGTTATATCATGCTTAATTATTGTTGATTATTATTTGCTCATGTTAATGCTATTCATTATCCTTATTACAATTGATCATTGGTTCTTTAATGGGAAGTGGTTTATCTTGATGCTACTCAATTGCTAATATATGATTAAAAGCTAAACGCAGTTAAACAATGTCTAGCCTTTTTGAGCCTCATGAACCCTGTGTTATATTTGTTGAGTTCGACATGGACTCACCCTTGCTATTTCCACCATAACAGATGAAGATATTGAGGAAGATTATCGGAATGAGTACTAGTCTTGGTGTCAACCAGTCAACCGTGTCCCTGTGTGGAGTTTCCGCTGAAGAATTACTATTAGTTATTATTACCTATCGTTCAAGACTATGTCTTAAATATTTATTCGTTATGTAATAAGCACTGTGATGATACTTTGTAATTTGTCAACTTATGTGTGCGACTGTTTCCTGGGGCGCACATGAGTCTTTTATGCATCCGATTTTTGTCCTTAAAAATGGGTGTGACAGATTGGTATCAGAGCCAGGTTGACTGTAGGACGCGAGCCTAGTTAGAATGGTCGTTAATAGCATCCATACTTCACTTAATTCATGCTTCCTCTTTTCACCTTGTTAATTACTAAAGTTTTATGCTTCCTCTACTTTATTCTATTGCGAAAATACATTGATTCTATCTAATCTATGTCTAAATCTTATAGATGCCTCCTTATCCTCGTCTGTCAGCTGCACAGTACGTTGCCCGTTTCAAACCTCAGGAGCAGTATGAACATGGTGATCAAGAGCTATCTGATGCTGAATCAAGAGTTGGTGATATACCAATGGAGAATGTAGTTATGGGGTGGACTACGAAGCTTCATATCATGGTTCCTAAAGCTGATGCTTTCTTCCATGACATGTTGACAAGAACCTTGGACAACTACTACTACGACTGGAAAGCTACGTTGGAGTATCGCAGTGCAGAGTATAGTCATCCATGGATGGATTCCTATTGGGAAACGGAGTTATGGGTTAAGAAAAGGGATCCTACCACTAAGGAGTCTAAGGTGGAGTCAAAGTTCATTACCAGAGTGAGCCGAGCAACCGTGGAGACAAGCATGGAGGATGTTGCTTTCAATGCATTTGTTTACTACCATGGTCTACGCTCGGACAAGACGTTAAAGGGTGCACTCCGGCATTTTCCTTGTTTCTTACATGACAAGGGTATTTGGACCGTGCCGCTTGCAGATGATTCCTCCTTGACTTTACAAGCTACGGTGGGATTAGCTCGTGAATTGGCTCTCCATGAGGTGGATTTGAAGGATGAGTTGCTGAAGGAAAAAGAACTTAAGGAGCAAGCTTATAAGGAGATTGACCAATTAAGGGCGGAGTTAGGTCATCCCAAGATTTATGAGAAGCTTAATTAGGAAATAGGAAAAATTCCTATGTAATAGAAACGATAGTAGTTGCGAGTTAATTTTAAGTTTGGATTGTTTTAAGAGTCAGTTTGTGGTGTGAACAATTATGTGATTGATGGATTGTTATTATGATAATGTGTGATTTGGATCTTTGTAATGTGTGCTGCAGTTTTGTAGACAGGCCTACAAGTTCCATGGTTAAGAATATTAAGTTTGATCAAAATATATTAGTTGAATATGAGGTTAACTTAGTTCTGTCCTTTGCTGATTTTTAGATCAGTCTGGGATGTTTTAGAAATAACTTAAAATCCGTTCATGAGAAATTTAAGAAATTTTACTGGGAATAATCAGACTTCTATATATTTCCAATCCCGCAAGAATTATTTTAATATCTATTAAGAGTTAAGAGATATATCTGTTCCAAGTTGGAGTTACTGCACAGTCTGGAATTCTGAAACAGTTTCGGTTAAGTTCAGTTTTTGGCCAATTTATTGACAGAATCAGAAAAAGTGTTGTGAATAAAAGTTGTAGATAATTTTGTAAGCTTTCCAACCATGTAAAGATCATCTGAATTGGACGTCTGTAGCTCGAGATATGACAGTTTTACTGAGTTGCTGAAATTGAAGTTCGCCCAGAAAAATCAGATTTTGCTTATCTATTGAATACATCATCTCGGATCGTACTGAATTTCATCTTCTGTGTTTTTGGAAACAGATGTCAGGCAGAGGACGTGGCAGAGGTCGTGGAGGTGCTAACCTACCCATTACTATGGAGGAACTCATGCAAACTCAGAACTAGATGATGCAGATGTTTATGCAGCACATGCAGAACAATCCCCCTGCAGGAGGACCACCGCCTGTGCAAGTGAGGGATAAGCGTGGGGAATTTTTGAAGGGACGCCCTTCAGCGTTTTCTCATGCTGCTGATCCTTTAGAGGCAGATGATTGGGTGAGGGCAGTGGAGAAACAGCTAAATATAGCCCAATGCAATGATATGAAGAAGGTGTTATATGCATCTGGTCAGTTACAGGGGACAGCTCAGACTTGGTGGGAGTCGTATCAAGCTGCACGCCCTGACAATGCTCCTCCTATCACTTGGAATGAGTTTGTTAGAGATTTTCGAGCTCGTCATATTCCTGAAGGTATAATTGAGCTGAAGCAGGAAGAATTCAGAAACCTTAGGATGGGACAGATGAGCGTTAGTGAATATCATGACAGGTTCACCCAGTTGGCTCGCTATACTCCTAATGAAGTGAGGGAAGATGCAGACAGGCAGCGTCTTTTCTTGAAGGGAATTTATTATGATCTTCGCTTACAGTTGAAGGGGAACAACTATGCTAGTTTTCAAGAGCTGGTAAATAAAGCTATTGTGCTTGATAATGAGCGTAGAGAGATGGACAGAAAGAGGAAGATGAAGGTACAAAGCTCAGGAAGCAACAACCGTCAGCGCACTAATTCTCAGCATGGTTTCCATCAGAAGTTTCAGGGACCGGTTAACCAGTGGAATCGTAATCCGAATCAGAGGTGGTCCCAGAATTGGCAAAGTAATCAGTCACAACAGCGTTCATCATATCCACAGCGTCAACAGTATCAGCAGACTGGGCAACAGACTCCCCGCACTGGAAATTCCAATGTTACTCCCATGAAGAATAGTGCTCCCAGCACGCCTACTAGATGCTTTGTTTGTGGTAAAGAGGGACATATGTCTTACCATTGTCCTGAGAAGCAGAACCAGCAGACTCCTCAGAGCCAGAAGAGCAATCAGAGGCAATCGGGTACTAGAAGGGTGAATCACGTGTCTTCTGATACAGCTCATGATGCACCAGAAGTTATGATTGGTACGTTCAATGTACATTCTACTCCCGCAACTGTTCTTTTTGACTCTGGAGCCTCTCATACATTCATATCCAACATTTTTGTTAAAATGCATAGTATACCCATGTTAGCTATGAAAGAACCTCTCTTAGTAAATTCACCTGGAGGTACCATGCAAACCAGTAATCGTTGTCTTCCGATTAGTATGGTATTAAGGGGGGTAGAGTTTAAGATAACTCCTATAGTGTTGAGGACATCTGGTATTGATGTGATATTGGGTATGGACTGGATGAAGCAAAATCAGGCAGAGATTCAGTGTCAGCAAAAAGTGGTAGTTGTGACTGCACCTAATGGAGATAAAATCAATGTGGATGTAGCAGTGCAGAAGCAACCAACCGCTGTGGTGAATCAGCTTGAAGATACTATTAAGGAGAATTCAGTGATTGAGGAATTTCCGGATGTCTTCCCTGATGAATTGTCAGGTATGCCACCTGACCGAGACATTGAATTTCTTATTGAATTACTTCCTGGAACTGCACCTATAGCCAAACGACCATATAGGATGGGAGTAGATGAATTAGAAGAACTTAAGAAACAAATTAAAGAATTACAAGATAAAGGTTTTATTCGACCTAGTTCATCATCTTGGGGAGCACCAGTTATTTTTGTTGATAAGAAAGATGGCGGTCAGAGGATATGTGTTGATTACCGATCACTAAATGAGGTAACTATCAAGAATAAGTACCCTTTGCCCAGGATTGATGACTTGTTTGATCAGTTAAGAGGTGCTTGTGTGTTCTCTAAGATTGATTTACGTTCTGGTTATCATCAGTTGAAGATTCGTGTTTCTGATATTCCAAAGACAGCTTTTACTACAAGGTATGGATTGTATGAGTATACTGTTATGTCATTTGGATTGACCAATGCACCTGCATACTTTATGTACATGATGAATAAGGTGTTTATGGAATATTTGGATAAGTTTGTGGTGGTATTTATTGATGATATACTGGTATTTTCCAAGACGGAGGAAGAGCATGCTGAACATTTGAGGTTGGTATTGCAGAAACTTAGAGAGCATAAACTGTATGCGAAGCAAAGTAAATGTGAGTTTTGGTTGAAGGAAGTTTCTTTCCTTGGTCATATTGTTTCTAATGGAGGGATATGAGTGGATCCAGGTAAAGTAAAGGATGTATTAAATTGGAAACCACCTATTGATGTTAGCGAGATTCGTAGTTTCTTGGGATTAGCTGGATATTACAGACGGTTCATTGAAGGGTTTTCTAAACTTGCTAAACCTATGACATCTCTGTTAGAGAAGAATGCCAAGTTTGTGTGGTCAGATAAATGTCAAGCTAGTTTTGAGGAATTGAAGAAGAGGTTGACTACAGCGCCTGTTTTGGTTTTGCCAGATTTGAGTAAGAAGTTTTCTATTTATTGTGATGCTTCTCGTCAAGGTTTGGGATGTGTTCTTATGCAAGAAGGCTGAGTTGTGGCTTATGCATCTAGGCAGTTGAGAAAGCATGAGTTGAATTATCCTACACATGATTTGGAGTTAGCAGCTGTAGTTCATGCTTTAAAGATTTGGAGACATTATTTGATTGGACATAAGAGTGATATATACACTGATCATAAGAGTTTGAAGTATATTTTCACTCAGTCAGATCTGAATTTGAGGCAACGCAGATGGTTAGAGTTGATTAAGGATTATGATATTGAGATACACTATCATCCTGGTAAGGCTAATGTAGTAGCTGATGCTCTTAGTAGGAAAAGTTATGCCAATGAGATACGGACGTTGTCTATGACTAGTGAGTTATGTGCTGAATTTGAATATTTGAATTTGGGCATTGTTACTAATACAATGGAATTAGTGATAGAGCCTACCTTAGAGCAAGAAATCTACAAGGGTCAGTTGAAGGATGAGAAACTAAAGAAGATAGCGGAAGATATAGTGATTGGTAAGTCACCAGGCTTTCGGATGGATGATAATGGAATTTTGTGGTTTGGAAAGAGGTTGTGTGTACCTGAGGATCAAACTGTTAGACAGGCAATTCTTCGCGAAGCTCATGAGTCAGCTTATTCTATTCATCCTGATAGTACTAAGATGTATTTGGATCTGAAACAGAAATATTGGTGGGTTGGATTAAAGCGAGATGTGGCTGAGTATGTGGCATTGTGTGACACTTGTCAGAGGGTGAAAGCAGAGCATCAGAGACCTGCTGGATTGTTGCAACCAATGAAGATTCCTGAATGGAAGTGGGAGGAAGTTGGTATGGATTTTATAGTAGGGTTACCTCGTACTCAGAAAGGTTATGACTCTATTTGGGTGATAGTAGATCGGTTAACTAAAGTTGCTCATTTTATACCAGTTAAGACTACTTACCATGGACCAAAATTGGCAGAGTTGTATATGGAGAGAATAGTCTGTTTGCATGGAGTACCAAAGAAGATTGTATCTGATCGAGGATCACAGTTTACGTCGCATTTTTGGAAAGCTGTGCATGAATCATTGGGAACAAAATTGAATTTTAGTACAGCATATCATCCACAGACAGATGGACAGACTGAAAGGACCAACCAGGTATTAGAGGATATGTTGAGAGCTTGTGCATTGCAATATAGAACTAGTTGGGATAAGAGTTTGCCTTATGCAGAATTCTCTTACAATAACAGTTATCAACAGAGTCTTAAGATGGCACCGTTTGAAGTTTTGTATGGACGTAAGTGTAGAACTCCATTGTTTTGGGATCAGACAGGTGAATCTCAAGTGTTTGGTACAGATGTTCTTAGAAACGCAGAAGATCAAGTGCGAGTGATTCGTGAGAATTTGAGAGTAGCACAGTCTCGTCAGAAGAGTTATGCTGACAATAGAAGAAGGGATTTAGTTTTTGAGGTAGGTGATTATGTCTATTTGAAGGTGTCACCTATGAGAAGTGTGAAGAGGTTTAACATGAAAGGTAAACTAGCACCAAGGTATATTGGACCATTTAAAGTTATTACTAGACGTGGGGAAGTTGCTTATCAATTAGAGTTGCCTGAAAATTTATCTGGAGTGCATGATGTGTTCCATGTTTTACAACTTAAGAAGTGTTTACGGGTGCCTGAGGAGCAGATACCTTTAGAAGAGTTGACTATTAAAGAGGATCTTACTTATGAAGAATTTCCAATCAAGGTTTTAGAAACTGCTGAGAGAGTTACTCGAAGTCGGATTATTAAGATGTGCAAGGTTCAGTGGAATCGATATTCAGAGGCAGAGGCAACTTGGGAAAGAGAGGATGAATTGAGGAAATCATATCCGCAGTTGTTTGAGTAAGCAGTCCAATCTTGAGGACGAGATTCTTTTAAGGGGGGTAGAATTTGTAACACCCAAAAATTCTAAATTTTAGAATTAATGAGTTTCAAATAATTTAGATAACAATTAATGGGAAATTGAAATTTTGAAAACTATTTGGTGTTGCATTCATGCTGCTGCATTAATTTTCTTTTGTGTAGTGGATTTATTTTATTTTGAATTGGTTTGAAGAATTTTATTTGGAATAGTTTGAAAACAAGTAAATAAAGAAAAGTAGAAAAGAAAAAAAAAGAGGAAACACTTACCTTCTCCCTGGCAGCCAACGGGCCGACGGCCTGCTCTCCCGAGCCGGCGCAGTGGGCCGCTGCCCCGTTTTCCTCCGCGCCTGCGACCGCGTGGGCCGGCCTAGCAGACGAGCAGCCCGAGCCAGCCGAGCCAGCAGTCGCGCCTTCCCTCTCTTCTTGGTCGCTGACCGGTGGGGCCCGGTTGTCGGTCGTCTTCCTCCTCTCGTGTTCGAGCTGGACTCCGAACCGGAGTACCACCGACCGTTCTTCTCGTGATTTCCGGGAAATCTTACCTGAACACGGCAACTTGAAGCTACAAATAGGAAGCTGTGACTCTCCTCCTTCCGTTTTTCATCTAAACCGTGAGTTCCACCGTGAGAAATCGAGGTTTAGGGTTTGAGGTAGTTGGAGGTTTTGGTTGTTCGTGGGAGGAGCTCTCGGTCGCTTTTGAGGCCGTATTCTTTGCATTGGTGAGACCGCACTCTTCTCCTCTACCTTCTCATGCTTTTCTTTTGGTTGGAGAGGCTTCGAATCGAGCTTTTGGAGTTCGCCGTAGTGCGGTAATGGCGCCGCCGTCTCCTTGTTGCCGCGCGTCGGATATGGGTAGTTGTAGCTAGTTTTTGTTGCTTGGGGGAGTTCGTGCAAAGCATCTCGTTCGATTGGTTCAAGTTTGGGCTTGAATGGTGGTCTCGGTGGGGAGATCCATCATCTCCGGCCATGGAGGAGCCGCCGGCCATGGGGGAGCCGCCGGCCGGACATGAGGGGGGTGACCGGAATAGCACTGTAGGGTTGCAGATGATTGCGAGCCGTCCAAATCGAGATCAACGGCCCAGATTAGAACTTACCCCTTCGCGGGTAAATTTGTTAAAGAGACCCTCAGCTTTTTAGTTATCAACCCGCGGTCCGTAGCGTAAAACTGAAAGTACGTTTTTGTGTTTGGAAAGCGTATTTTCTTCCGGTTTATTCAAAAATACGTTTTCAGGTATTTACAGTTTTGCCACTAGAACTGTTTTGGTCATAAAATCTTCGTTTTAACTCCGATTTGATCCGTTCAAGTTGCGTTAGGTTCGTATTTGCGAGCTCTACATGTTAGTGTAGTTGTACAGTTAGTTTTGATAATTTATTTTTCGAGTTTATAATTAAGTATTTATTTATCTATAGGAAATCTTAGAAAATTCATAACTTTCACGTTTTAACTCCGAATTTGGTGATCTTTGTGTCTGTGTGATCGTAGAAACGTGTAGAAGAGTTTTATAAATTTTTATTACTGTTTTGCTACTGTTGGTGTACTGTTCTAATTGTATCTCTTTGTTTGCTTCGTGTTTGTTTGATTGGATGCATGTGTGTTGTTGATTGATGATCGAGTATAGAAGGTGAGCAGTATCTGGACGATTCGGAGTATTACTTTGAGCCAAGTCAGCAGTATCACTTGGAGAATTTTGATCAAGGCAAGTATAACACAGGACTATCCTTGTTCAGAGATGGCAACGGGTACCCGAAACCCGAGTACCCGACGGGTATTACCCGATAAAGATGCGGGTATGGAATGAATTTTCTACCCGTGGGTATGTTATTGGGCAAAATCCTATACCCATCGGGTATGCGGGTACGGGTGCGGGTGTATACTACCCATACCCGCATACCCGCGGGTAAGACATACCCGCAAAAATAACTAGCAAACCTCAGTTATTTTAGCGCATATAAGTCATGAATTTGGCCCATTGAGACATCCACTGTATTTCTAGTAGATTGTCTTTGTTGTAATGATGCTAATAATATTTGTTAGCATGTTTGTAACTTGTTGGAAGCTTAGAATGATTTATTTTTGCACGTGACTATTTGATATTTTTAGATAATTTTCGGGTATGCTATCGGGTACGGGTTACCCGTCGGGTGAGAATTACCCGGCGGGTACGGGTATGGAACTATTTTTTTACCCGCATGCGGGTACGGGTAACCCGACGGGTAAAATTTTGCGGGTGCGGGTACGGGTACGGGTGAGCACTACCCGTCGGGTACATACCCGTTGCCATCTTGATCCTTGTTACCTATACATTGAATTGTCATACATATGCATGTGCTTACCTTGACAACCTTAGAGATTATAACTTAGTGATTGTTATCTTGATTCCTTGTCAACCTTGGGAATGCATATGGGTAGCTACTGCTAGTGCTTAAACTAAGAACAATGATCTTGTAATTTGATTAATGGATTAAGCAATCAACTATTAAGATGATTTTATTACTGTTAAAAGGGGGCTAGAGCATGTGTATTATCTTGATGCTCTGATTTCTCTCCATAAGGACTTATCTGTAAGTGATAACCGGGATATACAGTACAGCTGTGAGGGCTATATGGCTCTGGCTTTAGTTGTTCGAGAGACCTTTTCTAGCTTGTTAGAGGTTACCTTAAATGGCGTAAGAATGGCTTGCCACGTTGGGTGTAGTGCGAGCCCCTGGCCTAGTGTGTATAGGCTGCGGTTGTTGTGCCACAGGGAAGGGGGGTTCTACATCTGCCTGCCGAGTGAATCTAATGGCCCTAACTTGTTAGACGAACTTTTGAGTGGCTTTATATGGTTCTCGGGTGTTTGGGCTTGATCTCCCCACTCATTTGGAAATCATGACTCACAGTGAAAGTGTACACCTCTGCGCAGAGTTTAAAAACTGGTATACTAGCCGTGCTCACGGATACGAGTGGCCTTGAGGATTCTTATGGAATAGTTGATCATAACTGTTATATCATGCTTAATTATTATTGATTATTATTTGCTCATGTTAATGCTATTCATTATCCTTATTACAATTGATCATTGGTTCTTTAATGGGAAGTGGTTTATCTTGATGCTACTCAATTGCTAATATATGATTAAAAGCTAAACGCAGTTAAACAATGTCTAGCCTTTTTGAGCCTCATGAACCCTGTGTTATATTTGTTGAGTTCGACATGGACTCACCCTTGCTATTTCCACCATAACAGATGAAGATATTGAGGAAGATTATCGGAATGAGTACTAGTCTTGGTGTCAACCAGTCAACCGTGTCCCTGTGTGGAGTTTCCGCTGAAGAATTACTATTAGTTATTATTACCTATCGTTCAAGACTATGTCTTAAATATTTATTCGTTATGTAATAAGCACTGTGATGATACTTTGTAATTTGTCAACTTATGTGTGCGACTGTTTCCTGGGGCGCACATGAGTCTTTTATGCATCCGATTTTTGTCCTTAAAAATGAGTGTGACAAAAAATGAGAGAGGATAAAACCAATAATGACCGGAGGCTGCTAAATGAACTAATGTTGCAAGAATCATGAAGCACACACCAACACAAGAATTACTTCTGTTCAACTTTGCGTGAACGGTTAAACATATCTTTTGGACTGGTTGTTTTTTTGTTTTTTCTTCTTGTATATTATATATTTATATATCCAGTAGGGCAAGCTAGCCCCTCCTGTTTCCTAAAAAAAAAATAACAGTTAAGCAAACCTTTTTGGCCACCATAGTGTGGAGCCGTGTCCCAGAATCCATCACACATCTGTTTGAGTTGTGCCGGTGTAATTGGTTGAGTACGCTTCCAAGCCTTAGGCTTTTTCAGCTTCTTGCTGTTCTCTGTATTCATGAAAATATATGTTAACGTTCGTTTATTGGATAGCAGGTCCAAAGGCACAGAGTTATCAAAGAATACTGCAAAATAACCTCCAAATGTGGAGCTATCAAAGATACTGTACAATGGTGCTACCATGCTAGGATATACAGGTAGTCCAGAAGAAATCTGGATTCAGTAACTGTTGGTAACTGAAGGATGCAATAATTTTCTACACAATTCACAAGCAAGATTGTGGATGGATGACTCTTTGCAGAACACGAAGAAGGAAAAGGTAAGGCAAAATTAGTGTTCACTAAATTATCTTACATAGACTGTGAACAAAGTTACCATTAATTGAACACACTATATCTGATACAATTGTTGAAGTTAGGAAGCACAATAAGTCAATAACGAAAAATTATTATGCGAGTTTCGAATAGTGAGTATAAGTACTTGCTTAGAGTATCATTCTGTAAGCCTTTCCCGAAATACCTCACATTTGATCAAGAGGAGTGTCTATTTGATCAAGAGGAAATTTAGCAAATTGCCTCTAACGGATGGCTCATTAATCTTTAGTTTTGCTGGCGTTACATTCTTATAGAAAAAGGCTACATCTAAATGCATTTTTTGTAAAGGAGCATCCCATCTATGCACATTAGTGTCTTCTAAGGTCACATGCAATCCATATAAAAAAAAACAAGTATATCATATATACATGTTTACCATGTATTTGAGTACTTTTGTCAATACGAAAAGATAAACATAGGGGCTTAGAAAAATATTGTAGTTTTTTTAAATAGATGCAAAAAATCAAATATATATCCGGAACCATAGTTTTTGCAGTTTCGAAATTAAAATTCTTCCCATATTTCTATATTTGAGTTTTCGCCTAAGCTATTACCCTAATTTTTTTTCAACCCACAGTACATATGCAAAGGCTCATACACGTATGCACACTTAACCCTACGAATGCACGTACACCCTACTCCTAGAACACCTTCCAAAGACCGAGGTTCATCCAATTTTTGTCCAAAAATCTAGAAAAAGCATATTAATTCATGGTTAAAAAATTAGTATTTATCATATGTGGTCAAGTGAAATCTAATGTTCTGTAAGCTCAAAATTAAGTGTTACATCAAAATTGGATTTTAAGGTATTGGAAATAAGCTGAAAATTTGTATGGCACATGTCTATTATCTTTAGCATACATAAAAATTTGGAGCTTGTTTTGAATGTTTTTAAATTTAATTTCAAAACAGAGCCTAGTTTTGAGCATGCACTTAGTTGAGAAAATTTGAATTTTACTTGCACATGTATGCTAAGAAATTACATGAAAAGGGAGTCGTGCTTGATTTGTTTTTTTGCATCTATTTAAAAAAAAAAGATACAAGATTCTTGAATGTCCCTAGGTCTTTTGTTTTAGATCGATAAAAAAATATTAAAAAACGACTATATAATGACTTATACAAGGAAATCTTTTTTCTTTTGCTAAGATAAAACTATAAGTACAAGCGTATGACTTTACCCGAAGCATTTTTTTTAAAGTCATTCAACCAGAAGACGATATTGTGTATATATATATATAATCATCAGATGCAAGGAACTATTGTAACTTCCATACAAAAGTAAATTTTAAAAATAAAATATTCACTACAACGTCATGTTCAATCTGACACATGCACACAACCAAGTATGAGAGTTTACATCTAATTCTAATTAGTATTGAAGCTAATGGATCCAATTACAAGATATGTTGCCTACTATTTTGTCTACTTTCTAATATAAGAAATCAATGGTTCGCATTTACGAGGTAATATGAATTAATAGATATTCAGGTCAATGCTTCACATTTACTTAGCAAAACCTTAAAATGAAGACCATCACTTGAAGGTTGTATTGTCACTCCCAATTCCTAAAGATCCGAAAACGAGCTAAAAAGAAGAATTGAATTTTCGCATTCACAATGAAGAACAAGAGCCAGTTAATCAGCTTACCCATAACAGGAAGTGGCTCGGGCATCAGCTTGTTGATGTACTTGATCGCGGCAGCCTTGATCTGTGAGTAGCAGTGTGCTCTAACGGCGTTCACCTCGGCAGCGTGCTTTGCTTTCTCTGCCTCGAGCTCCTCTGCCAACTGCTGGAGGTTGGCTTCTACTTCCTTGCGCTCCTCCACGAGACGGTTGACCTTGGTCACATGCTTAGCTTCGGCCAATGTGCCCAAGCGCCTTGGCGACCTCAGCTTACGCGACCTCAAGATCCGATTCCAGTCGCTGGACCTTGGCCATATGCATGCCTTCCTCCGTCCGAAGCAGCTGCGTCAAGTGGCTAACCTTGGTCGCGTGCTCGGCTTCGAGTTGGCGGACCCTGGCCGTGTGCTGGGCCTGTGCCGCACAGCGCACCGTCATCTCGGCTCCCATCTCCTTGAGCTGCATAAGCGCCTTGTCGCGCTCCGCTTGCACCACCTGTAGCTGACCTGTGAGTTGGCGCGTGTTCAGCTTCCAAGTCCTCCAGCGCCTTGGCACGTGCAGCTTGCTCCGACGCAAGATTTTCCTTGGCTAGGCGTAGCTCCGTGAATGCATCCTGTATCTGCGGCCTGGAAAGCTCGTCGTTGCCAGCAACGGTGCTCCTAGTCAGTCCTAGGTGACATCACAGGAGTGAAACCCGGCGGTGCCGATGACGTCGTACCTATGACCCGCTGATTTGGAGCGGTGATGGTGATGGCAGTGGCAGTGGTAGCCAAACATGGCCTCTTAGGCGGGTGGGTGCTCGGAGTCACATCATCTTCATCGCTAGCTTCAGTTTCAGTTTCAGTTTTGACTTGTTCATGCAACGGAGGGAGAAGGAGAACGGGGAAGTTGTGGTTGTACTGAGACTTGTCGATGATGAGCTTCATCAGACTTATGCCCTTCTCCTCTTTCACGGCATTCAGCTTGTCGATGGCGTTCCACGCGGTTTGCGTGAGCTGCAGAGTCTCGTTGGCTCCTTTCCTGGGTGTCCCCCACTCTTGAGGACATCGCCAAGGATTGTCAGCCATGAGGGAGTCGAGAAAGAACCACCTCTCCTTCCATCTCGTGTTGACATGAATCCCACCGTCAGCCTTGAACAGACAGCTCCAGTTAACTTTGAAGTTGTACCACCCGTTCCCGACCGGGACGAGCTTGAAGTAGTATCGGAACACCGCCGCCATTGGCGTGATGCCGACATCCTCGCACACCAGCACGAAGCCAGCCAGTTGTCGCCACGCGTTGGGGACGAGCTGACTCGGCGCCAGATTGAAATACGTCAAGACCTTGTTGTACAGCTCGTGCAGAGGAAACCTCACGCCGGCTTCTAACATTGCTTCGAACACGCACAGCGCATTCGAGGCCTCCGGCGGCGTCCTGCACGGCCCCCATCCGTCCTTGGCGCACACCTGCTTGTAGAGCTCGGTCGATATGCCGTAGCTCCGGCATATGCTGAGGAGGGGTATCCTCACATTTGTGCTTGGACCGCATATTCTTCACCGTCGCAGCAGCCGAAAAAGGGGAGTTGAGGCCCGAACCTTCATTAGCATCTGGGGCAGCACCGGCGTCAAGCTCCGCTTCCATGATGTCGCTAATGCTGGGGGAGAAGGCGGCAGGGCAGCAAAGAGAGCGGAGAAGGCAGGGGTGGCTTTGAGGAGGAGCAGCCGAGCACAAGCAGCGGCTGTAGTTGGGGAACTATTTGAATTTAGCTGAGGGGTAGATCGAGAAGGAATTGGGGAAGAACTAGAACGACAGAGCCCTTGTCATCTCTTAAAGAAAAGAGAGATTGTTCTCGTAATGTTACAAAGTTTAGTTCAGTAATCTATATCTATGCCCGTGTTTAGTTCCAAAGTTGGCGTGGCCAACTTGGAACACTACCGGTCACGTTACACTGTAGCAACTTTTATTTTTATTTGGTAAAAATTGTCCAAACATTGATTAATTAGGCTTAAAATGTTCGTCTCGTAAAGTATAACAAAACTGTGTAATTAGTTTTTTTATTTCATCTATATTTTGTACTCTATGCATGTGCCGGTATTTTGATGTGACGGGAATCTTCTTTTTGCATAGTGCAATTTGGGTGTATGAATTGGGAACTAAACAAGGGCTATATCTATATCTATACTTCTATACTTAATAATAAAGAGGCAAAATTTCAGGCTCTTTTTTTTCGTCCATCCATTTGTTTGGTCCGTCTCCCTTTAACTACCCGATAATGAAGTGTTTTCCTCCAAACTTATAGATACAACACGTGCTCATAAGAGTTAGTATACCTCTTGTCTAACGTGATGTGGAGTCGTATTCTAAAACGTATTGGGTTACGTAGATCCGGACTCTGGCTCTCCATACACATAGATCTTTCTCTCTTTTGGAAATTTAATTTGATATTGTTAGAACTCTACTATATCAAATAAGCTGAATAGGAATCCTAATATCTATCTAATCAAATATTTCCTTTTTCTATTTATTTATTCTACGTATTTAAGTGCCGAGAGTCCATTTTTTTAGTACTTCTTTTTTTTTCCCATAGAATCGATTTTGTTCCACTCACTCGTTTCTTTTTTGTCTCCCGATGGGCCACGCTGAGCCGAACCAGATTCGGCACCTGACCCAACATCCACAGCAACCCAAACCGTGCCCAACATGGACACCACACGTTGAGCACAAGCAAACCATCTCCGACTCCTTGCATGCCCCACGTCCAGCACAAGCAAGTCTGTTCTGGACTCCATATGCACATACACATATACGTATATGCACCAAACATGTATACCAAGCATATGCATGTCACGTACAAGTCCGACTTTTGACTTGTACTCGGCCTGCACGACCTGGAGTCCAGGATTCCAAACGTAGGTCTCCCAAGTCTAGCTCCTCGACGGCTGTCAGACCACGCTCCCATATACTCCCTCCGTCCATAAAAACATGCAATTCTCGCTTTTCGAGAAGTCAAACAATTTCAATTTTGACTAAATTTATATATAAAAATACTAATGTTTATGATACAAAATAAGTATCATTAGGTTAGTTATAGAATATATTTTTATAATAAATTTATTTAGAGACATAAATGTTAATACTATTTGCTATAAATTTGGTCAAACTTGAGTCAGTTTGACTGGTACGCATCCTATAATTGCATCTTTTCTCGGACGGAGAAAGTACTCCTCATGCGCATGACTATCAATTACCATCGCGTCGTAGCCTGGTCATATACTACCTCGGACCATAAAAGAATGTAATTATGGGATCCACACCGGTCAATTAAACTTAAATTTAACCATGTTTACCAAATTATATTAACATTATGTGTCCAAATAAATTTATTATAAAAATATATTCTATAACTAATCCAACGATACTTATTTTATACTCAATCCAACCCAAATTATAAGACATTTGACTTTTTTGACACCAAGTTTGACCACTCGTCTTATTTAAAAATTTGTGCAAAATATCACTTCTTTTGTCGTGGCTTGGTTTATTAATAAAGTTCTTCAAGAATGACTTAAATTTGACTATGTTTGCACAAATTTTTTTGAATAAGACGAGTGGTCAAACTTGGAGTCAAAAGTCAAACGTCTTATAATTTGGGACAGAGGGAGTACCATGAAAATTAGTACATGTTTTTATAAATTTAGTTAAAGTTCAAAAAACTTGACTCCTCAAAAGCGAGAATTGCATTATTTTGTGGATGGAGGGAGTACGTCTCACACGAAGTGATAATTACCTCAGTTCCTCCATGAACTTAGTCTCAGACTCTTAGCTCTCTAAATTTGTACATTCACATAGTTTGTTAGGGAAGGTCAGAACAAAATAATAGGACAAAAAAGTTACTGAATTTTTTGCCTCTGTATTATTATATAGAATTAATGATGCAGTTTTCATTAAGAGCAAAGCTTATCTTATAAGAACATGGTTAAACTGATGATCTACCTAATCAAACGCGAACTAATATCTTGAGGTGTGTGTTGTTAGTTTCAGTGTAACCCCCTGATGAGTCCTGTAATGTGAAAACTAGAGAGAGGTCTCCCATCATAATTATCGATGAGTGGATCAGTACTTGACATATCATATCAACAACTCACTCCTTATCAACTTGAACTACTAAAGAATAAAATAATAGATTTTTGTTGATCCTCAAAGAAAGTCACAAAACTTAACATTTTACTACACCAAAGCATGCATAGAATGAAATTGAAGTTATGATATATATTTATAGTTTCTTGTTTTCCATTGCAATTTGATAACTTATTTTCTCCAGTTCATTGTGGAAAAAAACGTATTTTCTCCCGTTGCAACGCACGAGCATATTTGCTATAATAATAATAAAGAGGCAAAATTTCAGGTTCTTTTTTTTCGTCCAGCCCATTCAATTCGTCCCAACCGTCCCGGCCCACTCACTCTGTCCGGCCCACTCGCTTTCTACACTTGGCCGCATGCCTTGCTCGCCTCTCCCCGCACCGTCGGCCGCTTGGCTTCTCGCACGAGCACATGCTCCGCTCGCTCGCCAGCGTCGCTGTCGTTCCTCCCCGCCTGCACAGCCACCGCCGGTGCCGCTCCAGCGAGTGGAGCCACCACCTCCGCTCCTGCCAGCGCGGCCAGCGCTCGTCGTCCACGGCCCCGCGCCATCCCTCGCCGTGCCCATTTGTCTCGGCCTCCTGGCGGCCGACACATCTGCGTCGGCCTCCCAGTCGCCGCCGGCCATCCATGGCCCTGCTCCATCCTCTGGCGTCGCTGCTTGCCGAACCTCGCACGCGAGGCACATCCGTCTATGTCTCAGGTGTCCAGGACGGAATCGACTTGCTTCTCCATGATGTGTTCGATTCAGGTTGCTCTTTTTTCCTTTTTTCTAGGATTTTTTTCTTCCTTCTCCAATAATCCTCTCTCTCCGAGAATGGAATTGACTTGGTTCTCCATGACGTGATAGCCGATGTCCAGGTCCAAGCATGCGGCGGTGGTCAACACCTCCACAAGTCATCCTTTTGCTAGGCAATTGTCCTCTCCCTCCAAACAGCGAAGCCGACGACCGCTCCTTGTGTGTGCTGGGTGCCACCATCATGCTGCGATGGTGTGGCTTTGACCAACCCTTCCTCCACACAACACCACGAGTCTAGAATTTTGACCATGTTTGTTCAGTTAGGACCTAAATATACTTTGGGCAGAAGAGTTCAGTCTGAATATCATGGAATCATCGTCAGAAAGATGTGTCTTCGTGATATCTGCAGGTCAGTCTTGGAATCATTTGTTGGAGATGCTTGGTGTATAATACAAGTAATGGGTACTTCTACTGATCTGTCTGGTATAATTCAATTATTGGTCAGATGGATTTTACGTTCATGACTTTGCCATGCTACAGAATGAATATGAGAGTTTAGATGTTTTTGCAAATATAGAAGCCTCTCTGTCTACTGCAAAATAATGTTCTATCTGTCGATGACATGGAAGCTCCTGGTCCTGGAGTTCCTCTTCCATCTAGAGGAAGAAGAGGTTGAGTGGATCCTGCACTCTCAACCGTGGCAAGGTCTTTCTTTTTATTTTTCTGAATGCAGTTAAAATCGGCCTTTTTTAACACATTTTTGTTCTACTGTGATTCTCATTCGTGTGACATATATACCGTGGTCTTAGTTTTTAATAGCATGACTCGCCGCCATCTTCATCCAAAGTGGCACAAAGTTTATACGAAAAATCCAAAACCGTTCTGAACCAGCACTCAGTCTCTTTGTCAAATCAAGGCTGCAGGTGAGTTCAAATTTATTTGTAATTTCTTATGTCTATGATCCATGTGCAACAAATGGAAGGATTGACATAACTTGCATTGTGTCAAATACTCAGAGATTAACTCAAATATTCACAAGTCAGCAGTTGAATTAGATTCACTAAATCGATGCTTTTGCTCTGTAGGATTAGGAGAGAGACTACTGCCAATTTGCATGTCTGTTCACAGGAGAGCTGTTGACTGAACTGAATTTTGCCAGGGCTAGACTAAGTGAACTGCTCATCAGTTCCTATGGCTGGGCAATTTTGCCCACATCCTAAGATACGTGCAACAGTGATAGGTATAAACAATTGTTTTTCTATGCTAGGTGTCAGAACATAGTATTTCCTTTCTTTTATTTGCACGTTATTAGATCAGATATCTTGCTATCCATGGCAAATGCTGCTAAAGTTAATGCATATAATGTTGTTCACTGTCTGGTAAGTGTAAGATATCTTAATCTAATTTGTGTAAAATTGGACTGTACTAAGGAAAGATAACTGAATACCGCAACAAAAAAGCTCAATGAAGTTACAATTTTTGTTTCATGAAGTAGCTCATACAACAAGATGTTCAGTTGGGCCATTTTTCATATATAAAAAAGCCAATTTCTGATTAACTGTTGAAGTTGTCATAGGATGGTGAGTCATACTTGACACATTTTCTTTGATTTCTACATGTTCGCTGCTGCAAGCATATAGATTAGATTTTAGGATGTAATTGTGATACGTGTACTAAACAGGTCTAGCTAACTAATTGTTATTTCACTGAACACTGGATGGAATACTTCACTTTCCAATTATCCTATTTCTTGCATTTACAGTATAAGACGATTGTTCGCACAGGCACACCTAGAGAGCACTGTTTTCCTTTTGATGTGTGAGAAACCAAACCAAAAAAATACCTCAAGATTGTAGTGTATTATTCCATAACAATTCTTTTGGTCAAACATGTCATCTCACAATTACAAAAGGATTATACTCATTTGATCAATATATTTGTCCACTTGATTTTGTGTATAGGTGACTGCTGGCCAGGAGACTTATTTTGCCTACTTGAGATGAGCAAATAGCAGGTGAAATGGTTATCTTCCGAATTATATAGACCAGAGAGAAGTAGCGCAGATGAGTTGACTCATCTGATCTATATTTGCATGTTATACACAGTGCTGTTACAGAAAGAAAGTGTGAATTAGAGATTACATTTCAATAGTACATAAATGGATGGAAGTTAGGACAAATCAACTGTAGATAGTTATCGGTTGTTAATATGCTTAGAGATTCTAAGTCGGTTTTGCTTCATCAACATTTAATTTGGGAATCCTATTAGTGACAACATGCAATTTCTAAATTTTCAACTCCGGCGCCAGACGTCCAGACTCCGGGCGACGGCACCATCATATAGTGGCACCAGTTTGTGCCGAGCACAAGGCGTCATCGGAGGCCTGCAGACATCAAGGATCTACGGGCTCAGCGGCCACAATCGTGTTGGAGGCGGCAATGACGGCTGGCGATGCTCGCGGCAAGGTGGAGGTCGTGAGCACGCCATCGTCGGAGGCCTCATTCGTGCTTTGTGCGGTCTACCTCGATGAGGTGGGCTAGTCCATGTTGCCGGAGGCGGAGGTGATTACGGCGTCATGCTCCCATGCATACCCCTGGATGCATTCGCCATTCACCGCGCCTGCCACTGCTGCAGGGCGCGTCGTCTTGTCGCATGAGAATTGACCTAAGGTCCCAAGCTCCATGGAGCAAAAGTTTCCCATTGATGAACTCAACGGTCCATCTCAAAGTGGGTAAAAAGCAGTGTATTTTAATATGGGCAACAGTACAACACATGTTTACATATGTATATTATCGTGACACTATATTTAGATAACAATGCAACACATGCTCATACTTGTAATATCATGGCATTGTATTTCCGTTGCAACGCACGGGCACATTTGCTAGTGAGTACATAAAGGCCCAAGATTCCCTGAAGCCAGCCATCACGTCCTCACCTCACCAACCTTTTCTGTCCTATAGAGAATCAAACCATGAATCAAAATCATCCGATGCAGATGCATTTAAGGGACCAGAATGAAGGGGTACACTATCAATTGGGGTGCTGTTCGATGCTTGTGCAGTTGTAATTTGCTTTGGCTCATTTAAGCATGATGAAGTGTCTTCAAGCAAATCATCCACCGAATCATCAATAGATGGTGTCACGTCAATTTTCTTTGCATATCTTAAGTCAATGTTCTGGCCAGAATCAGCAGTTGGTTGAGAAGTTGTACTTTGCGTAGCAAAGCCTTCATTCTGTGCAGTATGGGAAGTCTCTGAAAGCAAGTCATCTAGAGCATCGTTGAGAGGTGCAAGCAAAGGTGGTCTGGAAGACAGGCTAGGTTCAACCTTCTCATTAGAACGACTGATCTCTTGCAAAGTTGAAACGTGTTCAAATGGATCATCCAAGTTGGAGCTGGAAAGGTGAGTTCCGCTAAATGAATTGAGGAGCATGTCAAGTTCTTCTTCTGCAGCACCCACCTCAAACTTCAACCCTTTGCTGTGGCTCATACCAGGATCAGTATCCATGATTTGTTTGTAGGTCTTATCTTCTTCACTATCAGAATTCACTGTATGAGTACTAATCTTTGGAGAAGCTGTAGTTTCTTGTGCATAACATTGCGACAGGCGTTCTGTTTTCATTTGATCATCAGAAGAGATGTTGATGGCATACTCATGATGACTTGTACCTTTCCTGGGTTCAAAGTTCAAGTTATGTCCAACTGAACTGCCTTTAGCATCAATTTCCACAGAGGTGTCAAGTTCAATCGCTATTTCATTGTCTTCTGATGCATCAGCCTAGAAATAATAACACAGACCAAGGGAGATACAAAGTAAGTTGAATGGATATGAAGGAAGCTTGGAGTATGCTAAGCATGTTAACCAAATAAAATTAATATCATGTTACTGTCAGCAAACATAAAATTAAGCCTGTAAACTGCAACGAGAAACTTAATAAAAGGGCAACCAAGGGAGGGCGAAGTAGCTAATTAGATACCAATAGCCAGCAGAAGCATTAGTTTACCTGCCCAGAAATTGTATATACAATGGTTCTTAAGGCACCTTCTAATCGCCTAGGTGACACCGTAACAATATGAGAAACAGCAAGGCAGCAGCATAGAGGATGAAGAAAAAGAAAAAGGAGAACAGAGGAGGAGACGTAAGGGGCTGGCCCAGCCCACCAGCCAGCCTGTATAACCACCCCTGACTTGCATATAGGTTTCCCCAAACTCTCATTCCGATTCAGTCCACACCACCTCTCACTTCCTCTCTACCTTTCTCTTTGTGCAGTTGCACCAATGAGGTTAGGAAGCACCGGAATTCTTGTGTGTTTGAAGGTTCTCTGCCAAATGTCCATGGGTTGCTACATACCATTAAAGATGAGTGCAGCCTCTAGTGTATGTCAGTAGTATCTAAGCTTGGTGTTTTTTCTCTCTTAGTCGCTGACTCTAGCAACTTAGGCGCTGGGGTCTTTGGTGTTTGGTCATTTTGTGGCTTTTTGGTTTTTTTTTTACTAGTGTGTTTGTACCTGGGCTGGGTTTCTTTCCCCTAGCCCATTGTAATCCTTTTTTATCCTAAATGAATGAAATGACAACACAGCTCTCCTGCTCTGTTCGAGAAAAAAAAAACTCCAGTCCTCCTTCCTACCGCTTCTCTGCACCACATTGAACTGCGCCCTCTCAGATCGACCGTGCTGCTGCTCCCTTCCAGATCTATCACACCTCAGCTGAACAGAACAAATTCTGCGCAGGCCAAGGGCACTGAAGTTGAAATGGCAACAACGGCTGCTGCTGGATTTTTTAGCACCTGGATGCCTAGGTGCGGCCTTTAAAACCATGGTACTTACCATGCACAAAACAAGATAACACAGAGGCTTAATTAAAAAAACAAAATGAGCCACATACTGCAATACTGTTATGACACAACAGCAAAAAGATGCAGATCAGAAGTTTTCAGAGGTTAGAATAAGCTTTGCTTCTGAGTGTGCAGGGAACTGCGTTGCTGAAAGAATTAGGCTGTGGCTAAAATGGCAAGAAATGCATCTGTAGCTGCATAAGCGGCAGAGCATCAAAGCACCCTGTCACTACTGAATAGTGAAGAAGGTAGTGATGGGTTTAAGTATGATTGAGACAGAAAGCTGATGCAAATTAGCAATAGAAGCGGCGAGATCCCTCATTCAGACGCTCATAACATTTTCAAAATAAGGAAATGTGAACGTGTGGTTATGGTTTTACTAGAAATAATTAAAGACAATAATAGTGTTAATTTCAATGTTTAGAAACCTGACAAATGAAACAGAACAGATATAATGAAGAACATACCATATCCTCAGGAAATAGATCTTCTTCTATAAAAAGTCTCCGAGAAAGCTTAATCTTTGAAAGGTGATTGGCCAATGCATTCAAATCCATGGACAGAAAAGGCACCTGAAAGTTGGGGAGAAGAACTGTTGTCACGTGAATATGCGTTGTAACCCAACAACCACAAGAAGATATAAAAGCGAAGAATTTCTACATGCAGAGTAATAAGCACACACCAATCAAATAGAAGTCTTAATTGCTTCACATATCCTACCCCCACTGATATTCAAATAGGCTACCATTATCAATTTAACCCAAACAAATCCCACAAAATGCACAGCAAGAAGCACAAAGTGTGGTCACCGCCATGATCAATTCATTTTTCCAACAGTCTATCAGCTACTAGTACATTATATATGATAACATTCAAGATAATACTGAACCTTATAGTAGGTCTCTGTTGCACAACACAAAACCATTTCCAAAGTTGATATATTGTACCTCAAAATCTGGTGCTAGGTCGTCCTCCAATATAAAGTTATCATCAGCACACCAGGACAAGATTCCTTCACCTTTAGCTTCGAGCATAGAGGTAGAAGCCTGCATAAAATCTAGAAAACCGCAAAATCAACGGTCTTAAAAGCGGCAACAAAAATAAAGGGCAATCCTCAATTAACACATCCACACACGTCTAGCATGAAGATTCCACACACGTCGAGAATAGAGTTTCAAAGAGCTAACTCAGCTCGCTAGGAATTATCAACAATATATCAATTCAGTCAAGGAGATTTGAGCTCAACTCAAATGTTCATATGAGGACAGCACCAAATAACTAAATAGAACACCCTAGGGTGTTTGGAGTACTAAACTCTGTTCAGAATCAGTATGGCTAGAATTTCCCTAGGTACCAGTATCTAATGCAAATTTATAGGGATGATAGCACCGCAACTGTCAATGAGCTTACTCAATGTACAACTCAATGAGCTTACTCAATGTACTGATAGTGGCAGAGCAGGAGGAAAGTGGCAGCCGAAACGAAAGACAGCGGCAATCACTTACCAAATGGCAAGTCCTGGGAGGGGAGACACGGCGCGCTGAGGTCCCGGCCCCCGGGGGGCTGCGCTCGGGCCTGCTCTAGCAGGAATCCGAAGTCGGCACCCTTGCTGCGCGGAGCCACCTCGCCTGTCCATTCCCCGACGGCCGCGGAGTCCTCCGCCTCGCCCTCGTCGTCGTAGCGATCCCAGTTCGAGGGGAGGTTGCGGCTGCGGGGGCCGGACGAGGTGGCGGCGGCGGCGGCACGCTTCTGCCTGTGCGCTGCCGCGGCGGCGGGGGTCTGGTGGACGCGGCGGCCGTGCACCGTGTGCGAGCGCTTCGACTTCGCCGCCGCCTTGGGATCCATCAGGGAGGACCGGAAGAGGGGCGACCGTGTGGGGAGAGACGAGACGGAGGGGGAGGTCTCGGCTCGGCGATGCGCTGTTGCTTCTGTTTTTTGCACTTCTGCCCTGTAATGTTTTTTTTATTACATTTGTGTCCATAAGGTACTTTGCTCCATGAAGTTTAAGGGGATTATATTTAAATATTTAAATTTGACGAGGGTCTCGCGCCTAAGATTCTCTCCACTGTCGCCTCCACCTGGGGAGGATCGGCCGCGTACGGAATCACAGCCGTCCAAAACCCTTCGCTTCGCTTCAGTGGCTTGACGGGCCGGCGGCGGCGGCGGCAGAGAGGAGGAGATGCGGTTCACTGCGTCTCCGGTGGTGGAGCTTCCGGTGGGCGGCGCGGTGCTGACGTTCGAGCAGGACAACGACTCCTTCGAGGTGGGCACCTCTGTGTGGCCCTCGTCCCTGGTCCTCGTCAAGTTCGTCGAGCGCTGCCTCCGCGACCCGGCCCTCCCCTTCGCCGACGTGCTCCGCTTCCCTGGAACGCGGGCCGTGGAGCTCGGCGCCGGCTGCGGCCCGGCAGGGTTCGGCCTCTCCCGCCTCGGCCTCACCGACCTCGTCCTCACCGACATCGCCGCCGTGCTCCCGGCGCTCCGCCGCAACCTGCGGCGCAACCGCGTCCACCTCCCCCGCGCGCCGCGCCTCGCCCAGCTCCACTGGAACTGCCCCGCGCATCTCGCCACGCTAGCCACCCCGCGCCGCTTCGACCTCGTCGTCGCCGCAGACGTGGTCTACGTCCAGGAGTCCGTGCCGCACCTCATCGCGGCCATGGATACGCTCGCCGACGCCGAGCGCGGCGTGGTGCTGCTCGGCTACCAGATCCGGTCGCCCGAGGCGCACCAGGCCTTCTGGGACTCTGTTCCGGCTGCCTTCCCGGTGATCGAGAAGGTGGCACGGGAGCACCTCGACCCTGAGTACGCCTACGAGGAATCCGATGTATACATACTTCGAAGGAGCCCGCGTCAGTGAGGTCAGGTCAGGTGGTGAACTATTGGTAACAATTTACTCGCCAATGTTGTGTTTATTCAGCTCAGAAGTTATGAGCTTCGAGTCATGGTGACTAGTGAGGATATGTAATAGAAATTCCATAGTTGTTTCTTGATGAGTCGATGCATTGTGTGGGTTAGTAGACAACTCTAATAATGAGATTATCAGATGAAGTCGATCGGCTTTTTTCCTCAACAAAAAAGTCGATCGGCTTGCCGGTATAATAAGTTATGAAGAAGTCCTTGCTTTATGTGTGGGATTGCAGTATCAGACTATTAATATGCTAGGCAGAAGTTCATGCTTTATTGTTTGTTTTGTGCAGATAAGAGTTGAGTGGTTATAAGGATTTTTTTTTAGAAGCCGGGAGTTTACTGCCAGTCTATGTATTGATATACATAGAAGGTTTAAGGATGTTTATTTGCTAGCATTCTCAGCTTCTCATATTTGTGATCAACTTCTATGCACACTGTGATTGACGAGTAAGAACCAACTTGTACACCAAAGGTCCCTAGTCACGTTAACGATCAATGTTGTGGCAAAATTGAGCATTTTCTGTGAGTAACCACTATCCTTGTGTAGTTTTATGCTTTTCTGGTTGTTTGATGGGCTAGTGGAGATCTGCAAAATGATTCACTTCCTGGCTAGCATAAATGTGAGTCCAGCTTCAACCTGTCTCAAGTACGCAATCCAAACTGAACATGTTGGTAGCATTATGTCTTCCATTGTTTCAGGTAAATTATTTTTGTACATATGGTCTATGAAAGAATGGTTGAATATTTCAGGCAATGATTAAACCTGTCTCATGGTAAGATTAGCAATAAAAGACCATGAGTTCTGGATGCAGCAATGCTTGTAGCACACCAAGTTTTAGTTCCTCGTACCCTGAATCTCTGATAACTTAAAACAATGTGGAAGAACTGAATTTGTAATACAACTGAATCAAACGCACATTGGACTTGTTCATATTTATAATTGGCAGCCTGCAGTCTTAACGTATCTCTTCGCTTAGGGAGTTGAATTGCTCGGGCGCATAATGCTGGACACTTTTGCTTCTGAGGAATTATGCTGAGCATGCCTATCATACTTTGCTCTCAGGTTCTTAGGAAAGCATGGTATTTTAACATCATGTCGTATGATGATACATGTCCAGTTATCTCCAAAGGTGGGTAGTGTTCTGTGGCAAGTACTCTGGCCTAGTCCTGTTCCAGTTCAGCAAATCAGCAATTGAAGTGTTTGTGATCATGACGCCATGCTGTCCTGATGTTGTGTGTACCGGTATCTTTTTCTTCGGTGATGTATCTTGCTGTCGTGATTGGTCATTAACAATTTAGCATGTCATGTTTGCCCTGGTGTGTTTTCGATCGCAACATGTTTTCTAGTATCCGAGTAATATCTGGCAAAAGATATTTATCATTGTCATCTGATGCCCATTCGTTTTGCTCGACAACCGTTATCGTTGTTCACCCTTTTCGTTTGAGCTATTCAGCGGAACAGCCATCCAGCAGTGTTTTTCTCTCACGACCAATCAGCGAACAGTACTTTCAGCCACAATAAACCAGCGAAACGAACATGCTAGATTCTTTTGTACAGAGCTCCATGACTACAGAAATGCAGATCGTGAGCTAGTGACCTTTTTTTTCTTTGAAAGGGGAGCTAGTGACCTTGTGGTGCATGGCAACGCTTCTTCAAGAACCTTGTTGTGTTGGATCCAAGTTCTTATGGATTCTTTTTCTTTTTTTTTTGATTATCAGGGTCAAAGGCTAATAATACAGCCAGCCGATAGCTGTAAGGATCTTTGCAGCCTGCCTCTCAGCCCACCTATATAGTAGCTAACTCTTCATCATTAATATATGGTCCACTTATCTCTCTCACAAAGTTTCTCAATTCTTGTGTCTAAGCGGCTATAAGCTTACAGCTCGCTCTTCTTCTCTCTCCTCTGCTCTCTCTTCTACCTCAGCATTCAGCCTGCTATTACACTGGCTCTAAATCCATTATGTCTTGAAACAGAGGCTACACAGAAACTCTTAAAGTTTTTTTTGTCTATGAAGAACTCCATTTTTCTCTCTATCAGGAAGAGTATGCATCTAGTTATATACACTCCTTTTAGCAGGCCAGCTCTTTTTTAATGCACCGCTTATAGTTTGGCTATGGTCCGTGACAAGGAAAAAAAACTAATCTTTTGTTTCATCTGGCGCGAGATACAAAAGATAAGAGATTCGTTCGATGAATAGCAGATTGACGCAGCTCTTGGCATTTTTTTTTCTCGTTCATATATTGAACATTTGAACCGCTTGCAGAATCAGGTTTTGTTTGGTTAAAGCCCTGGCTCACTTTTGCCTGGCTGTCAGATCGCCTGGATGTTGCATGGCACCCGTTTGGTTGCTAACCTGGATGTATGCCTGCAAAATCGGTTGCCTGGACAGGTAATGATGAACCGTACTGATTTGTGCTAGTAATTGCTACTGGTGTACTGCACACTGATTTCTTACTTTCTAGTTAAAGTATAGTTTTTTTACTACCCATAAACGACGCATAGGTACTGTCAAAAAAAATTACAACCACGTTAATCTTTATCATAACATGAAAAAGATCTTTTACTGTTTATTAGTATTGAAGTTTATTTTTTTGGAATCTAGATTATGAATTTTTATACATTGCTTATTTTTAAAAATATTTATCCTTGTATTTTTAAATAAAAAATGTTAAAGTTACATTATATAAAAACATGCTTTGTCATCGCATTAATTTCTCAGGCCAAGATACTAACCAAACACATCTTATTTGCACTTGCCTGGCTAGGCAAAAATCATCAGTTTTCCAGGCAACTCTTAGGTAGCATTTTTTGCCAAGCAAAATACCCAGATCACCAACCACAGAGGCCCTCAATCAATCAAATCTTCTTCCTCAAAATCCTACATCTGTGCGTCCTCCTGGTCGTTGCATTTATGCCGGAGATGTCACCGGTGATATGGACTTTGGGTTACGCGGGTAAAAAGTGATGGCAGTCCACTCGTTGCCAACATGGAAGGATGCTCAAAAAAAAAATGGAATGTTGCTTACCTCTATGCTGCTGGATGCGTCCCGATCTAGATGTGCCAAACACTTTAGGTTGTGTTTGGTTCGAGGACCAGGTGGATGCGATATGGCCATCCGTGGATTCCTGGATATGGATATCCATATTGTCTATTTGGTTGGATATATGGATAGGACGAGCCAATTTTCTGTTTGGTTGGATGGATATCTATTGGATAGGACGAGCCATTTTTCTATTTGGTTGGATGGATATCTTTGGACTGGATAGAGAAAGCAGATGCGATCAACACCTATGATGTTACCCCTCTGAGAGGTGCACAAAAGCTTCATCAGCATACACATATGGTTACCGCATTTTTTTTTGAAAAAGAGAGGGGAAAAGAAAAACAGACGCACCCCACAAATCTCACGGACACTGCTAGGGACCCAATAGGCCAACACATGCACGCACACAACGCCACAAACAGAGACCCCAGGCACTACCGGCCTTATCCTCTGTGTCCTATCTCTCGCGCCTCCGTCCATGGCTGCCTCTGTCTTCCACCTCGCAGATGCGACCCCTGCATCCTCTCTCCCTCTCGCCGACGCAGATGCGGGGTCAAGGCAGAGCAACGCCACCGCCAGCCACCTCGCAGATGCGGCCCCTGCACCCTCTCTCCCTCTCACCGACGCAGCTGTCGGGCCATGGGGCCAAGGCAGAGCAGCGCCACCGCCAGCGGGGAGAAGAGCGGCTCCATCCATGGCTGCCTCGTCTTCTACCTCACAGATACGACCCCTGCATCCTCTCTCCCGCTCGTTGACGCAGATGCCGGGCCAAGGCGGAGCGGTGACAGTGAAGACGAGAGCCGAGAGGTGAGGAAACTACCCCCGCGCGTGCCCATGCGTCTTCCTGTCCTTATTCCTGCGTTCCAAACAGGCGGCATGGCTAAGGCTCATTTTTCGGCAATGTGTAGCTTTTTTTCGAGACCTAGTTACAGACGCAGACGCCCACAACACGAGCGCACACTCACCCCTATGAATGACACCTATCCCTATGAGTACCTCCGAAGAACTGAGTTGGACCGGCAAATCTCGAGATTGACAAAGTTACCATAGGCGACTCGTTGTCGACGGGCACGTCGCCTACCACTGAAAGAATAGCGTTGTTAAATCCTGGAATAAATCCAGGAAAATGCGAGCCCCCGTGTCAAGTTGGAGACTTGAACCCAGGTGGACAGGTTCTACTATAAGGAACCTAACCAGCTGAGCTACGCTCAGTTCGCTTCGGCAATGTGTAGCTAGACTTCAAGTAAGCGAATGTAGCTATCATGCTTTTGGTGGCGTGAAGCTACTAGTTTCCAAGCAAACTAGCAAAGACTGTGGCAGTTCTCAGTCAGAAATTATCTGCTTAGAGCATGTGCATCACGGTTTTGTTCTCAGTTAGGTGGAAAGCCTGAGACGACACTTCTGGTCATCGAGACTAAGAGATGATACAGGATTTGAAAGAATAAGATCAAAAGATATATGAAAACTAAAAGGCGACACTTCTGGTCATCGAGACTAATAGACGATCAGCATGTGGGATTTGGAAGAATAAAACAAAAAATACATGAAAATAAAAAGGTATGTTTGTTTTTTAATCCATCGTGGGTGACTCAATTTGTCTAGCCCTTCATGTTTATAATATGTGGAAATAACATCTAGCCACCTTTGAGGTGACTATAGGGATAGGGCTATAAGAGAAGCCCCTCATATGCTATCTAGCCGGTCACGGAGTGATAAAAGGTAAAGAGGAGCATTTGAAAAAGAGGGCCCTTCAATGCGTGGAACAAAGCAAAACAAATCAAAACAGAAAAAAGGAAATTTTAGTAATTCTTGCTCCTCTACCCTAATAGCAAGTGCTGGGTTGCAAGAGAAGACAATAGAAGTAGCCATTTAAGGTTCAGATGTTGTGCAGAACCTGTCGAGGTTAGAGAGACGACCTCCCGAGGCTTCTTGGGAGTCTCGCCAGCATGGGAAGAGGCCTTAGAAGACTATTTCCTATTCGGTTGATGGTTTTTCGGCTGATAAGTCGAGCTGATATTGTTTTGTTGTGACAGAAAACGTTGTACCATAGTTGATAAACCAGACTGATAAGTTTAAGCAAATAGGACAATGTCTGTGACAGAACCGCTCAATTCATACAAGATTAGGTATGACGGTCCCCGTTGAACACGTTGACACACGCATACCGTCACTTATATAAACTCGGTAATCCTTTGAGTATCACGAAGGGCCTCAATAAATCAACTTCACAACCAAGATCGTACATGATTAAGGGAAACAACATACATCATAATACATAGAGTTCACAGCGAAAGTTTATGATACAACTAGGTTTACAATACTTATTACAATACCGAGTACAAATATGATACAAGAGAGCAACATAGTTTTGAAACTACATTATTGCCATAAGTTGAAATCCATTGCCAGTTTATGAAACACCTCCAACAAAAGCATAGTAAAGTAGTATAGAACACAGCCATGCCCGTTGGCCTTTACTCATCGGTGTCCACCGCGGGACTAAAGCAAGTGATACAATAACCTTCATATAGAGTGTCACCTGCAACGATGGGAATAAAACCCTAAGTACTCAATTGTATTCAGCAAGGCTTACCCGACAAAGAATAAAATAAAAGACTCCAAAGATATGTAAGGCTATATATGGTGGTGTAGGTTGGATAGTAACACTTTGCAAAAGAGCTTACTAATGTAATTCTTACTTTCAAATTTTAGCTACAAGATTTAGTTTGAGCTACTTAGGACTACATTAGCACTATCTTACACCATATAATTGAATTATAGCATAGTAGCCAATCATAAGTATAGTACCCATTTATAGAGAATAGTAAGCAATCATAATTTAATTGTCAACATCATATGCCAAGTATTTACTACGACTGCTGGATAGTGACCAAGTTTCTCACTAACCGGGAGAGACGACAATTCAAATTGATTACACCAGCTGGGTAAAGCCCATATCACACACCCCCACGAGCTAGCAATACTCGCGTGAGTCACCGTTCACTCTATTTGGTGGTGAGTTTGGACCGTTTCGCAAAACTCATGATCCTACATCCTCATATGAATTGCCCGAAGCCTGTAGCAAACATGGTCTTGGATCAGTCCCTTTCCTTCAGGCTTCCCTCCTAGAAATGCTAGCGGTCCAACACCCACCTCAAACGAGCTATTCGGTTGTAACAAAACCAACCAATTATACGAAATTAAGTAAGAAAATCACCCGTCAGAGCAGACGATTTAGCAAACTTAAGCCCGTATAACCCGGTAGTCCGTGAAATCACGAAGAATTTCAAACCAACTCACATATCAGCCAAGATCGTAATAAGTTTAGCGGTCACCATCACATATTACATAAAAGTTCGCATCGCAGATACATCGGAGTTTAAACATAGTTATTACAAACCGAGTTCAAATAGAAAGTAACGGAAGCAAGTTGTTCAAATCCACACACACTCACATGGAGTTCAAGTATAGTGCCAGCTGATGATCATCTCCAACAAAAGCATTAGATGAGATGTAAGGAATGACTATTACCTATGGTCCTAAGCATCACCTATCGCAGGATAAAGGTAGTTGATACAGTAGTCGTAATACATCTACCCATCTGCAACAAATGGGAACAAAACCCTGAGTACGAGAAGGTACTCAGCTAGACTTACCCGACATAACTGAAAAATAAAGTGAAACCAAGGATTATGAAGAGCTTTATAGTAGGGTAACTGACTCATTTGCAAAAAGACATTTTTAGCATTTCAAGAACCTTTTTCCAAAAGCATTATGCCAAATTAATCATTATTAACCTGTCGACTACGTTTGCACCTATACTAGAGCAAGCATGTGACTAAGCAAATAATGATAACCAATGATCATTAACAACTTCTATAGTGTCATATCCATTATAACTGTCTAAGTATTCCATCAACATTGTTACGATGAAGTAACTCAAGTCAAATGTTCACTATCCAGTGAACGATGGCGATTCGAATCGATTATTAACCAACTGTTAATTTATTCCTCACACAAACCGCACTCACCCGCTAAAGTGAGATATTGGTCACCGAGTCAACTATTCAGGTAAAATCTCAAGTTCGTCAGGAATCACATGTACCCGGGGGCCGACCGACTGCCTTTCGGTCTTATCATCGCGCCCTCGTGTCCTACCACACCTGCTCCGGTACAGTGTGCTGCGGGCAATCCACTCGGCCCGAATAATCTCCCAGCTTCGCGGTCGAAAGGTACGTTATTCGGCCAGCTAAATGTAAGGCATGCGTTCAACATGACCCGAGGCCCAACAACGGTCGGTCCTTAATCGACACAGATGGAAAACACTACAGTCCAAAACTCTGTAAGTCTTCGTTCGGTCTCAACTTCAAATTAATACTTAGTTATACCATGATGACATAGTTATCCAAGCAGATCCAGGTAACCACCTATAGCTCGCAGTTGACAGGAATCACCCGACTTCTACCGGTCTAAGCCAGCTAAGCATTGACTCGACTGCGGATACCAGGGTAACAAGAATATAGTATAACAAAGGTAAAGAAGGTATAATGCAGCAACGGTTGCAGACAACTCCTGAACGTAATGCATCAATTAAAGTAAAGCTTTAATTAATAATTGCAACCGAGGGAGAAAATGCTTCGGGGCTAGCCTCTCTCGAAGGAGCTCGGGCGGTGATCGGAACACTCCGAAAGTTCCTCAACGTCCTCCTTGTCTGCCTCGGTTACTTCTTGCGGCTGCACCTCGAGCTGCTCCTCGGGCTCCTCGGGTATGATGACCGAATTCTCTGTTTGCGATCCTGTATGATGCAGATGTGTAAGTGCTTATGCAAAAAAGTGTATCGGATGAAATGCATACAATGAACATGCTTGCATGTAAGGTGGATGAACATGATTTGCTTGATTGATAGAGTATAAGTAACATTTTCATACAAGGTAGTCCACATCATCCAAGAACATGTACTATAAATACATGTCACCTACTGCATTCTCTTCGACTACTAACTATCCGGTAACCACACCTAAGTACTGCTACACTAATACTACAACCACTGTACTAACATGCCAAGTCAACACATACCATTGAAATGGTTCAAAGATACACCAAAGCTTCACTAATTTTCTAATCATGCATAAAACAAGATTTAATTAAACCCTAATTAACACTAGATTTGAATAGCAATATCTATTTTTATAGCATAAAAAAATCTTAGAAAATTACCATAACACAGTACTACTCTAAGTAGACTACCATAAAATTTTCATGATATTTGGATAAGTGGAATAGCCTACACAAAAATAACAAGTCAGGGCCTAAATATGAGCATGAAAATACTTTGTATTATTAAAAGTATCAAACAATATATTTAGTATTTTTTCTATGTTCTACATAGTAAATAATCATTGCACAAAAATTATCACATACATGTTTTATACAAATTATGCTCTCTAGCAAAAATAACAAAAATTAGCCATTAAAGGCACTTGAACTACACATCATAATTTTTCTATAGAACATGCATTACATATATTTTTCCTAGAAAGTACATTACACAAGAAGAGTAACAAACTTGGAATCATATTTTTTTGAGCTTTCTATGATTTATTATGCATTTCTCAAGAAAACAGCAATTTCAATGATTAAATAAAACTCCACAGAAAAGTTCCACAAATTCAACATGCAATATTTTTAAACCATATATATACTCCTAATAAGTCTACCAAAATTTGTTTCAAATTTTTTGGAGCAAAAATGAGCAAGTTATGATTTTTCAAAGCATTTACATTAATTCTGAAAATTATTTTCTAATTCCATTTTAAAAATCAGCCGTAGAAAATGCTGAGTGCACCCGGTGCAGTGCACCCGCTGGCACTGGCAGCTAGGGTCCGCGGGTCAACCGGACCCACCCGACAGCTGCACAGGGGCAGAGGCGGCGCTGACCGGCCAGTCCTCGCCGTCGGCGAGTCCTCCGGCGAGGGGGTGACCACGGCCGTGGCCTACAACGTGCGGCGAGTTCAACGGTGTAGCTGGCACTGGAAGGAGCTCGCCGTCGCACATGGCGGAGCGGCGACGCTGCTCCCCGGTGGCCAGCTATTCTCGGCCGAGAGGGGCACGGGGTGAGGCGTAACGGCTTCACGGTGCTCGGTTGGTGCGACTGCGCGCAAGGAAAGGGGGACGATGAGCAAAGATGGGAGCTCGTCGCAACCGAGAGCTCCGGCAAGGCATGGCGGAGCTCCGGTGAGAGATTTCGGGCGACCCGAGCCTTACCACGGCGAACAAAGGCAGGCACCAGCTGCGCAAGGGCGAGGCGGAACTGGAGCTAAGGTGTAGTGGTTGCTGGTGGCTGGCATGGCCGGAACGCTCGTCTCCGCCGAGCTCGGTGCGGCGGAGCGGCGTTGCTGCGGCTGCTGCACACGTGGAGGAGCAGAGGCGAATGGGGGAGAATGAGAAGGGCGAGGCGCTGCGGCTGGCTTCAAAACGGGCGAGGCGCGCGCATGTGGGCTACTAGGCGCCACCCGGCCGACGTCACCGGCATGCGGCCGCCACGCGGCGCGGATCGCTTGACACGGTCGGGCGCGTCCGCGCGCGGGGGAGGAAGACGGCGCGTGCGGCGTGGGCTTGGGCCACGGAGGCCGAGATGGGCCGAAGGAAGGAGCGTGGGCGCGGGGAGGAAAGCTGGGCCGGCTTCGGCCATCGGGCCAGATGTGAGGCGGCGGCCCATTAGGTGAGAAAAATGATTTTCCCAATTCTATTTTCAAATAAATTTTAAATATCATTTTTCAAATCCCCTTTTGAGCAAGAAAATGACCTTTTCTGAAAATAGCCCAAAAATAAAAGTTGCTTAGAATTTAATCCTCTACAACTTTGCTTTAGGGACCAACTAAAAATTCTACCTAGATTTTGAATTGGGATATAAAAGCGAAATATGGAGGGTTTTTGACCATTTTCAAAAATATTTCCAAAAGCATATTTTGTCAAAAGTTTGAATACAAACGTTGCTCCAAATTGCATGATAATTATTTCTAAGTGATTTGCATTTACAACCAACCATGTTTTATTGATCTAGCTAGCATAATCAAGGCAAAATGAAACTAAACAAGTATATGCAACATTCACGTTACAAAGCGACGTTTCACATGTTTCAACTCAAACTTAAACTTTACTTCATATGTGATTATGAATGCAAATGATGCATCATGTATATGATTAGCAATGTTAAATGCATGCGTAACACCGGGGTGTTACATCGGTTTCACAGTCGGAACGAGTTATCCGGCCGTTATGTGAAGGTACGTTCAATCTCAACCAAGATCCAACAACGAAGCAGTCCTTAATTGACACAGATGGGATCAAAACACAGGTCGTGCCTGAGTCAGTAACAACAACAACATTAAAAGATCCCGTCCAGTCTCCATTTATTAATTTTCACATGATTCATAGGTTCTCCATGGACAGGTAACCACCTATATTTTGAAAGTGATAGGGAATCACCTGACTTATACCGTTCTAAGCATAGCTAAGCATAGTGCGGTCTATATCTAGTTAAAAAGGAGATAGGTTTCTGGACAAGGTACGAAATGCAACAATGATTTGAAATCAACACCTAGCAACTTAATGCATAGCTAAAGTTTAACATTACTCAAATGAGATTTAAAATAAAGATAGGAAGGATATGAAATGTCCGGGGCTTGCCTCGGTGAAAAGTAGAGGGTCCATGGTTCGGGCACTCCGGAAGTGGTTCAAAGGTATGTCCTTTGCCTTTGGGTGGCAGCTCCTGAGGGTTCTCCTCCTCGACGATCACGTACTCGACTGGAATGTCCTCCTCCAATCCTATATGTATGTAGGCAGTGCATAAATAAAGAGAATGCATAAAAGATGCGAGGAATGATGTCATGATATGAAATAAGGATGCATCCATGTAGCCCTAATAACATAGGAAACTAGGGTTGCATTAACAACATGAAAGCGTTAAGGTGATGCTTATAATCAATCTTTTACTGAGTAAGTGCAAATCTCTTCTCTGGTAGGGAAGATAAGATTTCACCAAAATACCACAACATGATTCACCTAACCTTTCATCATAACAAGGCGAAAGCTAGACAAGCAACAAGCATCATGCATGGAATAGCTATGGTTGCATTCTATCTCAATTTCAAGTATACTCATTTCTATATATAAACCAATAATATACAAAAAGGAAAAAAGATGAGTTGCTGTACAAATCTAACATCCAGAAAAGTCTAGTAGCACAAACATGTTATAACTAGTATGCTTCATAAAATTCATCACATTCGAATCTATGGGGCACCATATATACATAAAAGGATAAGTAATATAGTTCTGAATTATCTTAAACACTTTAGTCTAATGAAAAGTGTCAAACAACAGATTTTATATTTTTCTTAGTAAGCATATTACAAAACAATACTAACAAAATTGAAATCATATTTTTAGCACACTCTAAAATCCAATTTCACATTTTCAAGTTTCAAAAGCATTTATCATAGGTAAATAAAAACAGTATATAAAAAAGTTCTCAAACAACAAATTTAAGGACTTTAACATGTAGAGCACAACAAGATAAAATAACAAAGTTGGTTTTACTCAATTTGGAGTTTCCTAAGTTAAATTATATATTTTTCAAAGTTTGAATTCAAATTGAAATAGAAGAACATTCAAAAAGGAAAAAGGGCGCCTAGGCCGAATTCACCTAGCTTGGCGCGACGCGGCGCGCGTGCGCACACGCGTGGCCAGGCGCAGCAGTAGGAGCACATGGCCCAGTCGGCCCACGGCCAACGCGCGCAGCGCGCCCAGATGCGAGTGGCTGGTGGTCACCGGCCCCACCTCTCAGCGACATGAAACAGGGCGCGACGGCTGACTGGCTCCGGCTCGACGACGGCGAGGTCTCCGACGAAGGTGAGGGCACCTACATGTTCACCTCAACCTCGCGCATCGATAGGGTAGACGGTTGGCTCGGTGATGGTCCCTAGCTATGGCGGCGGCGTGGACGGCGGTGGTTACGGTGGCGACGGCAAATTCGTCGGCTTCAATGAGAAGGCTGCTAATGAGCATCACTGCAAGGGCTTCGGGGTGGCGGGACGGTCCTAGAGCTAGGCTATGGGGTCCAACGGAGTGAGTAGCAATGCACGACCACGAGTAGCATGCCGTGGCGGCCAGAGCACAGCGGTGGCGCTCGCTGTTCCGGTGATGGCGGGCCACAAATCAGACAACCGTCTTTGGGACGAGCTACAGTGACCTAAGGCCGTGCCAAAAACATGCAAGAGGGGGAGCAGAGGGAGACGGGACGCGCGTGGCCACGACGAGCTTGAGCTCGCAGCCATGGCGCCCATGGCGGTGGCTCGGCCAAAGGGCTCTCACCTCAAGTCGATGCTCGGCGCAACTAGGTTGGGACGGGAGAGTGGCTCGTGGTGAAGCTATGGACGCAAGCAATTGGACTGGGATGGCACAGTGACGACGAATTCAAACGAGGACACGCGACGGCCGGCGGCAAAAGATCACGACGAGGGGAAGAAGGGAAAAGGGGTTGGCCGGCCTCGGGCATTAACTAGGCACGAGTGACGCTTCTCCAGACTCGCCAGCACAGCTCGACCATTGCTCACGGTGGTGGTGCGGTCCAAAGACGAAACGGCGAGAAGGACACCGTCGGCGGCGGTGTAGCAGCCGAGAAGCTGCTGTTGGCGTGGCACTGTAGCAGCCTGGCAGCACCTCTTTCTTCCTCTTCAATTTACTCCAAAATTCATATAGTAACATGAAAAATTCCCAAAATAGAAGTTGTTCAAAATTTAAAATTCTATAACTTTACTTTTTGGACTAACCTCAAATTCCAAATATTTTTTGAAATTACATTTTCAAATTTGGAAATTGAATTTAGGGTTTATAAAATATCTAATTAGAAATTTTGGTAATTAATTAGTATTAAACCATTATTCAAATATTATAAGCTATAGTACCATTTCATAATACAAACTTTGTACCAATTCATGAAACAAAAGTTGCTCAACTTTTATTCATGAAATTTGATTAAATGATAAATGTAAACCTTAAATCATTTATGATTCTATATTATCTAGGTTATTTTGGTGATCAATTAGCAAACATTTTCATTATCAAAATGAATACTTAAAGTCACATACATAAATGCAAAGTAGCACTTAGGGAAATTTTAAATTCAACAACAACACTATCACATGCTCATGACCATGAATGTATAGATGATGCTTATGCTCATGAAATGCAATGCAAATGCATGCTTAACACCTAGGGTGTTACAATGTCGGTTGGTTCAAAAGAAGAAGACAAAAGGGCTTTCTATAAGTTCTACACCTTTGTCCTCTATAATAGGGGCACGCGGAGAGGAAGCCCATGACGTCACCACAATATTGTGGAGGACCATTCCACCCCCACCCCACCCCCAATGATAGAGAAAGGAAATGAAGATCTACCAACTGCACTCTTTGGAAGGCCAGAGATGTCCCAAAAGAAAGGAAATGGAGGTTATGTCCAGCCTCATTCGTACCAAGACCAGTGTTGAGAGGATGAAAGCCCAAGTTTGGTTTTGGTAATTAAGGACACCAAGTTGCTAATATAATGTGTTAAGTGGTTTAAGTTAGGCATAAGCAACACATGTGATGAAGATGCATGTGGCATGGAGTGGTGACCACAAGATCACAAAGAGATGGTGCATGCACATAAAATGATGATCAAGGTGATCAAGCATGTGGAGATAGACATGGAACAAAGTGATCAAGGCAAAGGTATAATCATAGGGTTTGCTTTTGCCGGTCTAAGATGAGTAGAGAAGTGATTGATCGGGTTTAGGATTGATAGCCGACTATCAAGAGGGGTAATCACGGATAGCTCATGGATCAAGTGCTACTAGGTCATCTTCTTGAGCATATGCATTAGGATCTAGTAGAGAGCTAATATATCGCCTTAGAAAATTATTGTGAAAATTCTAACACACATGCACATGGTGATTTTTCACATGATGGTGTTGGCATATTTGCGAAGGTGGCGGTGTTTGAGCGGTAGAGAGGGGTTTGGGGTTCTCTCTCCCTCCCACCGAGCTTGCGAGCATGGGATTCATGCGTTTTCAGGGAAATAAAATACCTATTTTTCATTGCACCGGAGGTTGAAAAAGTGATGAAAGCACGGAGGTGTTTTATGAGCTAAAACATGTATTTTAGTGATACACATATGAAGAGTAGCTCATAAGGAACAAGGGCGATCAAGTGGAGCGATCAAACGATGAATTTTCACAGAGATACAGGCGACAGACGCCGGCCTTGGAGCCGATAGACGCTGACGTCAGCGTCTGTCGGGCAACCCTAAGTCTGGCGACGCTGGTGAGTGCGACAGACGCGCTGCCGACTTCGCGACAGACGCGGGCGCGGGCACTGTTGTCGCGTCTGTCGACAAAGGGTCTGCTCTGGCGCGCGCGACAGACATTAGACCGCGTCTGTCGGTGTAGCAGCGGACGCATCTGTCGAGCGTTTGGCGAAAATGGCTACTGGACCGCGTCTGACGGTGGCAAGCGGCGTTTGTCGGTCGTGACAGACGTGTCTGACGTGTAGAGCGCGAGCGCGGTAAACTCCAATGGTCGGGACACGTGGGCGCTCGGTGGTGCGATAGATGCGCCTGTAGCGTCTATCGGTTTGGCGATAGACGCTACTGTGCAGCGTCTGTCGCCCCAAAAAATCATCCAGTGAAGTTGATAACGGCTAGCTCTTGAGTGAAACGTTATAAATAAGAGGTGGCCGGCCCTTGGGGGGTTAACTCTTGCACATTTGAGATATTGAGGCACACTTTGAGCTAGAGAACACTCCCTCCACTCATCTTCTTGCTTGGTTGCATACTCTAGAGAGATTGAGTGAGATTCAAGTGCATTGCATTGAGAGTTGCATCTAGTGGCACTTGATTCTTGAGTTTGCTGCGGATTGCTTGTTACTCTTGGGTGTTTCCCGACACCCTAGACGGCTTGGAGCAGCGGTGGTGTTGAGCTCGTGATTAGAGATTGTTTTGAGCCTCACCAAGCGATTGTGAGGGGTTCTTGAGCCTTCCCCGTGGGAGTTCACTGATAGTTGATTAGCTCGCGATCCATCAAGTGGGTGCATCGCCACAACGAGGAGTAGCTTGTCGGGAAGCAAGTGAACCTCAGTAAAAAATCTTGTGTCAGCTCTTTGCCAATGATTTCTCTTGTGATTGCTCATTGTGATTGATTCTTCGAGTGCATTGCTTCTCTACATCGTTGGTATAAGAATCAAGTCACTTGCTCTTTACTTTCTTGTACTAGTCCTTGTGTAGTTTGCTTAGTGTAACCTTTATCACATAGGAGTAAGTAGCTTAGTGACTTAGCCTTGTTGGTGTGTATTAGAGATCATAGCCTTGCTTCACTAGAATTGTATAGGTGGCTTGCATAGTGTAGTTGAGCTAGTGCTAGAATTAGCTTAGCCATCTTTTTATACTAACGTGGTTGTTTAGTGAAACTTGTAGATTTTTAAATAGGCTATTTACCCCCCTCTAGCCATTTGGACCTTATAGAGGACATTGGTCAAGGATGGATTTATAAGCCTACCACACAAGCATGGGGAACTCTAGCGAAGTGACTTAATAATCTAGAAGCATGACCGAACGATAAATCCATACAACGGAAACATAGAGATAAAGGTATAGTCCCATCAAAGTTAAAGGAGGGATGTCATATGAATACCCCCTCCTAACCTGAGTAAAGGGCAAAAGCCAAAAGATTGAGAATATAGTACGCATGTTCCTCATCGTGGCATGTTCCTCGAAAACGCTCGGGAGTTAGTCACGGACCATAAATTCTCCAACACCGGGCAGGGATACTCAGGGCATCTTTGAAACACAGGATTCTTGAAACATAGGATTAAGAAAATGTAGAAATTGAATGACCTGAAATTCTGAATCCTATGGATTGAGAAAACACATCAAGCTGCAAGATTGAACGTTTGGATGGAGCGCAGGAAAAAACACTAGAATTCAATGAGAGAGAGAGGGAGTAACAAAGGAAATTTCCCATGAGGTTCAACATCTTGGTAATATTCCTCCAAAATTCCTCTGAAACAAGCCATTTCATAGAATTCATAGGAACTAAATCCTTTATTCCAAAGGGTTTCATAGAAAATTTTCCTATGGGATTCCAATCATCTAGAATTCCTCTATTTTTCCTTTGTTTCAAAGGGGCTTCAATGTTGAAGTCATGGAGGAGCTGAATGCCTATTTAGTTGCTTGCATTAACCTGTATCTAGATTTGTGCATTCACTTTTGTCTATGTTTGGTTGTCCGCGAAGGCTCTTATGTAGGTTTGCATAGTGCTCAAAGCAGACCCAATGAAACATTATCGAGTGCACCATATTTAGTCGTATTAATCAACAAAAAATTGCAACATAGGTACACAAAAATGAAATATTCTTACCTCTACTAGGAACATAAGACCTCTATTGGAATGTGAAGGTGATGGCACGTGCCACGCAATAAGCAACCACACATAATTTTACCAAATACGGTATGAGTATGCACGACAATCAAACACCATGAGACTGTATTATAATGGCTTAGATTATCCTGCATAAGGTGTAATGCATGCTAAGATTAATGCAAGCCTCTAGTCACACTATTAGGGAGGAGCAACTGAGGGTGGAGGAGCTATAGGGTTTGCCCGAAGGCTGATGGACACTTAGCAGATACCTCCTATAGTGTACAAGGCGTTCACATATATGAAGATTCAAACTTATAATATTTACCTAACAATATCTAACTATGGTAATACTGTCTTGATACTAATAGATTTAAATTAAATGTAATATATAATAATTAAATATAAATTTATAATAAAAGATATAATATTAAATAAATAAATGATCAAAGTGTAACTTCGTAGTGCACTTGGTGGAGGGTTTTGATTCGGTGTGTATGCTTTTTTTGTGTCGTAATGCTCGTTAGGTCGTCTGTCCGTTCGGACGGATCCCACCCGTGTCACCCGCTCGCGGAACAGACCTCGCTCGCACCGACCCTATCTGCATTGCCCGCTTGCTCTGCGGCATCTGCGTGCCGCGCGCCCCTGCTCGCGAGACATATCTCGTCCTCCCTGTACCGCCCAGCTCATGTCACATGCCCCTGCTCGCGGGGCGGATCTCGCCCTCCTTCGCGCTGCCCCCGCCCATACTTGCGCCTCCCGTTACGACCGCGCTCCATCCGCCAGCAGCAGCCCCCTGCCGAGGTTCGTGCCGCCGACAAGCTCCACACCAGCGGCCTCCACGCCACTCCGTAGCATTGAGCTCCACGTCGGCATTGAGCTCCGCGTCGACAAACCTCCATTTTCGTCCAAGCAGCAAGTAGATGTTACGCTTGAAAGCGCATGTTACAAGCGTCTATTTCAAGTGTTTTAAAGGTATGTTGCAAGTGTTTCATATGAATGTTGCAAAAGGAGAACGAGATGTTGTATATGCTGCAGTGGTTGTACACGTATGTTGCAAGTTTTTATTTCTAATGTTTCATCAATTTTCAGACGTATGTTGCAAGTGTGTTTATCTGAATGTTGCATATGTTTCACACATATGTTTGCAAGTGTTTTATTTGGATGTTGTGTATGTTTTTGTAATAGTTTTCAAGTGTTTTTCAGGTGTTTTTGCAAGTGTTTCAGATGCATGTTTCAAGTGTTTCTCGTATGTTGCAAGTGTTGCATCTGAATGTTTTAAAAGTAGATCGGATGTTGTATCTCCCTCCTCGTCTTGTGCGGCCTCGCCTCTATGTCTCCTTCTCCCGACGCTGGGCATCCGTTGTTGCCTCCCTCTCCTCTCGATGTTGATGACGTTCGGGACAGTGCGGGTCCCATGTGGGCGCGCAAAACGGTGCGAAAAATGACTGCATGCACTGTTGTTTTTTTAGAGAATAAGGGCTTTGGTTTTTTTTTAGGGGAAAATGAGGGCTTTGGTGCGTGTATGCTGTGCACACGCTCCCCTCGTTCGTATTGGCCCAAAAATAACCTGCGGCCCAGTTTCGAATTGGCAGCCCACGCGACATATATGTATATATGTCCGGGTGGGGCAAATTTCTAGGGGTCCGTAGCCAAACAGCCCGTTCACCCCTGCCTTTCCCTGCCGTTCACCCGGCGTGCGCTCTCTCTCGTGGCGACGACTTGGCGACCGCCGCCGCCGCCGGCCTACGCCAGGTGCCCAGGTCTTCGTCGGGCCCTTCGCCGAAGAGCAACCAGCAGGTATGCGCACCCCTTCTCTTCCTTTCCCGCTGTGCGAAGCCGAGCACCCAAACCCTAACTTAAGCTGTTTTGGCTATTTGCGTTCGGATCTGATCTAATTTCAGGTGTATACATGTAGTATTATGCCTTCTAACTTCGATTTTCTTGCAAAAACCATGGGGCGTACATGTATACGCTCATCTCCCCTACTGGGTCCCCGGGCATATGTAGGAATTTTAGTTCCTCTTTTAGCCGATTGAATTAGCTTTTAGATTCAGTATATAAGCTTATATTCGTTGAGATTTACTCCTTTAGGTTGGTAGCATCTGGAATCGTGTGATTTGGTGACATATTTTTGCCAGATTACTGGATATATTAACACATATAGTAATGGATTTTGCTTTTCTCGGTGGTAGCTTTAACTGCGATTTCGGTTGTTTGTTTCGTTTCCATCAGATATTAATAATAATCTAAAATGGTGTGCAGCTTAGGTTAAAATCAAATAATATTTTGTCGGGCGGATAATACAAGGCCTACACCAGAAGGAATACCCTTGTGCGGCAGGCGAACAGCTGTCTCTATCTCTTTCTGCAGTGTTATTTGGTTTACTATATGCAGTTGCAGGGGAGAAAACTAAAGGGCCTGTTCACTGCAGTTAGAAGCCGCAGCTGCTGTAGCTGCAGCAGGCTTCTTCTACAGTATTGGCAGTTTAGAAGTTGCATGCAGCTGCAGCGAACACTCTTAAACATTATAGTGGAGAGAGACTTTCGTGCTGTTTACATTTAGTTGATCTTTAGGCATTAACCTGCAGATATATATTATAGGTCAAAAATTTATCAGTTACCAGGGGCAAGAACTTGCCTGATGAGACAGTTATTTTGGTCTTTCTGTTCAGTGTTCACTTCTCCTAATATTTAACTTTTTTGAGTAAGTGTGCAGATTAGGTCTTAAAAAGGGATTGGGATTAAGATTTTATTGCCAGAGCTTGAGCTGTATAATTATCCATTTACACAGTGGGATGTACAGGGGGTAAATTCACAGGAATATTACTTGGTGATCCTATAAGATACATATGCTGTGAACTCTGGTTTGTTTTAGCTGCTTGTGTTCGTTTTTGTCTACTTAGTCTTGCACACTGAGGACCTTATTGAGGTATTCCTTGATCCCCATGGTTCTAGATAACAGACAATGAGTTTATACCCCCTCTAGTTCACCTTAAATTGAAGATGGTTTCTGATACTATTATTGCTTATGTTTGAAGGTTGTCAGTCTGCGAGTTGAAGCATGGCGGAGCACTTGGCTTCGATCTTTGGCACTGAGAAGGACAGGGTCAACTGCCCTTTTTACTTCAAGATTGGGGCTTGTCGTCATGGGGATCGCTGCTCTCGTCTGCACAACAGGCCAACTATATCGCCAACTCTTGTGCTTGCTAACATGTATCAGCGCCCTGATATGATAACCCCTGGAGTTGATGCTCAAGGCCAACCCATTGATCCTGAGAAGATGCAGGAGCATTTTGAGGACTTCTATGAGGACATTTATGAGGAGTTGGGCAAGTTTGGCGAGATTGAGAATCTGAATGTTTGTGATAACCTTGCTGACCACATGATTGGGAATGTCTATGTCCAGTTCAGGGAGGAAGAACAGGCAGCTGCAGCATACAATGCTCTTCAGGGGCGCTTTTACTCTGGCCGCCCTATAATTGTTGAGTATTCTCCTGTGACCGACTTCCGTGAAGCAACCTGTAGGCAGTTTGAGGAGAACAGCTGCAACCGTGGTGGCTACTGTAATTTCATGCATGTGAAGCAAATTGGCAGGGATCTCAGGAGGAAGCTGTATGGGCGTTCTGCTTCCAGGAGGTACCATGGGAGAAGCCGAAGCCGAAGCCCCCCACCACAAAGGAGGGGCCATCGTGATCGCGATGACTACCACCACCGTGACCGTGATGATTACCGCGGCGGCGGCGGCGGTGGACGAGGAAGAGGTAGCAGGCATGATAGGTATGATGATGGAGCAGGCAGAGGCGGCAGGCATGACAGGTATGATGATGGAGCAGGCAGAGGCGGCAGGCATGACAGGTATGATGATGGAGGAAGGCGCAGGCATGGTAGTAGCCCCCCGAGGCGTGCAAGGAGCCCAGTCAGGGAAAGCAGTGAGGAGCGAAGGGCCAAGATTGAGCAGTGGAACCGTGAACGGGAGGCAAAACAGTGAGCTCTCTGTGGCAACTGTTCTGAGACGAGCGCTGGACTTGCTGCTTAGCTCGTCTTTCACCACTATATTCTAAGTATGCTCGTGTGGCTGATATTCTGCCTGGCTAAGTAAACCTTTTAAGTGCAGGATTCCTCAGTGTGTTTTATGGTTAAATCAGACATGTAAACTCCATTTATTTCCATCTGTATTGTGTCGGATCATTAGCCATTATGTTATGCTGACAATTGGTATCGAATCTTGAATCTTTTGTGGTGTGCTATTAGCTTATGATAATGTCTGTTGTGATTTGTCATTAGATTTTACATCTGGCTTTCAGTCATGTGTCATGCTGTTCCTTGGTGGATTCTCTTCTGATTTCTGAATGCTCCTAGACGTGCTGGGCTGCTGGCATTTGGCATTTTAGTCTGTGCAGCAGCATGCAGCAGGTTTGTCTTAGTTTCAGATGTCCTCTTTTGTGCAGTAGCATGCAGCAGGTTTGCTTCTTTTGACTTGGACTCATGGCAGCCCCTGGTTTCGAGTTGCCCAACTCGAGTTGCCCTCGTGAACCTGTCAACTCGAGTTGAACCTCCTTCAGTAGTCCTGTTGTGAGCCTGACTGTAGCTTAGCAATGCGACTCCTGCCATGACATGGAATGGAATGAACGACAATGACGGTAGCCTTTTCTTGTTTCAATATCGCTGCATGTTGTCGGTGTCAATCCTGTGAGATTAGATATGCGCTTTAACCAAGCCCTGGTTTAGTTTCTCCAATTCTCTCTCCAAATTTCACTATGCAAAAAGAAGATTCCCCATCACATCAAAATGTCGGCAAATGCATGGAGTACTAAATGTTGATGAAATTAAAAACTAATTGCACAGTTTTGTTGTACTTTGCGAGACGAACATTTTAAGCCTAGTTAGTCAAAATTTGGATAATTTTTACCAAATACAAACGAAATGCTACAGAAATTCTGATACAGTGTTTTTCTCCCCAATTCACCGAACTAAACGAGGCCCAAACTTCATTTGACTTCTGATTTCTGTGTGTGACCCCGAGTAGAAAACCGTGCCGTTGACTTTGGACGGTGTAGCCCGACTCGCTGAAATTTTCATCTCAGTGGTGGATTTTTTTAAAGTACTCCCTTCATTCTAGATTATAAGAGGGTTTGGATTTTCTATGCCTGTGGTTTTTTCTATTTAGATATATATTATATTTAAATATAAAAATAATGTTTATTTTTTTTAAATGTCTTATAAGTTAGAACGGATGAAGTAGAAAAGTATAAAACCATTTGAAAACTGCTTAGGAAGATAATTTACGGTTTGAAGAGTTCACAAGCTAAAATATCTTTAAATGTGAACTCTAACTACAGTAGAGGAAAGTGAAATTGATTTTTACTGTACATCCGATTGGGTTCGTAGACGTAGAGGCTGTTTAGTTTGCAAAAAGTAAACCCAAAAGTGCTACAGTATCTGTCACATCGAATCTTACGGCATATGCATGGAGTACTAAATATAGGCGAAAGAAAAAACTAATTACATAGTTTGGTTGTAAATCACGAGACAAATCTTTTAAGCCTAATTAGTCCATAATTAGACACAAATTAACAAATAAAACGAAAAGTGTTACAGTAGCTGAACCCAAACTTTTTCACCAACTAAACAAGCCCGTAGCCTCGTACCGAAAGAAGATTCCGTCACATGGCATCTTCCTCGGGGAATATCTTGCTCGAGGGTTATCCTCCTTCGGCCTTTTCTTTTTTTTTTTGTTCATGGGAACTCAGGCTATCCACACTCATCCACCTCTATTTTTATCTCTAAAAAAGAATATTCTATTCTAGTCATCGAGATTCTCTACTCTATATTCATTTCTTCCGCACCCATATTATCTCTATCTCATACTCTATACCCACTATTCCATATTTTATTCCCCTTCCTCCCCCTTCTCTCTCCCCAACTCTCTGTCCCTTTTCTGCTACAGTGTTTAGAGTGCGTGCACAGTACCTCTGGGTATAGCGCGTGTACCGGCCGGCCGCTACGCGCCCGTGCGCGATACAGGCGCACGGTGCGGACGCGCGCATGCTACGCCTGGCGTAGCGGCCGGTTGGCGGTCCGCGGTGCGGACAGCCTCAGTCGGGTACTCTACTCTTATGTTCAACCTTCCGGGGAAAAAAAACTCTCATGTTCCATTTTGCTCTACGGTTCTACCCTCTCAGCAGTGCCATCAAGTAAGAAAGAGCAGTTCGCGCCAGGCAGCGCCACTCGGCAGAGCCGCGGCGGTGACGGAGGCCATAACAGAACGTGAACACAAACAAATCGAGAGCGAGCGCTAGCACGTGAACGGCGACGCGGTGTGGCGCCCGCTTGGCCCACCTTGATCCTCGGTGGTCGGCTCCTCGCGCTCGCAGCCGCGGGAACGCGGCGAAACCAGGCGCCGGCGCCGAGGCCACGCACACCGCGCTGCGGTTTTGCGGACCGATCGCCCACGGCGTCGGCGTCCACCCCCATTGACGGACGGGCTGCGCGGGGCGGGTGAAGCCGCGTGACCAAAGAAAACCATCGGGGCAGGCCATGTGCCGCACGAGGCCGTTGGCTCGGGACGACGAGAGCCGTGCCGTTGCGTTGCGTGGCCACGGCGCAAGACTGTGCCGGCCCCGGTGCACCTACGACTACGAGGCCCAACACAGACACAGGACAGACGCGCGCGCAGTCGCGCTTATCCGGAAGGCAGAGGAGGAGAGGTCAGGCGTCACCCTTCTCTCGTCGTCATTCGCCGGAGCCGCACGCTACGGTCTAAAGTGACATGACGTAGACGATATTAACCTCGGCCACGAAATACCGAGAACCGAATACCGAACCGAATTTACCGAGAACCGAACCGAATTTACCGAAACCGAACAATTCGGTTCCCTGTTCGGTTCGGAGTTCCCAAGAACCGAATTTACCGAGGTAAATACCGAAACCGAACCGAATTTACCGAACTTACCGAATTTATCGAATTTACCTAAAATGTGATGAGTTTGAGTGTTGTTATATTATTGATTGTATTATTGTAGACTATTATATTATGTATTTTTGGTACTCACACTTATAGTCTTGTGGACTTTTATATGTATATGTATTTTGCACTATTATTCTTTATGAAATTATGTCAAAATTAGCTTTTGAACATGTATTACATGTATCTGTGATCAATTCGGTACTGTTCGGTAAATACCGAAACCGAACCGAATTTACCGATACCGAATTTTCTCGGTACCGAGTTTTTCTAGGAACCGATCGGTACCAGTTTCCTGAGGAACCGAATTTACATAGATACCGAAGAACCGAACCGAACCGAATCGAAGAACCGAACGCCCCAGGGTGAGACGATATGTGTGGCCCGGCGCACTGGCCATACCCATACGCGATCAACGATCTCATGTTCATCTTCCCCCATCCATAATCTGACGTGGGGCACTGGCTGCTGGCGACGGACAAACCAAGCGGTGCGCGGAATGCCTGGGACTGGGACTGGGACTGGGACAGAACAGAAGGAATCAAGGAACGATCGGCCAGCGTGGTAAAGCGTATTTGCACAGGAGCCACTTGCAGAAGAGTCTTGTAGGAGCGAACGGAAGAGTGGGCGGCGTCCATATCCAGGGCTCGTCGCCATCAGGGAATGTCTTTTTCTGTGAGGTGGAGGATGCGACGTAACATGCTGCTCGTACGTACTCCCTCCATCCAAATTAAGACATTCTAAAAATCTTGGAGTCAAAGGATCTTAAGTTTAACCAAATTTATATGATAAGATAATAATATTTATGACACCAATTAAGCACCATTAGATTCTTCATTAATTATATTTTCATAGTATACCTATTTGATGTTATAATTTTTTATAATTTTCTCTATAATTTTGATCAAATTTAAGATGCTTTGACTCTTCAAGATTCTTGGAATGCCTTATAATTTGGAATGGAGGGAGTATCACGATGCATGTCTGGTTAGATGGATAAAACGAGTCATTTTTTTGTTTGGCTCGATGGATGAAAGTGGATGGAATTAGAATAGTTGTCTAATTATATCTATTATTTAAAAACAATAACTACTAATTAGACACTGCCCATCCGTTCCAAATTATAAGTCATTTCAAGAATCTTGGAGAGTCAAAACATATCAAGTTTGACCAAAATTATACAAAAAATTATAAAGATTTGTAACATCAAATAGGTATACTATGAAAATATAATCAATAAAGAATCTGATGATACTTAATTGACATCATAAATGATATTATCTTATCATATAAATTTGGTCAAACTTAAGATGTTTTAACTTTTCGAGATTCTTAGAATGACTTATAATTTGGGATGGAGGGAGTAATAAATATGCACTAATAATAATTTTGCAATGAAAATCACTAATTTAAAATAAATATGTTAATTAGCACAACTAATAACCTAATTAGCACACGAAACATGCACTAATCAACGTATTAGCACTTATCAAAACTAATCCTACCATCATAATTAATAAGTAATAATATAACATACTAATCACCCTTAATTTATTTACTAATGACAAAGATTAGAATACATGGATGAGCTGGTTCGCGAGATTTTTACGAACTAGGAAATCCAGCATTTGGAGGTATATTCCATATCCATGGTTTTACTGGTCTCAGTAATTCATCCAACCAAACACTGGTGATCCATATGGATGATCCAATCCTATCCATACAAATCCAACCAACCAAACACATCCTAAGGGCTCCTTTGGCTCAAAGGAATTTTGTAGATTTTTACAGAAATACTGTTTATGAAGGATATTTTCCCTCCCTAGCCTTTGGTTGGTAGGATTCATGTTTGGCATTCCATAGGAAATCTATCCTATACACACCGATACCATAGGATTTTTAGCATCCAGTCCAACCTTTTGCTAAAAATCCTATGCACGAAGAATGAGAACGACTTCTCTAGCAGCAGTATACTAAGACCTCGTTTAGATTGCTCCCAAATTTCAAGGTTGTACACACTCTTTCTATCACATCGAATCTAGGGACGCATGCATGGAGCAGTAAATGTAGATAAAAAAATAACTAATTGCACAATTTGATTATAAATCACGAGACGAATCTTTTGAGTCTAGTTAGTCCACGATTGGACAATAATTGCCAAATACAAATGAAAGTGCTATAATGCCAAAATTTTCTAACTTTAGCAATCTAAACAAGGCCTAATCTTTGCTTCTTGTCATTGGACCCACTTGTCTATGAGTAATGAAACAAATTCTTACCAAATATTGATTAAGCAGATGGCTGCCGTCCCCACGATGGGCCACCAGATGACGTCCAGTTCCTTTGTTTCCCCTGTGCTCATACCAAAGGCCTTCTTATTAACTTTCCTTTGGTTTGAATTTCCATAGGATCAGCAAAGCATGGCATATCCATTCCTAAACTTTTACTATTCCTATATATTTCCTATCCTACCATCCAAAGGAGCCCTAAGCCTTGTTGTTTCAACCAATAATTGTGTGTATTTGTACCGGGCCCTTTCTTATGCCAGGGAGGATTCGAGCTGGTGGGGGAGCCATGATCTGCCGTGCAAGCCAAAACGATTTTACCGTCTCGTTTGGATCCCGCGAGACCGCGACTCTTGCTCTGCAAGCACACGAGAATGAGACGTACTCCGTGCTCTTCTTGGCCAAAATGTGTTAGCACCGTGCCACCGTAGCTCGGGTCAGGGACCAAAGTGGCACGACACGATCAAGATGAGCACACACCACAGAGATTAGCCTGAGGGATATGTTTTGAGTTTTGACGCAGAAATAGCAGAGACGAACAGATAAGCACAGCTGCACAGCGCTAAAAAAAGATGGCCGCCGCGCTGTCCGAGCCCCGATTCAAAAGCGGCCGAGACGGAAAACGTGAGCACGCGATTTGAATCACCGCATCCTTTTTGTCCAAAAAACATTCAAAAAGCGAGGAGACAACTGCCCCCTCGGTCTAATTTTTCTCTCTACCCCCGTTCCGTCCCCGAAAAGCGAAAAGCTCCTCGTCGTGCTTATAAATACGCAACCCACCCGTAACGTCGCTCCCCTTCCGCCGATCGATCCAACCCCCACCGGATACCACCGCCTCCACCAACCGATTCCGTCCAAACCCCCCCCCCCCCCCCCACACCCCTCGTCAGCACCACCGGCCTCGCTCGAGCGCGAGGCCCCTCCCCCGCGCGGATTCCGACAGCTCCCGCGCCGATCGCGGACCCGTCCTGCTGAGGTGATGCTTCCTGAATCCTCGCGCGGCTCGTTTCCCCCCTTCCTCGTCGAATTGTCTGGGCGGCGGGTCAGCTCGCTGTGCTCCCGCCCGGAGTCCGTGTGACTGTGCCTAAGCGGTGCGCGCGCGCGGTGGGCCGGGGAAGGAATCGGGTCCCCGAGCGCCGCGATTCGGGCTGCGATTGGCCGTTCGGCCAGCTGTGAGGAGCTGTCTGTGAGGGGTCTCGTTCGAACGCCCACCGGCGCGTTTGGTTGGGGGCTGGGGGGCATTCCTGCTGCAAAACCGCGCCGGTCGCGGGAAGCTACTGGATGATGAGATTTTGGCTGTCCCGTTCGTGCGTGGGTTTTTTATTTATTTTTTCCGACGAAGGATTCTGTGCTGTAGCGGCGTGCTTCGCTCGATTTTTGGTGCAGCGAAGCTCATCTCAGAATTCGGAATGTGGACTGTGGAGCTTGGAGTCAACATTGCCGGTGATGGAGCAGCAGACTTGGACCTGCGGTGGATCGTGGACGTATATGGTTTGAAATTTGTGCGGCTTAGTAGCTTTTTTTCATTTTGGGATGGTTGTACAGATTGAGACTCTACTAAACACCACGGTCAGCATAAGCTTTACGTAGGCACGGAGAATTTTGCTTGGGAATGAGAGACTCTTAGTTGAATGTGGACAGGAGATAGCTGTGCCGGTTTGTTGTCATGCTCATTTCTGATTAGCAATGAGACTTGGTTCTAACGATCAGGGAATGATTTGGACTTTAAACTGTTATATCTGAACTTCGATTTGGTTTAAAGAATTTAGTTAGAGTACGTTCTTTGTTTGGTTTTAAAACTAAGTGTTTTCAGTTGTTCGCTACTTGGGCATGGAATTTTTCAGTTGCTGGAGTTGTGGATCTTGGTAGTTTTTCGTTGGGCCTTTTTAGGGTCAACAGAGGGGAAAGGGTTTTCCTACCTGCTATATTGCACTGGAGGACAATGCAAATTACTGCATAAGCACAGCTGAGCTTACAACACTAGCCGCCAAGAGTTTTTGGTAGGGTTGTCGTGCTTCCAATCATATATCCATATAGCATCTTGTCGAAGTTAGTGCCATTAATATATCCTTTTGCCGTTGCTTTAGATTTATGAGACTCGACAACTTAACTTTGCAATGTAAGCTCTGTAACAAGGGCAGGGATGGGCAGAGAGGAACAAAAACGCTCCAAGAAAGTCGCAAACTCGGTAACGGATGAGTAAATAAATGTGCTACATGTTAGACATAATCTGCTGATCCTCCTTTCCTTCTTCTCTTGCAGTCAAGGGCAGGTAGATGGTCAGCTCTGCTGTCCAGTCCTGAAACTGCAGCAAGTATGGCAATAGGCCATCTCTAGTACTATAGTTGGTAGTTTTGCATCATCCATAGTTGGTAGAAGGTGATGTATGCCATGTACTAGGAGTAGGTAGACAAGTACCATAGTTGGTACATGTAGGATGTATATAAACCAATGCAATGCAATGCAATGGGCAGCTCTTGCCACCATCTCTTTGTGTCTTCAGGTTTCAGGAACTGAAACCGTGCAGAGTGTGTGTGTGTGCTGAAGTCCTTAGTGCAGGGGAGGAGGAGAGGGAAGGGGAGCAGGTGCTGCTCACCTGGGCATTGGGATTCAGTGCTTAAAGCTGGTATCGGAGCCGTACAAGTCGCTGGGCGTAGTCGCCGGTGATGGACACGGCTGCAGCGGGCGCAGGGGTGGGTGCAGAGGTGGCTGCGGTGGCAGCTGCAGCAGCGGCCAAGGAGAAGCAGCTGGCCTCGGCATCCCAGCCTGCCGTGGAGGTGCGCACGGTGAGGGAGGTCGACGGGTCCAACACCTGGCCGATGCTCACCCGCACCAACTACGGCGAGTGGGCTGTCCACATGAAGTGGAAGCTGCGCGCGCAACGGTGGTGGGCGGCGGTGGAGACCGGCAATGCCGGTGAGGATGCGGAGGTGGGCGTCATGGAGGCGCTCATGGCGCCCACGCCGTCCGAGTTCCATGAGGCCATCGGGTCGAAGAACACGGCGAAGGAGGCGTGGGATATGCTCGCGTCCTTCCGCCTCGGCTCGGACCGAGCCAAGAAGGCAAAGGCGCAGCAGCTGCGCCGCGAGTTCGACGACCTTCGATTCAAGCCCGGAGAGGCCGTGGAGGACTTCGCGCTTCGGCTGCAGTCGATCGCGAGTCAGCTGGCCACCTACGGCAAGCCGGTCGACGACGAGGACGTCGTGGCCAAGCTGCTGCGCGTCGTGCCGGCCAAATACGCGCAGCTTGCCCTGTCCATCGAGACGATGCTGGACTTGTCCACATTGTTGCTCGAGGACGTCACCGGGCGGCTCCGCGCGGTGGAGGATCGCGCGCCGACGGAGAAGGAGAACCCCAAGCTGCTGCTGACGGAGGAGGAGTGGTCGGCGCGGATGAAGGAGAAGCGCAAGACCGGGGAAGGCTCCAGTCGTGGTGGTGGTGACCGTGGCGGCGGCAACGGCGGAAAGCAGCGTGGCAAGGCGCCGGCGGAGAAGAAGAGGGGGAAGAAGAAATTTTCCGACCCCAATGCTTGCCGCAAGTGCGGCGAGGTCGGGCACTGAGCACGGGAGTGCCCAAACAAGAAGCCGGAGAAGAAGGAGGAGGCGCACCTTGCCCGGGACGACAGCGATGGCGAGCACGCGCTCCTGATGGGGTTGTTCTGCGCGGAGAGCGGCGAAGCAGTGGCGGCGGAGGTGGAGTAGAGGTCTGCGCCATCGGTCGTTCACCTTGATGAGCCGCGTGCGCAGGTCCATCTGGGAGCTGCCGGAGACGAGTCGGAGCCGAGGTGGTACCTCGACTCCGGGGCGAGCAACCACATGACGGGCTGCCGCGCCGCCTTCTCCGAGCTGGACGAGAAGCACACCGGGAGCGTCAGGTTCGGCGATGGCTCCCGGGTGCAGATCCGAGGGCGCGACACCGTGCTCTTCCGGTGCAAGAACGGTGAGCACCGCGCGCTCACGGACGTCTACTACATCCCGGAGCTCCGATCGAGCATCGTCAGCCTAGGACAGCTCGATGAGCACGGTGCGGAGGTGTTGATCCGCAATGGGGTGCTGCGCATCAGGGACCAGGACGGCCGACTCCTAGCTAAGGTATCGAGGTCCCGTAATCGCCTCTATCTTCTCGATTTGAAGGTGGAGCAACCGGTGTGCCTGGCGACAGCGTACGCAGAGGAACCTTGGCACTGGCATGGCCGTTTTGGCCATCTGAGCTTCGAAGCTCTGGGCCGGCTGGGGAAGATGGTGACCAGCATGCCATGCATCGAGCACGCAGGGGAGCTGTGCGACAGCTGCCTCGCCGGAAAGCAGAGGAGGCTGCCCTTCCCCAAGGCGGCAAAGCACCGAGCGGCGGCGCAGCTCGAGCTGGTCCACGGGGACCTCTGCGGCCAATTACACCGGCGACCCATGGCGGGAGGAAATACTTCCTCCTGCTGGTGGACGACTGCAGCCGCTACATGTGGCTGCAGCTGCTGACCAGCAAGGGCGACGCGGCGGACGCCATCAAAACCTTCAAGCAGCGTGCAGAGGCGGAGTCGGGGAAGCGGCTTCGGGTGTTGCGGACGGATCGCGGCGGCGAGTTCACGGCAGTGGAATTCGTCGAGTACTGCGCCAATGAGGGGGTGGGGCGCCATCTCACTGCGCCCTACTCGCCACAGCAAAACGGAGTGGTGGAACGCCGAAACCAAACCATCGTCGGGATGGCCAGGTCGATGATGAAGGCTAAGGGGATGCCGACCGCGTTCTGGGGTGAGGCGGTCACGACGGCTGTCTTCATCCTTAATCAATCGCCAACGAAGGCGCTGAAGGGGATGACACCGTACGAGGCGTGGCACGGGCGCAAGCCAAACGTCTCGTACCTGCGCACCTTCGGTTGCATCGGGCACGTGAAGGTCACCAAGCCAGGCCTCGGCAAGCTGGAGGATAGGAGCAAGTGCATGGTGTTCCTCGGCTATGAGGGCGGATCAAAGGCATATCGCCTGTATGATCCGGTCGGCGGCAAGGTGGTGGTGTCTCGGGACGTGGTCTTCGACGAGGCTGCGGCATGGAGCTGGGACGGGCCGGAAGCAGCGGAAGGCCAGGGCGGCGGTGGACTCTGCAACACGTTTGTTGTGGAGCACCTGGTGATCCGCGGCCATGGCGAGGCGGTGGAGCCACCAGTGGTCGGGGAAGCGCAGGCGCCAGAGCCTGCGGTGGCGGAAGCAGAGCAGCCGGCGGTTGCAGAGGTGGAGCCACCCAGCCTAGGCGGGGCGGGCCATTTGAGCTCGCCTGGGCCAATTGGGGAGCAATCCCCTGCTTCGCCCGAACTGGGGACGCCGACGGCGGAGGCCACAATCGAGTACGCATCTCCACCATCTAATGTTTCAGATTTCGTGGATGCTTTCCATGAAGGGGAGGACGTCAGATTCCGGCGGGTGGACAACGTGGTCGGCGAGGCGGTGGTGCCGGGACTGGCGGCGCGGATGCTCGACGACGCCGACCAGACTCTGCTTCTCATGAGCGCAGAAGAGCCAGCCACATTTGCAATCGCGGAGCGCGATGCAGCGTGGCGGAAGGCAATGCTTGAAGAGTTGAAGGCGATCGAGGACAACCACACTTGGGAGCTGGTCGATCCGCCGGCGGCATGCCGGCCGATCGGGCTCAAATGGGTGTTCAAGGTGAAGCGGGACGAGCGTGGCGCCGTGGTGAAACACAAGGCGCGGCTCGTCGCCCGCGGCTTCGTCCAGCGTGAAGGAGTGGACTTCGAGGAGGTGTTCGCGCCGGTCGCTCGCATGGAGTCGGTCAGGCTCTTGCTCGCGCTTGCGGCGGCTAAGGATTGGCCGGTCCACCATCTCGACGTCAAGTCGGCATTCCTCAACGGGGACCTGGCCGAGACCGTCTTCGTCAAGCAGTTGCCGGGTTTCGTCGTCAAGGGAGCGGAGTGGAAGGTCTTGCGGCTGCGCAAGGCGCTCTACGGCCTGCGTCAAGCCCCGCGGGCCTGGAACGCCAAGCTCGACGCCACCATGGTGGAGCTTGGGTTCATTCGGTGCGCCACAGAGCACGCATTGTACACCCGCCGACGGGGGAAGGAGCACCTCATCGTCGGGGTGTACGTCGACGATCTCATCGTCACCGGAGCTCGAGCAGAAGACATTGGACGCTTCAAGGAAGAAATGGCGGCGCGTTTCCGGATGAGCGACCTCGGCGCTCTGTCCTATTACCTCGGCATCGAGGTGAGGCAGGGGAAGGACGTCATCAGGCTGGGGCAGCGTGCCTACGCGCTGAAGTTGCTCGAGCGGGCGGGCATGGCGGGCTGCAAGGCGGTAGCCACGCCAATGGAGGAACGCATCAAGCTCTCGAAGCAGAGCACCGCGGCGAAGGTGGACGCCACTCTCTACAAGAGCGTCGTCGGCGGGCTGCGCTGGCTCACGCACACGCGGCCGGACATCGCGTTCGCGGTGGGCTACGTGAGCCGGTTCATGGAGGACCCAAGGGAGGACCATTGGGCGGCGGTCAAGCGGCTGCTCCGCTATGTCCAGGGCACGGCGGAGCTGGGCATCGTCTTCCCCAAGCACGGGGGCATCCATCTCTCTGTGTTCAGCGAGGCACCGCCCAAGGCCTCGGAAGATGCAGCACTGACGGTCTTCAGCGATGCGGACATGGCCGGCGACGTTGATGGGCGGCGGAGCACTTCGGGCGTTCTCGTCTTCCTCGGATCGTCGCCGATTGCCTGGCAATCCTTGAAGCAAAAGATGGTGGCGCTGTCGACATGTGAGGCGGAGTATGTCGCAGCAGCCACGGCAGCATGCCAGGTGGTCTGGCTGCTGCGGCTGCTGGCAGAGCTCACCGGAGCCCAGGTCCAGCCGCCGACACTCAAGGTGGACAACCAGCCGGCAATTGCGCTGGCAAAGAATCCAGTTCTCCATGACAGAAGCAAGCACATAGATGTGAAGTTTCACTTTCTTCGTGATTGCGTCGATGGAGGGCAGCTCGTCATCGAGTTCGTCGACACCAGACGACAGCTCGCTGACATCCTCACCAAGTCACTTGGCTGGCTTCGGTTCCAGGAGCTGAGGGGGATGATTGGCATGGTTGAGGTCAAGTAAGGACAGTAGGATTAGGGGAAGATTGTTAGACATAATCTGCTGATCCTCCTTTCCTTCTTCTCTTGCAGTCAAGGGCAGGTAGATGGTCAGCTCTGCTGTCCAGTCCTGAAACTGTAGCAAGTATGGCAATAGGCCATCTCTAGTACTATAGTTGGTAGTTTTGCATCATCCATTGTTGGTAGAAGGTGATGTATGCCATGTACTAGGAGTAGGTAGACAAGTACCATAGTTGGTACATGTAGGATGTATATAAACCAATGCAATGCAATGCAATGCAATGGGCAGCTCTTGCCACCATCTCTTTGTGTCTTCAGGTTTCAGGAATTGAAACCGTGCAGAGTGTGTGTGTGTGCTGAAGAACTTCCTTAGTGCAGGGGAGGAGGAGAGGGAAGGGGAGCAGGTGCTGCTCACCTGGGCATTGGGATTCAGTGCTTACACTACATTGCTAAATTTGTCGAGCCCATCTCACATAAAAGCCTTTAATCTTCTTAAATAAGGAAAGCGACAGCTAAATCTATTAGATAAGACAAGTTATTGGTGTTTCCAATCAATTTATTCCCAACCATGGGATCTCAATGGTCGTAATTGTTTATGAGTTGTCACAACCTTTTCTGCAGCTTACATTTTGCCGTTTCACTGGTTGGACCTGTGCCCATATAATTACTTCTGTCCTGAGTCAAACAACTCATCTTTGAGTTTGCGGTGGACATGGTTGATGCGAGGTTATGATGTCCGCACAACACAACACGAGGGAAACCACAAAATAATTTCTTTTTTGCTTTTATAGCACTCTTCCACCATCTTTCCACTACCTCCCTTTCCTTTGGCAATTTCGTCCACGATGGGCCAAACTTAGGTCGGCCTTTGCATCGTGTCATGTTGTTTGTTTGTAGGTGCATAGAGCAATGAGTGAACACACCCTGCTTACTTGAAAGTTGAAACTCTGTTTGCTAAGTTTTTTTTCTCCCTTTTCCCATTCTACCCCTGCAATGTAGTGCAAGCCTGAGTCTCTCTGTCCGATTTATTTTCATTCTTCCCATGCTACCTTCGCTAACTGCATGAATTTCTCTTTAGCAACTGTTTAAGTTCTTATGTACTGGAGTGCGCACTCTCTTAATATGTGTTTGAAGCTTGGGATTTTGTTCAGATCAAGCATTTCACATCCATATTGTAATTGTAGGATTTACACGTCACAAACTAGATACATTGCATCATAGACAGCTTAGTAATTAGCATCACCAGAGAGGACTTTAACTGTGGAAGCGTTTTATTGACTACAGGAAGATTTGAAAACAATAGAAACTAGTTCACCAGGTAACTGTAAAGTAGGCTTCAGAAAAATCACCCCAATTGCATGTCGCAAGGTTGTGACTAGTTGGCACTTATTTATGAACTAGTTATGCACTGTAGTTACCATTCTACCAAGTGACCCAGACCATGGGTGCATCTAGAGTTTCAGATTTGCGGCTTGCTGGTCGGGTTGGATTGAAGCTTTATATTCTTATATCTTGCCTCATTGTACCATAGTAGCACTGGATTTGGAATCCTGCATTCACGTCATATTAATATTGCCATTTAAATGCAAATCGCACCGATGCCACAGAGTTGGATAAAAAAATAGTTTTAAAGAGGAAAGTGTGTGTAATTGTACAGATAGATGGAACAGGAGAATTCAACAGCCACTGTGAGGCTCTCTAGGTTATGATGAGTAAGAGAAGTGGACAAACTGGTGCACCGCTATAGTATGGCTCAATCTCAACCACATGGTTGTCACTTGCGCACACATGGCCATTAGGCAGAACATGGCCCAGACTCCATTTAGGCTTAGACTATGGTGCATCTTTGCCCAGCATAAGTTCTCACAGCCTCTGCTGCTCCTGACTCCAATGTTATTCCAAATTGCGGGCAGTGGGAATAATGCTAAGGTACCCTATCTGCACCCCTGGACCCTGGTAGATCCACCCTTGCTCAGTGCAGAGGCCTAGAATCCTAGATTAATGCAAAATTTTCATGTGACATAAACCTTACAGCTTGTTTTGCTGAGTCTTCTATTCCTGCCTTCCTGGTTGACATTTAAATACTTCACTCAATATTCAATGTTATTCGCCTATTTGGCGGGAAGTTGCATCGTTAAATTAATCCCACCCAGTCACCCAGTCACCTGTGAGAGTAACTCAATAATGCATAGCTGTACCTTGGTTGTATTATGTCAAAAGTGCCCCCCACCACCACCACCACCACCACACACACACACACACACACACACACTGGTGCCAACAATTTCTCATCAATTACCATACTCGCAAGTAATTATGCATAGCTTGTTATACGGCTGATTCGACATGTCACTTAAGGGGGTGTTTGGTTCGAGGAGTTAAAGTTTAACAAACACTGTAGCAACACAACAACAACAACAACATAGCCTTTTGTCCCAAGCAAGTTGGGGTAGGCTAGAGATGAAACCCAAAAGAGACGAGAAACAGGGAGACACATAAAGGGACATAAATGGCACAAGACAAAAAGATGTCACGGTTCAGGCACGTTGATTGCCAATCTCCAAGCGCTCCTGTCCATAGCTAAATCCTTGGAGATATTCCACTCCTTAAGATCTCTCTTAACGGACTCGTCCCAAGTTAGTTTAGGTCGACCTCTACCGCTCTTTACATTATCGGCCCACTTTAGAACTCCACTACGCACCGGCGCCTCAGGAGGCCTCCGTTGGACATGTCCAAACCATCTCAACCGATGTTGAATCAATTTCTCCTCAAACACTGTAGCATTTTCGTCTTATTTGACAAAAAGTTTTCAATCTTGGACTAATTAGGCTTAATAGATTCATCTCGTAAATTACTCCTAATCTGTGTCGACATGCATGCAATTAGTCTACATTTAGTACTCCATGCATTTGAGAAAACATTGATGTGATGGGAGTTAAACTTTAACACGTTGCAACCAAACAGGCCCTAAGATGCAAACTCCATCTGCAGCATTCCAACTTGAACCAGCTATACTGTGGAGGGCTAACGAACTGAAACCCGATACAGAATAATGCATATGAGGCTATGAGCTAATCTGATAAGCTGGTGCCTTGTACGGAAACCCGTTGTAGCTACTACACTACTACAGTATCTTGCTATAATAATTACTGTCTGGCTGCTGCTGATCAGTCCTGCCCGCATGACTGTTACTGGAATTTTAATTGCAATTTTGCGAGTGATGATGTGATGCTTCGAAGGATTTATCTTGCATAAATATATGGACAAATGAATGTGCATACAAATCGTAAATTAAGAGAGCCTTGTTCTGACAAACAAACAATAAAAGATCAGTCATTTTTGTGGTGCAAGATATAATGGCCCATAGTGTAGGGACAATGGTACTGAAACTTGAATCGCAGATTATATATATTTTGCAAAATGCTGTATTACACAAAGTGTTAGTGCCTTTAGTAAACACAGTCCTCTTCGTCATATAACTGATGAACATTTTTGTTACCTGTAAGGTTGTGAATCAAGTTATCAAGGCCTCTGCATATCAGCAAGAATTAAACTATTTTACTTTTTTCTTATATATGGACTAGTCAATATCTTCTGCTACCTAGGTCCAGTCACACGCAAGTTTCCTTTGTCAATATTTTGCTCCCACTTGCAAGCTTCAGCATGTACTGGGAATTATCTTGTCTGCTATCATCATTTACTTAAACGAGACATGCTTTGCATTTTACATCTCTACTTATCCATATTAGATTGAATGCTGACCATGTTTGGTCCATCGTGCAGAGAGAGGTGATGATAAAGGATATTTGCTGACCAAACATGCAGTAGTTCTCCTTAAGGAAATAGAAATTGCCGTCATGTCACATAGAAATATGCTCTGGACACATCAGTCCGTTAATCCTGAATGGGAGCAAGGACATGTCCAAGTTCAACCAGGAAGTTCCTATTATGCAGGCACTGTAAGTGATTCATCCAACCTGGGTGTGCAAGTTGCTGTCGGAGTTCCAGGAAATACTGCTAATGTTGGTATATGTGATCTGCGGAATCATGAGCGCCCGCATGTTCATAATTCATACCCACATGCCAGTGCTACATCGAGATTTGTCTTCCCAACTAGTATGTACAACTCTAGCATGTCAGCAGCAGCTGTCAACATATATATTCCTCAGACTCAAAGCTTTGGACTGGGCAATGTGCTACCACCATCTTTACATAATCAAGTTTCCACAGGAACTATTGATGAGAGTAGCAGCAGTGTCAATTTTGGTGATAGTGCTATTGGATTCATGAAAAGGGAAAATGCAGTAGTTGCTGGAAACCATCATTTTCTTCATGGATTTGCTGGCTCAAGTTCATCTGTTCATGCGCCACAGAATCCTGTGTGTGGACCATGGAATGCTTCATCTCAATCAAATTCTTTACCCAGTTCTGCTGCTTCAAACCTACCAGAATACCACAATAGTAATGGGTGGCCATTCTTAGAAGAATCTTCTGCAGATGCTTCAAACAGTTTCAGTTCAGTGGCTGCTTGCCCGGAGTTGGTACCTCATGGTAACTATTTATATCCAGCTTCTCACATAAGCCAGTGCAATACATGGGTTCCACAGGCTGCAAGTCATGGAGTGCCACAGTGGGGATATAGTAATGCCATGGTCAATCCTCCAGGTTAGTAGACCTTCTGAATAAAGATATATTCATCTAATGTTTTGCTGAATGATGAATTAAGGAATCATCTCACAGTTTTCAGTTTATTTGGATTGACAAAATAGATTACTATTTTTATTAGCTTGCTAATAAGATTAGCAGTAAATTTCTGCTATCATGGATTGACTGGCCATTGAATGGAAATCTTTGAGTGTGAGATTTAGTGATGTACTTGGCAACTCTTGCTTTAACTTGTCTTGTTCATCAGGAACCGCAGGCATGCCGAATGGAAATATTCAGGATTATCATGCTGGCCATTCTTCTATTCATGGGCCACTACCTCATTTCTGCCAGAATCCTTTGCATAGTATGCAAGCACCTCAAATACAAGTACCCCATCAACAGTTCATCGGTAACAATGTGGTGCATGGTTTAAATCCTTCTGCCGCAGGCCTTCCTTTAGATCCAAGAATGCTGGCTCTCCCATTCAATGCTGAGCACACTTTTGGGCATCCAATGCATCCACCTCTGATAAACCAAGCTAACAATGGGGCTTTAAGAATTCTGCCATATCAGGTGGCTTCATATTTCCAAATTTTTACCTGTAAAGTTCTTGCATAGTTGCATGTATCTACTAATAACAATACTGGATGCTGAAAAATATGTCTCCTTGAATATTTTTTATGCGTCCACTGCAGTCTTTCTTGGTAATCACGCAAAACCTATATTAGAGTTTGAATTTACCATTTTGGGTGCATCATTGATCGTGCAGAGATGTCAGTGTTTCACACTCATTCTTGAAGCACAACTCATATTTTATATAGGTATAAAAAAAACTGGTTGCGCTACATTTATACTCCTAGTTATGTTGGAATTTAGATGCAAATATTCACTTCACAGCCATGGATCCTTCTTCATTGAAATACTTTATAATATGCATTGATCATCAAGTTCTAGAAATTCATGTTCCCTGACTTCAATTTGGCAAAAATATCTGACATGTAGCAGTTGTCTTATAATATGCAACTTTTCACTGCAGTCATGGTCTGCATCCATTATTGTCTGAATATATCTCTTTCTTCTTGCCAAGATGTACGAGCCATTTTGTTTTATTGCCATGATATGTGAATTTCATAGCCCAACTACCTGCTGGCTTTGAGCTACTCCCTCCATCCCAAATTATAAGACGTTTGACTTTTTTGACATCAAGTTTGACCACTCGTCTTATTCAAAAATTTGTGCAAAATATCAATTCTTTTATCGTGGCTTGGTGTATTAATAAAAGTTCTTCAAGAATGACTTAAATTTGACTATGTTTGTACAAATTTTTTGAATAAGACGAGTGGTTAAACTTGGGGTAAAAAAAGTCAAATGTCTTATAATTTGGGATGGAGGGAGTACAAAGAAGCATGTGAGACAAATGTTATCACTGACTCAATAGTACAGCCTGTCAGCAGTGTCTGCATGACTGAATCTGCCCTCCGTGAACATTTCCTATTTCATGCAGCTACCTCAAGTAATTGATGTATCTATGCAGAACGCTACAGTGATGGATCATTCAAGGATTTATGAAGCAGGACATGTCATTGATGAACATAGAGATATGCGTTTAGATGTGGATAACATGACTTATGAGGCATGTATCTCATTTGAATGCTTGTGAATTCTTTGCGCACCTTTTCTGAGTGTGTATATATCTGATTAAATTCGTTTTCTTTGCTTATTCTGCAGGAGCTTGTAGCATTGCAAGAGCAGATAGGTGATGTCAATACTGGTTTGACAGAAAGCTATATCCAAGAAAACTTGAGGTCCACTTTTCATGTTCCAGGAGCAGCTAGCATCTCTGATCAATTTTCTGAGCTTTCTTTGGAGAATGATGCTTGCATAATATGCCAGGTCAACCTCTTGCCATGTTCAGATGTTCAGTACTGAATTATAATATGTTATTTGTACTCTCTCCGTTCCAAATTATAAGTCGCTTTGACTTTTTTGGTACATCCATTTTGCTGTGCATCCGGATATAATAATATGTCTAGATACATAGCAAAATGGATGAACCAAAAAAGTCAAAGCGACTTATAATTTGAAATAGAGGGAGTGCATCATTAACCCGCTATCAGTTACTCCCTCTATTCCAAATTATAAGACGTTTTGGTTTTTCTAGATACATTGCCTTTACTATGCATCTAGACAGTGTGTATATCTAAGGCATAGCAAAAGCTATGAATCTCGAAAAGTCAAAACGTCTTATAATTTGGAACGGATGGAGTATATGATAGATTCTGCTGTTGCACATTACCATGGTAAAGATAATTTGTACCCCACTGGTACTAGAAGTACTAGCTTACTGAAAACAGTGAAACCATCGTCTTTGATATTTGCTCGATAGCCAGATATATGCTTCTTGTCCTTAAGGATGACTTGGTCCATGCCTTGCAGGAGGAGTATGAAGCTAAAGAACTTATAGGAACCCTTGAATGCGGTCACAAGTACCATGTGAATTGCATTAAGCAATGGTTGATGATGAAAAACCTGTGCCCCATCTGCAAGACAACAGCTTTGTCATCAGATAGAAGGAATGGATGATCGTCCCCAATAACATTATTACTGCGTGGCAAATTAGCGCGATTTTGTATATAGACATGGTTGCCTTTATTTGCCGTCCCCTTTGCTGTGGACATAAACTGAGCTTCGAAAAACTGTACAGATATTTTGTAGGATGTTTTAGATGTTAAATGGCACCATGGTGTGTAAAGCTCCCATGATTGCCTTGGTAGATGCCCCCTTCCTTTACATTGTACATTGTATTTATCTTTACTCTTCAAAAAAAGAAACCCGAAAACCGTAAGTTCTGTACATTTTGGAATTGAAAGAACCGAAAATTGTCCTCACTTCTGGAGCATTTTGCTAGAGCTGCATGAGATTTAGTGGTGGATCTTCCTATCTAAATCGTGTGGGATTTGCTGCTGAAGTAGGACTTGGTTATATGGTTATATTCACACAGGTAGTCGCGGTTGCAGTACACATACATTCCGTGGTGTTGACGAAGTCTGAACAGCGTCAGCCGCGTCAGCTGGTAGCGAAGCGAAGGCTGTTAAATTGTGTACATGCCGTGATGCATCCGGCACCAGCATCAGTTGGTACAGGGCACGTACTTGTGCTGCTGCTTCTGTTGTTGGCAGACAAGAACATCTAATTACTTCACGCTTTGGCGTGCCAACCGACAAGCATATTGATACAATCCAATGAGTTACTCTAGTGACCAATAGGATTGCAATTCGCAACATAGTAGCAAAGCAAATAGCCTGTTGAAGCAATGCAAGGGAAGCGACAGTACAGATACAAGAAATGAATGCAACAAGGTAGAGAAGGCCTATATGAAAAAAAAATGATAACCGCACACTTCCATATGCCTAAACTATACCAGCAGGCTGAAGTCCTGAATGAATTAATGTATCAAATGGCAAAAATCAACGAGACACCTGGTAACACATGAATACAGGTCGAGGACCATGACTGCAATAACGTCCTGCGCCCTCTACTGCGGAAGTATCAACCAACCCAAGTACATGTTCTATCCTTCCAAGCTAAGACGAACAGCAGGCAGACTTCTTCACCGCGGACACATCGTCCTTGCCGCCTACATTGATGGTATGGCCCTTGGGAGGTGCTGCAGGGTCGTCACCGATGTCGAGGGCCTTCTTGCTCACGACACGGTAGATCTGGGTGAGCACCTCGGTGAAGGCATCCTCCACGTTCATCGCCTCCAGGGCCGACGTCTCCATGAAGAAAGCGTTCTCTCTCTCGGCAAAGGCCTTGGCGTCCTCGGTCGGGACGGCCCTGAGGTGGCGCAGATCCGCCTTGTTGCCGACAAGCATGATCACGATGTTGGCGTCCGTGTGGTCCTTGAGCTCCCTCATCCACCTCTCCACGTTCTCGAAGGTGACATGCCGTGTGACGTCGTAGACAACGAGCGCCCCTACAGCTCCGCGGTAATATGCACTTGTGATAGCACGGTACCTGCAGAAGCATCGATCAAATGATATAAGTTAGCTGCAGTGCAGAAAATAGTTGGACGGCAAAAGCCACATGAATAATGGTACTCCTATATATAGTCCTATATCAAACACAGGAATCAACGCCGTGCATCAATCAAACAGTTCAGTACAGGGCTAGAGTTATGATTTCTATCCACAATTTCAACGCCTGGCAAAACAGGGCTGCCTGTATCAGCTCCTGGCCCTGCACCTGCACAATCTTTAACTGCGTGTTCTGATAGCTCGAAATGTTATATATTGAAAATGGTACGTGCAAGTGCAATCACGGAAGAAGTGAATTGAATGAGTGCAGATTCTTTCCGTTTTCTTTCAATGATGGTCGCAGCAGTTCATTTGCGTCATGTGCAACAGCCAATTAGGGGTCACCGACCAAACTAAGCTACAGAGATCCATACGACGCAGGCATATAGAAATCAGACACCAGGAAAGGGGTCGACGCGGCTCGCAGAACACAGCTGGATCTGGGGTTCGTACGTACCTTTCCTGGCCGGCGGTGTCCCAGATCTGGGCCTTGACGACCTTGTCGTCGACGTGGATGCTGCGGGTGGCGAACTCGACGCCGATGGTGGACTTGGACTCGAGGCTGAACTCGTTGCGCGTGAAGCGCGACAGCAGGTTCGACTTGCCGACGCCGGAGTCCCCGATGAGCACCACCTTGAAGAGGTAGTCGTAGTCGTCGTCCGCCCGGTACGCCATCGCCACCAGACGGGCACGCACGCACGCCGAAAGGCTGGCCGGCTGGCTGGCGGGCCTTGGGCCGGCGGCGGCGGGACGGGCGGTGGACGAGGAGGGGAGCGCAGCGGTGGGATGGGGCGGAGAGGGCACGCGGACGCGGGTGCGGGTTTTCTCTCAGTTCCCAATCCCACCACCTCGTTTTTTTGCTCGGTTTGCCTTGCCCCCTTTAGTTTCCCAATTCTCACCAAATTTCACTATGCAAAAAAAAAAAATTCCCGTCACATCAAAATGTCGGCAAATGCATGGAGTACTAAATGCTGATGAAATTAAAAACTAATTGCATAATTTTGTTGTACTTTGCGAGACGAACATTTTAAGCCTAGTTAGTCAAAATTTGGATAATTTTTACCAAATACAAACGAAATGCTACGGGAATTCTGATACAGTATTTTTCTCCCCAATTCACTGGACTAAACGAGGCCTTGGATTGGTGCGGCGTCGGTGCCGTGCGGACGCGTGCGGGTGTCGTGGTCGGTCACTCAGTTGGGTTAGTCGGGCGCACGCCGAGCCTTCCCAGCGGGCGGTGCCGGGAGGTGGAGGACGTGGACACGGTCGACAAAACGAGCGAAACGGCCGTGTTTCGGCTCGGTTTTGGGGCGTTTTTTTGGTGGTGGCAGCGGATCGTGGCTTGTTTTCTCGGCAGATCGGGGTGCAGGCTCTGGCTGGGAGTGCTGGGACTGGTAGCCAGCTGAGCCAGAGGATCAGATCAGAATGCATCGTTCGAGATGGGTCGTGTGGCTGGAGGCGGGCGGCTGGCGCACGTCAGGTCGTGAGGTGAAACTCCACGTACGCCAAGGCTACCTAACAAATCAAGGTTTCCGTGCCGCAGATTAAACGGTGGTTGTGACATGGACACACGCGACTACCCACGCTCATGGACCTCTATATTCATCCTCTATACGTTCTAATCAGCAAGATTCTCTCCTATATACTCAATTCTCCTGCACCTATTCATCATCTATATCATCCTCTATCCACTCTATTTATTGTGGGATCCACTTGTCACTTTATCTAAATATATCCATGTCTGATCTAGTTTTGAAGGATTTATTGAGACGAATTTAATGGTGCAATCGAAATTTAATTTGAATTTTTGGTTTGTGAGCTATAGCATTTTTTTCTTTGTTTAGCTAGTGGGGTCCGCCGCTATAGAGTAAATATAGAGTGAGATAAAGGATAGAGTATCGTTTTAGAGTACCTAGTGCAGCAGTTTTTACTCTATATTCATACTCTAAAGCTTTAGAGTATCGTTTTAGAGTATCCACTGCGGGTAGTAACTGTAACTCGCTGCTTGCGTGTAGTGTCGTGCTAGGGGCGGTAGTAAGGGGGTGTTTGATAGAGTCACTTAAGCTCAGGAGGTGTCGTATGGGGGGTCGTATAGGGTGTTCGGATACTAATAAAAAACAAATTATAGAATCCGTCAGTAATCCGCGAGACGAATTTATTAAGCCTAATTAATCTGTTATTAGCATATGTTTACTGTAGCACAATGTTGTCAAATCATGGACTAATTAGGTTAAAAAAATTCATCTCGTAGAATACGGCCTGTTCGCTTGGGCTGATCTGGCTGGCTAAAAGTACTGGTGGCTGGTTTTTTTTGAGAGAAAAACACTGCTGGCTGGCTGACTGATTTGGCTATCTCAAGCGAACAGGCTGATAGTCTCAATCTGTGCATTTAGTTTTACAAATAATCTATATTTAACACTTCATGCATGTGTCAAATATCCGATGGGACAACGACTAAAGTTTAGAAAGTGGGACCAAACACCCCCTAAAATCAGCTGCAGGTTCCAGGTTTTGCAGTGCACGTGTGCAGGAATATGTTGCCTGCCTTGTGTCTCTTTGTTTCCTTCTCTCCGGTATGGTTCCATGTCAATCCGTACAACAAGCTTTCATAAGGAGGATGATACTGTGGTAGTGTTTAGATGGTGTAAAAGTTGGTGTAAAGTTCCTGTAGCACTTTTCGTTGTTATTTGGTAAAAATTATCCAATCATGGACTAACTAGGCTCAAAAGATTCGTCTCGACATTTACAGACAAACTGTGCAATTAGTTATTTTTTACCTACATTTAATACTCCATGCATGCGTCCAAAGATTCGATGTGACGGGGAATCTTGTAAAATTTTTGGAATTTTGAGGGAACTAAACACTGCCTGTATGTACATTGAGTGGAGTGATGGCACGAGCTGGATCGGTCGGTGCTTGTCTCGTGCTAATTAAGCAGCTGCAGCTCCCAGCTGAAAATTTATATAGCCATGTTTCCCGGGACTATTTACTTGGGAAACATGTGGTGGTTACTGGTTAGCAGTTGCTGCTTGTGTAGTTGTGTGGACGACAACGCATGTCGACGAAGAGAGACTGGGTTAGGGGTATTTTTCACTTGATGGATCATGCAGTTAAACTTGCCTGTCGACTCGATCATCATTGACCAATGCAAGACAAAAGAATGAAAGGTAGTAATATTCACATTGATCCATCCTTCCATCCAAATTGAATTAGCATTGCCTCGGCCTGGTAAGTTTGGAGCATTCAGTTTTACGTACAACTGATTCATTCATGCATGCCCCCCAAACGTGCAACACCTCCTGCCTCGCGCGCGTGTACGTCCGTGTCTCCCCTCATAAATAATGTCGTGTTTGACACGGCAACGGCATGCAGGAGGTGTAGAAAGATTCCCGAAGCGGAATGGCTTCAATGGCAGGGTGGCCCGCGCCGGTCATTCGCTCCGACGTCTCCGGCCGGCCTAATCCCCATGCATGCATATCCAAGCACGCACCGCCATGGCCCATGGCTGTGCTGTGGTCCTGTTCTTGCTTGTCTGGTCTGGTTTCCCAGAAGCCAGGAGAAGCTCTACCGATTCGTGCTTCACCGGCAGGGGGCAGCCGAGACAAAGCGCTGGGGAAGCCTGGCACGGCGTGGCTATTGACTTTATTGTCATTTTTGCATACACTTGTGTCACGGTTTACAGGCCACTTAAGCTGCTTCGCATGATCCGTAGCTCCATGATTACTGAACGATTCAATTCAGAACAAAAATGTGCCAGGGGAGTGGAGTGACCGTGATGTACGTGCAGCGGAAGAGAACAGGGACGGGGAAGAACGAGGGAGGCTGGCTGGTAGAGGTGGTGTCAGGCTGTCAGGGTGTCGCCGTCTGGCCGTCTGGGTTCGCGGACCATGGCAGGACCGCACGAGCGGAGCCAGCCAGGCGATGGGATCGGTGGCGTCGACGACCGCGCAATTCCAGCTGCGGCGCCGGCCGTACGCTCCTCTCGCGTCCCACTCCTCTGTCTCTGCCATTACTGCGCGGTCGTTGAGACGACCTCCTCTACTAGAGTCTCCTCTATCGTGATCCGTGCGCGCATCAGTCGCCAACCCGTTGGCCTGCCATGTGTTGTACGCCGAGGTGCCAGAACCCGCCGGGACCCCCACGGGTGCAGTGGAGCACACGAATCGATCGACCGTGCAGTGCACCGTGGCTTCCCCTTCATTGATCAATGCGTAGTACGTGCATGCTCCTCTTCCTCTGTCTTTCGTCCACAAAGACCACACGGCGGCCAGCCGACCAAGCAGTGCCCGTGCGCCGTGCCAACTGCCAACGTCGCACGCGTCATGGTCACCGTCACGCGGTCATGTGTTTTGCCCGTGCGCGCGTGCGGCCGACGCAGACACGGGACCGGGCGTCCGCCGCGTACGCGCGTCTTCACCTAGCGAGAGCGAGATGAGAACAGGCAAGGCATGACATGATATGAGCCACTCCACCGGCGCCCACAAACATGCATGGGTCTGCCGAAATACCGGGCGGAGGCCGGCCATGGATGCACGGGCCATTTCATTTTTTATTCAGCACATATGGGGCGTACGTGGACTTCGGCGCCCGCGGCATCCATCGCCTGATGACCTGATCGCCGCCAGCGAACGAACGATCGAGTCAATCCACTCGCTCGCAGTCGCAGTCGCAGTCGCAGTCGCAGCCACGCGCACGTACGCCGGCCGTCGGTGCCTGCCTGCCGCCCGCCCGGCCGCAATCGAGGGCCGGTCCGCTTGCCCTCTCTTCCCGCGAGGCGCGAGGAAACGACACGCATCCATGCGCAGGCGCAACGCCGGCCGCGCGGGTTTCGCTCAACTGCTGGCTAGCTCTCTGCGTCATTTTATTACTCGGCACAGTCTGCGCACCGACTGCGGTGCGTTCACGAGGACACGAGCTAGAACAGTGTGATCGAGTTCTGCTGCGATCCTCCTCGCTTGGAGCCCGGCACTTCTCCGTCGCCATGCACCATTGAATGCCTAGGAACAAACCGAGCAAGCGTGCGCTCGTGCGTGCATTACGTGCTGTGACCTGTGCGTGAGATCGATCAGGGAACTAGCTGGAGAAGGACGACGTCGGTGTGTCTCGCTGTCGCGACGCCGAATTGGTTCAGTGCAGCCAGCTCCTCCGATTACTGAGATCATTCTTAGCGAAGAGTTAATTGGTTTTAGTTTCGTACTGTTATTTTTATACGTGACTCGTTAGATAGAATAGAATGCAATATATTTAAAACATAAAACCATGGTTCTAATAGCATGCTATAATACCACCACAGCATTTTTAGAGGACTTACCGTTATAATATTACCAATCAGGGGCGCATCCGGACTAAATAATCATTATTGTCACATGTGTTAAGAACATGATCATTAGCTTTATTTTTCCACGCTTCCTATAGTTGCGCCCGGAAACGCAAAACCAAATGCATCCGACAACCGAAGGAAACAAACGAAGAAAGAAGAAGCTCCCAAGTCATCCAATTTAAATCCAATGAACGAGATGCACGAGCACCTGGTATTTTAGTCATCATTAGAATATTAACACGTGCATGCATTCTTTACATCTATTTTCCCTTGATTAGTAACAACAAAGCATTTTTTATGATACCATTATAAAATCATTCTACACAACTTAATGCATCTTCTTCTAGTTGATTGAATGTTCAAAATTATTTATATATACTACTATCTTGAAATTAGAGGTTGCATCAAAGTTCATATTACATTCTGAAATTAAACCTGACCAGAAGTAACATGGCTACCTAGGAGCAAAAAAGAAGAAAAAGAAGAAGTGGGACACCCTTGAGCTATCCACACGTTTTTCATGTGCGTGTGTTGCTTCTAAGCTTCAAACCACTACATCTTCTCTCATGTGATCTATCCTTACGATTCCACCTACACTACATTGTTGTTGAAGAAACATGGAGGTTTATCATATTTGACCCTTCATGTCTAAAGCTTTGGTTGATTATCTGGGTATCTAAATTTGGGCCCCACTGGATCGGGGACCTACCAAGCATGCGGTGGGTTCATGATAAGCGCCATCAACTTGAAAGGATTAATAGGGCCTATAGGCAGTGAATAATCCTAAACTGAAATTTTAAATCAAAACTTGTAGTAGTATTAGTACATAGGACCAGATGTTAGGTTTCAATCGGATACACAATACATCAATACCTATCGGATATTGGTGGAAATTGGATTTCTTGTGGTCAGGCAGACGAATTAGCTACAAGCAGTACAAATTTGACCAATAAGATTTGAATCTACATTTTAGCAAGACCCCGAGTAGATGTGTGAAGATGTCCTCACTAGTTCTCTGCACTACTCAAGCAAGTAGATCGGGAAAATTCTCCACAAGACAACAAGAACTAGCTCAAGAACACGAGAACACACAACCACAAAGGACACAGATTTACCTCAATGTTCTGCCAATCCACAAATGAATGCTACACCCTCGTTGTCGAGAAAGCCTCCAAGGCTTTGGGTCTCTTTGAACCCTATCCTTTTCTCCAAGCGAATCACCGAGATCAAGCTTGAGTAGATTTCACCAAGCTTATACAATCTTCCCCGAACATCCACAAGATGATTGGTGCTTCGATGGGCAACTCATTGCCAGCTACGATTCCACCGAATCCAAGAGTTACAAACTCATATTCAGGCTTTGAAGGAGACTCCAAATTGAACGTCGAGCACTCAAATCTCTCAACCCAAGCAAGTCCCTTTCAAACCACACACACCTCATCAAATCCTCCAAGAATCATAGCTCTAAAGTAGGAGAGGAAGTGAGTAAATGTGCCGGTCGGTTTTGGCTCAAAGTGGATGAAAAGCATCATTAGACCCATTATTGTGAAATATATGTTCGGAGGTTATTCCTATGGGATAATAGATGTCAATATTCTTCTTTGTAAATTTAATTAGACTTAAAAGATGATTTGAGTTGGGAATCCCATCTATTCCCCGTTGTGCTACGGAGGCAGTAACAGAAGGCCAGCAGAATGGCACCTGCCACTGCCAGCCCATGTCATCCTTGCTTGACAAACTGGAAGAAGGATCAAATCACAGCGTACTTTTCATCTACTAGAGCTAGGAGCTATATCAGCACTGTAGCTCGGCATGTCCATGTCCGGGATGTCCCCATCCATCAGTAGCCTTCAATTTCCCGCCTTTACCATGCAAGATTCAGCCCTGCTCCCTCTCCCACTATCTCATCAGTCACCAGTCATCACCCCTCCATTTTTACGCTCGCACAATTCCAAGGGATCTAGCAAAACAAAAGGAAGGAGGAGGAGGAGGAGATAGAGTGGTGGCATTAACTGTGTTATAACTCTGCTGCACTGCACAATTCTACGGTAGTAGGTGAGAAAGCTAGCCATTTATAAGCATGCAGCGGGGGGAAGAACAGGAGAAAAGCCATAGCCAAATCCATAGGGTTCTTCGTCCTCCCTCCGATCCCCACACTGTTCCTCTACAGGCTACGGGAGCAGCAACAGCCGGAGACACAACACCTCGCCCCCTTTGCCCTGGCCGGCCGATCGATTTGCTCTTCCCCTGCCCCCTCTCACACCATCTCACCAGTCACCAGCACCTATCATCATCGATCGATCGAGCACAGACGACCAACACAGCTGTCTTGCCGAAGGCAAGAAGGACCACCACCGGCCAGCAATCCGTCGATAAAAGCAGCATATGGCGTCCTCGAACAGGCACTGGCCGAGCATGTACAGATCCAGCCTCGCCTGCAACTTCCAGCAGCCGCAGCCTGACATGAACAACGGCGGCAAGTCCTCACTCATGGCCTCAAGTATGCATGCCCTGTCTCTTTAGTCTTATCTACAAGCATGTTGCACCTTTACCTGCATGTTACTGTTTCTTTCTGCATGCTCAGATCAGCAGCTGCATACGTAACTAGCTTAGGGTTTGGTTTCTTGAAGCCTGGTGAGCGCTGAATCCACCGGCCGGCGGCCGGCTTTGCTTAAAATCCGTTGCGATGTGTGCTTGCTTCCTAGGGTGCGAGGAGAACGGCGGAAGGAATCCGGAGCCGAGGCCGCGGTGGAACCCGCGGCCGGAGCAGATCAGGATCCTGGAAGGGATCTTCAACTCCGGCATGGTGAACCCGTCGCGCGACGAGATCCGCCGCATCCGCCTCCAGCTGCAGGAGTACGGCCCCGTCGGCGACGCCAACGTCTTCTACTGGTTCCAGAACCGCAAGTCCCGCACCAAGCACAAGCTGCGCGCCGCGGGGCAGCTGCAGCCGTCCGCCCGCGCCACCCTGGCGCCGGTTCCCGCCCCCGTGACGCCTCCGAGGCACCACCTGCAGCTCGCGGCGGCTGCTCCCGTGGCGCCCACGTCCTCGTCCTCGTCGTCCTCCGACCGGTCCTCGGGGTCGTCGAGGAAGTCGGTGACGCCGACGACATCCGTCGCGCTTGCGTCGTCACCGGTTGTCGTCCATGGCATGATGCCGACGACGGCCATGGACCTGCTTACGCCGCTGCCGCCGTCGGCGGCGGCTCTGGCCGCACGCCAACTCTACTACCAGTACCACAGCCAGATCATGGCGCCTGCTACCGCGCCGACGATGCCCGATCTGATGATCACATCCCCCGAGCCACTCCTTCCGCAGTGGCAGCAAGGCGGACAGCATTACCTGCCGGCCACCGAGCTCGGCGGCGTCCTCGGCGGCCACACCCACACGACGCATGAGCCGCCGGCCATGCACCGGGCCGGCGTCTCACTCTCACCCACCGTGCTCTTTGGCCTGTGCAACGAAGCTCTAGGGCAAGACTGCGCCGACATCAGCATCGTCTCCAAGGGACTCGGCCATGGCCAGTTCTGGAACAACAGCACCTGGGGTTCTGATCTGAGCAATAATAGCAAGACCGACGCCTTGAGCGCCGTGATCAGGGACGACGACGAGAAGGCCAGGCTGGGGTTATTCCACTACTACGGCTTGGCGGGCGCGACGACCGCTGCCGCTCCTGCGCATGCTGCTGCTGCAGATGCCGGTACGGCGGCCATGCTGCTTCCAAGCTCTGCGTCGAGCAACGCCGCCGCGGCCACGAGCGCCGCCGTACTCACCGACCAGTTGCAAGGTGCGTGACAGTAATAGATTAGATCATATGCAAGTTCGTTCCATTCTTGTCTCTTTTCCCCTCTTTTCTGTCCGGCTTTCATCACACAAGTATTGTTCTTGTTCGTGCAAAAGCTTGTAGTAATAGCAGGCATGCGCATAGCATAGACGAAGGCCGGGTCTCCTCGTCCTGCCGTGCCTGCACAGGCTGCACTGCACGCATCGTCCTCGTGCCTGGCCTGCCCTGTCTCGATCTACTTGCAAGCTTGGATGTAGCGAGCTTGGCAAAGGGGAGGACATGCCACTTCGATGATAGGAATGCATGGCTCCAATTTCTTGCGATCACATCGGATGCCAATGTACGCATGCTTGCATGGTGTTGGTGTGTCGCAGGCAATGAGACAAGGTTAGGCATGCATGCATGTAAAATCTACTGGTGCATGCACCGATCTTGTCACGCTGTATGTGCACCCTGTTGATGCATACTCCGTAGCTAGCTAGAGATCGACATTTCCATGACAAGGTTACACTTGCACAGGGGGAAGTTGTCAGCTTGTATGACCGATAGGTGTAGAGGTAGAGAAAGAACCAAAAGTTGTGAGCTGTTTCCCATTTCATGCTTGGGAAAGCACTACCGTGCAATGTCATACAATACTAGAGGTACATTACACTTACCCGCAGTACTACACATATAGACGAAAGCCACCAATAAACACGAAGACATATATAGGACTGGTGGGGAATCTATATGCACGTTCAGGCAGAAGAACATCGCTAGCAATAGCATTGTTACTATATCATATAGTAGGAAGATTTAAGCATAAGATTCCATGAGAAAACTTTATTATGGCATTACTAACCGCAACTGCAAACGTGCACATGTTGATTATTTGATTGCTATATGCATTACATGGTACAAATGCTATTCCGTACCTGATTAGTATGTGTGAAAAGACTTGGACTGGATATATATGTGCCCTGAGATACTAGTGAACCATGGACTCAAAAGCAGATTGACACCTTCATCAGTAGACACAGTGGCAACTTGGGGTCTCCATCGAGGTCATAAATGGCGCCCTTGTATAGTCTTGTCGGGGTGGTTGAAACATCTCCTCCTAAGGCCCTGTTTGGTTACGTTTCGTTAAAGTTTAACTCTCATCACATCAATATTCCTTCAAATACATGGAGTACTAAATATAAACTAATTGCATGCATGTCGACACAGATTAGGAGTAATTTACGAGATGAATCTATTAAGCCTAATTAGTCAAAGATTGGAAACTTTTTATCAAATAAGACGAAAGTGCTACAGTGTTTGTTAAACTTTAACTCCTCAAACCAAACACCCCCTAAGGCTATTCGCATTCATGATCCTCTATTTTCATCCTCTATACATCCTGGTCATCAAGATTTTCTCCTCTATACTCATTTCTCCCGCACTCATCCATCCTCTATATCATCCTCTATCCACTGTGGGGTCCACTTGTCACTTTATCTAAATATATCCATGTGAGATCTAGTTCTGAAGAATTTATTGAAACGAATTCAATGGTGCAATCGGAATTTAATTTGGGTTTTTTTTTTGAGTTATAATATTTTTTTTTGTTAAGAGAAAAAAGTGGGGCCCGCGCAACATGCTCTCTCTCTTCTCTCTCCCTCCCGCGCGCAGGCTCTATCCTCTCTCTAAGGTCCACAACATTTTATCGGAGCTCGCTTCCCGCGCTACATATAGCGTACCGGTGGCTATCCCCTTCTTTACCGTATGATTTACAGGACATGGTGCATTATTTTTCATCCGCTATTGGCTTTTCCGGACTGGATACCGCACGCCGGTGCGGACAGGCTTTTGCATACGTACGATTGCTGAAAAGATTGAGCGTGATGGCTGTCAAATCGTCTCCTGCTCGATCAGTCGATCTCCAAGAAAACCCTTGAAATCTCGCTCTTGATTTTTTACACGGCAAGCTAGGGCATTCGTATAGTTTCTGCCAAGCTTGGAAAGGCGGCAAGTTTGGTATTGATTCCACTCGATCGCTAGCTGCTAATAGATCTGTCATCAGCAGGGCTGTTGGATGCTGGGCTGCTGATCGGGGAGACGCCGCCGCCGCCGCCGCCGACGGCGACGGTGGTGGCCGTGGCCCGGGACGCCGTGACTTGCGCGGCCATCGCCACCGGGCAGTTCAGCGTCCCGGCGATAAGCCTGGACGTGAAGCTGGCGTTCGGCGAGGCCGCCGTGCTGGCGCGCCACACTGGCGAGGCGGTCCCCGTCGACGAGTCCGGCGTCACCGTGGAGCCGCTCCAGCAGGACACTCTCTACTACGTGCTCATGGTATGTGATAACCTATATATAGCTAGCGATCATGAAGTAATCCTGCTCAGTGTTCAGTACCGGAAAAGGAGAAAAAGCTCATAAGCAACCATCTAACGTTATTGTTCCCCATTTGTTCTGCATTCACAGGCGACTAACAACTGAATGATATACAGTAAGCTGCAAGTCTTCTTGAGTCAAAAAGTGTCAAAGGGAAGGGAACGCGAAGAGCGACAGCACTACTGATCCACGCACGCACGCACGCCTATATATTTCGGAGTCTAGCTAATTCAGCTAGCTGCTGTCATCTGATGATATGTATCATTTTCCTTCAGTACGATCCAAACCTAGGTATATTTTGCCATGCACGCATGTATTTTAAGTCAGGACCAAACAGCACGGTGTTTTGCTTTATTTTCGTCTGACGAAATGAAATAAGCCACCCCAATGCAAGTTCTGGAGTACTAGTAGTAGCACTGAAGTGGATCTTTTTTTGTTCAACGGAGGCTGCTGGCATTGTCTGCAGGGTGCATGGGGGAGGTCTGGTTTGGATTCTGAATTTCTGAATTCTGATCATAAAGGTTTCAGAAGTACATAGAGGCCTTTTCGCGGACTTGATGATCGATCACGACCACAGCACACTGTAGGAGTACTCGTACGTGGATGCAGGGGAACATACGTTACGTGTGGGCAGCCCTCTCCCGTGCGCAACCGCCTGCTCCCTCCTCCGCTGGCTGGTAGTGGTAGCTGCCCGGCCGGCCAGTCCAGTCCAGGGTCCGCCGGGGCGCGTCGGCAGACCAACCGGACGGTTCTGCACCTGTGCTCTGCCACTGCCTCTCTCTGGCATCCAGTGGCTCGTCGTCTCAAGGGGGGACCGGGAAAAGGGAATTTGAACAGGCCATGCGTGTGCATTGCTCTCTCATGCTCATGCATGCATCTCTGTACGTCTCCGGTCTCCCCCACATTCTCCCTCCCTCTCTCTTGCATTGTGCACGGCACGGTGCACCGCCCTAAACGCACTGATCCGCCGACGCACACGCAGTCAAAAGGATGGGTTTGTTTGTCGTCGACAGATTGGCAGACTGCAGACGTGCCCCGCGTGCAGGCAGCACGCAGCAGGCACAGCTCCGGTAAAGAACGCAGCAGGGTTTTGGTTTTGACCTCGCTCTTCTTTAACGGTGATGTTTCATGCTTCATGACGGCAAGCAACGCACGCAACGGCTTCTCTTTTTTTAACTGAGGTGTGCACGCAACGGTTGGCCGATGATGTGCTACACTATACTGCTATGATGCCTACTATATAGTCTATAGGGAGCACATAGAGAGTTCCGGCCAGTTCTTTTTTTTTTTGGGATATCTCCTCAGCATGGAGAGCTTATCCATCAGTCACTGCTCCCCCGCCGGCCTGCTGCTTCACGCTGCCGTCCTTTCCTCCATTGTCGTGCCCGACGACGTCGGGCTGTTGGCCAGCGACGAGAGGCGCCTGGAGGACGCCAGCCGACACGAGAGCTCCGACTGCTGTGGCCGGAACCGCACCAGCCTGTGGGGGGCCACCGTCGCGTCCTCCGTCGTGCAGCACTCGGTGGCCGACGCGGAACTGGCCTCCACGGCTTCGGCTTCGTATTCGGCCGGACTTGCGAAATAAGTTGGGACTTGAATGTTGCAAAATCACGTGTGTCCTCAAATCGTAGGGGGAGGCAGGTGCCTGAGGATTTGCAAACCATCAGACGATTGCGTCTGAGTAATCCTGTTTTTTTAATAACTCCGGCCAGGTTTTGTAACAGAACCGACCAAATTATAAGAGCACAAGTACGAAAACAAGCACCGAAGCGCTCAAATTTTCAAACTTGAGCCCATATAATCCCGGTAGTCAATCGAAATCACGAAGGATTTCAAACCAAACTGCTTACAACCAGGATCGCATCATTCAACATACAACATCATACGATACATTTCGCAAGTAGTTCAGAAATAAGTTTACACCACGGAGTAGCAAATATTACAAACCAAGTTTGAAAGTAGCGGAAGCATAACACACACACTAGTTAATTGAATACTGCCAGTCTGGATGATCGACAACCCGCAAAAGCATGAGGAAAGTACATAAAGACGATCACGCCCTTGTGATCTAGTCATCGTCACCCGCAGGGTGGAGACACGTCTTGCAGAATCCCTGATAAAGCATGTCATCTGCAACAGGAGGGAATAAACCCTGAGTACTGGAATGTACTCAGCTAGACTTACCCGTCGAAAACCAGAAATAAAGTGACACCAAGGATTATGCAAGGCTTACACAAGAGGCTAGCTGACACCACATTTTGCATAAAGGCATAAGTAGTTGAAACTCTTATAACCTGTACTAGCAGTTATTTTTAGCATTTACCTGCCATCTATCTTAGCACCTGTACTAAACATACACTTGATTATAATCAAACAACATGATTATTATATCCATAGCAGGTATATCATTATGGCAACATTGTATCATTCCCTTAACCACCAGTTCATTTAATGAGGTCTACGTTGCCGCTGCTCAAGTCAAGTGCTCACTAACCGGGAGCGACGGCGATTCGAATCGAATTCCTATCCAGCTGGAGGGGTATTTCTAACACTCACCGTGCAGACCCCTGCCAGGGTCGCACAGGCCACCGTTTCATATGATTCAGGAATCGCGGGTCCGAATAATGTCGCGACCCCAAGGGCGACACTCTGCCAGGTGATAGGGACTCTAACCCCCCCTTGGTCTCATGCCAATGTCCCCAAGCACATCCTTTCTCTCCTCCAAGAAGCAACCTACCATTCGATTCCCGGCCTGAACCACATTACTCGGCTTCGCGGTCGGAACGACTTATCCGGCCAACTAAGTGTTAGACTGCGTTCAACATGACTCAAGGACGTACAGCGAATCGGTCCTTAAACGACTCAGACGGGCATAGCTCCACACCCAAGACGTGAAGTGTCTTGCGGCTGTACTATCGAATTCCCGTCCGGTCTCGATTTCATTTTTAAGCATGGTTCCATCACGATAGCCATAAGCCATTCACGACTCCTTCCTACATCTCGCGGATGACCGGAAATCACCCGACTTCTACCGTACTAAGCAGGGCTAAGCATTGACACGTGCCTAAACCTAATATAGGATTAAGTACGATGTCTGGACAAGGACAGGTATAATGCAACAAGTGTTTTCATATAACTCCTACAACTTAATGCAGTAAACAATTAGAAGTACTCAAGATTAATTTATAAATCAGTAGGTTCAGCATGCACCGGGGCTTGCCTTTCAGAAAAGTTGCAGGCCTGTGGTCAGGGCACTCGGGTAGACCTTCTGACAGAGCTTCGTCGCCGGCTGGTTCCTCGGGCTCCTGCTGCTCCTGGCTCTCCTCCGGAATTACTGGCTCGAATTCGAGGAGTGTCACCCCCTCCGGTGCACCTATTGCATGAATGCACAATAAATATAATGGATGCATAAATGGGTGCAACATGCTCGGAATGAAATGCATTTCAGAATAAAATACTCTATTTAAGTTATTTTACTAGTACGTGCAAATCTCTTCTCTAGTAGAGAAGTACTCACCTAATCTACTTAACCTAAGATAAAGCTGCTCATCCTCAGTTAAGGCCCTAACACCTAACAATTACAAAAGTAGCATGTCTTAGGATATCTCACCATAACAATCAGCAAAACACCACAGTAAGCATTCTGGACAGCAGCTACTTGTTTTTATCACAACTGGAGATTTATAATTCCAAAAGATATGATCTAAGACAATCTGGAAAGCCTAAGAAATGTACTACAATTCATTTTCAGACCTCAACTCCAAACTCCTAAGTTTTCCATGTCAAACTTCACAAGTTCCAGAATCTGTCCTCTCCAAAACAGAGAGTAGCAGATTTTGAACTGCCACTTTAAACAACAGTAACTCTCAAACTACTAAGCCAAATGCTTCTAAATTTCAACACAAGCTAGTTCACCAAGTTTACTCCAACTTTGGTATTTACAAGTTGTCCAGCAACCAGTTTTATCAAAGCCCAATTTAGAATTACTACTTAACTGTCCAGAAAACCTAAAATTACAAAGGTTAAATATTTATTGATGTAGCAAACATTCTCTCAAACCAAACTAATGCTACTATAAGTTCACAAATATCACAAAGACACCAGAAAGTAAGGTGTGCCCACCTAGAACATTTATTTAAACCCATTTCTTAATTTACTTAAGTAATTAAGTGGAATTTTAAACATAAATATAAACTGCTCCTAAAATTCTACAAAAATTACAGGGAACTCTCTGACCCAAAAAGAGACCACAGTAAAAATTTGAACAAGTTTTATTCACAGAAACTCCCTACACAAAATTCACAAGCTAATAAGGCTGATTTTTGCATAATTAGGAAACCCTATTGAAAAGTGTCAAACAACAGATTTCATATTTTTCTTAGACACTTTAAGATACCAAGACATTCTCCAAAAATTTACAATAACATTGCACATGTAGAAAAATTATAAAAATTACTTCAATTATTTCCTAGAATAAAATGATAGCCTTATAACTTGAAAATTACTTAAGCACTGATGCCCAAATTTTTACCATAGCTAGGACTAGCATAGAGTAACCTACCCACCAAATTTCATAATTTATGGAACACTACAGCTCAAGTTATAAATTAAGCAACTTTGCATGCAATCCAAAACACATTTAAAGGATCTAATAAATTCTTACAGAATTTAAACATCTCATGCCAGATCCATATTTTTCTAAAATACTACACATCCAATAGATTCTAACAAAATTTATTTCATGATTTTTGGATCACTAAAACCCTAGATTCCTATTTTTCCAACTAGTACAACAATCAGTATCAAAATAATAAAAATTCATTTTCACTTCGGACGATTGGGCCGGCCCGGAAACGAACTCGGCCCACAACGTTTTTTTCCGCGCTCTCGGCCCGCTCAGCGCCCCTGCCTGCGCGCGCGACGCTGACGGTGGGCCCCCGCGGTCAGTGACCGAAACAGGGGAGCCGACACCCCGCGAGCTCCGGTGAGCTCGAGCTCGCCGGAGAAGGGCTCGCGCGGCTCACCGAACACGGCATCGTGCTCTCCGTCACCTGGCGCACTGATTGGTACCCGTAGGATGAATGGGAATGGGGTGAAGAGGGCCTGCCACCGTGCGCGGCGGCCGGTGACCTCCGGTGGCGGCGCACCGTCGCCGGTGAAGAAGCATAGTGCGGTTTGGGCTCGGTACGAGCTTCACCGGGGCAAGGTGGTTCCGTTTTGCGAGTAAGGGGAGATGGAGACGGGCCCGAAGCACCCCGACCACGGTGAGGTCCCATGGCGGGCTCCGGCGACCCCTCGGAGGCGGAGAAGAAGATAATGCAGCTCACCTAGGGTCCAATCGTGGGTTTCGGTAGGTCCAGGGGGTGGAGGGTGTCGAGGCGGAGGAACTGGCGAGCTCAGGCGGCCGGTGGTGTGGCGTGGCTCACGGTCGAGCTCGTCGGAGAAGAAAGGGGAATGGCGGCTCGATTCTTTCCCTTTTGCAAACGAGAGGGAAGGAGGAGGAGGGAATGGATGGTTGATGTCGGGGCGACCGCAGAGGTGCCCTTCATGCGCTCGGCAGCTGGCCAAGGCGCCAGGTCGCGCGCGGCGCGTGGAGGACACGCGGCGGCGTTCACCTGCCCGGGCGCCACGACACGCCGTGTCATTTGACTGAACCCGATTGCAGGTCCGCGATGGTCGACTGACAGAGCAATTTTTCCACCGAATATCTCCTAAACCGGTTCGAGTTAGGAGCAGATGATAACATCAAATTTGTAGGGCTTTGTGAGGTCAACAACTTTGTCAATTGGTGTTTGGGCTGGTTCGGCTTATATTTGAAACTACATGGCCTCAAAGTAGTGCTCGGTGAAACTGAAACCGGGTTTCAGTTAACGATGCTGACTGACAGCTCATGTTCATGGCACGATATCTCTGGAACCATTGAGAACCAGGCTTGGGTAATATTGACAAAGTTGTAGGGCTACATGTGATCTACAAGTTTGTCAATATGAGTGAAGGCTGGTTTGGCTTGGTTTGCAAACTACAAGCTTCTAAAGTAGACATCAGTGAAACTGTAAGGTCCAATTCCAGACTTAGAAAAATTCTAAGTCCTGGGATTACACCACTAGCTGACTTGTGGGCCACTTTTGAGCATGTTGTGGTCATTTTCATGAGATGGCCATATTAGAACTTTTGTTCCTCATGAAATTCTCTACAACTTTGCTTAAGAGCACTCCTTCATGCAAGATCTCTAAATTGGACTTTTTAATTGGTCAAACCAGAGCACTCTAGGGTTCCAAACTTGGTCAACCACATTTGAAAGGGCAATTTGGTAATTTTGGTCAACATGAACATTGTTCCAAATGTTATCCTAAGTATAACTAAGGTGTTGTAGGTCATGATTGGCTACCTTACCTTTTTGTTACACCAACTATTAAGTACTTCATGAAATAAATCAAACAAACCCTAAAATAATCACATGTGTTGCATCACATAAAATAACAAACATGAATGCTGCATGCTTATGCTTATGCCATGCAAATGCAATGCAATTAAGGACTAAACACTTGAAGTGTTACAGCCCTCCCCCCTTATAAAAATCTCGTCCCGAGATTTGGAAAGCGTACCATTTTTCATAGAATTCTTTATAACCATCCCGCAAATAATCCTCCCGTTCCCACGTAGCATCACTCTCACTTCCCTGATTACTCCACATCACTTTGTACCACTTAACCACTTTACTTCTAGTTACTCGTTCCTGGGTATCGATCACTCGGACTGGCTTTTCTTCATAGGTTAGGTCGGATTCCAGCCTGATATCACCTAAAGGAACTTGTTCCTCAGGAACTCGAAGACACTTTTTAAGCTGAGATACATGGAAGACGTTGAATATGGCTCTCATCTCAGGAGGCAACTGGATTTTGTATGCAACAACTCCACTCTTGCCTATGATCTGGAAAGGACCCACGTATCTTGGTGCAAGTTTCCGCTTAACACCAAAACGTTGGACACTCTTCATTGGAGAAACTTTCAAATAAACGAAGTCTCCAACTTCAAATTCGAGTGGTTTTCTACGACGATCCGAATAGCTTTTCTGTCTAGCTTGGGCTGCAGCCATATGTTTTTGGATGGTACGGACTTGTTCCTCAGCTTCATGAACAAAATCAATACCATAATACCTTCTCTCCCCAGCTTCTACCCAGTTTAATGGGGTTCGACACTTTCGACCGTACAACGCTTCGAATGGGGCCATCTTAATACTCTCTTGATAACTGTTATTGTACGAGAATTCGGCTAAAGGTAACCATTTTTCCCAAGAACCCTTGGATGAAATGACGCATGCTCGCAACAGATCTTCCAAGATTTGGTTAACTCGTTCTGTCTGTCCCGATGTCTGGGGGTGATAAGCAGAGCTTCTCACTAACTTGGTTCCCAGAAGGTGATGCAAATGCTCCCAAAAGCGAGCAGTGAACTGGGGACCACGATCAGAAACGATAGTACGAGGTATCCCATGAAGCCGGATTATCTGATTGAAGTACAACTCAGCATAGTCAGTGGGACGATAGTCCACTCTCACTGGGATGAAGTGAGCTGATTTGGTCAAACGATCAACAATTACCCAAATAGAGTTATGATTTTTGACAGTGGGAGGAAGTCCGACAATGAAATCCATACTTATCTCTTCCCATTTCCAGCCTGGAATGGAAAGTGGCTGAAGTAGCCCAGCTTTCATGTGCACAGCTTTAACTCTGCAACAGGTGTCGCATCTAGCAACATATGCAGCTATCTCTTTCCGCATCTTGGTCCACCAATAAAATGGCTTTAAATCATAATACATCTTATTACTACCAGGATGGATGGACAACTTAGAGGAGTGTGCTTCAGACATAATATCATTTCGAAGCTCTCGGTCCTTAGGCACAACTAACCTATCCTTGAACCATAGTACACCCTCTTCATCTATCCTGAACTGTGTAGTCTCTTGCTCTTTCATCTTACGCTTGATGTGGAATATACCAGTGTCAGTCTTTTGGAGTTCAATAATTCTGTTTTTGAGAGTACAACTGACAGTGATGTTGTACAAGACTGCTGGATGTAGAAGGCGAGATCGGTGAAAATCAGTTTCAACTAAGGAATGGCAATGAGACTTACGGCTTAAAGCATCCGCAACTACATTTGCCTTCCCTGGATGATAGTGCACTTGAAGGTTATAATCTTTAATCAACTCGAGCCATCTTCTTTGACGCATATTCAACTCGGGTTGGGTGAAGATGTATTTGAGGCTTTTGTGGTCGGTATAGATGTTGCAGACATTGCCCAGCAGATAATGTCGCCAGGCTTTCAAAGCATGAACAACTGCGGCGAGTTCTAAGTCATGTGTTGGGTAATTCACCTCATGCTTCCGAAGTTGTCGAGAAGTATATGCAATTACTCGGCCTTCCTGCATCAACACACCTCCCAAACCTATGCCTGAGGCATCACAATAAACATCAAATGGTTTCTCGATATCCGGTTGTGCCAAAACCGGAGCTGAGGTTAGGAGGGTTCGCAGTTGGTGAAAAGCCGCATCACACTCAGGAGTCCAGACAAACCTGGTGTCTTTTTGCAGCAACCGAGTCATTGGCTTGGCTATTTTAGAGAAATCCGGGATGAAGCGACGATAATAGCCAGCCAAACCAAGAAAACTCCGGACCTCGTGAACCGAGATAGGAGCCTTCCAGTTCAGCACTTCCTGTACCTTGGCGGGGTCCACCATAATTCCTCCATCGGACAACACATGCCCAAGGAAAGGTACTTCACGAAGCCAGAATTCGCACTTACTGAACTTTGCATATAGTTGATGTTCACGCAGTCTTGTGAGGACTATACGCAGATGTTCAGCGTGATCCTCCTCATTCACAGAGTATACCAGGATGTCATCAATAAATACCACCACAAACTTGTCCAATTCAGGCATAAACACCGAATTCATCAAGTACATGAAGTGTGCGGGGGCATTTGTCAAGCCGAAAGACATAACAAGATACTCATAAAGACCGTATCTGGTAGAAAAGGCTGTCTTTGGAACATCTTCCGGGCGGATTTTAATTTGATGGTAGCCAGACCTTAGATCGATCTTGGAGAAAACTTTAGCTTTAGACAACTGATCGAACAAGATGTCGATTCGCGGTAGAGGGTACTTATTTTTGACAGTGACTGCATTGAGAGGTCTGTAGTCCACGCACATCCGCAAGGTTTGATCCTTCTTCTTTACAAAGATAGCAGGGCATCCCCACGGCGATGAACTAGGACGAATCAATCCTTTCTTCAAAAGTTCATTCAATTGCACCTTAAGTTCAGCTAGTTCATTAGGAGGCATCCTATATGGTCTCCTAGAGATGGGTGCCGTGCCAGGCAACAACTCGATTTTAAACTCCACATCCCGATCCGGAGGGAGTCCCGGCAAATCATCGGGAAAAACGTCCGGGAACTCATTTACTACCGGAATTTCGGCCAACGCCTTTGCTTGCACAGCATGAATTTCCCCCGACAATTCAACCTTTCTGGGAAGTTGTACTAGAAAACCTTTTTGATCTGTAGGATCTCTGAGCATAACTACCCGAGCGGATGTGTCAATGAGTACCCCGTTCTGACTCATCCAATTCATGCCCAAGATAACATCTATGTCTAAACCAGGTAAAACCAATAGGGCAAGCGAATAACTTCGCCCTTCTATTTCAAACTTCAGGTTCCCCACTACTTTGTTTGTGGAAATATTCCCACTTGCAGCGCTAATACAATATCCCACACCTTCAACAGTATGCAACTTGTGCGCAAATTTAGATGCAAACTTAGGACTGATAAAAGAATGTGAAGCACCTGAATCAAAAAGTACCACTGCGGGGTGTTGGTCAACTAGAAACTTACCAGCGGTGACCACCTCACCAGATGGAATTTCCTCAATGCTGTTATAATGGGCGTGTCCCTGACGACTACCTTGGTTGACATTTTTCTTAGGGTACGGACAGTTCCTGGACCAATGGCCTGGCTTGTTACAGTTCCAGCAAGGCATGTTGCTAGGAGGAACACTGGAGCTGCCTTGGCCCGCATTACTCTTTGGCAGAGCCACTGTATATGCCTTACGAAACCCAGTCTTTGCAGCAGGCTTTTTCTGCGGCGGACGGAACTTTGTATTCTGAGCAGGAGGGCGAGGAGGAGCTCTCGGGGCAGCTGGAGCTCGAGACTGTGAAGCACTCGCCTCAATGGCCCTCTTGCGGCTCTTAGAAGCAGAATAGATAGCATTGTTGTTCTCTTGAGTTAGGGCATCGCTGATGAAATCATTGAAAGTAGTACATTTGCTAGTGCCCATTGTTTTCATCAGTTTTGGGCCGAGGCCCCTTTTGAAGCTAGCAATCTTTTTGGCATCGGTATCCACAAACTCAGTGGCATACCTTGCCAGGTTGTTGAAAGATTGCAGGTATTCAGTCAAGCTTTTATTGCCCTGCGCCAGCCTCATAAACTCTGTGTGCTTGATTGCCATAAGACCTGGAGGAATATAATTTCCCCGGAATGCCGCCTTAAACTGATCCCAAGCAATCGGTACATGGGCAGGCAGCGTAGAACGATAATGGCTCCACCAAATACCCGCTGGACCATGCAACTGGTGAGAAGCATATTCAGTCTTTAACTCATCAGTCAGGCGAAGCAGACGAAACTTTTGCTCAATAGTATTTAACCACTCATCAGCTTGCAGTGGTTCTTCCGCTTCCTTGAAGAGCGGGGGCTTAGTATCCAGAAAGTCCTTGAAATCACTGTATTGATTGGGCTCTGGGCCCTGGCGGCCAGGACGAGCCTCCCGGTTAGCCAGCTGGCGCATAGCATCTGCCAACATGCGCTGCCCTTCGACCACTGTCTGCATCAATTCGGCCGGAGTAGGTGGTGGCGGAGGGGGTGGCTGTTCCTCATCCTCATTGCCACGACCCCGACGAAGATTGTACGACATCTGCAAAACGCATAGCCAATGAGCACTGACGATGTGGGAAACTTGTAGATGAATTATTGTAAATATGTCAAACTGACTTCATGAAATAGACTTCTCATAATAATTAAGGCACAATAATTCACCACAACCGCACAATCCATCAAGATGCTCTTTGATGAAGGCTTACTCACGGAGAGCACAATGGTTACCGGACCGCTTACGTTGCTATCTATGTGATTTTTGACCTTTCGCACAGTGCTTGGATTCGATCTCAAGATTTTTAGTTGACTGTGAAAGGCTACTTCAAACTGACCACAAAGAGACTTCTCAATGAAGAGTTCCATGGTGGATCATGACTAGCCACCTCGATACCTGCGCGTGCCAAGCAGCACAGCCTTATGTCGCGCGCCATAGGAGGCTCTCGGTTTCGTCGCGGCACCGAAGGGTGCTAACCGTGACACCATCATCGAACGCAACATAATAAGACATCAAGTTGTGATCGAAATTAATAGGTTCAAACTACATTCAGGAAACATACGGTTCAACCTTACATCCCAAGTAAAGTTATTACAAGGCCTCACTCCTTCACAGGGAGGGCACAAAAGACGATCCTAACATTATAGGCACGTGATGACTACTCTAAGCATCATCCTCCGAGTCGGTGTCATGGATCTCCCCGCCGTCCTCATCACTGACAGGCTCTAACTCCTCGTCTTCTTCTTCTTCTGGCTCTTCCTCTGGTGCTTCTGCAGGTGGGGCATCCTGTGGTCCATCAACCTCCACTTCATCATCATCCTCAGCTATGAAGATGCCTGATCCCATATCTTCATCTACATTGTTGTTTCTAGGTAGCAGGGGATTAAGCTCGTTGTTCAGGCGGTGCACTTCTTCATGAAGATTATCGTTGTATTCTTCAGCGTTCTCTAACTGTCGCTCGAGCTCAAACTGGCGAACTCTCAGAACGTTCTCCTCGTGCCAGGCTTCATCCCTCTGTTCCATCACACGGACCAACATGCGTTGACAGTTGCGGTTTGCCACTGTCAACCTCTGGACTGCAAGCGTTTCTTGATCACGATCATGAATCACTTGTTCCAGTTGTTGCCGTGCTGCATCCCTAGCAGCAGTCACCTCTGCCAGCTCTGCCCTCAGCCTTTCCACCTCAGTAGGCTCAGGGCGGGGCTCACGTGGAGCGAGCTGGTGACGCGGTGCCCTGCCCCCAGTGGACTTACGAGCGGTCCTCTTGGTACGTGCCATCTGTAGCAACAAGATAAGATACGACTTAAAGTGAGGATCATTTAGGGGATACGAAATTTACTTTAGTCGGGAGTACAGAACTTTTAAGGAGGGAGTAAATGATATGTATGATATAATTAAACATGATGCATGCACGTTTCGTACGTCCTCTCACCTTAGTAGAACCCTAGAGTTCTAACGCTAGGCGGTGGCATACATACGTTCTCTCATATAAGCGAAACTATCGGTCTACTCGTTACGCTGTTAGTGTACCTGCAGAAAACTTCATTGCAGCCCAACAATTCCCAATATAAGCACACAAGAAAGCAGTAATTTAAATACTTTCCATATATACATCCCCAAATGTATATACTTCAGTATCAAGCTACCCGATATAAAGGTTCCCACAATTAAGTGCTTTTACATAGTTACATGGTTTAAACATGTAAAGATGTAAGTCACCACAACTACTCTCCCCTAGACCGCCGGTTGGACGATCATGCTCTCACAACTCACACTTACCAGAGCGTCGAGGTAATTGATCCATACATTACCACCCAAGTGGATGGCATCCATACAATATCACGCCGTATGGACGACGAATTAAAAACAAACAAGGCCCCCAAGTTAGTATTTATAATAAGCCACCTAAGAGTCCTTATTTGGGCTAAGGGTTGTGATCACTGGCATACCTATAAAATAATTTTTTTAAAGTTTAACCCTTTTTCATAATCAAATATTTTTGTTTTTAAAATACTCATATGATGTGTTTAATATTGAATTATGCTCCGATACCAGCTGTAACAGAACCGACCAAATTATAAGAGCACAAGTACGAAAACAAGCACCGAAGCGCTCAAATTTTCAAACTTGAGCCCATATAATCCCGGTAGTCAATCGAAATCACGAAGGATTTCAAACCAAACTGCTTACAACCAGGATCGCATCATTCAACATACAACATCATACGATACATTTCGCAAGTAGTTCAGAAATAAGTTTACACCACGGAGTAGCAAATATTACAAACCAAGTTTGAAAGTAGCGGAAGCATAACACACACACTAGTTAATTGAATACTGCCAGTCTGGATGATCGACAACCCGCAAAAGCATGAGGAAAGTACATAAAGACGATCACGCCCTTGTGATCTAGTCATCGTCACCCGCAGGGTGGAGACACGTCTTGCAGAATCCCTGATAAAGCATGTCATCTGCAACAGGAGGGAATAAACCCTGAGTACTGGAATGTACTCAGCTAGACTTACCCGTCGAAAACCAGAAATAAAGTGACACCAAGGATTATGCAAGGCTTACATAAGAGGCTAGCTGACACCACATTTTGCATAAAGGCATAAGTAGTTGAAACTCTTATAACCTGTACTAGCAGTTATTTTTAGCATTTACCTGCCATCTATCTTAGCACCTGTACTAAACATACACTTGATTATAATCAAACAACATGATTATTATATCCATAGCAGGTATATCATTATGGCAACATTGTATCATTCCCTTAACCACCAGTTCATTTAATGAGGTCTACGTTGCCGCTGCTCAAGTCAAGTGCTCACTAACCGGGAGCGACGGCGATTCGAATCGAATTCCTATCCAGCTGGAGGGGTATTTCTAACACTCACCGTGCAGACCCCTGCCAGGGTCGCACAGGCCACCGTTTCATATGATTCAGGAATCGCGGGTCCGAATAATGTCGCGACCCCAAGGGCGACACTCTGCCAGGTGATAGGGACTCTAACCCCCCTTGGTCTCATGCCAATGTCCCCAAGCACATCCTTTCTCTCCTCCAAGAAGCAACCTACCATTCGATTCCCGGCCTGAACCACATTACTCGGCTTCGCGGTCGGAACGACTTATCCGGCCAACTAAGTGTTAGACTGCGTTCAACATGACTCAAGGACGTACAGCGAATCGGTCCTTAAACGACTCAGACGGGCATAGCTCCACACCCAAGACGTGAAGTGTCTTGCGGCTGTACTATCGAATTCCCGTCCGGTCTCGATTTCATTTTTAAGCATGGTTCCATCACGATAGCCATAAGCCATTCGCGACTCCTTCCTACATCTCGCGGATGACCGGAAATCACCCGACTTCTACCGTACTAAGCAGGGCTAAGCATTGACACGTGCCTAAACCTAATATAGGATTAAGTACGATATCTGGACAAGGACAGGTATAATGCAACAAGTGTTTTCATATAACTCCTACAACTTAATGCAGTAAACAATTAGAAGTACTCAAGATTAATTTATAAATCAGTAGGTTCAGCATGCACCGGGGCTTGCCTTTCAGAAAAGTTGCAGGCCTGTGGTCAGGGCACTCGGGTAGACCTTCTGACAGAGCTTCGTCGCCGGCTGGTTCCTCGGGCTCCTGCTGCTCCTGGCTCTCCTCCGGAATTACTGGCTCGAATTCGAGGAGTGTCACCCCCTCCGGTGCACCTATTGCATGAATGCACAATAAATATAATGGATGCATAAATGGGTGCAACATGCTCGGAATGAAATGCATTTCAGAATAAAATACTCTATTTAAGTTATTTTACTAGTACGTGCAAATCTCTTCTCTAGTAGAGAAGTACTCACCTAATCTACTTAACCTAAGATAAAGCTGCTCATCCTCAGTTAAGGCCCTAACACCTAACAATTACAAAAGTAGCATGTCTTAGGATATCTCACCATAACAATCAGCAAAACACCACAGTAAGCATTCTGGACAGCAGCTACTTGTTTTTATCACAACTGGAGATTTATAATTCCAAAAGATATGATCTAAGACAATCTGGAAAGCCTAAGAAATGTACTACAATTCATTTTCAGACCTCAACTCCAAACTCCTAAGTTTTCCATGTCAAACTTCACAAGTTCCAGAATCTGTCCTCTCCAAAACAGAGAGTAGCAGATTTTGAACTGCCACTTTAAACAACAGTAACTCTCAAACTACTAAGCCAAATGCTTCTAAATTTCAACACAAGCTAGTTCACCAAGTTTACTCCAACTTTGGTATTTACAAGTTGTCCAGCAACCAGTTTTATCAAAGCCCAATTTAGAATTACTACTTAACTGTCCAGAAAACCTAAAATTACAAAGGTTAAATATTTATTGATGTAGCAAACATTCTCTCAAACCAAACTAATGCTACTATAAGTTCACAAATATCACAAAGACACCAGAAAGTAAGGTGTGCCCACCTAGAACATTTATTTAAACCCATTTCTTAATTTACTTAAGTAATTAAGTGGAATTTTAAACATAAATATAAACTGCTCCTAAAATTCTACAAAAATTACAGGGAACTCTCTGACCCAAAAAGAGACCACAGTAAAAATTTGAACAAGTTTTATTCACAGAAACTCCCTACACAAAATTCACAAGCTAATAAGGCTGATTTTTGCATAATTAGGAAACCCTATTGAAAAGTGTCAAACAACAGATTTCATATTTTTCTTAGACACTTTAAGATACCAAGACATTCTCCAAAAATTTACAATAACATTGCACATGTAGAAAAATTATAAAAATTACTTCAATTATTTCCTAGAATAAAATGATAGCCTTATAACTTGAAAATTACTTAAGCACTGATGCCCAAATTTTTACCATAGCTAGGACTAGCATAGAGTAACCTACCCACCAAATTTCATAATTTATGGAACACTACAGCTCAAGTTATAAATTAAGCAACTTTGCATGCAATCCAAAACACATTTAAAGGATCTAATAAATTCTTACAGAATTTAAACATCTCATGCCAGATCCATATTTTTCTAAAATACTACACATCCAATAGATTCTAACAAAATTTATTTCATGATTTTTGGATCACTAAAACCCTAGATTCCTATTTTTCCAACTAGTACAACAATCAGTATCAAAATAATAAAAATTCATTTTCACTTCGGACGATTGGGCCGGCCCGGAAACGAACTCGGCCCACAACGTTTTTTTCCGCGCTCTCGGCCCGCTCAGCGCCCCTGCCTGCGCGCGCGACGCTGACGGTGGGCCCCCGCGGTCAGTGACCGAAACAGGGGAGCCGACACCCCGCGAGCTCCGGTGAGCTCGAGCTCGCCGGAGAAGGGCTCGCGCGGCTCACCGAACACGGCATCGTGCTCTCTGTCACCTGGCGCACTGATTGGTACCCGTAGGATGAATGGGAATGGGGTGAAGAGGGCCTGCCACCGTGCGCGGCGGCCGGTGACCTCCGGTGGCGGCGCACCGTCGCCGGTGAAGAAGCATAGTGCGGTTTGGGCTCGGTACGAGCTTCACCGGGGCAAGGTGGTTCCGTTTTGCGAGTAAGGGGAGATGGAGACGGGCCCGAAGCACCCCGACCACGGTGAGGTCCCATGGCGGGCTCCGGCGACCCCTCGGAGGCGGAGAAGAAGATAATGCAGCTCACCTAGGGTCCAATCGTGGGTTTCGGTAGGTCCAGGGGGTGGAGGGTGTCGAGGCGGAGGAACTGGCGAGCTCAGGCGGCCGGTGGTGTGGCGTGGCTCACGGTCGAGCTCGTCGGAGAAGAAAGGGGAATGGCGGCTCGGTTCTTTCCCTTTTGCAAACGAGAGGGAAGGAGGAGGAGGGAATGGATGGTTGATGTCGGGGCGACCGCAGAGGTGCCCTTCATGTGCTCGGCAGCTGGCCAAGGCGCCAGGTCGCGCGCGGCGCGTGGAGGACACGCGGCGGCGTTCACCTGCCCGGGCGCCACGACACGCCGTGTCATTTGACTGAACCCGATTGCAGGTCCGCGATGGTCGACTGACAGAGCAATTTTTCCACCGAATATCTCCTAAACCGGTTCGAGTTAGGAGCAGATGATAACATCAAATTTGTAGGGCTTTGTGAGGTCAACAACTTTGTCAATTGGTGTTTGGGCTGGTTCGGCTTATATTTGAAACTACATGGCCTCAAAGTAGTGCTCGGTGAAACTGAAACCGGGTTTCAGTTAACGATGCCGACTGACAGCTCATGTTCATGGCACGATATCTCTGGAACCATTGAGAACCAGGCTTGGGTAATATTGACAAAGTTGTAGGGCTACATGTGATCTACAAGTTTGTCAATATGAGTGAAGGCTGGTTTGGCTTGGTTTGCAAACTACAAGCTTCTAAAGTAGACATCAGTGAAACTGTAAGGTCCAATTCCAGACTTAGAAAAATTCTAAGTCCTGGGATTACACCACTAGCTGACTTGTGGGCCACTTTTGAGCATGTTGTGGTCATTTTCATGAGATGGCCATATTAGAACTTTTGTTCCTCATGAAATTCTCTACAACTTTGCTTAAGAGCACTCCTTCATGCAAGATCTCTAAATTGGACTTTTTAATTGGTCAAACCAGAGCACTCTAGGGTTCCAAACTTGGTCAACCACATTTGAAAGGGCAATTTGGTAATTTTGGTCAACATGAACATTGTTCCAAATGTTATCCTAAGTATAACTAAGGTGTTGTAGGTCATGATTGGCTACCTTACCTTTTTGTTACACCAACTATTAAGTACTTCATGAAATAAATCAAACAAACCCTAAAATAATCACATGTGTTGCATCACATAAAATAACAAACATGAATGCTGCATGCTTATGCTTATGCCATGCAAATGCAATGCAATTAAGGACTAAACACTTGAAGTGTTACAGGTTTGCTGTGCCAACCGATCCATGAAGATCCTATGTACACGGCCCAGCCTAATAAATTCATGGACCGACCCATTTAGTGCGTGGGGCAAAACATACCCTTGTTTTGTCCTAATACGGCTATCTAGCCCGACCCTAAATTCCATCCAGACATTTTCTAAAATCATGCTTAAAAAACGAAACCTTCATATTTTTCAGAGTTTAAACAACATTTCTAAAAAAATATAATGTTAAATCATATGTTAATAATTTTAAATGCATATTTATTCTAGAAAAAATTAGATAGTTTTTTTTTGAAAAGATGTTTCTATACAACAACAACATAGCCTTTTGTCCCAAGCAAGTTGGGGTAGGCTAGAGATGAAACCCAAAAGAGACGAGAAACAGGGAGACACATAAAGGGACATAAAGGGCACAAGACAAAAAGAGGTCACGGTTCAGGCACGTTGATAGCCAATCTCCAAGCGCTCCTGTCCATAGCTAAATCCTTAGAGATATTCCACTCCTTAAGATCTCTCTTAACGGACTCGTCCCAAGTTAGTTTAAGTCGACCCCAAGTTAGTTTTTTTTAAAAAGATGTTTCTATATTATTTATAAATAAAGTTTAATTAATCTTACTAAACTATTATGAAATTTTGATTTATCTGCCTCGTGGCTGACGTGGTGTAACGTAAGACTGCCAAAACCCCCAAGAAGGTAAATTAGACCGTTTCAAAAGTTGGAAGAGTCTAAAAGTCAGGTTTCCTAGACGTGGAAGGTAAATTCTATTCGGGCAATAGTTGAGAGAGGTCGGATAGATTCAGGCATGAATCTATCTATTACTATAAAGGTAACTTTCACCAAGGAATTTCTTATCCACCTAATATCTGAACCGTTGATGTCTTAGTCTCTTTTTTTATCGGGTATAACTTGAACGCACACAACTCACGCACTCCACACTCATACCACACGTACACATGCGTGCACGTCCGCACACATGCAAAGAAGAGATTGGAAGGCATCGCCTCTAGTGCGCGGGAAATGCATAGTACCACGGAACGTGTACGCGTGCGTGTATCCTAAAATTTCTAGAAAAATTCCAGTGGGTAGCGTCCACTGGTTCTGCTATTTTGTCTCGGCGTGTTTTTTTTGCACCGACGACAATGTTTACCCGCCCGCTATACCCACCACTTGTTCGCATTGCGCTCGCCTCTCGCGTTTTTTACCACTGCGCAACCGTCCGCCCGTGTCGTATCCTTTCGTATTCTGTAACCCCCCGCGGCACCGTCCTCTAGCGGATAGCACTCCCATTTGCCGTGTTTATTCTGCAACAAGAGACCAATCCATCTAGATGCCGCCTCTGAAGAACGGGTCGCCGAGGAAGGAGGCAGAGTAGGGGTGTCGCCGCCATTGGGGAAGAGCGTGAGGAGGCAGAGCAAGGCGAGCGCGAAGCCACGAACCCCCCACACGAAGCGGTCGTTGCCGAGCAGCTGTTGATGCTAGATAACTATCATTTTTAATCATCAACAAAAGAGAAGAAAGGGAATAAAACAACACCACCATAGACTTAGGGGTTTAAACTGACATATTTCTACGAGTTTTGGTGAATGTCTGTTTCTGCAGGGGGTTATTAGAAAAGAACCTAAGAAGGCCCACATGTCGGGATTACATAGAGATAAAACACCTACATATGAAAAAGAAGCATCTAGAAGAGTTGGGAAGGCAACCCCCCGGAGGGAAGGGCCCACCTGTCAGAGGGCAGGGCGCCCGCCTTGATCCCTGGGGCGCCCGCCCTAGGTAGGAGCCAATCACAGCTCAGCTCGTGGATCATGTCTCCACCGCCTTTGAAGATCAATCTAAACCCGTTGGTTAAGGTCGGTTTGATCCGACGGCCAATGTTCCTCGAAAAGGGCTATATAAGCAAGGCCCCCTGGTCTAGAAGGAACGGGGAATTCATTCATTAGAGGGAGCCATCAGTAGAGCTAGGATTTTAGAGATCATCTCTCCACCAGAGAATTAGAATAGCTACTCCAATCCTTCAAGTTTCTACATGTGTTTAGACTAGATTAATTTAAGAAGAGTTGAGCGATTGTGCTCGGGCTTTCGGATCAACATCATCAAGTTTGGTACTATATTGTATCTTTCTCTATGACTTTATTCTAAATATTATTATGTTTCTATTTATTATGTTCCTAGTTTGCTCTAGTAGTATATTTGATATAATATTGATTGATAATGAGTTTATGTATATGTTTGCAAAGCGCTTAGCTCTAGTCGCGAGGGAGTTAAGTGGTAGATTGCATGTAAGCATGGTGCTTAGATGTCGTTTACCTGTAAATACACCCTATTGGATGGGTCGTGTGATAGATCGCGGAAGTGACAGTTTCGTTGAGTCTTATATAGTCCACCCCTGTTGATAGGATAGGCAGAACGGTATTATGTGGGAAAGCATGCTATGTTCTGGTTTCCTTCAGTGATGTTTCTTATATATAGATGAAAAATCAGTTATGCTATAGATGATTGTGTATGTGCTAGAGTAGATAAAAGACTTAGTTGATTAGAACTACCTAAGAATTTAATCTCTTAACTAATCTCCTATCAACCTACTTATATGATGAGTAGTCCATCTCTAATCTCTGCGTGTGTTATCCCATAAGCTTATAATTCATTATATTTATTTATCGTGGCTTATCCCCTGCCATAGTAAGTGACTGTGTGATTGATCTCTCATAAGTAGTCATGTTTTGTAAATCTATCTCTCTAGTTTAAGTCCTTAGTTCTTTTCCTTGAGCTAAAATATAAATAACGATACCTGAAATATTTTCCGGTGAAATGCTACAATGGTATTTAATCTGTGCGCTTGTGGATTCCATATAGAGGAGCAGTATATTATTTTATACCAACACTTCTGGCGTCATGCTAGGGATGACAACTTAGCTTATGTGGTGTTAGAAGTGTCAACGAGCATTTCTGGCGTCGTTGTCGGGGATGGAATAAACTATAGGAGAAAAATTACGTAAATAGATACTTTAGAAAATGAGAAATCATAACAAGGCACCTCTGCTTTGGTAGGTTCACCCCTATTATTTTTCTATATTTATATTTTACATAGGGTATTACATGATTGATTCTGATTCACTCAACTCTCCATCATCAAAATCAGATCAACCAAAGAAGGAGCTCGTCACTAATTTCTGAAGCTATGGCCGAAAAGACCTTGCTTGAATTCTCTGCTCCAAGAGTTGAGAATATCTGCACAGGTCCAGCACTTGACACTGAAGATCTCGAGTTTGAGCTCAAGCCAAGCCTCATCAATATGGTGCAAGCTACCTAGTTCGGTGAAAAGGTACATAAAGATGCAAGTACACATCTGCAGAATTTCCTAGAGATTGGAAGCACCATCGTCATCGACAAAGTTAATAAAGATCTTATACTACTTTGTCTCTTTTCATTCTCACTAGTGGGAAGAGCGAAACAGTGGTTCTATGCCAATAAAGAAGACATCAACATATGGGCGAAGTGTTCTAAGGCCTTTCTAGAAAAGTTCTTCCCAATAGGCAAGATCAATGCTTTAAGAGGAAAGATTACCAACTTTGAACAGCAAAAGACAGAAACCATTTCAGAGGTATGAGAGCCTTTGTAAGGATACATCTCAGATTGTCCTCATCATGGAATAGAAGAATGGTTACTCATGCAAGGCTTTTATCATGGATTAACTCAGAAGGCTCGTGAGCACCTAGATGCAACTACTGAAGGATCATTTTTGTCACTCACTCTTAGGAAAGCTAAGATACCTATGAAAAAGATAGTAGACAACCAAAGCTGGTCCCAAGACAACACTCAACATTATCATCAGAGCGAAGAAATAATTGAAGAAGTAAACACACTATCTACCAAGATGGATGATTTGCTCAACTGGCTCGATCATAGGGCCAAATACAAGGAAGATCAAAGAGCGATTGAAGCAACATACAAACAGAATACAAATTCCGCTGTCAAGAAGCCTCCAAGTCAACCAAATTGGAGATAGCAAAACAATAATCTAGGTTAGTCTACAAAACAACCTACTTTAAGAAACTTAGTCATGCAGCAGTTTAGAATAAATAGTGACATAAATGCAAAACTTGCTATTAATGATAAAATCCTGGAAGATATAAATGTTAAAATGAACAACTTTTTGTCTGCCATTAATGATCAACTTGCTTATAATAAAAATATAGAATCAAGTTAGCACAATTAGTCGCTGTGTTGCTTGTTGCCACTAACCCTGAGCAGGTACAAGCTGTAACTACAAGAGGTGGGAGAGCTACTAGAGATCCCCCTTATCCAAAAGGAGCAAGAAAGGCACTGGCAGTACCACCAGTGGCAGAAGGAGAGAACAATAATGAAGTTGATCAAGGAGTATTACCACAAGAACCTCAAGAACAGGAAATGAGACAAGATTTTCATGGCACCAATTATATTTCCTCGCAGAATTAGAAGACCACAATTGGATGAGCAGTTTGGTAAGTTTGTGGAGGTTATTCAGAAATTATATACCTCTGCTAGATGTCATACAGGTCCCTACATATGCCAAGTATATCAGAGATATTCTCAATAAAAGGAGACCACTGCTCACCACTAAGGTGATCAAGTTGACAGAAGAGTGCAGTGCGGCCATCCTTAATAAGTCACTAAAAAAGAAAAAGGATCTAGGATGCCCCACTATTGATTGCTTAATTAGAGATCAACATTTCAACAATGCACTTTGTGACCTTGGAGCAAGTATCAATGTGATGCCTACAACTGTCTTCAACAAACTCAAATTTACAACGCTCGAACCAACATCAATGTGCTTACAGCTGGCAGATCAATCAGTCTCATATCCCCTGGGCATTGCGGAGAACATCCCAGTCAAGATAAGAGAATTCTTTGTGCTAGTAGACTTTGTGGTACTGGACATGCATTAGGACTCAAAAGTGTCAATCATCCTTGGGAGACCCTTTGATATCGGGATAGGAGAAATCAAGTTTACTATAAATGAGAAGGAAGAGTGATTTGCATTCAAGCTAAGACCAGAACTCAATTCCTCTGCAAAGTTGGTAGAACAAGACAAGACAGAAGAATCCACAGAGTCGACATCTCTGAGATTGGATGCAATAGAAGCATAAATAATTTAGAAGGTCCAGTTCAGAGGACTTTAAAAATTCGAACCCTCACCGGAAGGTAAATCGATATTTATCTAAGTTTACTTTTAAATCATGCATATTTTATTAGTGCATATTTACTTTTACAGCACTGCATTATAAAAACTCTAGCCCCGCGTAAGTAATTTTTACGGTGTGTAAAAACCCGTAGAAAAATAATTACTATGGTGGCACAAAAATATTTACTCATGCATTGTTAGCATTTTAATTTTTACTTTATAATTCCTGCATTTTCTTTACAATTATCAATAGTGCAAAGTAGGACCCACTATCTTAGACCCACATGTCATACACTCCACTTCACATCACATTATTTCATCCACTTCCACTCACCTCCACCATCTCCTCTTTTCCACCGTCCAATTCCACCACCGAAACTTTCAATTGTGCTTAACCACGAAGCAAAGAAGAGCCTGGAAACATGGCATGGCCAAGTGGGCCCAGGGTGGGGGCGGCCGCCCCCACCACTAGGGCGCTCGCCCTGCTGCCATCCCCCCTATAAATACCCCTTCTCTCCTTGCTTTTATGCACCACAACCATTCCAGAAAACCTTCCAAGTATTGAGTTCTCGGTTCTAAGTAGTTTGCTAGAGCATAGCAAGAGTGGAGGAGAGTAGAAGTGAGGAAAAGAGAAGAGTAGAGTGGAGAGTGTTCTTAAGTTTTTAAAGTGAGAGTAGGGAAGGGTTTTAGTGTTGCAATAATCTAGAAGATCATAGCAAAATTAGTGGAGGTGTTGTCCGCTTAGAGTTTGAGCAACTAAAATTTTGAAGGGAGGTTCTATCGAAAACCAACTAAAAGAAATCTCTTGGACGACTAACCTCTGAACCGCTAGCTCTAGACAACTAACTGCTAACTCCTTTTCCCTAACTCCCTCCACAAGTACTGTCAGAGTTTCGTAGGATGAGCAAGTACGTGAAGGCCTTGAAGGGAGCCACCAAGGAGATGTTCTTAGGGTCATCGTCAAGCCGTACAACTCGATCCGCATCAAGGGCCGGCTCCGATATGAGCATCGACCCTCCCACTGCTCCTACGCCTGCATCCTCTTCGGTACTTCCACCAAAGATCCTCCTCAAGTCAAGCCAATTGGTGTTGAAGGATGACTGGGAGAAGGCCTTATACAAGAAGCTGAAGAACAAGGTGTTCACCCACACCCTAGTGCTCGACCACGGTCTGCTCAAGGAGGCATGTATGGATTTTGAACTTGACATCATCTTTTGTTAGTCGGGTGGGGATCGTTTTGGAACATCACTGAATTAGGGTCCAAGCTCTTAACTATAGAATTTCTTTGCACCCTACAAACCACCAACATGGGAGTTACTTTTAGACTCTTTGCACGTGAGTTTTCTCTTACTTGGCGAGAGCTTAGTAATCTCCTGGGTTTTCCCACTAATGCTGCCCTAGACTTAGATATTGGCCTAGAGGATTTTGATAGGCACAAGTTTTGGTCAGAGATTTCTAGAGATTTCATTTTCTATCAACCCCGCACGAGTGACATGGAACACCCAACACTTAGATTCTTATACAAATGGATGAGCTTTGCCTTCTTCCCACGACAAGACCCATGCAAGATTAGAATAGGGGACTTACAATTGATCTATGCAGCTGTTAAGAAGATACCAGTCTCACCAGTTCGTCTTTTAGTAGCACATTGGCAAGCCATTCCTAGTTTTACAGTTGGAGCCGTGGGTTGTTGCTCCATTGTCACTCGCATAGTCGATCAGTTAAATTTGTTGGATGGTACATATCTCACATTTATTGAAGAACACCGACCCATTATTGGTTATGATCATTTTAGTCAGGCTCGCATGCTAAAGAGGGAAAATGATGTGTCGTACATGGTTTATGATAAAAATGCCAGGCTCCGGTTACCTAACCCGGAACTAAGCCTTTATTCTGTGAGAACGTATTTGATTGACTTTTAGGCACCATCGGTGAGCGAGAGGGCCCACAGAGAGTAGCCTCTGCAAGAATGGTATATCAGGCCGAACCATCTTGGTATGGTGCGGATCTTGGGCTAGAAAGACCGACACATACCAGCTACGAGAGCTGGCAGACCTAGAACCATCGAGCTTTGAGGAATCCATGGGAGCGTTCCGCTCCCCTGTAAGAAGAAGAAGACGATGACTGGGGCCAAGGAGACGATGATGTTGAAAGTCCTATGTTTGGTGTTGGTAATTAGTGACAATGCCTAAGTACTAATCCTATACCTAAGTTGTATGTAGCATATGAGGATTAGTACATTCCAAGGTTGGTGGCAAGATGGACATGGTGATTATGATGGCCACACTTGGATTTGGACGCAACCCTACGTGATCAAGGCAAAGGTATATGCTTAAGGGTTGTGTTTTAGTAACCAAGACACCTAGTGGGTGTGGTTACATTATAGGATAGATAGCCGTACTATAAAGAGGGGAATGACGTGGCTATTGAACTCATAAGTGCCTCTAGGTGTGCATTTCATAATCATGTGCATTTGGATAGAACTAATATCACCTCGAAAAATGATTGTGAAAATGCTAACACACTCACACATGACGAGATCACTTGGTGGTGTTAGCACATTTGCAAAGGCGGTGGAGTTTGAGCGGTAGAGAGGGTTTGGGTCCTCTCTCCCTCCCGCCGAGCTTGCGAGGCGGGATTCAAACGTTTTCGAGGAGTTAAAATGACTTTTTTCCACTACGCCGAAAGTCGGAAAAGAAACGGAGGCGAACGGAGGTCACAGAAATGACCGGACGCTGGACCGAACGCGTCCGGTCAGTGTTTAGCATCTGCGCGTGTTTCTATTTTTGATCGGACGCGGTGGCGCGTCCGGTCACTGTCGACCGAACGCGTCCGGTTGATCAGGGAGCTTACTGGACTCCAACCGGACGCTGGCACTGTGGCGTTCGGTCAGTTCTATAGCGCGTCTGGTCGCTGTTTCGTTGTGCGCTGCTCAGGCTTGACCAACGCGTCCGGTCCGTTACGGGACCAGCACGTCCGGTCGAGCTTCGCGCGTCCGGTCGTTGCGTGGAGCGCGTCCGGTTGGTGGTTCGCGAGCGTAGTCGCTGTGTGATCGGCGTGTCCGATCAGTTTGACCAGCGCGTCCGGTCAGCGCGACTTCGGCTGTTTCAAGTTTCTAACGGCTATATTCGAAGGGGCACGTCTATAAATACTCGTTGGCCGGCTCAAAGCTCTCACTCTCGCATTCTCTTGAATATTTGACATACTTGTGAGCACTTTGAGCTAAGCAACACCCCTTTCACTCATCTCTCTTGCTTCTTTGCATATTCGAAGTGAGATTGAGTGATCCAAGTGCATTTGCATTGTGAGATTGCATCTAGTTGGCACTTGGTGGTTGATTTGCTGTAGGATTCTTGTTTCTCTTGGTGGTTGCCGCCACCTAGACGGCTTGGAGCAGCTTGGAGGCGTTGGCAAGAGTTGGTGATTGTTATTGGCCACCTCCGGTGATTGTGAGGGGTTTATACCTACCTCGGCGAAGTGCCAAAGGCAACGTTAGTAAATTGCTCGTGTCATTGCAACCTTTTGCCATTTGGTAGGTTCTTGTGGCGCCTTTTGAGAGGCTCGGTGTGAGACCGATTAGCCACCGAACCACATGGTGAAGAGGGACACAACGGGGACTAGCGTGCCGACAAGCACGTGAACCTCAGGATAAATCTTCGTGTTATCACTTTCATATTGTGATTGATTGATCCCGGTGTTCGATTGTCTTGGTATTCATTATTGATCATATTGGTTGGCTCAATACTTCGCCCCTCGGTGAAACTCTCATAACTCAACTCCGCATTACCTTCTTAGTTATCTTTGGTAGCTAGTTAGCTTTGCTAGAGTAGCTCTTTTGTGTAGCTTGCTAGTTGTAGTTGTAGTTTCCTTCTCGGTTTGACTTCTGCGGCTGAGTGCAAATACTAGAATTGTGAATTAGATAGGTGGCTTGCAAACACCCCGTAGGCTAAGCAAAACTCGCATCTCGCTATTTGTTATTTTGATAAACTTGTTTAGCTTGTCTTTGTAGAAATTTTTAAAAGGCTATTCACCCCCCCTCTAGCCATTAAGACCTTTCAGATGCTTGGAACAACCGGCCCTTTGATCAACCCATTCCTACAAGACACTCCTATGATCCCTATGGAGCAGGGAAATCTTCCCATAAGCATGACATCCAGCCTAGACGAGCCTCGGATGTCGGATTCTTCTACACCCTGCAGCACCATGAAGATCAGGAAGCTTTCGCCAGCACACCGACAACTCCCTCCACACATTACATGAAGACCATGCCATCAATGAGCAGAGATGGGAGGAGCAGCGCCGGTGGAATGCAAGCACGACCTAGACCCTGACGAACATATAACAAGAAACGACACGTGGGAACCGAAACTTGGAGACACTCCTAGGTTACTAGCACCTCGGCTGATTAACCACGACAAGACTCAGCTTGGGGGAGGCGCCCCCGATTTATCCAAGGTAAGTTTGTTTGTTTTCCTTTGTTTGTATTTTTCTTTATTAGTTTGTTGCAATTTGCTTTCATGCAACTAAAAAATCAGCAAAACTTGAAAAATAAATAAAAAGAGTGTGTACATAAGTTTGCTTTAAATTCCTGCTAAGTTTGTTATGTTTGCTTAATAAGTAGAACTTAAAGAATGCATGATGGAAATAATGAATAGTTTCTCTATTGTAATTCCTTTCAAGTACCTAGCTTTCAACCTAGATTTCTCCTAAGGACTGGATAAAACTGTTAACTTAAGAATTTACTCTACACTTGAAACCTGTGGGCTTAAACTAAGTCTAGGTAATTGAGGAGCATGATATGAGAAGGTCTGAGCTGCTGTTTATCTAGTTCCTAGTGAAGCTAAATTCTTGAGATTTACTTTTTGAAAATTTAAAATGCCACATGATGAGTTCCTAGTATGATAGAGTGTTAACATTCCTACTACAACCATACATGTTTGATTAGAATAGGAAAACTCCACAAACATACTGCTTGCAATTGTATTGAGTTTGATTAGGCTATGTCGATCCTTAGGGGCTTTTCATGCGGTTAAAATCAAGATCACTCACACACATCATTCATCCTTGCTACTTCTACCCTAGAAGCATGCACCACCATATATTTGTCCTATACACCAAAAATGTTCTACTCTTACACTGAGAGTAAACACCAAAAATATTCCCTATAGGTCCTTTTCTGCTAGCCCACTACCACTACAAATACTCCAAGTTTTTATCATTTCTCTCATAAATGTTTTAGCAAAAGAAGAGACTTGGAGCTGTTTCTAAAAAAAGAGAAAAAAAGAGAAAGATAAAGAAAAAGAAAAACTTATGGACAAGGGTCCAAAGTCTTCAAAAAAATATATATCCTTTTAGCCCAAGTTCTCTATTCATCCTTCAAAGTTCAAGAAGAGAGAAATATCTTCAAAATAGAGTATTATAGTACTTTCATCCCTTCCTTCTACTCTATTTATTCTTCATCATATTTTTAGCCATCATACAAACCACACATGCACATCTTGATTTGATTGTATGTCAGTTTCTTTAGATCCATAGTTTGACTAAGCAACATATGCATTGTAAGTATGTATGAGCCATCTCCCATGAACTCCACATAAATTTACTAGTATAGGGTGAGGGAGAGAAGGCATAACTAAGATTTGCCTTGAGCCAAAAATACCACATATGTTGAGAGGATAGAAAGCATAACTCTTTCAATGCCTTGGTAAGGATCCATAAATACCATATATTGAGATACTTAAAAGGGTCGTACAAAAAGGAACTCTGAGTTTTATTTAAAAATTTATGAAAAACTCTAGAACAGGGGTGGAACAAAAAGCTTGAGACATAGTGCTTGACTTGATCGTTCTGCTTTTCAATTGCTCATGACCCAAGTGCAGGTAAAAGCTCTATGGTTGAAGGTAATATGAGTAAGTTTGAAGGTCAAGCAGTCCACTCTAAGTCTAGAAGAGAAATCCTGTTTGAAGGCATGCATACTTTTGAGGCGTGAACCTTTGCTTAACCTTTGCTTGGGAGAGTTTGTTGATGCTAGATAACTATCATTTTTAATCATCAACAAAAGAGAAGAAAGGGTATAAAACAACACCACTATAGACAAAAATTGCTCATGCATCTAAGGAAAGAAAAAACGTATGACATAGATGCTAGGCTAGCCTGCTAGTTTTTGTTGGGCCTTTGCCCTAGTCAATAGACGTACCTATTCACTGTATTATTCAATATGATTAACCTGCGGCCACACGTCCACAATATAAGAGTGCCCGTATTTTCCTAGATTTATTCTAAAATTTAACGGCGCCATGCTTTTAGTGGTAGACGACGTCCTCTTCGACAGCGAAGCGCCAGTGGTGATGTCAGGTATCAATTTTAGGGTACCCGAACAAGGGGAACTGACGGTCCCCAATGATCTAAATCAAATAGACGATTAGAGGAAGTGACCACAGCTACACCCGAACCCCAGGGGTAGGTCTCGGCTCATCCGACCCTTGGGGCTCAGGTTCTGCCTCGCCTGACCTCTTAGGACGGGTCTCGCCGCACCCGAACCCAAGAAGGGGAGCTCCGTTCCGCCCGACCCTGAGGACGCGCGATCACCCTTGGGCGAGGGCGCAGGCCCCACGTGGGCCCACGACGCCTTTACTACTACAAGCATAAAAGCTTGAGTCTGGAGTCAAACTTCTGACACTGGATGGGAGTGGGCACGCCCCGACACGACCCGCAGCCACAACATGCCATTCCTAGGGGGCCCACGTCACCCACAATGCCAGACGCGACCAAACAGGGCGCCACGACCAGTTGATGACGCCCACGCATGGCGCCAGCAACAAACAGAGCCACTATGTAGAGCCATCTCCATCACCATCAACACCGCAACGTGGGAGCGTCTCCGTTGTCATCTACGAGACCAGCAGGACACGCCTACAGGAGGGAGGGGGTGGCGCTAAGGCTGGACGAAAAACTCGAAGCTCGTTAGCTCGCTCGGCTCGTGGCTGGCTCGGCTCAGCTCGGCTCGGCTCGTTATGATAACGAGCCGAGCCGAGCCAGGATTTTAGCTCGTTAGCTATAACGAGCCAACTCGAGCTGGCTCGTGAGCCGCTCGCGAGCCAAACAAGCCGTAGCTTTAGAGAAAAAGTCATCATAACTTATATTAGTTTTGTATTACTTTATGTTTTGCACTTTACAAATAGATAATATGTTAGCTCATATGAATATTTTGTTCGATTTAAGGCTATTGAATATATTATTTTTATATTATTAATATTTTTATGCTTTAGATAAATATAAATATTATATTTTTGTATATTTTTTTACCTGGCTCGCGAGCCTAACGAGCCAGCTCGAGCTCGTAACGAGCCGAGCCGAGCTGGCTTTCTGGCTCGTTAAGATAACGAGCCGAGCCGAGCTATCTCGTTATCCTAACGAGCCGAGCCGAGCTGGCTCGTTAACCAGCCTTAGACGGCGCAGCCCCGCGGCTATCTCCTCTATTATCTCTGTTTTCTCTCTCGTGTATCACAGGCCCTTCCCTTGGCCTATAAAAGGAAAGGCTTAGCGCCCCATTGGGGGATCTCTTTTTCGATCATTCGGAAATACTTCAACTCCACTTCAATTTCATCAGAGACTTGGGAGCTCATTTCTCTCTTGATCGTCTGTAACCCCTACTACAGACCTAGGTGCAAGCAACACGAACAACTCGTCACTGGACGCAGGGATATTCTGTCCGAACCAGTATACATCCTCGTGTCCTCTTTGCACACCATCCGAGCCTAAACGCGTAAACACAGAAATCTACTGGTTAGTGATTCCGAACACTGAAAGTTGGCGCGTGCCTTTTGCGTGTTTCGACGCCCACATTTAGGCCACGGATGGCTAGCCACGGCGTGAGCTGGACCCCGGGCGTACACACACGTCTCGGGGGTCTAGACTATCTCACCGCTGTGGAGGGAGGGCAGGCGCCCACCCTCATCCAGCCTCCGCGCTTCGCCAGCCTCGACGTCGCCGTCAGGGCCCTCGAGATGTTACAAGCTGCATGCCCCGGAGGCTCGCACCCTCGGGGGCAACCAGTTTCTCGACTTGAACTATGCGTGACTGGAATGCCGACTCTCCATCCTCCCGAGGCCCTGGCCGTCCTAGGTGGGTCAACGTCACTTTTCTTCATCCTATCAATGACATGACACGGCTCGCCGGGGGCGAACCGCTCTCCCCGGCGTTTCTCACAAGCCTTCACGTTTGAGCCGTGCAATGCTATCGGGACCATCAGTCGCCTCGTGGCGCGGCACACACATCCGTCCCCCATAATCTCCGCCATGGGAGGCCCCTCGGTATTTTTTTAACCTTTCTTTCTCTTTTTATTTCCCTGATCGCCCTGGGCGAGCAAGGCAAACCGGCAGCTCCACTCGGCCGTTGCTTCCCTCTCTCTTTTTTTTCTTTAATTTAATACGTAACAAACAAAAAAATCTGTTTAGGTTTATTTTTATTTTTTCTCTTTTACAATTTTTACTGATGTAAAACCACCCTCCTTTTCTTGTAATTACTTTAATAACAAATTTTCACCATTTCACTTTCCAAAAACAATACTTCTCACGATTAACCGATTTACATGTTGTTAAAGCTGATTAACTGCATATTAACACTGAGGTACCCCGTCCACGGAGATCCTCGACTACGTCGTTGTAGAGCAGCCCGACTGCGACGCACAAAGAGTCAAAGACGACGTCTCACACCGTTTGATCCCTTTGTTTTAGGGGGATCGGCTTGCGCTGCATCTGAGGCGGATATTGGCCTGAGGGACGAACACTTGTCGTCTCTGATCAAAACACCATGAAAACAGGTATCGTTCCATCTCATCCCCATTCGAACCCTCATCCAAACACATGCTAAATAAGCCGGTTGATTAGATAGAGTGAGGGCACAACTATTATTCTGTTCATATCACTGTAAGTAACCCGAAAAATAAACGATCAACCTATGCGTTTTTGGATGGGAGCTTTCTGGGCCAAGTATCCATCCAAGCGTCGGATTTTGGATGTGGTGTTGCCTGGTAGGCAAACCCTCGCAGGGCTGTATGTGCGGTTCACCATTTCAATCTGCAGTAGTACCGGCTGTGCTATCCAAGCCTCCGGTAACTAGAATTCTGGGTTTGACAAAATGTCAACTGAATTTGCTGCTAAAAACTCAAAACCGACCTAAATAAGTTTCAATTAAACTGGTTCGATACTTCGATTACATATTATATTTCTATAGGAGCTAACGCAACAACACATTTACACACACACACACACAACAAAGAATGCTTTTACAAATAAAGTCTCATGGGATACATTTAAATATGCAAATATATAATATAAATAGTCACAAATCAATTAGGTTAACACCACCTAAAAACCGAATAAATCGGCGATCACTGAATAGGTCCAAATTTTTCCTTGCCAAAATTTTAGTTAACCGACTTTTTTTTTAAAAAAAATAGTTCGATTAATCAGTTTTTGTGATATTTTGTCCAACCCTTCGAATTCAACTCTACTTGACCGCGTAGAAGAGCAGGCGCAGGCTGCAGACTTTAGGCGTGCACTTGCATATCTTCTTTTTCTTTATTATTATATATTATTATTATCTGTTTTTAGAATCACCTTTTTTTTTGAGAAACTATTTTTTAGAATCACCTGCATATCCAATTGCATCAGCCGAATAAGACCGATCGCACCGGGACCTGTAAAACGCTCCTGCAGTAAGTTTTACCGGATAGAGAAGCCGCACCGGATACTCTAAAAGCTACGGTAGCTGATGGTGATCCGCTATTTTCAGCGTAGCACAGTTCGTCCGGTATAGTTCTCTGGGCAAGAAGAGTGCACGCGTGGGAGAGAGAGCATGGGTCCAACGGCGGGGCCCACTGTTTCAACCAACAACAAAAAATGTCATAACTCGCAAATCAAAGAACCAAATTAAATTCTGATTGCACCATTAAATTCGTTTTAATAAATTCTTCAAAACAAGATCTCACATGGATATATTTAGATAAAGTGACAAGTGGGCCCTACAGTGGATAGAGGATGATATAGAGGATGGATGAGTGCGGAAGAAATGAGTATAGAGGAGAGAATCTTGATGACCAGGATGTATAGAGGATGAAAATAGAGGATCGTGAGTGCGGACAGCCTAATGAGCTTCGGCCGGCCGGGGTTCAACTAGTTTCCGGCCCAGAACCCTTGCGGACCCAAGTCCCAACCGAATCCTCCTCGCCTCGCCGACAGCACCCCACTCCGCGTGTGATCGCAGCTGGCAGCTGCCATTCTCGCGCTGCGCGAGGAGACCAACAGCGCGGGTGCGGCGCGGCGGCGGGCCTCTCTCGTCTCGCGAGGTCGGCGTCGAGGCCTCCTCCTCCCTCTCCGGCTACGCCCCAGTAAGTCTCCTAGTTTCTGCAAACAACCACCGACCCGGCCGTTTTTTGAATTTTGAACCGTCGTCTCGGTCGTTTGCTCGCAGTTCGGCAGTTGCAGCGGCAGCAGCGCAGAGCCGCAGACCTCCTCGCCTCGGCCGCCCCCGGCTCCGAGCTAGCTCTCCCGGCCATCGCGCGGCGAGGCAACCCGACGCCTTCTTCGTCGCAGCTGCCGCGCGCTAATCTGCCCCAGCCGCGCGAGGGTGAGCAGGGAAGCGCTATTCTCATTTTGTTGCTGTTGTTGCTGCTGCTGCTGCTGCTGCTTCGTTCGTTGACGGGTGTGTGTGGGTGGATGCTGGATGGCAGATCTCAGGGTTCCTCCAGTTTTTGATTCGGGGCTAGGCTTCTCCCGATTTGGTTCTCCGTGATTACTCTTGGAAAAAATCTGAAGTTGATATTACTGACGAGATCCTTGCCTTGACTGATGGAGCTAATTGGAGCAGAAAGCCTGAGCCCTGAAAAACACCAATGCTTCTCACTGCTTCTGCTGATGAGACAGATAGGAGTGCTGTGCAGACAACACCCAAACAAAAAAGAGAGAGAGATAGCAGACAACACCCAAACAAAAACACCAATGCTTCTCACTGCTTCTCACTGCTTCTGCTGATGAGACAGATAGGAGTCAAGTTGTACTTGTGGAACATCCAATCCAAATAAGAAAGCTGCGGTGAAGAATGCTAATTCTGTCAGAAACACATCTTCTAAACAGTAGCTGCTGATGACATTCAGAAAGCAACGATGCCTGACATGTTCAATATATCAGGAGAAGTATGGCAAGATTGACACAAATAAAGCACAGATGATTGGCCTGATAAGACAGACATACATGCATAGCTTCCCAGAAATAGGGTCATAGAGAAGTTGGGCTGCAAGATTATATTGAAGCATGAGATCTGAAAATGGACTCTGATGACAGCCTGACCCAGAGATTCCAATGACCAGGTGCCAGATGCTAACGCTATGGAAACGGTGTGTTGGCATCCCGATAGCGTTGGCGCATGCAGCACCTAATGCTATGGCTCGTGTTAAGGACTGAAGGACAGGACAAGCAGATGAATCTATGGACCTCATCAACATCAGCTGATGGTGCGGAATGTGGACGCAGGTTTGTCATCCCGATTATGAATTGCTTAAGCTACTACGGTGCTACTCACAAGAATTCGGAGCTTCTCTTTGCTTTAACATCTATTTACAGACATGGCTAACGAGCAGACCATTTGCACTTGTGGATACACTACACTACACTGAAGCAGTCTGGCCTTGACCTTTCAGAGCTTGCTGTTAACTGTCTAAAAGAGGCAGAATCTATCCATGCTGCTTCCGTCGCAGCCTACTGAAGGTGTCATGAAACAAACGAAACCTTATGCTTCAGTTTCGGTTTCGCCTGGCACAGGCCCCGTCTCTACCTCAGCCTCAGCCCTGACCGCGATTGTAACCAAACCAACCGCCCGCCCCGACCCGCCTCCTATATAACCCTGTCACCCCCAACGGCAGGATACTACTTGTTCTTCCTCTTCATGCCCCGTTTCTCCTCTTCCTTTCCTCGTTAAGCAAGATAGACAAAGCGTTGGATTTCGGGCCCGCTGCTTTGAAGCCAACAGACATGCCGCGCGACGGTGACGACGGCGACGTTTCCGAGTCGCCGGGACGATCGGACAAGATCGTGGCGGTTCAAGAGGCTATGCCGGCGACCCAGGACGACTCTGCTATGCCCCGGCGTTCCTCTGTGGACGCGGGAGACAACATTGCTAGCGCGACACCTGCTTCGATTCCTCACGCTCATCCAGGTGATCATCATTCATCATCTTCCAGGTTCTTTTGTTCTTTTTTGGGCTGTTCTTGGTTTTTCACGAGTTCTTGATGTTTCTCTTATTCGCTCCGCTGTTCTTGGTTTCCACGAGTTCTTTCGGCTGAATTGATTCACGCGTGGCTCCCTGCAGAAACATCGAGCAGGCTTGAAATGGGGAGCAGCAGTTCGACAGCAGAGGCGGGGATCGATGAAACAACCGCTGCAATGACGAGCACGCCGAGGGCAGAGTCTGTGCTGCGGCGCTACTCGGGGCTCGGAAGAGGTGATGTTTCGCCCCGTTCGGTTGCTCCTGTCGCCCGTTCTTTTCTCCTTCCTTGGGCTGTTCTTGGTTTTCCACGAGTTCTTTCCTGTTATTTTGGCTGTTCTTGGTTTAACACTTTGCTTGAATTGATTCGCCCTCTTCTTCCTGCAGGAACATGGAGGAGTAAAGAAATAGCGGGCAGCAGCTCAAGAGCAGAAGCGGCGAGCGATGAAGCTGCCGCTGCAATGATGAACATGCCGGGGGCAGATTCTGCGCTGCTCCGCTACTCAGGGCTCGGAAGAGGTGCGTGGTGATGTTTCGCCCCGTTCGGTTGTTTCTGTCGCCCGTTCTTTTCTCCTTCCCTGGGCTGTTCTTGGTTTTCCACGAGTTCTTTCCTGTTATTTTGGCTGTTCTTGGTTTAACACTTTGCTTGAATTGATTCGCCCGCTTCCCGCAGAAACGTCGAGGAGTCATGAAATGTCGGGCAGCAGTTCAACAGCAGAAGCGGCGAGCGATGAAGCTGCAGCTGCAATGATGACCATGCCAGGGGCAGATTCTGCGCTGCTCCGCTACTCGGGGCTCAGAAGAGGTGCGTGGTCATGTTTCGCCCCATTCCATTGTTTCTGTCGCCCATTCATCTTTTTTTCAAATTGTTGGCGTTCTGGTTCCCTTCCGCGTTATGGTATGTGGGGTGATTGGTGCTGTTAATCGGTTGTGCATTAGGCCTCGAATTGGGCACAGTTCCCATCGAGATGTTGAATGGAGCAGATGCTGCCACTGACAGAATCATTGATATTTGGACTGATGATGTATCTAAAGCTTTTGATGAGATCCGAACTCAAGTGCAGAGTAAGGAGAACAGTTGGTGTCTAGTTGGGATCGACACCGAATTTTGCCGACTGGATGGGATCGTGAATCCTCCAGTTCCACCTAGATCTGCAGAAGCTCATTATCAGCAGACACGAAGTATTGTGGATGGGGGTGACCTTGTGCAAGTGGGTATTGCCATGGGAGACATAGAAGGTTGCTGTCAAATTGTGTATCAATTCAATATTCAGTTTGATCCCTCTTCTAGAGACAAGATGAGCCCCAATATTGCCTTCGTGAGAGATATAGCAAATTTGGATTTGAATGGGCATTGTGCCCGGGGCATCGAGCCCTCAGTTTTCTTCCTACATCTTTCTCGATCTGGGCTGCTCAAGAACACTAATATCTGCTGGGTCACATACCAAGGTTATGCTGATTTGGGCTATCTGATTAGAGGGTTAGAAAACATCTCAGCACTTCCCCTTGACCGCAGACAGTTCTTGCTCCTTGTCAAGAGGTACTTTCCCAGATCGATTGATCTGAAGATCTTCCATATGAAAGGCATATGCTGTGACCCGCCAGTTCGAGGGATCAGAGGTAGCGGAAGCTTTCAGAGCATGGCGTCTGGTCTCAAGGTGAAGAGATTGGGTCACGCACACGGGGCTGGTTCAGACGCGCATCTGACCCTCCTGTGCTATCATGCTATGGTCGTCAGCAACCCAGTAGCTGCCTTCTTGCTATCTGAGTACAGGAACACTGTCTATGGTGTTGATGAAGCCATCCCCCGTCCACCAGAAGACTCTCAGATTAGTTATGTTGATGTGGGGGCTAACAACTGGAATTCACAATCTAAGCTGATCACTGATATGTTCAACTCTAGTACATGCACAGCAGTGGGGCTGGCCGTCAATCACCAGCTCACGAGCAAGACACCTATCTCTTACCACGAAGCACGCGTGCTGATTGAAGGACTTCCTGGTCCAGTAAAGATTGGTTTTGCTCTATCGGATAGTTTTGGGAGGATCTGTTTTGGAAGAATCTGGATACTGAACCTCCAGGGAACTAGCAGAGATCCTTTTCATATCAGAAATGACCAGTTTTCCACCGTGGTAACACAGACCAGTGCTCTTTTCAACCATGGCATCCTCTGGTGTTCTTCGAGCAGCTTTGCTCACATGTGCATGCTAAAAGCAGTTACTACCTCCCGCTGCCTTCCTACAAGTCTGCAAGAATCATATCAAGTCCACAGTGCATTCTTCCCCAATTCCAGAGTTGTTCCGCTCTGGTCGGCAGAGAAGAGGGAGGGCCACAGATCGCTTGAGACTCTGCGGTTCTTCAATCCGGCAATGGCTATGCCAGCATTTTCTGGTTTCTATTGATCGTGAGTCGTGATTTGTGACTTTGACAGTACAGGAGTCAAACTGTGGTGTAACGCGCAGTATGGATAAGTTTGTTGCTTTGTAGCGGTTGTGCAGGCTGAGTTCTGAGATAGAGAGAGCTTCAGTATCCGCATCTAAAACTAGGAAGTTCATTGAGTACTGACAATTGTGGTATCTGTATTTCTATGGCATGTGAGATCTGACAGCCACATGGGCTGCATGAACAGTAGCACCATAGCAGAACTGAGTGAACGGAATGCTGATGCCTGATGACCTTATTCTTTGTACGTATTAGCTTGTATTGAGTGACAATTGACAGTTGATCCCCACTGCATTAGGTTGTGCTGATAGTGAACAACCCTGTAGGCAACGAACCATTGGCGTTGACCTGTGTTTTCTGGTTCTGCTCGACTTCTCGACATGTCATATCCATTGACGGATGCTTCCCAAACCGAAACCCCCAAACCCTCACCCCCCACCCCACCCCACCCCACCCCGCCCCAATCGAGTTGATTTGCTCGTGCCAGCGCAGCGGTCGGCGGCGCGGCGAGGCGGAGCACCCCCGGCCGGCGTGCGGTCTCCACGCCTCCCTCTCTCTCCTTCCTGTGTGTGTTGCTCGTTCGATTTGATTGTGACTTGTGAGCTTTGACAGTAGCGGCCGGAGCTGCCCACCACGAGCTTCTGCTCTTGCCAAGTGCTGTATTCGGAAAAGTTATGCATTCAAATAGCTAAACTGTGTCACCCCCCGCCTTGTCTTCTTTTTGAAACACACATGGATTCTGATACTTCCAAAGCTCTCCAGGATGACCAGAGAGTTTATGCCGCATTATTAACAATAAATAGGTAAAATGTGCTAATTTTCCTCTCCTGAAGCAGTAAGGATGTTACCTCATTTATGGCTTATGTTGATAGTCCAATGCTGCTCTATCCTCGTAGGTACCTTGTTGTGATTTCTGGTTCGTTGTGCTGCTTTATTTTTTTGAACTATGGGAAGTAACCTGTTAATTCCAAGTAAAACAAGCTGGTCTGCCTTGTTTTGCTAAAACTGTAACAATAGAAAACAATGGTCAAAATCAGAATTCATTATTAATAGAACTATTGTGCTGAATTTCTTCCAAGGGAATCAATTAGACCCAGCTAAACGAGTTTTCTGACCTATCGACCCTAACTTGTGGTTTCGGTGCACATGTTTTTGTCCCCCTATTTGTACAAGATATCTTTAAGTGATCCAAATGGAAGCTCTTGTTACTTCAAATTTTCATTGTCAGGCTTTTGTTGGTTACTTCCACATCCTGCCTGTTCTATGTGCATGACAATCCACTGAACTCAGATTCTTTCCTTTTTTTTTTGAAACAAACTGAACTCAGAATCATACTCCTGCACAATACTGGGCCTCTTTGTTTCAGATTAACTTTGTATGTTTGTTGTTATAGAAAACTATCAAACATGGTTAACCCACTAATGGACTTATCTGACCTTCAGATGAAATTTTGAAAGCTGGTTAGCCTCTGGAGCTCCATCGGCAACTTCAGACAAGTGCAAAGCAAGGTAATAATCCATATATACTTGTTGTGTCTTACTCCAGTTTACAAAGTTGTAATCCTCTACTCAGTATCTAAACTCGGCTTGGGAGTTGAGATTGTTATGTGCCGATTTGTTTTAGGCAGTGTTTACGCATACGGGGAATACTGGAGTAGATTTGAAATCATGCCTTTTGACTAAGGCTGTGTTTTCATATGGGAAATTTATTGAGGGACAGTGTCTCCTGATGGTATTGCGCTTCTAAATTAGGCCGAACATGTCTTGTAATGATGACTTTTGAAATTATAGAAAATTGTTTTGCCTTTGCTTCATTATCACCGTGCTTCATTTGCCTTAGCTTAATCATTAAAGTTGCTTATTGTTAGATAATACAAAATGTTCAGTCACAAATCCTCTTCAACTGAGGATAAACCCAGTCACAAATCCTCTTCAACTGAGGATAAACCTATATCCGCACAGCTAAATCTGAAAAATTGATCGGCTGTAAGTGGCTATTTGTACCGTGGATAATGGTATCTGAACTATTTCAGACATGCAGTGCTAAGTGCACTGTTGATAAATATTTGATGTACTGTTGGCATGCACACATATCGATATGTCAGATTACCGTTTGCCTAATGCATCTATTTCTGAAATGTATCACTGTACATGCCAAGATCCGTTCTTTCCTTCCTTCAGATAATAAAGAGAAAAAAATTTCCCCTACTCCATCATCTGTTTAGTAGTTCATATTCCTATTGCTTTTCCCTACAATCTAAAAAGCTGCGATCATCGGCTGATTGATTTAGTCCTGAACAGTGTGATCAATGCTTGTTTGAGTGTGTAGCTATCCTTATTCGTTCTATTGCAAGATTCCTCCTTTATTTTTTCTTATTCATGATAGTCTGTCTCCAATACAGCTCCATTTTGATCCAGTTCCAGTACCAGTGCGACATTTGCTTAAATAAAAGTTGCAGTAGGATGTACTTGAATTGCCTTATGAGAAACCAGAGCAAAGGCAACTAGGGATGGGGATCCTACGTTTATACTATTTTGTTCCCCTGGGCTCAACAAAGGTGAAGAACCTCGGGGGTTTGCAGTCCTCTGCAAAAACATCTTTGGACTTGCAAAATGATCTATGGGGAAGGTTGGGGATTTCAATCTTGTTAGTCTCCTGTGCAGAACGGAAACAAGTTTTATAAGAGAAGAAGCAAATTGGATTTCTCTGCCATTATTATGGTTGAGCTTCTTATATTCTACAATTTGTAACCATGCATGATGTGTCGCAGCTGTGTCGGTTGATTCACGGGCTGAATGGACAGGATGAACATTCTCCGAGCAGTGAAACTAAGGGATATCCAGGGCCTGACCTTCCAGATATATGCCGTAAAGTTGTAATGATGGGAGACATATGTTGCATGTACAATATCGCTATGGTTGGTTTTAACTGCCAAATCGGTGCTAAACAACGAGTTTATGAACTGATCTTGTAATGTTGCGATCCCTTACATCCTACTGGATTAGTAACTCTCATTTGTTCCAACTTTTGCTGACTACTCAAACTCTCTGCGATAAGTCTCATATCTCGTGAGGTCGTCTTAAGACATTGACTTTTCTTGTGATATCTCCTGATTATGGCCTCGTTCGGCTGGCTGGTGGCTAGTGGTTGAGGCTGATTTATTGTGAGAGAAAAATACTGCTGGCTGGCTGGTGGCTGGTGCTGAATTGGTGTGAGAGAAAAGCACTGCTGGCTGGCTGGCAACCAGCCAGCCGAACAAGGCCTATGCTTCTTCTGCTTTAGTGCTTGTGGTCTAATTCCGTTATCCTGTAGTTCCTTATTGACATAAAAGTTGCATGATGTTGATCCCTGAAGAGACAGACTATCAATATTGATGGCATGTCAGGAAAAGAGAGAATAAATATGGGTTTTGCATGTAGTACTGATTAACGATGGCTATAGGCATGACAGGCTGAGTAGGAATATGACCTTCAAACATCTTACATGTTATTGCAACAAAGAGAAAAAAACTACAGGTCCCCTGGTGGCCATATCCAGATTTCTGTCAGCGTCAAAGGCCTCTGCCTGTTGATCCCAGAACAACTGCATATTGGCTGTATCAATCCAATTAAATCAAATATGTAGGAGTGCCTGTAGGTACAAATTCTGAATAAATACAAAACTGGAACCAACACTGACACATAGTATCCATCAGGTTTGTAGACATTTCTCGACGGTTTGATGCCCTTTCCTGTATTCTGCATCCTCTGTAACATATGAAGGCAATAGGCAAAACTCATGATATAATAAAACCAGTTTACTGTGATTCTGCGATAAACAAAAAGAGTTTTTTTTACAGTGGTTGGTGGGTACTACCAGGTACTTTTGAGTACCTAAGTCTCTGAATATTCTGACTGTCTGATGTGGTTAAAATATTTCGCTAATTAATTTTATTTATTTAGGGGTAATTAGGTAATTGTGCCTAGCAACAACCCCACCTGACGCCTCCCACGCCAAAGGGGTCGAGGCCTCTGCGCCGTCGCCTGGCCCGAGCAGACCCGCGCCGTGCATCCTTGAGCAGCCCCTGCGCCACTGCCGCCCCATATGTTTTAGTGCTTGCCAGGCATAAATTGATTGCTTGTGCTTCTGCATTATCAAGATTTAACAGAACGATGCCTCAAAAAAATATTTGACAAAACTGAAACCCCGCTTTTGTTCGCATTATGGGTGGCTCTGTTATTATGGTGAGTTTAGAGACAATTTTTCATACTTATATATCATTATAAGAAGTGGGAGCTCTCAGGTTCAAAAAAAAAAGTGGTAGGAGCTCTGCTTTTCAATTAAGATAGGAAAAGAGTTTATACACAGTTATGGAGACTCTTTCCCCGCTTGGGCACACATAGGCACCATGCCCTAAAGAAAAACTCAAATTATCATACTTGTAAGACTTTAATTTAGCCCAGTTTGAATTTGGTATAGAGATAGCACCTGCAACTTTCTCATCACTAGGATTTTGTAAATGCAAAAGTGTCTGATGGTCTGGTTCATGCACATCTGATCACGACAATTTTACAAACTTTACTATCTTACTCTTACAGTATTGTAGAAGAGTGAGACTCTGTTGTATTGGATGGATAGATAGAGGGTGAACCCCCAGGGTACATATAGGCAGTGCCTAACCCTAACCCTAATGGGCCTTGCCCTACATGGGCTGGCCTGGGCTGGAGCCCCACACACACACATACTCCAACATCCCCCCGCAGTCACAACGGGGGCGAACACACGATGAGACTGGAGACGAACAAAAGCTGGAAACGATGTCATACCCCCGCAGTCGCAACCATGGCGCGGACGTTGTGGCTGGAGCGAAGAAGTGGAGGATAGCCCTCTTTGTGCCGAAGTAGCCGAGGTCGAGGTCGTCGTGGTCGCAGCCGAGGTAGAATTCGCCGAATCGAGCTGACAACGAAGACGGTCGAAGACGTAGTCACAACACCGAGCTGTCGTGGCCGCGGAACGGTGAGCCGAGCCATGCGGCGGCAGGGGCGCCAGGCGATGGCAGTGCACCCGGATACCTCGGAGACCGCGCTCAGAGCAGAGGTGGCGGAGAAGTCGAGGTCCGCACTCAGATCAGGGGTGGCGGAGGGGGAGAAGTGGGGTGGCGGCTTTCCTGCCCGCCCTCGTAGAAGTCTCGCGCTCAGAGCAGGGGTGGCGGGGAGGGGGGCGTTGTCCGCGGTAGACGGCGAAGGCGTGGACTCCGGACGGAGAGCTTGCTTGACGACGACTGGCGGCGGGTGGCACGACCGCCTAGAAAGGCGGCGGCACCGACGGTGAAGGCAGACCACGAGCATCGCCACTGCAGCCTGGAGGGCGCAGCAGCGGCCTCGTCCTCGGGGCTGTCGATGAAGACGACGAACGGCAGGGCGACACAAGGCAAACGAACGGATACATAGCAGAGCAGCAGCGGTGGTGGTGGTGGGGCGGGTAGGCTCCCGGAGAGGCAGTGAGGAGGGGGCGGCGGCGTTGTAGACGAGGTAGCAGCCGCACTGGGACGATCCCGGGCCGACTCCCGACCCGATCCCGCGGGTGCGGCAGCGTGTCTCAGGGGGGCAGGGGCACCGTGGAGAGGCGAGCGGCGGATCCGCACCGGCGGAGCACCCTGGCCGCCCGCGCCGGCCCCCGCAGCCGCGGCCAGAGCGGCGGCGACGGGGAGGGGGCGGCGGATCCGCGCCGGGATGAGGCAGGGCGGGGAGGAGGCGGAGGATCCGCGCCGGCGGAGCGCCCTGGCCGCCCGCGCCGGCCCTCGCAGCCGCGGCCAGAGTGGCGGCGGCGCTGGAGGCGCGCAGAGCGGCGGCGGCGGGGAGGGGGCGGCGGATCCGCGCCGGGATAGGCCGCAGCGGCCACGGTCCGCTGCATGCGGGGGCTGCCGCGGTCGGGTGCCACCGCGCCGGCGTGGGGGAGGAAGAGCGGGCGGTCCTCTGCTGCTTGCTGCTCCTGCTGGGACTTCTTGACGCGACTACGGGCGCGGATCGAAGGGGATCGACGCCGAACCAAGGGCGCTGCCCCCGGTGGAGAGGTGGCTCTCCCCGGGGGCGCGCTGGCGGCAGCGGAAGAGGTGGTGGTCGGCCTGGATCGGGAACTACACTGATACCATGTAGAAGAGTGAGACTCTATTGTATTGTATGGATAGATAGAGGGTGAACCCCCAGGGTACATATAGGCAGTGCCTAACCCTAACCCTAATGGGCCTTGCCCTACATGGGCTGGCCTGGGCTGGAGGCCCACACACACATACTCCAACAAGTATGTTTGAAGAGGAGCAGAAAGAGTTAAAAAAAACACTTGAAGCTTACACTTTAATGGCACTCTCATGAAAGTAAAAGAATGGTAAACAAGTCTTGCTTTTGTCATTGTTTTACCTTTCCAGCATTTTACAGTTTACCTTTTGTTTGAACTATTTTGGACAGGTGAAGTAGCAAAGTTATTTGCAGAGAGCCTTGTATGTATTGCAAGTTTGATATCTCCACTACGAGATGTCTGGTAGCCAAGTTAAATTCAAGATATCTCATGCAAAACAAGATGTCGATACTGTATTAGGGATGGTCACCAACTCATTAGGAGATTGGGTGGTAGCTGACAAAACACTGCTGACTTTTTTGGTATTGCACAGGTTTAGAAAAATTTTCATATTCCTGAAAACTTGGAGTTCATAATGATTTGTGACTGTATTAAAAATCAAGAGAAAAATCCTATCTTAAATCATTCAGTTAGCTATAAGAAGTGAACTCTTTGTTTATCATATGAATTGTCTGTTGTGGTATCTATAGCTTATTTGTTGTTCAGATGATTCGAGGCCTGAAAGACGTCCTAATTGGACGAAGGCTGGAGGTAATTTGGATGTCAGCTTAGTTCCAGTTCCAGGCAGCATAGTAAATCAATTGTTTAATTTTTTTTCTTATAATGAGGTGAATCTTGATGGTCTGACACTATGGTTTTAGGACAGCCATTTTATCCTAGCATTTTTCATGTCTTGGTGTGCACTGTGCAGGCAAGAGGAGGCCTCTAATCCCTCCTCAAGTAGGCTACATCAGTGAGACATTGATGCCCAGACCAGAAGAGGTGCACAATCTCGATGCTGTACTCTTGCTCTTTATCTAGATTTGATTTGAAGGAACATTAGCACAGTACTTCTAAAATGAAAACTTTTGCAAAATTCTGATGGTTTATACTTATAGAGCTGACTTACAATTACTCTTCTGGTTGTTTTTGGTTCAAATTGCAGTTTGGACCACGGCGAAGTCTGTTGTCTCGTGCCAAGGAGCCACTTGTGTTTGAGGTTCAGTTACTGAAGGTCATGTGATTCTGCATTTCTGCCGTCATCATCATCTTCCTTGGTCAATGAAAAACGGTGCACTACTCTAGTGGAATCACCAAGTTCATTGTAAACTTAAATGTTCTTTTTGAAAAGAAACCAGCAAATTAAATCAATAAAATAGTCAAACAGCAGCCATCCTGCTTTTTGTGAAAATATCGGTAACTTCAGACGCTCAGATTATGCTCTGAAATGCAGAAGCGGATCAAAATTTCTGAATGGTTCTGCACTGAAATGGGGAAGTGGATCAAAATTTTCAGAATTTCCTCATGACCATTTGCAAATATGCCATTCACGAAGTGCACGTCAAGTTTATACTTGCAGTTGCTGCTTGGCATTGATGTTTGTACGCGAGATTTTTAGTGTTTGCCCTATGTATCGATGTGCAATAAGCGGTGTAGGCGGGTAGGAGGGGAAGACCGAGATAATATATGGAGACTCTTGCTCCCATTTGCAGGATTGCCGTGTACTAGGTGGGTATAAGATTCCTGGTTAAGGAACTTCATGTCTTAAATTGTGGGTTCAATGTGAACCGAAGTACCGAACACAAACGCTCCACCTCAGACTTTCACAAGCCTTACAACTGCGCTATGCTCGGACATTCAAATATATCAACGGATTAATAAAATAAGTACACGTATTGGAAAATAATACTCTGGATCTGAGTGGGAATATTAGGCCAGTCGTCTTTCTATAACATGGTGATTATTAGTCTATTCAGACGAGGTGTTAAGACTACCCGCAGTGGGTACTCTAAAACGATACTCTAAAGCTTTAGAGTATGAATATAGAGTAAAAACGGCTGCACCGGGTACTCTAAAACGATATTATATCCTTTCTCTCACTCTATATTTAGAGTAGTACAGTGCTTACTCTATACTCTATATTGGCGGGCCCTACTAACTAAACAAAGGGAAAAATGCTATAACTCACAAACCAAAAATCCAAATTAAATTTTGATTGCACCATTAAATTCGTCTCAATAAATCCTTCAAAACTAGATCACACATGAATATATTTAGATAAAGTGACAAGTGAGTTCCACAGTGAATAGAGTGGATAGATGATGATATAGAGGATGGATGGGTGCGGGAGAATTGAGTATAGAGGAGAAAATCTTGCTGACTAGGACATATAGAGGATTAATATAGAGGTCCATGAGTGCGGGTAGTCTAAAAGTGTTAGGTTGACTTTCTATAGTGTGTTGGCTGTTAGTCCACCTGGACGAGACGTGTCAGTTGACTTTCTGTAGTGTGGTGGATGGGAGGGAAGTACTCGAGTCTCGGGACCCCGGTGTCGCCGAATTTAGACGGTGTCGCCATGAGCAGGTGACTAGGAAGCATCGATCGAGCCGAGTCGCCAGATTTTCACGCTGTGGCCTTGAGCGGGGACCGGGAGCATGGATCTACATATCATTTTGCCTTCTCATCACATAGAGATTTAGTGGAATTGATTGTGACACTGCCTTTATCAATGTTTCTTTGTCGGCCTTTGGTAGCAATTTCTCCTTCCATCCCTAAATTCTTTTGTAGACTCTCTCCTTTTTTAGAAAAAGAAATATATATTAATACCCCAGTTTCTACATCCACCAATACATATAGATATTCTTTATTATACTCCAAGCACTTAGAACCCACACAAAAACAAACATAAAAGCATGTACACCGTAGTTTCCGGACCTAACTGTCTCATCAAAGATAAAAGTGCTACACACGTCCTCCATGCCAGTCAGGATGCCTCCTCACACCGTAAACAGCCACCACAAATGCGAGATCGTCCGCACCCACACCACGTAGGTCATCTTGGCAAGTCAAATCTGCTGGCCCCCCACCTCCCATGCCGGCCTCCTTGCCAACTTCGTGGGCACCTCCCACGGTGGCCTCCTCACCAACTTCGTGGTCCAATGCCAGCAGCAGATGCGAGGCCTTTCCAATCGCTACACCAATGCCCGCCTCCTCACCACCTTCCTCCGCCATTGACACCGCAAACTTGAATCCTCAACTAGGCCTCCACCTTCCTTGCCACAACATTGGCCTCTGCAGTAGACTGATCAAGCACAATCTTCCAAAATGACGCCTCCAAGGAGGAGCACAACGCCACTGACGCCTTTGTCGCCTAATCAGAAGGTCTAGGTTTTCACCCAGGGAAGACAAGCCGACCAAAGGAAAGAGGGCCGATCGATTGACGGTTCCAAGGAAGAAAACGACGTCGCCATCATCGGCCCAAAAGAGACAAAGCTTTCGCCATGGCACCTCAACCCCATGCACAACATTGGCCACAGCCTGTCCGTTGCGCCAGCCGCCGCCCTGCTCAACCGAGCCACCTGCCGTCGTCGATGTCGGTAGCCACTGTTTCCGAACTCACCGCGGCTCAAACCACAGCCCCCCGAGGTGAGGGCTTAGGGTGCGTAGATCTGACCACCGGCCAGCAGCTCCAGACACCGTCGTGCCGATGACTCCAGCCACTAGGGCACCGGATCCACCTAAGGCTGGGCATTCGGGTTACCCGAAAAATTCGGGTCGGGTAATTCGGGTAGTTGAAAATTCGGGTATTAAAAATTGCTACCCGATTTTTGCTTCGAAAAAACATTACCTGAAATTTCGGGTACCCGATAATTCGGGTTCAGGTTTTACCCGATATACCCGAAATTGACAAAATCAACCATTTTAGAAGAATTCAAGTACCATTTTAAACCAACAAACAATAGTTATATAAATCACATCATGTCTTCATATCAATTACCAACAAATCAATTATCAAGTTAGCATAAATCTACATTAATTCATATCAAATAATATATTTATATGGCATTGAAATACTTCATGTCTTCCTATTAGGAATAGAAGAGCAAATATTTGAGATATTTCGGGTAGTTCGGGTACCGGGAAACATTACCCGAATTACCCAAACTAATTTCGGGTTTTTACAATCACTATCCGAAATTGTGATCGGGTATTTCGGGTTCGGGTACTTCGGGTCTGGGTTCGGGTAATTCGGGTTCGGGAATTAGGTATCGGGTATTTTGCCCACCCTTAGATCCACCAAGCCCCGGAGCAGCCTAGGCTGGCCCCGTCGGCGTCGCCATGCGAGGAGGAAAGGGAACGACGGAGAAGGGAAGCCTGTCGCCGTCGCCACCATCCTGCGCATGTCCGGACCTCTAGCTGACGCTGCCACAGTCACGGTCAGACGTCCTCGCCGAGCCCCACGTGGCTCGGGCAAGGTGACATCCGCTGGTCTGCGTCATCCCCCGCCGCCACACCACCGGACTAGAGGAGGTCCGCCATCCCAGCCAGTGGCGGTGCAGCGGGGAGAATGGAGGGAAGAGTCGGACGTGACATGGGTTATGGTGATCGGTCGAACACAGTAAAATTGCCCTTAAAAGGCACATGCTCTTGTGATGTGTACCACAAGATTCGTGTTGAGATTCGTGCGCAGCAGGAGAGAGACAATCTGCTGCGCACGAATCTCAACATGAATCTTATGGTCCACAGCACATGCATGTTCCCTTAAGACCAATTTTTACTTTATCGTGATCGGTCGCTGATACTAGTGGACCCATCCCAGCGGACACCCAGGAACGGTTGAGTCGTGGGCCCTTCTTGGACCTAGTATCCGAAACGAAAAAAGGTCATCTCATTGGTCGTGCAAATAAACAGTAGTATTGCAACGATACGAACAAGGTTGGTTCTAACTTTCAAAAAAAAAAACAAGGTTGGTTCTTTCTTTGACAAGGATTCGGATTCGGGATTCTACATAGAAGCGGTTTGGTGAAAATAAAAACCCTAGGAGGACTAGGAAAACGCATCCCATCGATCCTATAATATATGCGGGGGACGAGCGGCCGGTAGCGCCGCCTCCAACTCCATGAGCATCGCAGTCGCAGCAGAAGACTATATATAGGATTGGAAAACACAAAGAATGTCGTCGTCGTCGTCGTCGTCGTCTGTTTGTGATTTGTGCGACGACGCGATGGCGGAGATTCTTGTCCGCCTGCCGTCCAAGTCCATGCTCCGCTGCCGCGCTGTCTGCAAGGCCTGGCGCCGCATCACCACCAACCGCTCCTTCCTCGCCGCCCACGCCGCCCGCCGCCCGCTCGAGATGATCACCCTCAGTTCACCGCCAATGCCCTGGACAGTGAACGCCGTATCTGTCTCCCTCCGCCCAACGCCGCCGCCGCCGCCGTCGCCGCTGTTCCACCGGAGGCACTTCGTGGCCAGCGATGGGACCACGTTCGCGCGCATGTTGAAGGTGTTGTACTCTCTCGACGGCCTGCTCCTGCTGGAGCAAAGCCGGGGGCTCTACATCGTCTGCAATCCCATCACCAGGCAGTGGACCGACCTGCCCGCGCTGCCTCTGCAGCCGCCGTATGTCGACACCGCGTTCGCCTGCGGTTTCTACGCGCACGGCCCGTCCGGTGAGTACCGCCTCCTGTGCCACGCCTTGCTACAAGCTGAAGCTGCTGCAGGCAACGACTGGAAGAGCAGGATGAACGCAGCAGATGATGATCACTACTACTACATCCTCTCCACAGGCACCGGCGGCGGCTTGGGGCAGAAGCCGCAGCCTCGTCGGCTTGGAGCAGCCCCACGAGGAAACGCTGACTCGCCTGCCTACCGCATCACGCAGCAGTACGAAGTTCCCGTGGCACATCGCGGTGCCCTCCACTGGTTCGCTCTACACCCCGAAGCCAGCAGCACCGGCAGGATGCTGGCGTTCGACACGGTCTCCGAGACGTTCCGCCTCATGGCGGGGCCGCCGCAGGCGCAGGAGCGAGGCGAGACGACGAACATGGCACTGCTGGAGCTAGACGGCGGGGAGGAGCTCGGTGTGGCTGCCATGCAGGCCGGTCAGTTTCTGACGACGCCGACGACGCCGACGTCGGTGGCCATCTGGGCCTTGCAGGACTACGAGGCGGAGACGTGGACGCTGCGCCACCGGGTGGAGGTGCCGTTCACCTACTTTGGCAGAAGCGCCGACCCCGCACGGCGTGCCGTGTCCATCGCCGGGGCGGCCGGCGGTGCTGCCGTCCTCATTGGAGATCCCTACTTCCATGTGCTCAGGCTGTACCATCTCGGGGACAAGAGGTTGATCAGCCATATATTCTTGGGCCACGGCTCGCTGCCCACGTTCCTGCTCTTCAGGCAGAGCTGCGTGTCTCACGCCTTCTTTGACTCGCCTCGTAGCCCGGGTGTCGCCTACGTAAACTTCCTCTACCAGGGACAGGGAGATGAATGAAGATGCAGGAGGGCCGGCCCGGGCCGCCCTGTCCTGTCCGACGTCGGCATCATATCAGCACTGCATCCGATTCTGATCCATCCATGCAGTGCAGTGGTACAATTCCACCTTCGCATGTGACTTTTTTTTTAATGTGATTTTGAGTCTATTCATCCTGCTTATAATCCGTCTCAGCGGATGTGACTTTTTTTTAATATGATTTTGAGTCTGTTCATCCGGCTTATAATCCGTCTTTTTCAGCTTGTTTTTTTTCAGCTGGAACAGTATTTTTCTCTCACAACAAATCAGGCAACAATATTTTTCAGCCGGTTTATCGGCCCAACCGAACAGGGCCTTTGTAACTGGTGTGACCTAGGTGCTAGCGCGTTCGCGAACAAAAAAGCAGTGATGACATACTAATGACAAGTTCTTCAATCTGGTCATATAGCATTAGCAAGACGAACTGACGAAGCCAAATTAAGATGACAACAGTCCTTATAAATATTGTAAACAGCACCAGCATTAATTAATCTTTAAAAAAACAAACCGACATGAGAGCTGCCTGTTATAAGATGACAACAGTCCTTATAATTGTAAACAGCACCAGCATTAATCTTTTTAAAAAAACAAAACAAACCGGCATGAGAGCTGCCTGTTATATTAACAAGCAGAAAAACCCTAATAGGCATTATACAAAGAGAAAAAAAATAGCCACAACAACAACAACAAAAAAGCTCAAGCCAAAAAAGAAAACACATCGCACAAGAAAAAATTGTACGAGTGCAAACACTCAAAAATGTTGGAGCAACTGTTTAAGAGCATCTCGCACTCTCGCATTTGCAACTAACAATAAATCAGCATATTTCCTAAAAAAACAATAAATCAGCACTGTCTAATTAATGTACAGCTTTGTAGTAGTATTATATTACATGGATATGATACAATTTAGTGTTTGTTTCTTTTTTTTAGCAAATTTTGGCAGGTGTTCTGCCGTTTCACTATAGTAGAAAACAATCCAACGGTAAAATAAAGGCTATTCACTCATTAATTGTTTACAAAAACTGTAAAATGAAAAAGAAAAGAGCAAGCTGGCTATCTCCATGCGAAGTATCCAAAGTTGATCAGGTAGGCGCGCTTCGCCGCGCCCTTGGGGAATGAGCATGACAATGTATATATAATCTTGATGGGAGGATTAATCAATGCCAGAATTTGGGTTATCTTGACTTCAAAAATGAGCGCAAGTGCTATTTACAGCTCATGAAGGAGTTAATGTTAGTAGATCTGTGGAATACCAAACAAATTTCAGGCCAACATCAACCGCATATATTGTTGCCACATAACTATATTAGGTAACATTATATATACACAACACACATACTTGTTTGATCTCATTTTAGAGAAAAAACACTACATGTACAGAAATTATCAGCCTTCTTCAATCCACCTCCAAGCAAAAGCCTGAGAATTAAAGATCAACATGGAGTAAAATAAGTCTCAGCTGTCTTATGACCATAAATTAAGTAGTAAAAATGTCAAAAAAACAGATGATTTGTATGGGTTATAATGAACCCCATTAATTGAGTAACTGGAGTCTCCTTAATGCTTCTTTTTTACATAAACAACACCATCAATATATGCACAAGCAGCCTAACAAACCTCGAACACCCAATGGGTTGTCAAATTGGTACCTATATCCATGTTTGAAAAAGGAAAAAGGTATATTATAGCTATGCAATCAGGAATCAGCATTAGCGCACGTAGATATGCAGTCAGGAATCAGCATGAGCGCATATACATTATTTACCTGAAGAGTGCTCCATAACGAACAGTAGGGAACTGAATTAAACTAAAGAGAACATGTGAGGAGGAACGGGGCATGTCTGACACTCACCTGCATTCATCTGTTAAAAAATGGTTCGAAAATGAGGTAATGTTAGAAACCGTTGATAGTCGAGCAAAGGATAAAAGGTATGCTACTACGTTGTTTACACATGACAAATGAAATTGGACCTTTATATAGATGAGCTAATTTCAACACGCTTGATTATATTTCATATATATTACCTAAAGAATCCTTGTCCTAGCATAGAAAAAGGATCCATAAGTACTAAACTGAGACAATCTGCACAAAACGATAATATGTAAGGTTGTTCCCTACATCTTCCTAGAGCTAGCTTATTTCGCAGATACATTGTTCATGCAGGAATGAATAAAACACATAACTAAGGCATTATGCTGACATATGTGCAAATAGCTGAGTAAACAAAGTACCTCAGTTTCTGGTTTCTTTGCACGGTTATAATCTCAATGCTTTATTGTGATAAAAATAAGGAGAAAGGCTGAAAATTATATGTGCTCCTGAGCTTTCACTCCTGAATTTTAGTGCTAATTGCCTACATCTGTTTTAAGTGATCTAAACCTGTCTGGTCTTCTGAATTCAGATTCCAGTATTCAGTTGGTTATGCATATATTTAGACTGCATATTATACATTTTTTTTAAATTGCAGCCACCCAGGAAGCATGAATGTCAGTAACCAACAAAACGATAATGTGTTGTCATTAAATGGAAGAAGTCTAAATTCGGGGAAACAACCAACTGTGCAGGTAGGCAAGTAACAGAGCATTGCGCATAGACATCATTTTTTTAGAATAGTAGGAAACATTTATAAGACACTGATACCCCAACCAATAGCACCCAAAGGATCAGGGAAAGCGTTAATATTACTGAGAAATCGCAGACGCCCAAAAAGCGTGAATGCCACCAAGGGGCTATCCTACTAATAACAGGCAGGAAATCTAAAATCAAGAAAAAGAACTAATTTGCGGTTAGATAGGTGGCAGGCCCGTGCAGTCATCCTATGGACATTGAACGGCATCGATAAAACAATAATGAAGAACACACATGACATTACTGATTTGCAATCTGTAAATAGGAATGGAAAGAGGAGCAAGGGGCATGGCACGAACATGTAAACAGCTGACTGAAACGAACCCAAAGGTAGAATCAGGGGCAACACATCCACCAGGAGTATCTTCACTCCAACCCAGCAGGTTCAACAGGAGGGGCACTGGAAAATCTTCAGTCGAACCTGCAGAAGAAATAAACAACAGAGAAGAGGCAAGCAAATTGAGTGTGCAGGCAATGAAGAAATTGCAGATAGCACAACAAACAGTGCAGACAAATCTGGACGGAGGGGAATCAAAGCCTGGGGAGGTGGGCAAAACGCAAGAACCAAAAAAACAGAGCAGTAAGGTAACAGGGGAGTAAAGAAGCAGGGAGCACCGGGAACACTAGCCTGGAGGCGAGACCCAGGAGAGGGAGCAAGAAGGGAGGCAGCGGACGGACGGAGGAACTGTCTACGGAAGCGGCGTCCATTGCGAAGGCCGTATTCGCAGCGGCGACGGAGCGGACGTAGGCAGGTGGCGGATTGGATGAAGGCAATCCACGGATACGACGGAGGCACGAACCGCAGCCGCGGCGGCGTCCATGGAGGACGGAGCCGAGGTACGACGAAGCCACGGACCGCGGCGGCGGCGTCCGTAGACGACGGAGGCGAGGTAGGAGGGCGGCGCAGCTTTTGGAGACAACGCAAGCGACGGCAACGCGGCGTGCGCAGCGGTGGCGTCCGTGGACGACGGAGCCGAGGTAGGAGGCCGGCGCAGCTTTTGGGGACGACGCGAGCGACGGCACCGCGGAGTGGAAGCACGTCCAGGTTGAGCAGGAGAAGGAGACGATGAAGGCCCAGTGGGGCAGGACGCAGGTATAGTATGGTATAGTATTAGTAAGTACTCCCTCCATCCCAAATTATAAGACATGTGTCAAAAAAAAACGTCTTATAATTTAAGATGAATTGAGTATAATATAGTATAATACAGTATAGTATACGCCGTTGCATTCGACTCTTGTGTCAACATGGAGATATCCTGGAGGGCACCATCCCCACTCAATCTATCTGTTGCGGCCTTTTGGCCATGTTGTCGAAAATCCTACGATCGACGCCGTTCTTTCCGTAGGTTCTATTCTATGCCATGTAAATGATCACTTGCTCCCTCTGGATGGTTTTAGAGCATCTGCCTGAAGCTTGTTTGTTGTTCCACCAATGCTTGATGTTCACGGTTTTATTTTGTGATCCACTAGAAATCAATTACTTTACCTCTAACTACATCTTTAATATATTTTTTCGTTCATAATCAAAAGAAAAAGGAAAAAAAATGGAAAATGCACCAGCCGGTAATTGATCCTGAGTGGGTCTATAGACCACTTTGTGCTCCATCTAATTTGTGGCAAAACCTCCTGAATAATATGGCCCACATATACTTATTATCGTCTTAAAAGACCTCTAACCACCATACATGTGTATCACAGTACTTAAGAAGTCTGTCGGGTGTCCTCGGGAAACCTGAATCATCCGTATTTTACTACTCACACAGGATCAACAAATAAGTAACTACAACATTACAACATTTGTTACAAAACTTTACATCAGAGTGCGGAAGAATAACAATAGATTTACAAATCATGAATAAGTTAACTTTTTTACAAACTTAACTTAAATGGCGGAAGTCCAGTAGAACTACAGAAGACAACTTAGATAGAGCACCTAAGTTAGGGGATGATAACCAGATCATAACGAGCCTACTAACATGACCTAATTAGCACCACCAGTCAGCACCTGCAACAGGGGTTAACAAACCCCGAGTACTCAATTGTACTCCACAAGACTTATCCGACGAAAAGAAAAGACTCCAAGGATATGCTGGCTTTAAGGGAAGTAGTAGAGCTAGAAAAGAGGAATTTTGCAGAAAAGCTTTACTATACGTGGATCCTTACTTTTAATATTTTAAACAAGTTTTAGCATCAATTTTAGTGAAGCTTATTATAGATAGATTTGCACCTGTTCTATCTCAATCACTTGTATCAAGCATCACATTTCATATCCATCTCTTTTCCATCTCATTTCCATAATCACCATGTTCCATTGTTAACTACGATATAGGTCAGGTGACCGAGTCTCCATAACCAAGGAGCAACGACGATTCGAACCGATTATACCCAACTGGGGATCTCTATCCACACGACATATGTAGGACTCTAACCGACATATATCAACCTTTACTCGGATCCTCCAACTCATGATCGGGTCCAGCGCCACCCGAGAGTACAGTACACCTCCAATCCAGCCATTGGCTACGATGGTACACACTACTCTCGCCATCTCTTCACTCCCAGTGCGCGGTTAGCTGTTCACTGGGAGTGGAGAGATGGCGAGAGTAGTGTGTACCCTCGTAGCCAATGGCTGGATTGGATGTGTACTGTACTCTCAGGTGGCGCTAGACCTGGTCATGCGTTGGAGGATCCGAGTGAAGATTGATATATGTCGGTTAGAGTCCTACATATGTCGTGTGGTTAGGAATCCCCAGCTGGGTTTAATCGATTCGAATCGTCGCTGCTCCTCGGTTACGGAGACTCGATCGCCTGACTTACATCGTAGTAAGAAATGGAACTTTGGTGGAGAATCAGAAAGAATCTGAATGAATTATATGATCTAGATTAGGATCACTTACATTCTATCAATAAGAAATCCTAAAATAAAATCGTGATCTTAAGGATTCACAATTAGTAGCTTTTATGCAAAAGAACTTGAATTCTTGCCGGAACCTCACCTTGATTTCCCTGAGCCTGCATTCCTGAGTCGTTTCACCCGATTTTGTCGGTTAAGTCTTGTTGAGTACTTTTGTACTCAGGGTTTGTTAAACCCCCTGTTGCAGGTGCGTCTCATGAGCAGGTGTGTTTTGGATCCTGTTGTATGACCGTCTTTGCGGCGAGCGACGACGAGTAGAGATGCTTGGCTCTTGGGCAGAGCGTCGCGTTTTGGTGTTGTAATAATGTTAATAATGCTACTCCACTATTATGGTTGTAACACTAAACTTAAGTTTTATAAGTTTGGAACAGCGGGTTTGTAAACTTATGTTATGTAAGACTTCTGCTTTTGTACTCTGATGTAATTTATTATATAAACTGTTGTAATACTGTGATGCCTCTGAAATGTGATCCTGCTCGAAAAATTATGGATGATTCGGGTTTTCCGAGGACACCCGACAGACTTCTTAAGTTCTATGGTACACATGTATAATGGTTAAAGATCTTTAAGACAATAACAAGTACATGTGGGTCATAGTAATTAAGAGGTTCTGCCACATAATTCCTCTAAATAGTACTAATTCAAACCTTGACAAATAGAGCACACCCAATCTTGTGTGGATAACGCCAAAAATCGTGAATGAATGGATAGTTGGATACGATCGTAGTTGCACCTGGTACCTCTGCATCTCTAAAGAACTCGATTGATTAGACTATTAGAGAGATAGGCCCTGTTCATTCGGCTTATAATCTGTCTTTTTCAGCTTGTTTTTTAGCCGAAACAGTATTTTTCTCTCACAACAAATCAGCTAATAGTATTTTTCAGTCGGCTTATCAGCATAGCCGAACGGCTCCATAGTACAACTATTATCCTGTTCGCATCACTAGCTATATATAAAGTAACCTAGGTATAATATATAAATGATCAACCTATGCAATAGCTGCGTGTGGTTCGTCATTTCAATCTGCAGTACTAACTGTTTTGGTTTTGGCAAAAATGATTTTTTGCTAAACTTAAAACCAACCTAAATAGGTTTTGGTTAAACCAGTTCGTTTACATATTACATTTCTAACAACACATTTACATCTAAAACCACCCAAGAATGTTTGCATCAAACAATAAAATAAAAGTGAAAACAACAAAGAATGTTTCTGACAAATAAAGTCTCATGGGATTACATTTAAATATGGAAATAGACATAGTTTCTGTTTTTAATATAATATTCATAAAAGCAATCAAGTTAACGTGGCCTAAAAACCAAATAAATCGCTGATCTTCGAATAGAGCCAAAGTGTACACCGAATAGATCACGCCAAAGTGCAGGCAGGCTGCCGCCTCGTAGGCGTGCACCTGCATGGTCCAACTGCATCAGCCGAATGAACTTGGGCCAGCCGGGGTGAATGAATGGCTAGCTTCCGGCCCATAACCCTTGGGACCCAACCCAAACCAGCCTCCCATCGTCCGACATGCAGCCCAGATAAAGCACCAATGCTTACATTTGGTAGAGGAGGAGAATCCAGGAGCTGGGACCAGCTGGAAAAAATGCAGAATGATTAAAAGAAGGAAAAGGAAATCAATCAGTTCGCTATGTCAAGAAAAGCATGGCAGCAGCAAGTGGTAAAGATATTCCATTCCAGGTCATCTCAAATTTTGTAGATCGCAACACATTATATAAAGCATCAAATGTTGTCTGAAGTACCGGCAACACAAAAGATGTGCAGATTGGAGAAAAGAACATTTGGAACTAAAGATTGACACACAAAACAGTTAAAGAGGAATAACTCAGTACTGAACCATTTTTTCACAGCAAGTTGAGGAGGTAACCTTCATTTCCTAGATTATCTGGAGAGACTAAGCAATTAGCTAAACAATAATAATGCTGCGTGCAAGCAGCCCAGATGTTGATGTTTGCCTTTTTTTTTCATTGTGGTACCAGAAAACTAATAGTAAGTGGGTAAAGAACATCTGAAGCTAACCTGGACAAATACACAAACTCGAAAAGGACTCTTAAAAGTAATCTTCAGCCTTTCAGTTGATTTTTCTCCAAAACTCGTAACTGTTAAAAAGTCTGATAGTGGATCACAAGAACAAGATACTTTATTTTTAGGCCCTTACTACCCTACCTTGTTATAAGCCAACTTCTCCTAAGTTACACTGGTTAGACCGTTGAAGTCAGGGGGGCAAGAGGCCCCTGTCACCAGTCCTGGTTCAAAAGGCTGGCACAAACTTCTCAAGGGCAAAATCAGGAGGACGTCTCTCCCCTTGGTCGAGTCTTTTTTTTGCTACCTTGTTATAAAATAAGGTGTTCTTTACTTTACATAGTTTGTGCAGACAGGGAACTGTAAATTGAAGATTTTTCCTATACTTATAACTATGCAACATACATACGCAATTGGCCAACTTTATGTATTATTAGCCCGCATCAAAAAGTATTAGACATTCCTATCCTTTCTGAATGGAAAGTGGGAAAGCATTATCAGCGTCCTTCGTGGCAAAGAAGGTTGTTAGGTGTGCAACGGGTATGAGAAACATGTAATTTGAGCAAAGCAATACTAGGAATATATGCATGCACGGACAGACAAAAAGGAGGCCACTTGAATCATTTCTAGCAAAAGGATGGAACAGAATAAAGTGTTTTAGATCAACACTGCAACGATCTAGTTCTCTCTCTTGATTGACAAGTGTAGTTTGCATTCAAATGGCAGTTGCATGAGATAGCATGCATGGAAGATCATCATATGAACAACCAAAATTTAAGAAAAATAGAAGTAGGTATGAGCCTAGCAATAAGCGGGTACCTAACACCATTGTCACCTAGGCCATGGAGCCACACAATGGTGGCTAGGTGCCTTCCCTTTGGCCTCACCACATATGTTCTCCCGTAGTCGACTCTCCTACTGCTTCGTCCACCTGAATGATCGATCATCCATGAAGGATAATGTATGGGCATAAATGGTAGATCAGAGGATTAGGCTAATGGAGAAATGAAACAGACAGTTTACCAGAAGAGCTGCTGCCGTAATAGCTCATTGTGTGATCTCCTCTGTGGTTCTTCAAGAAGGTGCACTGTAATACCAATGCTTCTGAGCTCTGCTACTCCTTGTAAGCTCTGAAGGTTTGGAATTGTATGAAGTGCAAAACCGCAGTTGGCTTCTATTTATAGTGAAAGCCTGCAGAGGGGAATATATGTCGAAAGATTCCCTGAATCTGTATTGCATGGCAGTGCGGTTTGTGACACCTTGAGCTGTCATAGAGGAGAATCTGGATTCTGAAAATCTTATGTCAGGAAAAGGATAGAAGATTATAAAAAATTCTCTAAGTGAAGAATCCTGCACACAGAAATACATATTGAGGGTGGCAATGGCACATGGTCATTTCATGAAAATGCATTTGGCACACAGGTTAGTAGGACGCATCTCCAACAGCGGAGAAGTAACCTAATATATAAATTTTCTCTTCTCCTTTCTCTATTGTGCAGCCAATAAACATTTCTCTGCTGCAGGGTGCATGGATTATTAATGCGCACTTCTGCCAACAAATCCATGCAACTCCCTATGTGACAAACTCAAAACAAACTTGAAAGGAATAAGAAGCATGAGTCAACTTATTTTCTAGTCATGAACTTTTTCTTTTGACATCAGTGGTAGCAGTTTCTGTTAGATGTAGATGGAAAAAAAACCTTTACTGGAAGCATTACTGCCCACAGAGCCACAAAAAACCAATTGGTGGCAGATTTTCACACAGAAAACAATAATGAAATAATATTCTACTTCAATTTGCAATTGATATACCATCAGGATACAGTAAAAAAATCAGGAACAACGATTATATTACAAGACAAATCTATCAAGCCTCAGTACCGAATCAGCATGGGTATGGGAACCAAATCAGGCAGAAATGCAAGCCCACTGGCAGTATATACTTTGGCTACAGTCTTCATGATGGTACATATACTTACAGAAGTACACCAAGAGGCTAAGAGCTTAACATGAAGTATTTTTACTACAATCAAAATTACTGTAAAATTACTCTCTTGAATTCACTCTTAAGGTTTTGTAACAAAGTGTCCATGCAAACCATATGATTCTTTCCAGCTCTCAATATTTTCAACAGGTAAACTTTTTCATGTTGCAAAAACTCTCAAATTTAATACCATTCTTATGTCAAAGCTAGAACTTGTTTAAAATAATTGGCAATGTGAAGAAATATTAGTTGACAAGACATCAACAATATTTTTATCCCTATTGAGGTATTTTCTACAATTGACCTCTACTCTAGGCTTGCATGCCAGGAAAGGTGTTCGCCTTTGCAAATATTCCTATTGCTTTTGCAAATGCAGAGCAATTGATTCTTTCTCAACGATGCAAATTTTAGGAGGTGATTAAAAATACAAAAAGTTAGATATAAACTGAAGTGGATGAAAATTTTGGTATTTTTTCCAGGAAAAATGTTAACCTTGTAGAAAAAACAAAAAAAAAGGTCTGGATCTTTTTTTTTTGTGTGTCAGACCCACTACATACAGCAAGAATCATATTCCATTCTCCTTTTCATTTTCTAATGATTGAGATGGGCAGTGTGGGAGGCAGCTCAAGCCAAAATATGTGAGCTATGCTGATTTTGTCCCTACGATAGCATCAGAGGTTTTAGTTTACATGGTGCTAGATGAAGTTACTTAGACAGGTTCATAAGCCACCTGATCTAACTTTTTTCAAACTAGAAATTATAGGCATCATTGTTTATGCCCTGGTACTAGAAGCATGCATATTCGTCCCTATGCATATTGTTCCCCTCCATATTGCACATGTTCCTGCGAAAAGTGTTTTTTTTTCTCTCTATAAAATCGGGAAAAAGGTCCTCAAAAAGCAACCTGTACAAAATATCAGATTTGTCGTTACTCGAAACCTAAAAGCATACAGTTAGGGAAGGTACAAAAACAGGAAACCATAAGGTCTTTAAATGCTTTCACTCCATGCTTAATAAAGATCTATATGTTAGCAGGATAACACAATTATGTACACCTTCCAGAGGGAATACTTGTGGCTGTAGCTTCTTTGCAAGCAAGTTTCTGATTGCATATGCAGTTAGGTACAGTTTCCATATTCAGCTCCCACTAAGGCCAGATCACTGAATAATTTTAAAAGGTAAAGAATACTCACTGTAAGAAGTCCACATCAAGGCTCAACAGAAGTCAACTTCCAAAATGCACAAGGGAATGTGTAGCCGCCAATATCCGAAGAATTATGCCTTTGGAAGTAAATGGGAGAATTATGCATGCTCCTTATTGCATGGCTTGATCTCTCCAGAAAATCTGAGGTAGCATCTCCTTGTCCACTTTATATTTCATACTGTTACTTATATATACATGTATATTACTTGCCCATTTGTGTTTGCAGTTCTTTTAATGTCCACATTGTTTTTCCATTCAGTTTTAATTTTAGGACTTCTGAAAAGTTTTGGAAAGGTGAAAGGTAAGAAATGAAAGGCAATGTTGCCATCAGCATAGTGCAGAATTTATCCCTTTGATCAACCTCAGATAGAACTCTTGTCAAAAAAAAAAAACCCCTCAGATAGAACAAAGCAAAGGAATGTTGTTTAACTGGGGAGTTTGAAGTTGTGAGATGGACCACCATAATCCATGGGTGACAGTAGAAAAATGCTAGAAGTTACAGCATGCATATGGGCTGTGAAGATATTATAACCTTTGAGTCAGCTATAGCCTCTCTCATAGTAAAGCTTAAACAAAATTTGTTAGTGCTCCATTTTCAACAGTGTTAACTGTTAACCATAGTATTTTGTTCTCACAAGAAAAGGAAAAGATAAAACTATAGTAACCAGATCCAAACTGGCAGTATCACCACCAAGTAGAACCAAGGTAATAAATAGCGTATAACGGGTTGGTAGCAGATTTGCATTGAGGTAACGGATCGCGGATAGAGGACGATATTGCGGATGATAAGTTCCCATAGCGGCACTTGATAATCTCACATAATTTTAAGTACATATAACATAAATAATGGGTATAAATAGACATTTAATTGCACTCAAATAACTGATGTCTCACATGTTTAAATTAAGAAAACAAACACGGTGTTCCACGCATTAAATCATCATATTATTTGCTTCCACCCTACTGCAGCTTGCTACGTGCAATTGCGGCCCGCAATATCGCTTGCTATTCAGAATTGCGGCCGCAAAGTTTCAGACTGCAAAGTTTAGAGCGCTACCTCATAGTGGTAGCGGCAACGGGATGCTACCGCAATTGCGACCGCTACCACCGCTATTTATTACCTTGAGTGGAACGTGACTAATGAGTGATCATGTAGCTTTGTGAGACTAATGAGTGATCATGTAGCTTTGTGAGTAGATATGTGGTTACTACAGCTTGGCAAAAGGAACAGTGCTGTTTCTGGGTGCATTGCACCAGCAGAAGAAAGAACAAAACAGAATAGAATAGAATAATTGTCATTGAGCAATCACTTCCTATTCCGGTCTGTTCAGGGGAACTATATGTGGTGCATATATCCATGAGTATGACAAGTTGAGCATCTAAATAAAATGGAAACTTTCCAACTTGAGCCTCTACTGTAAACTTAGGCCTTGTTTAGTTGCCTAGAATCGGCGCCGCTGGATTCACTGCACGGCACTGTAGCGCAATGTAGCATTTTGTTTGTATTTAGTAATAATTGTCCAACCATTGACTAATTAGGCTCAAAACGTTCGTCTCGCAAAGTACAACCAAACTGTGTAATTAGTTTTTGATTTTATCTACATATAGTACTTCATACATGTACCGTAAGTTTGATGTGACGGAATTTTTTTTTATAATGCCAAATTTAGAAGTTTAGGGTAACTAAACATGGCCTTAGTGATCCGAAATAAGCCTGTGATAACTGATAGCTCCTCCATGTGCAGGCCAAGCTGAAAGGGAATACGTCACGTCTCACAACATTCCATCCATAAAGATGTGCAGTGCAAGATGCTGAAGGAATGTCATGTGCTCTAGACACTGCTTTGCAGGCAGGAAATTCCAGTTATCCGCTGTTACTCTGAAAGGATGGATCCGTAATTAATATAACATGCCAAAGGTCGTTAGGAGTGGAAGAATCCAATTGGGTGTGTTTAGTTCCGCGAAAAGGTGTAAAAAAAAGTATCGTAGCACGTTTTGGCTTTATTTGGTAAATAATGTTCAACCGTTGACTAATTAGGTTCAAAACGTTCGTCTCGCAAAGTACAACCAAGCTGTACAATTAGTTTTTGATTTCATCTATATTTAGTACTACATGCATGTATCGCAAGTTTGATGTGATGGGGAATCTTTTGTTTGTATAGTATTTTTTTTTGAGGAAGTAAACACAGCCATTATCTTTTTGATGTGGTCTACCCTACGTAGAGCTACTAGAGTGTAAAGTAAAACGTCAGTTTATAGATGTCAAGGTCAAGCATGCAGTGCAGAGAAGAGAAGAGCATCCAACAAACGGTTGATACATTTGGCAAGAAGCACATTTCCTTGTATAATCTGCGGGGGTTACCATGGCAAAGAGAAAGCACCTGTGCATGTCACTATCTTCACAGATCAGATCGTTGCTGATAATGGCCCCGTTCGGCTGTGCTAATAAGTAGGTTGAAAACACTATTAACTGATTTGTCACGAGAGAAAAACACTATTCCAGCTAAAAAAAACAAGCTGAAGACAAAAATCCTTGTGATATTATTAGTTATAAAATTTAAGGACGGATATATATATATATATATATATATATATATATATATATATATATATATATATATATATATATATATATATATATAAAACAGAAGACAAAAGTCAAAGCATTCGAAAACTAAAAGCAAAATAAAATATAGAAAAGAGCCAATGAAACTGGAGACAATTTCCCACCCAACCGTGGGCGCCGAGGCCTTTTGTCGAGCAAGTGGTGTGCGCTAGGCTTCTTTGATGGTCGAGCAGCCCGCTCTGCTTACCAAGTTACTGCTACCATGGCAGAGTCAGACTAGCGCAGTAGGTACTCTAAAACGATACTCTAAAGCTTTAGACTATGAATATAGAGTAAAAACTGCTACACTGGGTATTCTAAAACGATACTCTATCTTTTCTCTCACTCTATATTTAGAGTGGTACAATGCTTACTCTATAGCGGGCAGTGGCGGCCCCACTAGCTAAACAAAGGAAAAAATGCTATAACTCACAAACCAAAAATCCAAATTAAATTTCGATTGCACCATTAAATTCGTCTCAATAAATCCTTCAAAACTAGATCACACATTGATATATTTAGATAAAGTGACAAGTGGATCCCACAGTGAATAGAGTGGATAAAGGATGATATAGAGGATGGATGAGTGCGGGAGAATTGAGTATATAGGAGAGAATCTTACTTACTAGGACGTACTACTCCGTCCCTTAATGTTAGTCGTCTGGAAAGCGTGTCTGTGAGAGAAACATGGTTTTCTAGAAACAGACATTTAGGGACAGAGGGAGTATAGAGGATGAATATAGAGGTTTATCAGTGCGGGTAGTCTCAGAGCAGAGATCCTTGTGTGCTGGCAACGACCCTGTAACTTCAATTCACTGCTGCCGGTTGCTCCGATCTGCGTCGCGTCGCGTCGCTTCATGGCGGCGTCTGGCATGCTGCACCGGCCGCGTGAGCCGTGAGCGTGACCACCAATACCAACGTGGTCCGCGCCGTGGCCCGTGGCTGCCGTATGGTTGGTTGCCTGGTTGGAGCCCGCGCTTGGCCACATAGAAATAGAAGAACATTGGAGCCTCGCTGATGAGACGTGCTCAGTGTGGCAGCGCGGTATTAGTTTTCTAAATTCACCTCTAAATTTCACTATGTAAAAAGAAGATTTTTCATCACATCAAAATACTGGCATATATATGGAGTATTAAATGTAGATAAAATCAAAAACTAATTGCACAGTTTGGTTGTACTTTGCGAGACGAACATTTTGAGTCTAATTAATCAATATTTGAACAATTATTACCAAATAAAAACAAAATTGCCGCATGGTTGGTTGCCTGGTTGGAGCCATAGTTTTTCGAACCGGACCAGAGATCGAACCGGCGAGGCCGTCGGTTCAATGGTTCAATGGTCCAACCGTTCAGAACCGGTTGAACCGCCGGTTCGTTAGTTTTGGACCGGTGAATCGAACCGGTCACAAATACTTTGAACCGGTATATATATAATCATATATATATATGATTTAATTAATAATCAACATTGATATGCAGGCTAATATACAAATACAATACTCCCTCCGTCCAAAAAAACATGTAAATCTCGTTTTACGAGAAGTCAATAGAATCTTAAGTTTGACTAAGTTTCTAGGAGATATTATCTACATTTATATCTTCAATTAGGTTTATTATGAAAATATATTCTATAATTAATATAATGATGCTTATTACGTATCATGAACATTAATACTTTGTCATATATATTCAGTCAAAATTAAGAATATTTGACTTCTCGGGAAACAAGATTTACATGTTTTTTGGGACGGAGGGAGTAACTAAAAATTAAAACTTGAAAGCTCAGGATGACAGGATCAGTAGCTCACCAATTCCAGTTCTAGTAGCTATTTTCTTGTAGGCGTGGAGGGGAGGTGGAGCAGAGTAGCAGGGTAGCAGTGTAGCACCAGAGCAGCAGCCTGCCCGCTCGGAGCAGAACCAGAGAAGCCTGCAGCCCCCGTCGAGCAGCACCAGAGAAGCCTGCAGCCCCCCGCTCGGCGCTCGCCCGTAGCAGTAGCCTGCAGCTGCAGCCTCCGCCGATGGCCGATGCCCACCCAGAGCAGCACCAGAGCAGTAGCCGCCAGCCGCCCAAGGGGAAGCCAGATGCAAATGCGCCCCAAAAAGGAGATGCCAGTTCCTTCACGTGTACAGGCCCCTAAAGGGTACATTTTCACACTTTTCCAACAATACCCTCGAATGGATCAGCTTCTCCTGAACCCACCGAGGTCATTTTTGGATAACTTAAAAAACCGCCCCGGTTCACATGGAACCGGCCAGTTCACCGGTTTCGTTAAAAACCGGCCGGTTCAACCAGTTTTTACCGGTCCGATTGCATGGCCGGTCTTTTAAGTGAACCGGACCGGTGTAGACTCTGGTTCGATCTTTTAGCAGTCGAACCGCCGGTTCGGTCCGGTTCGAAAAACTAGGGTTAGAGCCCGCGCTTGGCCACATAGAAATAGAAGAACATTGGAGCCTCGCTGATGAGACGTGCTCAGTGTGGCAACGCGGTATTAGTTTCCTAAATTCACCCCCAAATTCCACTATGTAAAAAGAAGATTTCCCATCACATCAAAATACTGGTATATATATGGAGTATTAAATGTAGATGAAATCAAAAACTAATTGCACAGTTTGGTTGTACTTTGCGAGACGAACATTTTGAGTCTAATTAATCAATATTTGGACAATTATTACCAAATAAAAACAAAATTGCTACAGTGTTGCACAGTATTCGGCGTTCCCTAAATTGGCATCTAAACACGGCCCTATTGAATCGCTCAACTTTAACCAATCGGGTTTATTTTGGGTTTAGTCCGTTTGGACGGTGTTTAAGCGTGTGTGTGTATATATATATATATGGTTTAAACGGTTTTGTATAGTAATATAATATTATAATAAATATACACATTAATATATGTAAAAGTTAAATATACTAGAAAAGTGTACATATTTACATATGTAAAAAGTAAGTATTATACCGAAGAAAAGAAATAAAATTAAATCTCACTCCACCCCATATACTTGCAATGTTAATTATTCCCTTATATCCAAATTATAAGATGTTTTAGCTTAGGGACTTGCTAGCGCCCGGACGTCCGGTTCTGGCACTAGCGTCGGACGGTGCAAGCGAGCACCTCCATCAGCATCAGACTTACGAGCACGAGTCCCAACAGTGGGCCCCGCGCTGCCCCGGACGTCGCCAGCGCAATCAAACTACGTGCGGGGGACCGCTTAGCCCCCTCCATATGTCATTGCGGAGGTGCTCCGACCAAGCGACTACGAGCTCAAGACCATCGATGACCGATTCTTAGCCAACGCACGGGATATTAAACAGATATGTCGTTTCTACCCCTAGTTTCTTCCGAATTGTTAACGTACTTGTGAAAAATCCCGTTTCTGAATTAAAAGTACATTCCCTTGTCGGTCGCATTGTCGTATCCTCGGTTTTAGTGACACCCGACCCCAGCCCGGGGGTCGGGCTCACTCGGGGGCTGGTAAGGGTATACACATATTCGGAAACGCTCTTTGCATCCGACCCCTTATCATGGTTAGGGCAGAAAGCAAGAGGCCACGGAGAAACAGACGCTGAGTACAACTGGGCGGACCGTGAAAAAACCCATGCCCCGACGGCTACGGTGTTTTTACTCTCCAGTGTGATCAGAGTTTTTTCTCACCCGCACCTCAAGCTTTTATAACCATGACTATGGGACGGATCGGACCGCATCGCCCGACCCCAACAACGACCGGGGGTCGGGCATCTCTCATGAGAGCTAGGGCGTCTAATGGTCTAGAACACTTCTTTGTAGCTGACCCCTCCTTACGCTAAGGCTCAGAGGTGAGAAACGCAGGAACAAACCTTGAGTAAAGCTGGTCGGACTGCAAAAGGCTTACGCCTCGGCGGCTACCGAACCTTTGCTCACCAGTGTGATCAGAGTTTGCCACCCGTGCCTCGAACTCTCTAAACTTATCATCAGGAGGAATTGGATTGCCTCGACCTTTCTTGCGTCTAAAAAGGGACAAGTGTTTAAATGACAAAGGCTAAATGTTTGTTCGATCAAACTTAAAAGCAAAATACTCATTCGTATTACAAGTCCCTAGGCAATATGCCTCAGCTCACTAAGGGACAATCTCATCCTCTATCTGATTCGCTAAATGTCATGTAGGAGAGGCCACCGCCTTTCTCGATCTTGTCCAGCTGGGTGTCGGTGTAGCGGGGCGCGTAGCCTTGGCTCATCGCCGCCAAGTCAATGTTCTCATAGTGAGAACGGGCAATCACGAATGAATGATGGGCGCCAAAGCCGAGCGCAAGCCTCGCAATCTCGCGCGCCTAGTCCACGATTCGGGTGGCACGAACCGCAAGGGAGCTCCCTTCCTGCTCCGAGACAAGCGAGGGGTCGTCGTAGACCAGGCCAACGGCTGCACGCAGGGCTTCATGCTCATCGTGCTCCTTTTGGAGGGAGTCCCCTAGGTCATGGCTGTAACACCTTAGGTGTTTAGCTCCATAATTGCATTGCATTTGCATAAGCATAAACATGCATCATTTCATGTTATTCTATGTGGGTGCAACTAATGTGGTTGTTTTGAGAATTTTGTTTGGTTCACATCATGTGACACTAGGTAGTTGGTGTAACAAAATGGGAGAGTAGCTAATTATATCTCACAACACCCTAGTTATACTTAGGGTCACTAATGGAGCAAGGTTCATGTTGACCAAAATCACCAAAATGCCCTCCAAGGTGTAGTTGACCAACATTTAGCCCTAGAATGCTCTAGTTTGACCAATTAAAAAGTCTAGCTTAGAGACCTTGCATGGAGGAGCACCCTTAAGCAAAGTTGTAGGGAATTTTATGGGGAACAAAAGTCTCAATATGACCATCTCATGAAACTGACCAGAACATGCTCAAAAATGGCCCACAAGTCAGCTAGAGGGGCTGCCTCAGCACTTAGAATTTTCCTAAGTCCCCAAAGTGTCCCTCCAGTTCTACTGTGGCCTACTTTGGAAGTTTGTAGTTTGCAAACCAGACCAAACCAGCTCCCACTCATGTTGACACTTTTGTAGTACTCATGTAGCTCTACAACATTGCCAACATCACCATCACTTGGTTCTAGATGGTTTAGGAGATATTGTGTCAAGAAAATTGGGTTTCAGTCGGTTTATTGACTGAAACCACGTTTCAGTTTCACAGGGCACCACTTTGGAGTTATGTAGTTTCAAATCCAAGCCGAATCTGTTCTTGAGCCAATTAGCAAACTTGTAGCCCTCATGAAGCTCTACAATTTTGGTGTTCTCACCTTCGGCTAATTCAAGCTGTTTTCGGAGATATTCACCTTTGAAATCACGCTGTCAGTCACTGTTCGGCCTCATCGATTCAGTCAACGATCTCGCCATTCAGTCGGACACCGGCCGTGTCATGGCGCTCGGGCAGAAGGGCGTCGCCGCGTGGCGTCCAAGCTCTGCCGTCGCCTCCACGTCGCGAGCCTAGGCGCGGAGATGAACACCGAGCGGACACCTCCACCCCCACACTCGCGCTCACTCTTCTCTCTTTCACTCTCGCTCTGGCCGGGTTCACTGAGGCGGAAAACAGAGGCGCCATTGCCTCCGCAGCCTCCTCTGTGCTCGCGCGAGCTCACCGTCTCACCACCGTCCCCCAAATCTCATCCACCGCTCCGCCAGAATCCCCTCCACCTTCTCCACTCGTTGCTTGACCGGATTGTGCAGAGGTGAGGGTGAATTTCTGTTTCCGCCACCGTGAGTCCTCGCCGGCATACTGTCCGCGCGGCGGCTCACCGTGGCCAGCTCCCTACAGTCACCCTCCAGTCTCCCTACTACGTGTTCTGGGTTCTGGGGCGGGTATAGAAGCCTAGGTGATGACGTTACCGAATGGGATGGCCGGTACACGTCGGAACACCGTAGTGCGCTGCCGCGCCATGGCCGCCGGTGTGGTACTCACGCGGCCAGCTGCATTCGCTCCACCTCCGTCCTCGTCCTTGGCATGGAGAGGTCCGCCATGTTCTCAGGAAGCCGTAGCACACCTCACTTAGGTCCCTGGCTCCCGGAGCTCGCCGGACCGCCACCGGGGGCCGCCTCCGAGCCGCGGTCGCCATGGCCGTCATAGCTATGGTGGGATAGGATCAGCAAATCTAGGTTTGGTTGATGCGGGAAGTCACGTGGAAGCCGTTGGTGCTCTTCCCGTCGCCGGAGACGCCGTCGTCGGCGAGCTAGAGCTCACCGGAGTCGTGGCCTTCTCCCCCCTTCGCTCTTCTCTCTCTAGCATCGGGCCCCACCTATCACTCGCACGCGCGCGCGGGCGTGAGCCGGAGCAGGCCGCGCGCGGGAGCGGGCCGAGCCGAGGGAATTGGGCCGCGTCGGCTATGGGCCGGCCCTATAGTGGAGTTTAGGATTTTTGTTTTGTTTTTCCTTTTTACATTTGTCACAGATTTAGTTGATGTTTGGAAAATGTAGATCTAGGGTTTTACTTGCCCAAAAATTATGAGATAAATTTTGTTAGGATCTACATGATGTGTAGTATTTTAGAAAAATATAAAACTGATATGTAATGTTTAGTTTTTGGGAAAATTAAATAGGTCTTTGAAATGTGTTAAAAAAGGGAGGCAACTTTGTTAAATGAATAACTTGACTTGTATTGTTCCAAAAATTGTGAAATTTTGTGGGTAGGCTAATTTATACTTGCTTTAGCTCTGGTAAAAATTTGGGCTTTAGTGCTTAAGTAATTTTCAAGTTATAATGCTATCTTGTTGTTTTAGGAAATACTTGAATAAATTTTAGTAATTTTGCTACATGTGCAATGTTCTTATAAATTTTTGGAGAATGTCTTGGTAGCCTAAAGTGTCTAAGAAAAATATGAAATCTGTTATTTGATACTTTTCAATATGATTTGTTAATTATACAAAAAATCAGCCTTTTGGGCTTGTGAATTTTGTATAGGGAGTTTATGTAAATAATTTTAGTTCAAATTTTTACAGTAGTCTCTTTTTGGGTCAGAGAGTCCCCTGTAATTTTTGTAGAATTTTAGGAGCAGTTTACATATATGTTTAAAATTCCACTTTATTAATTAAGTAAATTAAGAAATGAGTATAAATAAATATTTTAGGTGGGCACACCCTACTTTCTGGTGTTTTTGTGACCCATGTGAACTTGTGGTAACATTAGTTGGGTATTAGGGGAAGTTTGCCACATAAATAAATATTTAATCTTTGCAATTTTAGGTTTTCTGGACAGCTGGTAGTAATTTTAGGTTTGACCTTTGATAAAGGTGTGTGCTGAAAAACTTGTAAATACCAAAGTTGTAGTGAACTTGATAAACTAGCTTGTGTCAAAATTTGGGGGCAATTGGCTTAGTAGTTTGGGAGTTACTGTTGTTTTAAGTGACAATCCAGAATTGGCTACTCTCTGTTTAGAGAGGACAGATTCTGGAACTTGGGAAATTCGACATGGAAAATTTAGGAATTAAGGGTTGATGTCTGAAAATGATTTGTAGGGTATTTCATAAGCTTTCCAGATTGTCTTAGATCATATCTTTTGTAGTTGGAAATCTCCAGTTATGTTAGAAACAAGTAGCTGCTGTCCAGAATATTTTGCTGTGATATTTTGGTGTTGATGTGGTGACCTAAGTTATGTTACTCTTGTGATTGTTAGGTGTTAGGGCCTTAACCGAAGAAGAACATCTATATCTTAGGTTGAGTAGATTAGGTGAGTACTTCTCTACCGGAGAGGAAATTTGCACCTAATATTTGAAGTGATTTGAATAGAGCTTTAAGAGTGTTGTAATGCATTTCATTCCGAGCATGCTGCATCTTTCATTATGCATCCATGAGATTTAATATGCACTCATGCAATAGGTGTTCCGAAGGGGATAACACTCCTTGAGTTCGAGCAAGTGATACCGGAGGAAGTCCAGGACCAGCCGGAGCAGCAAGAGGAACCAACCGGCGACGAAGCTCCTGCAGGAGATCTGCCCGAGTGTCCTGACCACCGGCCCTCGACCTTTCTAAAAGGCAAGCCCCGGTGCATGCTGAACCCATCATTTTATAAATCTATCTTGAGTACTTTTAATTGTTTAATGCATTAAGTTGTAGGAGTTGTATGACAACAATTGTTGCATTATACCTGTCCTTATCCAGATATCATACTTAAATCCTAAATTTAGGTTTAGGCACGTGTCAATGCTTAGCCCTGCTTAGTACAGTAGAAGTCGGGTGATTTCCGGTCATCCGCGAGATGTAGGAAGGAGTCACGAGTGGCTTTATGGCTATCGTGGATGGAACCATGCCTAAAAATAAAATTGAGACCGGACGGAAATTCGATAGTACAACCGCAAGACACTTCACGTCTCGGGTGTGGAGCTATGCCCGTCTGAGTCGTTTAAGGACCGATTCGCTGTACGTCCTTGAGTCATGTTGAACGCAGTCTAACTGTAACAGAACCGCCCAATTATACGAGATTAAGTAAGAAAATCGTCCAACGGCAGGATAATTTAACAAACTTAAGCCCGTATAACCCGGTAGTCCGTGAAATCTCGACGGATTTCAAACCATTCACATAACAGCCAAGATCGTACTAAGTTTAGAGGTCACCGTCATAAGTTACATAGAAGTTCGTGGCACAAAATACATCGGAGTTTAAACATAGTTATTACAAACCAGTTTTAAATAAAAGTAGCGGAAGCATTAGTTTAAAACACGCACACACACATTGTTTTGAGATAAAGTGCCAGCTCGCGATCATCTCCAGCAAAAGCATCAGGCGAGAAGTAGTGAATGACCATTGCCCATGGTCCTAGGCTTCGCCCATCGCAGGGTAGAGACAGCTGATACAATACCCATAGTACATCTGTCCATCTGCAACAAGTGGGAACAAAGCCCTGAGTACGAGAAGGTACTCAGCTAGACTTACCCGACAGAACCAAAATAAAATGACACCAAGGATCATGATATGCTTTTTGGTGGGGTAGCTGACTCCTTTGCAAGAAAAGCATTTTTAACTTAGCCGTCCTTTTTACAAAACCATGTAGTATTTTAAATCTTTATTACCCTGTCAACTATATTTGAACTTATGCTAGAGTAACCATGTAATTAAGCAAGCAAGGATTACCATTGATCATTAACAATAATTACCATGCCATTTTCCAGATAACTATCCAAGTGTTTCATCAATATTACTACGATGAAGTAACTCAAGTCAAGTGTTCACTATCCAGTGAACGATGGCGATTCGAATCGATTATTGACCAGCTGGTAATTTATTCCTCACACAAACCTCACTCACCCGCTAAAGTGAGGTATTGGTCACCGAGTCAACCATTCAGGTAAAGTCGCGAGCTTGCTAGGAACCACATGTACCCGGGGGCCGCCCGACTGCTCTTTGGCCTTATCATCGCGCCCCCGTTTCCTGCCACTACTGCTCCGGTACAGTGCGTTGCGGGCAATCCACTCGGCCCGAATAATCTCCCAGCTTCGCGGTCGAAAGGTACTTTATTCGGCCAGCTAAATGTGAGGCATGCGTTCAACATGACTCGAGGCCCGACAACGGACGGTCCTTAATCGACACAGACGGAAGACACTACAGTCCAGAACCCTGCAAGCTTCCGCCCGGTCTCAGATTCATTTCGACACTTAGTTATTCTCACATGACATTCTTTCACATAAGTCCAGGTAATCTCCTATAGCTCGCGGATGACAGGCAATCACCCGACTTCTACCGGTCTAATCAAGCTAAGCAATTATTGACCGTGGACACCAGGGTAACAAGGATCGGATAAAGCAAGGTAAAACAAGGTATAATGCAGCAACGTTTGCAAACAACTCCTAAACTTAATGCATCAAATTAAGTAAAGTTAATAATAAATTATTTGCAAACCGGGGGAGAAATGCTCCGGGGCTTGCCTCGCTCAAAGGAGCTCGGACGATGGTCGGGGCACTCTGGAAGGTCTTCACTGGCCTCCTCTTCTGCTTCTGACAACTCCGGCTCTGGCACCTCGAGCTGCTCCTCTGCGTACTCGGGAACTACTGCCGGGGTCACTTCCTGCGATCCTGTATGATGCAGAAGTATGAGTGCATCATGCATAAGTGCATTGCAGAGGTGACAGGAGATGATGATGATGAATGAATTATATGTAAATGAGCATGTTACGATATTTGGATTACGTGGAGCTTATGACTCTTCTACAAGGTAGTCTACGTCATCCAAGAACATGTATTCGTGAACTACCACCACTATTTTCTACCATGCAAGGGCACTTGAACACTCAAGATGCTTCAAAGATACACCAAAGTATAGTTTACTAACTATTTGTGCATTAAAGAGTGCATGTAAACCCTAATTAGCTTTACAAATGAACAGCAACACATAGTTTAGTAGCACAGAAAAAACTTAGAAAATTACAGTGGATTACTAATATCAAAACTAGCCTGACACAAGATTTTTACTGCATTTGGATTACTAGAACTGACTATACAAAAATAACAAACTAAGGCCTAAATGAATATTTAAAATACTTTACATTATGAAAAGTATCAAACAATAGATTTAGAAATTTTACTACTTTCTACACAGTAAACAAACACTATAGAAAATTTATCACTTGCATGTTCTATTCCAATTTATTTATATAACAAAAATAACAAATATTAGTGATAGAAAGCATTTGAACTACACTTATACATTTTTCTATAGAACAGGCATGAGATAAAATTTCTCTAGCAAGTACATGGCATAAAAAGATTAATAAACTTGGAATCATATTTTTCTGATTTTTCTAGGATTTATTAAGCAATTAACAAGAAAACAACCATTTCAATAGTTAATTAAAAACTCTATAGAAAAGTATCTCAAATTTGACATGCAATAATTTCATATCATAGATCTGGTTCCATTGCATCTAGAGAAATTTATTTCACAATTTTTGGAGCTGAAATGACTGCTAAAAATATTGTCCAAAGCATTTTTATCAAGAATAATAAAAAGAAAATGGAAATGAAATTCTTTATACGACGCTGGGCCGGCCCGGGAAAACAAGCGGCCCACGGCTGTTCACGGCCTGCTCACGCGCGCGGGGAGAGAAGGGCGAGCCGACCTGGCTCGGGCTTCGGCCCAAGGCCGGCCTGGCCCCGCGCGGTCGGGCGCGACCGTGGCCACGCCACGCCGGCGACCTTGGCCGCGGCAGCGCGGCGACTGCCAACGGCCAATGGCCATTTCCGGTCGCGAGCGGGCGGAGCGTGGCGCGCACGAGAACCGCGACGAGAAGGCGAACCCGTTTTCGGTGCTAGGGAAACGAGAGGGGTAGCGGGGAGTCGCTTCCGCGGGAGGCCGCGCGCGGTGGCGCCATGGCCGTCGGCGGCGAAAACACGGGGTCCGCACCTGCTGGGCTCGGAAGGCGGCAACAAGGTGCGCACGGGATGCCGGAGAAGGGGGCGAAGCTGGGTGCGCGAAGAGGAGAGCAATGGCGGCTCACCGTCGGCCAATTTGGCCGGCGGGTGCGGCGGTGGCGGTGGTCGCGCGGTGCGGCGTTCGTGCGGCAGAGAGCGGAGGAGGGCCGGGGTGAGGAAATTCGGAATGGGAGAGTGGGTGCGGAGCGCAGGCGGCTTAGAAGAGCGGGGCGCGCGCTGGCGGGGGCCACCGGCGGCCAGATGGCGACGGCGAGCGGCGCATGCCGGCCACGGGGCGCGCGGCGTCTGCGCGGGCGCGTGCGTGTCGCGGCGCGCGCTGGCGAGCGGCCACGACGCGCGGGCGAGCGGGCGAGCGCGCGGTCGGCTGGACCGGGCCGGCTTCGGTCGCTGGGCCGGAAGTGGGGCGGCGGCCCGATAAGGCTGAAAAAGTGATTTTCTTTTCTAAATAAAATTCCAGAGTTTATTATTTGATTCAAATTCAAATTTTGAAGATGAAAAAGACATTTTCACAAATTGCCCCCAAAACAAAAGTTGTTCAAAATTTAATTCTCTACAACTTGGGTTAAGGAGCCAAATAAAAATTCCCAATAGATTTTGAATGGCAGAATAAAAGCTAAAATAGGGGATATTTTTGAATATTTTTACTCAATATTTTTGAACAGGTTTTCGACAAAATTTGAGTCATCTAGCTGCTCCAAAAATTGAACTAAGGTTCCAAGTGATGTAAAATTTATAGTTGCAAGATTTTTGGTGTAATGTGATTATCATATTAATATAGTTCATTACATATATTATTTTCAAGCTTTTATTTGATTCAAATTATAGCATTATCACACATGATTATGATGACATGAAATGCCATGCAGTATGATTGCCATGCAAATGCATTGCGTAACACCGAAGTGTTACACTAACACTTAGTTGGCCGGATAAGTCGTTCCGACCGCGAAGCCGAGTAATATGATTCAGGCCGGGAATCGAATGGTAGGTTGCTTCATGGAGGAGAGAAAGGATGTGCTTGGGGACATTGGCGTGAGACCAAGGGGGGTTAGAGTCCCTATCACCTGGCAGAGTGTCGCCCTTGGGGTCGCGACATCATTCGGACCCGCGATTCCTGAATCATGTGGAAAGGTGGCCTGTGCGACCCTGGCAGGGGTCTGCATGGTGAGTGTTAGAAATACCCCTCCAGCTGGATAGGAATTCGATTCGAATCGCCGTCGCTCCCGGTTAGTGAGCACTTGACTTGAGCAGCGGCAACGTAGATCTCATTAATTAAACAGATGGTTAAGTGAATGATACATTGTTGCCACAATTTATCCCTGCCATGGATATAATGTTAATAATTGTTTGATGATAATCAAGTGCATGCTTAGTATAGGTGCTAAGATAGATGACAGGTAATTGCTAAAAATAACTGCTAGTACAGGTTATAAGAGTTTTAATTACTTATGCCTTTCTGCAAAATGTGATGTCAGCTAGCCTCTTGTGTAAGCCTTGCATAATCCTTGGTGTCATCTTATTTCTGGTTTTAGACGGGTAAGTCTAGCTGAGTACATTCCAGTACTCAGGGTTTATTCCCTCCTGTTGCAGATGATATGCTCTATCAAGGCTTCTGTAAAACTTGTCTCCACCCTGCAGGTGACGAAGACTAGATCACTAGGGCGTGATCATCTCTTATGTACTTTCCTGATGCTTTTGCGGGTTGTTGATCAACAAGACTGGCAGTAGTTAAACAACTGGTGTGTGTTATGCTTCCGCTACTTTCTAAACTTGGTTTGTAATAATTGCGACTCCGTATGTGTAAACTTATTTCGGAACTACTTGTGAAATGTAACGTATGATGTTGTATGTTGAATGATGCGATCTTGGTTGTAAGCATGTTGGTTTGAAATCCTTCGTGGTTTCGATTGACTACCGGGATTATATGGGCTCAAGTTCAAAAATTTGAGCGCTTCGGTGCTTGTTTTTGTACTTGTGCTCTTATAATTTGGTCGGTTCTGTTACAATGGCTCTTCACCACCTCCTGTGCGAGCCTGTCCTCAAGACCTGCCCAAGCCATTATGATGACCGTGTCAGAAAAGCACCTCGGATCCAGGAAGAAGAAGGACACGGGGGCTGAGGGTTCACCTTTGACATCCGATCGAAGTTTGTCAACCTCCCCATTCTGCCAGGACACCTCAGTCTCCAGGGCATAGATCTTTGCCTTGTCCTGAGCGACCTCCACGGCGAGCCCAAGAGACGTCCTCGGCCTTCAACTTTAGGTCCCTCTCTTTTTTAACCTCACCTAGGAGGTCGTTGACCCGTCCACAAGTGTCGTCACGTTCCTGCTGGGCCAGGTCACGCTCGATGCGAAGCCCCACCACGGTTTGGAGCAGATCATCCCGCTCCTTTGGAACCCGCTCGGCTTCGTCGTCATCCTTGTGCACCTGTTCAATCAGGGCCGCGGCCTTCTCTTCAGCCTCAACAGTGTGCCGATGGGCGTTCGCCTCCCTAACTCGGAGATTGGACACCCCCCCGGTGGTAGGGGTGAGCTCGGTGACCCTCTGACGAGTGGCAGCGAGTTGCACCGATAGCTCCCCATGTAGCCACACCTCCTTGGCAAGACGGTCCCAAATGTCCCTCTCACGGTGAAGGAATAGGGACTTGTCGCGGCTGCGCTCCATGAGGGACTACGAAGTGGACATAGGTTAGAAGCACACGAAGAGCGAATGGAGCATGGGAGCACAAATAGATCATACCTGACCGACCGAGGCAACGACGTCCCGAAGCGAGTCCAACGCTGTTGTTAGGGAGCGGACCGCAAGTCCGACCCCCGACTGGATGGTGCCCCAGTCTCTCGCCTCCTCCTTGTCATCAAGGATGAAGAACACTGACTAGGGATTTTGCCTCTCGGCTCACCGGATCCGGTGGCCCCCCATGTGTGCGGCTCGCCACCCACACGAAACAAAACCTGGGATGGCCTCGTGCCGTCGCCGAGCGACGTCAACCCCTCCTGCGGCAACGCTTCCTCCGGAACGGTCTGTCCGGTGGCACCAGGGGTGGGCGGCACAAACATGGACGCCTGACCCGTCACCACGTTCTCTGCAGACATCTCAGATGTGCCTACCTCCATCCGCCCCGTCGCGGACATAGATGCCGGCATGAGCAAGGGCTCCGCTTGCGCCGTTTCCACTGTGGGCGCCTCAAGAGCGCCCTTCTCCGTCCATGTGGGCGGCGACACTCTCTGTGCCGTCTTTTCCTAAGACATGGCAGTCACGCCCGGACATGGCACGTCTGCCATAGACGCTGCAGCCTCCGTCTGCGATGTTGCAATCGTGCCTGGCCACACCACGCCCTCTGTGGGCGCCTCACGCGCGTCCTCCTTTGCTCGCTCCATGGACGCCGCTGCCACCGCTGTCGGTGGCACTCTCACAGATGACACCGAGGATGCCCCGGTGCCAACCCTCCCCGCCTCTAGCGCGACATCGGCCGGCTCCTGGCGTGTCAGTCGGTGAGCAAAGTGGAGTTAAAACCTTCATTCTTGGTGATAATGTTAAGAAGTGCCAACACTCACGCGCACCCTTAGGCAGACAAAAAAGCATGCGAAGGAGTAACCCACTCCTCCACAGGCTCGGGGGCTACACCCACTAGGTGCGCTTGTGCGCACCCTTAGGCAGTCGAAAACCCCCCGAACGATCCTCTCCAGATCGTCCAGGGCTCGGGAGCTACTGTCGGGTACCAATTTTAGGGTACCCGAACATGGGGAACTAACGGTCCCCAACGATCTAAATCAAACGGATGATTAGAGGATGTGACCGCGACTATGCCCAACCCCTAGGGGCAGGTCCTGGCTCATCCGACCCCTGGGGTCAGGTTCCGCCTCGCCCAACCCCTTAGGACGGGTCTCTCCGCGCCCTACCCCAAGAAGGGAAGCTCCGTTCCGCCTGACCCTGAGGATGCACGATCACCCTCGGGCGAGGGCACAGGCCCCACGTGGGCCCACGCCACCTTTACTACTACGAACATAAAAGTTTGAGTCTGGAGTTAAACTTCTGACACTGGATGGGAGTGGGCACGCCCCGACACGACCCGCAGCCACGACAGGCCATTCCTAGGGGGCCACGTCACCCACAACGCCAAGCGCGACCAAACGGGGCGCCACGACTAGCTGACGAGGCCCACGCATGGCGCCAACAACAAACAGAGCCACGACGTGGAGCCGTCTCCATCACCATCAGCACTGCAACGTGGGAACGTCTCCGTCGCCATCTACGAGAAAAGCAGGACACACCTACAGGAGGGAGGGGGCGACGTAGCCCCGCGGTTGTCTCCTCCTCTGTTCTTCTCTATTTCTCTCTCTCGTGTATCCCAGGCCCTTCCCTTGGCCTATAAAGGGGAAGGCTGGGCGCCTCATTGAGGGGATATCTTTTCCTATCATTCAGAAATATTTCAACTCCACTTAACTTTCATTAGAAACTTGGGAGCTCATCCCTCTCTCGATCGTCTGTAACCCTACTATAGACCCAGTGAAAGTAACACGAACAACTCGTCACTGGATGTAGGGACATTCCATCCGAACCAGTATACATCCTCGTGTCCTCTTTGCACACCATCCGAACATAAACGCGCAAACACAGAAATTTACTAGTCAATGATTCTAAACACCGACAGGTGACTTCGTGAATCTCGAGATCTGCCGGCTCAGTCCTTCGAAGGTGTTCATAGGGGTAGGATTTACGTACGTGTGTTCATAAGAAGTGAGTGTGCGTGCGTATTTGTACTGTATAATTCTTAAAAAAAAACCAGGCTTCGCCTACCCCTCTCTCTCTCTCCCTTCTCGCGCAAGTCATTAAACGAGCCTCTTTTCATTCTCTCTCCTGGCCTCATCTTCTTTCTTTGATCAGACTGCCATGGCCCCAGCGCTAAGCTCCTCCTGAGTCCTGACGGCCTGACCTAGATGGAATTGAGCTTCTACTGGCGCTCCTCTGTTCGTGCTAACTGCTTGCAGCACTCACTGCCCCGGCAGAAAATATGGCAACATAGCAGTTCATGCAGCGTGCCTGCTCGCCGTCCATGGTGACCTCAGAGTTCCATCGTCGACTGGCCGGTACGGGATCCACGAAACGCTTTATTCCGGCCGGAACGGCCGAAACCGGAGCGGAATTTACAAGTCCGGTGAGAACAAAATGCACGGCCGCAAGGAGCTGCAGCACCAGCGAGCGAGGCAGTACGTCCGTTGGTCGGCTCGCCCGCCACACACGTCGCGCATGCACGCGCGGCGCCCGGACACGTGCCGGCGCGGGCACGTCCCTCTCCGCCCCTTTAACTCCTCCCCGCCATTTCCCCGCTGCCACAAGAGACAGACAGTGCCATCATCCCGATCGAGGCACCGCCGACCGGACTCCCTCAACGCCGGCCACGCGGGCGCGAGCGACAGCGAGCGAGCGGGAGAGCATGGGAGATCGGCAGCAGCAGCACGCGCACGGGGCGGCGAGCGCCCGCCGGCGGAGCCGCCGTCGCCGACGACGCTGCTGCTGTATGCTTGATAAGTCCCCTCATTTTTCCTGTGATACCCAAAAGCACACCAGCCACCACCCATTCCCGTGCTTAGCAAATGGGCCTACTCGCTCGTTTCCAAGCCACAAATCTTTCGCTGTGCATCACGGCCGGGCCAAATCACTAGCCACGAAGAGGCTCGCTTTCACCATCAGCAAATGAAAATTTTGTCAGCTACCAGACAGTACCAAACTACTGGACACAGAGACATGAAAGGGACTTGTGTGGTACATGAGTTCGTTTTTGCAAGCGGATAAACACATAACAGGCAGTTGCAGCCAGCCACATGTTTTTGTGGTGTATGCTCATCAGCTCTCGCAGGCAAGCAGCTGCTCCAATCCATCTCTGGGCTAAAGATATGAAGAGAGTTTAGCCTGCTAGGCCATTCATTCATACATGCTTCAACTCCACTTCACCATTTTTTTGGATGAGTAGAAGCTCCCCGTCTCGGCCCTCATGCCGGTTGAGGCCGGCAGAGTGATGAGTGAACAGAGTCATGCTTGTGAGATTAGGCTTTGTCGTTGTAGCCTCTGTCGCAGCTTTAACTTTTCAGAGAGCTAACAGTGGGGGCAGGCACAACAAAGGTACCAATCTTGATCTGAACTCTCTTCTATAGGTTTCTTCTGTTCATTTGAGTTCTTCATTCAAGCATCCTTGCTTTCAGACAATGGCCAAGCAAGGAAAAGGGAGGATAAGGCTCGCAGTTCTGAACATGTATGTACATCTTATCTCAGTTAAAAGTTTGCTAAAAGAAAATTATATTGTATTAGTGGCTTATGTCATGTGCAATGCTACAGTACCCACGTTACTACTAGGAGGTAATAATAGCTCAAATGAATCCAAGCCATTTGATTTTTTTCATTTTATAAATTAGTTAAATATAAATAAATAAGAAAAGAGAAAATATCTCATATCCCATAATCACTAGAGAATAAAAAAGTAGGCAGGCCCTTCCTCATGGGCGCTGGAAGCGCGGTCTAGCGGCCTGATGTCCCTCGTGTAAACGTCGTCCGTGCAGAAAAAAAAAAGAGTGATTTTTTTTAGCTGGCCGGGTGCAACATGTAACGTTAATTAAGAAAAATCGTTAACAATAAGTACAAAACATGCTACGTGTTCCATTAAAAAAACATTTTAGATGCATAAGAAAAATTGGTAACAGATGGAAAAAATCACGCACATGAATTAAAAAAATTCTCAGCATAAGTCTAACACGCTAGCTAACAGGAGAGGTACACGTTCCTGTGCATCAAGTATATTGGTGGCCAACACGATTTGGCGCCGGTTATTTCGTAATGGAGAATGCTTCCAGTTTAAAAAACAAAAGTATATATATTAAAAAAGTGAGCTAACATGAAAATGCTTGCTAATAAGGAGGCATTACGTGTAAAAAAGCTTACACGCTAGAAACATATTACCAAACAAAAAGATTTACCACGATCACACATGCATCAACTAGACTTAAAAAAGATTTTTACATGTAAAACTTTCCTTATTTATCCTATTTTCTAAAATTAAAAAATAAATAAATATATATTTCACATGTTACATCTTAGGAAGTAATAGACGATTCTAATCATCTGATCTAATTAAAATGAAGGCTCACCGTTATTTGAGTGTACCACAGCAAAGCCCCTATGTCATACTAATCTCTCCAATTGTTGTTACAGGGGGAGCAACAAGAAGAGGAGCGGGAGAAAGAAGAGAAGGAAGAGGTTAAAACAATCAGTGGCATAATTAACTCAGCCCGTTCGCTAGACGATGATGATGACGATATGCTTTCCGAGATCGAGAGCCTCCTGTCCGGAGATATTGACATCCCTATACCACGTGATCGGTTTGATGTCAATGGACGGTCACGGTACAATGCTTACATGGCTAACGAGGCCTCTGAGATAGAGAGACTGCATAGCCTGGTGAGGGAGATGGAAGAGAGGGAGGCGAAGCTTGAGAGCAAGCTTGCTTACATGGCTAACGAGGTCTCTGAGATAGAGAGACTGCGCAGCCTGGTGAGGGAGATGGAAGAGAGGGAGGCGAAGCTTGAGGGCGAGCTTGCTTACATGGCTAACGAGACATCTGAGATAGAGAGACTACAGAGCCTGGTGAGGGAGATGGAAGAGAGGGAGGCGAAGCTTGAGGGCAAGCTTGCTTACATGGCTAACGAGGCCTCTGAGACAGAGAGACTACGTAGCTTGGTGAGGGAGATGGAAGAGAGGGAGGCGAAGCTTGACAGTGAGCTGCTGGAGTACTATGGAATGAAGGAAATGGAGACTGACGTCACTGAACTGCAAAAGCAGCTCAAGGGCAAGAAAATAGAGATCAATATGCTCAACGACACCATAAACTCACTCCAGGAGGAGCGGAAGAACAAGACAGTGGAGATCAACATGCTCAACGACACCATAAACTCACTGCAGGAGGAGCGGAAGAAGCTGCAAGATGACGCTGCACATGGAGAAGTTGCCAAGAAAGAGCTTGAAGTGGCTAGGAGCAAGATCAAGGAGCTGCAGCGGCAGATACAGCTAGAAGCAGGACAGACAAAAGGCCAACTTATGCTGCTGAAACAACAGGTCATTGGATTGAAGGCCAAGGAGGAAGAGGCGGCAAAAAAGGAAGCCGAGGTTGAGCGGAAGCTAAAGAAGCTCAAGGAGTTGGAAGTGGAGGTACTTGAGCTAAGGAGGAAGAACAAGGAGTTGTTGTATGAGAAGAGAGATCTCATTGTGAAGTTGGATGCAGCTGAAGGGACAATAACTGAGGTATCTTAGTACTATTAGTCTCTGCAAGTTTCCTTTCTCATAAACATAAGACAAATCTCATGAACATGACTACAAAAATTGTAACTTCCTTTTATCATGGCTATCATTATGCAAGATATTACAAGCCTATCATTAACAAATTTTCATACCAGTACAATGAAAATGCAGTTACTTAACTTACTTACTAAAACATGATTTAAGAGGTAGCAATACATTTAACGACTACGTTAGAATTTAAGATTCTCTAAGAGGTAAAAATGCACCTAGTGATTTCTGCAAAGTATTCATATAGTTTTGATATACTTTGGGAAGCTGGAACATGTGCTAATGGCATACCCTACCATTTATCATGTAGAGTGATGTAGTTGCCAATGCAAGAGAAGAGATAAATAAGCTGAGGCATACAAATGAGGACCTCACAAAGCAAGTGGAAGGCCTACAGATGAACAGGTTCAGTGAAGTAGAAGAGTTGGTATACCTACGCTGGGTCAATGCCTGTCTGAGATTCGAACTCCGCAACTATCAGACTCCATCGGGGAAGGTGTCTGCACGTGATCTTAACAGGACACTAAGCCCCAAATCACAGGAGAGGGCCAAACAAATGATGTTGGAGTACGCAGGATCTGAACGGGGTCACGGTGACACAGACATTGAGAGCGTTTCTTCAATGCCTTCTTCACCTGGAAGCGAAGACTTTGACAATATTTCAATTGACAGTTCTTCCAGCAGATACAGCTTCCTAAGCAAAAGGTCTAATCTGATGCAAAAAATCAAGAAATGGGGAAGGAGCAAGGATGATAGCAGTAGTTTAGCCTCCCCATTTAGTGGTTCTCCACTGAGGAAACCAAAGGGCCCCCTAGAAGCTCTCATGCTAAAAAATGCTGGAGATGGTACAGCCATAACAACATATGGAAAGAGGGATCCCAATGATGCCTTGGACGATGAAAATGTCACGTCCTCATTCCAATTGATGTCCAAGACAGTCGAAGGTTTTGCTGAAGAGAAGTATCCCGCTTACAAAGATAGGCACATACTTGCAACTGAACGGGAGAAGGCGATAAAAGAGAAGGCTGGGCAAGCAAGAGCACAAAGGTTTGGCGGTGGACATAGTTCAGCTCTTATTTCCTCTCCTAAAGGTGCACTCCCTCTGAAACTTGCTCAAATCAAGGAGAGATCCCCTGCAGCTAATGCTGAATCCAGTGAGCAATCCAGTGACAACCAAAACAACACCCTGGTGGTGAGCCAGATGAAGCTTGCCAACATTGAGAAGAGAGCAACAAGAGTTCCTAGACCACCTCCCCCTCGATCAACCACTACTTTAGGGGCTACCAATACTGCAAGTGGAGTACAAACGCCACGTGCACCAGGTGCACCTCCTCCTCCACCACCACCTCCAGGGAAAGTTGGTGGCCCACCGCCACCACCGCCACCTCCAGGTGCTCTACCAAGGAACCTTGGTGGGGGTGACAAGGTACACCGTGCACCGGAGATTGTGGAGTTCTATCAAAGTCTCATGAAGCGTGAAGCAAAAAGAGAGACATCTTTAGGATCAATGTCATCCAATGTTTCTGATGCCAGGAGTAACATGATTGGAGAGATTGAGAACAGATCAACATTCCTCTTAGCTGTAAGTATTTTCTGCTGGCAAATTTATGAGTTCCGCTATTAATGCATAATTATAACTAGTAATCAAATTTTATAATAATAAAAAGTGACAAATGTTTTATAAAAAATATGGAATGCTTCAGGTAAAAGCTGATGTGGAGACACAAGGAGAATTTGTTGAGTCTCTAGCAAATGAGGTCCGAGAAGCGAGCTTTGTAAATATTGATGACGTTGTTGCATTTGTAAATTGGTTGGACGAGGAGTTATCTTTCTTGGTAAGTGCATGCCCTTTATACAACACCTTTGCTACAAAGTACCAGTCATTGTACTTATGACACATGTTCTAATACTAATGAGGATCAACAACATTTTAGGTTGATGAGCGAGCAGTGCTAAAGCATTTTGATTGGCCAGAGAGCAAAACAGATGCAATAAGAGAAGCAGCTTTTGAGTACCAGGATCTGATAAAGTTACAGAACAAGGTTTCATCCTTTACCGATGATCCACAACTTGCATGTGAAGAAACTCTCAAGAAGATGTATTCTTTGCTTGAAAAGTAAGTCTCATTAGACCTAATATTCTCTCTAACATAGTCCTTCAGAGTGAAACAACAATATTTTTGCCTGGTTTAAGATATGTATGTGATGAACATAATTTTACCCAAAGTGATGGTTTCATTGTACTAACTATTATCAATACTTATGCCAGAGTGGAGCAGAGTGTCTATGCACTACTCCGTACAAGAGACATGACCGTCTCACGCTACAAGGAGTATGGGATCCCATTTGACTGGCTGTCTGATTCCGGAGTAGTTGGGAAGGTGTGCATCTCTAGCATACACTCCAATTTTACCAACTTGTGTTAAAGAAAACATGCATCTTAAATTCCTTATGAAGGTAGGTATATGCTTTTACTCAGTATGCACCTAGATGAACTCAATATTTTATTTGCATGTTGGAATAGATCAAATTGGCATCTGTTCAGCTTGCAAACAAGTATATGAAGAGGGTTGCCTCAGAACTTGATGGATTGGAAGGCACTGAGAAAGAGCCCAATAGAGAGTTTTTGCTTCTCCAGGGTGTGAGGTTCGCTTTCCGGGTTCATCAGGTAAAATCGTCACACCAATATATTCAAAACCCAGGTACTTCACAGGTGATTTGAAGATTTCGAATCAGTAACTTTTTTTTTTCGAAAGATCCGTTACCGGCTTTCATTGGATTAAGAAAAGAGCACAATTACAAAGTTCCTAGCGGCACAAGATACGCCACACCTTTTTTTTTTTTTGCTCAGGTCCCAGCATCAGGGACCCTCGCCACCCCTGGTTTTAATTGAACCCGATTTACATAAGACTAATAACACAACCAATTGAACTACCTAGTAGCCAGGCCCCAAGGCGGGCAGCAGCATATCCAAACCCCGGTTGCCAGCAAATGCCCAGGTCCTTGCCTCATCTTGGATGTTGTAGATGATCTGGCCGATGGTTCTAGCCACCTTCCTGAAAACACGATGGTTTCTTTCGCGCCAGACCTCCCAGACCACTAGCATAGCGATCGACTGTAATCCAAGCCTCAGCGAGGGTTCGGCAGAGGATATCAATCCAGTGAACCACTCTGCCATCGGTAGCCTGCTTTCCCAGTTTGATGGCAGCAACTTATTCCTCTGCCTTCTGCAGTTTGCTGGGGGCTTCGATGCAGAAAGCATGAAAGCTTTTGAAGAGCTAAGAAGCAAGATGACCACACAGACATCTGCTCCACAGATATCTGAAGGCTGAAGCGTGAGTTAAACACAGGATTCAACACCCGTCTGGTCTTACTTGCTGGAGATTGATGTTTAGTTGTGTAGCTTAAGTGTACAAAAGAGAAGTTTAAATTCTGGTGTTGTGTGCTAAGAGAATGTACAAGTTATCAGGTTCTGTACATACGTGTAACAGTTTTGCATAGTTGTTTAGCTTAAGTTATTAGCAAGTTGTATATGCTATACCTATATCTTTTCATTTTAAAGGTTGTAACTGTAAACAGGGAGTTCCAGAAAATGAATCGCATTAGATGCATAGTTTTGCAAGTGCTTTTTTTTCAAGCTGGGCATGGTTTTGCTACTACGTACTAATAAAATGTCAAAAGCGTCCATTCTGCTAGTCTGATATCCCTGGAGATAATTCATGCAGATGAACCTTGCTGACTTTGTTCCAGAAAAAAAAAACAAAATTTGCTACCTCACTGCATCCGATATTTTGAAGAAATTGACCCGCTACCCGTTAGAGCCTACACACATACAGTGCTGGAATAGCAGATTTGACTCGAAGAATCAGTTATCAAGACAAAAATCCACCTGGACGGAGAAGGTCGAGGTTGCGGGCTTGCGGCGGCGAGCTCTGCCTGAACGTGGAAGTGGAACCGAACACTTCCAGTGGTTGGCTGCGGCGAGCTTGCCGCCTACTAGTCGCCGGGGGCCGGGGCCCGCCTCTGGTCCGGCTTCAGCGCCTCCGAGCGCAGTGGCAGTGTCCCCGTCGCGTAGGTGGAAGAACCCGTCGCGTGGGTTCCGGTTCCGGTCGCGACCACTTGCCGGGGAATCCAAGCAGGAGAGGTCGCCGTTGAATAGTGATTACTTTTTTCAGCAGAAAGTGAATCGTGATTACTTGGGCCCTATCTCATTGACGTGTCTGAGAACGAATTTATTATGAAGCCCATGAAGCCTAACCAGGATCCAGCCCACCGAAACTTGAAGTGTTCCCGTGGCCAGTTGTCTTCCGGGCCGGCCACGAAACCCACCGCTACTCAGGCAGTAGTTGAGAGAGGTCGGATAGACTGACGCATGAATAGTTGAGTAATGACTTTTAATTATACTACTACAAGGCAATGTGCTTAACTGGGCGGGTCATTTACGGGTATGGTTTTTTTTTGGACCGGGCTCTTTGTGCCTAGGTCTATGAAACCTCATGTTAATTTTGTTTGTCATGTGTCAGTATCATCAAGAATCCTATCGATCTAAGGGCCTCTTTGGGAGGGATTCCCCCGGCTCCAGATCCTCCGCCACTACACTGTTCATATTGTGCATAGAATCTGTTTTTCTGTCTCTTTTTCCTTACTCTCACTAACACAAAGGAGCTGCCGGAGCAAAAAAAATTTGGCTTCTCCGGCTCCAGCTTGCTATCTGAGACTCTGAGAGGCAGAGGGGAGAGAGAGTAAATCAGCTCTCATGAACAGTAACACTACAGTGTTTTTGCTGGGAGGAGCCGACTCCGCTGAGAGCCATACCAAACGCGCCCTAAAGATCAACCATTGTGATCCTTCCTCGTATTTGTAGTTTTGATTCCAACTTATGTTGTTTATCCTTTTGCCGGACAACGCAGGGAGGGCAATCAGGAGCCATCAGCATCTGTCAGATTACGCAATTGAGGTCACTCCGAATTCGAATTCGGTGGCCCACAGTATTTCTGTGCGCAGTACATAGGAACGGGGAGAAAACTCCTCGGTTCAAAAAAAAAAATCTTGTCTCTCATTATTGCCTTTCATTATTTTGATGACTGCTGCAGCATTAAGCCATTAACGGTGTAGTACTTAATTATGCGTACGTGCGGGTGCATGTGCACGACCGGACCGGCCGACCTATTCGTGCGCTCGCCATTGGTTCCTTCACTTGTGCACCCATGCCCATGTGCCTTCATGTTCATGCTTCCAGCCTACACTTTGTGCATCATGCACACGCCCGAGTACGTAACAGCAGCGCAGCGCAGTGCAGTTCACTCAGGCAAGCTGTGTTTAGATCACTTGAAAAGTGTACTATGCAAAAAAAGATTTCCCGTCACATCAGATTTGCGATACATGCATGGAGTACTAAATGTGGATAAAATCAAAAACTAATTGTACAGTTTGGTTGTACTTTGCGAGACGAATGTTTTGAGCCTAATTAGTCAATGGTTGGACAATTATTACCAAATACAAACGAAATGCTACAGTGTAATTTGGCACTCCAAAATTTGGATCTAAACAGTTTAATTTTTCCAAAAAAAAAGTCTTTGAGTTTGACTACTGTAATTTCGCAACGGTTCTATACAGTAGTATGTGTGTCTTTTTATTATATAATATGTATATGTATTTCGCAATGGTTATAGGCACATATTACTATAAAGTAACCCGCTAATTTTACATCTAAGTTAGTCACTTTTGGGATTATATAGGAATGAAAGATAATTGCGTATTCGAGAAAGATACTAAAGTAACATCTAAATTCTGGCAATATGTTTTTAAATTACCCACATCTACTTTTATTGAAAAATGATATAAAGTAAATACTTTAATTTGTACTCCGTATGATCTAAAATTACTCATGTCGTATTATCATGAATCCATATACTAATTAATCACCTAAATGGGCATTTACAAGTAAATATCATCAAGTGATCAGCTAATTAATCACCATATAATGTTTGCCTACATCTACATAGTACTTACACAAAGTCTCAAGAGCAGTCGAACTCGAACCTGATGATCTGTACAGTTACTGCTAGAGATAAAGATTTAGCTATAGCCTTCTCTTTTCTTCCCATGAATGGGCAACCTGCCTATCTAGGATTCTAGTTGTACCTTTCTTTGTTGGAAAAAGCCCTAATACTCAGGTGAACAAATAGTCCCAGTACTCGCCACCGATATCCTCGAACTCGATCACCGCTCCTGGATCACTGATCGAGCGTTCCGGCATCATCGACGGCGGCGTCCCCTGATCTTTCTTCGCACAGGCGAACGACACCATGGTCGGGTCACGGCCAGTTGCCGCCGCCATCACACTCACATGGCTTCTTGTATCATCACCAGCAGCGTCGTGATTGGCTCTCCTCCTCTTCCGGCGCAGCACGCGGGTCGTCTCGGCACAGCCGTCCCCGGCCGCCGCCGCCTGCAGCTCGCGCTGCACCACGTCGAGCGGGAAGTTGAGGTGCGCGCGCGGGCCGCGCATGCGCAGCGCCGCCTTGTCGTAGGCCAGCGCGGCCTCGTCGGCGGTCGCGAACGTGCCGAGCCACACCCGCGCGCCTTTCCTCCGCGTGTCGCGTATCTCCGCCGCGAACTTGCCCCACGGCCGCCGCCTCACGCCCCTGTAGCTCTTGCACGCCGCCGCCGCCGCGGAGCTGCTGCTGGCCCGATGACCGTGCTGCCGGTCTGCTTCTTGGTTCGCCGGCGAGGAGGCGAGCAGCTCACCGGAGGCGGCGTCGTCTGACGCGAGCGCCGTGCCACTGAGCAGGAGCTCGTCCCACTCCTCGGCTCCCATGGAAATCCACCTCCCCAGACTGGGAAGCCTCTCCAAGATCGCCTCAGGCGGCCTCTCTTCGCCCACCTCTGACGACGCGGCCGTCGACGACGACGCCGGGGTAGCGGAGCCTGTCATGATGGTAGCCCACACATTCTCGAGGATGTTTGCGGCGTGGTCAGCAGGCCGCTGACGGGAATCATCCGGCGGTGCTCCAATCGCCATTGCTGCCTGCTCGTGGAATCAATCAATCAATTCGATCGAATTTCTTCCTCTTCTGAAGATTGTAGCTGTGGACTTCACTGGGGTTTATATATCTGCCATCAACTGGCTGTGTGTCATGGCTGACACGGGCTGGCAGTTGGCGATTTCTGGCAAATGAAGCCACTGTGGCTCATTCGTCAAGGTACCTAGCGAAATCGGAGGAAAACTTAGCTGGCCTGCAACCAAACTTGAACGAGTGAGCGATTGAAAGTTGTGCAAGATCTCTGCAGAAATTCAGGGACGTTAGTTTCTGTGGCCTGTGTGCATGTATGGTATCTTGCGCTTGCGGCGGTTGATATTTTGTGTTCTAGGCATGCATTTGTTTATTCTCTTGCACGGTTGACTAAAAGCATGGACACCATGTTATGCATATGTCAGCTAGCTGCAGTATCTCCGAGTTCAGACTTTCGGTGAATAGCGTCCATGGTTTTCTTTTCGTGCTGCCTTCAGAGTTCAGAGTTCAGACAACATTTTTTTTTTGTTGGGTTTCAGTATTCAGAATGTGTATGAGGCTGTGTTCAGTAAAAAAGATAACTAATTGCATAGTTTGTCTGTAAATGTCGAGACGAATCTTTTGAGCCTAGTTAGTCCATAGTTGGACAAATTTTGCCAAATAACAACGAAAGATGCTACAGTAACTTTTCACCCACTTTTCGCGAAGTGAACACACCCTGAATACAAGTAGTCCTACACATCTGTGAGAATTTTCTCCAAATTAAGCTTCTGGATGATCAGTTGATCATTCACTGCACTTGTGTCGTCTGAAGAGAATTTGGCTCAAATATGCATGTCAACGCCAATATTTTTATTGGCTTCGCTGACTGTTGGCACACAACATCCCCATCGATTCTCCAAAAGAATAATAAGATAGAGCATCTCTCGGTCATCGAGGCCCGCCGGAGCGAGCACACAACATCTCCAGTCCTTTTAGACCAGCAACTCCGTCCCTTGGCGTCGCGAGCAAGAAAATCCGCTCATGATTGGGTCATCTTCTTCCTCCCTGACCTCAGTCGCTCGCTTCACAAGCCATGCAGATGCAGGTGCATGTTCTGGTCTATCATTGCACACGGATCATTCGGACTCAGCAGCCACTTGTTTCTATCATTGCGTCGCGAGTATCTGTGGGTCTTATCTTTGAACACGCCCTGCAGTTTCTACATGAATATATAATAAATATACAAATCCTTATCGCACAAGTCAATTGAGCTGACGAAATCATCACTCAACCTGAACAGTTTGATATGGAGCACACATTTATATATTTCAGGTCGCTTCGTTCTGACGATCGTTGCCAGCTGATGTATATGGAAGTTTAACTAGTTTATCCTTGAGCTTCATCTGCAAGCTAGGCTAGGAGACTAATAACGGTTTCATCGGGTCTCGAGTTGGACGCACTTCATTGAAGCCGGAAGCCAGCAGTGTGTGATGCATGGAAGCCCTGGCTTTCGGGAGGAGATCGCGTGTGGCGTCCCGTTGCGCTGCTCCTACGCCGGAGCTGAGCAGAAATGTCAAGACGCGTACGTCCGGGTGTAGGGACTGACCGCCATGACGACTTCATACGAATTCTGATCATGGCCTTTGCACGGTGGCAGAGGGAAGATCGCTTTGCGAGATGGCTGTACAATGTTTGTGATCTCTGTCCCTGAACGTGTGCATGGCGCACGTCTGAACTCTTGCCGACTTTGGTGACTATCTCTCCACTTGCCGACTTGGTGATCTCGGATGACCATTGTGTGTGTTGGTTGGGTTGCCTCTTAGTGTCCAGGCTGTCCAAATGGATCAGGATTATATGAGATAAGATATATGATCGTGAGATGAGATGCACGACGAAGATATAATGCCAAGGTGTAATTACAAAGTACTCTGAAACCCTTATTCCATCCATTTGGAATTAGTAGGGGTATTTTTGTCTCGTGGCTTCGATCGCGATTATTCTGTTAGTATGTTAGCTATGTGATGCTGAATCGTAATTACAATATTTTTCAGTACCAATCTGGTAACACCAATTTTGTACTACAAAACCATATAGTTAGCCAAACAAAACAAGCCCACAAATTTCAAGACTGAGGGAGCACTGTAATCTGGGCTGAGTTTATGTTTAATGCTCCTTTTTAACTATGAAACAAGCATGCTCCCGATATCTACTTACAATTTTGCATGATTTTAGATTTCTTTTGTGAGTACAAATTTCACAGATCTAATAGCATCTCTCTCTCTCTCCCTCCTTCCCTTTTTAGCCTATGTATGCTGCTAGAATTTTTCAGAAGTTTGGGCTGTGTTTTAAAAATCGGATTGAATCCTGATTTTGTATGGCTTTGGTTAGTATGAGTCTTAATGATTTGTATCTCCGTGTGGTGAAGCACGTCATGTAAGTGTCATGCATTTATGCAAAATGGTTATACTCATTCAACCGTGAATGTTTGGAGGCCAGAATATTTAAATTCCTTAATCTAACAAAATCTTGTCGATGGAAGTCATGATATGTTTCCGCTATTCCACTTATTTTTATAATGCCTCTGAACGATATCATTTACTTCAGCAACTACATTGGTCCATGCATCTCAAAACCCTACAGTGAAGCCTTCTTGTGTAGCTCTCCCAAAGCAATCAAGAAAACTAATTTATATGTCCAAACTATTATCGTATATAAGCAAAGAAATATGTATTGGATGATTGACATATGAGGTCACAAATGACATGTGAGGCCCACTGACAGCAGTTTTTCCATAAGCACACGTGCATTCAGCACACATAAATTGAAATGAATACATATACATCCAAACGAGACCTTAACTAGTTCCTCAAGAAGGATTATCAAGTAAGCTGATTTCTAGAACAAGCTTAAGGATTATCAAGTAAGCTGATTTCTAGAACAAGCTTAGGCCTTGTTCATCCGGCTTATAATCCGTACTTTTCAGCTTGTTTTTTCAGACGGTGTTTTTCAGTCAGTTTATCAGCACAGCCGAATAGGGCCTAGCCAGTTCCTGTAACCAGCTTAACTGATTTTACTGACTTCATCCCAATGTTGCTGTCAATAGGTACAATAAATCTCCCGGAGTAAAAGTAACATTTACATCCTTGGAAAATACGTATTTACGCAAAAATTTTATCCTCTTGAAATTGATGATAAACATTTGTTGCTCAAAAGGTATGCGCTAATTAGATTGATGATGATCGACAAACAATACAAAGCAAGGTTCCAATAGTGAATGCGGAAAGGATAAATACTGGAGAATCAAAAGCCAAAGCTAAAAATCAAACTCAGTAAACTGGGCATCAGCCAAACAGATCTCCTCACCACAGCAGAAAATATTTGATCTAGAGAAATTGTGATTGTCCCTCAGCTTGCATAGTCCGTGTCTGTAAACATCAGTCTTATTGGGATGTATAGTTACAAAAACGCCATCACTGAGTTTTGCAACAACGGAGAAACTGACACAAGTTTGTATAGTTACAAAAACACCATAAATGAATTTTGCAACAACGGAGAAACTGACACAAATTTGTGTCCCCAATTTCCTAGTGTGTAATAAGGGCCATGCATAGCAATCCCATTATTTTTCAGCGAGGTGCAGTACGACAGCATAGGGAAAGTCCTGCCACTCTCCTTGATCCTATTATACACAAAGAATAGATTCTTTTTTAGAATATAGCAACTAAGCAGCCAAATAATTGAGCCATGAGACATCAAAGAAACAGAGTCAACAGATGGCTCCTGCATGCTGTGGCCGTTTTATTTGAGACCAAACAGGTGGAGTTCCTGTTAAGTTCCACATTCCAAGCAAAGAGTTTCCATGTACACAATAAATATTCTGTACGTTCAATTATCCAATAGAAAATGTGAACGACACCATACCTATGCTGTTTAGCTAGATAAGCAAGATGCACTATAATGGGAGGAAAACCATGTAGACAAGTGTCGGTTTATGTATTTTCCTTTTTAATTTAAGTTTCAAAAGCACACATGTAATTTCAATTTTGCACTTCGGATGTGTATCTTGGGCATGAAATATCGCTCCACATTAGAAGAAAAAAATTGTAGTAAAACTGTCTCACGATACCTAGTTTGATTCCTCTGCTGACCAGCAAGATCAAAGATTTAGTCTTTCAATATACCAAATTGCCTTAGAGCTGATTTTAGATTGTCTGGACCATATCCCTCAATTGAAGAAATTCCCTGTTTCTCAAAGGATACAACATCTTGCAATGAATAGCTTCTGTTAGCATGGACTTGGTTTGGAGCAGTATTGAACGAGCCTTTGAGTATGATAGTTTTGTGCACGCCTCCAAGTAGTCCTTCATAATCTGTGTCACCACATTCACCCACAATCACGGTGATGTTTGACAGCTCTACCCCCCATCTGATATACAAATACCTGCAAAAAGATCAATGAATGATCAAACACCATCAGAAAATTGTTGTTCGGAATTTTTCTCACCCTGCAAAGACACAGATAGAGGGTTAAATTTTATTCTACAAAAATGTGATTATGTGAAGGTTATATTGCTCAAAAGGTTGTTTCAAAGTTCAGACATTCTGGTGGAGAATTACGTCATAAATCAAGAATTGCAAATGATTATTCTAAGTGAGACTAGAAAACAAAATATCTTGGTACTTTCTATATCTCTTTTGACTTTTGTTTATGTGGGTAACCACCATACATCTCCAACAGTCCATACAGCACATATGGAGTAACATGTTCCATAACTCTTCCATGCTCCCACTTTAAGATTTTTTTCACACGATATGTATCATTGAAAAATAACATCGTAATGTACAGCACAGATACACGTACACCAATCAAAAGATGGAAACAGGAAACAATAACACCAAGTTGAGTTTTCACCAGTCTGCATTCAGTATAGAAGAGTTTATTACACGTAATCACTGAATAATAAGGCATTTTGGTGTCACACCAGGTGGTCGCTCAGGACGCAAGAACTAGCAATGGGAAGGAACAGCGTCTTTGTGCGCTTGTATCATTGAGTTGTGGATGTTTCATTGGTTGTGAGGACCTATGTGCAATGTTGGTGTGAGTGCTTAAAGGCCAAGCGTCTGTAAGGAAAAGTGAACAATTTCGGATGTTTCATTGGTTGTGAGGACCTATGTGCAATGTTGGTGTGAGTGCTTAAAGGCCAGGCATCTGTAAAGGAAAGTGAACAATTTCACAGGTAAAGGAGATGTCACATTCCTCGCATCTCGATCTGGTTGTTCTAGCTCATGTTGCCGGCACATCGGTGGCGGCCAAGGGTGTGACAGCTTGTAATCAAGAGGCGACATATCCTCAGTTATCCTGGTCTCCAGGACGCGAGTTATGGGGATTTTGGCTGCACAGGCGACGGTAGACCAGGATTCTGGCAGTGTGGGCGGCAGTGTTCTCGGTTTGCTGGGATTCCAGTGTGGGCGTTGGGGATTCTTCTCGGTTCAACGCACTGTGTTGTCTCTCACTCGGTTTTGAGCGCATTTTGTGTCTAGATTCTGAAATCCAGTTGGCCTTGATGTGAGAAACAGGGTTGGTTTGCCCATCTTGATATCCTTCGTACCTTAATGAGGAAATCGATCCTGCAATTCCACTCCCTCTGGTCAGCTTCCGGTCAGTCCATCACGGCTCCCCCTGAACCTTCAGCACAAACGCCCTTCATGATCGACGCAATATCTGACCAAGAGCATCGTCATGAGGAACGCTGGGAGCACATCCTCAACAGTTTGAATCTTCTCTTTGCTCGAGTCTTCAACATTGGCACAGCACAGCAAGAACTTCAAGACAAAGTAAATCATACTATGAAGACTCTGGAGCCATACGCGGTTGAGCAACAACTCTTGCAAAAGCAGGTGGAGGCGACAGGTCAAGCAATGGCTCGGCTGACAGTGAACCACTTCTCTGAATGATGATTCTTCAGATAATCAGTCTCAAACGTCCTCAGTCCTACATCAGCCTCAGTCTCAACCTCGACGATTTCGACAAAAAAGTCTCAACCTCGACGAGCAAGTGCTCACTCACACCACCGTGATCATCGAACTGATGAAAATCTTCATCTCAATCAGCACTCTTCCGAAGATGCCATTCCCCAGTTTTGATGGCACTAATCCATTGATGAAGGATAAATGTACCGACTATTTTCACATTTTCCATATCTGACAAGAGGATGTGGGTCACAGCTGCTTCACTCCATTTTGAAGCAACTGCTGCCAAATGGCTGCAAGCTTGCAAGAAGAGTCACAGGCTAGATTCATGAGATACATCGAATCACAGTTTGGCCTTATGATTATCGTGATGCTTGGCTCGGCTCCTGGATTTGAAACATGAAGGCTCGGTGGAGGAATGCTGATGCTTTTGAAACCTTGCAGTACCAAATTTCCATGCACAACACCAGATTTGATGAGTAGTATTTTGTATCATAGTTTATCAAGGGGATGAAATTGGATCTTTGTGGTGCTGTCCAAGCCCAAGTTCCAGAAACTATGCATCGTGCTGTGATGCTAGCAAAGATACTGTTGGAATGTGAAGGTGTTAGGCCCATGAGGCTAGGCCCATGTGGCCCATGTATGGTACCTATATAGCTACCCTTCTAGGGTTAGCCCAAATTAATCCAATCACATTCTCTAGCATGGTATCAAGCTAGGTTTCCCTTTCCTCCCCACCCTCCCCTGCTCAGCCGCCGGCTGGAGGCAGCACCAGCCGCCGCCGGACATGGCCGGCCGGCCTCTCTCCCCTCCTCCCTCCATCTTTTCCCACTTCCCCCCTCTCCCCTCTCCTTCGTCCCACATCTCCAGCGCCCGTTCCCCTGCTCTGCTCGGGACGAGCCCCGTCTTCAATTGGTCGACCCGCGCGGACACGTCCTCGACGCCGCCGAAATCGAGCGGCGTCGGAAGCAGCACCGCCGCCGCCGTCTGCTCGACCAGCGTCGCGCTCTCCTCGCGGGTCCGCCCGACGGGGACGCGCCCTCCCACGCAGGCGCGGCCAACAGCAGTGGCTCCTTCCCTGGAGGCGGCCGGAGCCTCTGCTCCCGCCCCTCCAGCCTCTGCCCCCGCCCTTCGTGCTCCAGCGGCGGGTGGCCCTCTCTCCTAGGCGACCGTGGCTCCTTCCCTGGAGGCGGCCGGTGCCTCTGGTCCCGCCCCTCCAGCTCCAGCGGCCCCTCCAGCCTTTGCCCCCGTCCTTCCTGCTCCAGCGGCGGGTGGCCCTCTCTCCTGGCCTCCAGCTCCGGTCACGCCCTCTCTCCTGGGCGCGGGTGCGGACGGCCCTGACCTCTCACACCCAACTCCAGCGGCTCCTCTTCCGACGGCCCTGGCTGCCATCCTGAGCAGCCCCAGTGCGCCTGCAGCTGCCGAGGGTGCGGCCGTCTTTCACGGCGGCAACCATAGCCAGGGTGCGGGTGCGGGGGGCTTGGCCACCATAGCCAGGGCCTTTGCTGCCGCACCCCAGCGCGGCACTAGCACCGACGCTGCCGCCGCTGCCCTCCTACAGGCGTCGGGCGCCGTTGCCGTGGCTGCCGCAGCCGGCACCTCCTCCCTCCACGCAGCGGGTCCGACTCTGCCCTCGCCGACGCTCTTGTCGCTGCCCGGGCAACCGCTGTGGATAGCCAGGCCCGGGTCCGTGCGGCCGCCCTCGCTTGGGAGCGCGAGCGCGCTACGGCCGATGCGCTGGCCCGCCACCTCGCCGAGGCGGAGCAGCTCGTCCACCTCCCTACCAGGCCGTCGGTGCCTCGGGGTGAGCTTTGCCCGTCGATGGCAATGCTCACTGGTACTCCCCCGGGGTTTCACCACACATCCCCGTGGGCTACACATCCCGGTGCTTCACCCGGACTTGTCGGTTGGGTTCCGGCTCCCTTCTTGGCCTCCTCCTTTAGCACCACCGCCAGCCCTCCGCCCGCAGTTTCTCCATCAGTTAGTCCTGACTGGATCGCTGACTCGGGCGCCACTTTCCACACCACGCCCGATGCGAGTCTACTTTCTTCTCTCCGTCCTCCCCACCCTTCCTGTCCCTCTTCCATCATGGTCGCCAATGGCACCTGCATTCCTATCTCCTCCGTGGGCACTGCCAGTTCCCACGGTTCCTTTCATATCCCTGATGTTCTTGTGGCTCCCGGTATGGTTCACAACCTTCTCTCTATTCATCGTTTCACAACTGACAACTCTTGTTCGGTTGAGTTTGACCCCTCTGGCCTCACCGTGCGGGATTTGTCATCCCGGGTTCCTCTGCTCCGGTGTGACAGCACTGGGCCTCTCTACACCCTTCGGTTTCCGGCATTTGTTTCACCTTCTTCGCCTTCCTCGGCGTCTTGTTCACCCTCTTCGCCTTCCTCAGCCGCTTTCGCCGCCACTCCTTCCTCCACCACTTGGCACCGTCGCCTCGGCCATCCTGGCCGAGATGCCCTGATGCAGCTCAGTCATAGTTCCGACATTCGGTGCTCTCGGGCTCACGATGATCACTTGTGCCAGCTGAGCCGTCACGTTCGCCTTCCCTTTCCGTCCTCTTCCTCACATGCCACTCGTGTCTTTGATCTTATTCACTGCGACTTGTGGACTTCTCCTGTTCTCAGCATGTCTGGCTATAAGTACTACTTGGTGGTGGTCGATGATTTCTCCCATTATTTCTGGACTTTTCCTCTGCGTGCCAAGTCCGAGGCTTTTCCCACTCGTAGCCACTTCTTTATTTGGGTATCCACTCAGTTCGGCCTTACCATCAAGGCTGTCCAGTGCGACAATGGCCGTGAGTTCGATAACTCCACCTCGCGTGCCTTCTTCATTTCTTCCGGTGTCCACCTGCGCATGTCTTGTCCGTATACCTCCTCTCAAAACGGCAAGGCAGAGCGCATGATCCGCACCACCAATGACATCATGCGCACCCTACTGCTCCAGGCATCTCTACCCACTCGCTTCTGGGCTGAGTGTCTGCACACCTCCACCTATCTCCTTAACCGTCTTCCTTCTACTGCCTGCCCAGCTCCCACGCCTCACCACGCTCTTTTCGGTACCCCTCCTCGGTACGACCACCTTCGAGTCTTCGGGTGTGCGTGTTACCCTAACACCGCCGCCACCGCTCCCCATAAGCTGGCTCCCCGGTCCACCCTCTGTGTCTTTCTCGGATACTCTCCGGATCACAAGGGTTACCGATGCTTTGACCTTACCTCTCGTCGTGTCCTCATCTCTCGTCATGTCGTGTTTGATGAGTCGGCATTCCCTTACTCCACCACCTCTCCACCCACACCTCCCGCTGACCCTGCGGAGGCTTCTTTTTTCCCACTGACCCGGTGATTCTGCCACCCTTCTCCCTCTCCCCTGCAGGTACTCCTGGTGCTCCCGCCTCGCCCCTGCCGGACTCGCACCAGGACCTTCCTCCGGTACCTGACACGGCCGAGGCAACCCCGGAGCTTCCACCCTCGCTCCCTGTGGCTTTGCTGCCTCCCGTTGTGCCAGATGCTGCCGTTCCGATCGCGGGACCGAGCGCACCGACCCCACCTCCTCCCGGGCGCTTCGGACTCGTCTACCAGCACCGGCGGGAGTCGAGTCCGCCCTCACCTCCTCCCAGCCGCTTCGGCATCGTCTACGAGCGCCGGCGTCAGCCGGCTCCGCCGCTTTCGTCACCAGCGCCGTCGTCGCCGGTGCATGCTCCGCCGGCCTCGCCGCCCTCTCGCGCCGACCCGCCGGTGTACCACTCGCCTCTTCTTCACCAGGACCCTCGTCACACTCACCCGATGGTGACGAGGCAGGCGTCTCACCCGCAGGCCCTCACCGCCGCCGCCTGTGAGCCGGGGATCTCTCCGGTACCCTCTTCCGTCCGCGCGGCCTTGGCGGATCCTCACTGGCGCCGCACGATGGACGAGTACGCGGCCCTCCTCGCCAACCAGACGTGGGACCTAGTGCCCCGTCCGCCGGGCTCCAACATTGTCACCGGCAAGTGGATCTGGACGCACAAGAGGCGGGCTGATGGTTCCTTGGAGCGCTACAAGGCTCGTTGGGTCCTCCGCGGCTTCACTCAGCGGCCCGGCATTGACTATGCTGAGACCTTTAGTCCCGTGGTGAAGCCAGCTACAGTCCGCACCGTCCTCTCCCTCGCTCTCGAGCGCTCCTGGCCTGTACATCAGCTGGATGTCAAGAACGCCTTCCTCCATGGCACTGACTGAGACGGTCTACTGCAGTCAACCGACAGGTTTCGTGGATTCCTCTCGTCCTGACTTCGTCTGCCAGGCTCAACAAATCGCTCTACGGGCTCAAGCAGGCACCCCGGGCTTCGTACTCTCGATTCGCTACCTTCCTGCAGACTCTTGGGTTCACGGAGGCCAAGTCTGACACCTCTCTGTTCATATACCACTATGGGGGTGAGACTGCTTACCTGCTCCTCTATGTGGATGACATTGTTCTCACCGCCTCCAGTGAGTCTCTGCTCCACCGCATCATTGCCTCTCTCCAGAAGGAATTTGCTATGAAGGATCTTGGGATGCTCCACCACTTCCTCGGCGTCACTGTTGAGCCCCGACCTTCAGGCCTGTTCCTTCACCAGCGGCAGTTCACTTGTGACATTCTGGAGCGAGCAAGGATGATCGCCTGCCAGTCCTGCTCTACACCGGTTGACACCCAGGGCAAGCTGTCAGAGGCTGGGGGTCCGATGCTTGGGCCAGCGGACTCCACTGCCTACCGGAGTCTTGCTGGCGCGCTCCAGTACCTCACCTTCACACGGCTGGACATCACTTATGTCGTCCAGCAGCTCTGCCTCTACATGCATGCTCCGCAGGAGCCCCACCTGGCTGCTATGAAGCGGCTTCTCCGGTACCTCCGTGGCACCCTTGGCTACGGGCTGCTCCTCGGCCGGTCCTCCACCGCCGAGCTGGTTGTCTACACCGACGCTGACTGGGCGGGCTGCCCGGACACCCGCCGGTCCACCTCCGGCTACGCTGTCTTCCTCAGGGGCAACCTTGTCTCCTGGTCGTCCAAGCGCCAGCCGGTGGTCTCCCGCTCCAGTGCCGAGGCGGAGTACCGTGCCGTTGCCAATGGCGTGGCCGAGGCCGCTTGGCTCCGCCAGCTCCTGGCCGAGCTTCACCGCCCCCTCGCCAGGAGCACGCTCGTCTACTGCGACAACGTCAGCGCGGTCTACCTCTTCACCAACCCCGTGCAGCACCAGCGGACCAAGCATGTGGAGATCGATCTACACTTCGTCCGCGACCGTGTGGCCATCGGCGACGTCCGAGTACTTCACGTCCCGACCACCTCCCAGTTTGCGGACATCTTCACCAAAGGCCTCCCTTCCTCGACCTTTTCCGAGTTTCGCTCCAGCCTCAACGTCTCCAGTGGCTAGTTGTGGCTGCGGGGGGGTCCTGTGTGTGTTGTGCTCTTTCTTGTTTTCTTTCTTGTTCAGCCTTGAACTCCGCTGCGCCGGTAGTTCAGACTGCGGGGGGTGTTGGAATGTGAAGGTGTTAGGCCCATGAGGCTAGGCCCATGTGGCCCATGTATGGTACCTATATAGCTACCCTTCTAGGGTTAGCCCAAATTAATCCAATCACATTCTCTAGCAGATACAATAGCAGGTGGCTGAACAATGCAAGTACAAATACCCCAAGAGCAGTCAACACCCTAAACCTCCCCTAACTGCACAGAAAACCAGCAATGGTTCCAGTCTTCTGTGGAAGGAATGACAAGTTCGAGATAATCGGCATGCCAATAATTTATGCTACTTGATTACTTCTGTGCTGAGAAGTATGAGCTAGGGCATGCTGAAGTGTGCACCAAGTGTCCTAAAGCGCGGCTCAATGTAAACATCACTGAGGAGGTACTCACTCAGTTGGCGGTGGAAGATTCTTTAGCTGCAGATTTTTGCCAGTTATCCCTCAACGCCATCTCTGGCACAGCTGAAGGGGGTGCCTTGCAACTCAGGGCGTTAGTGGGCAACAAAGTGATGCTTATTTTGGTGGACAGCAGCAGTTCTCATAGTTTTGTCAGCGCTTCTTTTGTCCAAAAAAAAAGGACTATCTACCATTCCTATTGCTCCCAAGGCTGCTGCCAAGCTTCCTAATGGGCAGTCCGTAATCACCAACAATATGGTACCCAATTTAACATGGCGGTGTCATGGTCATACACTCGCACTGAGGGTGATTGAATTAGGACCTTGTGATGCCATTCTCGGTTATGACTTATATTAAAACTCACAGCTTGATGGATCGTCACTGGGCAAATCATAGCATCACTTTCCAAGAAAAAGAAACAGTTATTACATTGTAGGGTTTATCTACACCACCATCACAAGTTTCTGCTATTCTGCCTTACCAACTCTGAAATGGATCAAGGTTCAAGGGAAATGATGTTTGGGCTTTTGCTATGTTGGATCAAATTACTGCTTGTTGAATCTTCCGCACCCCCTGCTGTTCAAGAGTTTCTGACTCAATATCAAGACATTTTTGCAGACCCCAAAACTCTACCACCACTTAGAGTGCATGATTGTTAGAGTATCTTGGGATATCTCCAGATATGGTACACTAGGATCGTGTAAACCCAGCTTGCCTTATCTCCAAGGAAGGTGCCCCTGAGCAATCTAGTTCTATGGATCTACAACCATGACAGTACTCCTATATAATCTCAGCAATACAATAAATCCAATTCCACCAATTCTTTCCCTGCTATATGGTATGACAAGTTCAAGTTCTGATCTAGGGCAAAGACATCGCTTCCGCACCACGTGCCCTGGGGGAGATTGACCTCCGCCAGGTGCAGTGTCCTTGTTCAGGCGCAGATCCTATTGATCTGCCGCCCTCGTCATCATTCTAGTGTGGGTCACAGGCCCACAGCAGCAGATCGCCTACATCCTCTCAGCGTCGGCCTCCTCCGTCCAGATCTTCGCTGCCGGACCACACCTCGTGCCCATGCCGCCGCGGTGGCAGCAGTGCATGACAATCCAGAAAAAAAAATGGCATTCAAGGTTATCACTGGCAGAGCTCTGGTATAATTCTTCATTTCACACTGCTCTGAGTTCTCACTTCCGCGCTCTGTATGTTATCGATCCAAATGTCAGTGCTCTTCCAAACTTCACCACCACTGACACACCAGTATCAGATATGGCAATGGAACGGCAAAGTCAGTTGGATGCACTGATTTTATTGGCGGTCGTCTTGCAGTGATGTCAATGTTATCAAGCTTCTCCTGGATAAATGTGGACATGTCTCCGATGAAAACAAACCTAGCGAGTTTGCCAACCCCTGTCCATTGCTCTGATGAAAACTCGTAACACACTTCTGAAATTTATCTTGCGCAGTGAAGGATTTTCCATGCACTTACCTGGGCCTCACCCCTTACTGTGCACAAACCTTCCAAAGCTGATTTCTTACCTCTGATTAATAGGATCATAGATCACCTCCCAGTATGGAAAGCTTCTCTATTGAATAAAGCTGCGGACTCATTATGGTCCGGGCGATGCTGACAGCCACTCCTGTTTATCATATGATCTCTCTTGATCTTCCAAAATGGGTTTTCAAGGCCATTGACAAAAACCGCAGAGGCTTTCTCTGGAAGGGCCAAGAACTAGCCAATGAAGGTAAATGTCTGGTGCCCTAAGAAAGAGTGCAGTGTCCACTGGAATTCGGTGGCCCTGGTATTCATAATCTTGAACTAGTGGGATATGCCTTACACACCCGCCGGGTGTGGGCACAAAAGACAGATCCTTTACAACCATGGGCGCGGTGTGACCGGTTAGAGCAGTGAGCTCCGGGACTCTCCCGTCCGACCCGGGTTCGAAGCCTGGCACCTCCTTATTTTCAAAGTCATAGGGGAGTCTTCTCCTATGATCCAGTTTTTTTTTACAACCATGGGCTAAGGTTGTCAGTCGTAAGTACCGCAGAATGCTCAAGCTCTCTTTACTGTGGCATAGAGTGTATAGTTGGTAATGGTGAGCAGATTCGGTTCTGGGCTAATCGTTGGTTGCAGGGAAAAACAATGGCAGAAGTGGCTCCAAACTTGCACAAGAAGACCTCCAGAACGGTTGTCAAGAACAGGACTGTTGCTCAAGCTCTTCACAATCGTGCCTGGATGGGTGATATCAAGGGAGCTTTAACAGTACAGGTACTAGTTGAGTACCTACACACACACACACACACCCACACGCACACGCACACACACACACACACAGTCCGTCCTTGCTCAGGGACAGGCAAGCTCTGAACAGGGGGTCGCTCAGGACGCGGGAAGTAGCAGTGTGAAGCAATTGCGCTTCGTGAGCTTGTATAGTTGAGTTGTTAATATTTCATTGGTTGTCAGAGTGTTGTGTGGGATCTACGTGTAGTGCTGGTGTGAATACTTAAAGACCAGGCGTCTGTAAGGGAAACGTGAACAATTTGCTACCAGAAAAATATCACGGGTAGAGGAGATCTCCTTCCACTCCTTGCATCTCGATCCAGTTGTTCTAGCTCATGTCGCCGGCACATCATCGGCAGGGCCAAGGGTGTGACATTTGGACATCAAACACTCTTCATATTACTTCCAACACTGATTTCAACTATAATACAATGCTTGTAATCATGAAAACTATATATTGATTTGTTATGGAATAATCCCTCCATTCCAAATTATAAGATGTTTGGCTTTGCTAGATAGATAGTAGTAAAAGCAATGTAAAAGCCAAACTGTTTTATAATTTGGAACGGAGGGAGTATTATATATAATAAATCTACAAATTTCAAATTCGCATGATGACCACATTACAAGTTGGTCAAAACTTGGAACGTTACTGTGAAAGTTCAAGGGCGATCCACAATTTATGCAAATTAAGAAACAAGCTTGTGGAAAGAAAGGAAAGCGTTAAAGTAACAATCAGACCTTAAAGCCTGTGAGCGAGAAGCCAAAACAGGAATCACATTCAGCTTGCTACCATCATGGCTGTACAAAACATGGCAGCGCAGTGCTTGAATTCTCATTGTCCTCCTAATCTCCTTCACAGGAGGTGCCTAAACAAGTGAAACATATTATCGCATCAATAATGTACAGAAGATATAAAAAAGTCAGTGGATAACTTGACAGACCACAACAAGACTAAGAAACATACAGCTGCAGTATTGGACACTTTAAATGAAATGCAGTAAGTGGATGAGCATTCTTCATCCTCAACAAGTATTTTCTGTCCACTTTCATTATTTTTCTCAGCCGCCCAACGAATTAGTGTCTTCCTTAAACCTTCTCCTCCCCAGCGATATTCAATTTGGGAGTGATAATCAAGATCGATCATGAATGGGAGCTCAGCAGGGCTAAGCATGTCCTCAGAGCTTGAAGATGGATAACAAAGATCGCTGCCACTGTTGCATATGAAGGCATCAAAGTCACTAGCTTCTATCCTTCCAGATATAAGCAAAGCATGTATCTCTGATATTGCTCTAGCCGTTGACAATACAAAACCAACAGCGCCACTTGATCTCTCATTGCTTGAAGCCTCAAAAATGTTTTTAATAACCTGAACAAAGTCTGCATCTTGCACAGAGTCTACAGCAATTACAATGATGTGCTTCCTCCTACGCAATGATGGCCACTTACCATTCTCACCTGGCCCATCCTTTTTGATGTCACTAACACCTGACAACTTTTGCACTGCATCCTCAAGATGCCTTCTCACAGTATTTGAATTCCCTTCTTTGCTGCCTGATTTTTCACTGTCCAAGGAAAGCTGTAAGTTAAGTGATATGTCATGAATATCCCTCAGAGAGTCCTCAGGTGAATCTGCTTCAGATATTTCAGTTGCAACATCATTCTTCTGCCAGCGGGGATGTCTAGGCTTGAGAGTGACTACACGTGCCAAATAGTTCTTGCAATGTTCAGGCCACGAAAATTGATGGATGTTTTTCAGACCATTCTGGCGACATCGTGTCCACAATTGCTTATCTGACACAAGCTTATAAAGTGCCTCACCTATTTCATTTTGATTGTGGGGGTCAACAAGAATTCCATTATCAAGAACCTGAGCCAAGGAATCAAAACAGGAAAAATACATACTACATTAACAACTCAAGCAGGAAATTTGCCCACAGTAACAAAGAAAGCATGTGCATCAATACCCGATGTATGTCCACAGGCCCACCATTTCGGGTGGCAACTATGGGTAGACCATATGCAGCAGCCTAGAAAGAAAAAAAAAAGAAGATCAAATAACCTATGAATCATTAACACGGGCATGAGTAAGCAAAGGAAATATCACAGAAGTAACCACCTCAATCAAGGTGAGTCCAAATGGTTCAATGAATGCACAATTGATAAAAACTCCCTGAAAATAGTTGAAACTCAACATTAGTTGTGAAAGTCAAGAATCAATCAGTAGATTTCTTAAAGTAAAACTACAAAGAAAAAACTGAATTATACTAGCAAACACCAAAGTTCATCAGATAGCACATAAGATTATCAAAAACTAGTCATCAACACTGGCAAGTTAGACATCCTATCACCTGCACGGCCTGATAGCGAATTTTGATGAAATAATACTCCCTCCATTCTTTCTAAATTGTTTTAGCTTTGTCCTAAGTCAAACTTCTCTAGCTTTGACCAAGTTCATAAAGAAAAATGAACAAACATGTACAACATCAAACGAGATTTATTAGATACACCATGAAATATACTCCCTTCATTCCAAATTATGTCGCTTTGACTTTTTTGGTACATCAATTTTGCTATGTATCTAGACATATCGTATATCTTGATACATAGTAAAATCGATGTACCAAAAAAGTCAAAGCGACTTATAATTTGGAACGGAGGGAGTATTTCGATACTGGTATACAGTAAATGTTAATATAATATTCTATGAAGTTTGGTTAAAAGCTTCAGGACTTAAAACAAGTTTGGTTAAAAGCTCAGTAAGCCCAATCCACTGTTCTGAGGATGACATGAAGACGGTTACTGATATTCTGTCCTGCGCCTTGAAAGAATTTCCCCTGCACCTACCTTGATCTCCCTCTCACAATACACAAGCCAATAAAGAATGATTTGCTCTCGTTGGTTGACAAAGGTGGCTGATTATCTCCCTGGTTGGAAGGCTTCTTTACTGAATAGGTCTGGTCGCTTGATCATGGTTAAGGTGGTCTTGACTGCAGTACCCATCTATCTCATGATCACTATGGATTTACCTAAATGGGTGATCAAGGCAATTGATAAACGGTGCAGGGGTTTTCTTTGGCAAGGCAGCGAGCGAGCAAATGGTGGAAATTGTTTCGCATCTTGGGAGCTTGTCTAGCTGCCCTCTACAGTATGGCGGTCTTGGAATTCATTCATAACCTAGAAACACTGCCTTCGGGCACAATAAACAGATGCATCATGCTCATGGACTGGTCTGCCAATCCAAGTGCCACAAAATGTCAGGCCCCTCCTCAATGTTGCTGCAGAAACTCTAGTTAGCAACGGGGTTTCAACTAAATTCTCGATCGATAGATGGTTGCAAGGCAAGACATTATTTGAGCTAGCACCTCATTTGTGTAAACTGATCCCCAAACGAGCAGTGAAACAACGTACTGTGGCTCAAGCCTTTGACAATAAGGGCTGGGTTGCGGATATTAGAGGGACCTTGACTGTGCAAGTGCTAAGAGAATATAGGATCTGGTCGATGGTTTGGTTTTACAACCGGAGGTCCCCGATCAACATAGGTGAAAGCTAACAAATTCTGGGCTTTACAGCAGCAAGTCAGCTTACAATGCTTTCTTCGTGGGAAGTATTAGGTTTGCACCTTGGAAGCACATCTCGAAAAGCTGGGCACCTTTGAGATGTAAATTCTTCGTTTGGTTGGCCATTAAAAATCGGTGCTGGATAGCCGATCGTCTTCCTAAGAGGGGGCTTCCTCATCCAGCGGCATGTCCGCTTGGTAACCAGGCGGAGGAAAATATCCAGCACATCCTCATTTCTTGTGCGTTCACTCGGCAAGCTTGGGCTTTAATTTTCCAGAGGCTCAACCTGCTGACTCTTGCTCCTCAAGAGATGAGTGATAATTTCTCCTGCTGGTGGTGTTGCGCTATTAAAAGTGTTCCAAAAAATAAGCGCAAAGGACTCAATACCCTAAGCATCCTAGTTGCTTGGGAATTATGGAAGCATCAGAATGCTTGTGTGTTTGAGGGTGCTAGGCCTAACATTGAAGTGCTGCTGCAATCAGTTGCCAATGAGAGTACCATGTGGTGCCTGGCAGGGTCCTCCAAGTTGCATGAGCTCCTTGCTAGGTCGCTCGTCCTAGATCATTAATGGGCTGAGTCTGTTTGGTCGGGATGGTGTGTATTTTTCTTTCCCATTGTGTATGGGGTGTTTTTTGGAGGGAGTAACCCCCCTCCTTTGTGTACTATATCTTCTTCTTAATGAAATGAAACGCTGCTCTCCTGCGTTGTTCGAGAAAAGAAATAATATTCTATAAATTTGGTCAAAGTTCTACAAGTTTGACTTTGGACAAAACTAAAACAACTTGCAATTTGAGATAGAGGGTTACTAATCTCAAAAAAAATTAAGATGGAATCCACTAGCACTCCGATCACATTGAAACATCTTAATGCGTTAAAAAATAGAAGGCTCGTTACCTTTGTTCTCGCAGCTAAACGATAAATATCAGGAACTTCAAATTGCTTATGGTGCTTGGGGTATGCCACTTGTCCATATAGATCGTATTTATCAATTAACTTGAGTACTGAAGTCAAAACAGCTGCATTTGTGCTTGACATTTCATCAATAACATCACGATTGCCCATGATCAGTGTCTGCAGGAAAAACAATTACCATTACTGAGCACATACATCAGTAATCGGCACATAATAAGCCAAACAACAAAGAATTTGTATACATACAAGATTTGCTAAATTTCTCAGTTCACGATGTTCACCAAATGCTTTGACTAGAGTAGTGATATTCTTCTTCGGATCCGGACGAGCAAGAGCAAGAATCATGGGCTTACGGGGGTTTGAGAAGAAGCGCATTATCTGAAATTGTTTCAAATAAAGAAAGTGGTCTCAGTGTCACATCTGCATATTCACTCTGGCTATCTTATGGGAGAAAATAAAAGAAAGAAACACACATCAGCCCAAATAGGTGGATCCGGTGAACCTGAGCCATCTTCATTTCCTTCCTCACTGTCCAGGTCAACATCATGCGGTGCTATATGACTAAACTCCATGCCAGGAGGGATTGCCTGACAATTCAACATGAAATGCATCAATAAAGCAAACAAAGAAAATTTGAAGTGCTTTGAATGTTGATCCAGGAGGGTGTGCGTGATAATATAACAAAAAAAAAGAATAAAGTTAATGTAGAAAAAATGAAGTGCTCTGATAGTTGATGCAGATATACGTACAATCATACGGGGCATGTAACGACCAAAGCAGCTCACACCACGTTTTATTCTTGCTCTGAGTTTCCGGGCCATAGTTAGATCAAAACCATCATATAATCCCCATTGTTGTTCTATTTCTTGCCTGGTGCTTGTAATTATGATTTCAGATGTATCAAGGCAAAGTTCCTCAGCCTCAATTCGACGCATTATCTTATAGGTTGCATTTATTTCATCCCTGGTTTGACGCCCTTGCTTCAAAATCTGCTCCAACTTGTCTCTGCCAAGAGAATGACCAGTGAATACCATGGGTACATCGAGTGCCCCAGACAGTAAAGCAGCAGAATCACCAGCATCAGCATAGTGTCCATGTATAACAACAGGCCATACTGGTTGCCCACTACCAATTTGTTCTCCAAGAACCTTGGACATCTGCATGATATGGACAAGTGCGCCATCAACGAATTCCTGGATGTGAGGCCATAGATGCTCTTTAGGGATATATTTGTCTCTTGGTCCAAATGGTATCCGGACAATATAGGCACCACTGCTTTCGCCCAGCTCATGCCCAAAGTTCTCTGAACTTATTGGACTGAGCATCTCAGTAGGTTCCCCATAACTCCAATCAACATCAGGTGCAGAAATCTGCCTTGTTAGTAGATCCACTCTGTATACTCCTGGTGTTGAACCTAAAGCCCTAGCAAGTTCTACAACATATTTCACCTGCAAGTTGTTGAACCAATTAGTTCAATTTAGAACACGATTGTCACATACTGCTAACTGTAGGGAGCAAGTAGGAGAAAGGCCAGATACACATACTCCACAAGCAACAAGCATAAACAACTAGGCATGAAGACATACTGAAACATGCAGATAGGAAAAACGAGATAATAGTAAGCACCTGACCACCTGTATCTGAATCGCGCCCCAGCTCCATATTCTCCCCGCGTATAAGACCATGAATGCTGCATAAACAAGAAAAGAGTTATATACATGGGCGGTCCATCGTCCATGAACTTGTCACGTTGTACCGCATAGGTCCACAAACTCATAAAATGCATTTCTGGAACTCTAATCTTGTTAAGTGATGCATTGCAGAATGCAGATCCAAAGTGCGCATCTCAGAACTAGGCTCGTTTACCAGTTTGGTTGCAAACCTATCGACCCACAAGACCACCCGGACCAAACCGTAGCTGCTGGTTTGTACTGGTTGCTATTGGTTTCACTAGAAACCTGGGAAATCGTTGTCCTGTTGTGTTGCGCTGCTTCTTCTGCTTCGACATGCCTCTCGTGTCCTAGGAGAAGGACGCAGAGCCTCCTGTGGAGCACGCCTTCACCAACTGTCATGGAGACCTGGTGAGTGTGGTATACGGACAATATAGGCACTACTGCACGGTCTACTACCTGTCTTACGGGTTGATTTGGTTTCCATCCTAAAACCAGATAAAACTGTGGTTGAAGAGCCCTACTCAGCATGTTGGTGCGTACATTGCATGCTGACCGTGCGCCATGTCTTCTCCCGCCTCTCTCCCTCACGGTTTCTCTCTCCCAATTTGAGAGATCAGGGATGGAGCCGAAGTCAAAATCGGCAGGAAAGGGAAAGAACGGTTTGTTGGAGTATGTGTTTAGGCCCATGAGGCTAAGGCCCATGTGGCCCATGTATGGAACCTATATAGCTACCCTTCTAGGGTTAGCCCTAATCAATAGAGACAACACTTTCAACATGGTATCGGAGCGACGAAAGTATACCGGGGTCGTGCCGGTCCCCGACGCCGGATCCCGTCCCGGCACCTGCCCCGGCACCTCCGTCGAGGTTCGCCGCGCCGGTACGGGTGTACCAGCGCAGGCCGCGGCCGCCGCCGCTCGCGGTCCCCTCTCCACCGGGGACACCGACACCACCGCCGCAGTCCCTGCCGGCTCGTGGTGCCCCGCCGGTCTACCACCCGCGGCATGTTCACCCGATGGTGACACGGCACGCGGCTGGCACACTGCCGCCTCGTGCCTTCGAGGCTTCGACCGGCGACGCGGTGGTCTCCCCGGTACCCTCTTCCGTCCGCGACGCCCTGCTGGACCCTCACTGGCGCCGTGCGATGGAAGAGGAGTACGCCGCGCTACTCGCCAACCAGACGTGGGAGTTGGTGCCCCGGCCACCAGGCTCCAACGTCGTCACCGGCAAGTGGATCTGGACCCACAAGCGCCGGGCCTATGGATCTCTCGAGCGCTACAAGGCTCGATGGGTCCTCCGGGGTTTCACTCAGCGCCCTGGAGTCGACTACGATGAGACCTTCAGCCCGGTGGTCAAGCCGGCCACCGTCCGTACCGTGCTCTCGCTGGCGCTTGCTCGGTCTTGGCCCGTCCACCAGCTGGACGTCAAGAACGCCTTCCTCCACGGCCTTCTTACCGAGACGGTTTACTGCAGTCAGCCGGCGGGGTTCGTCGATTCCACTCGTCCTGACATGGTCTGCCGGCTCAACAGGTTCCTCTACGGCCTCAAGCAGGCACCTCGGGCGTGGAACCACCGGTTCGCTGCTTTCTTGCTGACCCTGGGGTTCGTGGAGGCCAAGTCTGATACGTCCCTGTTCGTCTACCACCATGGGACCGACACTGCATACTTGTTGCTCTATGTTGATGACATTGTCCTCACCGCCTCCAGCGAGCCACTTCTCCGCCGGATCATTGCCGCTCTCCAGCAGGAATTCGCGATGAAGGATCTGGGTGAGCTCTACCACTTCCTCGGTGTCACTGTTGAGCACCGTCCTGCCGGGCTCCTTCACCAGAGGCAGTACACTCGGGATATCCTGGAGCGGGCTGGGATGACTGACTGCAACCCCTGCTCCACTCCGGTTGACACTCAGGGCAAGCTGTCTGAGGTTGAGGGATCCCCGGTGGCCGACCCCACTGCGTACAGGAGTCTCGCCGGGGCCCTTCAGTACCTCACCTTCACCCGGCCGGACATCACCTATGCAGTTCAGCAGGTCTGTCTTCATATGCATGACCCCCGGGAGCCTCACCTCACGGCTCTCAAGCGCCTCCTCCGCTACCTCCGGGACACGCTCGACTACGGCCTCCTCCTCCACACGGCCTCCTCCACCGACCTCGTCGTCTACACCGACGCTGACTGGACGGGGTGCCCGGATACTCGCCGATCCACCTCCGGCTACGCCGTCTTCCTGGGCGGCAACCTAGTGTCTTGGTCGTCCAAGCGTCAGCCGGTGGTCTCCCGGTCCAGCGCCGAGGCGGAGTACCGCGCCGTTGCTAACGGCGTGGCGGAGGCCGCCTGGCTCCGGCAGCTGCTTGCTGAGTTGCACACTCCGCCCTCCCGGAGCACACTGATCTACTGCGACAATGTCAGTGCGGTCTACCTCTCCACCAACCCCATCTAGCACCAGCGGACGAAGCATGTGGAGTCGACCTCCACTTTGTCCGCGATCGGGTGGCCATGGGCGAGGTGCGGGTCCTTCATGTTCCGACGACCTCCCAGTTCGCAGACATCTTCACCAAAGGCCTCCCGTCCTCGACCTTCGCCGAGTTTCGCTCCAGCCTCAACATCACCGGTGGCTAGTTGCGTCTGTGGGGGGGTTGTGTGTGTTCTTTCTTGTTCAGCCTCGAACTCCGCTGCGCCGGTAGTTCAGACTGCGGGGGGTGTTGGAGTATGTGTTTAGGCCCATGAGGCTAAGGCCCATGTAACCCATGTATGGAACCTATATAGCTACCATTCTAGGGTTAGCCCTAATCAATAGAGACAACACTTTCAACACGGTTGTTAGGACTCAGATCTAGGAGGCTAACTACATCGGGGTCCTCATCATCGTCATCTGTGGTGGTGACAGTATGGAGGGGCTGTCAAGGGCAAACTGCGCACTCAACGTGGTGTCCTCGCGACCAACACAGAGCTCGTTTGCCTCAACATAGCCCATCATCAGGAATAACGCAATCATGATCTGCCCTTTCCAGTTTCCACTGCTCCAGGCATGACAAATCAAGCAGTGTGGTGGGCACGATGCTCTTCTCGCACTACTATAGCGGACACGCTGAATAGAGGCAGTGTTACGAGCAATGGCGGCACTTCATGGTGCCATCACGTTGTCATTAGGTGGTCATGGGTGGGTGCGCTACATTTCTTGGACAATATCGCGGGCACGCACGTGGGTGGGCATATAAACTGGTAGTCCGGTACTCCAGCGGACGCCTGTTTCCATGACTGACCATGCACTGCAAGACCTATGATTCATGAACCAGCTAGCTACCTATTGTTGTGAACTTGTGATGCCTATGTAGTTAATAAGCCCTGATTCCTAAGCACTTCCTAGATAACTATGCTAGTTAATTACAGTCATTAAAGACCTTGGGCAGCCCAAGAGGTGTGTACGGCTGCCAAGGCACCTATCTGATTAGCTATGCTCTAATGAGCTGTTTGTAATCAATGCAATGTCTATCTCTATATATAATCAAAGAGACGGCCTGGGGTTTGGGCGTTTTTTAGGCTAATCAAGTCTATGTTACCTCCAACATTTGGCATCGGAGCTAGGATAGACACCAGAGAGCCACGAGGCCAACTCCTCACCTTCTCCACCCCATGTCGACCTCTGCTGAGCGCGCTGCCAGGCTCAAGGCCAAGGGAACCGGCGATGGAGAGCTGGGCGACTCCTCCAGCCGGGCCGCGCGCTTGAAGGCTGCAGAGGAAGCAGCAGCGCTGGCAGTCCAGGCAGCAAAGCAGGCGGCGGCTGCTGCAGAGGCGGCAGCAAGGACGGCGCAGGAGCAGCGGGCCGAAATTGCTGCTGAGAAGGGAGAAGAAGAGGATGCAGAGGAGAAGAGGAGGCGGAGAGCAGGAGTCGGGGGCTGCGGACTCCGTCGCGAGACAGGAGGCGCTCGCAGTCACCACTGCGGGACCGGAGGCGCGGCCGCGGCGGCGGTCGCTACGAATCACCGCACGGCAGAGTGGTGTACCGCGACTCCGGTAGCAGCACGTCGTGGCCGATGCTGGACAAGTCAAACTACTACGAGTGGAGTCAGACCATGAAGCTGAGGATGCAGGCGCGCGATCTCTGGGACGCCATCGAGTGCGGCCCTGTCCAGTTTCGCGATGACAGGCGCGCACTGGAGGTGATTGTTGGGGCCGTGCCCAAGGAGATGGGCATCCCACTCCTCGACAAGGCTACGGCGAAGGAGGCGTGGGACGCCATCGCTGCGACTCGCATCGGCGTGGACCGGGTCCGTCGAGCAACGCTGCAGCGCCTACGCCGCGAGTGGGAGAACATCGGCGTCAACCCCGGCGAGCAAGTGGAGGATTTCGCCCTGCGTCTGTCAACTCTGCGCCAGCAGCTTGTCATTCATGGTGACAAGGACATCACTGAGGAGTGTGTGGTGGAGAAGTTTCTGCGCACGGTGCCAGCCAAGTACGCGCAAATTGTTGTCACCATTGAGCAGTTCCTCGACTTTGAGGCGCTCACTCTTGAGGAGGTGACTGGAAGGCTCAAGGCGGTGGATAATCGCGAGGAACAAGCGCTGACCGAGCCGGTGGCCATCAACGGCAAGCTGTTGTACACCGAGGAGCAGTGGAGAGTGCGCTGGAGGAAGGAGAAGAAGGGAGATGATGCCGGTGGTTCTGGTTTCAGGAACCAGCGCGGTGGCGGTGGACGTAGCCGCGGTGGTGGACGAGGACGAGGCAGAGGCGGTGGACGTGGTGGCAGACGAGGAGATGGCAATGTTGCTGGCCGCGTCGGCCCCAACACCTGCCTCAACTGCAACCAGGAGGGCCACTGGGCACGTGAGTGTCCCCAGCCGCGCCGTGAAGATGCAGAGCGCGGCGGTGGAGGTGGAAACCGTGCTGGCCGCGGCGGTGGCAACCGTGGTGGAGGTCGTGGCGGCGGAAATCAGGCTGGGCAGCGTGGCGGGAACCAAGGAAGGCATGAGGCGCGCGCCTAGTACGCCGAGTGCGATGAAGATGGCGCTCTGTTTCTGGCACATGGCTTCATTAGCCTGGAACAGAGCACGCCGGCGCACAGCTACACGGCGCAGCACGTCGAGATCTCCAAGCCACGTGATCGCGCCTATCTTGGCGTGGACAAAGAAGAGGTGGACAGCGGCTGGTACCTGGACTCCGGCGCGACGCATCACATGACCGGGCACCAAGAGTTCTTTGCTGATCTGAACACTGGCGTTCGAGGAACGGTCCGGTTCGGGGACGCGTCGAAGGTAGAGATCAAGGGCGTCGGGTCTATTGTTTTCCAAGCCAAGACCGGTGAGCAGAGGGTTCTTCATGGTGTCTACTTCATTCCGGCACTGAAGAACTCTATCCTAAGTCTGGGACAGCTTGATGAAGGAGGGTCCAAGGTTGTGATTGACGATGGCGTGCTTCGCATTTGGGACAAGAGCCGCCGTCTGCTCGCCAAGGTACACAGAGGGAAGAATAGGTTGTATATTCTGCATCTTGAGGCTGCACAACCCCTCTGTCTCGCGGCACGCAAGGATGAAGAGGCGTGGCAGTGGCACGAGCGTTTCGGCCATCTGCACTTCGACGCACTCCGACGACTCAGCAAGGAGGAGATGGCGCGCGGGATGCCGGTGGTTGACCATGTTGAGCAGGTGTGTGACACCTGCGTTACCACCAAGCAGAGGCGGCGTTCTTTTCCGGCTGCAGCAGCATACCGTGCCCAGAATCAGCTTGAGCTGGTGCACGGTGACCTGTGCGGTCCAGTCACGCCAGCGACACCGGCGGGCAACCGCTATATCTTGCTGCTCGTCGATCACGCCACCCGTTTTATGTGGGCTGTGCTGCTGCCATCCAAGGACGCAGCAGCAGAAGCAATTAAGAAGGTCAAGGTGGTAGCAGAGGTGGAAAGCGGGCGCAAGTTTAAGGTCCTGCGCATCGACAATGGCGGCGAATTCACTGTCGCGGAGTTTACTGCATACTGCGCTGATGAAGGTATTAAACGGCATTTCAGTGCCCCTTATTCACCGCAACAGAACGGTGTTGTTGAGCGCAGGAACCAAACAGTGGTGGCCATGGCACGAGCTTTGCTCAAGCAACGCCAGATGCCCTCTCGGTTTTGGGGGGAGGCTGTGATGACGGCTGTGCACATTCTGAATCGATCCCCGACGAAGGCGCTGAAGAATGCCACTCCTTATGAGGCGTGGCACGACCGGGCACCAACAGTCGGCCACCTCAAGGTTTTTGGCTGTGTGGCTTATACCCGGCGGCTTACTCAGCTTCGCAAGCTCGATGACCGCGGCGAGGCTGGCGTGTTTATCGGCTATGCGGAAGGGGCCAAGGCATACCGTATCTATGATCCAGTGTCCCAGCGCGTGCGTGTCAGCTGCGATGTGGTGTTCGACGAAGGCCGCGGCTGGGACTGGGCATCACCGGCAACAGGCACACCAGAAGCAGCGAGCAGTGAGTTTACTGTTGAACTCCCATGGGCGGAGGAACTCCCTGAAGCAGGAAGTTCAGCGTCGCCTTCACTATCTTCTCCGCCACATCCTGCATCGCCTGGTATCTCTCCGGTGAATGCAGGAGAGCCTGCAGCGGAAGCAGAGGAGCCCGCAGCGGAGGCAGAAGCGCCTGCGTCGCCCAGAACACCAACATCAGCTCCATCAAGTCCTCAGGTTGAGCATGTGACCCCCCTGGAGGATGATGATGAAAGGGTGGATGCCTACCACGACGATGAAGAACTCCGCTATCGGAAGATTCATGACATTATTGGTGATCAGCCAACCCCTCCGCCGGCGCAGCGGCTGTTTGCAGAACTGAATCTCACCCATTCTGGTGAGCCTACAAGCTATGAAGAAGCCAAAGATGATCAAGATTGGCAAGCAGCGATGAAGGAGGAGCTGAGATCAGTAGAGCGAAATGGGACTTGGGAACTTGTTTCTCCCCGTCCTGGTCACCGTCCAATTTCACTGAAATGGGTGTTTAAGTTGAAGAAGGATGAACATGGAGCTGTAATTAGGACAAGGCAAGACTTGTGTCCCGTGGCTTTGTGCAGCAGTAAGGAGTTGATTATGAAGATGTTTTTGCACCGGTTGCAAGGATGGAATCAGTACGTGTTTTGCTTGCCCTAGCAGCACAAGAGGGATGGTGTACATCACATGGATGTGAAGTCTGCATTTTTGAATGGAGAACTCCAGGAGGAGGTTTATGTTACACAGCCTCCAGGTTTTGTAGTATCAGGAGAGGAGAAGAAAGTGTACAGGCTGCACAAGGCTCTGTATGGCCTAAGACAGGCTCCTCGGGCATGGAATGCCAAGCTTGACTTGACTCTCAAGCAGATGGGTTTTGAGCAGAATGTGTATGAAGCTGCTATGTACAGGAAGGGATCAGGTGACTCCCTACTGGTAATTGGAGTCTATGTTGATGATTTGATCATCACAGGAGTCAATCAGCAGAAGATTGAAGCTTTCAAGGCAAAGATGAAGCAAACCTTTGAAATGAGTGATTTGGGTCTTCTGTCTTTCTATCTGGGAATTGAGGTGAGACAATCAGAGGGGAGCATCACTCTGAAGCAAACCCATTATGCTAAGAAGATACTTGAGCTTGGTGGTATGGCAGGTTGTAATCCAGCCACCACACCCATGGAAGAAAGGCTGAAATTGAACAAGGAAAGCACAGCAAAGGAAGTAAATCCAACTCAGTATAGAAGACTGGTTGGCAGCTTGAGATACCTAGTGCACACAAGACCAGATTTGGCTTTTGCTGTAGGGTATGTTAGCAGATTTCTAGAGAAGCCAACAACTAAACATCTTCAGGCTGTGAAGAGGATCTTGAGATACCTGGCTGGTACTCTAGATCATGGGCTCTGCTACACCAGAACAACAGGCAAAGCAAGGTTTGTGGGTTACAGTGATTCAGATTTGGCTGGAGATGTTGATTCAAGCAAAAGCACAACTGGATGTTTGTTCTTCCTTGGAACCAGCCTGGTCAGCTAGCAGTCTGTCAAACAGAGAGTTGTTGCTCTGTCTAGCTGTGATGCTGAATATGTGGCGATGACAACAGCTGCAACCCAAGCTTTGTGGTTGTCAAGACTGTTTGCAGATTTGTTGGGAAGAAAAGTTGAGGTGGTGGAACTCAGAGTAGACAATAAGTCTGCTCTGGCTTTGGCAAAGAATCCTGTTTTCCATGACAGGAGCAAGCATATTAGAATCAAGCATCATTTCATCAGAGATTGTGTGGAAGAAGGTAGCATCAAGACAGAGTTCATTTCCACTGCAGATCAGCTCGCTGATATACTGACTAAAGCCTTGGGCAAAACCAAGCTGGAAGAGATGAGGAGCAGGATTGGGATCAAGGAGATCAAGATTAGTTGAAGCAGGTCTTAGGGGGAGAAATGTAGTTAATAAGCCCTGCTTCCTAAGCACTTCCTAGATAACTATGCTAGTTAATTACAGTCATTAAAGACCTTGGGCAGCCCAAGAGGTGTGTACGGCTGCCAAGGCACCTATCTGATTAGCTATGCTCTAATGAGCTGTTTGTAATCAATGCAATGTCTATCTCTATATATAATCAAGGAGACGGCCTGGGGTTTGGGCGTTTTTTAGGCTAATCAAGTCTGTGTTACCTCCAACAGCCTAGAAGTCTGGAGATGGAGGACAGGACACCGTGGCAGCTCAATAGCAGGGATTTCCCACCAAGCCTATAGGCTTAGCTATGCCATGCTGGTCAGTGCAAGGGCAACCTCACTGTGCCATGGAGGGCCTGCGCAGCAACAGCCATCCTAGGCGCAAGCGCCATGGCCACAGCCACCGATTCCACTGTGCAAGCCCCACATGATGACAAGGACCACACCATCCACGTCCTCCTTGTCCATAGCGACACAATTTTGGAAGCAATGTCGGTGGTGTAAGCGATCAAGCAGATGCGAAGGTCGGGCTGGATCTTGAAGCCAACAAAGTTTCCATGCATGCTTGGGACCTAGAGACCAACTCTGGAAATGGTTCAGCCATTTGGGTGGACAAGAAGGCGTCATAGGCACAATCACATGGTGCACAAATCACTAGCGGTGGTGCCACAGAATGAACAAGAGGAAGACCATGGTGGGCCAGCATAGCACTCACGTGTGGCATAGGAAGCGGCACAGAGTCAATGCCTGATACACAATCCCTCTCCGTTTTTCTTGTAAAGCTGCTGGTGCTAGAGACGGGCAGCGGACAGTGGTACTGGTGGTGGCCTTTGTGGGTGCGCAAGCAGTGGAGCGATTGCTGGATGGGGAGAGTTGGCGCTCACTGGAGGTCAAGGTGGATGGAGCAGCTGATGGGCAGCAGCACAGCAGCTGTGGCGACGGAGCTAAGCCCACCCACGAGCCTCCTTTGCAGCCTAGTCAGTGCACTGCATCAACATCAGCACCTAGCTGGAGGGGGCACGGACCTGTAGTGCCCCACTTCTCTACTATTAATAAACATGGAAGGGGGACGTCAACCATGGTATCATATGCCTCTCCCACTCCTGTTTTTCGGTCCGGTGCTCCCACCCCTGTTTTTCGGTCACTCAGGTATCATCCGCCTCTCCTGCGTCCTCTTCCAGTCCTCCCCAACCAGAGGTCCGCACGGCACACACCTACTCCACGCATCCAGCCTTGGCAGCAAGTGTCATGCTCCTGCTAAGGGTCACCACCAACCCGTCATCAATGACGTCACTCCCTCAGCAAGGCCCATATCAGTGACGAAGCACCCTTGTTGCCAGAGTCCGCACTCCGTCTCCACCCCACCAGAATGATTATCTGTCTGTTCATAGGGCTACTGGCTACTGCTTATAACCTTGTGATAGATGTGGCATTTCTGGTTCCCTGGGCCACTGGAATGATAAACTAGTTTTCTGTTCCGACCTGTTGGTGATGCTATCGACTTCGACTAGATATTGAACTCACTAGCACAGCTAGATGAAATATTATTTTGTTAATTGTCTCGTGTTTCATGCCAACAAGGTTGATCATAGACAGGCTCTACCAGCAGTCAACTGATGGCTACAGGTCTCAAATATTGTAACTTTTAAGCTCTGAAAAAGGGAGAATCATGTATCTGAAAAGTTACAATGTTTTACTAGCACAGCAGCATGAGGACCAAAAAAAAGGGGCAGACCCAGTGTCAGAGGCTCCCACACGAGTGGGGTCTGGGGAAGGGAATAACCGAAGCAAAGCATGAGGACCAAACTACAAACTACAAGGAATATAAACTTCAACATGCTGTCTGAGGTTAAGTAGCCGCAAATTGGGACGATGTTTCTGGGGTTGCTGAACACGGCATGAGCCAGAGCCCTACGACTATGGGCCAACATCCAATGACAACATAATAATGCATGCCATTGCATGGGGACCAAACTACGAGGAACACTTCCTTCGACATGATGTCCAATATTGAGTATGAAAGTGTAATCAGTTAAACTTGTCTATGGATGTATAGTAAAGAACAAACTATAGGCCTCTACTGAGACAAGTTAGATATAGAGCCACTCTATGGTGTTTAGACTCTAAACACCATTCACTTCGAACAAAAAAGAAGAGCATGTAGATCTAGATCAACTGCAGCCATTAGCTCCAATGTTCCATACCTTATCAATACTATGTACAACTTTTTATCTTTGTGCTGGTTTGCCCATGTCTCAATAGCATCAGTTGAACCAATCCTTGGCATCCGCGTCCTCATGCTCTCATCATGAATAGATGGTTCATTATTTGTTTCTCCTTTTTCGCCTTCAGATAGGTCTTCAGACAAATCAGTAGCAGCATATTGACGAGCTTTCTCAAGTTCCATGCGTCGTTTAGACAAACGAGAGGCTTCCTCTCCTTCTATCTGTAGTCAAAAAATTCAATAAAGGGAAAATAATTTCTGAAGCCAACTCATGAAAAAAATATAAAAATATATGTACTGTGGGCATGAAGAATACTACTATGGCACTACAACAACAACAACAACAACAACAACAACAACAACAACATAGCCTTTTGTCCCAAGCAAGTTGGGGTAGGCTAGAGATGAAACCCAAAAGAGACGAGAAACAGGGAGACACATAAAGGGACATAAAGGGCACAAGACAAAAGGAGGTCACGGTTCAGACACGTTGATTGCCAATCTCCAAGCGCTCCTATCCATAGCTAAAACCTTGAAGATATTCCACTCCTTAAGATCTCTCTTAACGGACTCGTCCCAAGTTAGTTTAGGTCGACCTCTACCGCTCTTTACATTATCGGCCCGCTTTAGAACTCCACTACGCACCGGCGCCTCAGGAGGCCTCCGTTGGACATGTCCAAACCATCTCAACCGATGTTGAATCAATTTCTCCTCAGTTGGTGCCACCCCAACCCTATCCCGAATATCGTCGTTCCGGACTCTATCCCTCCTTGTGTGCCCACAACACCAACGCAACATACGCATCTCTGCTACACTCAATTGCTGGACATGTCGCCTTTTTGTAGGCCAACACTCAGCACCGTATAACATCGCCGGACGAATCGCCGTCCTACAAATGTATTTTATGTATCTACAGCTACCTTCTGTGGTTAAAGTTCAATGCCAAGATTGTACTACAGGCAAGAATACTAGTATAATGATACATGCAACTTTCACGTGTTTGCATCAGATGTTTATCATGTATGTTGGCAAATTCACGATAAATATTATGCTTAAATATTTGCATCAGATATTTATCATGTATGTAGGAACATTCGTGGAAAAATATTACGCTTAAATATATTGTTTGTGATATCCTCTAAACATGAAAAGACTATCTTTTTTATTCAAGCCCCAGAAGGTTACCATATCTACTACTTGCAACAACAAAAAAGGTTACCATATCTACTGACATAGCCAAAACAAGCAAGCAACTCTATTCCATGACAAAATTAGAAAAAACAGCTAGCTCAAACACCATTTATAATTTATCTGATTTATCCTTCTAAAAACAAACAACCTATGTGGCTTGAAATACTTCCTTTCAGCCAAAGACCTAAGTAACAGACTTCAACAGATTTGCATCCAAACCATAATGCAAAATGTGTGCTTTCCAGCATTAGAGCACAATGTTCGAGAAAAAAAAAAGCATTAGAGCACAATACAAGAAATTTATCTCAGCAAGAGACAGCACATAAGACACTATGTCAGTATTGATCAGAGGAGCCAGTTCAAGCACATGCACAGCACGAGTAGGATTTAACTATTCCCCAGGTGCAACAAAAGTTACCCCAAGCCTGACCACCCAATCAACCATACTATGTCCACAAATACATCTTAGTGGTACTTGTCGACATATTATGATTGATTGGGTGGTCAGGCAGCTCTCTATCACAGCAGGGGCTCTCCCCTACTGTTTCCACTCAAAAACACTACCACTGTATACTTTTAGTACTAAAATCCGTTGTCTCAATAGTCACCTCAGGAGCACGATCTCCAAAAGGGTAGTTGGTTATTTTTTTGATAAAGTAGTTGGTTATTAAGAGCATCTCCAAGTGTGTAGCTAAATGGTTTTGTAAAGCTAAAAATATGGCTATTATTAGTAAAAAAAATGTCGCCAACAGGCTCTGTAAGTGCCTCTCCAAATTTAGTGGCTCTACAACCCAGAAGAAATTTCACTCGCTAGAGATGAAATTTACAATATGATTTTGGCTACTCGCTTGGAGTTGCTCTAAGTGCACACAAACTTGGCCAGTAAGATTTTGAAGAAACAAGTAATGCTGTTATTTATCAACTTTTATTCGGCCGGACATGCTATACCTGCTTCTTCTTCCTAGCGAGGTTCCAGATCCTCCACGACATGTTCTCCAGCCGCGTGTTCCGCTCCTGGGGACTCCTCATAGCCGACGTCTGAAACCAAAATTCATATAAATAATGAAAAAAAACCAAAAAAAAATTCGCGCCCATAACACTAGAATAGACATCAGCTGAAGACGGCAGCGGCGGCGGAAGGACTTACGCGGACCCAGGTCTTGTAGAGGTCGGTCTCGTCAAAGCCGGAGATGACCTCCTCGACGAAGTATCGCGCGGGGTTGAACCGGCCGCGCTCCCGGAGCATCAGCGACGACTTATCCCGCTTCTCCCCGGCCGTCCCGTCGCCGCCGCCGCCGCTGCCTGCGGCTGCTGAGATTTCTCCCGCGGCCCCGCCCGCGTCCAGGATGGCCTCCAGGTAGCTGTTGATCCAGTCATTCCCCGCCATCGCGCCCCGCCGAGCTCGGCGCCCCCGCGATCGCCCCTCTCTCCTCTGGCGATTCGATTGGATATATGCGTAGTGGAGCAGCGGGAGGTGGGCAGGCCCAATTCACAGGAGGGATTGGAAACAGTGCGTGATTGTGTGTGATGTGAGTGGGAATGGTGGGGGCGGGGGACACCGATGCGATGGAAGGAAGGGGATAGGATAGGATGGGTCGATTCCAGAAACGAAGTTGTTTGGATGCGAATCAGAGGGGCAGGGTCTCCGTGGATGCAGCACTTGCAACATCCATGGATGTGGCTCGGGGAGGTGTGCGCTAGCGGCGGCTCGGTGACGCGCAGGCGAGGAAGTCACGGCTTGGCGTGGGGAGGCCGGGGAGGATGAGCAGCGGCACCGGGAGTGGAGCACGGGGCAGGCGGCGGCGAGTTCCGTCGGAGGCGAGCACGGGCCACGGGGCGAGCTAGTGCCAGCGTACACGATTCGCTTTCACTTTTTTTTCTTTCGTTTTGGAACTCAGGCCTCGTTTAGTTACCCGATTCTCCCCAAATTTCACTGTGCAAAAAGAAGATTCCCCGTCACATTAAAATGTCGGCAAATGCATGGAGTACTAAATGTTGATGAAATCAAAAACTAATTGTACAGTTTTGTTGTATTTTGCGAGACGAACATTTTAAGCCTAGTTAGTCAAAATTTAGATATTTTTTACCAAATACAAACGAAATGCTACAAAAATTCTGATACAGTGTTTTTCTCCCCTATTCTGTGTACTAAACGAGGGCTCACTTTGATCTCACCTTGCCAGTGAGTTGTGCTATGTAGTAGTACTCACCAGAAAACTCTAGGCCCATTCATTTCCCATGCAAACCCAAAATATTTTCTTTTTTTCTATCACATTAAATATTTAGACGTATGTATAAAGTATTAAATATAGGTAAAAAATAACTAATTGCTAAATTTATCTGATTTTTACGAGACAAATCTTTTAAGCCTAATTACTTCATGATTGGATAATATTTGTCAAATAAAAACGAAAGGTGCTAATAAAAACGAAAGGTACTACAGTAACTTTTTACTCACTTTGCACCAACTAAACACACCCTAGATAGCTATCATTGGGATTAGGCAGGAGTATTAACCGTGTGAATATTATACAAGAGAATTGACGCCCATCCGTGCAGCCTGCCCCCAACATCTGCCGCGTGTCCTGCGTATGCACGTGGTGCTAGATGACGAGTTGCGTCTCCATGACGGAAGAATATGCCGTGGACGATGGGTCCAAATCCCCGTCCGTGCGCTCCTATCATGGATGGCTGCCGCGTGGCGCCTCAAAAAATCAGACGGGACAGAAGGTGCGGAACTAGGAGAAGACTCAAAACCAACACCGTGTGGGAGCGCACGTACGTGGCTGGAGCCGAGCAAGAATGCGAGAAGCACGTCAGATTAGGGCCTTGTTCACTTCGTAAAAAAAATTTTTGAAACTGATAAATAGTACCACTTTCGTCTTATTTAGCAAATATTGTCCAATCATGGACCAACTAGACTCAAAAGATTCATCTCGTGATTTCCAACTAAACTGTGTAATTAATTATTTTTTTATCTACATTTAATACTTCATGCAAGCGGCTAAAAAATGATGTGACAAAGAAAGAGTGAAAAAACTTGGAATTTGGATGGCATCTAAACCAGGCCCAGGTGTCTGTCCACGCGACGGCCATCGAAGCCAGGGCACACGAACGGAAAGTTTAGAACAGGGTCCATAGAATTTTCTTCCCTCCATGACGCGGTGGGCGATGCACAGCTCAGTGGATGTCATTGCATGGAAGGATAAAGGATTGTATTGACCCCACACAGTGGCGGAGCTCGTCAAATTCAACGCCTAGGGCCACTATATATAAGGGTCTGTTTGGCCACGTTCTGGCTCTGCAGCAGCTCCTGTGGCGGAGCCGCACCAAATGCGCCAGCCGGAGGAGCGCTTCTGCGCATCTGCCAAAGGAGTCGGAGCCCTTTTACGCGTACAGAGGCGGATAGCCGATTTGTGACTCTGTCGCTCTGGCTCTGGCTCCTGCGACGGAGGAGCGTGTGGAGCCCAGCCAAATGGTCCCTAAGTATGTAAATCACCCGTGATCTGATTAAGAAAACTATTTAAAAGTGCTCATTAGATAGACCAATACTATATGGGTCGTGATAATTAAGAATAAGTATATGTTCTAATTTTCTCAAAATTTACACACTTGATGGGGTATGTGACTGGATAAAAATTGAGAAGCAGAGTTTTCTTTTGATAGTAGTGCCTAATTTTGATGTGTCTTCGTTCAGATTTTCCCTTCATGGAAAAAACTGACGCGAAAAGTCTTATGACTAGCTAGCCGACAAGGATTGTTCAGTCTTGCATGTAAGGGCCTGCTTGGTTTGGGTGTTAAAGTTTAACAAACATTGTACCACTTTCGTCTTATTTGACAAAAAGTTTCCAATCTTGGACTAATTAGGCTTAATAGATTCGTCTCGTAAATTACTCCTAATCTGTGCCGACATGCATACAATTAGTCTACATTTAGTACTCCATGCATTTGAGGGAACATTGATGTGACGGGAGTTAAACTTTAACCGCTTGAAACCAAACAGACCCTAACATGTGAATCTGTGATTAGCTGGGTGCTCACCGTCGGGCCCCAGGCGTCTGGCTCCGGCGATCGCTTCAGGCCGCGGCGCCGCGCGATGCGCCCCTACGGCACACGACAGTGTGGTCTCCCCTGCGCTAGGTGCTGATGCAGTTGTGCGCCCTGCAGCCCGCCGAGGTGTCGAGTATGGAGCACATGCGTCGGTGCGTGGGCGTAACTCCGCCGGTCGTCGGCGCCGGAAGGCTAGCTGGAAGCGCGACTAGGGTTTTGCTCCTCCTCTGCCAATTAAGAAGTGCGAGGATGGAGCACAGGAGCAGGAAAAGGCGAAACGGAATGATGCAGTCACGCGCAGCGGAGAGAAAGCCAGCGACTCCGTGCACAGGCAATGGCAACAAAAGACTGGGCTGGGCATCTGACTCTTGTGCTTTCTCGCTGGGCCGACTAGGGCCACTGCATCATATCTGCAGCTGGGCCATGAAAAATTGAAAGGGCTATAAAGGGGATTTGGGCCACGCCTAGGGCCGTGGCCCTAGTGGCCCTAGGCCTAAATCCGCCCCTGGTTTGTAGCTGTAGTGTGGCCTCAAGCTTCAATAATTTGCGTCAAATCTCTTACTATGATTCTTGCACCAAAAGAGGGCCGCCGAGCGTGGCCACGTCGTCGGCTTTCCTCGGCCATCGAATCGGGCTCACGAATGGGCCAGATCGTACGAGTCTCGGTCTTTTTGCAAAACAGCCCTCAAACTTCAGTCGAATCAACTCACAGTCCATGCCTCTCTCTCTCCCCCGTCTCTTCCCTTCCCCTCCCTCCCTCCCTCTTCCTCCCGGTCCCTCCAGAAGCAGGCAGGGATGCGGCGCGGGCAGCCACCGCGGGTGCCCGTCCCTCGGCGCGGCGGCGACCCTCCTCCTCCTCCTCTCCCCATCCTCCGTGCCAGTTTTGCTTCCTTTCTCGCTCTCCTCGCACGGGCTGGGCGACCACGACGGTGGCCGCCGGTGCTGGGCGCAGCGGCTGCCGCCCTCCTCCCTCCCTCTCTCCCTCCTCCCTTCCTCCTTCCCCCCCTCTCGTGGCAGGGGCGGTGCGACCGGCGCTGTCGGGGCCCGACGGTGCCCACTAGCTGCGGCGCGTCACCATGCGTGTGCCCCGGCGGTGACATCGCCGCTCACGCTCTGCGGTGACCGCACCGCGCAACGGCCCGGACGGTCCCCGGACCGACGCAGCGACGCGGCCAGCCCCGGCACGCTAGCCTGGCAGCTGGAACTCCACGTCTGTGACACAGCCGCACAAGCGCACACCGGCGATAGCCGCCTCCTAGCATGGCGTGGTGCGGGCGAGGCCCGCCGGTTGCCGCGGACGTGGCACGGCGCTGCCGCACGGCCAATGCCTGGCCGTGGTCGCCGAAACCCTAGGTGCGGCAGCGGCGGCTGCATCCACCTCGACTTCGACCGTTGCCGCTGCCACCTCCGCGTGGTGTCCCCGACCCCGTTCGTGTCTACGCAGCCAGTGCGGGTCGCAAATACGCGACCACCACGAAGCAAGGTATGTTCCGTACTCCATGCCTGTTTTGCTGTTGCTTCTAAGGTGTTCGACCATATGCCACCTAATGATGATATAGCTTCATTCAGACACGATAAAAGCTTTGATGTCTCACCTGGGTGCATATATATTTTCTCATGCCACGGTTGGTACGGTCTGATGATGAAGGGGATCCCTTCATGGCCAATTGAGTACATGCTACTTCTGTGGTTCAGTTATGCGTTTTTCCTCATATGAATAATGCAGAGGAGGCCCTGGTACAACATGTCTCCATTTGACCTTGCATATCTCCATTTTTTGTGAAGAACAGACACAACACGCATATGAATACATACTCACTTGCAGTGTCAGCTTTTATTTGTACTAGCTACCACGTAATTTGTGATGTGCAGTTTCTGGCCTATTTGTACACAGATCCAAGGGCGAAGATCGGAAGATGTGAGGTCTCTTCCTAGTAAGGATGCAAGGTGGGGCGGGCTGCTGCGCCAACCCGCTGGGCTGCCTGCGCCACCGACCCACATGACGCCAAAACCTAACCCACTTAGACAGAGCGGGTTGAAGCGTGCGGCCCGCATAATCCCAGCAGCAGCCCACGTCCCGCTGGGCATCGGAGCATCGCGGCCATCGTGAGGACGCGAGCACATGCGCAGGCGCTGGTCTGATGGCTGCCCCGGCGCCGCCGTCGCCACATCCACTACTAGCACCGCCGCCGCCGCCGCCACCTCCACTATTGGCGCCACCACCTCCACTACTGGCGCCGCCATGAGCGGGTGGAACCTCGACACCTCCCACGGCAGATCTCGCGCCGAGCCTTGGTTTCGACGGGAGTTCCGCGCCCGCCTTCCGCCGCCCCTGGGGTCGCCCCCTCTGCCGTGCGCGGCCGCTCGCCGCCTCCATCTCGATGCTTTTCCCTGTTGCCCGTCGTTTCTTGCCCCCTCTTCCTTCAGGTTGTGCGCTCGTCAAATGCAGCTTGTTTGATTAGCTTCTTGTCTTGTTCCTTGTAATTTGCTGCTTGTTAGTGCGATGCGGAGGATAAGTACCGATGCTGACTAGAGACAATTTGGGTAAGAGAAGGAAAGTTGAAGATGTTACTTGTTTGTTTTGTTGTGAAATTGAATCAGTTCATCACCTTTTCTTTGATTGTGCGGTGGCTACCCAACTCTGGAAGATCCTCTCTTTTAATTCTGAATGTTAATCTTGGGGGTTCCTTAGATGAGGTGGGGAAGTATTGGCCTTCCAACAAAAAATATTGTGTTACTAATATCACCTCATCTACTGCAATTTGGAGTATTTGGAAACCGAGAAATAATCTATCAAATGGTCATTGGTATGATGCAGAATTGGCTAATTCTGTGTCCCATGGAGCACTAGGATCGTCTGAAGGATGCTATTGCCGCTCTGAACCTCCAAGCAAAGATGTCAAGATGGTTGTCGCCCCATTGAACACCCAAGTCTGGCTGCCGGAGGTGTCATTGTTGTATCAGGAGGAAGACTGAAAGGATCTAATTGGCCTAGAGGGGAGGTGAATAGGCCTTTTTGCAAAACCTGAAACTCACAAACTCGAATTTGCGGAAGTTAAATACCAGACCGGAAGTTCCGGTGGTCTGGATCGGAAGTTCCGGTAAGGGGGACCAGAACTTCCGGTGCAGACCTTCATAACTTCTGGTGCCCTAAATGAGCTACGAAATCAAAGTGAATCGAGTTGGGATTTCAGATCCAATTGTTACCGCACCCTCCTAGAGGTTGTTGATGAGTATGTTGAACTCCTCAAGGCTTGGCACCACACCAAACCGTAGATCGGGACATCCCACCTAAGAAGATGGGGTAGAGAGGAAGAACAACAAGAACACAAGAACAAAGGGTAGTCAATGCTACCGCTACAGCAAGACAAGCTATTTTTACTGAGGTTCAGCAATCCCCACTAAGGAGTTCCTACTTCCTCGCTGTTGAGGTGACCACGAAGGTCCGACCACTAAGGTCTCCTCCCTCAAGCAACCACGAAGGCTAGCTTGAGATTTCCACTAAGGATCAAAGAGTGATACAAACACTTCGGGGTGCCCTCACAAATAAATCAATACGGGCAACCACGAAGAACGCCTAGCCGGCTAGGGTTCCAAGAACCCAAGAGAAACAAACACAAATCAAGCCGGCAAAACGAGAAATCCAAGTGCTCAAGTCGAAGATCGATGCTCCCGCTCTCAAATCTCACGCCCCTAGCTCAAACAATCGAAGATTGAAGCTTTGAGGCAAAGGGGGAGAGAGAGTTGGGAGAGCAGAAATGAATGTGCAAAGCTCGGGCAACGGTTAGAAATGAGGTGAGTAGCTTATATACTCGGGCTCGGATGGGCCACCAGAAGTTCCGGTCAAACGAGATCAGACCGTTGGGCTTGTCAGTCAACTCGGGTCCACCGGAACTTCCGATGCCAGGACCAGAACTTCCGGTCCGTATCGGAATCATCAGATGGAACCCGAAACAATTCTCTCGCACGCGAACGTGCGCGCAAACTGCACCAACCGGAACTTCCGGTGCCTGACCGGAACTTTCGGTAAGTACCGGAACTTCCGGACGGAGACCGGAACAAAATACTCGCACGCGGACGCGCGCGGGCGCCAGCGACAGGAACTTCCGGTGCAGCTCACCGGAACTTTCGGTCCAGCTCACCAGAACTTCCGGTCTAGCTCTCCAGCCTACTAAGCTTCGACAAGAGCCCCATTTTGCCAACTAGATTTGTATCCCTCTTGATAGTGCGGCGTTGCCTACGACTCAAATCAAAATAAACGGTGTTGAAGCCCTTGAGTCGAAGCGCCTTTTGTCCATCAATATTTAGGGTGCTATTATTCACCAGATATTCTTTTTCAATTCCATCAATAGACTAACACCTGTAAATTACACTTGATAAATATGTTAGTCCCTGATTTAATTGTCATTAATTATTCAAAACCCACATCGGGGGCGAATGCACTTACAAAGACAAAGGAGAAGTGTTCAAATCGTTCCTTCCTGATTGGAGGCTGCCTTTGAAAATTTAATCACTGAAGCTTAGTCTGTTTCCTTTTGTTGGCGGTGTTTGCCTGTTATCTTGTAATCTGTTACCTGCTCGCTGGGGTGCTTTCTAAGAACTGTGTTCTTTAGGGTGAGGGTTCGTCAAGGTCTTGGGTGGCTTGCCACCATATATGATGTAATAACATTACTTGTCTTTTATCATAATGATGGAAGACGAGGACCTTTTGGTCCTAAAACTCTAAAAAATAAGTACCGATGCTTGTTAGTGCAAGGCTTATTCACTTTCTTTTTTTCTTGATGCCATGCAGCTCCTCTTTAGTTGATGGTCTCAATTCAACGAACCCTTGCACCTGAGTGTAAACAAATGTTCACTGAATGATTTCTCATAATTTGTCTTGATCTGATGCTTGATTTTCAAATTAAAAGTTCAGAACATCAGTCGGACATCCATTGGCATTAGTCTGACATCTGTTAGTCTGACATTATATGTTAGCAGTGAACGTGTTGATTCATGTTCTCACTTCTCATCTCTGGCATTTGTACACTACATCCTAGTATTTTTGCATAACTGATATTTTCTCCACAAATGGTACTTTAACTTTGTCTTCAGTTGAGGCTCTAGAACCAAGATTACCGGTGGTTGGTCAGGTAGTTGCAGCAGTTCAACATGAGCTAGGAGTTAGACTAGCTTGCTAGCTAGCTAGTTTGGGGCAGTGGCTTTTTTCATTCAGTGGCCTATGTGGCTTTTCCATTCAGCTAGCTAGTTGCAGCAGTTCAGTGGCCTTGTGATTATGTTGCTATATTACGTTCTCTTGCATGTTGTCTATGGCACTAACTAGTCTCTACATTGTTTGTGCAGATGTTTTTTTGAACTGCAACTCCTGTAGAACATCCGGTCAGTACTGACTCTATGCAGTTCTCTACAAAGCAGAGAGCACAAATTCTTGTACAGTGATGCTTTCTAGTATTCGTGCTGGGTTGCTAGCATGTTAAGTTATGTTTGGAGCTCTCTATCATCAGAGACATCAATTCATTAGTAGTTAGTTAAGAACATAAGTGCATAAATTCAGTTGAGATGCCACTCGTCAATTCATCTAGGAGCTACAGATTTTGGAAACATATGATGTTTATTTAAGCTATGTGTATTATCACTGATTTAACCAATGTTTGTCGTTGCATGTTCTGGATTTTTTTTGTGAAAAATGCCAATTGTTGCTTGGTACCGGACTGGTGCTACCAGGAGCAGCAGCAGTTGTGTTTGATTTGGTTCAATGCAATACATTAGTGGTTGAAAACGATGAATCAATGGGGTTCAAGTTGCTTGTTTTTCATGGAATGGATTCACTGCAGCGGTAGCAGGGTCTGCCTAGCAGACAGCAGCAGACGTGTCTTGCGGCACCATGCGGGTTGCCGCTCCAACCCACAAAAATCTAGCGGCAAGATGTGGGTTGCCGCACCAGCTCTAATCGGATTTGCAGCTAGAGCGGGCGTGGGGCGGGCTGCCCACCGCCGCCCCATTTGCATCCTTACTTCCTAGGCAGCCAAAACATCATCATTAAACTCCACCAAGTAGCGGTTATGCCGCACCCATTTTTGCTCCATCATTGACTCAAAGTAGCTCTTTATTTCCTTCTTACAAATCATAGTCGCCTCATTTTTTTTTAGTCAATCTAATCGAATGCACATTTACGGATGCTTTCACTACATATAGCCCACCAACCACAAGGATCAGTATATGCTTTTCTATTTGGGAAAGAAATTTCAAGGTACATATTGTTATTTTTAATCCACCTACCAGTTCCATGTGCTGACGTATCAGCGCACTTGCAGAGCTACAGCTTGAGTCTTGGTTGTTCTGGAAATGACCATATAGTCTTTATGCTGATTGCATTATTTTTATTTTCTTTGGTTACTTCTTAGTTCCCAATAGATCATTAGTCATAGTGTTCTTAGCCAGGTCACACTCGGCCTCGATTTCTAAACGATTGCAGGCCTACATGTCATTCTTGGAACCTGTTAATTTTTCCTTGATATCTCATTATCCCATTGGCCTTGATTTCTAAACCATTGCAGGCCTACATGTGATTCTTGCAACATGCTATTTTTCTGTCTATCTCATTATCCCATCAAATGCCTCTGTTTGTGCATGGACATGATACACAGTATTGCTGCCCTGGGATAACTACTGCTTTCCTTCTTTTATTAAATCGCCTTGGTATATATGACGATCGTATCTGTTACTATGTGTTCCAAATGAAGTTGTCCAGAGATGGTACAAAGAAACAGGATACCATGTTACTCTAAACTGCAATTTAAATATGGTCCTCCTGTTTTCCTGTTACCAGGCGTTCCAAAAGTAGTTGTCCAGAGAGCTGGCAGTGTTTTGGAGGACATGCATTCCAAAAAAAAAAGAAGAGGCACACATGTATTATAACAATTAAAGCAAACATGTTCATCTTCTGTCTTCCAGGGCACCATCTGCTAGGTGAAAATCATTCCTTTGTTTGGTTCACATATTTTCTTGCTTAGGTGGATAAGGAACACTGATTCAGGATGTTGTAGTGTCGCATGCCACACCACTTCTTCTGTGCTCTGTTCACTTCATTATTGCAGCAATGATTTAGCAACCTACATAAGCAACTATCCGTATTTTATAAACCTTATTAATGCTAACATCAGTTTATTGGTTTGCTTCTAGGCAGAAAAAAAATGGTTTCCTTCTTCTCGGCTTCCATCCACTGATTCTGCTAATCCAGCCATGTCACTGGTGAGTCATTGTACATTATGTTCAAATTTGTGGATTCAGCAATTCAGTTATTTTAGTGTCTCACCATGTATTGTGTACACCTTCCCTTGGTATATTTCTGATTGGGTGCCAATTTAGAGTAGTATATTCAGATATATGGTTCTACCGTAAACGCTCCATCTCAGATCAATATATGTGATTTTACTATACAAAATTTTATAGCTCATAAAGTTAACACTTAGTTCAGCTTAACAATACTTTGTGTTTTTACTTTAGGATTTTAGTTCCAAGACAGATTAAATTTTTATTCAATGTTTTTACTGAATCTATGTCTTTTCTTATTTGTTTGTCCAGAAATATAGTGTCATTTAGGTTCATGAAGATGAGATGACAAGCGCCTTCCTCAAGTTTGCTCAGGTTTCCCTTAGATTTGCTTGCAGCTTGCTTCCCAGCCATGGAGTCCCTTCACATTAAGCTTCAATTATGCAAGGTTATTAACGCATGGCTCCTTTGCACCTCACACCATTGTTACAGTGAAGTGAAGTGAATCGAGGTGAAACAATCTTACAGTGAAGTCAAACAAACCCAAAGCCTATTCTGTCACTCACTCTCTAAGTGTGCTCTCACGACACTCCTTCCAGTGGTCTCAAGTTAAGTGTCCTAATTTGCAATTATGCCATGCAACTCGGCTTTTTCAGCCTGCTCCTCTCCAAGTCTAATATTCTGCCTCTATATCAGGCAAATATTTCCGAAAGATCTATCAGGCAAATATTTAACACGGATATTAAACTCAACCGCTTGTTCACTAGATGAAGCCCAGCTCCGTTTGTAAACTAAACATGTTAGCTTGCAATCTCAATTTGTCAATCTGATATTTTAGATCTTTATTCCTAAAGTTTAACTATCTACCGTGGTAGATGGTGAGCTGAATAGAGTGAGTAATGTTCTTAGCAATAACAGGTAAGCATTTTTTTTTAACTTACCAATTATAAAATCTCAAGCCAATTCCTGCAATTCGTACTTGGTTTAGTACTATGGTTTGATTTGTACTAACCTTCAAAGTGGGCACTGCTGAAATATCTACATAATGTTTAACCTATTTTCAAGTTACCGAACTCAATACCTCAATACTATAACACTGATCGTCTGCATTCTGGCTTAGTTTAATCAAGTTTATAGACCATTTACTAAATTGAGACATTTGAGGGGCAAAGTATATTAAGTATTAACTAAAAGTTCTTACTGGAATTTCCAACGCTGCTGGCCAACAACTCCTTGCTTCTCTAAATTATTTCTCGAATTCATCAGCTCCTGTTTGGGTTCAGTTTCATATAGTTCGTTCTTTTGTTGTCAGTAACGACACAACTTTACCTTTATTGGTGATTCTCTACACTATCAGTGCTGGGAACATATATGGAAGACTATTTTTTACGCTTAGTAAACCTTGGTTGCCAACTACAACAATACTTTATTATCAAAAGATTTGTGCTGTCAGTTCATATGGCAAGCCTTCTTATGTTTTACACAGCTTCAAGCTAAGTTAATGCCTTCTCTGTATAGATTTCTATGTTTTGCTTTGGTATTCTTATGCACATGCTAAGCTTGCACCTTATGCCTTGAGTACTAAAAATTCCATATATGGAACAGTCTTGAGACGTGGGTCCTCCTAAACCCTTTTTAGCTTTGTTAAAATCAGACAGAGTTCTGTTCTTCCCTATGACCATCACTGCCATCAAAAGAATTGTGTGTAACATCTGGTCAGTTTCATTTTTTACACAAAATCGCCAAACCAACTTTGTCGTTTTCACTTTTCACTAACATTTTTTCAGCTCTAAATATTCAGATCTCATTCAATGTTATTCAGATCGAAATGGAGATGAGTAGATGACCTGCTGCTGCTGTAGAGCTACTGAGCGTTGGTGAGAGAAGAAGGCAGCAGAAAGATGACGAAAGGAATTTCCTGCTGCTACTATCCTTGCGCTGGATAGAATAGAAGAGAGCGCTGGATAGAATAGAAGAGGACGACCTGCGGCACAACAGCTCTCTCAACGCAACATGATTCTTCATCTTCATTAGATGCTCTCACTTGGGTATAATTTGATCCAATAAATTTGATTGCTGAGAATTGTATTTATAATAAAGTATGGAACAAACATGTATCTGCAATAAATAAATATTTATCCTACTACACTTCGTAAAACGACACCTATAGAAAAAAAAAGGTCCATCAACGCTGCTAGCAGCCCACGCTGGCCATTCGCGGCAAGGCCAATGTGGCCAGTGTGTGACCGTTTGCAACACATGATGACATGTACCAAGCCTGTTCCAACAAAAAACAACGGGAAAGCAGCAGGTATCACAATATAGGAATATTGCTTATCATATCATATATTCCAGAGCAATCTGAAAGAATACATATCTTGCTCCATGTAATTAAAAGTACAGTTATCTTGAAATCGCATATAACTTTAGCTAGATTACTGCCAATTCATATTTTTGTTGCATAGAAGACATCAAGGTTGTTTAGTTTTGAATCTTTGAATCTGCAATTAGCAGGAACGAAGTAACTGATACTGCACTGTGAGGTTGATCAAGTGAGAATTGGGCCGGTGAAACCCCCCCCCCCCCCCCCCCCCCCCCCCCCCCCCCCCCCCCGTGCTTTGGAATGGGAACGGGTGAGGGGATTCTTTTAACCGAGCCTGAAATTCGCTCCCACTGGGATTCGAACTCAGAACCTAGGAGGTGGTGATGATACAAAAACAACCCTGCCCTGCTCATGCATTGATCAACCTCACAATGCAGTATCAGTTACTTCGTTCCTGCTAATTGCAGATTCAAAAGATTCAAAACTAAACAACCTTGATGTCTTCTATGCAACAAAAATATGAATTGGCAGTAATCTAGCTAAAGTTATATGCGATTTCAAGATAACTGTACTTTTAATTTCATAGACCAAGATATGTATTCTTTCAGATTGCTCTGGAATATCTAATATGATAAGCAATATTCCTATATTGTGATATCTGGTGCTTTCCCGTTGTTTTTTTATTAGAACAGGCTTGGGACATGTTATCAAGTGCTGCAAACGGTCCACACACTGGCTATACGCGGCAACGCCGCGAGCATTTCTAGTAAATCAGTAATCCGGTCGCAGGGTAGCTACTTTTTTCAACACATAAAAACGATTTGTTGTGTGGGCATTCAGATATGCCTTCTGTTACAAATGAACATAAAGAGAAGAAGAATGGATATAGATACTAGATGTCCGGTATGCTGGAGACTAAACGAAGATGGGGGGCGCAACACCAAATGTTATTGTCACGTCGTCATGCATGAAAAGGGGGGAAAGTCGTGCGACTCTTACCAGCGCCGCCGCCACCATACCTCCGCCGCATCGCCGGGGGCAAGGCCCCGCCTCGCCGGAGCCTCCACCGCTGACGAGCTCGACGGTGGCCCCCCACTTTCTTCCCCACACAAGTCAAGCCCCAAGCAGCAGCTAGTTCTTCTCCCTCTTCCCCAACTCCGGTCAAGCCGCTGAGGGAGCGCCGCTGGTCAGATCTCACGGCTTCAGTCGAATCCTCCTCTGCACTCCGGTCAAGCCGCTGAGGGAGTGCCGCTGGTCAGATCTCACGGCTTCAGTCGAATCCTCCTCTGTAGGTCACAGATCCGAGTTCTCCTCCACGCGATCTCTCCATCCATCCCATTAGCAGCTCCCCGCACCGCTCGAGCCGAGAGATCAGGAAGCAATTCGCTAACTTCGTCGACCACCATGTGAGCACCAACATTTTTGACGTCTTCTCCCAGGGAGACTTGCCCATGGGGAGGCAGTCTTCTCACAGGGAGGCTTGTCGTGGGGAGCAAACGGCATGTTGTAGCTTCGGACGTTCCGCGCTGAAGTCCCCTGTTGCTGCTGCCCGGACTCTGCGGCCGCGCTCCATTGCTGCGGTGCCTCCATCCCAAGTTCCCAACACCTCATCGGACTGCTTCGTCTCCACAGATCGCCTTATCTCGCCGATTGTCACCACGACCTCAGCCATAATCATTCATCCCGTCGTGCCAGCTTAGTCTTGCTGCAGTCCCCACACCCATAGTTGCTGAATCGAGAATCCTGCTCTGCTTGCTGGAGCTGCTCCCAACCTGCTAGCACCATCTGTTAGATCATCACCAACTAAGTCTTGCCTTATGAGAAGGGGTCATGTCGCCTTTACCGCTGCCGGCCAGCGCCACTATGGAGAAGTCTGTGGATCAAAAGAGTTGCTTGCATCACCACAAGGATCAATCATCGCCACCGCCTCATCCTTCACCGTCGGAGCGCAGCATTGCCTTCAAGAGATGGGCTCAGGGAAGATGCTATCGCCGCCTCACAAGTGACCACCAAGTCAGCTCATGCAAGGATTCTTTCTGATGCATACGTTGTCATCATCCTGGACATAGGGAGCGGCACTGTCGCCTTCGTTTAATCTCTTCTACTCCATGGGTCGACTCCTCTTCAGTGCAACCTCACCATCCTCAACAGATGAAGAATTGGGCTAACGTTGTGGCCATGCCTTCGCTGAGTGAATGTCGCCCTACACGGCCAACTAGCACTGTGGCTCAATCTCCCTTGCTAGGATTGCATAACCCGTCGTCGGCTCCTTCACAAGGGAAGGATGTTCATGACTGCCATGTTCATGCATCTCAAGCTCCGACTACCTTTGATCTTCAATCTTCGCTTGCACCTTTACTGGAGTTGATGCACTTGAACTTTCAACAACAAATTATCTCCCATTTGGAGGATTTGGTGCGGCCCCTCTGAGATGAGATTTCGGCTATTAGGTTGTGGCTGGCACGTGTGGCCACACACTTGAACCATGGGGACCTGCCAAGCGAGGGCCTCACTGTTGATGTGTCAAGCCTCTTTGGTTCCTGTGCAGAGAGGCGTAGAGAGCATACTTCCATTTCAAACATGGTCGAGCTCTTTGGCCCTTGTTCTCCCATTTGGCGCTCTCCGACGACATCGATCGTCTCTTCCCTTGTTGAGGCTTGCATGCCTGCTGACGCATTGGTGCATGAGGATACATGTGTGATTCCCGTAGATTCCATCACTGGTGAGAATACCATAGAGCATGCCATTGTGGTGCCCTTGAAGACCACTGTTCAGATAATAGAGCGGACGCCGCAATAGGTTGTCACTCCCATTGAAGATATTGTTTTGGTGGAGGATGTGTCCGATGATAAGGAAATTGTCTAACAAGTTACAGTTGAAGACCCCATCTTTCTCATCACCATCGAAGACAGCCCCACATATTCTGCGACTGAGGTCAAAACAGATGTGCCCTAGTTGACACAGGAGGCACTAGCAAATGCAAGGTCTTCTCTAGCTGCCACAGCTAGTGAGGAGAAGGACCTAGCATGCCCTATACACCCCCCTTCACCACCAGCCACAACAACAGAACGTCGACACAAGTCCTACGATAGATCCTTACTTTGTCAAAGTGCCTGACTTGCACAACACAACGTGCTAAAAAGTTTGGACGTTATTAGGAAGGATGGGAAGCTAAGTGAGAATGCAATACAAGACATTGTAGACCACTTGAAGAATTTGTTGCCCCCGGACCTCCTCAAGTGGTTGATGGATCTAAAAGGTCGTGTGTTGACGGTGGATAGCGTCAACATTTTATAGTGCAATAAACATGAGAAATGATCAATAAACATGGAAATAGAGAAGTCTAGGGTTTTATCTGACAAATTTCATAAGTTTTGGTGAATTATTATTTTTTCAGGGATTATTCCAGAAAAGCCGACAAGAGGGACCTAATTATCAAACGAATTATCGGAATTCTACCGCGAAAGATACGCTAGAAGACTCTAGGAGACATGAGAACGCAGTAGACGAAAGCGGGACTCCAGAAGCTTCTGGAGGAGGCCGAGCGACACCAGGCCCCCAGGCCGACTGGCCCCTGGCTGTGGGCCCCACCTGTCATCTTCTGCGAGCCTCCTCCACCGACCTTGAGGATCAATCTTAGCCCTACGTCAAGTCGGTTTGATCCAAGGGTTCACATGTATCCCACCGGACTATATATACGGAGCCTGACCCCCTGGAGCCATCAAGTTATTTTGAGATCAAGTCATCCAGAGCAAGAAACCCTAGTTCCTCTAGTTTATAGCGATAGCCTAGTTAGACTAGATCTACAGGGAGTCAAGTTAGTCAATCTAGTTTGGATTCCCGACGTTGTCAAGAGCGTGGAGATTGATACTATTCTTGTGCTCTCCTCTCTCATTGTATTATTCATAATTGTGTGTTTATTACAGTGTTATGACAACATTAATTTTCATCTTGTTTATGTTCTTTATTGCAATGTTCATTATTTACTTTGATTATATGTCTAGCATAGTTACTTTATTATTATTGAGTTCATGCATATGCTTGTATAGCGTTTATCCTAAGGTACCTAGGGTAGATGATTTGCATTATGTAGGCGTGGTGCTTAGATATATTGCATATCTGTGAGTGCTCCCTGATGTTTCAGGACGTGTGGTAGATCGCGAAGGTGACTATTATAGCTTCGTTGAATCCTCTGTAGTCCATCCCCTACACATAGATTATGTAGAGCGCGATCGCGTCGGAGGTGACAGTTGCGTCTTAAAAGCCTCTCTAGTTGATGCTCTTTATGTGTGGATAATGACATAGTAGTAATGTTAACAATGATTGTTAGATGTAGTTGCACTAATTAGAATATTCATTGACTCATGATTAAAGAACTACATTAGGAATTATCTCTCTAATATTCAGATCTTACGACGTTATTGTAGTAGCTAAAGCGCTCTGAGTGAATCTATTATCTTATTATTATGATGACTGATCATTACTTATCATATATATCTTTATCATGCGACTTATCCCTATTATGAGTAGAGTGTATGATATTGGTTTTATCTCTCATTCATCATATCTATAGAAAGTTATCAATACTATAGATTTCCTGTTTAGCTAGACCTTCCCAGTGGTATAAATATAAATCGACAACCTGGTAATACTCTAGGTAAAATGCTACAATGGTATAATTATTTGTCCACTTGCAGAACCAGTTTTATTCATATATTCATTCTTATTATTTCTGCCTAGTCACATAAAATGACAGATTCCCTTATATAGTACCAATATACATTTCTGGCTATAAAACTAGGGATGATAACTTAGTTCAAACTTAGGAGTGTAGGTATGTGATAGGTGACTAGTGTGCTAAAGACATGTTAACCATTACCATGCATTTACTGGTGTTATTAGTTTAGTAATAGCAGTAGTAAATGTCAACACCGTGCCTTCTGGGACCTTGTGGCAGAGATCTGTCTGCCTCTTCTTTAAGTGTCGTAGGATCTGCCTTTGGTGTGGTTTGTTTTATAGTGTTGTTTGCGCTTGTTGTTAGCGGCTTGTTGTTGTATGAGTTGTCTTAGTCATTGTACTGTTGCATTTGTTTTGTTTTTTGTTGTTTGCTCCTTGGAGCCGTTGTTTGTCTAGTCTAGGTCTTCTTCTTTATAAATATAATCGGCAGGTCTTCTGCTCGGTTCATTTAAAAATAACGAAGATGGGGGCACTGTTTCTTAAAATGCAAGTTTGTTGTTAAGTCTTGGAGAGAAGTTGTACTTGAGGACATACAGATTGAACTGCTCTAGAAAAAATCAGTGGTCAAAGTGATTTTGGCCATCTTGTCACTACGCGAGGAAATGTGCTCGCGGGTGGTTATGCTCCTATACTTATGGTGGGAGGCTTGGAATAAAGCAAATGCAGGTGAGGGTTTGTGTTCTCCAGGCCAGGTTCTTCATCGTGCATCCATGCTAACGATGGAATCTAGGCCAAAAGAAGAGGCGAACAAGAGCTCACGTATACCTAAGACATGAACTCGGCCACTGAGGGATATCCTCAAGGTAAATTGCGATGGAGCCTTCTTTGCTGAAACAAAGATAGGTAGCTAGAGTTTTGTCATTAGTGACCATAATGGCCACGCGGTTGTGGCGGGATGTGGTTCTTTGGGAGCAGTTCATGATGTTGATTGTGCTAAAGCTCAGGCCTGCATTGCAACTTTGCAAGCGGCGTCGAGCCATGCTATGGGGAAATTATACTTTTTTGTGACTTTGAGAAAATTATAATTGACTCAATGAACACGATGAGTGCACTTCAGTCGGATGAGCGTGATCTTAGCCCTGCATCCGTCCTCTACAAAGAAGCAGGGGACCTGATTTCATTATGTTTTGTCTCAGTACAAATTGTTTATTGTCCTAGATCTTGTAATAGGAGTGCTCATGAACTCTCACGTTTGAGTCTAGATTTGGACCTAGATCAACCTCATGTTTGACTTGATCCCCTTCTGAGTTTTGTATCTGATATTTTGGTTTGCGATTTCTGCTGAACCCGGTGTGAATGAATAAATAGACTTGAGGCGTTGTTTAAAAAAAAGATAACACATATGACATACACAAATTACGTAGATCACAGCTTCCATATATGTATGTATATGTGGTAGCGTTTGAATTCTAGGATTTTATTATCCATATTCCTATAATCTAGATTCTGGATACTAAAATTCCCTACCTGTTTGGACCTTTGGATTCTACTTATTATAGATTATAGTCATCTCAAGCATCTTTTTCCAAAATGCCCTCAACCTTAGGGCCCGCTTGGATGTAAGCCATGCACACCCTGCCACCTCTGTTGTGGCGCCGCCATAGATTGTGGCATCCAAAAACAATGCCTCAGTTGTGGCGAGAAAACATCTTCAAATGAACTGCAACTTGTATGGCCTGCCAAACATTAATTACAAAACCAAACAACCGCTTGCTTTTCTGTGGCAGGTGAAAGCATCTAGGCCCCGATGTTGGTTTCGGCAATTGATGACAATGCATTATTACCATGACTAACGTATGTTTTGCAGAAACATTGGTAAGTTAGGTCATGGAGATGATAACTGCTTTGGGCACACTGTGGTATTCATGTCCCTTAATGGAAATCGTTTCGATTTTCAAAGGATCAACGATCGAGATTAAGGACGGTTAGTTCCGGATGTCAAGGTGTTGAGTTACATCTGGAATAGTCGTTACGATCTTTGTTTCTTCCTTTGACCGTACTATAAAGGGGGGCATGAGTGAGTAGCTTGACCTAGGTAAGTATTTTGTTTAGGTGTGGTGCACACTTGTCAAACTTAGCACTAGGTAGCTCTAGAAAAGCTCAAAGTTCAGTTGGAAGCAACTTGGTTCAAGTTGCGACGCGTTTAGAAGATGTTTGAGCAGTTTACCTATGACCGAACGCGGTCCTGGTCATGACCGGGCGTGTCCGGTCAGTACTAACTTTTCACTGCTTCGGTAACTGATCGACCGAACGCGGTCCTTGCGAGGACCGGACGCGGTGGTCAGTCTGACACGTGTTACAGAGGGTAAACAGTGTAATCGGACGCGACTGTGAACTGATCGGCGCGTCCGGTCATGTTCCAGTAAGGTCCCAAGCTGACCTGACGTGTCCGGTCAGCTATGATCGGATGCGGTCGAGCGTCAGATCAGTTTATAGTAAGGCTCTTGCATGATCAGACGCGTCCGGTCATCTCTGATCGGCGTGTCCGGTCATCTCAGACCGGCGCGTCCGGTCACTTAGCGCTAACATTCGGTTTCCGACCGTTACACTTGACCAGCGCGTCCGGTCATGTCGACCGGCGCGTCCGGTCAGTGCGCGTTTTGCTGATTCGGTAGATAACGGTTGGATTTGTCTGAGGGGTGTATAAATACATCCCCTCCACCTCTTTTAGAGCTCTCTTGCTCATTTGTTCAGCTGAGAAACACCTTTGAAGTGCAAGGGAGTGCAAGAGCCCTAGTGAGGATAGTGATTTGAGAATCAAAGTTTGAGAATCCTCTCTAGTGACAAGAGTGTAGCAAGTGTGCATCCATCTTCTCATTAGGCTTGTTGTGGTCAAGTGAGAGTTCTAGCTTGTTACTCTTGGTGATCGCCATCACCTAGACGGTTTGGTGGTGATTGGGAGTTTGGTGATCATCCGACGAGCTTGTGGGTGACCCAACTCATGTTGTGAGCGGTTTTGGGTGATTCGCCGCGACGGAGTGTCGAAGAATCAACCCGTAGAGAGAACTTGATCCTTGCGCGGATCAAGGGGGAGCTACACCCTTGCGCGGGTGCTCCAACGAGGACTAGTGGGGAGTGGCAACTCTCCGATACCTCGGCAAAACATCGCCGTGTTCCTAACCCTTACTTTCAAGCATTTACTTTCGTGCATTACTTTCATTGCTTGTTTACTTTCCTAGAATTGCCATGCTAGTCTAGGATTGGAACTTAGGGTGCAAAACTTTTACCGGTAGAATCACAAGGAACACTAGTAGGCACTAGGGGTGAAGTTTGGCTTGTAGGATTTAATTCTTGCAATTAATTTTTAGAAAAGCCCAATTCACCCCCTCTCTTGGGCATCTTGATCATTTTAATTGGTATCGGAGCCGTGTTGCTCTTTATTTAGGCTTCACCGCCTAGAGCAAGATGTCTAATGTGGAAGGACCACCTTCCACTTTTGAGGGAGATGATTTTTTATATTGGAAAATTCGTATGGAGGCGTACCTCGAAGCCATAGATGTTGGGTGCCTTAGAGCCGCAACCGAAGGGCTTCCTCCTATAAGGGATCCCGCCAACCCAAGTGGTGACGAGGAGAAGTACGACCGGTGGAATGCAAAGGCAAAAAATACACTCTACCGGGGCTTAGGCAAAGATATCTTCAATCATGTGCGCAATGCCAAAAACGCTCATGAATTGTGGGAAAATCTTTGTGCTCTCCATGAGGGAACTAAGAGTGAGCATGAGGAACGTTATCACATTGCTTTAAAGAAAATCAATTCTTTTGAGATGCTTCCCAAAGAAAGTGCTAATGAAATGTACACTCGATTGAATGTTCTTGTAGAAGATCTCAATGCTCTTGGACTCACTCAAATGAGTCAATCGGATGTTGCAAGGAGGATCTTGAGTGTTCTTCCCGTTGAGAAGTATGGACACATTGTCACCGTACTTCACCAAAGTGATCTCTCCGCCGCAACACCGACTCAAGTATTGGGAAAGATCAATGCACATAAGATGTACATGCACATCACTCCGGAAGAGGGCTCATCATCTTCCAAGAAGAAAGACTTGGCCTTTAAAGCTAGTCATGAAAAGAAAAGAAGAAGGGCCAAGCCATGATGGTGCAAGAAAGCTCAAGTGAAAGTGATATTGATGATGCATCACTTGCACTCATGGTGAGGAAGACCACCAAGATGCTAAAGAAGCTCAACAAGAGTGGCATCAAGTTCAATGGTAAGAAGAAGAAATTTTTCACAAGTAGCAAAAGGAAGCCAATCTCCGAAATGGATTGCTTCAATTGTGGTGAACTTGGCCACCTAGCTCATCAATGCCCGAAGCCTCCAAAAGACAAGTACAAGAACAAGTACAAGGGCAAGAAAGATGATTCAAGTGATGAAGAAGATGAGAAAAGAAAGAACAAGCCATACAAAAAGAAAGATGGTAAGAAAAAAGAGTTCTACAAGAAGAAGAAGGGAGGCAAAGCTTACATTGTTGGTGATTGGCTCACCGACATTGAGTCATCATGTGAGTCCTCCAGCGATGAAAGCGACGATAAAAAAGAGAAGGTCGCCGCATTTGTGGTTGGGCCATCATCATCTTCACCGACATCTTCATCACCACCTTCACCGCCACCTTCACCATCATCTTCCACTACTCATCTATGCCTTATGGCTAAGGGTGATCGAAAGGTACAAAACAATGATAGTGATGATGATGATAGTGATAGTGATGATGAATATGATGCACCTTCTTATGATGAACTTGTAAAATTATTGAACAAATACTCTAAAATCATAAGAAGAACTAGAAATAAAAATGATGAGCTTCAACATGAAAATGAATCACTCTCATTTAAGCTTGAGAATGCACATAAGACTAGTGATGAGCTCAAAGATCAAAATGAAACTATGTCTTCCTCTCTTAAAGAGCTCAAAACTTCTAATAAGGAGCTTAGAGATAAATATGATAAAATTGAGAAGAAGCATGGTGAACTCATCACTAGGCTCAACTTGCTAAAAGATGAATACACCACATTGAAAATCAACTATGATACTCTTATTGTTGCTAATGAGCTTGCTCTTGAGACACATGATGCTACTAACCAAATTGTTAAGATTGATATAGCTACATCATGTGATGATTTGATTGTTGAGAACTTTGAGCAAGGCTCTAGCGGCAAAGACAAGAGTGTGGTTGAGTCCGACAACTATGATGAGTATGTCAAGCTCAAGAGTAAAAATGAGATGCTTAAGAATGAGAACAAGAAGTTGATGGCTCTTGAAAAGCAAGCTTCAAATGAGTCACTTATTGAAAAAAAAAATAAGAAGCTCAAGCAAGAAAAAGAGCATCTCAAGACCGGCCTAAGCAAGTTCACAAGAGGCCAACATTTGCAAAGTGAGCTACTCATGAACACCGTCATGAAGATGGATAGGAGTGGCATTGGTTACTTGGCAAATCAAGAGAAGAAGGTCAAAGCTCAACAACAACAACAAAACAAGTCAAAGCCCAAGCCAAAGAGATGTGTTGAGTGTGGACAAGAAGGCCATTTTGCTCATGAGTGCAAAACTCCACCACCACAACCCTTGCCCAAGCATGCTAGACCCTTTGCCTTCAATGCTCATTACATGCTTAGAAAAAATTCAAGTGGAAATATGAAAGTCATGTTATTGGGTCCTCCTAACAAGAATAGGCCAAAGAAAATATGGGTTGCCAAGTCACTAGTTGAGAAAGTTAAGGGTCCCTCTCAAGTTTGGGTCCCTAAACAAAAGGCTTGATCTCTTATGTGTAGGTGAACTACAAGACCAGCGGATCTCATTGGGTGATTGATAGTGGTTGCACACAACACATGACCGGTGATCCTCGTATGTTCACCTCACTTGAAGAAAATGGGGTATGTCAAGACAAGATCACATTTGGGGACAATTCAAAGAGTAAAGTCAAGGGTATAGGCAAGATTGCAATATCAAATGATCACTCTCTCTCAAATGTGCTCTATGTTGCTTCATTGAGTTTCAACTTACTATCCGTTGGGCAACTTTGTGACCTTGGCTACCAATGCTTGTTTAGTCCAAATGAAGTGGTTGTTACTAAGATAGATGATAAGCAAGTGATTTTCAAGGGTTTTAGATACAATAATCTCTATTTTGTTGACTTCACCTCCGAAGATGCAAACTTGATGACATGTCTATTCACCAAAACTACACTTGGATGTCTTTGGCATAGGAGGCTTGCTCATGTTGGAATGAATACTCTCAACAAGCTATTGAAGAAAGAATTAGTGAGAGGGTTGAAGGATGTAAAGTTTGAGAAGGACAAACCTTGTAGTGCATGTCAAGCCGGCAAACAAGTTGCAAACACTCATCCAACCAAAGCTTACATGTCAACATCAAGAGTACTAGAACTTCTACACATGGATTTGTTTGGTCCTACAACTTACAAGAGCTTGGGTGGAAATCTCTATTGCCTAGTGATTGTGGATGACTACTCAAGATACACTTGGACTTTCTTTCTTCATGACAAATCCGAAGTGGCAAATTGCTTCAAGAAGTTTGCAAAGAGAGCTCAAAATGAATTTAAAGTCAAGATAAAGAAGATTAGAGGTGACAATGGCAAAGAGTTTGACAACACCAATATTGAAGCTTATTGTGATGAAATTGGAATCAAGCATGAAGTTTCATCAACCTACACTCCTCAACAAAATGGTGTAGTTGAGAGAAAGAACCGGACCTTGATCACTCTTGCAAGAACAATGCTAGATGAGTACAACACACCGGAGAAATTGTGGGCCAAGGCAATCAACACCGCATGCTATGCTTCAAATCGTCTCTTCCTATAAAAGTTCCTTGGCAAGACCCCTTATGAGTTGCTAAATGGGAAGAAGCCGGACGTCTCATTCTTTCGGGTGTTTGGTTGCAAATGCTACAACTACAAGAAGCGTCAACACCTAGGGAAGTTCCAAAGATGTTGTGATATTGGTTTTCTTGTTGGTTACTCATCAAAGTCCAAAGCATATAGAGTATTTAACCATGCCACCGGTTTGGTTGAAGAAACATATGATGTGGAATTTGATGAATCTAACGGCTTCTAAGGAGCAATTGAGAATTGTGATGATGTAGGTGATGAACCATTGAGAGAGGCCATGAAGAACATGCTGGTGGGAGACATCAAGCCTAAAGATGATAAAGACGATGTACAAATTGTCAATCCACCATCTTCATCCTATGTGCCTCAAGATGATGACAAGAATGAGAGAGTTGAAAATGAAGATACTCATGTCTCTCATCAACAAGCCGAGGCACAAGCTCAAGATGTTAATGCTCCCCATCCTACTCCTCAAATGGTTGATCGAAGAAACTCACCCCTACTTCAAGCACATCCACAAGATCTCATCATAGGGAGTCCTACAAAGGGTGTAATGACTCGATCTTAAAAGTTTACTTCTTTTATTGAACATCACTCTTTTGTCTCTTGTCTTGAACCTAAGAATGTAGAAGAAGCTCTTCAAGATCCGGATTGGGTGGATGCTATGCATGAAGAATTGAACAACTTCGCCCACAATCAAGTTTGGACACTTGAAAAGCATCCTAAAGGTGCAAGAGTCATTGGAACCAAGTGGGTGTTCCACAACAAGCAAGATGATCAAGGCGTAGTAGTAAGGAACAAGGCAAGACTAGTAGCAAAAGGGTTCTCTCAAGTTGAAGGTCTTGATTTTAGAGAGACTTTTGCACCTGTTGCAAGACTTGAAGCCATTCGTATCCTTCTTGCATATGCATCACATCATGAAATGAAACTATATCAAATGGATGTGAAAAGTGTTTTTTTAAATGGCTTCATAAATGAACTAGTCTATGTTGAACAACCTCCCGGGTTTGAAGACCTTAGATATCCTAATCATGTTTATAGGTTGTCCAAGGCGCTATATGGGCTCAAGCAAGCCCCTAGAGCATGGTATGAGCGCCTCCGGGACTTCCTCATTGAGAAGGGCTTCACTATTAGGAAGGTTGACACCACACTATTCACCAAGAAGTTTAATGGAGAGATCTTCATTTGTCAAGTCTATGTTGATGATATCATCTTCGGGTCAATAAATGAAGATTATTGCAAAGAATTTGGTGAATTGATGTCGAAAGAGTTCGAGATGTCAATGATTGATGAGCTAACATTCTTCCTTGGGTTTCAAGTCAAGCAAATGAGAGAAGGGATTTTTATCTCTCAAGAAAAGTACACCAAGGATCTTCTCAAGAGATTCAAGATGGAAGAATGTAAGCCAATCAAGACTCCAATGCCATCTAATGGACATCTCAACCTAGATGAGGGAGGTAAACCAATTGATTAAACTCTTTACCATTCTATGATTGGTAGCTTGTTGTACCTTACCTCATCTAGGCCTGATATCATGTTTAGTGTGTGCATGTGTGCTCGCTTTCAAGCGTGCCCTAAAGAACCTCACCTAAGTGCCGTAAAAAGAATCCTAAGATATCTTAAGTACACCCCAAGCATCGGTCTTTGTTACCCCAAAGGAGCTAGATTCCAACTAGTTGGCTATTCCGATTCGGATTATGCCGGTTGCAAAATTGATAGAAAAAGCACATCTGGAGGGTGCCATTTGCTTGGGAGGTCCTTAGTATCATGGTCATCTAAAAAGCAAAATAGTGTGGCTTTGTCCACCGCCGAGGCGGAATACATTGCCGCGGGGGCTTGTTGTGCACAAATCTTATACATGAAACAAACCCTCCTAGACTATGGAGTTGTTCTTGAAAAGATGCCGCTTTTATGTGACAATGAAAGTGCCGTTAAAATTGCCAATAATCCGGTACAACACTCTCGCACCAAGCACATTGATATCCGCCACCACTTTCTAAGAGATCATGTTGCTAAAAATGATATATCACTAGAAGGTGTAAGAAGTGAAAATCAATTAGCGGATATCTTCACTAAACCTTTAGATGAAGCTACCTTTTGTAGGTTAAGAAGTGAACTAAATGTGCTTGATTCTAGTAACTTTAAAAAATGAGCTTGTGTTGTCCCTTGCATTGCATTGTACATTATGTCATGTTTAAATTCCCGCAATGCATCTAGAACTTGTCTAACACGGTTACGATAACCCTCCTTTGGAGGAGTGAAGAAGCCTAACCGTGGATCAAACTTGACAAGCAACTAGCCTACCTTTCTCGTTTTGCATTGCATATGCATGGTTGTTGCTTAGTCGTTTCTTTTTGGTTTAGCTTTGAGTAACCTCTGTGTTCGTCCATGGATAGAGAGAGCATTTGAAGCTCCCAAGGGTTGATACACTCTATTGCATGGCCATACGTTGCTCCTCGGGTGTTTATTGAATATTTTCTTAAAAATAATACTAGCCTAAGGCAAAATATTTTGAAAAATTTGAGTGTTTGAGTGAGGTCACTCATATCAGGTTTCAATTGGTGTTTATTTGAGTCTCTTTGAATTGGAACTTGATTGGGAGAAGTTGCGTCGAAAATCGGTTTGAAAAAGGGCGTTTTACAGCGACCGAACGCTGGACCGAACGCTACATCGGACGCGGTTCTGCTTCACCACCGTGTCCGGTCATGCGTCCACCAACGCGTCCGGTCATTCCCGAAGGACTTCTTCAAGATATGTGATCGGACTCTACATCAGACGCGTCTCTGCTGACCACTGCGTCTGGTCTCGACAACCACCACCGCGTCCGGTCATCCGTTTCAGTTTTCCGGGCAAAATGTGACCGGACTCTATCAGCGTCCGATCGTGCATAATCGGACGCGTCTGGTCGTTCTAGGAGCTTACTGGAACGTGACTGGACGCTGCCTCCACCGCGTCCGGTCATTCGACCACAACGTCCGGTCATCGCGTAAAAAGCGGATCTCACCCTTTTAACCGTACGTTCGGATCTCATTCTTCGTTTCATCTCAAATCCCGAGCGCCGCCGTACTCGCCGAGATCTCAACGCCGCCTCCTTAATCGAGCCGCCACGCCGCCGCTACCACGTGCTCCCATCAGCGCCCGCGCCGTGCCTCCATGCCCGTGAGCTCGCTGCTCGCAGCCGCCTCCGCAGCCGCCTTCGTGAGCTCGCCGCTCCGCCGCCGCAGCCAAGCCGTCGTGCCACCGGAGCCGCCAGAGCCACAGGAGCAGCTTCGTGCCCAAGCTCCAGCGTCTCGTGCTCGCTCTCTGCCATGCGCGCGCAACAGTTCCGAGCTCCTCGCCCACCGCCACGAAAAACCCTAACCCTAGCCACTCGAATCCGTTCGCCGAGGTTTTTCGCGAAGTTTTCGTCTCCGCGATCGTTTCCGTCTCCGCGATCACCTCCGTCTCCGTAAGGTGACGTCTTTTCCTTGGATTAGGGTTTACCGTTGATTTTTCGGTGAATTACCAATTCGATCGTCCGTCTCTCGATTCACCAGGGTTTCGGTCGTCGTTTCCGAGTAACCCTAGCGCGTCGAGATTGTCTTCCTTTCATCGGATCTTCGCTTGTTCGAGGTAGCTATCACGGTCCTTTCATATCTTACCTCATATGCTTGCTCTTATTAGGATCTTACTCATCTGTTAGATAATATATGTTGCTTATAGTAGATCCATCTATTCTACCGTTTCAGTTTGTCCTGTCGGTGCTGTGAGTGTCAGGTGATCAGTTGTGAATCTGAGGCCAAGCCTGCAGATACGGATTGAGGCCAAGCCTCACGAGTGTCAGTTCATCATCTGTTACTTTCCAGTGGTTCTCAATACAACAGTTTGTCAGTATGATTCGCTACAAGAACGCTGGTGGTGCACCTAGTGACAGGGATGACAGTCCCCCTAGGAGGACAGAGGTAGCTCACGGCAAGCGAGTGAAGATTGCTGCCAAGAAAAGAAAGAGAACACTTACAGAGGCAGAGGTAGCTCAGGCAGTTGCTGATGCAGCAGAGGCAGCAGAGAGAGGTGGTAGGAGCAGTGGTATTCGGATTGGCGAGAGTCGCTTTCATCTTGAAGGTCGACAACTCGGTACAGAGGCCACAGAGGAGACAGTGGATGCACCCGCAGAGCAGCCTACAGAGGATCCAGAGGAGACAGAGGAGCAGACAATATCCTTTCCACAGCGTCGTCACTCAGGACGTACGCGGGCTCAGGTGATTCCCAGGCCAGAGGGTCAGCGTCGTGGAGGTCGTCCACCTCCCAGGGCTCGAGGTCACCCCCAGTTGAGCACTTTGACCTCAGGGGAGCTACGGCTAGATAGGTCTAGGCCCACAGGTTCGTTGAGGTCACTCGGTGGTTCCCACCTCAGCGGGATCCCCGGGCTTCAGAGGGTTTCTACATTCCTCTGCATGAGGATTTCTATAGGGCCTATGTCGACAGCGGGATTGCTTTCAGACCTCAGAGAGTCTATCGACTAGAGGCCTTAGTTGAGGTGGTTGGTGAGTAGCTTCGTCCGTATCTGTCCTTTCTACCTGGATTGTCAGATCTTCTTGGACGGACTGGAGCATACTGCAGGACCTAGGTCAGAGAGTTTTACTCTTCACTTTGGATCGACCCAGCACATCAGTTTATTCACTTTGCTTTTAGAGGTCATGACCGCAGACTCTACAGCACCAGGGTACGGGAGATTCTCAGACTCCCCGCTTCAGAGACAAAGATTCATCAGCTGTGCTTCGGACAGACTGCACCTCTAAGATGCCCTCACGGCGGGACAGTGCCCCCTATAGATTTGATCCGACCTTGTTTTCATGAGCCTTTTAGCAAGGGGTCTCGACGTACACCTGCCAGCCTAACACCTATTGCCAGAGTCCTTGATGCTATTGTGAGGATGACTCTACTTCCGAGGCTTGGATATAGAGAGGGCTTGACTCGCATGCAGCTATGGGTAGTACATCACCTCATCTCACAGACCCCGTTTGACCTTTGGGATTTGATGCTATGTGAGATGAAGGACACCTTGGCAGAGGGATTCAAGGGTCACAGACAGCTACCATATGCTCATTGGATATGCTTCATCATCAGATCTGCCTGTGAGTTGCCTGTAGAGATTAGAGCAGAAATTTCTGATACCACCATAGCCTTTCCAGAGTATGACATCCGACAGTTGTGGGCATTAGTTATTAGAGAGCAAGCACCTGGCCCAGGACAGCGTCAAAGGCCAGAGGTACTGGAGATAGCTGCTGAGTAGGACGAGACCGTCCAGGGTCTTGCTGAGGTAGAGCTAGCAGATCTAGATGCTCAGCCAGCTGATCTAGCCGAGGATGTTGCTACTGACAGCACAGATGAGGATTATCAGCCCATCCCCTGGTGCCGCTCTCCTCGGCCTCACGACCATGAGGCCGGTGGCTCTGGCTCAGCCTCCCGCTCAGACCCAGCCATAGTGGCTATTCTTGAGAGGTTGACCCAGGCCCAGGAGAGACAGGAGATCCAGATGCAGAGACAAGCTCAGGACACAGCTGCCGTGTTCGCTCAGATTTAGGCTCATCAGGACGAGCTCCAGAGGCAGGAGCTAGAGTTCCAAAGACAGCAGTTTGAGATACAGAGGCAGCAGGCAGCCACTCAGCAGCAGTACCTAGAGCTCCTGCGCCACCTTGTCACTGTTGGGGTACCTCCACCACCGTCTGTCCTGACTCCAGCTTTACAGTCCAGTGGACCTCAGAGTCAGGGGCAGCCGAGTTTTCAGTACACCTCCCCCCAGCAGCAGGTGCCCTAGACATTTCAGTCTCCGAGTTTCACTCCTATCCAGACAGGGTTTACACCACCAACTCAGCCGGGACCTCACCTCCTTTCAGACACTCCCTTCACCGATCTGAGTGCCACCTACAGTGAGCTGACTGGACAGCCGTCACTGTCGTACACTACTGTTGTGACTACCTCAGCGATGTCAGCTTCAGAGACTGCTGCTCTTCCAGTGTCAGGGGCCGGGACTACAGAGACTCTGCCATCTTCAGTTGCTTCGACAGATCCTCCCACTCTTGGTGTTTTTCAGGCTAAGGCGATGGTGACTACTCCTATAGTTGCTACTACACCTTCAGTTGCTGCACCTACTCTACCGACCCAGACCGCTTCTCTGTCATGTCTATCTACAGAGGGTTAGCCTGACAATTCAGAGTCTGAGGAGGATACTTCACAGTTCGTGATCACTCCACGCTCCTTGGCACCCGACATGACAGCTTCTGTCCCCCCGTCAGATCCTTAGATTAGTTTTTGGCGGTTGATGCCAAAGGGGGAGAGAGAGCATAGATTCAGGGGGAGTGTTGATAGAGGGTTTCGTTCTTTGTGTGCTACTTTCATGCATCATGTTTATTTTCTCACCCTGCATTGTGTGACTATGAGTTCGTGAGACTTTATATTTTATCTATGTCACTCATTGGTGTTTAGCTCATAAGGTTGTGCTTCCGTGCCTTACTCCGATTTCATATGAGCTATGTTTTATGTGTACTAACTCTTCATGTTTTATCTTATGAGTACACACAGTTGGCTTGGAACACATAAGCAATGACTAACCCCTTGTGCTTATAGCTTTATGCTTATGTGAACCAAGCATGATCGCAAACCTCAACTTATATCTTCTGAATCTAAAGTGTTGTCATCAATCACCAAAAAGGGGGAGATTGAAAGCATCTAGGCCCCGATGTTGGTTTCAGCAATTGATGACAACGCATTATTACCATGACTAACGTGTGTTTTGCAGAAACGTTGGTAAGTTAGGTCATGGAGATGATAACTGCTTTGGGCACACTGTGGTATTCATGTCCCTTGATGGAAATCGTTTCGGTTTTCAAAGGATCAACGATCGAGATTAAGGACGGTTAGTTCCGGATGTCAATGTGTTGAGTTACATCTAGAATAGTCGTTACGATCTTTGTTTCTTCCTTTGACCGTACTATAAAGGGGGCATGAGCGAGTAGCTTGACCTAGGTAAGTCTTTTGTTTAGGTGTGGTGCACACTTGTCAAACTTAGCACTAGGTAGCTCTAGAAAAGCTTAAAGTTTAGTTGGAAGCAACTTGGTTCAAGTTGCGACGCGTTTAGAAGACGTTTGAGCAGTTTACCTATGACCGGACGCGGTCCTGGTCATGACCGGACGCGTCCGGTCAGTACTAACTTTTCACTGCGTCGGTAACTGATCGACCGGACGTGGTCCTTGCGAGGACCGGACGCGGTGGTCAGTCTGACACGTGTTCCAGAGGGTAAACAGTGTAATCGGACGCGACTGTGAACTGATCGGTGCGTCCGGTCATGTTCCAGTAAGGTCCCAAGCTGACCCGACGTGTCCGATCAGCTATGATCGGATGCGGTCGAGCGTCAGATCAGTTTCCAGTAAGGCTCTTGCATGATCGGACGCGTCCGGTCACTCAGCGCTAACATTCGGTTTCCGACCGTTACACTTGACCGGCGCGTCCGGTCATGTCGACCGGCGCGTCCGGTCAGTGTGCGTTTTGCTGATTCGGCAGATAACGGTTGGATTTGTCTGAGGGGTGTATAAATACATCCCCTCTACCTCTTTTAGAGCTCTCTTGCTCATTTGTTCAGCTGAGAAACACCTTTGAAGTGCAAGAGAGTGCAAGAGCCCTAGTGAGGATAGTGATTTGAGAATCAAAGTTTGAGAATCCTCTCTAGTGACAAGAGTGTAGCAAGTGTCCATCCATCTTCTCATTAGACTTGTTGTGGTCAAGTGAGAGTTCTAGCTTGTTACTCTTGGTGATCGCCATCACCTAGACGGTTTGGTGGTGATTGGGAGTTTGTTGATCATCCGACGAGCTTGTGGGTGACCCAACTCATGTTGTGAGCGGTTTTGGGTGATTCGCCGTGACGGAGTGTCGAAGAATCAACCCGTAGAGAGCACTTGATCATTGCGCGGATCAAGGGGGAGCTACACCCTTGCGCGGGTGCTCCAACGAGGACTAGTGGGGAGTGGCGACTCTCCGATACCTCGGCAAAATATCGCCGTGTTCCTAACCCTTACTTTCAAGTATTTACTTTCGTGCATTACTTTCATTGCTTGTTTACTTTCCTAGAATTGTCATGCTAGTCTAGGATTGGAACTTAGGGTGCAAAACTTTTACCGGTAGAATCACAAGGAACACTAGTAGGCACTAGGGGTAAAGTTTGGCTTGTAGGATTTAATTATTGCAATTAATTTTTAGAAAAGCCCAATTCACCCCCCTCTTGGGCATCTTGATCCTTTCAGCAGACAAAGATTAGGTGTGGCGAACAAAGGCCAGCAACCAAACACCCTCTTACATCTCATGTCCTGACAAGTAAGTGAAACACACACGCGCCATAGCATCTCGATTTACATATAGACATACAAATTATTCTACCAATTACAAATCCATAAAAGAACCTAAACATTTATATATAGTCCATACAAATATTCTCTTACATTCACGACCGCATCACAACCAAGGCATTAGCAATATTATCCGTGAACACATTCATGTCTTCATCTTCGTCTCCCAATTGAGAATTAGCACCGCTTGATTCCGATGAGCCGAACATTGCAAATGGCATGTAATTTTCATCACAATCACACATGTCAAAGTCCGCATCGGTCATTGCACTTTCATGAATAAAGCTATGCAGAGCCAAGCAAGCAAGTATTATTTTCAATTGTTTTCTCATTGGATAACTTGGTAAGTCTAACAATATCTACCACTTCATTTTTTGAACACCGAATGATCTTTCAATCACGTTGCGTAGCGACGAGTGCACAAAATTAAATACATCTTTTTCCCACTTAGTCTTGCTCCTTGTAGAAACTCTGGTAAATGATACTTTGTTTCTTTGTACGGTGCAAGATATTTAGGTCGGTTTGGGTAGCCCGAGTCCACAAGATAAATTTTTCCTAAACACTGCCACACATGATCGAATAAACTTTAAATAAACATATGAGTTCAAACAAAGTCACAAGGGTACCCACCGGTGGATGTGGAAACCTATCACAATATTTGCGTGTGGCATCATTAAATACTCCCATATCATGTGCGGATCCTGGCCATCCAGCAATGGCAAATGTGAACCTCAAGTCGAAGTCACGTATAACGAACACACTTTCAGTTCAATATTCATGACGTCCAGTATGTTGGACGAGTTTTGACAACGGGACTCTATAGTCTAGGATGCATTGTCTTGAACTAGGGAAGTGTCGTCCTCGGCAAAAAAGTTTGGTCCTCCGACCGGATCTGGTGCGTCGTCGTCATCTTCTGGAACCTGATGGCCGAAAAAGTCCATCTCCTAGGAAGGGTGGTCAGGTTGAGTGCAGGAGTGTCACGTGGGGGTGGCAGCAGCGTCGCGTGGGGGTGGTCAGTGCTTGGGAGTGGGAGGCTTATGGCGATGGGCGTGGGAGGTCGCGAGGGGATGGAGATGAACAGAGGTGAAAGGATAAGGGTAAACTTGTCTTTGAGGGGAGGGAACGGTGAAATATCCCGAGTTATTTGGGGTCCGAGAGATAGATGGTTTCTGCGGACCTCGCCTCTGGGTTTCTCCTGTCCCTTGGAAAATCTTAGATGCTGTAGATTTTTTTTTATCCAAAACAGAGATAATAAAATCCGATTCAAACGGGCCCTATACATATCTCATGAGACTACTACTCAACCTACTCTAATCCTTAATTACTCACACAACCCGCAAATAACGTATCGTGGAAACAGGTTGCATCGAAGCGTGCTTATCAACCTAGTAGGGCCTATTACTACTGCATTGTGCCGTAGGTGAGTCGGCGGTCGATTTTGCTGTCACCATTGTAGATGAAAGAAGTCAACCATATTATCTTATTTGGAAGTGTAATTCACGCCCGAAAGGTGTGGAAAAGTGGTTTAGCACAGTTCGGTGACAAAATGAAATGTCCTGAACAAAGGATAATGTGGTGTTCATTTTTTTAAGTCACCCATGTTTCTGAACCTAGCAATGTTCAAAGAATGGAGAGCCCTAGAATGATATGGTACGTAGCAAATGATTCTTTCTGAGGAAAATTAAATTAGCATTGCTACAATTTACACATGTGGTCAAATAATAAAACCAGATAGAAATACAACAGAAGAGCATGAAGTAGTGATGAAATAGCAAAAAGAAAAGTTATCTTCATACATCTAAATGCCTGACAGCTAAAAAATCAGGTACTGTTAATACATATGCACACTAAATGTAACCTTGTTTGGAGAATCAATCATGGAATATATTGTCAATCGAACAATGTTTATAGCTTGATTTTCGGAAGAACTGGTTATGACTTTTGAGAATAGAATCATAGGTCCCTTAGTGGTTCAAATCCAAAATTGCATACAATAGTCAGCAATTTGAACTAAGAGAAAGAACACCCTGAAGTCTCTTCTTAACATGAGCTGTAGTACTCCAAGTATGAAACTTATGGGTAAATCGATCTAAGTTAGGATCAAACACGTGTATTCTTGCTAGTTGAAATAACAACCGTGATTAGGCTACTTTCAGCTTGACCAATAAACCAATCAACCAATTAATCCAATCAACTAAACAACACGTACGTGCACATGGGAATCAGTTAACAGCCAGTTTGTTTCGCTGGTTTATTGTGGCTGAAAGTAATATTCGCTGGTTTGTTGTGAGAGAAAAACACTGCTGGATGGTTGTTAATTCCGCTGAATAGCTCAAACGAACAGGGTGTAAGTTTGGGTAGGATCGTGGGGAGGCACTATGTCCAAGGCAACATATCTGGTGCAAACCAACCTTTCTATGTAACTGTACAAACTTCTAATCTGGGCCACATGATGTTTATCCAAGGGAGCGCAGGGGGGAGTGGGAGGGGGATTTGCAAAAGTGTGATTAGGAGCGAGTGGTTAAGCGCAAAATTACCCAATCCCCATGCACCCCTTGGATCAACATCATGTGGTCCAAATTAGAAGTTTGCACGGTTGCACGGAGAGGTTGGTTTGCACCAGATACGTTGCCTATGTCCAATGCCTGCAATGGTTCAGACTTTCTGTTTGCGTTTGATTTTTCATTTTTTAAAGTGTGCAAAACTTGGTTCTGGCTATAACCTAATAATAAAAGTTATCGAATCTATTCTATTTTTTAAATAGTCAAGCACTTATGCTATTATGTAAAACAAAATAAAGTAATTAATGACTTATCAGCCATGATATAATGCTTTTCTATCATAACAAATCAGCGAAAAGTACTTTTCAGTCTGACTTTTTAGTGAAGCGAACGAGGACCTAAATTTGCATCTAGTTACCTATGTCCTCCTGTTACGATAGATAGTTTACGTGAAATTAGCCTAAAATGTTGTAGGCTTGTGACTATTAGCCGAAGATATATGTAGATTTGTGGATTTAATCTTATTTTGTTGTCAAATAGGAGCACCAAGAATTGAAGCTACTCCGTTAAAAAAAATGGGAGGAGCACCATGGCACCCAGTCATCCAGAAGATCAGAATTGCTCAAACAGACTTGCTAACGTCCGGATGTCCCATCTGGGGGGCTAGCATCGGACGATGCCCGCGTGCGAGAGAAAGAAGCCCACGCCGGCTATTTTCTCGTGTGCCCCAACACGTGGGCCCCCACGCGTGCGCTCATTTTTTTCTGCGCCCGCTCGGCGACGCCCTAGTAGCGGGCCCGCACCGCACGGACGACACCCAACAACTGCAGCAGGTGACTGTGACAGGCGGGTCCTATTACAACATGTGCAACACCAGATCTACTTTTGCAACACCCAGGTGAAACACTTGCAATATACGTCAAAAAAAGTTGAAACACTTGCAACATATGTCTGAAACACTTACAAAACACCTGAAAAACACTTGAAAGTCATTGCAAACATATGCAACATTGAGATGAAACACCTGCAACAAACGTATGAAACACCTGAAAACTTGAAACATACGCTTGAAACATGCATGTATATGTAATATCCAGATCTATTTTTGCAACATCCAGATAAAAACATTTGCAACATACGTCTGATACAGAGGAAACAATTGTAACATACACTGGAAACATACGTGCATAGCCATTGCAACATGTGCAACATCTTAATCTACTTTTACAACATCGTTATAAAAACACTTTCAACGTACCTCTGTAACACTTAAAACACTTGAAAGATATATTTGCAACATGCTCTTTCAGTGCAAACATCTCCTCGCTGCTTCGGCGAACAGAGCCTCATCGACGCGTAGAGGTCATCGGTGTGCTTGCCGGCGGCTGTGCTCACTGGCAACACAGAGCTGGGCGACACGCGGTACGCGTGGAGGGCAGGTGGGTGGCACGTGGAGGTCATCGGGTGTGCTCATCGTCAACGCAGAGCTGGACGGCGGCGCACAAAGGACCAGATGGGCCCGACATAGGCAGCGGTGGGTGCGTCACTAGTGGCACAAAGAGTGAGCGGAGCGTCGTGTTAGAGCGTTTCCGAATGCTCAAATGCTTGACACTTGACCGAGGTACATGGGCTCGATTCGGCCCATGATCACGAAACCAGTACTACATGGGCTCTACCTGCCATGTCCATTGCTACTGGGCCTCCGTTTCGTCCAACAGACCCAACGCACACTACCTGGCCCACCACCTGATCCAAATAGAGGGGGCCAGCCGAGCCAGCCCACCCCAACTCCCAACTACTTCTTCTCTCGGCGAGTCGGCGTCGCCTAGTCATCACTCACAGTCACTCATAAAGTCATCGGTGTCCTTCCAGATCCCACCGCGCGTCTCCTGCTGCGACGACACGCGCACCACAGCCCGTCGCGTTCGTCAACGGTCGACCCATCGCCCATGGGAGGGAGGCACGAGGCGGAGGCGGACGGCGGAAAGGCCGGGGGCTACTCATCCTCCGGCCTCCCGCCGTCGGAGCCGCCGCACCTGAAGGGCCAGCCGCCGCAGGAGTACGGGTACGGCACGTTCCAGGGCCCTCGGCAACCTCCCGTCGGGTTCCCGCAGCCTGCCCCGCCTCCCGGGTTCGGCGGCGGCGGCGGCTATCACCAGCAGCAGCCCTACGCGCCCGCGGAGCCGTACTACGCCCAGGGGTACCAGGCCGTGCCAGGTATGGTGGGGGTCTTCTCGGTCGCTGAGATTGTTTGCTCGCGCTGCTTAGCTTAGCTGTGTGATGGGGAAAAGATGCAGCTGGGGGTGCGAGTGCGATTCGAAGTATTTACGAGGCTTTCATGGTGGGATTGTTTGATTGATTATGTTGGTTCATGATCGTATCTTCCAAGTGAGGCAAACCGGCAAATTCACAGCTTATAACTGCCAGCTGATGAACCGATTCAGAACCTTTGTATGCTCCATGTTAGCACTTGTTCTTTGGTAGACTGCAATTAATGTTAGCAGTTGTATGCTCCATTCAGCTGTTGTTGAGCTACCGCAGCTGTGACCACTAATTATAACGTTAATTGAGATGTTGTTAGTGACATTGGAGATATTTTTTTATAGAAGAGAACTGGCAAAGACATATAATTCATCTATTCTAAGATGATTGGATCCACTGACCAAAAGCGATTGTGATGCACTCGCTGATATTGCCAATCTGGTGAATCGATTCAGAACCTTAGCACTTGTTCTTGGGTGGACTGCAAATTTTCATAATGAAAACTGGATTGATTTCAATCTTCAAACTAGTCGTGCTACATTTACCCACTGTTCAACTACTGTTGTTGTGACCCCTAGCTATATAACATTAATAATAATTGATTGAGATGTTGTTCGTGACATTGGAATTTTTCTGATGGAAGCAAACATATACAATTCTGCAATTCTGAGACAATTGAATCCATTGACCAAAAGTGATTGTGACGGGCCAATGACTTCTGGTTTATGAACACATACAAGAAATTGAACTAGCTAACTACACTGTGGTGATAACGAATAAATGTGTGCCGACAATGGAAAATAGAAATCTATGTTAATGATCGTATAGTTTTTTTTATATGTTAATGATCATATGGTTTTTGGTCCCTTAGGCTATGGCCATGTTGCTGAAGGAAGACCTGTGAGAATGAGGCGTCTCCCATGTTGTGGCCTCGGCTTAGGCTGGTGTCTGTGAGTGTCTGCCTCTGCACATGTGTTATTTCCCTGTATTTTCTGAAGTTGTACAGCACTACTAACAAAGTTCATTTCTCTTCCTCAAACAAGGTTCATTACTGGGTTTTTCCTTGCTGCCATTCCATGGTACATTGGAGCTTTCGTTCTGATATGTGTGCGGGTACATGACCAGCGAGAGAAACCAGGATATGTTGCTTGCGCAATTGCTGTAAGTTCCTTTCTATTAATACAATGCAACACTGCCGCTTAGCTCACCTCTGGAATTTGAGATTGAGCTGCATGGAAATGTTGTTTGATTAATAGTCTTTGCTGTACCAATTGAAACGAAAAAAAAGGAAAAATGTACTACCAGTTGAAACGAAAAAAAAGAATAAATGTACTAAACATACCTAGTGCTTATTACTGATTTTAAATTGCAATCTGCTGAAAATTTACATTTAACTGTACAGGACTGCTAAACTGTTGAATATGATTGTTTGCTGGTTATATCATTTTTTCTTAATTCCTTCTTCTTTTGAATCTCAAGCTGATTTTGCTTCAAATTTGACGTGACAGGCCGTTGTTGCTGCCGTTGCCATCCTCCTGGGGGTAACTAAAGGAACACACGTGTGGTGAATTGCCTCCAGAGAAGGCAATGGATGTATACTTGCGTTGTATATCTGTGTGTATTAAAAGTGTGGAGCAACATCCATGTGCTCTTATGTCCATATATATTGTACTCTGTAATGAAAATTTTAATGTAGTAATGTGTTTGAGGAATGGTTTTCCATTACTTGGGCTAACCCTAGAGGGGTAGCTATATAGGTTCCATGCATGGGTCACATGGGCCTTAGCCTCATGGGCCTAAACACATACTCCAACACCCCGCAGTCTGAACTACCGGCGCAGCGGAGTTCGAGGCTGAACAAGAAAGAACACACACAACCCCCCACAGACGCAACTAGCCACCGGTGATGTTGAGGCTGGAGCGAAACTCGGCGAAGGTCAAGGACGGGAGGCCTTTGGTGAAGATGTCCGCGAACTAGAGGTCGTCGGAACATGAAGGACCCGCACCTCGCCCATAGCCACCCGATCGCGGACAAAGTGGAGGTCGATCTCCACATGTTTCGTCCGCTGGTGCTGAATGGGGTTGGTGGAGAGGTAGACTGCACTGACATTGTCGCAGTAGATCAGTGTGCTCCGTGAGGGCAGAGTGTGCAACTCAGCAAGCAGCTGCCTGAGCCAGGCGGCCTCCGCCACGCCGTTAGCAACGGCGCGGTACTCCGCCTCGGCGCTGGACCGGGAGACCACCGGCTGGCGCTTGGAGGACCAAGACACCAGGTTGCCGCCCAGGAAGACGGCGTAGCCGAAGGTGGAGCGGCGAGTATCCGGGCACCCCGCCCAGTCAGCGTCGGTGTAGACGACGAGGTCGGTGGAGGAGGCCCGGTGGAGGAGGAGGCCGTAGTCGAGCGTGCCCCGGAGGTAGCGGAGGAGGCGCTTGAGAGCCGTGAGGTGAGGCTCCCGGGGGTCATGCATATGAAGACAGACCTGCTGAACTGCATAGGTGATGTCCGGCCGGGTGAAGGTGAGGTACTGAAGGGCCCCGGCGAGACTCCTGTACGCAGTGGGATCGTCCACCGGGGGTCCCTCAACCTCAGACAGCTTGCCCTGAGTGTCGACCGGAGTGGAGCAGGGGTTGCAGTCAGTCATCCCAGCCCGCTCCAGGATGTCCCAAGTGTACTGCCGCTGGTGAAGGAGTAACCTGGCAGGACGGTGCTCAACTGTGACCCCGAGGAAATGGTGGAGCTTACCCAGATCCTTCATCGCGAACTCCTGCTGGAGAGCGGCGATGATCCTGCGGAGAAGGGGCTCGCTGGAGGTCGTGAGGACAATGTCATCAACATAGAGCAGCAAGTATGCAGTGTCAGCCCCATGGTGGTAGACAAACAGGGACGTATCAGACTTGGCCTCCATGAACCCCAGGGTCAGCAAGAAAGCAGCAAACCGGTGGTTCCACGCCCGAGGTGCCTGCTTGAGGCCGTAGAGGGACCTGTTGAGCCGGTAGACCATGTCAGGACGGGTGGAATCGACGAACCCCGCCGGCTGACTGCAGTACACCGTCTCAGTAAGAAGGTCGTGGAGGAAGGCGTTCTTGACGTCCAGTTAGTGGACGGGCCAAGACCAAGCCAACGCCAGCGAGAGCACGGTACGGACGGTGGCCGGCTTGACCACCGGGCTGAAGGTCTCATCGTAGTCGACGCCCGGTCGCTGAGTGAAACCCCGGAGGACCCATCGAGCCTTGTAGCGCTCGAGAGAGCCATCGGCCCGGCGCTTGTGGGTCCAGATCCACTTGCCGGTGACGACGTTGGAGCCTGGCGGCCGGGGCACCAACTCCCACGTCTGGTTGGCGAGTAGCGCGGCGTACTCCTCTTCCATCGCACGGCGCCAGTGAGGGTCCAACAGGGCGTCACGGACGGAAGAGGGTACCGGGGAGACCGCCGCGTCGCCGGTCGAAGCCTCGAGGGCATGAGGCGGCAGTGTGCCAGCCGCGTGCCGTGTCACCATCGGGTGAACATGCCGCGGGTGTCGGTGAAGCAGCGGCGGGTGGTAGACCGGCGGGGCACCACGAGCCGGCGGGGACTGCTGCGGTGGTGTCGGTGTCCCCGGTGGAGAAGGGACCACGAGCGGCGGCGGCCGCGACCTGCGCTGGTACACCCGTACCGTGCGCGGTGAACCTCGACGGAGGTGCCAGGGCAGGTGCCGGGACGGGATCCGGCGTCGGCGACCGGCACGACCCCCCGGGGCAGAAGCGGGGGACGAAGGCCCCGGGTCTGCACCAACCGGAGAGGACGAGGCCGCGCCCGAGGACGACGGGCCTGATGTAACACCCCAGGTGTTTGCCACCAGTTAAGCAGTGGGTTTGAGCTCAAACATGGTAGATTAAGTGGAGATGATGATGTCAAGGTCAACCTATGGACAGGAGCCCTAACCTAAACTTGGATGTTGCACCCTTGCTTTATATATATGCCATTTTCAAGATATATGCTTGGGTGGAGTTATGGCAATATCTTCATATGTATCACCTTAATACCTATTGATATTGGTCACTGGAAAAGTTTCATGACGTTTGGAATCAAAAAGTCACATGAAATGATAAGTTATATGCTTGTTGGAATGACTTTACTAAGTGTTGGAATTGCATTATTAAGTGGATGGAAATATAGGTCATCAACCAAACCTTGCAACCTTGCCCAAATGATTCTAGATGGACTCTACAACAAAAGTCATAAAAGGTTCGTGTTGAGCAAATGCCCCAAAAATGCTCCAATTGATCAAAAAGGATAATCTAAGCTTTATCGTGATCCTACTTTGGTCAAAGTATAACAGCAGTTTCTATATCAGTTTTGAGGTTGAACCTTAAATGAGAGTTGTAGTTCACTTTATGTAGAAGGAACTTTGTTTAAATGGTCAAGAGCTAGTTTGGTCTCTAACCTAGTCAAATAGAGGCTCAAAGATTGGATTAGCTGCTGTTTTTCAGCCTTGGAAAATATTCTAAGTCATGGAATTGTGGACTGACATTGACAGGTGGGCACAGTGTGTTCTCAAAATTTTGTTAAATAACTGAAGTTAGACTCTTTATAAAGTTGGAGTGTTTAGAGTGGAGAAGAGCTCAGAGAAGTTTGAATGGATTTGGAGCTCATTTGGACCTTCAAAATTAATTCTCAAAACTGTTAGTTTCATCATACTCATGGACTTGGACCGGCAAGGACAAGACGGTTGGCACGTCGCGTTCTCATGTTTTTGCTAAGCAACTCTAGTGGAGCCAAATACAAAAGTTGGAGTAGATAATGTGGAGAAGAGTATGCAAAGGGATGACACCAGTTTGACTTAGTTTTGACCATCAAGTTTGAGTTACCGTGATCGCTGCTAGGGCGTTGACATTGCTGTTTTCGAAGCTGTTTAACCGCTAATCTGTTGCTCTAATGACCTTGACTCCTTAATGAAAAACGTAGAGCTTCATATGGGCTTCAAACTTCATTTTTGGTCTGAGGTCTAATTCGGCCTAGAGCAAGCCCGAATCGGCGCCCCACCTTGCTCTCCTCAGCGCCCACCACGTGCTCGATGATTCACTGTCGTGGCGACCATGCACTAGAGCTCAACTCACCATGGCTGCCGCGCGTCCCACTCCCTCTGCTGGCCGCTGCCGCGTGCCCCGCGCCCCTGCCATCAAAATGTGGATGCCCGAGCACCCCTGCCTCGCCCTCCCTCACTTCCCGCGCCTCCTGGCTCTCCTCCTCGCTCGCAAGCTGCTCCAGCACGGTGCCGCCATGGCCGCCGGCGCTCCGCTCCATGGCAGCGCCGCCCGGCTCATCCCCGCCCCGAGCCGACCTCGCCAACATCTCCGCCTTGCCTCCATTCATCCCTCGTGCGCGCTTGCCCAAGTCAGCCCCGTCGGGAATCACCGCTGCAGCCATGGCCGCCATGGCCGAGCTCGGCCCCGTCGTGTCCCCGCTGCTCAGCCCTTCCTCCGTCCAAGCCGACCGCTCCATCACCTTCCCCTCATCGTGCCGCCCCTCACGAGCCTCGTCCCCGGCTCCGACCGCCGCCGGAGCGCCGCTGCCACCGTGCCACCGCCGGTGAGCCGCTGCTCTGCGTGGCCCCACCTCCTCGGGCCACCTCGAGGCGAGCCGCGACCACCCATGAGTTCGCACGGGCCTCTCGGTGCTCCCCCACCACTCCATCACCGCCGACATGCCTCCTCCGGTCGCCATTGATCGTTTCCCCGGCGTCCTCTGTTTTCAAATCGCGACCAGGGACCTCGTGAGAGAATTCGACTAACTCCAGGGGCCTAACTGCACTGTCATAGACTCAGATGAATAGTGTCGAGAGGACCGTTTTGTGATGATTTTGTAGTAACTTTGAAATTACATAGTAAATCATAGAAAATTCGTAAAATAGCAAATGAGGACTTTTTGGAATCCTTGTGAAATTCTCTATGCATTAGATCTATAATATAGCATGTTTTAGTTTAAAGTTTTCTCTGTAAAAATAGAATTGTGCAGCTAGGTTTTTAATGCTAGTTGTATTTGTCATTTTCATAACTGTAGATCTAGGGCTCCAAATAAAGTGAAATTTTTGTGGCATGCTACTCATATGATGTTTAATGTGTGGTAATTATTTCATGAATTTTGGTTGCCATATGAGTGATTTATTAGTGTATCTTGCTCTCACATGAATTCTTGCAATAACAATTTGTCTTTTTCATAGAGGTTGATATACATGTCCAAATGGCTTAAAATTTGTACAGTAGACTATTGGGTGTATATAAGAGCTACTTTAATTTTTATAGATTTTATTATGGACTTTTGGTATATGTTTATTATTTCACCTTGCTATCTAAATAAATTAAGAAATGCATTAAAAGAATTTATTTAGTGATGAGAACTATGCTTTTTGGTGATCATTTAACATGCACTTTATGATGGTTACATTGGTTGTGGCCAAATATATGTTTGGAATATAAGTTAATATTTATTCTTGCAATTGATGTTTTCCTGGACAGTTTCTGGGACTTTGGTAATTGCACCATGAAAATGATGTTTGCTGAGAAACATGCTTATAACAAAGTTGTAGATAACTCATGAATCTAGCTTTTGTTAAATTTTGGTGGCATTTGGCCTTATAGTTTGTGAGTAATGACTGTTTCAAGTTGGGTTCCAGAAATAGTTATTCTCTGGAAACTCTGGACCCGATTCTGTAATTATGCATGTTTGACTTGGTTAACTTGAGAATCATGATAATATGATTAAAGATGAATTATAGACAATTTCATAAGCTTTCCAGAATGTTTTGTTGCATGGCTATTGGATTTGTATAACTCCAGTTATGATCCAAACATGTAGATGTTGTTTGCAGTTCAGAAATTGTCAGATGCTAGTTATGGTTGTTTACTCCATGTGTTACTAAGTGTGGCTTATACCCTTGATGACGGTCAAGTTAAGATACTTGTGATCTTGTTAAACTTGTGTTATGCTTAATGTGCTTGCCCTCTTTAATTGATTATGTGATGCATCTTGTGTTACCATTCATCATATTCATACGCATGCATCTTGCATCTCATCTAGGTACGCTAGATGCACCACGTGAAGGATGAGATGCTGAAGCCAAACTTGAAGATGGTGTTTGGTTGACCTATCCCAAAGATGAAAGGATTAAGCAAGTGTCGGGATGGGAGATGCTCGCCAAGCGAGTGTCATCAGTCAATCACTAACCTAGTGTTCGATCCCAGGCAAGCCCCGGAGCATTCTAAGCCTCCTATTTTATAAAAGCAATTGAGTATATATATGTTATATATGTATTGTTGCATTAAGTTATAGGAGTTGTTTGGAAACACTTGCTGCATATATACCCTTTCCTTGTTCCATAAATATGTCTGAAATCCTATTTTGGTTCAGGATCGAAAATATTGCTTAGCCCTGCTTAGACCGGTAGCGATCGGTGATTTCCGGTCACCTGCAATTATAGGTGGTTACTGGAATATTTTAGCTAAGGAATGGATGATATCCTAGAAATAACCAAGTGTTGATGGATAACTGGAGACCGGGCGGAATAAGTATTGGGCAACCAGACAGGGTTCTAGGGTGCTTGTAGTTTCCGCCTGTGTCGATTAAGGACCGTCCGTTGTTGTCCCTCGGGTCATGTTGAACGCATGCCTCACATTTAGCTGGCCGAATAAGGTACCTTTCGACCGCGAAGCTGGGAGATTATTCGGGCCGAGTGGATTGCCCGCAACGCACTGTACCGGAGCAGTAGTGGCAGGAAACGGGGGCGCGATGATAAGGCCAAAGAGCAGTCGGACGGCCCCCGGGTACAAGTGGTTCCTGGCAAGCTCGCGACTTTACCTGAATGGTTGACTCGGTGACCAACACCTCACTTTAGTGGGTGAGTGAGGTTTGTGTGAGGAATAAATCTCCAGCTGGATAGGAATTCGATTCGAATCGCCGTCGCTCCCGGTTAGTGAGCACTTGACTCGAGCTACTGCATCGTAGTAATGATTATGGAACATGGATGGTTATGTGGATGATGTTGGAAATGCTAAAACCTGAAATGGTAACCTTTGATGTTAATGGTTAATCAAGTGATTGCTTTAGCATAGGTGCTTACCTAGATTGAATAGGTTATAATAAATATGATGCAAAAATACTTAAATTAGTTTATTCAGGATAACTTATGCTTTTCGCAAATGAGTCAAGCTAGCCCACTGAAAGAAAGCCTTGCATACTCCTTGGTGTCATTATTTCTGGTTTATGACGGGTAAGTCTAGCTGAGTACCTTCTCGTACTCATGGTTTATTCCCACTTGTTGCAGGTTGTGATATAACATAGCTACTGCAAGAATTGGAAGACTCCGGCTGTAGTGGCGGAGTGTGATCATGGGCATGATCCGTCTGCGCTATCTTGTCTCTCTTGCTTTTATGGGAATTTGACTTTGGTACTGGCATGTATTTAAATTAAGGTGATATTAGTTTTCAAACTACTTTGCTTCCGCTACTTTTGAACTTGAGTTGTAATAACTCTACTAAACTCCGATATATGTTGAATTACTTATGAAATGGATGTAACATATGACCTGTTATGTTGGACCACTACGATCTTGGCTTGTATGTTGGTTGGTTTGAAATCCCTCGGGGTTTTATTGGACTACCGGAGTTATATGAGCTTAAGTACGGGAATTTAATTGCTCCGGCGATTATTTTTGTACTTTTGTTCTTATAATTTGGGCGGTTCCGTGACAGCTGGTATCAGAGCAAGGTTCAACACTAAACATGTCATATGTGTATTGAAAAACAAAGGTTTTGTTTGCAAAAATCAGTTTTTGACAACTTATAGCTACTACATATATAGGTTTGTTCAAATCTGAATTTTAAATCTAAGTATGCCAGTGGTCATTTCCTTTATGCCCAATTAAGGACCCTTAGGTGGCTTAATTAAGTACTAACTTAGGGGTTTTAAATTTTTGCATCTACGCCCAAGCCAAGGTATGTATGAGTGATAACTTGACCGCACTGTTACCCTGTGGTCGAATGGTAGTGGTAACCTTCATATATGAAATAGCCATATATGTCGCTAGAGTTACATTCTTGCAACGTCGCACCTACGCCAAGGTAAGTGTGAGCTGGGAGAGCATGACCGTTCAACCATCGGTCTAGGGGAGAGTTAGCTATGGTTACTGACATAATTACATGTTTAACCATGTAATTATGAAAGTACTTAATTGTGGGTACATTTGTTGGGTAGTTATGATACCGAAGTATATGCATCAGGGGATGTATGTATGGAGAGTATTTAGTTTACTACTTTCATTGTGTGCTATATTGGGAATTGTTGGGCTGCAATGAAATTTTCTGCAGGTACGCTAACCACGAATGCGTAAGTTGAATATAGCTAACGACTAGCTCTATATCGAGAGAATGCGTGTTATGCCACCGACATAGAACGTGATTGCCACCTTAGGCTGGCAATCTTGTGAGGACGAATAGGATGAAGCATGCATCATCATGGTTGTTGCTTTGTGCATATAACTATGCTCCTCCCACCTTTGTCCTAATAAATAAGTAATTGTGATTCCTATGAATAAACTAAATTGTTGAGTAGTCTAAAGTAAGAATGTTTGGAGTTACTAGAATAATGTGGTTGTGTGCTCTCTTGTTAACACAACAAGGTTAAACATTATTTTGCATGTAATGAACTTTGGTTGCTAGAACAGTTTCTGTTGTAGTAATATTTTCATGGTCATAATAATGTAATCTGTGAATTAGTCTTTAGTGTGAATAAGAAAGTTATAGATAACTTAGTAAGCTTTCCAATAAGTCTAGTACCACCTTAGTTTGATGCTTACAACTTATGTTTTATTTAAAACACGTGTCTGTTGTGTTGCTGTCTATGCTCTGTGTATGTACTAAGTTGGTTACTTTAGCATGCTTTTGTTTTAGCTAAACTTGTAGTTAGTTCTTGTTGGATAAATTCTTGTTAGGTGTGAGCCTTCTGCTTAGTATTGGATGCTTAAGCTAACCTGACTAATAATCTCAAGTGTCCGCTTAAAAACTTGTGATGCTGTGTAGATGCTTGTTATCTAGGTAGTGTCATAGTTGACCTCTCTTTTGTCCTCGGTGAGCATGTGAGTGTTGAAGATGCTTTATCCTAGAACCACGCTCATGTTACATAATCGCATGGTTGTCGTCTCTAATTAGATTCTCGTAGGAGCCAGAGCCTTAGACATGGTTGCTAGCCCTTGAATGTTTTTGTATCCATGCCTTGCTTGAACCATAGGCCCTAGCGTAGTCCCCTTATATGTTTGCTTAGGCCTTGGACATCCGCTACCTTTTGGAGAATGCCCTTATCGATTGACCAACCAAGTTAAGTCCTAACAAACATCGATCTTGACCACAGTTGTTGCTTGCCAAGTTTTGGAGACCATACCCAATTCCATGTTGAACCTCCCGATTGTCTCTCCTACAGATGATCCGAGCAACGCTAATCTCTCGTTGTCTAATCTAGAAATCTTTGCTTTCAAAATCACGTGGCTACCTTATCAACCAAATCTCTGATCGGTGTATCATTTTGTTCTAGAAGTCTGCTAAAGTCCATCTCAACTTCTAACGTCTCTCAACATTATTAATCTTGATCTCATGTTGTTGTCCAACGTGACCGAGAACCCTTGCTCAGTTGTCTTCGGCAATTACACTATGTTCCCTTGCGCTGTGTTTTAATCTTCGAATCGCCTCCGTGTTGACTCTAAACCTTGTAACTCCCCTTGCTTGCTACTCCTCCCTTGTCTGGTGCTTGTTCTTATCACCCAATCGGTGCCACTTGAAATTCCACTTTGTTTGTGCGTTTAATAATGGTGTTACGATTAGCATTCTATGGTGCCGCGACGAAACCGAGAGCCTCCTGTGGGCGCGCACACAAGGTTGTGCTGCTCGGCACGCGCTGGTATCAAAGTTGTTATTCATGATCCATTATGAAACAACATCCGATGTGTTATTTCTCGTGACCGTTTTCCTTGGTTATCTCCCTATATCGTATCTAAAGATTCATATCTTAGACCTTATGTAGTAGAGCTTCCTCCCTAAAGTTGCTAAGAGGATAACCTTTGAAGGACAGTCACCGGCATGAATATTAACAGACTGCAAGAGGTGGTAGACAAGTGACTCTTCCCAAGTGTTCTTGTATGACGTCGGTCATTGAGTGAGCAACATATGTCATCCCCGTTGGATAAAAAGGACAAATAACACTTAATATTGGATAAGTTATCCGTGGGATAAGAATTTATCGTCACATTGTGCATTTGACCTAGTTATCAAAAGTCTTAATCCTTGTGTAGATGACAGTCATACAGATGAAATCAACTCTCTCTAGTGTGACTCCTTATCTACGTAGGGATGCCCTCCGTGTGGAATAATGCTTTGTGCTCTATGAAAATAGCCCACAAGTCCAATGCTTGTGCATCGTCAAGATTGGTGTCTAGATCAACGGTTGAAATTGTTCCCTGAGGAACATGTCAGGAAGACTATTGCCTCCATCCTCAGCTAGAGAAAGGCTTCTGCTACTATGAGAAAGATCAGAGAGTGCAAAACACACACCTCAACATGTGAAGCAAAAGAAAAGGAAGAACGCGAAATTTGTCCAGAATTTTGTGACACTACACCGGTTATCTTCAAACTAATGGTTAGTGACTCAAACGAAGTTGGATTGACCCAAACTTGGTAACCTCATTCCTTGCTTAGGACCCTTCAATGTCTTAAGTTGATATGAGTATTGGTTGAGTAAAACATAGGATTTGAGAGATGTCATGTCAGCTTGTTTGGCTGCCATTTCAGAACAGAACTATTTTGGTGGATACTTGCAACTTTTGTTGTCTTTCAGACCTAGCTATCATCCTTTTGCGGTAATGGTTCTCTAGTGCTGATGTGTCTCTGGTACTTTATATGTGTTTTTACCTAAGAGATTGCATCTAATTCAACCCAGATAACTGTTGCCTTTGTATAAGAGAATCTTCTTCGATAACCGTTGGCAGAAATCCAGAACCGACAGAGTCAGCTATCACACTCACTGTTCCCTCAGCAGACTTAGATAATACAGTGTTGGCATCAGAGAAAGAGAACTGCACACGTGGAATAATATGTAGTTTTCCATCAGTTGGCATCTGAGTGAGTGAATAGTCTATGACCGGGATGGACATTATCCATTGGTTAGATGGTTTCTGATAGCCTCAAAGAATAATTACCTCGTATATGGATCCAACCCTTATCAGAAGTTGTACATGTTATGCCACTAAAAAAAAGTAGATGCTATGAGTAATTAGTCCATGCTCGTAGTACTCTCCGTGCACCGTGAACGAAGTACCGCATTGTCTTGGATTCCTCCCAAAGTAACAATGCTTCATGGAAGTCAGTGAAGGAAATTATCCAGACCAAAGTTTCTACTTTGAGCGAGTATCAGAAAGTTGTCTTCCAAATTAGCCTCTCTGATGCTTGAAGCTAAGTAGCCTGATGCGCTTGCAGATGTTGGAATTGGATAACATGCTTCTCTTCCCTTAGAAAGTTCTTCGCACCGAATCTCGGGACGCGATTCTTTTAAGGGGGAGGGCTGTAACACCCCAGGTGTTTGCCACCAGTTAAGCAGTGGGTTTGAGCTCAAACATGGTAGATTAAGTGGAGATGATGATGTCCAGGTCAACCTATGGACAGGAGCCCTAACCTAAACTTGGATGTTGCACCCTTGCTTTATATATATGCCATTTTCAAGATATATGCTTGGGTGGAGTTATGGCAATATCTTCATATGTCTCACCTTAGTACCTATTGATATTGGTCACTAGAAAAGTTTCATGACGTTTGGAATCAAAAAGTCACATAAAATGATAAGATATATGCTTGTTGGAATGACTTTACTAAGTACTGGAATTGCATTATTAAGTGGATGGAAATATAGGTCATCAACCAAACCTTGCAACCTTGCCCAAATGACTCTAGATGGACTCTACAACAAAAGTCGTAAAAGGTTCGTGTTGAGCAAATGCCCCAAAAATGCTCCAATTGATCAAAAAAGGATAATCTAAGCTTTATCGTGATCCTACTTTGGTCAAAGTATAACAGCAGTTTCTATATCAGTTTTGAGGTTGAACCTTAAATGAGAGTTGTAGTTCACTTTATGTAGAAGGAACTTTGTTTAAATGGTCAAGAGCTAGTTTGGTCTCTAACCTAGTCAAATAGAGGCTCAAAGATTGGATTAGCTGCTGTTTTCAGCCTTGGAAAATATTCTAAGTCATGGAATTGTGGACTGACATTGACAGGTGGGCACAGTGCGTTCTCAAAATTTTGTTAAACAACTGAAGTTGGACTCTTTATAAAAGTTGGAGTGTTTAGAGTGGAGAAGAGCTCAGAGAAGTTTGAATGGATTTGGAGCTCATTTGGACCTTCAAAATTAATTCCCAAAACTATTAGTTTCATCATACTCATGGACTTGGACCGGCAAGGACAAGACGGTTGGCACGTCGCGTTCTCATGTTTTTGCTAAGCAACTCCAGTGGAGCCAAATACAAAAGTTGGAGTAGATAATGTGGAGAAGAGTATGCAAAGGGATGACACCAGTTTGACTTAGTTTTGACCATCAAGTTTGAGTTTCCGTGATCGCTGCTAGGGCGTTGACATTGCTGTTTTCGAAGCTGTTTAACCGCTAATCCGTTGCTCTAATGACCTTGACTCCTTAATGAAAAACATAGAGCTTCATATGGGCTTCAAACTTCGTTTTTGGTCCGAGGTCTAATTCGGCCTAGAGCAAGCCCAAATCAGCGCCCCACCTTGCTCTCCTCAGCGCCCACCACGTGCTCGATGATTCACTGTCGTGGCGACCATGCACTAGAGCTCAACTCACCATGGCTGCCGCGCGTCCCACTCCCTCTGCTGGCCGCTGCCGCGTGCCCCGCGCCCCTGCCATCAAAATGTGGATGCCCGAGCACCCCTGCCTCGCCCTCCCTCACTTCCCGCGCCTCCTGGCTCTCCTCCTCGCTCGCAAGCTGCTCCAGCACGGTGCCGCCATGGCCGCCGGCGCTCCGCTCCATGGCAGCGCCGCCCGGCTCATCCCCGCCCCGAGCCGACCTCGCCAACATCTCCGCCTTGCCTCCATTCATCCCTCGTGCGCGCTTGCCCAAGTCAGCCCCGTCGGGAATCACCGCTGCAGCCATGGCCGCCATGGCCGAGCTCGGCCCCGTCGTGTCCCCGCTGCTCAGCCCTTCCTCCGTCCAAGCCGACCGCTCCATCACCTTCCCCTCATCGTGCCGCCCATCACGAGCCTCGTCCCCGGCTCCGACCGCCGCCGGAGCGCCGCTGCCACCGTGCCACCGCCGGTGAGCCGCTGCTCTGCGTGGCCCCACCTCCTCGGGCCACCTCGAGGCGAGCCGCGACCACCCATGAGTTCGCACGAGCCTCTCGGTGCTCCCCCACCGCTCCATCACCGCCGACATGCCTCCTCCGGTCGCCATTGATCGTTTCCCCGGCGTCCTCTGTTTTCAAATCGCGACCAGGGACCTCGTGAGAGAATTCGACTAACTCCAGGGGCCTAACTGCACTGTCATAGACTCAGATGAATAGTGTCGAGAGGACCGTTTTGTGATGATTTTGCAGTAACTTTGAAATTACATAGTAAATCATAGAAAATTCGTAAAATAGCAAATGAGGACTTTTTGGAATCCTTGTAAAATTCTCTATGCATTAGATCTATAATATAACATGTTTTAGTTTAAAGTTTTCTCTGTAAAAATGGAATTGTGCAGCTAGGTTTTTAATGCTAGTTGTATTTGTCATTTTCATAACTGTAGATCTAGGGCTCCAAATAAAGTGAAATTTTTGTGGCATGCTACTCATATGATGTTTAATGTGTGGTAATTATTTCATGAATTTTGGTTGCCATATGAGTGATTTATTAGTGTATCTTGCTCTCACATGAAATCTTGCAATAACAATTTGTCTTTTTTATAGAGGTTGATATACATGTCCAAATGGCTTAAAATTTGTACAGTAGACTATTGGGTGTATATAAGAGCTACTTTAATTTTTATAGATTTTATTATGGACTTTTGGTATATGTTTATTATTTCACCTTGCTATCTAAATAAATTAAGAAATGCATTAAAAGAATTTATTTAGTGATGAGAACTATGCTTTTTGGTGATCATTTAACATGCACTTTATGATGGTTACATTGGTTGTGGCCAAATATATATTTGGAATATAAGTTAATATTTATTCTTGCAATTGATGCTTTCCTGGACAGTTTCTGGGACTTTGGTAATTGCACCATGAAAATGATGTTTGCTGAGAAACATGCTTATAACAAAGTTGTGGATAACTCGTTAATCTAGCTTGTGTTAAATTTTGGTGGCATTTGGCCTTATAGTTTGTGAGTAATGACTATTTCAAGTTGGGTTCCAGAAATAGTTGTTCTCTGGAAACTCTGGACCCGATTCTGTAATTATGCATGTTTGACTTGGTTAACTTGAGAATCATGATAATATGATTAAAGATGAATTATAGACAATTTCATAAGCTTTCCAGAATGTCTTGTTTCATGGCTATTGGATTTGTATAACTCCAGTTATGATCCAAACATGTAGATGTTGTTTGCAGTCCAGGAATTGTCAGATGCTAGTTATGGTTGTTTACTCCATGTGTTACTAAGTGTGGCTTATACCCTTGATGACGGTCAAGTTAAGATACTTGTGATCTTGTTAAACTTGTGTTATGCTTAATGTTCTTGCCCTCTTTAATTGATTATGTGATGCATCTTGTGTTATCATTCATCATATTCATACGCATGCATCTTGCATCTCATCTAGGTACGCTAGATGCACCACGTGAAGGATGAGATGCTGAAGCCAAACTTGAAGATGGTGTTTGGTTGACCTATCCCGAAGATGAAAGGATTAAGCAAGTGTCGGGATGGGAGATGCTCGCCAAGCGAGTGTCATCAGTCAATCACTAACCTAGTGTTCGATCCCAGGCAAGCCCCGGAGCATTCTAAGCCTCCTATTTTATAAAAGCAATTGAGTATATATATGTTATATATGTATTGTTGCATTAAGTTATAGGAGTTATTTGGAAACACTTGTTGCATATATACCCTTTTCTTGTTCCATAAATATGTCTGAAATCCTATTTTGGTTCAGGATCGAAAATATTGCTTAGCCCTGCTTAGACCGGTAGCGATCGGTGATTTCCGGTCACCTGCAATTATAGGTGGTTACTGGAATATTTTAGCTAAGGAATGGATGATATCCTAGAAATAACCAAGTGTTGATGGATAACTGGAGACCGGGCGGAATAAGTATTGGGCAACCAGACAGGGTTCTGGGGTGCTTGTAGTTTCCGCCTGTGTCGATTAAGGACCGTCCATTGTTGTCCCTCGGGTCATGTTGAACGCATGCCTCACATTTAGCTGGCCGAATAAGGTACCTTTCGACCACGAAGCTGGGAGATTATTCGGGCCGAGTGGATTGCCCGCAACGCACTGTACCGGAGCAGCAGTCGGACGGCCCCCGGGTACAAGTGGTTCCTGGCAAGCTCATGACTTTACCTGAATGGTTGACTCGGTGACCAACACCTCACTTTAGCGGGTGAGTGAGGTTTGTGTGAGGAATAAATCTCCAGCTGGATAGGAATTCGATTCGAATCGTCGTCGCTCCCGGTTAGTGAGCACTTGACTCGAGCTACTGCATCGTAGTAATGATTATGGAACATGGATGGTTATGTGGATGATGTTGGAAATGCTAAAACCTAAAATGGTAACCTTTGATGTTAATGGTTAATCAAGTGATTGCTTTAGCATAGGTGCTTACCTAGATTGAATAGGTTATAATAAAGATGATGCAAAAATACTTAAATTAGTTTATTCAGGATAACTTATGCTTTTCGCAAATGAGTCAAGCTAACCCACTGAAAGAAAGCCTTGCATACTCCTTGGTGTCATTATTTCTGGTTTATGACAGGTAAGTCTAGCTGAGTATTTTCTCGTACTCAGGGTTTATTCCCACTTGTTGAAGGTTGTGATATAACATAGCTACTGCAAGAATTGGAAGACTCTGGCTGTAGTGGCGGAGTGTGATCATGGGCATGATCCATCTGCGCTATCTTGTCTCTCTTGCTTTTATGGGAATTTGACTTTGGTACTGGCATGTATTTAAATTAAGGTGATATTAGTTTTCAAACTACTTTGCTTCCGCTACTTTTGAACTTGAGTTGTAATAACTCTACTAAACTCCGATATATGTTGAATTACTTATGAAATGGATGTAACATATGACCTGTTATGTTGGACCACTACGATCTTGGCTTGTATGTTGGTTGGTTTGAAATCCCTCGGGGTTTTATTGGACTACCGGAGTTATAGGAGCTTAAGTACGGGAATTTAATTGCTCCGGCGATTATTTTTGTACTTTTGTTCTTATAATTTGGGCGGTTCCGTGACACCCGAACCCGCTGGGGATCCGGGACAGGTGGCCGGCCCGGTGCGCGGCGAAGCGGTACTTGCAGGAGATCACGAAAATGGTGGCTGGACCACCGGATCAGTGGGAAACAGGGAGGGGGGTCAGGGACCGGAGGGGTGGTAGTGCTAGAAAAGGGAAAGACGGACTCATCGAACACCACATGGCGAGAGATGAGAACCCGTCGGGAGGTAAGGTCAAAGCACTGATACCCCTTGTGATCCGGGGAGTACCCGAGGAAGACACAGATCGTGGAGCGAGGGTCCAGCTTGTGAGAAGAAGTGGCAGCGGTGTTGGGGTAACACGCACACCTAAACACGCGGAGGTGATCGTACCGAGGTGGGGTACCGAAGAGGGCGTGGTGAGGTGTGGGAGCAGGACAGGCAGCGGAAGGAAGGCGGTTAAGAAGGTAGGTGGAGGTGTGCAGGCCCTCAGCCCAGAAGCGAGCAGGAAGAGAGGCCTGAAATAGAAGGGTACGCACGGTGTCGTTGGTGGTGCGAATCATCCGCTTAACCTTGCCATTCTACGAAGAGGTGTATGGACAAGACATGCGTAACTAAACACCATGAGAGAGGAAGAAAGCTCGGGAGGTGGAGTTATCAAACTCGCGACCATTGTCACACTGGACGGCCTTGATGGTGAGGCCGAACTGTGTGGACACCCAAGTAAAGAAGTGAAGGAGCGTGGTAAACGTATCTGACTTCGCACGGAGAGGAAAAGTCCACGAATAATGCGAAAAATCATCAACAACCACAAGATAGTACTTATAACCAGAAATACTCAGAATAGGAGATGTCCATAGGTCGCAATGTACAAGATCAAAAATACGGGCCGCATGGGAAGTAGAACTAGAAAAAGGAAGACGAACATGTTGGCCCAATTAGCACGCATGACACAGTTGCTCATCATGAGCTCGAGTACATGGAAGACCGGAGCTACGACTGAGCTGTATCAGGGCATCACGTCTAGGATGGCCGAGACGTCGGTGCTAGGTAGTAGAGGAAGGAGAAGCGACGAAGGCAGCTGACAAAATGGGCGGCGAAGACGACGAAGGAGCCGCCAGGAAGCGAAGGGTGTAAAGGGGGCCCGAAACTGTCACATCGGAGCAGAGGATGCCGGGAAGCCAAATCCTTTACAGTAAGACCAGAAGAGTCAAATTCCACAGAACAAGAATTGTCAGCTATAAAATGATGAATAGAAAGAAGATTATGAACCATGGAGGGAGCAACAAGAACATCAGGAAGATGGAAGGAGCCATGAGCACCAGCGGTACCCACAGACGTGACTGAAATACAAGAACCATTTGCGACCATAATGGACAAAGGAAGAGAGGAAGAGGGAGAGTGAAGCGACGAAAGTATACCGGGGTCAGGAGTGGTGTGGTAGGTGGCTTCCAAATCAGCGATCCACTCAGGTCCGACCGAAGGTGTCAGGCCCATGGTGCTGAACGAGCGAGCCAGGGCTGCCTGGTCCCATCTGACGACTCCCGGGAGAGTCCCAGAAGGTGGAGTCCACACCGTGGCCGGGAAGGCGCCGGGTGGAGGACCGGCAGGGGGAGCAGGAGGAGCTCCGGTGAGCATGGCCACCGGTGGACGCGAGTCGGCCCCAGTGGCGTGGTAGGGCCACATGGAGATGCGCTCGGACCATGGGTTCTAGAAAGAGGGCCATGGTGCCCCCCCTGCGGTCCACCCGGTGCTAGAGCCTGGGTATGTCCACCCCGGCCGCCTCCGCGACCCCCTCCGCGGTGACGACGACCGGCATGACCCCCCACCTCCGCTCGTCCCGGAGGGAGGGGGACCCAGGAGAGACACCGGCAGTTGAGTGGACGACCGTGGAGTGGACGGGCACGACGGAGTAGCAGCTAGAGCCACCAAGGAGGCCCCTGGTGAGGCAGTGGAACCCGGCTGGGGGCCCTGTGTGAGCTCCTCCATGACGAGATCGTCACGGACCTCCAAGAAGGTAGGGAAAGGCCTCTGGCGGGTGATCCACGTCCTGAGGTGGGTGAAGCGGTCGCTGAGCCCCCGGAGGACGTTGAGGACCAAGATGCGATCCTCCACGGGCCACCCAAGGTCCCTCAGAGAGTCAGCCATGCCCTTCATCCGACGGCAGAACTCGCCGACGGAGAGGTCACCCTGGATGAAGGTGTGGAAGCTCGCGTCGAGACGCAGAGCCCGGGCCTTGGCGTTGCCTAGGAACTGGCCCTCAAGGGCGAGCCACGCCCGGCGCGTGTCAGGAGAGGTGCAGACGAGGTCGTGGAGGTCCAGAGAGATCGTCCTCAGGATTCAGGAGAGGACGATGCTGTCAAGACGGAACCACGATAGCATCTGGACGGAGACCGAGGCCTCGACGAGGACGTGGTCGTCGAGGGCGTAGCGGCGAAGGGTGAGAAGCACTAGATCCCGCCAGCGGGCGTAGGAGGGCGACTTCGGCTCGAGGACGACCGGGACGAGAAGACGAATGTTCTGGACCCCCCCCGCCTGGTAGTGCAGCTGAGCCACGAGCGGGTCGGCCGGGTCGTGCCAGAGAACGGCAGTGTGTGACACGCGGCGCCCCCGCGAGGTGGAGGTGGCTCCGACGTCCGGGCCCGCAGGAGAGGTGAGGAGCTGCTCGGCCTCGGCGATCTGACGGGCCAGGGCGTCGGCCGCGTCGCGCTCGCGCTCCCACACGAGGGCGCCCGCGCGCACCCGGGCCTGCCCTTCCGCAGTGGTGGCCCGGGCAGCGACGAGGGCCACGGCGAGTGCGGAGTCCGGCCCCGGGGCGAGGCCAAGAGCGACAGCGGTGACGCTGGAAGGCGGTGGAAGTGGAGTTCTAGGAGCTGCAGCAGGGTGGTGCGGCTGGACTCCACCGTCGGGCAGCGAAACCGAGGAGGAAGGGAGGGCCGCCGACGAAGAGGGAAGGGCCGCAACCACAACGCCCTCCGCAGTGTCCGCACCCGCGCCCGGGGTAGAGGAGAGGGCCACGGCCCCTAGGGCGCCAGCCGTGCCTGGAGCTGCAGCGGCGGCCCTCAGGGCGGCAGTGGTGGCCTGGGCGGGCGGATCCACTAGGGGAGGGCGGCGGGGAAGAGGGAGGTGACAGCAGAGGCGCCAGGAGGAAGGCCCAGGGTCGGCGCGCCGGGAGGAGGGAGTGGGCGGCTGGCATGGCCGCCGGCTGCTGGAGAGGCCAGAGGCGACGCGCCGGCGGGAAGAGCGGGTCCAGTGAGGACCTGCGCACAGGAGGGAGTAGATAGGGGCGGAAAATAGGAGTAGAGGGAGGGAGGAGGGGGAGGGCGGCCGGCCATGGCGGGAGGAGCCGGCGGCGGCACCCCAGGAAGGGGCGGCGGGCAGGAGAGAGAGGGAAGAAGAGGACCTAACCCTAGGCTGTTGATACCATGTTTGAGGAATGATTTTCCATTACTTGGGCTAACCCTAGAGGGGTAGCTATATAGGTTCCATACATGGGCCACATGGGCCTTAGCCTCATGGGCCTAAACACATACTCCAACATAATGTGCCATCTGCTTCTTGTAAGCAGCACTGCATCATATCATATAATAAGATACCTTGTGTAAATTGCGGATTTTCTGTTTTCCAATGAATTGTCAGATACAGCACTGGTCCACTGGACAGCCTCAGACATTATACAATACATCAAGGGTCAATAATCCCCAGAAAGTAGATAGGCTAAAAGGCAAGGAAGAAAAAAATCAGAAAAAATGAAAAACACAACAAATGAGCCTCTAGCTGGACCAATTTATTGTTGCCCGAGATAACAGCCCAATATCTTATCGGCCCAGTACACTACTTTGACTCGAACAAACTGATCAAGCATTCAGGCCCACAATACACGGCCCGTTAGGGTTTCTCGCCCCAGCACATAAATACTACTTCGCCTCCGGGTCCTCCCTAGTCGTCCGCCATCTTCCCTGTTAGGTTTTAGGAGACCTCCGCCGCCCCTCCGGCCTCGCGAGCTCGCCGAAATGGTCGCCCACAGGGTAAGCCTACCGCCGCCGTCTTCTCCACCTCCTCTTGTCTTGATCCACCGCGTATTTGCTGTTCCCGGTTTGGCTGATCTCCTAATTTCTTCTGTGATCCGTTTCGGCGCGGCAGTTCCATCAGTACCAGGTGGTGGGTCGCGCGCTGCCGACCCCGACCGATGAGCACCCCAAGATCTACCGCATGAAGCTCTGGGCCACCAACGAGGTTCGCGCCAAGTCCAAGTTCTGGTCAGTGCCGTACACTCTCGGGCCGATGCTAGGATTCTGTAATTGCTTTTTCGGTGCGGGTTTCTGACGATGGCGTCTCGCTTGTTTGCGCGCAGGTACTTCCTGAGAAAGCTCAAGAAGGTGAAGAAGAGCAATGGCCAGATGCTCGCCATCAACGAGGTACAACCAATCCTTTCTCTTATTGTGAACGTTGCTATGCTTTATGAATTGGTGTGGATCTATAGATAGGTGTCGTTTGTGTGTTTCCATTGCTTATGTTATGTCGTGAAGTATATGCCCTTCGGCCGTATTAGTGATAATGCATCTAACTTCATCATTTGATTAGTTACAAGTTCAATAGATAAAAGGTATATGCGATCAGTGATTCTTCAGTAAGAGCTCAAAATCCATAAATTGTACAGATGGCTCTCGTTACAATTTGGGGGGCTCTGAATTTGTCAATCGGTGTGGGGAGCTGGTTTGCTCTTTGATTATTTGAGCAAGTAGGTGCTGTTCTACATGAAACTGTGGTATCAAAATCTTCCATATTAAAGAATTGAGGCAGTTCGATTGATGCACATGCACTAGTGTTTCAATTTATGTTTCTGCAGAAGTTGTGATATCACACACTTCCTCTGTTTGCATGCTTATCACTTTTGAATTTTACCATTTCTTGATCAATCAGGGTCAAAAAAGTATTCTTAATGTAAACATGGGAAGCACATGTGTTCACTTTTCAGCATTAGGGCGCTTAAAACTTGTAGAGCTGCTAACGTTCAATTCATCTGAAAATCCTGTTGCAGCTATGACAGTGTCCAGTGTTGAAACATATGTTCCCTACCGTACTTCGTGATACATAAGAACCTTGATGCCGTGATTTTGTTACATGTAGTGGTCTGGCATCATATTGAGGTGGCAAACTTACAATAAGCTGATTCGGTAATGTCTGTTGAATGGTGCTTAGCTATTTAGCAATTTTGTTAGTTGTTGAAGGGTTTCATTGGTGTCATTTTTTTTCCTAGCCTGCCTTAGATATAGCAAGAGCTGGATGAGGCAATCCCACTTGTTCTCTTATGTTTTATTTGTCCATATCTGCTTATTAATATGCTTGATGTTTCTCAGATCTTTGAGCGCAACCCTACCACTATCAAGAACTATGGCATCTGGCTGCGTTACCAGAGCAGGACAGGTTACCACAACATGTACAAGGAGTACCGCGACACCACACTGAACGGTGCCGTGGAGCAGATGTACAACGAGATGGCCTCCCGCCACCGCGTGAGGTCCCCCTGCATCCAGATCATCAAGACGGCGACGGTCCACTTCAAGCTGTGCAAGAGGGACAACACCAAGCAGTTCCACAACTCTAAGATCAAGTTCCCGCTCGTGTACCGCAAGGTGAGGCCACCCACCAGGAAGCTCAAGACCACTTTCAAGGCGTCCAGGCCCAACCTGTTCATGTGATAGGCGTTGTCAGATTATCGTACTTGTGTGTTCTGTGTCTTAGCGCCTGAGAGATAAAAGATTTTGCCTGTGCAAGTTTTGGTGCCCCGTGGATTGAGCACTTTGATGTTTCCAGTTACGGATTTGAATGATGCTATGCAAACCCTTGACTTTCGTCCAATTTGTTATCAGCAGACTGCTATTTACTTGCCCTGTCTCGCTTGGTGGCACTGTTGGTTCTCGATGCGTTTATACTCTGTCCAAATTGCCTGGTTGTCTGATGGTTGGAATTTCTTATTTTGTACTGCGGTACGCTGTTTGCCTGCAGGATTTTTGATTTGAACTTCTCTCAGCGAACTTCTTGTTGCCTCTCGAGACCTCCATCCTGGCATCCTGTGGTTGTAAGCCGTGGGTTTGGAACCCTCTTGTTATGATTCAGAAGAACAGTTAGGGCCTGGGCAAGAGAAGCCACGACGTATATCGAGAGAGAGAGAGAGAGAGAGAGAGAGAGAGAGAGAGAGAGAGAGAGAGAAGCCAAGACGTGGCTGCAATGCACGAGCCCACGAAAGCTTCCGAAGCCGGAGAATCCACATTCCAGTGGCTTCACATGCTGAAGCTGAAGTCAACGGCTTCAGCTATCAAGTGCTTTTCTGCAGAAGCCGTTTTCTCAGCTGTAGAGAAGCCAAAGCTGCTCAAAAGCCTTGCCAAGGAGGTTCGATGGTAGGCAGGTGAGGAGAGGACTGGACAGCACAGTTGAGCGGCTGCTGCTGAAATGATGTTGGACGTGGAAAACGTTGGCATCCCATCAAGGCGACATCAGCGGCGGATGTGCATGGTTGCATAGGTTATAGATGTCTAGATGCTGCTAGCGACGTCAGGGCAGGGGCAGGGCCAGGGCATCAAACTTTCCCAGTCCCAGGGTTCTTCACCTAACCAGTAACCACCCGAAAGCAAGCCGCCTCGGCTGCAAAGGGCGTCCGTCCATGGTTTGGTTTGGTTTCAGGCTGCTTGCGGAAGCAGATTCCAGTGAGTTGAACAATCACTGGCGTTGGCTCCCTGCCTGCCTCCGAATTATTCCGGGGCCTTTTTTATGATTTGATATCGGCCAACGGAATGGTGGTCGTTGGAAAGCAGATTAGAGGCATGATTACCAAGACAAAATCAGGTGACTCCATTTTCAGTGAACCATTCACGGCCAATTTGCATTGCAGCGTAAAGGCCATGATCACACTCACACATGGTGAAGCAGCAGTGGCAAGACGGTAGAAGTAGGCGAGAGACGAGAGGCCTCTGTAGTCTGTAGCCTGTACCTGTACGCCCTGATGCTCTTTGACATTTTGCACCCAAAAGCAGCAGACAACGCGTGGTCTGGTTCTCCCTGCTGTCAAAAAACTGCAACGATCATTTGTGGTGGCTTTTGGAATTCTGAAAACGTCAACCTCGCCTGTACAAACTCCTACTGTACAAGGTAAAGGAAAGGGTCACTGTGTGGTGACTGGTGAGTGATGAGTGACGGAGGTGATGCAGCAGATAGTAGTGGCACACGGATGGAAGATCCCAGATAAGCTGGGCTGCCCCACCTCGCGCGCGCTTTTCCGGGCGGACTCGAGTGCGCGCTGGCCCATCGCACAATGAGTGCGCCCGCAGAAAGAAACAATTCGACACATTTCTGAACCCCATTTGTGTCCTTCAGTTTTTCTCAGAGTCTGAACCGCGGTTGGTGTGCGCTGCATGTGACATTGTGACCGTGTGCGCGAGAGCACGTAAGACCCCTCGTGTTTGTTGGGTTCTTGGCGGCCAACTTTCCCATCCCAAATGGCAGCCATGAGATGGAGAGGAATGGGAGGCCATTGCGCCTCACTGTCTGTCCCAGAGAAACGGCTAAAAAGGAGGATGAGGATGAGCTGCTCTGTCGGTTGGCCATTACAATAAGACTGCATAGATACAGCCAGCAGCCATAGTGCTTCAGTTATCTCGCCCCCAATATATATATATATAGGACTGCGCTAAACAGTACCCTGGGTACTAAATATTAATCGGTACCCGACCCCTCACCCACACCAGACGACCCCCCGCGCCCACACGGGAGTTGAGCGATCTTTTGCTGTTTTTTTATTTTCAACACATGCACTTTCACGTGGAGGGCTGTTTTTTTTCTTTTTTTTTTGTCTTGTGATTGGTTGGCTTTTTTTTTGTCTCGTGGTCGCTTTTTTGTTTTTTTTTGGACGCGAACGTCCAAGTCCATTTTCCAGGGCTGTCATAGATTATTTTTTTCCCTTTGTATTTTTCTCTTTTTTTGTTTGGTCACATGGTCAATGTTGTTCTAGGCTGGTGTTTTTTTTGTAACAAGTGAACGCCCAAGAAACATGTGTTTTCTTATTTTTGAAAGGTACATTTTATATTTTGAGATAGCTGAGGAAACAAACAAAAGAAAGTCTCCAACTGGAACATCAACAGATTTGATGTATTTATGATGGTACTAATCATAAAACTTGGATTTTAATGGTAAATGAATCATACAAAGCGTATTTTAAACCATAAATCTTTTTTCGCCAACATAATTTTCTAGGTAAATGACTCATGAAAAAGATTGCAAAACACTTTGCAGTTTGAATACACATAGTTTTGTGGCTCCATCTAAGTTATTCCACAAAAGCACATACAATTTATGGCAGCTAAATAACCTTAAATATTACGGTTTCAACAACTCATAGACCTATATGAAATAATACCATTTGAGGAAAATAAAAACTAATACATCACTCCCTTCTCTCGCGCCTCTAATGGTCCCCCAATTGCTTCAACTGTCAAAACAAGTGGAACAAAAGAAAACATTAAAAAGTAACATTCATGATTAATAAACAAAGCAAGCCATACAGATTTGCAGATCTTATAGAGGAAACAATAGTTGCAGTTTTCAAATGAACGTTTATGGTTACATATAACTTTGGACATAAGCCATTGTGGATATCTAATAGTTTAGAGGTAGGCCACGGGGAGACCAACAATTGTGGTAATCAACTGAAAGCATCGATCCAACATAAGAAGGGTTCTTGCCTGTAAAAAAAACTATAAATTTGGCAATAGAAGAAATGAGCAATGAATCAACAGCCCAGAATAAATTAGCATGATTCTCTACAGCACATGCTGGTCTTAGATAAGTAAATTTAGCTGAATTGAAACCATGAGCAAACTGGATGAACGGAAAAGAAAAAGGATCTCACTTGATATTATCCAAACAGCACAACATATATTCTTCCAGCTCAAACAAGTAGGGTCACTCCAAACTATAAAAAATGCACTAAATCTAAATCACTGAAATGTAGCTATATCTGACAGAATGTGCTGGAAAAGGCTCTCTCACAACTCGCTGGTGGTTTGTGCTGATGAATAATGCAACATTCTTTATTTTTAAAAGACTTATAAATAACTGCATGTAACCTACCTAGGATGTGTGCATGACCAACAATGTGATGTCTGCTTGGGAACCAAAATGGAACACGACTGCAGACTAGAACAATGATACTAACCGCAATTAGTTCTGCTCTATGGCCTCCGATCTGCGGACTAGAACAGTGATACTCACTTGTTGTATGGAATTGTTCTAGCTCCTACTGACGTCCGGAAGTTACAGTTAAAGAACAAAATTATATACTTCCATATGCTATCACTTACTGCGATTAAGAGTCACATGTACGAAAGAAAATTATAATTATAGCTCATATTGAAGTGCCGATTATGGTACAATAATTTGTCAAAAAGAATCTTTTTTAATAAGCATCAAGTTGATGCAGCAGTCACTATATACATGAATTGAGATGACCTAATGAGCAGTATATACATGAATTTCAGATTGCTGATAGATGCGGCCATGGCTCAAAAACTGAAGGTAGCAACACATGAATTGATCATACAGCTAGCAAACCATGAGTTGAGATAGCAGCATATCAAAGGTTGTAAACGTTGATCACCATGGAAGGTATAAACATTTCATTGCAGTGGTTTCCAAAAGTTTTCCACATACTGATAAAAACATCAGAATTTGAGCTAAATAATGAACTGCTGTTGAGCAAATAAAAGATCCATAACCCAAATGTCTTGGCTTGGCTCAATGTTCTTTCAAGTATACAAACTTGGATAGATTTACTTTGCTTCAACATTAAAATTACGATTATTGCTCATCCCCAACATTGAATGATGTGGTGTCATTTTTAGGTCCTATGATTTATTAAAAATAACAATATGAGGGCACACAATGCAAGGTTTGTCAGTATATCATTACAGGATGCAATAAAACAATGCCTAAATGCAGAAAAGATTTATATAGCTCAAAAAGAGATAACTTCACCTTGAAATAAATAAGACCACCTTAATTTCTTAAAGTCCCATCAGTTACAATGTAGATAATGTAGCAGAAAAGTTCAGATGATATACTTCTTTAGTCTGCACAATTTGTAAGAAATTGGATAAATCACATGGAACTAACATAAATTCACACAAAGAAAATAATTATGCTAAAAATGGAAAAAAATATATGAAATCAAGAGGAATTGGACACTTGGATAGCGTAGGGTGGATCGGTACCCAGAAACAATAGCTGAAAATGAACTGGAAATACACAAACGTATATATATAGCTCTAGAAAACCAGTGGTATTTGTGTGCATATAAACATTGGTAGGTTTAACTATATAATTAATAAAACAATGTGAAAAAATCACCTTTGCGTAACTTTTTTTAGATAGTAGTCATGTAATACAATGTCTCTCTCCATTGTCAATTTAGGATCCCCCACATAACCAGTGTGAATATGGTGGTCAGCTTGCTCTGAGTGTTGTGCCCTTGTGAACTGTACAGGTTTACTGAAAAAAGTAAGCTGTAAGCATGCATATTTCATGATCAAACAAGCAATTGGGGAAAAAGCTAGTTGACAGCAGATTTAGTTCACACTTGTACCCACAAACAGAAGCATCAAAGCAATATGGTAAATAATAAGTTTCAAAATGTCAAGGAGTTACAAAAATACAATATCCACTTCTGTTACTATCTAGTAAGATATGAACTGAAAGGCTACTTATGTGTCAGCACAAATATTTTTATATCTTTGAACAGTTTCTTAAATGAGAGTTTCTACTCATATAAATGGATGAACTGGAAGTCTAGAACCATCGTTAGTGACTTACGAAAACTTGAAAACACAGGTTTAAAAAGATACTTTACATTTGTTGAAGTGTAGTAGAACTGACCTCTGCAGTGCACTTATCTTCCTGTGTTAGAGTTCTCTGCTTGCAGATTTCCTGCCATGCTGAATAAATTATTAGCTTGCAAACACGTGAAGTTCATGCTAAATCATAGTACAATTTTACAAGCACAAAAAACACGTTTAAAGTTAGTGCCAAAGCATAAAAATCAGGTTTAAAAAGTGATGTGCTAGTGTCAAGGTACGAGGCAAGGTTACTCTAATGGCCTTGCTTTGTTTTCTACTCCATAAGCTCTGTTTTTGTCAGACATACTTGCCTTAGATGAGCTACTATCGCAAGCACACTGCCCCATGTATTAGTGATGGGCAAAATCTCATCAGTTTATATTAATGGCTTGCCAAATCTGGACTGAACTATTTATTCATGTGACATACAAACATACATACAAGGACTGAAAGCTTGAATTGCAGCTTCCTGAGTGATGAAATTTACTAATGCAAAAGTGCACCTATGCTCTCTAATACTCACATTGACCTAGGTAACAGTGATAAGCAAAGACACATAATCTGGTATGCACTATTGTGCCATCTTTGATACGTCAAGGCTCATTTTCGACAAGTGACAAGCAAAGGGCACATTTTAGACCGAAAATTTCACCTATGCTATCTGATCATAAGTGTGACATCAAAAAATCCAATGTGTGAACACAAAAGGCATAATAGTCTGGTCATAAATGATTTCATTTAAGCGTACAAATCAGAATCTAGCAACAAACAAGCACTTTCTCCAATATTATGTCTTTGTCCAGTGAGATGTGTGCATTGTGCAACATTTTTTAAAATAAATAGGAACTTTTTTCATCTTCTAGAATAATGAGTGGTGGGATCCATCGTCGTAACCAGTTAGTTTCCTGAACCTCGCTAGTCTGTGACTGCTTCAACAACGGTTCAGAAAAAAAACTAGTTAACAAGAATTTGTGGCTGTCAAGCAAGAAAAGAAAGGAAGCTAACCAATTATGCTAGTGAACCGAAAGAAAAAAAAAACTATTGGGACTGAGGAAAAATGCACCCATATTGCGTAGTGCCTGGTTTATTAGAATTACCACAAACAAAAGCAAGTAAAACTAGCAGTCACTAGAGTTGAGGACTAACTACTGCTACTGAAATGAGCTTTTTTTACCAGATTGTTTTTGACACCAGTAAGGATCGAATTTCATTACCAAAACAATGAAATTACAGTTTTAGTGAGTAGCAGAACTGAACACGGAAGCGAGAAACGTAACCCAACACGCCCATGAAACCTATCACAGAGGGATCAGTCCCAAAGACATCAACTACCTCTACAACTAGCGCGAAACACAGCAAGGACCAAAAAGGCCACCAAAGGGGAAACTCAAGAGTTCCATACAGGGCTCTTTCCCAGACGGCACACAGGCCTAGAAACGCAGAAACGAACAAAGAGCTATCCAAGGGCACTTTTAGAAGTTCCATACAGGGCTCCACAAACTCAGCAATCATGCTAGCATCAGAGCTAACCATACGGTGGCATGCTTATGAATTTATATATAGCTTGTACATACAAACGGCACCATCTGTCTATCCTCTTGACTTTACAGCTCCAGATCCTTCATGTGGAAGAACAAGGCCGTATTCTTTACAGCTTACACTCCTTCACAGCTTCTTTTAGCAGATAACACAGCAAGAAACTAATGGCAGACTAATGTAAACAATCTAAACAAGGAATTCTGTGATTACTCTAATAAACGAGCTACTTCCCCTACAAATTTAATTATCTACCAACTCAAACTCAAAATTAGCTCATACTTGGCAGGGGTGAAAAATAGAATTCAGATGTTCCATTACAATCACAAGCAAACCGACACATATTGTAGAACTTACTTTATTCTATTTCTAAAAGGGCTAAGTGTTATGTTAAAATCTAGGGTAGCAGTAATGTAGGAGCTAATGTAGCATTTGAAGTAAACTAAAAATCACATAACAGAAAGTATGTTTATAGAGTGGAATCAGGCGTAGGAATCATTTCAGATACTAATTTATCCATGCAGTTCAAGCGTGGTCACTAACCAAAATTAAATTAAATTAGGAGTACATGTGTGAGCCATGCGCCCATGCAGCCAAATTAGCTGTAGTCCAGCTTTAAATGTTCAAGTTATCTTGTATCTGCGGTACCAGATCAATTTAATTTACTCAACAATTTTCTAGAAGGAAGCATCAGACTTTGAACAGATAAGAGAAACCTACTATCATGTTATTTCCCAATCCCCAATAATCATCACAATTGACTGCAATGCAAATGTTTCCATATTCCAAAGGAAACTGTGAAAACTGAAATGATACACTACTTCATATGTCCAATCAATAGATTTTTCAACTATTAATAGTATCAGTAGCTTGATAATTGAACATATTAAAACTTAAGAAAAATGAGCACAAGATCGTACACAGTACCACACCATCACTCTAGGGATGGGATGCTGAAGAGGTGTTGCCTCAGCACATCAGTATCGCTATAATGTCTTCTAAAACCTGCAAGAGCAAAATAATATGCATTATTAATTCATTGGTCAACAAGAATAGGAAAATGGGGCATACGCCACTCTCCTCAATCTCCCTGTCTCATTTGCATTACCTCATAATGAATATATATATCTAAATGGATTTATCTCTTACAAAATCGAAACCAGCATAGCACAATCAGAAAAGGAAAGAAAGCAAAGTTTACTGCAGCACAGAGGAAGACAGAGTCAATGAGGGCAAGACAAGAGGAAGACAAAATTGCCTAGAGCACACAAACATGGACAAACTGATGTCTCACTTGGACATCAGCCCATCACACCATCTCATTCAGCACCTGAACTTCATGGCCATCAGCTCCGTCACTACAAAAAAACCCACCAAACCATGACAAGAGTCAGTTTGGTTGACAGGTCAGAAAAGGCATAAGCTGATTAAGTGAAGTCTCCGACACATAACTACTTGGGTAGCTGGATCTTCAATCAAAATTGGCCAAACTCTAGCTGCAGTGATGATCAAGTTCAAGTTTTAATTTGCCATGTTTATGCATCGAGCAAAAAAAAGTCCCTCCCTGTTTCTCGTCTCTTTTGGGTTTCATCTCTAGCCTACCCCAACTTGTTTGGGACAAAAGACTATGTTGTTGTTGTTGTGATGCATCGAGCAAAAAAAGAGCTGCTAATCAATCCACCATAGTTATTATATCACGGCAGCAACACTTATAATGTCATAAATTAATCACGGTACTAACTCTGTCTCAGAATCAGTAGTTAATTGAATAAGTGAATCCACTCAATTAAATTTTTATGAATGAATCATACTGCAGAATGTGCTTCTAAATAATATAATATTTTTTTTACAATGAACATATAAACCATTGGGAACAACTGAAGGATCAACTAGTATTTCTATCCGGATAAAATCAAGCAAAATGATAGAACCTGATGGTATCAAGTAAATATTTGGAATATCTGTGTATCAAGCAAATATATTTGCAATATCTGTGTATCAAGGCGGGCAAGATCATGATCACGGATGGGGCCTAAATTAGTTCAACAAGTGCTACTTCGGCAAGCAAATAGATAAAGAGCTGAAAACATTTTGTCTTGTGGGCTAGAGACTTCAGAATTATATGGAAATCCGGAGCTGAAATCACGATGGATCTCGCAGAGGGGAGGAGCAGGGCTCGTACCATACCTCGATCTTGATGAACATGCTGCTGTCCCACAGCCGGATTGCATTGGTTTTCGACTAAATCAACAGCCTCCCTCCTAGATCAAGGTGTGGCAAGGCTGCCTGCGGGCAACAGCATTGTCACCAAGTATTTCCATTTTCTCTGTTCTTTTTTTCCACCGAGCAAGCAGCCCCCAAGCATGGGATCCTGAACCCCTTCACTGTCTCCAAAATCGCAGTGACCAGGAGCCCTACCTATCCTCACGGCAGCTGGCAATCATAAGCTTCCCTAATCCTCTTCCTTCTCCATAGCTGCTGCACTACTTCCTCCCAAAATGAGAAGAACAATATGATTAACGCCAGCTGGGGTCATGGTCAACGTTGTTGTACTAGCGCAAGGACTAAAATGGGAGGAAAATCACCTGGATCCCTTGAGGTAGTGGAAGAGCTGGGGCTGCCGCACCACAGTGGGGACGAGCGTGATGTCAGGAATGACCTCGTTGGGCGGTAAATCTCGGGACACCACGACCGCCTGCCTAGGTAATCCGCCCGCCAAGACACCTTGCACGAGATCCCTTCTAGTTGCCTGGAAGGGAGCAGTGGGGCATCGAAGTACCAACGATGGAGGAGGCCAGTCGATTCAAAGGCATGGAGAAGCTCCATGGGCACCTCAAGCGCTGGCGCTGAACCCGGCGTGCTCGAGGCGATTCTTCTCTTCTACCCGAGTGCGGTGCAGGGATGGAGGGCAACAGGGCGCGTCGGCGCGCAGGTGCGACATCCAGGAGGCGGCGCGGTGCGGCGCGGCACGGCGCGGCGCGGCGGCGTGCAAGTGCGACATCCAGGAGGCGGCGGAGGCTCGGCGGCGCGGCGCTGGTTTGGTCGAGCATGCGCTGGTTGCGAGAAAAATGGGAATCGTGGGATTAGTGGGCTTATGGGCGGTTGTGGGCCGGTGGAGTGTGGACCTGGACACGCCAAGCGCTGGACGGTTGTCGGACCAGGCGAGGCTGGCTGGCTAGTCGGACTACTGGAATGTACGACCCGGGTACTGATTATTATTCAGTACCCAGGGTATAATATAGAATATATATATATATATATATATATATATATATATATATATATATATATATATATATATATATAGACACACATATAAAACACGCACCCTAGATACCGTATCAAGCATGTCACGGCACCTAGGGCAAGGCAGCATAGTTCTTCCACAAGAAGAAAGACGAGGCTATTATTGGGCACTGATCCAGTGCCAAAGCTCGTCGCTTTCCCGCCGGTACAGCGAGAATCCTCTCTTGACCATCCCTGTCTGTGACTGACAGGGACTTGTTAACAGATCCTCCCATTAGCGACAACTACTACAAGATGCAGCTTTGCGTCCATCAGCCATGCATGCAAATCCCTCTCCCCTGCTGCTTGGTCAGCACCTCCTGCTTTTCCGGTGAGAATCACATGAGATATATACAAAGCGATATCTACTTCATCACTAACCCAAAGGAAAAACAAAAGATGGAGCAAACTTTGATGCCATGATGGCTACTTGTGAGCAGGAATGTATGTACGAGGGAGGCGTCTTGCTTGCACATCGCCATGCATGCACACACGGCACAGAGACTGGGGGAGTTGGCAACTTGGCATGGCATCCAACATGCAGGCATGGAGTTGGTGGGAGACCGGCTGGGAGGGCACGCACAGCACACGCTCTCGCTGCTGCCTGCTGGACCGAGATCTCACTAGCTCCCGTCAAGGACCGAGGTGATGGTGTCTGTAATCCTTGCACTACCAGCCCGCTGTTGAAGCAATCTCAACTGTTCCACAGCGTGGATTCAGATCCTGGGTTCTCGTTGTGGCGACTCCGTGAGCAAATGATAAATGTTTGCAGGTTTGGCTGCAAATGTACATGTGTGTGAACTTACATGGGCAGATTAGGTTGTGGCAGCATTCTGTCATCACAATATAAAGTACTCCTAGATGGTGACCAAATCCTGCAGTATCTTCATCATGATGAAATCAGTAGATCATTATGTCGAAATCCTATAACTTTCTTGCTAGTGCTGCAAAACCGAAACTAAAACAGAAATGAACAGGTCTGTGAATGTATGTATGATGTTTTTGACAGAAATTCAGGCCTCATTTCATTCACGAGGAGCTAAACGTATCAATGCGGTTAGGCAGTACTGTCATGGCCATATCTGAAGGGGAAAAAAAAGACGACGATGCAAAGCTGCCTGCCTGTGCTGGTCTGGTATAGAAGGTTAGTTAGCCTAGCCACGGGACCTCGCTAGACAACTTGCCTACAATGCCTTTTGTTTTTTTGTGAAACCTTGCCTACAAACTTCAACAGTTGATACCCTACTTTCAGGCCTGCTTTTCTCTTGCAAATTTTCCTGGATGCTGATACATATAGGAGCAGCCAACGACATCTTGGTGCTTCCAGCTGCACCACCACAACACAAAGCCGTCCTTTCACACCATCATCATACCGCAGAGCTGTCAAACCGTACCCCCAAAGCTCAAAGGAGGTAAAGAGCGCCCATTCATCTATCTCCGATTCCCTCTCTCTCTCTCTCTCTCTCTCTCTCTCTCTCTCTCTCTCTCTCCCCCCCCCCCCCCCCCCCCCCCCACCCCACCCCCCAAAACAGCACAAAAGTCCACCGCACTATATTATCGCTAGGCGGCAAAAGCAGCAGCAGCTGCTGCTCATATCCAAATTATTCACTGGACACCCCTCCCAAGTTATTCCCCCAAGACCGGCCGATTGCATTCTGTTCCTTGTATTCCTTGGAAGATTCTTTCATTCGCCTGCAAGTCATCTCGGAAGACCAAGACTTCGGCGCCGCCGCATTGCGCGGAGAATTGGAACAAAGCCTCGGTTTTGTGCTCTTCTTTTTGTTCATTCTTTAGTGCAGATAGGTTTCTTCAGCTCTCCTTGAGTTCTTGTAATGCATGTACATAAAGGCCGGGAAGGGCTTGGAAGAAAGGAATGACTTGAGGTGATAATGTGTGTGTGTGTGTGAGAGAGAGAGGGATTGTGAAAGGCTGAGAGCTCTGCCTGTTCTTCCTCTGCCATTGTTTTGTTTTGTTTTTCCCCTCTTTCTGAGGGGTGTTCAGGAGCTCTGTTTTAGCTGTTGCTTGCCACCCGTTCGTTTCTGCCGAGGAGAGACTGCATTGAGAAGCAGCAATGCTACTGTTCAGGAGAAAAAGACTGCTCCTTGCATCTGCAGGTTGTGTGATTCTCATGCTTCTCACACCAACCCATGGTGGCTCAAATCCAGAGCAGAGCTACAAGATGGCTCAGCCATTGGAGGTAATTTCCATGCCCTCTACTACTCCTGAAAGCTGAAACTGCCACCAAATTTTTCCTGACTCTGTTCAAACTTTACCAGAATCTGAATATCTGACAGACAGTAGAAGCTGTGTTGTATTTTATTACTGACTGCGACACCTGGATTGATCTTGCAGCTCACACCCAAGCTCTCGCTGCAGCTCAAGCTCCATGCCTTCCTGCTCTGGTCTTCAGTTGGCTTCCTGATGCCGATCGGGGTGCTGCTCATCAGAGCCTCCAGCAATGTCAAAAGCGCCAGAAACGTCAGGCTCCTCTTCTACTGCCACGTCGCTTCCCAGGTCTGTGAGACTGTGACATGAGCTCCATTTCCTGCAACTGCAATCGCCATCAGATATTCACACGCAATGCAATCCTCGCAGGTTGTCGCCGTCGCTCTCGCCACCGCCGGCGCGGTGCTGTCGATAAGCAACTTCGAGAACGCCTTCAACAACACGCACCAGAGGATCGGGCTGGCGCTGTACGGCTTCATCTGGCTCCAGCCGCTCGTCGGCTTCCTGAGGCCGGACAGGGGGGTGAGGACGCGGAGCGCGTGGTACCTGGCGCACTGGCTCCTGGGCGTCGGCGTCTGCGTCGTCGGCGTCGCCAACGTCTACATCGGCCTGCACACGTACCAGGAGCGGACCGGCCGGAGCGCGCGGCCGTGGACACTGCTGCTCACCGTCGAGGTGGCGGCCTTGGCGTTGGTGTACCTCGTCCAGGACCGGTGGAGCTACGTGGTGCGGCAGCAGGAGGAGGACGCCGCCGCCCTCGGCGACGTGCGGAGCGAAGGGTCCACCAGGTACCCGGCCAACGATCACAAGGAGGTCGTCGTGGTGCCGTAGTCGCCTTGCTGACTCGTGACAGGTCCCCACCCCAGATTACGCTAGTTTAGCCGACGACCCGTCGAGCGGATGGATTGGAATTCTATGGATGCCGTCTTTGGGAGCTTGCATTTGTACAGCTTAATAGAAAGGAGGTGATGTGTTTGAACGAAGAACAACCTGAGTTGGGTTGTTTTTCATTTCAACTCAGAGTCTCTGAAAGATAAGAGTCTCTTTGGAAATCAGGATTCTGGAGACATAGAAACAGGAAAACATAGGAATTAAATGCCCTAGTATCTTCATTCCTATAGATCGAACAAACACAGAAAATTGCAAGATCGAATGTTTGGACAAGGCACATGAAAAACACAAAAATTCGATAAGAGAGAGCGACATAAAGGTTTCATGAGGTTCAATTTCTTGGTAAAATTCCATTAAATCTTTATGAAACAAGCAATTCCATAGAAATTTGATAGGATTCATTCAAGTGAACCAATCTTGCACTCGTACATAGAAGATGCCACCTCATCTAATACTGCTGCACCAAACCTGCACAAGGAAAACAGTTTGTGAAATTATATCAAAGCAGACATAAAGCAGATCAAACAAAATATACAGAGACTGTAGCATTTATGTAGACCAATAATATTCTACCACAAACTCTTAGAAAGGCCTTATCAAGAAGACTCTGAAAAGGTTCCATAAAAAAAGAAACACTTCAAAGGTTTGTGGAAACATACGCATAGTGCTGACTAGGCAAACATCAGACTGCCATTGGGTTCCTTCATTGAAATGTTTTTAGCTACTAAATTGGAAGAAACGATATAATGGGTGTTTAGTTTGTGGAATGAGGGTAGTCCATCATCATCTTAATCTTTAATTTTTAGTTTGGTTTGTAGAATTGAGTTGATCCATCACCACCTTACCTCACAAGCTATGAGAAATGAAGTCATTCCACTGAATTTGAGGAAAATGAACTCATGATGCATCACCTCATCTAGAACGGATAGATTCTACAAACCAAACACCCCATTAAGATTTAGAATTTCAGCTGAAAAAATACTGTAATTTGGTTGCTGTTTGTAACAGAATCCAGATGATCCATATGGGAAGCAAAGGAAAAATGTCTTGAATATTGCTGGAAAGATAAGATATCATGCAATGGAGTCTTGGAGACCACGGTTGCCTCTTCACCAACAATAATAGGGTCAAGCTCTAAAGTCTTAATGGGCCACAGAAAACTTCAGCAAAGTATTCAACATAGGTCTTATGTTGATCACCTTTCCTCAGCATGTCAAACTTTTGGATGAAATATAATCCACTCTCACTTGTACAATAGAAAAACTTGCAAAAGTACATCATGAGTAATATACCACTAACTTTGACCAGGAAAAATGAGGTACAGAGATCCATTGTTTAAATAATAAATATACAATATTAACTTTTAGGCCCATAATCAAATTTCTTTACCTTCAAACAGGACATGAGCTTGAGCTGAAGCTCTTTTGCATTGTAGTAAGTCAATTTTTGGTTCATCAAAAACATCTGGGCACTTATCAACATATAATGTGCGAAGAAGCCTTGCTTTAGAGAGAATAAGCTTCATAAATGAAATTTGTTTTGGAAGCCAATTAACATAAATCATCCTCACAGTCTGAAGATTGGCACACATGTCATCACTCCACAGAGCATTTAAGAACTCCCAATTTCCCTCAAAACTCTGATCAACAGATTCATCAAACTTCACCAATAAAGAAAAAAAAATCAGTTGTAAACAACAAGATGACCTTCCAACAGTGTAAATAGAGATGTCCCAAAGGCAACATCCAGCATTACCTCCATTTCTAGGTTTTCAAGGTTGTGAGAACTCCTTAGCAAGGTAAACATGAACACAATTGGGTGTATTTCAGTAAAGTCCATAGATAATTTCAAGTTCTTCAAGTTAGAAAAGGTGAATGGAAGTGCATACGGTATCTCAACTTCATTGACCTGTGACACACACAAAAAAGAACATTCAAACTAGATATGGTCATACAGGGTCTAGAAATATGTATGAGATTTCTGTGTTATTTTGAACCAAGGGACCACAGGCACATGGAAGCAAGGCATGAATGAAACAATTGTTTCCTTTATTATTAATTATTAGTGCAACTTTTCACACTATTTCATTAGTATAGGAGACCATGTTTACGTTCCTGATCTATGTAATGAGCACATAATAAGGAGAACAAAGTCAAAATAACGTACCGGCAAGTAGAGAGTGAGCTTTTGAACGTGAGCAAACCGAGCAAGGAAATCTCCAAAACCATGTTCACGCCGCGTACAGAGGAACACCTGAATGTCGGCATCTTCGAGGCACGGCAACTCTCCAATTCGCCAGCCACAGTCCGTGTCTGAATGGATTCTTAGGCTACGGAGATTGGGCGCCTCAATCACCGACTCTGGGCGGTCATCAGGGAGGAACACGCCAAACAGCCTCAGGACATGAAGCAAGGGCGACCGACGAACGATAGCTTCCAATTGCTTCTCCCCATTGGCTGGGAAGCGAACAGAGCTTAGGTCTAGCTCCTGGAGCGCGGGGAAGCCGGCGAATCCAACGGGGAGGGGTGGGATGTCGCAGCGTTGCAGCCACAGGGAAACGAGATCACCGAAGGAGAAGATGGAGGAGTGGAGGTTGAAGTAGAAGACTGATCTCAGTCGGCCAGACATGTGGATGGACTCGACGCTGCAGCGGAAGAGCGCGACGAGCCAGTCGTCGATGCGGCCAGCAGACGCGTCGTCGACGCAGATGTTGAAGAGGGAGACCCGGGGGCCGATGTAGGGAAAGAGAACGCTGTCGACGACCGAGGGGTGCGTGCCGAAGGGGAAGGAGAGGGAGAGTACCGAGAGCGACTTCCAGAGGTGGCGCCAGGTGCGGGAGAGCACGGAGGTGCGCACGGCGTCCCGGAGGTCGAGGCGGACGAGGATCTCGTCCCGCAGCTCCGCCGGGAGCGAGGAGAGCCGGTCGGCCGCCACCGCCTGCTTCGGCTCCATCACGCCTCCAGTCCCTGCCTCTCCGCCTCTCCGTGAGGCAGAGGCCGCCGCCGGCGAGGGCTCCATCTCCAGTTCTCCGCTCCGCCTCCCTCTATCTCCGTGCATCGGCGAGTAATTACTGTAGCCTAAAGGCCCATCGCTCGATGCCCGGAAAGCAATTACTGTAGCCAAAAGGCCCAGGATTGGCCCATACTGACGGCCCGTTTCGTCCTGTCTCCCTCGGCTTGATCTGAGACTCTGAGTTGTCACCTCTTCCGAACAGGCCCAAGGCTTTCCTCCCCGTCCCCGGTATGGTACGTGATCTCTTATAAGCATCTAGGTACATCTAAGCAATCGTTGTATGATGAATGCAATATGAGTGGTTTTCAAGAAATATCCATTTAGCATTGTAATAGGGATGCAAATAGGTGGCGCATGAATTAGCATGAAGAGCTATGCAATCTAAGCAAAATTGTACTTGGGACGATGAGCCCCTAGCTTTATTCTGAACTTTCTTATTAATGATGTAACCACTCTCGATGAATAAAGCTGGATGATTTTGTCAAAAAAAGGTAGATCTAAGCAATTGTTTCTGAATTAGGCGTCTATATCATAAGAGAAGACCATGGTGTGTTCCGTATTGTGGAGAGAATTGGAGGAAGGACTAGGCTTTCTGCTTTTCTTTTTGTTCATTCTTTAGAGTAGATAAGGTTTCTTTAGTTCTTCTTGCGATGCCACCACTTAAAGACTGGGAAAGTTTGGGAGAAAGGAAGGACTTGAGGTGATAGTATGCGTGAGGGAGGGATGGTGAAAGCTCTGGCATTGTTAGTGAATTGTACTATTTGTAGGCACATATTTTCGGCTGCATTTTTTCTGTTTTATTTCAGGAGCCTTTGGTTTTGTTGTTGTTTGCCATCTTCTGGTGTTCGTTTGTGCCGAGGAGACTGAATTGATAGGCACCAATGATACTGTTGAAGAGGGGAAAAAAAAGACTGCTCCTTGCATCTGCATGTTCTCTCTCTTTTTTTTTTGAACGGCGGCCTTTGGCCGCTGCCTTCAAGGAGGCGTGTCTTATGCTTCTCACACCAACGGACCAACGGATGGTGACTCAAATTCAGAGCAAAGCTACTCCAGAAACTTCTGGCAAAATTTTCCTGACCCTGTTCAACTTTACTAAATTTGAACGTCTGGAAGTGGAAGCTGTATTACCGTCTGCACACTTGGATTAATTTTGCAGCGCACACCCAAGCTCTCGTTGCAGCTCAAGCTCCATGCTTTCCTGCTTTGGTCTTTAGTTGGTTTCCTCATGCCGAAAGAGTGCAGCTGATCAGGGTATAAACTCTAAGGTAGTGTTTAGATGTGTAAAAGTTGGTGTAAAGTTCCTGTAACACTTTTCGTTGTTATTTGGTAAAATTTATCCAATCATGGACTAACTAGGCTCAAAAGATTCGTCTCGACATTTACAGACAAACTGTGCAATTAGTTATTTTTTTACCTACATTTAATACTCTATGCATGCGTCTAAAGATTTGATGTGACGGGGAATCTTGTAAAATTTTTGGAAGTTTGAAGGGATCTAAGACTATCCGCACTCATGGACCTCTATATTCATCCTCTATATGTCCTAGTCAGCAAGATTCTCTCCTCTATACTCAATTCTCCGGCACTCATCCATCCTCTATATCATCCTCTATCCACTCTATTCATTGTGAGATCTACTTGTCACTTTATCTAAATATATCCATGTGTGATCTAGTTTTGAAGGATTTATTGAGACGAATTTAATGGTGAAATCGAAATTTAATTTGGATTTTTGGTTTGTGAGTTATAACATTTTTTCCTTTGTTTAGCTAGTGGGGTCCGCCACTATACAGTATAGAGTAAGCACAGTACCACTCTAAATATAGAGTGAGAGAAATGATAGAATATCGTTTTAGAGTACCCAGTGCAGCAGTTTTTACTCTATATTCATACTCTAAAACTTTAGAGTATCGTTTTAAAGTACCCACTGCGGATAGTCTAAACACTGCCTAAAGCAATTTCAAAAACGCCAAATAGGCTCAAGCTTCTCTTCAACTGCTTCCGAACAGTCTCAATGCTTCCGCTCTTGAATCCGCCAACAAGAATCCCGAAGTCAACGAGCATCTTCTGACTAGTCTAGTAGTCTTGCTAGCTCCTCACAGAATCTGCGCTCCGCCTCCTCCCTTATCCGAAGCCTCCAGCCTGCCTGCCGAATCCACCTCCAAGCTCCGATCCATGGCGTCTCACGATCACCACCACTCCCACTCCCACGACCACGACCACCACCACTCCCACGGGTGTGCGCGCGCGTGCCATCAATCTTAAAGTCTTCCGCGATCTCGTCGCTGTCTGCACACATCTGACTCGACGCACGCTTGGTGTGGCTTTGCTGCGCTTTCAGGGACGGCGGTGACCATGCAGCGGGGGGATCGTGGGTAGGGGAGGACGGCCGCGTGTGGCACTCCCACGACGGCCTCGCGCCCCACTCCCACGAGCCCATCTACTCGCCCGGCGACTTCACCAAGCGCGCGCCGCCGCTCACCTCGCGCAACTTCGCTGACCGCGCCTTCACCGTCGGCATTGGCGGCCCCGTCGGCACCGGGTGAGCTCGGCTGCTTTCTACCACTTGCTTTTACTCCTTCCAGTCGCTGGTAGCGTGCATCTCATAATTCCGGTGCGGTTATTTGGCGGAAGATGTGAAATTGTGACGGCCGGAGAGAAACGCGTCTCCACTACATAATCCTACTTGCAATGGTGCAAAATCGGGGATTAGGTTTGTTTTTTATGGAGGCTTCTGGACATCGCTACTTGCACCGGTGCAAAATCTGGGATTAGGTTTGTTTTTTATGGAGGCTTCTGGACATCGTTGGGATCTTTGTCGATAAAGGGTTTGCTTGTGTTCATACCCTTTCATTGGCTTTGTTCCTGAAGCTCCATCCTGACATTTGGAGTGATTAATTGATGTGATTAATTTGGAACATTGCATGTAAGCACACGTTCATCTTGTAGCCAGAATAACACTCTACTGCTGAAACCAACAAACTTTGTTGTCTTGTCTATGCATTTACAGTTACATGGTTCCTAACACTAATATGAACATTTTTCCTGATTCAGGAAAACTGCCCTGATGTTAGCATTATGCAGATTCCTACGCGACAAGTATAGTCTTGCAGCTGTACGTGGCATGACTCTGCCCTCTAATTCTTTTACAGAAGTTATCTAGTTTCCTCACCAAACTGAAAATGCAATGCTACATAAGATTTTCTGCATGCCCGGTCATATGATTTCAAGATATTCATCTATAATGTAGTGCTTCAGTTTTGCCCCTGCTTCTGATCTTCAGACTTTTCACTTGTAAAAATAGGTCTTATTATCACATTTCTGATAATTCAACTTAAACCAATGTGTGTTTCCCTGTCTAAATCAGTGATTACCTGTGCACTGCACTGATATAGAAATATTTGCACTTTTCTTCATGCATCATTTTCCAAAGCATAGAATATACACAATGGGTTTTTTCTATTTGTTCCTTTCATATTCAGGTCACAAATGATATATTCACAAAAGAAGATGGAGAATTCTTAATCAAACATGGAGCTCTGCCTGAAGAGCGCATACGTGCAGTAGAAACTGGAGGTTGCCCTCATGCGGCTATTCGTGAAGATATCAGCATAAATCTTGGTCCTCTGGAGGAGCTATCGAACTTGTACAAAGCTGATTTGCTACTCTGTGAATCTGGGGGAGGTATATTTTTTTACTGGATCCAAACTAAACTTAGGTCATTCCTATTGTTATTATGGATATATCTGTATCAACCTATGGTGTGTGTTTTACTGGATCCAAACTAAATTCAGGTCATTCCTATTGTCTTGGATATATCCATGTGAACGTACCTATCCATCTAAATGTTATTTTAGAGTAATGTTAGTTTCTACTGGGATCCAGGGGCGGAGCTTTGCTGAGGCCAACATTGGCCATGGCCTCCCTCTCTTTTTGCAAACTCCACTAAATGTACACACTATCAGCTAGTTAAGCTTTGGATTAATCAATCTAGCTGTTTTGGCCCCTGCTCAATTTACGTGCAAGCTCCGCCACGCTGGGATCATGCTGCCTCTCTGGCTGTCTCATGTTTGGTATTGAACATGAGAATATGCTTCTTTCAAGTTCGTGCATAAAAGAAAATTTTGCATTCCTATTCTACTGTTTTTTTTCCAAAATAGTGTCCTGGGTTACCTTTCTTTTCCAAAACTCAACAATCCAACATTAAAGAGCGCCATTGTGCATTTCCCATGCAGATAACTTGGCAGCAAACTTCAGCAGAGAATTAGCAGACTACATAATCTACATTATTGATGTCTCTGGTGGGGACAAGATACCAAGAAAAGGTGGCCCTGGTATAACACAGGCTGATCTTTTGGTGCGTCATACTGTATTTGTCAGCATCATTTATAACCGTGTGCACTTAGCTTCATTTGTAACTACGTGTACCTATTTTGACTTTTGGCACACTGGTCATATTTTACTTGGCTGGCATAAAATTCCAACTTTTCTGAACAAAGGTAATAAACAAGACAGACCTAGCACCTGCTGTTGGAGCTGATCTGGCTGTAATGGAACGAGACGCCCTTCGCATGCGGGAAGGAGGGCCTTTTGTGTTTGCGCAGGTTCAAGATCAAACTATGCACATCTTTAGTATTCTTCCTTTTTTTCTCATGACTTCATGCTAGTTGCAAGGAACAGGGTTGCATGTTCAAAGACATTTTACTTTCACTGAAACCAGTGATGATGGCATCTTTACAACAACAACAACATAGCCTTTTTGTCTCAAGCAAGTTAGGGTAGGCTAGAGATGAAACCCAAAAGAGACGAGAAACAGGGAGACACATAAAGGGGCATAAAGGACACTGATGATGGCATCTTTATATAATAATTATTATTATTATGCAGGTGAAACATGGAGTGGGCGTCGAGGAGATTGTGAATCAGATTTTGCAGGCGTGGGAAATTGCAACTGGTAATAAGCGGCGATAAGGTCTCGCGACTTGGCCATATGTTGGATGCAGATTTGTATGTGGATCTGATTGACTCGGCACTTCCACATGCATAGACCATTTCTTGGTTTTTTCTTTCTTTGTTTAAGGGGGTGTTTGGTTTGAGGTGTTAAAGTTTAACAAACACTGTAGCACTTTCGTCTTATTTGACAAAAAAATTCCAATCTTAGACTGATTAGACTTAATAGATTCGTCTCGTAAATTACTCCTAATCTGTGTCGACATGCATGCAATTAGTCTACATTTAGTACTCCATGCATTTGAGGGAACATTGATGTGACGAGAGTTAAACTTTAACAAAAGGTAACCAAACAGGCCCTAAGTTGTTTTCCTGCTTTAGTTGTTTCCCTGCTAGTTGTTCTTCGTGCAGGGGCTAGTTGGGTCGGTTTTCGACCAAGTTGAGTTGCAGGTTGAGTTGAGTTGGCTCTGTGCATTCGCCGGAGCATTCAGTAGCGAGGAGTTGTTAGTTGAGTAGACCTCGACCTCTCTGCAAGAGACGACGTGTGTTCAGGATGAGTGGTTCACTCTCCTCAGTGGTAGTTTTTGGCCTGGTTTCCACTTAAAAAACTGGGCCGCCACTTTATTTTTCTTTTCTTCGTCTAATAAAAATAGCGGCAAAGCTTTTGCCGTCCCTTCGAAAAAAATAAATTTTGCGTCATTTGGTGCTAATTGTACTTGAGACGTAGAGACATGAGTCTTAAAATACCATCCTTGGGTTAAATGGCATATTCGAGGTCTCCTTTTCTCAATAAATTTTGCATCATTTGGTGCGATTTGTACTTGAGAAGTAGAGACATGGAGTCTTAAAATTCCAATACGGTCGACTCCGCTGGGGAACATAGCTGCAAAGCCGCGCATTGAATGATTGAAAGATATGAATGCTGCAAGGCCGTTGAGTGAAATTTTTGAATTTGGAAGAAAAGAACGGATACGAATGCAACAAGGCCGTTCAGTGAAAAATCTTAATTTGGAAGAAAAGAACGGACGTTGAGTGAAATTTTTGAATTTGGAAGAAAAGAACCGATACGAATGCAGCAAGGCCGTTCAGTGAAAGTTCCTAATTTGGAAGACAAAAATTTGGAAGAAAAGAACGGATATGAATGCTGCGAGGCCGTTCAGTGGAATTCTGAATTTGGAAGACAAAAATGGAAAAAGGAACGACTCCGCTGGGGATCGAACCCAGAATCTCTGGTTCCACTTGGAGGTTGAGCTGCTACTAGTGACGAACTGTTCTCAAGTTTTCAGAGACAATTATTGGCGAAAGCCCCATTGCTTGTGCAATGCTTCTCACCTCAGCAATCATTGCCACAACGTCGTTGAGTTTGTTAATAGCAGAACCGATTCCCTGCAGTCAGAAGAACAGAACTCGGTTCTTGTAAAAATCACATTGCTTATATCTTTTAAAGAAAAAACTTCAAGTATAGTGCATACAACTCCAGCAGCTCCTGCAGTTACTGCCATTGGTGCAGTCACCGAACTTAACCCTGACGAGCACATCACTGGAATGCTGACAGCCCGAGAGATGGAGTATGCTGCGGCTAGTGTTGGTGTTGCCTGCAATTACAAACACTATGTTGTAATTTGATACAATGAAGGAACCACCGAATGCAACATGCCCTCTTTTTTGTCCTAGTTTCACTATACCTTTTCAATCAATCCAAGAACTCCAGGCTTTGTCGGGCTAGAACATTTTCCACCTTCGGTTTGGATTATATCAGCTCCTTCCTCTTCGAGTACCTCTGCAAGTCTCATCTACAAATAAGAATCAAAATTAGCAAGACTAAAGCATGCATCAGTTATAGTGGTTACCGAAAAGTTGTGTCTTAAGCAAAGGTTTTAAATAGTGGCGATATGACCTTACAGCACCGAAATCCAAGCTTGCTGGCAACATTATTGAGGGCAAAAGTAGGGACCTGACCACACATATTTTTGGTTGCGCGTATAGCCCAGGTCATAGTCTTATAGGCCTCATGCTAGAAGAAATGAGGAACCTAAAACGAGCAAAGGTACTCACAAATTTCCTCTATGTTCATCCTCTTGTTCTTAGGTTACTGAGAGAGTATATGGGCAAAGATATTAGTTCATTGACATGTTACATGTTTTGCGACTGCAAGAAGTTGATTAGATCTGATGAACTATGATTGGGGTTACTTAAAAAGCAGTAAAGGAGACAGGTGATCAAATTGTGAGTTGACTTTTAAGACTTCGATTTGATGTGCTGTTAACCTGTCATGTTGGAATGAAAAAAAGGTAATATTAATGAAAATTAGAAATATATTTTGACATTTATCGTCTGATGATATATCCCACTATACTGCTAAATGTATTGTCAAACCGCCACCAATAAGTGCCGCTATACGCTGTCTTAAGGTTAGTGATTGGGGATGATGATATACCTGGTCTGGCAAACTAAGTGTGTGAGGAACTGTTACTGATAAAGTGATGTCTGGAAGCATCTTCCTTGTTTCCCTTGTCAGCTTCAGTATCTGAAATTGGTTACACCAGTAAATTTCTCTCAATATTCAACTTTTGGAGTATGCTTCAATAAAATAGCAAATTTAGCAGCTCTGAATAGGTCAGGTTAGTAAGAACCTGCTCAGAGGAGAACTCAATGCCCATCTCATAAAAAGAATCATAGTTTCCAATCTCAACCTGAAAGAAACAAGGTTTAAGGGGGCAAATATTTGTTATAGACAAATGACTTTCTTTTCAATTTTTTGCATAGTTAGCATCTGAAGCTTAGTGCCTGACCATTTTAGCTCCTGCTTCTACTGCAGAATGGAACGCTGAAGGATCTACAGATGAGACACAGATCTGCAATATGAAAATTTTCCCAGAATGCACTTAGCACAAGTGCACAACCAACTCTGATGCTAGGCGAAACCGTAATGGCAATTACAACCACAAGTTCCAATCACCCTATGAATGGATAGCTTACCGGAAGGTTGGTAAGATCCATGGCAAGCTTTACTAAGTCCTCGTCACATGCTATGTCAACATGGGTTGCACCTCCCTGCAGCCATTAACAAAAGTACAGCAAGTTTGTTACGATGACTGATAAGTAATGGACTCATAACATGATCATGAATAAAGTTAAGTAGACAAGTAACAGCTTTATTTCCACCTATTCAGACAAATTTTGGTTTAACACTTGTGCGGAAAAAAGCCCTTCTAACAGAGACTTTCCAAATTTAGCTAATCTATAGGTTGCATTCTTGTTTTTCTTAAAAAAGTACACACGTGTTAGAAAATTATAGCTAGTATAGGTTGCTTCCTGGTTTTCATAGATGTTGATTGTATGCGAAGAGAATAGGTTGATTATAAAGCTAACTTGCATTGATAATGACTTCAATTAACATCCTGGATGAAGAATAATGAGTGCCCGTTCCGGAACATCGAATCCTGGGCAATGACCTGCCGTCTGATTCTAGACTTCTTGACAAAATCATCAGTGACACAATCTTAGATTATTCGTAGCTCTAGAAGACACCAATAAACAAAGAAGTCTGCAAGAACGAAATAGTAACTGGTAACATTTGTGGAGTCCCGGGGCACAGTAGTATGTCTGAAAAATAGTCTCAAAGAAGTCTGCAAGAACGAAAAAGTAACTGGTAGTAAGCATTGACAGGTAGTAGATGCATTATCCACACCTTATCTGCAGCTGTGACAACAGATGCAACACTGCTCCTGTCAAAGTTCTGAAGCCCGGAAATTATCTGCACAGTTCAAGAGTCAGTAGCTATCAGCTAATCACCACTAAGCAACTAAGCAAGGATAACTCATCCAAACAAAACAAAAAAAGTTCCTTCAACTGTCCACTCTGAAGACGGCAGTACATCCACAAATTTCTACTCCAGGGAAAGTAATATGTAAAACTTGCTGCATCCGGCATCCCAGCGGCATGCGTGTTTGGAACGCATGAATTTCTTAGATTGTTTATTAACCAGAAAACAGTTGTTTAGTTCCCAAATCCAACCCCAAATTCCACTATGCACAAAGGAGATTCCCCATCACATCAAAATGTCGACAAATGCACAGAGTACTAAATGTAGATGAAATCAAAAACTAATTGCACAGTTTTATTGTACTTTGCGAGATGAACATTTTAAGTCTAATTTATCATTTTTTGGACAATTTTTTGCACTAAAAAAACAGGAAGCAACTTTTGCCGAATCCGGCAATCCAGCTCTGGATCTAAACACGGCCGTCGTGTTCCAACTTCCGAATGCTGCCTAAAAGCTGACATCAATCAATTGACTGATACGGTAAAGGAGACGTGTAAGAAGATAAACCTTGAGAGCCCTGTTCTCGCGGAAGGCCCTGAGGACGGCGTCCTTGTTGGAGGCGTCAGCAGCCGAGGCGCGCACGGCGAACAGTGCCCGTGGCGCTCGCCGCGCGGATGCCCGGCTCGCCACCGGCTGGCACTTGACCACGGCGAAGGACGGGGCGTGGAGAAGTCCCAGGGAACCTGGCGCTGCCATTATTTGGTCCAGCTGCTCCTCCTCTACTCCCCTCTGCTGAAGATTTTTAGAGTGAAGGAGAAAGAGATAAGATGACACTACAGAGAAACGGCAGAGTGCGTATATGGGACGTCCGCGTATATGTCACTGTATTTATCTTGGACGGTGCAAATATCTGGCTGACACGAAAAAAATCTTGCACGGTTCAGCAGGAAGCCCCTTGGTGTTTACAGTCCTCGCAAATTAGTCCTCAGCCGTCAGATAATCACGTTGGTTCAGTTGAGGTGCTTGATGTTGCTGTGGCGTTATTTCACAATTCACAAGCAAAATGACAAACGCAAATTAACAAGTCAAGCTCGATACACAGTGGACATAGCCCATCATCATGTATTGACCATGGCCCCAAATTTTATTCAGGAAAAATACAGAAGTTTTCAAGTCCAGTGCTGCATTCCGGCGAACACCTTGCCTGCAGCCTGCCCTACTTGCCAATGCCGTTGAGGCGCTCAACGACGGTGATCAGTCCCTGCAAGCTCAAGTCGCCGTCTCCATTGGCCACCATCGCCGAGAACATCTGGCGGTACAGCGCCGCTCCAGGCAGCACGTTGGCGTCCTCCCCGCCGTCCCCTACCTCCAGCGCCATGCCGAGGTCCTTGACGATGTACCGCACGCTGCCGCCGGACGCGAACTCGCGGCGGAGCAAGCGGTCGCCGAAGATGTCCATGATGCGCGAGCCCGCCGCGCCCTTGGACACGGCGCCGAGGAACAGCGGCGCGTCGAGCCCCGCCGCGCGGGCGAAGGCCACGGACTCGCCGAGCCCCACCACGGCGCCGGCCACCGTGATCTGGTTGGCGATCTTGCTGCTCTGGCCGCTGCCGGGCCCGCCCATGTGGGTCGCCTTGCCGAGGTGGGCGAAGAGCGGGTCGAGCCAGGCGATCACGGCCTCGTCGCCGCCGGCGAAGACGGCCAGCGTGCCGTCCCGGGCGCCGACGTCGCCCCCGGACACCGGCGCGTCGACGGCGTGGCAGCCCGCCGCGGCCGCGGCCGCGGCGACCTCGCGCGCGAGGGAAGGGGACGAGCTCGTGCAGTCCACCAGCACGCCGCCGCGGCGGAGGCCCGCGAGGGCCCCCGTGGCCGGTTCCAGGACCACCGCGCGGACGTTGCCGGGGTTCCCGACCATGGTGAAAACCACGTCGGACGCGGCGGCCACGGCGCGCGGCGAGTCCGCGAGGCTCGCGCCGGCGGCGACGAGGCTGTCAGCCTTGGACGGCGTGCGAGCGTACGCGGTGACTGTGTACCCGGCCGCGAGGAGGCGCTTGGCCATGGCGCCGCCCATGACGCCGATGCCGATCCACCCCACGCGCGTCGCCCCCGGCTGCACCGGCGCCGGGAAACCGAACGCCGCTGCTTCCGGTTTCCGCCCCTCCTCCATGATCGATCCCCTCCGGAGCTACTCGCAAGCTGCCGATTACCCAAAGCCGCCTCGATTTTGGTTGGTTGGATAGCAATATGTCCCGCTCTTCTTTTTTTAACGGGACGACGACAGAGAATATGCTATGCATAAACAAAGGCCCTGTTTACTTGCAAACCCAAAATATTTCATCTTTCACTTATCACATCAAATTTTTAAACGCGTGCATGGAGCATTAAATGTAGGTAAAAAAACTAACTAATTGCATAGTTTGTCTGTAAAGTTTGAGACGAATCTTTTAAGTCTAATTAATCCATGGTTAGACAAATTTTACCAAATAACAACGAAAAGTGCTACGGAACTTTTCACCCCATTTTTCTCGACTAAACGCAGCCAAACAAGAACTCACTGGGTCCCAGTCTCCACGATCGCAATTTCGTGCATCCAGTCATCCACAGCATCCAAAGACACGCGAATTAAACTAATGAACTCCCAGTAGGCATCGCAGATTTTCATGTTCATTTTTACCAAAAGCAAAAGGTAGGAAATTTACAGGAAGATGATCGAAGGAAGAACCAAAACGATGGGCATTTGTTACACGCCAACAGCCAAGTAGTGGTGAAGTGAAGGGGGGAGAAAAGCCGGGAGCTTTAGAGGTGGCAGCCGCAGCAGAGGAAGAAGCAGGAGAGCGCGAGGCCCAGCACGACGGCCTCGACGACATACATGACGCGGAACGCGACGGCGTCGACGACGGCCGCCGCGGAGCCGCTGCGCAGGGTGAGGGAGGGGAGCCCCGGGAGGCGCTTCCACCTGAGAGAGCGAGACAGCGACGAGGCGAGCCTGGACGCGCCGGCCGCGGACGGGGCGGCCAGCCTCCAGCGCCGGCTGCTCCGGGGCAGGTGGTAGTCTCTCGGGATGAGCTTCCTCAGCCACCCGCGCGGGCGCGCCGGGCCCGCTGCCGCCGCCTCGGCGGCGGGCGGGGACATGGGCGCCGTCTCCGAAACCGAGCCCGCCGCTGTCGCCGCCGCCGCGTCCGCCTCGATGGCCATTGCCCGCCGCCCTGCTGACGTGGGAGGGTGTGCTGTGCGTTGGTTTGGCTGGAAAAGATCGGGTGGTGGTTGGTTGGGGCGACGTGCTGCCGGGACTGGGCGGACGACGAGAAGACCGGGGAATATATGGGAGGCGACGGGGGAGGGGTTTGTGACGGTTTGCCCCCTCTGAGTTTCTGCTTCGTTGCGACGCGCTCCTTGGCTTTGCTTTGTGTACAAGGCAACAGGCCTCGGCCCTTGATTAGTTTCCCAAATTCTCTCCTAAATTTTACTATGCAAAAAGAAGATTCTCTATCACATCAAAATGTCGGCAAATGCATGGAGTACTAAATGTTGATGAAATCAAAAACTAATTGCACAATTTTGTTGTACTTTGCGAGATGAACATTTTAAGCCTAGTTAGTCAAAATTTAGATAATTTTTACCAAATACAAACGAAATGCTACAGGAATTCTGATACAGTGTTTTTCTCCCCAATTCACCGAACTAAACGAGGCCTCGTTTAGATTTCAGATTTTGCCTACCAAATTCACTATGTAGAATTCATATTCCCTGTCACATCAAAATGCCGGCACATATATAGAGTACTTAATATAGATGAAATAAAAAACTAATTGTACAGTTTTATTGTACTTTGCGAGACGAACATTTAGAGCCTAATTAATCAAGATTTAAACAATTATTACCAAATAAAAACAAAATTACTACAGTGTGACGTGACACTATGCAAAGTTTGCCTCCTAATTTTAGCATGTAAACAAGGCCATGCGTAATACCAGCAGTCCAGCACCAGTGCATTCTGGAACCAAACGTAACCAGGGTGCGAATTGCAATTTGCAAACCGTGGCGACGCTTTACAACTGTCGGCTCCATACAGCTACAGGTCTGCACCACCAGGGGAATTGAAGGCAGGTAGGTTAACGGACGGCCAGGGAACGCGAAGCTTGCACTGGACGCCGCGCGGCTGGAGACGCGCTGGCGGATGATGGCATGGGACGCACAACGGCTCAAAGAGGCTTGCAGCGGTGCAGAGCCAGGCAGGCAGGATCACCCGACCCCGGGCGGCCGCCTGCTGCTACTACGGCCCTGTTTAGTTCCTAGAAAATTTTGCAAAATTTTTTTAGATTTCTCGTCACATCGAATGTTTGGACACATGCATGAACCATTAAATATAGATAAAAAAATAAAACTAATTACACAGTTTAGACGAAATGGAAGAGACGAATCTTTTAAGCCTAATTAGACCATGACTGGACAATATTTGTCAAATAACAACGAAAAAACTACAGTGCCATTTTGCAAAAAAAAATTGTATCTAAACCGGCTGCCTCGGTCGGTCGCTTTCTTGTGTGTAGCTACGCTACGCCGATGGCGACGCCCAGCTGTTCCTGAATCGCTGTTTATTTCTCACGTTCAGACGTGTCGCCTTCTGTTCCGCGCCCATTTGCTTCGCTTCCGCGAGAAGAGTCAGTGAGGCCGCGCGGCAAACGTGAGAGCCGCGCGTGGAGTCCGTGCAGCCGGGGAGCGCTACGACTAGGAGAGAGCGCGCGCCCGAGGTCTGGTCAGACCAGGAACGAGGGCATGTGTACAGCTAAGGACCCACGCCACGAGGCTCGCCGCTGCACGGCCGAGAGAGCCGAGAGGCTACGCGGCGGTTGCCACAGCCGGTCGGCAGACCCAGCGGACGGAAGGAGTTTTTTTTTTTTTATTGCGGACGGAAGGAGTTGGTTAACCGGGTAGAGACTACTCCATCCATCTAAAATGGGCCTTTGTTGAGGAGTTAATTTTTTCTATTTAAAAACAATAATATATTTATAACGTATAATAAGTATAGTTAAAGTAAATGAGTGTGTAGTTATCCGTCGGCAGATTTCATGACATCAAATCTATCAAATTGTTTTTAAATTTGACCCAGCAGACAATTGCAGCATAAATCCTAAAGCACAATCAAACATCTTAAATTAATCATGACATATTTTATATAATAAATTTATTCGAAACTTAGATGCTGACAACGGGGAGGCAACATGTGCAAATTCTTAAAGACGGAGGGATGGGAGTAGCTACCTGGTCATGGTCAGGTTCAGCTGGGCCTGGGCGCCAGCTGCTGAGAACGACTCCACTGTGCTAGCGACTTCTAGAAGTCTCTGCTCTATCTCGCCTTTTCGTTCAGCTCCAAGCAGCTAACCTGTACCTACGCTGCATTAACATTCGCACCGTTGGAGTTGGGGCGCTGCCGAATACTACTGCACTAATATCGAGCTCACTCCCATCGTTACAACAATTTTCTGAACAACATGCAAGCACGAGTCCAAAGCCCAGGAGGCCAGGACAGCTCAGTCTGCATCCAAACTGATCAATCAGAAACAGTTCAAGGTTACAGCTAGCTACAGTTACTTGTAGTTAAGTATACATGTGTTAGTCGTTGTGAAACTCAAATCTAATAGTAGTATTATAGTAATAATACGATCGCATTCAGATGTGCAGGGCAGGCAGGCAGAACCTGACCAATAATCATCAGAATAAACTGAAGTTGTAGCCGTTAACAGCTATCCATCTCGATCTACCCATAGTTGGCTTAACCCTACGAGCTTCTCAATTTTCTCGTCTTTCTTTGCCATAGGCTAGAGATTTATCTTTTTCTTCATTTAAGTAATAAAAAATCATGCATAAGCTAGGGGATTTAAAAGTGCCTTTTCAAAAACAAAAGGAAAAAAATTTAAAAGTGGAGAAGAGACAAGACAGCACAGCAGGTTGCAGAATTGAGTATTGGCGACTGGCCGGAGGAATCGCGGCGCTTTGAGGAGCATCAATACGGAGATCCCGGCCGGGCGCTATGAATTCGGCTGGCCTAACCAAAGCAGCAGCACGAACCGCGTCGACCAAGCTTTGCAGCTTCCAATTAGCAAATTTCCTTAACGAAAACCGAATTCGAGGCGAATTCATGCGCATTTTTCTATGCGGGAAGGCAGAGGAGTGCAGGATCTGGAAATTGTTTCAGTGCAAGCCTGACGGACAAGCGGTTGGGCAACGGACGCAAGGGGATTCCTGGTTGACAGTAGGCGTGACCAAAGCTACTGCCTCGCGAGCGAAAGCGAGGTTGACGCGCGGAAAACGAGGGCCTTGTTTACCAAAAGTTAGAATTTTTTCGCTCTCTTCGTCACATCAATCTTTGGACACATGCATGAAGTAGTAAATATAGGTAAAAAATAACTAATTACACAGTTTAGTTGGAAATCACGAGAGGGACCTTTTAAGCCTAGTTAGTCCACGATTGGACAATATTTGCCAAATAAGACGAAAGTGGTACTATTTATCAGATTTATTTTTTTCAATCTAAACAAGGCCGAGCTGCGGAGATCACTTTCTTTCAAGTATACTGTATACTAGACGTGGGAGAATATATGCCCCCTAGCAAAACCACATCGATTTTTTCATTTCATTTCATTTGATTTCCCATCACGAGTGATGGTCGCAGTCACCTCTTCTTTTGCCAGTGTGTTCATCTCTGCACTGCATATACGGTTCCCTCGCTTCTTTTTCTCCATCTCTCTTTCCGTCTTTCGTGAAGGAATATGTTCTGCTAATCTTTCTCAAATCAAATGTACTGACCTGAAAGCTGTACCGTCTGGCCGGCCCTGCCTGGGCTGGCTGCACGAAAACAGGGGCGGCAGGAATAACGCGTGCCAGACCAGACGTCTAGATCGAACCTGGAAACCCTTGGCAGTGAAGCAGTTTCTGCTTCTGTCCATGCACGGTGGTGCACCTGCTTGGCTGCTTCTACAGCTTCACGTACTGAAAGACACAGCAAAAACAAAAGGTCATTATTCCTTTGGAAAAAGGAAAAGAGAAGAAGAAAAAAGTGTTCGCTGAGCAAACTGCATTGCTTTAGCAGTTTAGCTTGTGGGCAAGCGAAAGGTAAGTGAAGGGTCGGGAGTAGAGATGGCAACGGGTACCCGAAACCCGAGTACCCGACGGGTATTACCCGATAAAGAGACGGGTATGGAATAAATTTTCTACCCGTGGGTATGTTATTGGGCAAAATCCTATACCCATCGGGTATGCGGGTACGGGTGCGGGTGTATACTACCCATACCCGCATACCCGCGGGTAAGACATACCCGCAAAAATAACTAGCCAACATCAGTTATTTTAGCGTATATAAGTCATGAATTTGGCCCATTGAGACATCCACTATATTTCTAGTAGATTGTCTTTGTTGTAATGATGCTAATAATATTTGTTAGCATGTTTGTAACTTGTTGGAAGCTTAGATGATTTATTTTTGCATGTGACTATTTGATATTTTTAGGTAATTTTCGGGTATGCTATCGGGTACGGGTTACCCGTCGGGTGAGAATTACCCGGCGGGTACGGGTATGGAACTATTCTTTTACCCGCATGCGGGTACGGGTAAAATTTTGCGGGTGCGGGTACGGATACGGGTGAGCACTACCCGTCGGGTACGTAGCCGTTGCCATCTTGAGTCGGGAGTCGGGACATCGATCAGAGAATGCACCGTACTAGTCGTTGCTTCCATCACCCCTCCTGTGGTGCCGCCGGGACCTTTCGATCCAAAGCGCGTGCTGGGGGGCTCAAAATCACGCGGCGTCTCGCGCTTCTCCATCGCAGTGGTCACCTTTGCTTCCCTTTCTCCGGGTCCCGGGAACACGGAGGGAGAGGCCCGGAAACGTACTGGTGGAGCTGGAGGCTGCCTTTTTCGTTTCTTTTCTGGGTGTGTCTCCAGAGTTCAGAGTAGTGGTGGAGAGTGGAGATCGGGAGCCGTCTAGGCTAGGCTAGGCCAGACCCCGGAGGCGGCGACATCCACTCTTTACGCCTGAACATGCAGCACATTGCACATCCAGAGCTGAGAGTTCAAACGAGTTCAGCTTTCACCAGAGCGCCACATTCAGAATCTTCAGCTGAGCTCACCTCAATTAATCAGAGAACGATACAGATGGATCGGGTACGCATATGAAAATTAATCTGCTGCCACAGACAATAATCGGGCACCAAGGGACAGACACAGAGACAGAAGATTCTAAACAAACAACAGGGGACAAATCACTTGTGTAGCACTCAACTCAAGCACTATGATCCGCTGATCCATTAGTTTCTCCGGCAGACACGTACACTGGTCCGGAGTTTGGACGCGGCCCACACAAACACGAAGCGAAATACTGCGCCCGTGTTTAGATGCCGAGTCGGGTGATGCCGATTCGGCACTACGCGCTACAGTGTTCCTGTCGGAATACTGTAGCGCGTTTTGTTTTTTAGTGTAAAAAATTGTCCAAATATTGATTAATTAGACTCAAAATGTTCGTCTCGCAAAGTACAATAAAACTGTGCAATTAGTTTTTGATTTCATCTACATTTAGTACTCCATGCATTTGCCGACATTTTAATGTGATGGGAAATCTCCTTTTTGCATAGTGAAATTTGGGATTGGATTTGGGAACTAAACAAGGCCTGCGTTTAATGATGACGGCAGTCGGCAGACGACACGAGAACTATATATGAACCCTGCATGCACTTTTTCATTACAGATAGAGAGAAAATACTATAAAGACTGCACTTGACTCGGCCACCGCTGTTGTGCTGTCTCCCTGCCTGTACGCATCACGATAAGAATCATGATGGTTGTTGCTAGGACAACCATCAGCGGCCGTCTGCTTAACCAAAATATTAATCCACTGCGTCTGTGCGCGGAGCTCTGTAATGATGCGGCTCAGTTCCGGTAGTAAATTACGCACGGCATCAAGGCATGGCGCCTGCATATTCGACCACGTGTGCCTCGCACACGTGTGCCACCAACGTCGTATTTTTCGGTTATGTTCTTTTAGCCCTAGATATATAGATCGTAGGTTTAGCTTGTGTCCGTGTTCTCTTAGCCCTAGATATAGGTTGTACATCTAGCTTGTGTCCTAGGTTGTAGGTCTAGCTTGTGCATTAGAGGTGTGTGAGTGTGTTTGGGTGTGTGCGTGTGGTTCGTATCTTTCAGCCGTGTTCTCTTAGCTCTAGATATATGTTGTGTCCGTGTTCTCTTAGCTCTAGATATAGGCTCTAGGTCTAGCTTGTGTATTAGTGGTGTGTGAGTGTGTTTGAGTGTATGCGTGTGGTGTGAGTTAGTACGTGAGTTCAAATACTGCAGCTTGTATTCGAAGGTTGGGGCAATAAAAAAAGCTTCTCTTTGTCACAGGTCGGGAGGCTGGAACTTTAAATAATAACAATGGATAGTTGCATGTAAAACTATTGGAGAGGCCAGAATAAAAGATTTTTTTCTGTAAAAAGATAAATTTTGGCATTTTGGAAGCAAAATCATGGAATTCCAATTTATTTGAACAAAAAACGGGCCCAATTTGAAGCAACAGAATACTGCCTCGTGGTTCCTGAAGCCCATTCAATTCGTGGACAATGAAAGCATCTTTTTCATCTGGGTCCTGCAAAGGAACACTAGTTAAACTAGCCCAATAAATATGTCGGTAACGAAGGAGACTTAGCCCATTACGGCGTTCGGCCTTCGCCGTTATGGTCCAAATCTGTTATTTCATTCATGGGCCTTAGCATACTGCCTGGGCTGCTACAGAACATCACTTGTCTTGTATGAAAGTGATCTTCTTTTTTTTTTAACGCCGAGAAACAAAACAGTAGCACGACCGTGCAGCTGCAGCAGGAAAGCCGCCAGGTCCACGGTCCACCCAGCGTTCAGGAACAGGAAGGCGTCGCGGCGACAACGTGGGCACGGCGAGACGCTACACGTGTGCCGTGACGCCAGACGCTCTCCCCCGGCCGCAGCACGGCTGCAGCAAGGCAAACTCGGTAAGCGCCGCCGTGCCGTTGCCGTTGCCGTTGCCGTGCGGCCACGGACCACGAGCGAGCGAAGACGGGGCTCCAGATTGGCAGCCGCCGCTGCGCGGGGGCGGCTCCTCGCTTGTCGCGGTCCAGCTGCGTGCGCGGTCGCGCTCGCGCACCGGCAGTCCGGCACGGCGAAAAGTCCGCGCGCGAGCGAGGTGCCCGTGTCGAGGTGATCAGCGATCCAGTCAATCGCTCTGACTACTTGGGCTTCGTTCGTCCGCTGCCTGCCTTGCTCTCCCAACCCAATCCGGTGCGCCCATGCCTGATCCTTCTCCAGCTCTTTCCCTGACCTTGACACCGAAGCGACAACGGCCTGTCGCCACCATGGCCGCACATTTGACCCCGGCGCTGGATTTGTCTCCGTTCACCGCAGCCGGAGTTAGGCCGAGACCGTAGCTTCTTTTTTTTTACTACCTTTCCACTGCTGGTGGTAATCTAGAAACCGTGCCGTGCCGTGCCTTGGAAAGCCATAGGAGGAGCTCTGACTTTTGGGGAGACGAAGACATTGCGCGCAATACATTGTTGTTTAGGGCCAAGGCGCACGAATTACGTTGCGGCGATGCATGCCGGTGGCGCCAACACAGAGGAGGGAAGGACAGACATCTCCCTCGTTCCGTCTCGTCTCTCGTCATGGCATTATTGTGCTCGTTCCACGAGCAGTCGAGCACAGCCAAAGCAAAAAGCACCGTACTGGTTGATGGAGTACTACTCGTGTGCGTGCATGCATTGTTTAACACTGTCCCCGCGCTGACAGGCGGAGAACAGTTTGCGAGCGAGAGTTGACCTCGGCGATCGATCTCGCAGCAGCAGCAGCAGCAGCATGGGATGGGACACGGGTAGCCGCTGCCGGGGCGGACGTCAGAAGAATCTAGCTACCCCAACGAGGCGGAGCGTGCAGGCAGGACGGCGCTGCCGCTTCGTGCGCATGTGCCCGTGCACCGCGGCGCGCTTGTCCCCGCCCGTTCTCGTGCCGCGTGACTGCGGCTGCGGCTGCGAACGCGTTTTTGCCTCTGCGTCCGCCATGCGGCCGTGTGTGCCGGCCGGTGATCTGATGCTGTGCGTGCTGACAGCGTGCGCGCAGGACGGAGAGTGCTGGTGCTGGGCCAAGCACGAGACCTGCTCGGCCTCTGCGTTCTTGCTCCATTCTCATCTCTCAAACCGGTTCGCGAGTGTGAAACTGACCACCTGTGGTAGACTCGGGAGGGTGCATGCCTGTGCACGCGTGCATATGCAACATGGTGGTGCAGAGTGCAGATCATGCACGAGCCACTCCAGACTGTGAGCACTTCATGTGAGATACTACTGACTACTGAGGGAGATGCGCAGCCTGCCTCAGCCTGTCTAAGCACCCAACCTGTTGTATCCCTCCAAAAAAACATTGCTTCTGTATATAGACAGAACGCCTCTCTTAATGTTGCTAATTGTAGTAATGCCTCTCCGGCTCACCAGGAACTAAAAAAAGCCTGGTGGATTCGCATACGCCTCCTAGTTGCTTGTACAAATCTTCAGTTACTCGTATATTCATTTTATTTAAAAAGCTCAACGGTCGAATTTCCCCAGCCGTACGTTTCGTCCAACGTTGTTCTTTTTTGAACAGACTAACTTTCAATGTTGCTCTTTATCAAAATGAAAAAAAAAACTTCCAATGTTATTCTCCAAACTCCAGTTATGTCAAACTGGAGAAAGGTGACCAACCACTTTCCTGACTGAATCTTACAGCTTTAACCGTTTCGTTTTACCAACGGGCATAAGAGGCTATATAGTTTCATCAACATTCTGCTGAACTGAGAGCTGATAGCAAAGCCTGCATATATACACAGAAACAAGAGGCAACATCAATGTTCGAGGAAAGAAAAAGGGTTGCATCATCCAGCCATTTTTAGCTAGGCCAGGCAAATCATTTGAAGCCACCCAGCATTGCAGTGTGAACCTGCAAGGAGATGGGCTCCTGCACAAAGATTCCCTGCAAAACCCTAGCTGCAGCTAGCCCCAGAAAAAGAGGCGGACAAATGACAAAAGAAACATAATGATATGACAAGAACCAAGTCAAAAGGGCCAAGCATAAAACACAATTATTTGGGAATAAAACCATTCACCTGCCACATAAACAAGAACTCAGCCCTGCCTGCAGGTTCCTGATAATGACCCTTCACGAGTGGATCACATGACGGCATGACGCAAATCCTGCCTGAGAAAGCTTCCAATGTTTATTGGCTGATCTCGGTCCAAAAGAGTATAAGAACACTAAACTACAGTATGGTCTATGGGGAGGTGGATCTCCACAGAAATGCCCTTTGGAACAGCAGGGGTCATCTCCTCGGTTGGTTTTTACCAAATGTTCAGAGAAACTGACATTCTGGAAGTTTGAACGTCACAGTTAATCAAAGGACACAGCGACACAGGTCAAACGAAACATGCAGGTGCTTGGACGATTCTGTGACTAATTTTATTTACCCGGTCATTACTTGTTACTTAAGTATTTTCCCGTTATTAAAAAATAATGCCGGATAGCTGCCTCAACCACAGAAGAATCATTGCAGTTTTTTTCTCGACAATAGAGCCACTGTATTTTTCCTGGTCCAAGATCGTCGAGAATAGGCCAACCAGATGGCTAATTCTTCATCCAAAAGCCAGGCTTTTTGCGTCCTTTAATCCTTATGGTCCTGGCATCAGATCCAACTCCCAGCTCAAATCACTTTCAGCGTATACAGGGCCTGAGTTTTCAGATTACAAAAAGCAGGATCAGAAGCCGTGAGATTTTCAGATTGGAAAAGTTTAGCCTTTCTACCTCCTGTCCCTCAGTGGGGTGAGAAAGATACTGAATTGCGAGATCTTCCTACCCATTATCCATCAACTGGACCTAGAAAGCTGCAGACTTTTCTTGTGCATGTCTTGCCTATGGCCATCAGTAACCTGCCCGGCTTTGCGACTCAGTCAAGTTGATGCCTTGGTTCGTCCCCAGAGGCGATCTGACTGACTGAATAAGCATGTCAATAGTTGAAATATTTGGCATTTCTCGCTTTTGACAAGATCAGGATTCAAGAACGTGCTACACAGTTGTGACAGTGGAATTTATACAGTAACTGTACTAGGCACTAGCTTCTAGTAGTTGTGCCCGTTTGAACATGGAAAAGATTCCAGCTGTTTTCCTTTTCCACGAGGAACTATGCGCTTGATTGAGAATCTCATGTGTTTGGCAGGAGAGGCAAATGGGATGTTGTTTTCACCACAGGAACTTTTCAAATACGCTTAGGGTGCGTTTGGTTTGGTTAGTGCGCGAGTTTGATGGAATATGACTATCCATAAATTTGCGGATAGAATTATCTATGTTGCCTGATTGATTGGATGGATGAATCGGCCATTTTTATGTTTGATTGGATGAATAAGAGTGAATGTGATGAGAATAATTGACTAATTATATCCATTATTTAAAAATAATAACCACTAATTAGACACTAATACATATGTACTAACTCTAATTTTATCATAATAGCCACTAATTAAAATGAAATATCTTAACTAGCACCAATATTACCCTAATTGGCACACCAAACGTGCATTAATCAACACATTAGCACTTATCAAAATTAATATTGCCATCATAATTACTAAATAATAATATGGACAAAGATTAGGAAACATGGACGAGCTTGTCAGCAGACTTTATTTTACAGACGAGCTTATCCAGGTTCTATAGAGAATATTCTCCTGCAACAGTGGATATCCTTGTCTGAGTCGCCCGCGAACCAAAACACTCCTAGTCCATAGATCACCATCTCTCATTCAAGGATACCAAACCAAGCACACCTTATTGTAGCAATTGGTTGCCTGGTTAATTTCTAGCCTAACTAAGATTTAGCGATGGCTCAAGTTGGACTGCACCAGGCTCATTTTCATGGGGTAGTTTCATTGCTCATCTAAGGCCAACAAAGGCGTGTTGGACGATTTCCACAGCCCCCTTTGGTAGCTATACTAGCTAGTAGGAGCCTAGGTAGAATGTTTGGTTGCCACAAGGGACGTGTTTCTAGTCACCGAATCACTCGATCAGTGCTTTTACTCTTGCGCCCTACTTACATTAGCTCTTTCAGCAACATTTGCTAAGCAAAAGTGTCCCTCATCCTAACCCAAGTGGCATTGTCAATGTTAACACCAGCGTCGACAACATGTCTATCCCACCTAGCCTCATTGCGGGCATGCTCATTAAACCCAAACCTAAGAATGAAGTAGGCAAGGAATAGTTTCACTTGGGTCTTGTAGGGATAGAAGGGGTTGTTGTATTTTTTTAGATAAGGAAATAAAGTTCTAACCTCTACCATAGAATGGCTTGTTGTATAGAATCCTGAATCTCTTCAGTCCCCCAAAATATCCTCTGAACTGTGGCTAGTTTGTAGCTGGCTTCGTGGGGATGACAAGTTTGAGCGCCCATGTGGAGCTAGGTTTTGAGTGCACGACGACCTTTGTTGGGACCAACTAACATGGCCGAACACCCAAACACCACAAGAGTGGCTCTAGAGAAACCGGCTAGAGGAATAGTGAGGTGTCCAATCACTACCATTTACTTTCCTGAAGCAGGGACGCTGAATGAACCATATGGTCTAGAAGAGTTGAAACAAATATTATTCCAAGATGCCTGAGCATAAATATATTATCCACAGTTCTTTTTGACAAGCATGAAGGTAAATTTTTTGGTGAAACAAATGACTGAAATATGAAATGCTTAGCGTTCCTTGGATATATTAATCAACGTTTAAAACTAGCACCACTGAAGACAATGACACGATGGTCAGTTGGTCACTTGTCCAACATGTTGGCAGTCCAAGAGCTGAATTTGACTTGGTGAGATTAGTCCAATTTTTAACCGGATCAAGTCAAGCCTGTCATATATATAATATACTATTTTCATGATTTACTCCTTCAACTGCAGGATCTTTATTTTCTTAAACTGCTGATACCATACAGAGAGATTAGGAAATTTGTTTATGTTATATTATTCCACTATCAACCATGAAATGATTTGATATATCCAATATTCATAATATTGAATTGATTCAGTATTATCAGAATGCAAGTCCTCCCCTTGAATTTACAGGATACCCCTTTTTCCTCTCCATGGGATTACATCCCGAGTTATTGTGAAAAAAAATAAAGAAGTTATGGAAGTCAATATTCTCGCATTTATTGCTACAGCATTGTTCATTCTAGTTCCTACTGCATTTTTACTTATTATTTATGTAAAAACAACCTGTCAAAATGATTAATTGGAATTCCAATTAATCATTGAAGAAATGAAAAAGGGATTAAAGAAAATAAAAAAATCCAAGTCTTAAATGAAAGGGTCTGGTTAGAATCATAAAAGTGTGGTAGAAAAAACTATATGTAGTTCTTTCTACCACACTTTAGATTCTTTCTATTATATTATCTTGACTTTTTTTTTCGAATGTTGCAGCTAGTGGTGTGTTTGGCAGCCTTGTGATCCATGTGATATGCTAGGCAGCCCTAGCTAGGCAAGTACATGTTGATCCATCTTTCTGCAGGTGAGAAACCTATCAAGCAGAAAGGTTTCTAAAAAGAATCAAGCAAAAAGACATTTTCAGGGGCAAAGAGAGGGCAGAGAAATTAAGCAAAGCTAGCAGTACTTTGCTGTCCTTTTTGGCCTTGGGCTTTGGCAGGCTACTCATTCCGATGGAGCCTAACCTCCCCGTGCATAGAGCTGCAAATTGCATTAGCATAGCAGCTAGCATAATGATGCCAGTATATTATATTAATTAGTATACGAATGTAAATGCAACTCCGAGATCCGAAGGTGGCAGTTCCGGTTTGCCAGTTTGATTTGTACTAGCTACCATTACACATTGGTCGCCGGAACGGCGGCGGCGGCACGTCGGCCGGCGTAGATCGATGTGAGCGGCCGGCGAGAGGGACGGCAGTGGACTGGAGTACGCCCAAAAGCACGAGTTGCCTCGCCGTTCAAACTTGAAAGGTGAGAGCTGCACTAGCCACTCTCTCTTTCGAACCTTTCCATGACGGAATTAGCGACCAAAGTATGAACGATTCTATGTACATGTACCACCAACGAGTGATACTTGATCCGGTCAACATTCTCATGCTCCAACAGTCTCCATGCGTCTTTTCCATCTTTCACTCAAAATTGAAAACTCAGTTACTCACTATAATTACGTACTACCCAAGGTTAATATATAAAAAGATTCAGTTAATTTTTTTTGTTTAATCTAATGTTACAAGTACATATATCCTGTGAACTCAAAGCATATGTTTGAGAGGCAGAGGGGCATCTTTGTGAGTTCGAGTACAAACACAGATGCATGCATGGGAATTCACGCTAGTGCTAGCAGAGTAGGATGCAACGACAAGTAATGGGATGAAATAGTTTTCTTCTCATCATACAGGACGATGATGCTTGTTGTCGTAATGATGCGGATTAAGTGAGGACAAGGTCTTTGCTTGGATTAAGCAAAGTGATGGACCACGACCAGGGTTATTTTACCCCGGAATCGATCGCGTAGTACGACGAGCCCACAGGACTTTGGCGCAAGTCAAAGCTCTGGCTGATACACAGATGATCGCAAAGTCACCGTGTCTCGCAGGGTATTAACAATGGGTAAAGCGATGTTTGGGTACGTAGGTTAGCAGTTGGCCGCCTCGCATTTGACGTGTCTGCTTGCTTGTGTACTCTCTCTCCTACTACTGCTGGTTGCTGTGAGCTTGTAAATAAATAAAAACTTATTGGGCCCAAAAGCGTCTTGTTTGTGGATAGTAGTTTGTCCTTTTCCATACATCTGCAGATTTGCAATTGACTTTGGTTCGGCCGCTTCCTACTGATTGATGACATAAATAAATATATGCCAAAGACTCTCAGAAACCGTGGCCCCAAAACTTTGTGATTAAGAAAACAAACAGTGCCAAAGATTCCTACTCCACTGTGTTGTACAGTAGTACTATACTAGGGTAATATATATTCGTTGTCCCTCCGTCTGAAAGTCTGAACTATGGAGACTATAGCTTGTGTGCGCCTGAACTGAGCTACTCCTACTCTGAATCTCGCTGGATCCTGGCAACACAAAAGAATGCATGCGCGCGCTTGTTCTGGCGTGCCAACGCTGTCTGTCTTGACTGGTTAAGCTAAGCACCCGCATTAGACAAACCGTTGATGGGATTCAGCACCCAACTGTCAAACCCATAATTAAAGAAAACACTGATAATCCAGCATGATATATATTCGAGTTTGTTAGTTAGTAGTATATATAGCAAGTGCATGCGATGCCTATTATTGCTGGTTGGTGAGTGATGAGTGATATATATGCTATTCCAAGCATGAAGCAACGACCTAGCTAGCTAGATCGCTGCATCACGAGCACGGGAAACTAGAATAGTCCACGCGATTACAGTAAACAAACGAACGATCGATCGATATTTAATTTAAACGGCGCCAGTCCTCCTGTTGCTTGAACTCGAGGCGTCATTTGGTCAAACTCGCGTCAAAATCATAATGTGAACCCAAAAAAAGCTAATAGACCGTGGAACGCATGGAATGGAACCTCTGCAAGCGGCACGATGAAACCTGCGCAGACCCTCAACAAATGCTGCGGCAGTGCGGCGGCCGGAGAGATCCATCCAGCACCACACACTGACGCACCGAGAGGATCGATCGATCGGTTTCACTATCCATGTCGGCGCCGCCGCCATTGCCGTCGTCGTCGAGGCGGCCGCGCGCGCGATCGCGCCAAACCGAACCTTTTTCCGCCGCGGCACAAAAGTCGCGCGAGAAACAGCCGAAACGCGCACGAAACCGGAGGCCACGGCCGTGGTACACGTATCGCCGTCGCAGGCCCGGCGCGGTCCGCTGTCGGGCCGCCCGCGACCAACCTCGTGACCTGTAGCCGGACAGCGGGACATGGCCTCGCTCGCTCGATCGCCGCCCGAGGGCCGACACCGACCGCGCGCGCGCGGCGTGGCTGATGGCTCCGGCAGCTCCGGCCGCTCGCTTTCGTTCAGACTAGTGCCCAGCAGCCCAGCCCAGGCATCTCTCGCCGCCGGTGGTGGTCGCCTCGCACCGTGGCCCGCGGTGCCTGCGTCTGCGTCTCCGTCGCCGTTCGATCGGGATCGGGCGGAGGAAGGCTTCGGTTAGGCACCGTCGGGGTCAGGCTGGCGTCAGCCGGTGCGCACACCTGGGTCAGAGGAGTGGGGCCGGTCAAAGCGGTACCGACACGTGGCGGTGAGGCTGCGTTTGAACGGTTTGACGCAGCGCGGTGGTTTGACCTACGTGACCGGGTGCACCCGGTAGGCGTCGCTGACTCACCGCATGCGTTCGTATGCGACCGGGGTGTTTAGATGGAAAACAATTTGGAATTTGGCTACTGTAGCACTTTCGTTTGTATTTCATAATTAGTGTTTAATTATGGACTAATTAGGTTTAAAAAATTCATCTCGTGATTTACAACAAAACTGTGTAATTAGTTATTTTTTATCTATATTTAATGCTCTATGCATATGTCAAAAATTCGATGTGAGGGAGAGAATGTAAAAATTTAGAATTTGGAAGACATCTAAACAAGACCCCAGTTGCAAAATTGCAATCCCCACTGCTGTGGTGTTGCTTGCTTCACTGTTGGTAGTAAATGACTTCTTAGGGCCTGTTTAGTTGCCCATGCAACCCAAAAAAGTTTGCACAGTACCCGTCACATCGAATCTTGCGGCACATGCATGGAGTACTAAATGTAGACGAAAGAAAAAACTAATTACACAGTTTAGTTGTAAATCACGAGACAAATCTTTTGAGCCTAATTAGTCCATAATTGGACACAAATTGTCAAATAAAACGAAAAGTGCTACAGTATCCGAACCCAAACTTTTTCACCAACTAAACAACCCCTTAGAAACAGACAAACCTTTTTGTCTGAAATAAACAGCTCCACAATTACTCTATTGATAACCAGTGAACACTACACAAGATTAATTAATACTCCGTATGAATGAAGGGCTTAAATTATTCGCTGGCAGATAATCCCACGTCTCGCTCCAAATGAAGCCTAGGAAATGGAGTGACCAAATACTGAAATACATTTACTAGTCTTTATCAAAAAAATAAAATAAAATAAAATGTACTCCTAGTATGATCCACAAAAGGACAGTAAGTTTGACATGTTCCAAGTGGTCCAACCATTTGATAAGAGATGTGCGTGGTAATAGATTCTATAACACAGTATATAAGAATTGTCACCGACTACTATGCTCTCTTCTTGCGAATTGGTAAAAAGAGAGTGCCTGATATGTTACTAGAGATTAAAGAAAAGTTTATTACTGATTGACAAGACTAGTCATTCTAATCGGAGCCCTTATTAGCCAGCCCACCCAACCACCCACCCATCCATCTCCTGAGTCCTGATCCTTTCCCTCAGCACACACGATCACACTCTACAAAGCTATAGCTCCCTTGCTTACACACCTCTCCCTTTCCTCACCTTCTCTCTACTGCGGCCGCCGCTAGCTGGAGCGATCTATATGTGAAGAGAGACCAGCACCCCCGCGCGCCGCTCAAGGTCACCGGTAGCTCGATCGGAGGTTTGATCTGAGGTAGCCAGCAGCCGCTCCTGCCGATCCATCTCCATCCATGTCGGGCGCGAGGCATGAGCACCACCTGTCCGGGGACTTCCAGTTCCACGACGAGCTGGCGTCGCTGTTCGCGCATCAGCGGCCCGACGCCCCGATGGCGCAGCAGCTGCAACAGCCGTGGTTCATGGACTACCTGCACGCGACCGCGGCGGCGGCGTCGCCGCTGGACTGCGACGCCTTTGTGGGGGACTTCGTCGACGTGCCGGCGGGGGCCGCGGACGAGGTAGTCAAGAGGGAGCTCGTGATGGTGGACACTGCCGCTGCCGGCAGCGGCGGCGGGACGACGACGATGACGACGGCGCCGCTCACGCCCAACAGCATGTCGATGTCGTCGACGTCCAGCGAGGCCTGTGGCGCCGGCGCCGGAGCGGGCGAGGAGTCGGCGGCCGGCAAGTGCAAGAAGGAGGAGGGCGACGGGGAAGGGAATGAGAGCAAGGACGACGGATCGGCGGCGGGCAAGGGAGACGGCGGGGAAGGAGAGGAGAAGAACAAGAAAGGGTGAGTTCGTTCATCAGATCAGATTTCCATCACCTCTTCATCATCAGAAAATCTATTTGTCCCGGATATTGGAGTTCTTTTATTAGATCTATATATAAGCCTCATACCATTTAGTTAAGGTGTTTGATATGATTTGCCAAGCTTTTGATTCTAGCTTCATCACTGCGAAAGTTTTCATCGGATTTGTCGTTGATCTTTAGAACATGAATCAAGATCTGGAGCAGGTTTATCTGGAGTAATTCCTCTCTGGGCCGATCTTGATTGTTCACTTGTGTGAATCCCATCTCACACATGCATAGCATAATACTAGTGTTCCTTTTCATCCCCATCTTTGATTTTGGACAAGGTGTGTGAACCCTGCTAGGGTTTCTCATTTAGTATACGCTGCATGCTGCATGCCCAACAAAAGAAAACAAAAAAGGACTTGATCTTTGTATAGGGTACGTTCTATACAAAAGTTGATCCGTGTTTGTTTCAAACATCTTTTTGCTTCACTCACAAATAAATCGGCTTTGCTTTCCTCCTGGATTTCGTCTTCCTTGTCTTGGCATCTACCTCCAGTTTGACTGCACCAACTGCCTGCCGTATTCGTAGTTAATCACACCCGCCCGGAAAGGATTTGAGATGTCCAATCAGTAGTCTCTGCGTTGGCCATAAATTGCCCAACCGATTCATAAATTTCGTCGAGACTTGCTTTTGCAACTTCCCCTTTTGCTGCGACCTGTGACGATGACGGATCTCCAAATCCCAGCAGAGCAAAAACTTAAGAACACTACTGCAGGTGAGTTGCAGTGTGAACCTGTCAATCTGAAGCCATGTACTGTATATGTGTGCGCCGGAGGGCTGGACCGTACATACATAGCTACTCTTCCACGACACCCATGCATGTTTGAATGGACTAATAACTGATTTATAATCTCAATTTGTATGTACTAGCTAGTTTGTACTAGTATGAACGCAGCGTGTAGCACACCAAAATCATGCGTGCATGCGCATTCAAATAAAACCAGCTAGCTACCACCATGTTTGAATAGATTATTGATCAATGCAAGTTGGCATGTGTGTATGATCGTGTGCAGGGCGGCGGCGAAGGGCAAGGGCAAGGGCGAGAAGCGGCCGCGGCAGCCGCGGTTCGCGTTCATGACCAAGAGCGAGGTCGACCACCTCGAGGACGGCTATCGGTGGCGCAAGTACGGCCAGAAAGCCGTCAAGAACAGCCCATTTCCGAGGTACGTATAATCGTATATGCATGTGTCAGGTGTGTACATTGTTTTAAGTATTCACCGCGTCAGGCGTCGACAAATTAGGGTTCTCACGACGAGCGAGGACTGCAATGAGCACGATGATGTACTGACTGATTCAATGCAATGCATGGGCAGGAGCTACTACCGGTGCACGACGCAGAAGTGCCCGGTGAAGAAGCGGGTGGAGCGGTCGTACCAGGACGCGGCGGTGGTGATCACCACGTACGAGGGCAAGCACACGCACCCCATCCCCGCCACGCTGCGCGGGAACTCGCACCTCCTCGCCGCCGCGCACCACCGCATGAGCGGCCTCCACCACGTGCACCCACACTTCCGGACGGAGCCGCCGCTGGCGGCGGCGCTCGGCGGCGCCACCGCGGGCCTCGGCGGCTTCGGGCCAGGCGGCACCAACGCCTTCGACGCGCTCGGGCTCGGACTCCTGCAGCCACAGCCGCAGCAGGGCCACCACCACCACGGCGCCGCCGCCATGCAGCAGCTGGCCGTCAGCAGCGGCGCCGGAGTGCAGCAGGTGGACGCCGCCGCCACCATGGCGAGCCACGCGCTCCCTGATGACCCGCACGGTTGGGCTGCCGTCGCAGGTGTGGGTTCGGCGCCTAGTACTGCTACCACTACGGCAGCAACTACTACCGCCAGCGCACCGCTCCGGATGCAGCACTTCATGGCGCAGGACTATGCTGGGCTCCTGCAGGACATGTTTCCATCCTTCGTTCACAACGACGACGATGGCCACCATCACCACCATTGATGATGTGATGACTGAGAGAGTTTTTTCTGCTTTAAACGATCGATGGTGACGACGACGATGACGGCCGATCGATCGGGAGCTAGCCAGAGATAGCTGCTAGAGATTTGGTTGCTGTTAACTTTTTGGTTCGTGGTATCCTTGTACGATGATGTGATCTGAGGTAGCTAGTAGTAGCAGCAGCATCAGTAGTAGTATAGGACGGGCACCTATCCGGTACTAGCTAGGAGTTTGTTGTACATGTACCTGAGATTCCTAATGCACTCATCAAGCTTTGCACTTAATTTCATTATTAAGCTGGGCCGCTGGAGGCATGCATCCATGTAGATGTAGTACTGTACTGTTGAGCAGTCGCAGTATTCTGGTACGTACGGTCTATTCTAATTATGCCATTTAGTTCCTTTAATTCTCATGACAGCCATATATGATCATGCATGTGTTGTTCATGCATATATGCATATATATCGTCATGGGCATGCGTCGTCGCGAATGTGAAGAACTAAAAATGAAAGAACAAAGAAAAAGAAGAAAAGGAGCCATGCGTGTAAGGCGCGCGCGCGCGCACCCAAAGTAATAATTGGCGTTATCGCTTTGACTATGCGAAGACGATTAGTTCCCATGCATGAAGTAGTGTGGTGCGCCATGGAGTATTTGACATGAAATATTGGTTACACACGCACCTAAATCTGAACCAACCAACTTATATTGGAAGTTGCATATTTCAGACGATAGTTATTACATATATTTTATACTTTTAGTTCGTTGCACAATATGTAGTTTTTGTTTCGAGAATAAAAAATTCGTTACACAAACCCAACAAAATATAATTCGTATTGCCACAAAGATAATTAATAATTTACAATTGTTTCTAGAGTCATACAAGGACAAAAATGTAATATGTTGTGACACAAAGACAAATAACAAACCATAAAAGTAATACTCCAAACGGTCTACACAATACTCTAAAAGCAAAAGTGTTGCTTAAAATCATCTTAAAAATTCAGGCACCTGAAATATAGAAGTGTATTGTTATTGCCATTACTTTTCCTTGTGCAAAATATATATACTCCAATCAGTCTGCACAATACTCCTAAATCCTAATAGTATGGTTGTCTGGGATATTTATATATGGACTTTAGCATGATTTAATAATTGCATTAAAGTCATCAGCGTGGACGCAGGCGGGAGACGCGCTCAACACGAACGCGATTAATAATTAGGGCAGCTAGCTAGGCTAGGAGTCGCTCGCTCTCGGAGCAGCGCGGTTGCGCCGGTTATGGGTCATTAATCGTCCTCGTCTCGTCGTCAACAGGCGGCGGGCGGATGCCTTTGAACCAAAGGAAAGTCGGCTCCTTCCATAGCCCACAAGCCAAAGCCCACACAGCCATGGGTCCATGACGACAGCTGCAGCTAGCACTAGCAGCGACGAGGGCTTCATCCATCGCCACAGCCCACAGGTTACCCTGCCTATACAAATGAAGTAGGAGAGGCTTACTTGATTCTCACACACACAAAAAAAAGAGGCTTACGTTATCAGTAAATAAATTTTGTCGGGCCTCGTCACAACCAATCGGGATCATTAAAAATCATCAGACAAAGTAAAAAAAATCAAAATTGAATTTCAATAAATTTAAACACAATACGCTAAAAAGGATGTATAGAGATAGATAGATCATTTTCTATCGGCATCAACGGATAAACAGAATGAGAATATATAGAAGTAGACGGCCGGGCTGGTCGACCGCAGAAGGATATGGGTAAGGTTTGTTTGTCAATTGATTGGGCGGGGATTGGACTCATTCATGGATGGATTAATCCGGTCAAAACCGACGAGAGAGCAGCCGGTCAACCTTGCTCGATCGCGCGCGTAGTACGCGTCAAACGCCACCACCACCAGATTTATGCCGCGGCAAGGACACGCGTCGGCGTCGCTACGCCCCGCGGCCCGGGCCCTCGATCGCGGGTTAGATCATCTAGAGCGGTTATTAGGCGCGCTCGATCGCTAATCCTTCGCGCAAATGGCGAGGATGGCACATGCATCGTCCGCGGGTGGGTGCGTTTGTTTTGGGGGTTCCATTAATGCGATCGAGCTGGAGAGTTGTGACGGCCTGACGACGGGGCGGAGGACGGAGTCGGAAGCTGGGTTTGCAAGCCACTGGCCGGCGACAGCGACCGGCGGCCGTGAGCGTGTGGATGGATCGGCGGCATGGACAGACGGTGGCGAGCGAGCGCCCGGTCCCGGCGCCTTCGCGGAGACTCAAAGTGCACGCGCGGGAGAGAGATGGAGAGTTATTGCGCGCGGCCGTGCGACGGCTGCGTCGCAACGACGATCGAGGGCAAGAGGCAAGAGCTCGGCCGGCCGGCGAAACCTTTTGTGGGGCTCAGAAAGTGAGGTGTCGAGGGACGGCGGTTGCTCGACTGGGCAGCTAGCGCTAACAACGGGAACTCCATCTACGGCGGTCGACATGGACGGCTGCATCGTGGACCTCTCTCCGTCTTGGCATCCGGTCGGGGATCGTTTCCGTCGGGGCAATGAATGAATGCCAAGTTGCCAACCCGGTGTGGTTCAGTTGATTTGATACGATCCGTGCACGTAGGCTCAATCAGACCCAACCCAAATCACTACCAAAATGGTGGATTTCTCCTAGTGTTTCTAAGCAGTAATAAAATACTACCACTAGTCATAGCACATGAGAATCTCACTAGAAGGCATTTAATAGAAAAAATTTATACTAAATTTTGAATGTTAAAACACTAGGAGAAACTCACCTCACTAGGAAACTCACCTCACTAGGAGAAGTCTAAAATTCTAGGTGTGAATACTCCATCAGTTTCAAATTATAAGTTGATTTGACTTTTTTTTGTATATTTATTTTACTATGTAATTAGATATAATATTATGTGTAAATACATAGCATGAATAAAAAAAGTTCAAAGTGACTTATAATTTGGAATTGATGGAGTACTACATAGCTGAAGCGCTCCTGGTTAACCAGGAACTCAAATGTGATACAATGCTAGTTCTAGGAGGCTAATAACACATTTATTACATCAGATAAGTCTCAGTGTAGTAGTCTCGATAAGCGTGAGCAATGAAGACATGCCACGATTAAAATTAACCACAACACAATACAGGTCCAATAGACCCAAAAAAAGGTCTCACTAATACATATCATCTGACGAATCCCAATGCCACAGGCTAGCTGGGTGCAGACACGACCTTACTCGAACGCAGCTTCGGAATCGAAGTTCGGATCTTCCTCTGTCCAACAAAGCAAGGGTGAGTACAGAGTACTCAGCAAGTCTAACCTTACCCTACGGAATGGGATAACAGTATATGCATATGGATATGTATCAAGGATAAGGCTTGGTTTATTTGTATAAAGCTATCTTTTTACACATGCAGGGTTTTAAAGGATTGAGATGACGGACTAGAGGGGGTGAATAGTCATTTCTAAGACTTAATCGCTTTGACTAACCAAAATAAGTGCGAAATTAAAACTATCGATCTAGCTAAAACTACACCCCACTATTTATAACTTTAGCACCTTACAAAGATCCTAATCAAGCAACTAAGGTGCCAAGTATAGTAAGAGCTCACCTAATCAATTGTAGAGCAAGGTCACATAAACTTATGCACTAGTACTTTGCCAACCGAGAAAACTCCTACACAACTAGTGAAACAAAAACACAAAGCCTCTAAACTCACTAGCAATGCTCAATAACAAGGCAACCAATACCAAATTAGAAAGCGCAAATTACCTAACTACACAAATTAAGCAATGTGACTAACAAGGTTATACAAACCAAATTAGCCACGCAAAGGAAAAACTTTTAGCTACACAAGTAAGAAGGTAACTAGCTAGCTACACAAGCAAACTAGTTACAAGAGCAGCTACACAAACACTATATATAATGTAAATACAAGCTTGCGTAGAGAGGATGCAAACCACCGTGAAGAAATACACAAAGTTGACACGATGATTTTTCACCAAGATTCACTTGGTTGCCACCAAGTTAGTCCCCGTTGTGTCGACCAACACCTCGTGGTTCGACGGCTAATCGGTATCCACAACTGAGCCTTCCAAAGGCACCGTAAGAACCTATTGCAAGTGTGGTAGCTCAATGACACGCTCTACTAAAGTTGCTCTTCGCGATCCCCGCGGGGTGAGCACAATCCCCCTCACAAATCTTCTTTGGAGCCTCACATAATCTTTTTGCGAGCTTCGACGGAGCCACGAGCCATCAAGACATCTAGGAGGTAGCAACCTTCAAGAGCAACAAGCACCACCGGCTTGCAACACGAACACCTAGTGCCACTCGATGCAACCTCACAATGCAATCGTACTAGAATCACTCACTCGCTTATTGATTCGCAATCTAGCAAGCACAAGCGAGTTGGATGCTTCTCAAACCAAACACACACAAGGGCAACACATTCCCAAGGTGCTCAGCACCAGCCAAGGCCAGCCACCACTTCTATTTATAACCCCACGATTAAATATAGCCGTTACCCCTTCACTGAGCATTTTTCGCAGTGACCGGATGCGTCGGTCGATATGACCGGACGCACTGCACTGCGTCCAGTCACCCGTGGCCGTCCACGTGTCCCCCAGGATTCAACCACGGCCGCTCGATCCTCTAACGGTCACCACACGCCAACAATCACCAAGCAACTGGATGTGTCCGCTAGCCAAGACTGGACACACAGGTCACGCACAGCCCGCGCGCATGAAACCATGACCTGACGTGCACGCTAGACGCACCGAACGCCACAGTGCTAGTGTCCGGTCGTTTTCAGTAAGCACCCACTCGCGACCTGACGTGTTCGGTCGATCGTGACTTGACACGCCACCGCGTCTAATCGACCTCACGTGCTTCGTAGCTTCTCTGGGACTTGACCAGACATGCCGGTCCCATGACCGATCGGACGCGCCGGTGCAAAGCCCTAGCGTCCCGTGCCTGACTGCTGCTACCACTGATCGGACGCACCAGCCGCGTCCAATCCAGCGTCCGCATGGACGGTGCCAGGGGTATGCCCCTGTATGCCAAGGCATACTCATGATTTGAGGGAAAAAAAAATAACAAGTATACATGTTCGTATACGTATCTTATACGTTCTGGCTTCCGGCGCATGGTCATGGGCCAATTCTGCAGCCCACGAAGGAACTAAACCATTGAAGCCCAAAATTGTTGGCTTGCTGCTATGCCCGGCTGCCCCAAATTCCCCAATCCTCTCGCGTTCCTCTGCCTGCGCCCTCGTATGCGGCTGCTCCACGGACAGCAGCACGCACGACGCCGCCACCAGCGCGTGCAGACCAGCCTGCCACCTCCCCCGACAGCCAGAGCAGTGGAGGTCCCCTACTCCGACAGCCCGACGACTGGCGTGGCATCGCTGGCCGGCCGACAGGTAGCCGCCGCAACCTAGGTCCCTGCCCCTTTTCCTCCTCCCAGAGTCCCAGTCCCAATCCCAGCGGCTGGCGTCCGGTGACCAGCGGCACCCCGTCGCTTTTGCAGATTGCAGCACCAGTAGCACCCTTCGGATCTTCCCCTCCGCCCCTCAGTTCGGCAAATTGAACAAGAAAGGTGAGCATAGCATATGAGAACACTAAATGTCTAAATACCCTATGTTCACTTTTCACTGAGTTATTGAAGATTTGTTTTTCTAATTCTTTTGATTGTATTTTTGATTTTTGTAATGTAGATGAAGAAGAAGAAGGGTGTTAGCATAGTTGCATTGTGGGAGAGAGCAGCAAAGGCAAAAAGACAGCCTCTACATCTACACCAACTGCTCATTCTGTTGAGATTGAGACTAATGAGAGCAATATGCAGTTAGCACTTGTGCCAGCACAGAATGATGGTGAAGCTCCCCAACTTGCGCCAGCACAGAATGATGAAGTAAATGGTGAAGCTCCCGAGCCGAACACAGGCCCCCCAACTCCAATTGTAGAAGAAACTGCAACTGATGAAGAGAGTGAAGTGAGAGCAGATTTGGAAGCACTTGAGCATGATCCTGGGAAGCGGATTCCCATCTCAAGGTATGATGTCAATGACCAGGATAGAGTTAGAAGGAGGTATATTGAATTGGGGCCATGTCAACCAAAGAACCATGATTTTAAATATAGAGAAATAAGTGGCCATCCACGTCGCTTTTTGCCCTATTTGGTTTAAGGGAAATAATTGGCTTTGAGTATAGTGTAGAGAAAGATGCAGCCTTTTGCTTTGTTTGCTATTTGTTCAAGGATAGAACAACATGCCCTGGTGGTGATACATTTATGAATGGTGGATGGAGGAATTGGCACCTAAAATAAAGATTGAGGAGACACATTGGTGCTGTCAATAGTGCTCATGCTGAAGCTCAAGAAAAATATGATAGGTTCACTACACCTAGAACATAAATTAGGGTGTCTATTGCTTCTAACACCACACAATACAAAGCCTTATATAAGCTCCGTTTGACATGGACACTCAAGTGCTTAAGATTTTTGTTGCACCAATGCTTGGCATTTAGAGGGAATGATGAAAGTGAAGATTCACTGAAGAAGAGAAATTTTCTTGAGCTTTTAAATTGGCTTGCTGGAAACTTTGATGAGGTTGATAGGGTGGTTCTAAAGAATGCTCCACAAAATTGTAAGATGACATGCCATGAAGTACAACATGAGCTCATCAATTGTTGTGCCCAACTCACTACTAAGCTAGTCATTGAAGAACTTGATGGTCAACATTTTGCAATACTTGCTGATGAGTCTGCTGATGTGTATCAGAATGAACAGCTAGCTGTTTGCTTGTGTTATGTCGATAAAAGGGCCGAGCAGTTATCATATTTCTTGGTATTGCCCATGTTGAAGATACTAGTGCTATGACACTTAAGGCTGTAGTGGAGCATATGCTTATGAAGTATAATTTGACCTTTGCAATGGTTTGTGGCCAAGGGTATGACGGAGCTAGCAACATGAAAGGTAATGCTAATGGGCTAAAGAAACTAATTATGGATGAATCCCCATATGCTTATTATGTTCACTGCTTTTCTCATCAGCTACAATTAACTCTTGTTGCTGTTGCTAAGGAGAGTGGGGACTACACATGGTTTTTTTGGATAGCCTGCTATCTTGTTAAATGTTCTTGGCAATTCTTGTAAAAAGATGAGAATGCTTCGAATGGCTCAGGCTGAGGAACTAATTGATGCATTAGCGTTGGAGGAAATAGAAATCGGGAGGGGTTTGAATCAAGAAATTGGTTTGGGAAGGCCATGTGATACTCATTGGGGATCTCACTACAAAACTATGTTGCATGTTATCTCTATGTATCCTGCAATCAGACGTGTTCTGGTGAAGATTGGACAAGAGTATACTACAGCGGAGGCCCAAACAGCTATGACTATGTTGACATCATTTCGGTCATTTGAGTTTGTATTCATGGCACACTTGATGCAAGAAATATTTGGTTATACCGAGGACTTGAGTAGGGCTTTGCAAAAGAAAGATCAAGATATTGTGAATGCTATGGAGCTTGTTGATCTCACAAAGTTTCATTTACAGTGCTTGCGGGGAGAGGATGGATGGAAAGATTTTCTTCACAGAGTCACTTCTTTTTGTGTGAAGTACAAGATTAAAGTTGTTGACATGGAGGGTCCATACTATCCTGTTGGGAGACCCAAAAGAGGGTTCTATAATGGCGTAATAAACTATCATCGCTTTCATGTTGATATGTTTGTGGGCGTCATTGATAGGCAACTTCGAGAACTGAATGATATATTTGATGAGGTAAACACATAACTACTTTCTTGCATGGCAGCCTTTAGTCCAATTGATTCATTTGCTGCTTATGATCAAGCCAAGTTGGTTACACTTGCTACAAAGTTTTATCCTAAGGATTTCACAACTGAGGAATTAGGGAAACTTCCATTGCAGCTTAGTATGTATATTTCTCATGTTCGTAGAGATGAAAGGTTTAAAAATCTAAAGAACCTATGTGAACTTTCAGTTAAGCTTGTGGACACATAAAAGGATGAACAATATTATGTTGTTTACAAGCTTCTTAAGTTGGTGCTAATTCTTCCCGTAGCAACTGCTAGTGTTGAAAGAGTGTTTTCCACGATGAATTATGTGAAGAACAAGCAAAGAAACAAAATGGGTGATGAATATTTAAATAATTGCTTGGTTATATTCATTGAGAGGGAATTCTTCAGTCAAGTGAAAGATGAGGATATCATCATTCTCTTCCAACAAGGGGACCGTAGAGTTATATTGTAGTAGGTGTCATTGTTTTGTAATATTTCTTAATTATTTATGTCTCGAACTTGTACTTTGGTTATTATTATGGATTTGTTATGGTATATTTGCTCCCAAATTTTGTGACTTGGCATACCCAGTTGCAAATTCCTGGCTCCGTTACTGAGCGTCCGGTCACCCCAGTAACTTCCTTTCGCCTCCGGCGTAGTGGAAAAAAGACATTTCACTTCAACAAAAGCGCCGAATCCCTCTCTACCCCTCAAACTCCACCTCCTTCGCAAATGTGTTAATACCACCAAGTATTCACCAAGTTGTGCTCGTGTGTTAGCATTTTCACAATCATTTCTTCAAAGGAGTTAGCCACTCAACTTGCCACGCCACTCGATTCTAGCAACGATGCAAAGTTAGATCACTCGAGTGGCGCTAGATGACCGATATGCAAACAAGTTTGCCCCTCTTGATAGTACAGCCATCCATCCTAATCCCGGTTATGCACTTCTCTACACAACCTTTGACCGGTGAAATGAAATGCCCTAGGTTATACCTTTGCCTTGCGCATTCTATTCCATCTCCTTTGATGTTGACGCAACACATACACCAACCAATCACCAAATGATATGATCCACTTTATATCATTACATGACCGTATTGGTTCATTGATCTTAACCTCACTTGCTCTTCACCGTTGCGTTGGTCCATCGGCGCCAAGTCTTGCTCAAGCTTCACCGTCACACGCGGTTTCTCGCTTCAAAGCCTCCAGCTTGTCCTTCACACTTGTAACCGGTCCATCAAGCCAAGTCATGTCTTGATCTTCTCCACCTTGATCATATGACTCAATGTCATGTCTCATGTGCAATGAGCTCCTCTATCATCACATGTGCAAGCTTTGCAACATCTCCAAGTCATTTCCACCTCCATGACATATGTTGCTCACACACATGTACTTGTGAACTAATTACCTATGTATCTCACATAAAACACAATTAGTCCACCTAAGTTGTCACTCAATTACCAAAACCACATAAGGACCTTTCAGGTTTCATTTTATAAATACCTTTGCAACAGACATACTTTCCATATATGATAGTATTTCTGAAAAAGGGGTTGGTCACAATTTTAAGTGTTGTTGAACCCTTGTTCCCACAATACATGGCAGACAACCATTCATTTCCAAAATCACACTTACTCTCATGTTTTTACTCATCCCAACCCATCTAGTTGTTGAAACCAAACCATAACTCGTCTGATACCGTGGACATATCTATCCGGATAAATTTTACACTCTGCAGAGGTTATACACTTCCCCACAAGTAGGATACCGTAGCTTAACACCGTCGTGTAAGCACAGATCCATCAAAGCCCTTACCCTCCATAGCTAAGTAATGGCGCTCACCACGGGAACACTAAGGCCACATCTCATAATACAATAATTTACAGAGCTCTTTACATTTCTTACAATATTTATCAGTTTCCACATACATCACTGAAAGCCCAAGTTTGGTTTTGGTAATTAATGACACCAAGTTGCTAATGCCATGTGTTAAGTGTTTTGAGTTAGGCATAAGCAACACATGTGATGAAGGTGTATGTGGCAAGGAGTGGTGGCCACAAGATCACAAAGAGATGGTGCATGGACATGAAATGATGATCATGGTGGAGATGCACATAATATGAAGGACATTATGATCAAGTGAAAGAGATGGATCTAAGAGCGCAAGGCAAAGGTATAACCATAGGGGTTTTCCTTTTGCCGGTCTAAGATGAGTAGAGAAGTGATTGACCGGGTTTAGGCGCGTCCGGTCATACGCTAAGGTGCGTCCGGTCATACGCTAGGGTGCGTCCGGTCATACGCTAGGGCGCGTCCGGTCATAGCAACGGTAACTTCTGATGTGCACTGTTCACGCTTGTCCTGAAGTGATCGGACGCGCCCGGTCACCCTGACCGGTGCGTCCGGTCATCACGGTTTGAACTGCGTCGTCCGGTAACGGCTAGCTGCGTACCCCTTCGTTATAAATAGACGTTGGCCGGGGTTTGAGGGCAACTCTTGCACATTTTGAGACCTAGAGACATACTTTGAGCTAGAGAACAACCCCTCCACTCATCTCTTTGCATAGTTGCACATCTTGAGTGAGATTGAGTGAGATTCAAGTGCATTGCTTGAGAGTTGCATTCTAGAGGCACTTGATCTTCGAGTTGCTGCGGATTTCTTGTTACTCTTCCGTGTTTCCCGACACGGTAGACGACTTGGAGCAGCCGAGGTGATTGAGCTCGTAATTGGAGATTGTTGGAGCCCTCACCAAGTGTTGTAAGGGGTTCTTGATCCTTTCCCGCGGGAGTTCACAAATTGGATACTCTAGTAGAGCTCGTGGCTTGGAGGATCCCCTTCTTATGTGCGGTTGTGCGGCGCCCGCCGAGGACTCGACTCTTGATAGTCGATTAGCTCGTGAACCGACAAGTGGGTGTATCGCCACAACGGGGAGTAGCTTGCTGGGAAGCAAGTGAACCTCGGGATAAATTCTTGTGTCATTCTCTTTCCGAGGACTTCTCTTGTGTGATTGATTGATTATTACTTCTCATCTCTACATGGTGGTATAATCACTTAAAGCTCTTCTCTTGTATTACTTCTTGTTTCTAGCTTGTAGTTATTGTTGTGTTTAGTGAATAGCTTTGTTATATACTTGTATAGGTGGCTTGCTTAATTAGTTAGAGCTAGTGTATTTGCTTCACCACCTTTCGTACTAACGTGTGGTTAAGTAATTCTTGTAGAAGTTTTAATTAGGCTATTCACCCCTCCCTCTAGCCTATTTGGACCTTACAAGTGGTATCGGAGCCGAGTCACCGTTTATTTGAGGCTTAACAACCTACGGTGAAAAAGAAATGGCTCAATTAAGCTTGCACATCAACAACACCAAGAAGGCACCTCACTTTGATGGCACAAATTATGCATATTGGAAGGTTAAGATGACCGCACACCTAAAGTCTATCAATAGAGAAGTGTGGAAGGTCACCGAAACAAAATTTGAGGTTGCTAATCCGGAAGCACCTACACCGGTGGAAGAGAAGAAGCTCCATTGCAATGACATTGCCATTAGTGCTCTTCATGAGGCATTAGATGACAAGACATTTGAGCAAGTGAAGAACATAGAGATTGCTCATGATGCTTGGGCCAAGCTAGAACAAATATTTGAGGGCACCGAAGGCACAAAGACCGCTAAAGCATATATCTTGCAAGAAAAATTTTCAAGCTTCAAGATGCAAGATGATGAGAGTGTACCGGAGATGTTTCATAGGTTGCAAGTCATTGTCAATGAGCTCAAGGCACTTGGTGAGGAGGTCAAGGACAATCAATTCTCTATGAAGTTCTTAAGAAGTCTACCCAAGAGATTTGATACATTGATCACCGTGCTAGTGAGGACTACATTGAAGGATTCAACTCCTCAACAAATATTCCAAGAAGTGATAACCGATGATTCATATAGAGAAGATGATGAGAAGGATGAGTTGGTCAAGAAGAAGAAGGAAAATAAGAAGAAAGATGATGAAAAGAAGAAGAGTGTGGCATTCAAAGCCACCACATCCAAGGGCAAATCCAAGATTGAATCATCAAGTGATGAAGAATCAAGCTCTTGTGATAGTGATGACATTGATGAGAAAATAGCTCTCTTTGTCAAGCAATTTGGCAAATTCATGAAGAAGAAAGGCTATCGCGCAAGAAGCAGGAAGAACTCATCCAAGAAGAGTGAGCATACCATGAGATGCTTTAGATGCCATAGCAAGGACCATCTCATTGCAAAGTGTCCTTATGATAGTGATGATGAAGATGCTATCAAGAAGGAGAAGAAGAAGTAAGAAAAGAAAAAGAGCTCTCATAAGAAGAAGAATGATTCTCATGTTGCTATTTGGGATAGTGATGATTCCTCAAGTGATGATGAGGATGACAACAAGAGCAAGAAGAAGGGACATGCTAGCATTGCCATCCAAGAGAAGGTCTCCATCTTCGACACTCCATCGTGCTTCATGGCTAAGGCCACTAAGGTATCATCCGATGATGAGAGTGATCATGATAATGCTAGTGATAGTGATGAAGAAGAATTCACTAAAGATGAACTAATCACTATGCTAGAAGATTGCACTCAACATTTTAAAGAATCTAGAAAGGAGTGCAAGGGCTTGCTTAAGGAAAAGAAAAACCTTATGCAAGAACTTGATGAGCTTAGGGCATCTTATGAGAGTCTAAAGGTAGACCATAAGAAGCTTCAAAAGTCTCACACCAAGCTTGAAGAAGCTCATTCCTCTCTAGTTGAAAAATGTGAAAACATGCCAACTAATGTTGAGAAAGCTAAAACTTGCAACATAGGCATATTATGTGATATAATTGATAAAACTTTTCATAAGCCTATTATTGTTGCTCTCACTAACCCTTCATGTAGCTCATCTACATCATCCTCATCTAGTAGTGGTGGTTTCACTTGTGACTCCACACTTATAGTTGAGAATGAAAATCTCAAGAAGGAGGTAAAAGAGCTCAATCACACCTTAGCTAAGGCTTATGGTGGTGAGGACCGCTTGCTTATGTGCTTGGGTAGCCAAAGAGCTTCTCTCTACAAAGAGGGATTGGGCTATAACCCCAAGAAAGGCAAGGCCGCTTTTGCTCCTCACAAGACTTATTTTGTGAAGAACAATGGTAGCTATTGCAAAAATTGCAAGCAAGTTGGTCACATAGAGCAACATTGCATGAACAAGAAATCTAATGCTAATGTATCCTCAATCAAGTTTGATTCTTTCTATACACTTACCAAGGGTACAAATGGTGTTCATGCTAAGTTCATTGGTGCACCATGGATGGGCTCAAAGAAGAAAGCCATTTGGGTACCAAAGAGCTTGGTCACTAACCTTGGAGGACCCAAAGAAGTTTGGGTACCTAAAAAGAATTGATCTTATCTTGTAGGTCAATTATAAAGCCGGAGGAAGGCATTGGGTGCTTGATAGTGGGTGCACTCAACATATGACTGGGGATTCTTGTATGTTCAAATCAATTGATACAAGTCAAAATGGTGGTTTTGATGCTATCACTTTCGGCAACAACAAGAAAGGCAAGGTCAAGGAGCTTGGTAAAATTGCTATCTCAAATGATATGAGCATATCTAATGTGTTGCTAGTTGAGAGCTTGGATTTCAATCTTTTATCGGTGGCACAACTTTGTGATCTTGGCTTCAAGTGCATATTTGGTAGTGATGATGTTGCAGTCATAAGTGTTGATGGATCAAATTTGATATTCAAAGGATTTAGACATGGAAGCTTATACTTGGTTGACTTCAATGATAGTGAGACACAATTGTCATCATGCTTGCTTAGTAAATCTAGTATGGGATGGTTATGGCATAGAAGGCTTGGTCATGTTGGAATGAACCAATTGAACAAACTTTTGAAGTATGACTTAGTTAGAGGCTTGAAGGATGTCACCTTTGAGAAGGATAAACCTTGTAGTGCTTGTCAAGCCAGCAAACAAGTTGAAAATTTACATCCTAGTAAGAGTGAAATGAGCACATCAAAGGTATTTGAGCTATTACACATGGACTTGTTTGGGCCAACAACATACACTAGCATTGGTGGCAACAAGTATGGTTTTATGATTGTTGATGACTATACTAGATACACTTGGGTGTTCTTTCTCTATGACAAGAGTGATGTTTATGATCTATTCAAGTCTTTTGTCAAGAGAGTGCAAAATGAGTTTGAAACTACCATCAAGAAGATAAGAAGTGACAATGGTAGTGAGTTCAAGAACACAAGAATTGAAGATTTGTATGATGATCTTGGTATTGGACATTAATTCTCACCAACAGACACTCCTCAATCCAATGGTGTAGTTGAAAGGAAAAATAGAACCTTGATTGATATGGCTAGATCAATGCTTAGTGAATACAATGTTAGTCATTTATTTTGGAGTGAAGCCATCAACATGGCTTGCTATTGTAGCAACCGTCTCTATTGTCATGGGAAGCTTGGAAAGACACTATATGAGCTATTGAATGGAAGAAAGCCCAACATTGCATACTTTAGAGTGTTTGGTTGCAAATGCTATATTCTCAAGAAAGGCACTAGATTGAGCAAGTTTAAAAAGAAATATGATGAAGGGTTCTTACTTGGTTATTCTACCACAAGCAAGGCATATAGAGTTTGGAATCTCACAAATGGCACCTTGGAAGAAGTTCATGATGTTGAGTTTGATGAAACCCAAGGGTCTCAAAATAAAGTTTAAAACCTTGATGATGTGAGAGGAGATCAATTGTCAAATGCAATGAAGAACATGGACATTGGTGATATAAGACCGATGCAAGTTGATGATGATGATATTCATGTGATCAACCAAAGTGTGCAAATTGATACAAATCAAGCAAGCTCTAGTGGTACTCATGATGAAGCTCAAGTTCAAGGTCAAACAAGTAGAAGCAATCAACTCCCAATACTCCAACCTACTAGTATTGCAAGAGATCATCCATTGTACCAAATCATTGGTGGAATTCAAAGTGGTGTTCAAACTAGATCAAGGCTAGCATCCTTTTGTGAGCATTACTCATTTGTGTCACTTGAAGAACCTAAGAAAATAGAAGATGCCTTGAAGGATTCCGATTGGGTAAATGCCATGCATGAAGAGCTAAACAACTTCACTAGAAATCAAGTTTGGGAACTTGTTGAAAGGCCAAAGAAATATAATGTGATTGGTACTAAGTGGGTCTTTAGAAACAAGCAAGATCAAGATGGTGTAGTTGTGAGAAACAAAGCAAGATTGGTAGCACAAGGTTACACACAAGTTGAGGGTCTTGACTTTGGAGAGACATATGCACCGGTTGCAAGATTGGAGGCAATTAGAATCTTATTAGCATATGCTTGTGCACACAACATCAAGCTCTATCAAATGGATGTCAAGAGTGCATTTCTCAATGGCTACATCAATGAAGAAGTTTATGTTGAGCAACCTCCCGGTTTTGAAGATGATAAGAAGCTCGACCATGTTTATAAGCTAAAGAAGGCATTGTATGGTTTGAAGCAAGCACCTAGAGCATGGTATGAGAGGTTGAGGGACTTTCTCCTCTCTAAAGGGTTCAAGATGGGAAAGGTTGACACCACTCTCTTCACCAAGAAACTTGGAAATGACTTGTTTGTGTTGCAAATATATGTGGATGACATTATCTTTGGATCAACTAACCAATACTTTTGTGAAGAGTTTGGAAATATGATGGCTAATGAGTTTGAGATGTCTATGATTGGAGAGCTTAGTTACTTTCTTGGACTTCAAATCAAGCAAATGAAGAATGGCACTTTTGTAAGTTAAGGCAAGTACATCAAGGACATGATCATGAAGTTTGGATTGCAAGATTCTAAGCCAATGAGTACTCCAATGGGCACTAATGATCAATTGGGTATTGATGATAGTGGAAACATGGTAGATCAAAAGCTATACCGGTCTATGATTGGAAGTTTGCTCTATGTCACCGCTTCTAAGCCGGATGTGATGTTTAGTGTGTGCAAGTGTGCAAGATATCAAGCTTCACCTAGAAAAAGTCACTTGAAAGCAACCAAGAGGATATTGAGATATCTTAAGGGCACTCATGATGTTGGATTATGGTTTCCAAAGGGGTCTAACTTTGAGTTGATTGGATATTCGGACTCCGACTATGACGGATGCAAAATTGATAGAATGAGCACAAGTGGCACTTGTCAATTGCTTGGAAGGTCTCTTGTTTCATAGTCATCAAAGAAACAAAATAGTGTTGCACTATCTATAGCCGAGGCTGAATACATTAGTGCCGGTAGTTGTTGTGCACAATTGCTTTGGATGAAGGCCACCTTGAATGATTTTGGAATCAAGTTCAAGAATGTGCCATTGTTTTGTGACAATGAAAGTGCTATCAAGATGACACAAAATCCGGTTCAACATTCAAGAACCAAGCACATTGATATAAGGCACCACTTCATAAGAGACCATCAACAAAAGGGTGATATTAGCATTGAAAGCATTGGCACCGAAGATCAACTAGCCGACATTTTCACAAAGCCACTTGATGAAAAGAGATTTTACAAGTTGAAGAATGAATTGAACATACTTGACTTCTCCAACTTGAAATGAGTGCACCCCCATATTCTTATATGACATGCCTCTCCTCCAACATAGCAAGGTAAAGTTGTTTGGCATATCATTCATCCTTTGCTAAGGACATGGTTAGAACATATAAACATATTTGCATGACAAATAGGCGCATTCATGAAAATCAAATGATTTTGATGTATATATGGTACCACTATTGCTACTATGTTTGATTGATCTAGTGGTAGCATATGACATGTTTGTGAGCTTGCAAACCTAGTGTTAAATCTAAAAAATGAGCTCATGATGTGTAATTCAACATGCTCAAGATAACCCTTATACTTTATGAGGTGTGAAGAAGCTTGTGCTTGGATCAAACCGAATTATATATTCTAGGCAAGTGATCTAGATTGAACCATAATTTGGACTCCCTCATATTGATTGACTTATCTCTCACTAAAATTAGCACCTTTTTGGTGATTGTTGACAAAGGGGGAGAGAAAAGTCATAAAGATATTGCAAAGAGTAAGAAAGATATAATAAGGGGGAGAGAAAAGTCACAAAGATAAAAAAAAGTTAAGTTACAAAGGGGGAGAAAGGGATTAAAATTGAGCACACAAGTAGGGGGAGCAAGCTCATGAATTATTTGTTGCATTTGTATGTGCATTAACATGATGAATTGTTGCATTGTAAAGCTTAAATTCATATTCATGGTTGAATGGTGTTTGCTAGAAATAGAACTTGAATGATGATTTGTTGAGAGTAGCTTTACAAGCGGTATCTAGACACCTTTGCTTATAATGTTGATCTCACGGGGTATTTTAGTGTTTGTGATCTTTACAAGTGACGTATTACAAGTGGTGTCTAGCTACATCGATGCTAAGGATGGTATATAAAGGCAACTCCGATTGGTATCACGCTTCAAAGGTCCATTCTATATACCTTAGCATCAATTTGATAGTAGTAACTCTCCCAAAATTCAAATCCATACATATGTGCACAATTGAACCAAACTCATGGAAGCACATATGTAGGGGGAGCTAATACTATTGAAATTGAAAATTGATTTCATTTTATATCTTTGTGATGGTTGTCATCAATTACCAAAAAGGGGGGAGATTGAAAGCCCAAGTTTAGTTTTGGTAATTAATGACACCAAGTTGCTAATGCCATGTGTTAAGTGTTTTGAGTTAGGCATAAGCAACACATGTGATGAAGGTGTATGTGGCAAGGAGTGATGGCCACAAGATCACAAAGAGATGGTGCATGGACATGAAATGATGATCATGGTGGAGATGCACATAATATGAAGGACATTATGATCAAGTGAAAGAGAAGGATCTAAGAGCGCAAGGCAAAGGTATAACCATATGGGTTTTCCTTTTGCCGGTCTAAGATGAGTAGAGAAGTGATTGACCGGGTTTAGGATACATAGCCGACTATCAAGAGGGGCAATCATGGTTAGCTCGGAAATCAAGTGCCACTAGATCAATATCTTGAGCATATGCATTAGGATCTAGTAAAGAGCTAACATAACGCCTTAGAAAATGATTCTGAAATGCTAACACATATGCACATGGTGATTTACACATGGTGATGTTAGCACATTTGCGAAGGCGGTGGAGTTTGAGCGGAAGAGAAGGGTTTGGGTTCTTCTCTCCCTCCCGCCGAGCTTGCGAGGCGGGATTCGGTGCTTTTTGGGGAAGTGAAATGCCTATTTTCTACTGCGCCGGAAGTTGGAAAAGAAACGGAGGCGAACGAAGGTCACTGTGGTGACCGGACGCTGCACCGGACGCGGTCACGGCTTGACCAGCGCGTCCGGTCAGTTCATTCGGTCAGCGCGCCTAGGGTTAGTGACCGGACGCTGGTCTGGCCTGACCAGCGCGTCCGGTCAGTTCACCTGTGCGCAGAAGCAGAGCGCTCGACCGGCGCGTCCGGTCCTTCATGGGACCGGCGCGTCCGGTCAGGCGTCTAGAGGGGCAGAGAGCGCAGGAGTGATGATCGGACGCGGGGCGTGTCCGGTCATGTACGATCAGACGCGTCCGGTCGTGATGGGAGCTTACTGGACTCTGATCGGACGCCAGGTGAGGCGCGTCTGGTCATACTCTAAGGTGCGTCCGGTCATACGCTAGGGTGCGTTCGGTCATACGCTAGGACGCGTCTGGTCATAGCAACGGTAACTTCTGACGCGCACTGTTCACGCTTGTCCTGCAGTGACCGGACGCGCCCGGTCACCCTGACCGGTGCGTCCGGTCATCACGATTTGAACTGCGTCGTCCGGTAACGGCTAGCTGCATACCCCTTCGTTATAAATAGACGTTGGCCGGGGTTTGAGGGCAACTCTTGCACATTTTGTGACCTAGAGACATACTTTGAGCTAGAGAACAACCCCTCCACTCATCTCTTTGCATAGTTGCACATCTTGAGTGAGATTGAGTGAGATTCAAGTGCATTGCTTGAGAGTTGCATTCTAGAGGCACTTGATCTTCGAGTTGCTGTGGATTTCTTGTTACTCTTCCGTGTTTCCCGACACGGTAGACGGCTTGGAGCAGCCGAGGTGATTGAGCTTGCAATTAGAGATTGTTGGAGCCCTCACCAAGTGTTGTAAGGGGTTCTTGATCCTTCTCCGCGGGAGTTCACAAATTGGATACTCTAGTGGAGCTCGTGGCTTGGAGGATCCCCTTCTTGTGTGCGGTTGTGCGGCGCCCGCCGAGGGCTCGACTCTTGATAGTCGATTAGCTCGTGAACCGACAAGTGGGTGTATCGCCACAACGGAGAGTAGCTTGCCGGGAAGCAAGTGAACCTCGGGATAAATTCTTGTGTCATTCTCTTCCCGAGGACTTCTCTTATGTGATTGATTGACTATTACTTCTCATCTCTACACGGCGGTATAATCACTCAAAGCTCTTCTCTTGTATTACTTCTTGTTTCTAGCTTGTAGTTGTTGTTGTGTTTAGTGAATAGCTTTGTTATATACTTGTGTAGGTGGCTTGCTTAATTAGTTAGAGCTAGTGCATTTGCTTCGCCATCTTTCGTACTAACGTGTGGTTAAGTAATTCTTGTAGAAGTTTTAATTAGGCTATTCACCCCCCCTCTAGCCTATTTGGACCTTACAATCACTTAGTGTCCCGTTGCACACCTGCCTTCCGGTGATTGTCATACCAACTAGAGGGATTTAGAATAAGCCTTTCCCATGCAAGGCGAGTGGTTGTATGATAAATGAGTTATGCAAGATGAATCATTAACTCAGTCCTTAATCGAGACAAGACATATATCTTCGTGCTTAGCCACAAAAGGTACATGTAATAGAACCGACCAAATTATAAGAGCATAAGTACAAAAACAAGCGCCGAAACGCTCAAATTTTTGAACTTGAGCCCATATAATCCCGGTAGTCAATCGAAACCACGAAGGATTTCAAACCAACTCTTTTACAACCAAGATCGTATCATTCAACATACACATCACACGTTACATTTCACAAGTAGTTTGGAAGTTCGCTTACAACACACGGAGTCACAAATTATTACAAACTGGGTTCATAAAGTAGTGGAAGCATAACACACGCATTTAGTTCAAATACTACTGCCAGTCTTACAGATCACCATCCCACAAAAGCATTAAGGAAAGTAACTAACACACGATCACACCCGAGTGATCTAGTCCTCGTCACCCGCGGGGTGGAGGCAGGTCTTGCAGAAGCCCTGATAAAGCATGTCATCTGCAACAGGAGAGAATAAACTCTGAGTACGGAAATGTACTCAGCTAGACTTACCCATCGAAACGGAAAATAAGAGACACCAAGGATCATGCAAGGCTTTCATAAGTGAAGCTGGCTGACATCACCTTTGCGGAAAAGCATAAGTAATTTAAACTCTTTTAACCTGTACTAGCAGTTATTTTTAACATTAACCTGTTATCTATCTTAGCACCTGTACTAAATATTCACTTGAGTATAATCAAACAACTGTATTATTATATCCATAGCAGGTATAAATTTGCGGCAACATCATCATTGCTTAACCATCTGTTCAATTTAATGAGATCTACGTTGCCGCTGCTTAAGTCAAGTGCTCACTAACCGGGAGCGGCGGCGATTCGAATCGAATTCCTATCCAGATGGAGGGGTATTTCTAACACTCACCGAGTCACGCCTCGCGAGGGCTGCTCAGGTCACCTTTGGTACAGTTCAGGAGCTGTGGGTCCGACTGATGCCGTATCCCCAAGGGCGACACTCTGCCAGGTGCTAGGGACTCTAACCTCCCTTGGTCTCACGCCAATGTCTCCAAGCACAACCATTACTCTCCAAGATGCGACCTACTAGTCGATTCCCGGCCTGAACTGTATTACTCGGATTCGCGGTCGGAACGACTTATCCGGCCAACTAAGTGTTAGACTGTGTTCAACATGACTCAAGGACGTACAGCGAATCGGTCCTTAAACGACTCAGACGGGCATAGCTCCGCACCCAAGACGTGAAGTGTCTTGCGGCTGCACTATCGAACTCCCGCCCGGTCTCAAATTTATTTTTAGGCATGGTTCCATCCACGATAGCCAACATAGCCACTCGTGACCCAATCCTACATCTCGCGGATGACCAGAAATCACCCGACTTCTACCGGACTAAGTAGGGCTAAGCATTAACACGTGCCTAAACCTAATTTAGGGTTTAGGTATGATATCTGGACAAGGACAGGTATAATGCAACAAGGGTTTTCATACAACTCCTACAACTTAATGCAGTAAACAAGTAAGAGTACTCAAGATTGATATATAAAACAAATGGGTCAGCATACACCGGGGCTTGCCTTTCAGAAAAGAGGACGGGCGATGATCCGGACACTCCGGTAACTCGTCAACGGTGTGTCCTTCATTGGCTGCCTCTTTGGGTTCTCTCGGCTGCTCTTGGTCCTCCTCCGGAATTGTTCCCTCGAACTCGAGGAGTGTCACTCCCTCTGGAACACCTATTGTATGAATGCACAATGAATTTCATGGATGCATAATGAATGCAACATGCTCGGAATGAAATACATTTCAGCAATATAAGTACTCTACTCAAGTTACTTTAATATTACGTGCAAATCTCTTCTCCGGTAGAGAAGTACTTACCTAATCTACACAACTTAATGTATAAATATTCCTCTTCAGTTAAGGCCCTAACACCTAAAAATCACAAGAACAACATTACTTAGGTTACCAACAACCAATCATAAAATATCGTAACAACATATTCTGGACAGCAGCTACATATTTCTATCACAACTGTAGATTCCCAAATCCTAAAGGCATGATACAAGACAATCTGGAAAGCTTATAAAATACTCTCCAATTCATTTTCAGACCTCAACACTTAATTCCAAAGTTTACCTAGTCGAAATTCTAAAGTTTCAGAAATCTGTCCTCTCCAAACAGAGAGCAGCCATTTCTGGACAGCCACTTTAAACAGCTATCACTCCTAGACTACTAGGCCAAATGCCACCAAAATTTGTCACAAACTAGTTTACTAAGTTTCCTACCACTTTAGTATTCACAAGTTTCTCAGCAAATACTTTTATCAAGGATCAAATCAAAAAATGCTACCAGCTGTCCAGAGAACCTAGAATTGTGAAAAATTAAATATTTATTCATGTGTCAAACTTCCTCTATGACCAAACCAATGATACTACTAGTTCACACATGTCATGAAAACACCAGAAAGTAAGGTGTGTCAACCCAGAACATTTATTTCCACCCCTCTCTTAATTTACTTAATTAATTAAGTGGGAAATTAAACTCATATGCAACTACTTAGAAAAATTATATAAAAATTACAGGAGGCTCCTTGGCCTACTAGGAGGCTACTGTAAAAAAAATAAACTAAAGTTATTCACATAAACTCCCTACACAAAATTCACAAGCCAAAAAGGATAATTTTTGCATAAATAGAAAACCCTATTGAAAAGTGTCAAACAATAGATTTCATATTTTTCCTAGTACCATCCTAACCTAAGAACAACCCTCCCAAAATTTTACCTTTACTGGAAATATAGAAAAATTATAAAAATTCATTCAAATATCTCCTAATATAAAATGACAACATCATAACTTGAAAACTACTCAAGCAATAGGATCCAAACTTTTACCAGAGCTAGTATATATATGAAATAACATACTCACCAAATTTCATAATTTTTGGAACACAAAAGCTCACGATATGATTTAAACAAGTTTGCATGCATTCAAAAACACATTTAAAGTTTCAAATTAATTCTTCCAAAAGCTCTACTACAAGTGCTTAGATTATATTTTTATTAAATACTACACTTCACTAAGAGTCTAACAAAATTTAAATCACAATTTTTGGATATGCCAAACCCTAGATAAGAAAATTACAAACATCATTCAAATCTGTGAAATAATGAAGAAACTGGAATTTCAAAACAAAAAGGGGCCACTGGACCGGCCCTGACCCGCCAGCGTGGCCCAGCTCGTGGCCTGCTCAGGCTCCCGCCCGCGCGCGCTGACAGGCGGGGCCCGCTAGTCAGAGGGACAGGGAGCAGGGGAGCGACGGTGCCGGCAGAGCTCGCCGCCGGTGGGTCGGCCGACGAAGCTGAGACCACCGTCGAGCTCTCCACGTGATCCCGAACCGTGTGAGGTACTTTGGTGACCCTATGGTTAGCCCGGAGGGCACGCCGTCGGTAATGGCGGCTGCGGCGGCGCTGTGCGGTGTGTACCGGCCAACTCCGACCACGGCGGCCCTGCCTGAGGCCGGCATGAGCATCACGATGACCTAGGCAACTCACTAAGCTACTAAGAAGAGAGAGATGCAGGCGCCAGCGGGGTCGGCCACGACGAGCTCAAGCACGGCGAAGCTCCGGCGAGCCTCCCGCGGCGATTGCATCAAAATTGCCGCCTTACCACGGCTCGGCTTGAGGCGCAAGGAGGACGAGGAGGTAGCGAGGCTTAAGGCGGAGCGAGGGACGCAATTTGGCCGGTGGTGATGTGGTGGCGAGCGCTCGCGAGCACGTCGGAGCGGGCGGCGGCAATGGCAGCTCGGTTTCTCCGCTCGAGCGTGGAGAGAGCGAGAGAGGAGACAGAGGCGCGAGTGAGGGGCGAGCATCGGCTTCGTGGCGCCCTTGAAGACCTCGCGTCCTAGCGGGTGGGGCCACGGCCGGCGTACAGTCGCCACCGCGCGTCCACGCATCATCCCCAGTCTGAGGCCGGTCGGCCACCGAGGCTCTGAAACTCTGAATGGAAGCCAGCAATAGTGACTGACAGCCGAAGTTTGAGCTCCTATATCTCCTAATCCAGCTCGAGTTAGCAGAAGATGATAATACCAAAATGGTAGAGCTACATGAGGACTACAACTTTGTCAATTGGCTCAAGGACTGGTTCGGCCTGGTTTGTGAGTTATAAGGTGTCAAAGTGAGGCACATTGAAACTGAAATTTCACTTCCAGACTTAGAAAAATTTCTAAGTGTTGAGCACCCCTTAAGCTGACTTGTAGACCATTTTTGAGCATGTTCTGGTTATTTTCATGAGATGACCATATTAGAACTTTTGTTCCTTATAAAATTCTCTACAACTTTGCTTAAGGTTGCTCCTCCATGCAAGATTTCTAAGCTAGACTTTTTAATTGGCCAAACCAAAGCACTATAGGGGTCAAAACCTAGTCAACAACCTTTGGAAGGGCAATTTGGTAATTTTGGTCAACATGAACATTGCTCCACTACTTACCCTAATTGTAATTAAGGTGTTATAAGATCTAATTAGCCACTCTACATATTGGTTACACAAAATTCCTAGTGTCACATAAATTGAAATAAGCAAAACAATATTTCTACCCAAATATTGCAATAACATATTGCACATGTTTCAATACTTTGTTGCATCAATTGAGCCTATCATGGTGTACTAACCACATTGTAATGTTTCAAAGCATGAGATCTCATATTGTATCTACAAGTTGCACCACTCACATTTCATAGGCAAGTAAATTGTGAAACAAGCACATTAGGGTATGTTGCATACTCATGTTGCAAGCAAAATTGAAGACATGAATGAGAAGATTGATGCCCATGCTTATGAAATGCAATGTAATTATGGAAGCCAAACACCTGGGGTGTTACAGTACAAGCCCCAACACCACGGCATCCCACAAAAGAAACATCGATCTGCCCCATCTATAGGGTAATCATCATCTATAACTTGTTCATTAACCCTTTCATAATACCCATAATTTATTATCACAACTCACACCATTGTGTATTTAAAATCATTACATTTGAGGAAACATAGTAATAAATATTCATGATGAATATCAAATCCTAAGCATAATAATATTTTACCATAGCATATTATTTGTTCCTAAGTTTGAACAAGACAATTATCAGGTAATATCAATTCAAGGATGACTATTCAAACGGGTTTTAGTTAAGTAGCGAAAATACTTCATACGTATAACGTGCATGCAATATTTAAAACAGCTTCTACGGGTTGTATTTAAAAATAGGATCAACATGCATCAAAGGGGATTAGATCGGACTTGCCTCCGTCGGCGTCCTCGGTAAACTCCTGCTGACCGTTCGGATCCTCGGCGTCGAACTCGCGGTACTCGCCTCCGACGTCCTCATTCTCCGACTCGTTCACTCCGTCAGTTAAAAGTACGCAATGAGCGCAACAGGCAAATAAGCACAGCTAAATAATCACATAAATTCAAATGAGCTCTAAAAATCATAAAATTTGTATGTGAGATAGATTATGATTTTAGATGAATTTAGAAAGAATAATATTTAGAATCAGAGTTGGCATGTGGCTCTACAAGATGGATAAAATTTAATCACATGAAAAAAAATAATGCGCGATTAATGAATGAGTGATCACGTGGGCATTTGGCTTGGCTGGTAGTGCATGGTGTATACTATGCGTGTACTATTTGGTGGAGTTATTACTTAGGGCCCACGTGTCATATACACATGCACGGGAAGGATGAGAAGCTAGCACGAGCTTTCTTCTTGCTTCATGCTGGCTGGACGTCATGGCCGAGCTCTCGTAGAGCTCAGGAGCAGCTCGCAGGCAAAGACAATGAGGGAAGCAAAGAGAAGATCACGGGGAGAATGGGAAGAGCAAAGGGATGCTCATGAGCTGCTCACCTCGTCGTGCGACGACAGCCGAGCTCGGCTCATGCGCACGGCCGTATACGTTATACGCGAGGCAAGTGAAGCGAGAGCAGGCAAGCGAGTGGCGAGCTGAGCGTGCTGCTGCGGGAGAGCAACCCGGCGTGCCTTTTTATAGGCCGGGACGCGGGCTGCGCCATCAGCTTGCTTTCGGTGTCCTTTCGCATGCAACAATGGTGCTGAGAGGACGGTGGACGGTGGTGGACGGTGCAACGCGTAGCAGGGGACGGTGGATTCTCGGCATGCACGGCCGGTGCCTAATTTTGCATGGTGGTCGACATGCGTCCGAGTATGTGTGCGTGCATGCTACTAAGGTCTTGCTGGTTTTGCATGTATGCATGAGTTATCTGTACGTGTGTATGTGTGGATGCACTACTGACACTTGTTTACTTGTGCTTTGCATGCTGGTGGTACATGCACGCTTCCTGTGTGCCTTGCTTATTTGCATAGTAAATGGTAAAAGTGGATGTTGCCTCGGTTGGTGCTTTGTCTTGCTCTGCGCATATACGAATGTGTTGTTGCCATGCATGGAGAAGAAAGAGGAAGAGAAAGATGGAAGGTGGGACCCGCTGTCGTGGCGGCGTGCGAGCTGCCGCAGTCGGCGAGGGGGTCCGAGCGCGGGTGTGCTGCGGCGGCGATGGTGGTGGGGTCGGCGCACGTGCCGTTATCGGGCATCGGGCGAAACGAGAGAGAGGAGGAACGGGCGAGTGATGCCGATGCCACGGAGCAAGATATAAATTGAAGAGAGGTAATTAAGATGGACATAAGATAGACAAGATTTGAAAGGATATAGAGCTCAGATGACTTATAGTTTTTGAAATGCATTTAAAAATAATTTTTAATGTGAGTGATTTTTTAATGTGAATTTTTTTGATGTTACAATAGCAGTGCACCGACGCCAAGTTAGGGGCCCACTAAGTAATGATGGACCAGCCCATTAAGTGAGGCTATGGACTAACACCATTGTCAATAGAGAATTTTGAAGCATTGTCTTTTTTTCTGAGAAAAGGGGCTGGACTTTATTATTACTGAGCTGTAGTGTACAGTCTGTACACCCCAGGTCTTACAAACAAGTCCCTGGTCAAACATGATTTTACAATAACAAGCACAAACACAGAGGACTCCATCTTCTGGATCGTTCCAGAAAGGATCAACACAGCACCGATCGTTCCAGAAAGGATCAACACAGCACCGATGCTCCTCGCGAGCAGGAGCAACTCCATCCAACGTCTCCTCTGAAGAAGATGCCCGAGTCATCGTTTAAAGGCCGCATGAGACACCACCTCCAGACCTCCAGTGAAGACGCATTAAATCCGCTGAACGCACATCGGCCATCACCGTGCTGCGACTGGAGGAGAACAAATCCAGCGCCCGCAAGGCCCTTAGAGCTGCCCGGTTTTTTCTCCCGAAAAACAGGAAGCCCATCCAGACTCTACGGCCCAGCCCAATCACCTGTCGAAAGGCACGTAGCAGCCCGCGGGCCGCGCGCTAAAACCCCTTGCAGATATTTTTTTAGTCTCATCAAAAAAGTCTCCACTAGCCAGCCTCTTGCCCCCTCCGGGACATTTACATATTTACCATTATTACGAATGATATCTTATACTGTGTCACTGACACATGAGTCATATTTTTTTTATACCACTCACACTCACAAAATGATGGTAAATATGTAAATATTCCGCCTCCTTCCGGTTCGGACCCTTCTATCCGATTCTCTGTCTCGCGTTCCTCTCGTCGCTCCGGCCAGCTCCCCGCGCCGAGAAATGGCGCCCGCGCCTCCCGCCTCTGCATCGGCGCGGCCGCTATCCCTCCCCCTCACCGTACCTCTCTCCCGTTACCGCTCCCACGTGCTCCCCGCAACCTGCTCTCGCGTCTTCCCCCGGCGCCGCGTCGCGCTCGCGCCGGCCCGGCCTGGCGCCGCGCTCCTATCCAGCCTCAGTAACGCGCGGGAGGACGAGGAGGAGGAAGAGGAAGGGGATTTCTATGAGGAGGATGAGCAACAGGAATACAACGAGGAGGAGGAGGAACAGGGGTTCGACGCGGAGAACGAGGAGCTGGTCGAGGTGGGATACGTGTCCGGCGCGCACGGGGTGCGCGGCGACGTCCTCGTCACGCCACGCACCGACTTTCCGGAGCTCCGCCTCGCCACGGTAACACCGACGTCGATTGGCTGTGGGCTGTGGCCACTCCAATCCCAATGGCAATGCGACTAATTGGCTGACGTTTCTCGTTTGTTTGTTTGTTCTGACAGCCGGGGACGAGATGGCTGAGGGCTCGGGCTGCTGGGAAGCAGCAGGTCAGGGAATTCGAGCTTGTTCGGGGAAGGGCCCACACGGGGAAGAAGAGTTGGATCGTCAGCTTTGATGGCGTCGATAACCTGGACGAGGTCTGTCTGCTTTGCATTCCCCTGGAGTCATTTGCCTTTTGCTGGTTAATCTGTGTACGGTGTACCTCAACTAGTCTAAGTGGTAGTGTAGTAAGCAGCCTTGCTTAGTTTTTAAGGATGAGCAGTCCAAATCAATTGTCCTAGGAAATTTGCTAGTTATCCAGCTGTAATATAGTTTAGTGGACAGCTTGCTGGATCCTTGACTGAATGCAAAATCCTGTGTTGTACTATTTCTGTTCCTCTCAATCTGCATATGAGATGTACAGTCACAAATCACAACAGCTGGCCGGGTAGTTCTGTGACTGGTCATGACTGTCAGAGTAGTCCAGCTCAAACTAGCGAATGTTGCTCTTCGTTGACTTTGTGCTTTTCGTTTTCTTTTCTGACATAATTCATTTGCCTCTCTCTTTTCAGGCTAGGCAAATAGTTGGTTCGGCTGTACTTGTGAAAGCTGGAGATAGGCCAGAAATTGAGGACGATGAATTCTATTCACTTGACCTTGTTGGAATGAGAGTTATTGTCAAGGTACATACATCTTTGTTTTATTTTTCAAGATATTGACGCTATACGGCTTCATTGGTTGATCTCAGTACAAAATTAAGATACAATGTAGGCAATTTTAAAAAGCATGTCCCATGCACTTTTATACTACTTGATAAGGGAAATTTAGGTCCATGCCACTGTAAATGGTTGGTTAAGACTTAAGAATGATTTGTATTTTAAAATAGCTCCCTCCACTCCCTAAAAGTAGACACAATGGTTATGACATTAATTTGATACCTTTTCAAAACTGCTTTATCCACCCCCTGCAAGTAGAGTAGTAAACACCACAGCCAAAATGTACACACAATATCCTACTTCTTTTTTGCGAGAAACACAATATCCTACTTGTTTTTCCAGGGAAGTATTGTTATCAAATTTGCAACTGAAATTATTTCACAGGATACAGGCAAGGTCGTAGGAACAGTTGGTCAGGTTTTCAATTTCGGAGGTGGAGATCTTCTACAGGTGATGATTGGCTCTTCTGAGGGTACTGCTGTCGATCCAGATTCAGAAAATCAAGATTCAATTTCATCACGTGAGCACGTGTGGATTCCATTTGCTGAAGATATTGTACCTGATGTTGATATGGCGAGCAGAGAAATGTGGATTACACCTCCAAAGGGGTTACTTGAGCTCAATTCTTGTTCTGATAAGAGATCGAAGAAAGAAAGGCGTGCGATGGTTAGGTCTGCATCATCCTTTTCTTGAATCCATGCTCGCATCTACAGCCATGATTTGCATCTTAAAAGAAACAAAGAATGTGTCGAGTCCATAGTACTGAAACGTTGATAGCAGCAGATGTCCTGGCTATTGAAGATTGTAGATATATGTGCTGCATATAGTATAACAAATCAAAGTATACAATTAAACTTCCATGCTTCAGGTCCTAAGGAAACACAATATGATGTTTGGTGCTTGATGGTTTATCCTGTGTTATTTTTCAAATAATTCATGACCCAGATTTGATTGTTACAGGAGTGGAAGGACAGGAAGAGGCTTCAACGTCGTGTAATTGCAGGAAAGAAGGTGTTCTCCGAAATGGACCAGGTCCATGTTCTGGAAGGTTTGATATCAGGGGACAAGGTCCAAAAGGCATCACTTGCACAGCAGATTGGGAGCATAGACTTCCAATTATTCCGACATGCAGTGCATTGTGTTAGCAAACAGATTGAGAGGTAACAACCCTTTGTTCGACATCCTGCCAAAGTCTTCTTCAAAAGAAACAGAACAATAGGTTTATTTACTGCACTTTTACCATATACACATGTTGACACTGCCCGGGTGCCAGATATGGAAATCTTTCTTTGTTTGCTTTTGGTGGAAGAACAGCCTTTAGTCATTTTTTAAAAACTCTTAGTAGTAATTGCTCTTCAAACTTATCAATTTCAGCTCTTCAAAGGATTTGCTGGCTAACTCTTCACTGTCAAGAAAAAAAGTGATCAAAATACCATACAAGACTCTTCTCAACCTCGGGGACAAAGCTGAACATGCATTCAGCAGTGAATTAAAAAATGGTCTTGAGATTCTTTTGAAGTCCAAAGCAGCTATTGTACTTGTTAGAAATGGCTCCGACTCTGATGCTGAATTTCTGAGTTTGCTCAATTCTTTAAGTGAGTTAATGAAGGTATGCATTCTTTTTCATTGTCGCTAACTGTTGTTTTAACATATAGGTGTAGAATATATTGATGTGAGTGCTTGTTCTCTATTTATTTTCATATATATTGTTAACAATGCAGATTTGGCATCCTCATTTACTAAAATATCATGTTTCAAAAAATTATCACAAAAATCATGTATGTAGTACACATAAAGTTAGTATAGTTGCAACAATTCAGTCTGAATCCTTAGATGTCAAGAAACAAAATAGACAAGCAGTCAACCTGACACTGTTCATGATGTGCTGACAGTGACACTTGTGTTTTTTGAATCTCAACATCAAAGATGAATTTTAAACTGAATTGTTTCAGCTACACATAACTTTAGGTGTACTACATGGTTTTTGTGATGACTTTTTGAAACATTGTAACATATGATATTTTAGCTAAAGAGGATGCCAAAACATTGGTGTATTGTTAATTTCTAGTATGCATAATTCCCCAAAGAACATAATAGTAAATATAGGAAAAGTGGAGAACTGCTACTGATTGCTACTGTTGATACTGGAGTTAAACCTGCCCGTTGGTCCTGTAGTTTTCAATTGTGTTTTAAGTGGATAGCTCCTTCTTAAATTTGGAATATACTTGACGAATATGTTGTCGAAATGATTAGTCTGTTTAGCCATGAAAAACTGGAACCGTTGTCAATAGCTTGTTGCTTATTTGCTGCATGCATGCAGTGCTGTTACAAGTTATGCTTACATGATGACAGAAAGTTTGTCATATTTTTCTCTTGAATAACAGTTGTATGGATATGTTTGATCCTTTTTTGCTTGACACAGGTGGTAGAAAATCAAGTTTCTCCCCCTTTTATTATCGTTTCCCCAGCTGGTCATGTGGAATCAGTTAGGAACTGCCTGGTAGAGAATGACTATTTTGGTTTGGACGCTCAAAAGGTACACGGCATTGTCTTGCTACGGTCTTCATCCTAGTTCCTTCCTCCGTGTTCCTATAATGCTTCTGGAACCATTCACAGGTGTGGGTGCTCGAAGAGCTGGAGCTTCCAGTTGTCAGTATATCCTCCGAGGGAAACAGAAAAAAGGTTCTGATGAACTCTCCCTGGGAGATAATAAAAAGGCCAGCAGGATCTGGGGGTATCTTCAGCTTACTGGCATCAAACAAAATTTTGGAAACCCTCAATGAAATGGGTGTACAGTATACACAGGTACGATCAGTGCCAGTCATCACCTAACTTTCTTCTCATCATACATTCAATTGAATTGCATTAACTAATCCGAGAACAAATCACTTTGCTGTATGGAATTACGTCAAGAGATTCATTCTAGTTAAGCTTGTAAATTCCTTCGGGTTCAGAAATATGAGCTCAAAGCTTCGCATTACCTGAACCGACTCTTACCATCCCGTTGCAGATCTGCAGCTCATCCAACAGACCACTTATCGGCCATCCTTTGCTCTTTGGGGCTGTCGCTTCCCGCGGGGCTGATGTTGGCATCCAGCTCTTCCAGACCCGTGAAACGGAGGATGATTTCGACGTGATCCTTTCCATCGACCAGCTGAACAAGATGTGCCGAGATGTCACTCAGGTCAGCTTCTCCGCTCGCCCGGAACACAACGCACACGGCGAGCATGTCGACGGCCAGTGGGTCGCTGTCCAGCCGGAGGTGGCTAATTCCCATCGCCTGCACGCCGAGGTTACGAGTATCTTAAACTCTTGCGCTCCTGACAAGCTGTGTGTCATGGAGATTGTTGAGCAATAGAAGTTTCTTCTTGCTAGTGTACTGTACATAATCACAGTTGCTTGATAGATGCGTGACGTTTTTCTTTTGCTATTGTTTTGCACCTGCTTTATGAATTTTTAGGGGAGCATGTACGCAGTGGAATACCAGCCACTGATGAACTGGCCACCCATTGCCGATTCTACTCCCCCAGAAGGATTACAAGTCGGCAGTTGCCCATACTCAAAGCAATCTATATCTATATTATATGCGATAATAACAAAAATCCCAGCCTCGTGCCCTATTAAAGACTTGTAGGCCCGTTGGATTATCATGAGATTTTAGTTATTACATTAATCAATGTTATCTTAGAGCCACTGTGAATACAAATCTATTACTAATGACGTAATCATTATTGTACGCCGAATATGCATATAATTTGATGGAGACGTGTAATGGCCATTTGGAAAGTTCCACCTATAAACATCATTATATGATTTAAATGTTTATAACTGGAACAGAACATTTCAATTGGTTAAATACAAAATTAAGCGTTGCACTGTACACCTATCCACAAATTTCCCTTAGCCTTCTCTTCAGATGGATAATCTTCCCCCTTTCTTCGAAAGGGGCAGGCAGTGACCCGTGAGAATTGTCGACCACCCTCCTCTTCACTTCCTGCGGCATAAGGAAGATCACTTCACAACGTTGGCCCGAGATCATCCCCATTGCTCATCAAACAAGAGCAATGAAGGCGACACACGCCATTTCCCCGCCTGAAAATCCTTTCCGGACACCTGCATCGTTGGTCAGGTAGGCGCGTGCTCCGAATTTCCAGGCATAGGGAAGGGCAGCTGGAGCTGGCGAGCTGCACTCTGGTTCCCCATCTTATTACCCTCCCCAAGGGCATTGCTCTTAGTACAAACTTGTAACTCCATAGTGAAGAACACCGGCCTGACTGTACCCACCAGCGACCGCTGCGATGCCATTGAAGGGAGCAACGCCGTGCAGCGTGCTCCTATGGAGGGTGGCCCTGTCTGTTAGATCAGCTTTGGGAATGCCCCTTGAGACATAGTACTGTGACGGGCGTATGTCCCGGGCCATCTCAGGTGCTACCTTGGCATCCATGAGATGCTGCCCTGTCCTATACTGCCTCCGGTCTTTCTCCCGCTCTAGCCAATGCCCCTGCCTGTCGGAGCTGTCCGACTTCAGGTGGTAGCAGTAGACTGACGAGGTGTTGGTTGCTGGAGGAACAGCTGGATTCCTTGCCACCCATCGTGCAATGTGTTGATCAGTGATGCTAGCACTCTCGAATGGTAATACTGGGCCTACCACTCTTCCTGGTCTAGCTGCAAGATTGGCAGAGATGAAGCATGTCAGAAAAATTGGGAGTCAGGACTCAGGAGTGACTGAAAAACAGGCTATTAGGTAGCCATAAATAAGGAAATGCAAACAGTTACCTGCTGGTATCCTTTGAGCAACCTGGGAGGTTGCTGTTGGACCTTCCTTTGCAGGAATTGGAGTGGAGTGAATGGTTGTTGTCCTGCAAGCAGCAAATCAAGGTCAGCAGTCAAGTTTGAGTGAATTTTCTGTGGCACCCCAGGCCAACCGATCATCTGATAGGGTTTAGGGTCTCTTGGGATAATCTATCAAGAAACACAATCATTACACTATACTATATCTAGTTGACAAATCTTATTGAGTAACTAATACATTACCCTGGTTAATCAATTTCAACAACCAATAAATGGCAGCACAAATCATTGAGAGGAAAAGAAGATTATGTTACCTTGGGAGAGATTCATGCTTCCTGTCAAGCGTGGCATTCCTCCCTCCATTTTCTTCTAAGCTAGCAAATTGCCTACGGAACCTGTCAACAGCACTGCAAAATAAAAAATATTCAAGAACTATCAAGGATGTATGTCATGAATATTACTGCATTGAAACAAAATAACAAGAGGGAAAAGAAACTAAAAAGATATAGTCAAGGTAAGAACCTGGGATATAGAAAGCTCGTTTTTTCAGAGCCATTCTTGTAATCCTTCAGAAGTTGAGGATGGTACTGCAGTATCTCCTGGAATATAAGTTCCTTGACATCCTCTTTGGTAAACTTCTGTTCGAACTCAAATTCCATTTTCGAAATTGGCTGACAGGATGGTTCCCTCTCCACTTTTGCAATGCCTTTAAAATAGGAATCAGCCAACGCCTGGTCATGCATACAGCACAATTATTTTTGTTAGAATATAATTCTGCGAAGTAACACAAATAACAGCAGTGTAAACATAAAATCTATGTTTCATTATGGCAAACCTACCTCTTCAGCAGTTGGTCGATCCTTAGGATCAAATGCTAGAAGCCTTTGTAAGAGCTTGAGCGCCGAAGGATCTGCATTGGGGAACTTCTCTGAAAAGGGTATTGGCTGTTTCCTCCTCATGCTGCTCAGATACCTCCTTGCTTTCTCATTTCGAATCTGTAGACGAAGGAGCAAAAACATTTGAGACTTAGCAATAATTTATGCTTGATATTGAACATGTCCCAATATTTCCATAAATAATAAATCATACCTGTGAAATAGTATCTGCTGATGGCGTGCCCAGGAGATCAGTCATCAAATCCAACTGGTGAACCACATTTTTACCAGGGAATAAAGGCTTCCCAGTCAAAATCTCCGCAAAAATGCAACCAATGCTCCACATATCAATAGCCGGTGAATACTGCACAAGAGAATCAACTTAATATCATCGGGATAACATAGGCATTTCAAACTAAATATTGAAGGTGGAGGAAACCAAAAAAAGACCGACGACTTAACAAAACAATAGTATGAGAAAATTGAGTACCTTACTAAAGAAAGATCCACACAGCTCAGGAGCCCTGTACCATCTAGTAGCAACATAGTCCTGCAATCAGGGCACACAGTGAGGCTCAAGTTCGAAGTAGGACTCTTTGGTACAGAACACACTAAATCACAATGTTGCTCATAACTCATAAGAGGCTTTGATAAAAATGCAATACTGTGAATCGACTATAGTAGAACTGTAAAAATAACATACCGTCCAGAAAACTGTGGTAGGAGAGTCATTAAATGCAACCCTTGCTAGCCCAAAATCACATATCTTGAGTTTGCAGTTAGCATTTGCTAATATATTTTTCGGCTTTAAATCACGATGATAAACATTAGCTGCAGAAAAATAGGCCAGTCAGAGCACATCTCAAAGTCACTCTATGAAAGATATATATAAAGTAAATGCACATAAATGCATATGACATATTATAAGTGAAATCAGCACACACTCGCAGAATTTAAATAAGGAAGGTAAATGTTGATGTCAAGAGTATGGACATGTACACTTCCATCTAAGCACAGAGAATGTCAATAAATTTCATTTTCCTTTTTTCAGCACAAAGAGAGCAACACTAAATAATCAGAACCCCAAAGCTTACCTGAGAAAGCAAAGGAATGACTGAGAATACAATACACACATGAAAGTAAGTCCTTATAAATGACTAGCACTAAGCCACTAAAGTTGAATTTGCGTGCAAATGCTAGTCAGAACCATTCATACTCCAAATTGCAAACAGAAAAGCACATTCATACTACTAATTGAGAACAGAAAGCAGCACATCGCATATATGAATGCTAGTCAGAAGACCTTTCAAGCTAAAATAAGGAATCTTTAAAGGTGCATACCAGTATGAATATATTTCAATGCACGCAGCATCTGATATAGAAAGAACTGGTGGTGTTCCTTTGTCAAGTCATCGTTAGCCTTAATAACTTGGTGAAGGTCGGTATCCATGAGTTCAAATACAACGTAAATATCTCTGTAGTCCCTCCTCGACGGAGGTAACATGACATGTTTGATCTCAACAATATCAGGATGCCTTAGCAGCCGTAGAAGCTTGATCTCACGGAGGATCCTAGCAGCGTCGGACAGATGCTCGAAGATATTCTGTATCTTCTTGATTGCTACCTTCTCACCGGTATGTCGGTCAATAGCTGAACAAACAACCCCATAACTTCCTTTGCCAATGATCTCCTGAATTTTGTATCTGTTGGCATCGCCACATTCGCTGAAGAATTCCATCTCTGGTGAATTCTGTAAGTTTTGAAAGAAGAAAACGTTAAGATTGCCTGCACAGCTAGTGAATAGGCTTTTTCCTGAAATGTATATTCAAGTCACCCATTGCAGAACGTAAGCAATGACATATGACTTGGAAGCTGCCAAGAAATTCAGCAGAATTGCATGTTTTTCGACGGGTAAAAAGCTGAGCCACCAAAATCAAACAATCAGCTCAGCAAAGTAGGCAGAGGTCAGATCCCCAACAGGACCATCTAGACCGACTCTTCCACAATTCCTATTACAGTACTAAATATAAACCAATAGGACAGTAGAACTTTTAACCTGGTTTCTACTTACCCACACCAAACCACAAACTGACGGCAAAAGTCGGCAAGTAATCCAAACAACTCAAACGCAAAAGCTCTGAAGCATCTACCCCCTCTGACGCAGGCCAGACTGACCTTTGCCACCGGCCAAAGAACTCCTGATGTCTCAAACCCTAAACCAAGGCTAATGATCACCTCTGAACAGGCAGCACTCAGCTTAAACTACACGTAGTAGTAGACGGTAAATATACCTCCCACAGTTGGCACGGAATATTTATACAGAGCTAAGCCAGCCATCTCTGTCCACAAAACGAAAGGAAATACTGCGACATGGATTGGGATAAACATACCAAGTCAGTGAGTCACCCGAATCCAATACCCGCGTTTACCAAGACGACTCCTCGACCACCCGTCTTGCGTTGCGTGGTATACTCCTACTACTAAAGAATTACCGCTCCCGCTTATTAACGATGGCGTGAAAAAAGAGCCAGATTTTGGGGGATTTGAAACTGAAAACCTAGCTTTGAAGAGGGAGTGGATTTCTCGCAGATATATAGTACCAAGGAGGAGGACTCGGGGGGAAGAAGACTAATAACTCGAATGATTCGGATAAGACGGGATCTCCTAACAAGGCAAGAAATCAGTATGGTAAACACCATTCCCAGGAAAAGCATATTCTCTCGCGCAGGGAGCAAGCAACTCAGGATCAAACCCGCAAGAAATCCAAATCCCCCCAAATCCAGCACCTCCTGCAGTGCCAAAATCCGGAGGAACACAGAGGCCTGAGGTCGCATCCTTATCCAGTCGTCCCACACGAGCGCCGCTGCTCAGCGCACAGCGCCCCCTATTCCCCCACAGGCAACACTCCTTCACGGGTCGGCGTCGTCCATAGCACCAACAAAGGCAGAGAAGAGAAAAGAAGCAATCTTTTTCGCTCTTGAACCGAGCTCCCCACCTTCTTCCTCTGCTCCGCCTGCGCCATCGCACCGGCATTTGCCTCCGGCATCGTCAGGCCGCAGCCGCGGAAGACCTCGCGGGAGAAGTGAGAGAGCCCCTGCTTGCTGCCTGCCGCCCCAATCCGCAGGCAAGGACGACAAGGAGTGGAGGGGGAGAAGAGTAGTGGACGACGGAGTAGCAGAAGCGGCGTCCCCTTGGGTTATATGCGCACCGTGCAGTGGGGGCGGGGGTGGGTGTGTTAAACAAGTCGAGGGAGGTGCGGGTGGACGGTCCTACCCCCCGTCCGGCGACGGCGACGGCTGAACTGCGGCGATGGCACGCGTCGTAGTCTCGGGGAAGGCGTAGGGGTAGTTTCGTCATCCCCGCGTCTGATGCCGTGCTGGTCCTGACGTGGCTCTGGCGTTGACGTGGCTTTTTTTTTTGTCCTGCTGGGTTTAACTTTAACCCGCTAAGTGGATAATTCTTTTTTTTTGCTTTTCCACGTGTATGGGGTGTAGTAATATCTTCACCGCCAGAAAATGGAAACAATATCCTGAAATTTGTAATTCCGGGTAAACAAAAAACGGCAATAAAGAGAAAGCAGAAGGTTGCTTCCATTTGACAGAAAAAGATTTACTTGGAATTGTGTGCACGTGCAGGCTTCATACCAAATCACAGTACTACCACTATAGCATGAGCTTTAAGGCCCGTTTGGTTTGGAGGAGTTAAAGTTTAACTCTCATCACATCAATGTTCCCTCAAATGTATGGAGTATAGACTAATTGCATGCATGTCGGCACAGATTAGGAGTAATTTACGAGACGAATCTATTAAGTCTAATTAGTCCAAGATTAGAAATTTTTTGTCAAATAAGATGAACTGCTACAGTGTTTATTAAACTTTAACATCCAAACCAAACGGAGCCTTATTTCAATACTCGGCAAGCTTTTTTTTGACATGAGCTTTATTTCAATCTTCGGCAAGCTTTTTTTTTTTGACAACAATCTTGGGCAAGCTTTAGGGCACTATCAGTGGGACACCACCGATGTGCAGTGGAATAAGCTTGGCATTCGTACCGGACCTCTCGGTTCTTGGATCTGACTCGTCACTCAGCCACAAAAATAATCATGATTCCACACATCTCATATGTGTGGTCTAGAATCTCTTAGGGAGACAGTTGAGCTAAATGATGAATGTGCCCGCGGACCCAGCCCAGGAGCAAGTACCATCCGGCGCGGTACGATCCCGTTAGCGACAGCCCCCCTCGTCGTCGTCCCCTCCCCTGCCGCTGGTGGTGGAGTGGAGTAGGTGGCGCGTTCCGTTGGCGCTGTAGCGTGAGCCCGATGCCCCAACCGATCTTTTTTGTTTCGCCATTTTTTGTATGGCACACATGCCGTGCTTTGCGCACTTGTTTAAGCAGCAGCTCGCTAGCTTGTTGCTGCCTTTGCTGTAGTAGTAGTAGTTTAAGCACGTACGCATGCATCGGACTCTGCGATGCTTTTTTTCACGGGTGGTTTTGTCTTGTGGGTTGCAGCCTTGCAGCAGTGAGGAGTCGGTGGTGAGTCGCCCGAGCTGGCTGTGGTCTGTGGAGAGGATAACGTAGTTTATTGCGTCCTTCCCTTGTCGGTTTCAAGAAACAGTGTTTGCAAATTGCAAATCTTGCATTGCGTGCAGGGTTCCAGTTGTAAGACTGCCCGCAGTGGCATGCTCTAAATGATACTCTAAAAATTTAGATTATGAATATAGAGTAAAAACTGCTGCACTGGGTACTCTAAAACGATACTCTATCCTTTCTCTCACTCTATATTTAGAGTAGTACTGTACTTACTCTATACTCTATAGTGACGGACCCCACTAGCTAAACAAAGGAAAAAAATGTTATAACTCACAAACCAAAAATCCAAATTAAATTTCGATTTCACCATTAAATTCGTCTCAATAAATCCTTCAAAACTAGATCACACATGGATATATTTAGATAAAGTGACAAGTGGGTCCCACAGTGGATAGAGTGGATAGAGGATGATATAGAGGATGGATGGGTGCGGAAGAATTGAGTATAGAGGAGAGAATCTTACTGACTAGGACGTATAGAGGATGAATATAGAGGTCCATGAGTGCGGATAGCCTAAGGCTGTCTGCACTCCCACCCTGTATACGCTGCGCTATTGTTTGCAGGAGCCGGATAGCGGACGGATGCTCCCGCAGCGCATACGCTACGACCATCCGCTACGAGCTCTTCTCCGCTAAATTTGGCGTGACAGGAGATGGATAGCGGACGTGCGCGTGTGTGAGAGAGATGAGAGAAAGGACAGCATGCAGCGGATAGAGAAGACAGAGAGACCGCATGTAGCATGGGCCCCACCATTTTAAACAATTAAAAATTATTATAACTCACAAATCAAAAAACCAAATTAAATTTCGATTACACCATTAAATTTGTTTCAATAAATTCTTCAAAACTATATCACACATGGATATATTTAGATAAAGTGATAAGTGGGCCCCATAGTGGATAGAGAATGATATAGAGGATGGATGTGTGCGGAAGAATTGAGTATAGAGGAGAGAATCTTGATGACCAGGATGTATAGAGGATGAAAATAGAGGATCGTGAGTGCGGATAGCCTAAGGTAGAGGAGCTGCTAGTAGGGTGGTCGTTGCTGCATGCGTTTTTTTTATTACCTTGATCGGTCTCTTGTCTCTCGGTAATGTTCGGTGAAAAGTGACGATCGAAAAGACGAAGAGAGGGATCTGCTGCTTTGATCCCCAATACAGTAGCATATCTGTCCGTGTCAACTTAGACACAAGAAAATCAAGGTGAGAGAGGTTAGATGTACACATGTACAATGACCATGTTTATGAATATAATTTTTCACAAATCATTGTTAAAGTTAAGATGTGCCACACACGTACAGATCAGTATTGTATTTAAATAGAGATGGATATAATAAAAAATGAAGAAAGAAAAACAACGGTAGAACAATCAGTCGTGCAGCTCCGACCCCCTCCGCGTCGCTCTCCGTACGGGGCGACACGGGGGCGACTCCCCCCCACCACCGCCTCCCCACCCGCCGGCGTGCTTCCCCGGCCGCCGCCGCCGCTCCCCGGCTTGCGGCGACGGCGGCCAGCTATGGCGTCCAAAAAGGCCACCTGTAGCACTTTCCCCCTCCTCTCTACCCCTTCCCTCCCCTCCCCCTCTTCCTTCAACCTCGGCCTTGGTGCATGAATGGCCGGCGGCGTGCTAAGCCTCAGATCCGCGTCCTTCGGGCTGGATCCGGCGCCCTCCTCCGCGGATCCGGTGGGCGGGCCTGCTCGACGGCCGCCTGAGGCGCTGGTGCGACGACGGTGGCAGGCGGTCTCACTCTGTCCATGGCGGCTCAGATCCGCCTCCTTTGGGCTCGGGTTGGGGCGCTGGTGAGAGCGGCGGCCCTCCTGGCGCCGTCGCGGACCATCCCCATGGGGCATTGGCCGGGGCCCATGCGGTCCCATGCGGCCCCGGCGCCGTGACCTGGCCGCGCAGGTCTGGGGCGCGTGTTGGCGGATCCTCCATGGCGGCTCGGTGCCAAAGGGACCTCGCAGCAGCTGGGGCGCTCTCCTCGACGACGCAGCCCTGTGCAGGTCACGAGGTGAAGGTCGCGGCTCCTGGAGCACGCAGACTCTCCTCAGTGGCTGCGGCGGCCATCTACCTGCGACGTGCTCCAGCTGCCGGAGGTTCGGGCACCGCCACCGACCTCGTGCTCCCGGTGGCGACAGTGTGGGCTCTGGAGATGCCATGTTGTGGTGCTGTGGTGGATGCGGCTACGTGTGGCCTGTGTCCGCGACGAGAATCGGGGTGAAAACCTTGCCCGGGTTTTCCCGGGCCGGCGGCGGTGGCGCAACGTGTGTCATCTGTCTTCTTGGGGGCGTCGCCGAAGCTTCTTCGTCCGGAGCAGGCTGAGGACGAAAGTCCTAATTGTGGGTCTATCAATGTGTTGGCGTCTGTGGATGTCAATTTCCTTCTTGAAGGCACTGTTGGGTCACTGATGCAGCCCGTCGCCCACTACCATCGCCGGAACTCTTCACTTGTTCCCCGGGTTTCGTTGACGTCCATGCTTCCCGTCTGGCCACCGGTTGCTGGAGGAGTTCCTATTTGTGCCTGTTGGGCCTTCATGTTACTCTGCAATGGTTTGTCCTGATGCTTTTGACCTCGCTGCCGTCGCTACTAGCGGATGCTTTGCCGCTATCTCTTTACCCTTTGGCAGATGCTTTGCCGTCACTGTCGTTGGCCTCCTCGTTAGCAGATGCTTTGCTGCTATGAGTGTTGAGGCTGCCCCCCTCTGCGGTTCTTTGTTGGAGGGGTGGCTTCGGATGCTTGGTCGTCTGGAATCCTGGCAGATGCTTTGCCGCCAACTGCTCTTTAGCCTCCTCTCTGGTAGATTCTTCGCTGCCGAGAGTGTGATGGCCCGCTTCTTGGCGGATGCTTTGCCGCCGTGGTCGATCGGCTCGTTGGCGGATGCTTTGCCGCTGTGGTCGCTCAGTTTGTTGGCGGATGCTTTGCCGCCGTTGCTACTGAATGCTGGTTCTCTGGGTGGATGCTGAAAGCATCTAGGCCCTGGTGTTGGTTTCGGCAATTAATAACAACACATAATTACCATGACTAACGTGTGTTTTGCAGAAACATTGGTAAGTTAGGTCATGGAGATGATAACTGCTTTGAGCAATATGGCAGTCATGTCCCTTGATGGAAATCGTTTCGGTTTTCAAAGGATCAACGATAAGATTAAGGACGGTTAGTTCCGGATGTCAAGGTGTTGAGATACATCTGGAATAGTCGTTAAGATCTTTGTTTCTTCCTTTGACCGTACTATGAAGAGGGGCATGAGCGAGTAGCTTGACCTAGGTGAGTCTTATGTTTAGGTGTGGTGCACACTTGTCAAACTTAGCACTAGGTAGCTCGAGAAAAGCTCAGAGTACAGTTAGAAGCGACTTGGTTCAAGTTGCATTGCGTTTAGAAGACGTTTGAGCCGTTTACCTATGACCGGACGCGTCCGGTCAGTACAAAGTCTTAACTGCGTTTTCGGCTGACTGACCGGACGCGGTCCTTGAGAGGACCGGACGCGGTGGTCAGGCTGACACGTGTTCCAGAGGGTAAACAGCAAAGATCGGACGCGACTGTGAAAAAGACCGGTGCGTCCGGTCCTGTTCCAGTAAGGTCCAGCGGAGACCTGACGCGTCCGGTCACCTTTGAACGGACGCGGTCGTGCGTCCGGTCTTGTTCCAGTAAGGTCCCGTGGTGACCTGACGCGTCCGGTCACCTATGATCGGACGCGGTGTTGCGTCAGGTCAAATTTCCAGAGAGCTCTTGCATGATCGGACGCGTCCGATCATCCCTCATCGGCGCGTCCGGTCATCTCAGACCGGCGCGTCCGGTCAGCACAAATCGGCGCGTCCGGTCTCTCAGTACAGGTTTCCGTTTTCGACCGTTACAACTGACCGGCGCGTCCAGTCATATCGACAGGCGCGTCCGGTCAGTGCGCGTCTGGTTGTTTCGAAAGGTAACGGTTGAATTTGTCTGAGGGGTCTATAAATACAACCCCTCCACCTCTTTTAGAGGTCTCTTGCTCATTTGTTTAGCTGAGAAACACCTTTGAAGTGCAAGGGAGTGCAAGAGCCATAGTGAGGATTGAGATTTGCGAATCAAAGTTTGAGAATCCTCTCTAGTGACAAGAGTCTAGCAAGTGTGCATCCATCTTCTCATTAGACTTGTTGTGGTCAAGTGAGAGTTCTAGCTTGTTACTCTTGGTGATCGCCATCACCTAGACGGTTTGGTGGTGATTGGGAGTTCGGTGATCATCCGACGAGATTGTGGGTGACCCAACTCAAGTTGTGAGCGGTTTTGGGTGATTCGCCGCGACGGAGTGTCGAAGAATCAACCCGTAGAGAGCACTTGATCCTTGCGCGGATCAAGGGGGAGCTACACCCTTGTGCGGGTGCTCCAACGAGGACTAGTGGGGAGTGGCGACTCTTCGATACCTCGGCAAAACATCGCCGTGTTCCTATCCCTTACTTTCAAGCATTTACTTTCTTGCATTACTTTCATTGCTTGCTTACTTTCCTAGAATTGCCTTGCTAGTCTAGGATTGGAACTTAGGGTGCATAACTTTTATCGGTAGAAACACAAGAAACACAAGTAGGCACTAGGGGTGAAGTTTGGCTTGTAGGATTTAATTCTTGCAATTAATTTTTAGAAAAGCCCAATTCACCCCCCCTCTTGGGCATCTTGATCCTTTCAGATGCTTTGCCACCGTAGCTTGGTCTTTTGCATAGGAAGCCTTTGCATTGTTGTTTTTTAGCACGCACACTTAGGTCTTGGTGTTGAGGGCGGTCGCTCTTTCTTCTGTATCTTTTGTTGCTTTGTTTATTCCAGATTACTCACTACTATCTTAGTGGTTTGTAATCTGCGCTATGAGGGTTCTCTCATAGCTGACTTGTAATTCACTCTGCTTAATGAAAAACGGGCTATATTCCCCGATCTCAAAAAAAACATTTGATGCAACTCGGGAAAAGGTTAAATAGACTTATATTCATGATTGGAGGAGGTTCTTTTTTTCCCTTTTTTTTTACTTGGCCGGTAGATTAGGTGGGGTGCTTCAATCATATGTTCTCAATTGGCAAATCAAATTGTAGGTTGTTTTGGCTTTTCTATGTACATATTTTTTTGCTATTTGTATGGTCAGATCAAATTGCTAGAGAGAGTATAATATTACTATTTCAAGAAGGGTCTCTCTTTCCATGGCTAAAACTTATTGGACCATTATATCTTCATTAACATTTTTCATCCAACACTTCTCTCCTTTCTTTTTCCTGCAACCACAGTGCCCAGGCAGCACCCCCCCCCCCCTTCCGTTGTGTTATTAACTTGTCAGAGCAAACTACCATGGCCCTAGTATGACTCTGGTACACCCTCTCACCCTGCCCAACCAACAACCTTGAATGGTGCAAACCTTCACCCCTTAAATTTTTCTCCCCTATAAGTCCATAATCGTAACATCAAAGCTCGCAATCCGTAGCCCATTTTGGCTGCAGAAAACTACAGTCTGTTTGGTTCGTAAAATCAATATATTCAGGTTAAACCTACTCTAGACATTGCGGTCCGATGCTTTTCCATCGGACGAGTTTGGTTTGAAAAAGTGATGTACACCACTTATATTAGATATGAAGAATGGCTCCCATGCGAATTGTGATCATTCCATGCATGGCTAAACCGGTAAAGACTCGGTATTAGGATCGGATAGATCTAGAACCATCCCACACCACAATCACAACTAAAAACATCCGGGGGCTAGAAATGCCACCGTGACGATCAAATAGCACAATCACGCTACAGCATTAGCGATACGTGTGAACAAAATAAACCTTTCTTTCGAAAATAACATCCAGGCGGAAAAAGGCAAAATAAAAAGCTATAGAAATGAGCATGTGCCAAGCATGCATGCATCGCCAAAACAGTTTCCTAACGTCGATGTCTCGGTTCGCGTCGCGTGTCTTCACACGCCAAGATGGAAGCGCTAGAGGAGGGTCAACGAGAGCACATACATAAAGCCGGGCCCCAGCGTAAGTCACCCGGCCGACGTGGCACCACTAGGAATCACTCCCGCAGTCTCTGCTAGTGCTGCTAGTGAGTCACCACCTTTCCTGAACTCCTCCATCAGCACGCTGTGACCTGTGACCGCGATGTCGCGACGTTGAGGCGCCCGCGAACGAAAGCAAGCGATCGAGATCTGGGCCCGGGCCCCGATCGGGATCTGCTGCCTCAGCGGTTGCGGCGGCAGCGGCACAGCGATTAGAATATACCGCGGCGTGGAACACGCACGTTGCTGCTGCCGCTTGCTGCCTCCCGTTGCATTGCCCCCGCGCATGAGTCCGTGTGACGAGCGAGCTGGGCTCTGGTCCCCGGCAGCACGCGCGTGAAACGAAGAGACGGAGTGGCTGCAGCGACGCGAGCTGCAGCGGGTGATCGACCGATCGGCACGCACATGGCGAAATCCATCGGGATCTCGCTTGCCATGTGCGGCCGCGGCCGTACCAGCTCGTCTCCGTCGTGCGTACGTTACGTGTCGACCCGGCCCGGAAGCTCCGGACGACGCCACAAGGGCCGCGCGGCGCGCCGTGCTCCCTCCATCTCCGTCCCGTCCGTCTCGTGTGTGTCTCTCTCTCACTGTCTCACACACGCAGGCGAGATGGTGGACCGTGGATGGGCGGGCAGACGGCTCTGATCGAGCCGGGAAATATCTCGGACGAGGCCTCTGGCGCCGCGCTAATAATACGTGGCGGCAGGCTGCGCACGCGGTCTCCGTCGGTCCGTCGCGCTCGCTCGGCGTGTGCCTGCCCCCCCCACGCATCGTTGTGATCCCGCGCAGACCGCGGTGCACTGCCTGCCAAAGACGCGTCGCGCGTCTCCTACTGTAGGTTAGGGCGCGCCGATCGGCGGATGAATGAAGCAGCAAAAGCAAGAGCAAGAAACGCGTGTTTTTGCAGGTTTCCCACCCGCCAGGAGCAAGAAAACGGAGGAGCCTGGGACGGTGGCGCCGTGCGTCCCGGTGGAAGGGGATTTTACGGTGGTTGGTCCAATGGTTGGAGACACGTGCGGGGTGGCGTGGGTGGGAACTGGGAACAACCGGGGCCGTCAGACTATTCTAGTTTTGACCATATACTATACTATAGGAGGACTAAAAAAATCAGGCTATTAATTATAGTAGCAGTAATGCATTCGATCATAGGCCCTGTTCTGCAAGTCATGTTTCGGCTTGTTTCAGCTTATTTCAGCTTATTCTCTCTCACAGAACACTATTGAATCAGCCGAAACCAACCGACTTTTCCACCAGCCAAACCAGCTCATAGGGCAACGAGGTGCACGAGAGCGCCATAGACTGGCCGTGCAGCTGCAGGCACTCTCGGGTTTCCTATCAGCGATTTACTACTAGTATTATTGCACGCAACTATCGGCAATTGATTAGTTGGGCCCGTTCGGCTGAAATTATAAGCCGGCTGAAAAATACTGTTGACTGATTTTTTTTAGAGAAAAATACTGTTTCGACTGAAAAAAACAAGCCCGAATAAGATAGATTATAAGAGGACCTTAGCTTTTCTTTCTCCGGCATACTCGTACTCCAGCTTTTCGTTTTGTCTGTCCAAACAAAGGGTCTGTTTAGTTGGTGAAGTTTTTTTGGATTCGGCTACTGTAGCACTTTTCGTTTTATTTGGCAATTTGTGTCTAATTATGAACTAATTAGGCTCAAAAAATTTGTCTCGTGATTTACAACTAAACTGTGTAATTAGTTTTTTCTTTCGTCTACATTTAATACTTCATATATGTATTACCAGATTTGATGTGACAGATACTGTGGCACTTTTTAAGTTACTTTTTAAAACTAAACAGGCTCAAAGGAATGGCTGGCCGTCGTTTCCTCATGTGGCACTGATTGCAAGCCTACGCGGTACGTCGTCGCTCCCTACGAATTCACTCCTACTATTAGGGTCTTGTTTAGATGTCATCCAAATTCCAAGTTTTTTTACTCTTTTTATTATATTAATTTGTAGTTGCTTGTATAGAGTATTAAATGTAGGTAAAAAATAACTAATTACACAGTTTAGTTAGAAATCACGAGATGAATCTTTTGAGTCTAGTTAGTCCACGATTAAATAATATTTATCAAATAAGACAAACATAGTACTATTCATGAGGTTCACTTTTTTTTTACAATCCTAGCATTGATCACGATGATATTGATACCCCTAGCCTATACTACACCCCCATCATCATTCATTCCATCGGACAGCAGCGACAGTACACAGCATCCGAATCCGAGGTGCCGATGTACGGAGTGCCCATGTTTTATTTCATTTTATTAGGGAAAAAATAAGCGTAGAGTACTAGTATCACCTACCTATACTACCAGAGAAAAAAAATCTACTCCGTAGATGCCATAGCATACTCGTACGTACTGCTCCTACGTGGAAGACCGAACAACCTGATCGCTTGAGCCAGGGGTGAAAATAATATTGGCTGATTTATTGTGAAAAAAAATAATAACTGGTAAGACATGCTGTTAAGTTGGAGCCAACGTGGCCAATGTAAGGATTATGAGATCTCAAGGATTATTGCGGCCGCTGGATCGGACGGACCGCTCTCTTCACTGCGTTCAGTGCAACAGCTCCCGGCCACCCGCCAGCACCAAGCGGAGCCCTACTGTATGTACCTGCACAGCTGCACTGCACACGCACCGAGTGACGGACGCAACGCAAGCGCCCGGACTGATTTGGTGCACGTGCTTGTTGCGTCAGCGGGCCACCGACGGCGACGTGCGCACGGCCCGCGCGATCCGGTCCGGACAAGCCAGCCCCATGCCGCCCCCAACCCCAGGCCCCGCGCCGCGCTAGCTGTAACATCCAGCGCGAGAGCGAGACCCACGAGCGCTGAAAAGCACGGCCACGGGCGTGGACTGCCGCTGCCGCCGCCGGCTGCCGATCGATGCGGTGGTGACGCACAGAGGATCCGCCAGCGTGGGAGCGAGCGAGCGCGACGCCTTTGCGTTTCGGCATCACCCGCGGCGGTCGCTGTCGGGCGCTGGTGCGGGATCGGGGCCTGCTGGATTATTGCTCAATTTTTTTTAATGGCCCTGTTCGACAGATTGCTTATAAGCCGGCTGTGACTGATTTGCTGTGAGAGAAAAACACAGTTCCACGGCTGATAAGCCGTGCTGATAAGCTCAGCCGAACCGGGGGAATGTTTCGACGCGGACGTGTGTGGTGCGCGTGGGGCACGAACGGGGAGCGCGTCTGGCTTAATCGGCGCGTGTGCCGGCTGGGGTCACCGCACCGGGCCATGGAGGAGGAAGCAACGGACGAAGCAGCTGCAGCAGTGTCAGCAGTGTGTGAATTGTCGGGACCCCAGCGTAGCATCGCACAGCCCCCGGCGGCACGGCTCACCTGCGTCGCTGCTGCTGCTTTCCGATCGAGTCCGAGGGGAGGGAACAACAGGAGCCGCTACTTTGGTGCTCTCGCCTTTTTCCTCCGATGGCACCCCGTCCGTCCGGCGCCAGCAGGCACCAAAACCATCGGTGCCAATTGCCAATCCCGGCCGCAAGGTTTTCACTTCACGATCGAGCTTGGCTCCATTAGGGCTCCGGCCGTCGACGTATCCGTCCGGCGTGCTGCTCCTGGTCGTCGGTTTATTTACCAGAGTGACTGCTACTGCTACTGCTAGCTGCCAAGGCCCAGGGATTAACGAACGGTAGCTGTAGTCTGTAGAGCACGAGCGGCGGGCTGTATCAGTCAGAGCAGTCAAAGGAGCCGTTCGGCTGGAATTATAAGCCGGCTGAAAAACACTGTTGGCTGATTTTTTGTGAGAGAAAAATACTGTTCCGACTGAAAAAACAAGCTGAATAAGACGGATTATAAGCCAGATGAACAGGGCCGAAGCTCGCTCGATCAGAAAACGTACTGGCCGTGCCGTGAATGTCATGTCAAGCGAGCATGTGTGTATCGGGTGAGCCGGCCACGTACCGTGGCTGGAGAGCACACACATGGATGGGTGACGGCTCGTCCGGGCCGCACCAACAGTGGGAACTACGGCGACGGTGGCCTTCCATTATTTACTGATGCTGATCAGCTGACAGATGAGCCGCGACGACGAGAGACGGCTCACCGTGTGTGCGTGCATTTGCCGATGGCGACGGCGACGGCACACGGTGGTTCTTTTCGTTTTCTGTTTCTTGATGACTTCTTCTTCTTCTTCTTTAATTTGGTGCGAGTGCGACTGGTATATATGTATGTGAATATGTGATGGTGAGTTAAACGGGCCGGGGCTTGCCAGAACATTCTGACTAGAGAAAGTGAGAGAGAAGGAAATGACCGGACTCGGACTGGGATACGTGATGATTGTGTTGCGTCCCGGCCTCGCAGTTTCTACCGGACTCCCTACTACGAATCACCGTCATCATCAGTATCATTCATCATCTCCTGACGTAAAAACAAGAGAACGACAAGAGGCGAGAGCAGATGCATAGCATAAAGGATGTGGAAATGCAAAATATGCAGTGCGTGGCTGCTGGATGGCTACACACAGCCAGCCCCAGGGACGAAGCCAGAAAAAAATTTAGGGGGGCTAAACAAAAGTGCTACAGTGACTTAGCTCTACTTTAATCCCTCGTAATAGAAAAAGTATAATAGCTTGAAGTAGTCTTATATTTAAAACATCAATTAACAATGAAATTCACAAAATACATCTAAAAAATAAATGTCTTAGCCCACCCTAGCTTATACATCTGCGTCTAAAATTGGAAGAAGAGCACTAGAAGTTCCACTAGCTTAGCAGCAGTAGGGGGGGCTGGAGCCCCCCCAGCCCCCCCGCTGGCTTCGTCCATGGCCAGCCCAGTACGAACAGCGCGCGGATGGGCCGTGAGTTTGCGGGCTGTAGCCCAAGGATGGTTTGCTCTCAAACAAGCCAAGCTGGGCCTGCCCAGTTATACTCCATTGATCAGAGCTTTGAGTTTCAACTTTGTGCTCGCGTGGAGGACCTATGTTTTTTCGGTGTGTGCAGTGCCCGGACGTTCCGACGCTAGCCCTGTCCGGACGGAGCTCCGACGCCTGCACCCATGTCGCATTGGACGCCCCCACGCTCGCATCAGATCCCGCACCAGCGAATCGCGTCCGGTCACCCATGACTCGATCCCATCCTGGCTGCGCCCCTACGTCAAGCCCGTCGCGGCGCCATCCCCACTGAGCCCCCGTCATCCGCCGCACTCTGTCTCGGCCACGCCCCTTCCCCCGTCCTAACGTCTCATCTCCTCTGCAACATGTGTCTGACCATTGTAACATATGCAATATACTCTTAAAACGGTATCTGTATAGTCATTGCAACATCCAGATGAAACACATGAAACATGCGTCTGAAAACAGCTGAAACATTTAGAGCATTGTGAAGAGGTGGAAGGGGCGGCAGATGCCCAGCCAGCACCGGGAGGAGGAGACACCGAGGCGAGGCAGTAGAAGGCGAGGAGGGGATGCAACACACGATCTACTTTTAAAACATCCAGATGAAACATTTGCAGCATACCTCTGGAGATAGATAAAACACTTGAACATGCGTCTAAAACACTTGTAGAAGAGCTTGAAACACTTGAAAAACCATTGCAAAGCATATGCAACATCCAGATAAAACACTTGCAACATTTATGAACATATGCAACATTCAAATAAACACATTTGCAACATACGTTTGAAAATACATATGAAACATTTAGAACAGACAATTGCAACACACGTGTATAACCATTACAACATATGTAACATCCCGATCTACTTTTGCAATATCCACATGAAACACTTGCAACATGCCTATGAGACCCCTGAAACACTTGAAACATACGCTAACAACATGTCAGACGCGACACTCTAGTGGACGGCGACCACCATGTCTACCGAGCCTCGAGGCGGTCACGAAGTATGGCACGGCCATGACACCCTTGCCGTCTCTAGCCGCTAGAGGAGGTGATGTGGAGGACGACGGTGCTGGGGCCGACAATGAGGCGGCAGATGTGCGAGAGAGGGACCTTATACTGGTACCTTTAGCAAAAGCCATCCGAGGATATGAGCAACACCACGGGCTTGCTGGAGCTTGGAGAGCGGCCGCGTGGCAACGGACACCGCGTTCACGATGATGAGGGGCGGGCGGAGCAGGGCGAAGGTTGTGGCGGCGGCGAGGGCTACAGTGAGGAGCAGGAGGCGGGGGGCGGATGAGGGGCTGGGTATGGCCACGGAGGAGGAGAGGAGAGCGGCGGTGGGCCGCAGCGAGTCGATGGGGGTCCAGACCTCAACTGAGTGGGGCGGAGACGCCATCGGCAGGTGATGCTTTGACTGCAGGACTTGGGGAGAGTTGGGAGTGGACTGGATCTGGCAAAAGCAAAACGTGTGTGCGGCTTGCGGCTGACAGCTTGTAGAGTGGAAGATTTTTATTCTAGGAGGGCAGCGTGTAGTATCAGATATTTATGGTGGGTACAATAAATGGACGACGTGAAGCCACGTAGCGTCTGGCATCCGAACGCCCTAATCATATCATTGTTGATGTTTTTTTAGGGTAAAGTCAACCGTCGAAACTAGTCGCTGAATTTTAAAACGGTACTTTAATACCAGGTTTCAACTGTGTGACCTTTGCATCTGCCCATCTGCAAACCTCCTCTTGTAGGGAACTATTGCCACTGATTGTGTGATCACGTTGGCTTCTTTTGTGATACTGCGGCTTGTACTCTGAGAGGAGGTTTGCAGACAAAATAATCAATATGACATTATTTCCCAAATCTCTTGTTGGGGACAAAGTACATTACCAGCGAACATGTGTTTTCAAAGGAAGAACTTGCATCTTATTTGCCTCCGAAACTTCGACATCCATATCGGATTCGCGCAGTGGTGTTGCCTGGATTAGTTTGTGTGTTCATTTGTAGACTACGTGGTAAGTGGTAACTTATATCTGCTATTTATAAAAGACCGAGCAATGGCCAGGGGAAAGTAAAAATGAGAACCATGGTGTCTAGGAAAGCAAAAGGAAAAAAAAAAAATGCTGCAATAAGGTGTACATTTGAGTAAGCCACTTTATTCTGCACAACAGAAAATATTGAACATTCGGAAAGAAACTTGGCCCTGTTCTACAGCACCACTTCAGCAACACTTTTTAGCGAACGAATAGTATTTTTCTCTCACAACAAATCAGCATAAGCATCAGCATAATCCGAATTTCAGCGAAATGGATAGTGTCTGCTATTTGTATAAGACTGAACAATGACCAGGGGAAAAAATGAGAACCACGATGCCTATGAAAGCCAAAAACAACAACTACAAAATATATGCTGCAATAGGGTAATACATTTGAGTAAGCCGCTTTATTCTGCAAAACAGAAAAATATTGAACATTTGGAGAGAAGGTGCGTGCTATGCCGCTTTTGTGAACGCTACCTGCTGCCGCTGAAGAATTAATCAAGGGCAGTGTAGTAACTCGTTCCCCCTAGGCCTTGAACCGCTTCATCACAAACGAGTTGCAGAGCTTTGCTCCAACGAGAGTGATTCTCAACCTGAGTACCAAACCTTCAATGAAGTTATGTGTGCATCGCATTTTCGTCTCATGCCATTGTTTAGAACAAAAGAAAATTTGTATATATTTTGTGAGAATCAACACAGTTTTTTTTTTTAAGATGTTCCAACTGAAGATGCAAAAGAAAAAAGAAAAAAGGCAAGCAAAAAGAGAAAAAAAAACACCGAACTCGTGCCGAAACTGAAACCAGGATTGAAGCCCAATTCGTCAGAGAGGAGCAGCAGCATATGATTGCAGCGCAATTCGGTGACTTTGATCAGAAGATTTCAGATCGTTAAGTGCAATACTCCGCTAGCAGTTCAAGAATGTCTCAATATATTTGCCGGATATACGAAGTACACAACAACTTTGCAGTATTGAAGAGAATCGTTGTAACAAGCGCTAAACGCCTAAACCTGTATCGTTATATGTTTCTATCAATGCCACAACTCATGTTCCTTTGCCAACCACATTTGTATCTGATATCTTTCAGACAAGTTGCTTTCCCAAATAAAAAAATAGAAACATTTGCGCCTATAAAAAAATGACAAAGGTATACTAGACGAGGCATTTAATACGCTGGTTACTATGAAAGAACAAATGCAGATAAAGCCAACTAGCAACTAGCTAGGGGGGCGCTCAAAAAGATTATCAGAACTGATATTTCCTCACTAATGAGGTTGCAAAGAGCAACTCTTATAGTTCAAAACCCAACAATGCAACACCAAAAGTTTGAACATGAGAAATGCAGCATGAACTAAGGAATATTCAGTCTGAAAACAATCTTGCTCCAGGTCACAGCGTGAGGAAATTTACAATGGAGTTTTGAAATGCATATATACAGTGCTGGCCTTAAAACATGATTTCACATATACATCTAGGGTGTTACGGTTTGTCAAACAGTTGCAAAATCAGGTGTGGCTTTTTTAAAGTTGTAGAAAATGCAACCCCAAACCTAGAGCACAGGGACAAGAGTCACAGATCTCTTCACATCTATAACATCTCAACAATTATATAATGCACCAGTAGCAACACAAACACGCCCAATGCCAGAACTACTCAAGTGCAAACATTACTAAGCACAATTAAAAGGTTCAATGATGCATCTGTTGACAAGGTTTAACAATAAAGACACAGAAACGGATTCAATAGTTCATAGTTTCATACACAGAAACAATGTAGCAGAAACGATTAAACTACCAGTATATAGTACCAAATTCCAAATGAGGGGTGCTAAAAAAACTATAACATGTCTAAGCATGAATGAAAAAACAAATGTGACAGTTTTCTCATTAACCAAAACAAGACCTGTATCAATACTAGCAGTTCAAATCTTCAACGAAACAGATAATTAGCCAAAAAAGGAACTTTCTTGCAAAGGGCAAAAGAACCCTCTATTCCCTTCAAGCAACAGTGGCATCTGAACTCTTCTCACCCTCACCACCATTAGCAGAAGATGCATTGTTGGCCTCTGCCTCAGCAACAGCATCCATTTCCTCTGCAGTGGCGTCAACTTCTCCAAGCGGGCGAACCTGCTCCTCCTCTGGAAGTGGCTCTTCAACATAATCATTCTCAAACGCATCAGATGGCACCTCATAGATCCTCACCTGTGGCTTTGCTGGATCTTTCACAAACACATACTTGCCCTCTTCAAACTTCATGCAAATGTCCACAATTGACTTGACGATTCCCCACATGTTTGCAGTGTTGAGGTTGATCTGTGCCGCAAAATCCCTTGGCTTGTACCCCATCACAGTGAGCACAGAATGGTTGTAGTGATCACGGGGGTTCACACGTGACACATAGCCCAACTTCATCATGTCAGCACCAGCAAGCAAAGCCTGGGCAGTCCAGCGAGCAAGTTTGTTCGCGTTGTTCTTGAGCTCTGTAGCAAGGACAGCACCACGCTGGGTCTCAAGCTTCTGCCTCCAGTCAACACCAGTAATCTTTGGATCAAACTCATTTAGGGCATTGAGGGTAATAAACTGGCGACCACCACTTGGATCAACATTGACAGCATGCACCTCGCAGCGAGCAACCAGACTGATCTCATCATTCAGCTTCCAGCGGCGGTAGCGGTAGCCAACAGATGCTGCCTCCTCGCCCTCAGAAGCAAATGGATTGGGCTCGTCAAAGGTAACCTTCTCACCATTGCGGTGCAGCACCTGCTGTGAGAAGTTCTGGTTGATGTAGGTGGCCTCAACAGCGAGCGAGTGCGCTGAGTTGATGTCATCCTTGTTCTCAGGAAGCTGCTCCTGCGCAGTCTCATTGACAGTGAGCAGGTCGAGCTGGGAGCCATCACGCTTGTCAAGGAACAGCTTGTTGCCCACGCGCTGGACGACCATGTCCCATGATTGGATGCTGCGGGGCGTGCACATGAGAGCGGCGAGGATGGCATCAGTCGCGAACACCGTAGCTTTGTCCTCCTCGGCGAGGCGGCGGATGACAGGGTCGTCGGTGGTGGTGACCTTGAAGAAGTTGCGGGACTTGAAGCGCTCGAGACGGCGCGCGGCCTTGGGGTTGACACGGTCATAGGCCCGATCGTAGAACTCGACGGCGCCGCATAAGAGGAGATCCTCGGGCTGGTCGGCGACGGAGAAGGAGAGCTTGGTGAAGTTGGCGAAGGGGATCTGCTCGCGCATGGTCCAGTCCGGCTGGATGTCGACGGAGGGCTTGGCCGTCGACAAGGGTTGGTTGAACCGGAAGTTGGTGTGGTGATGCGAGCGGTTGTTCTGGAAGTGACGGTCGCGGCGTGCGCGCTCCTTCTCGGCCAAGCGGCGGCGCGCCTCCACCTCCTCATCTTGGCGCTGCGGGAGCTGCTGGCGCTGGTTGAAGCGCCACTTGGGGCCGAACCGTTGCGGCCGCGGCGGCGGCTTAGCGTCGACGAGGCGGAACGAGGAGTCCTCGGCCCCGGCGATGAGCGAGTCGTCGGCGGAGGTGAAGTCGAAGACGGAGTCCCGGGAGGCCGCGGCGAAGGCGGCTGGGCCGGCGGGGTTGCGCGTCCAGTCGGCGATGCGGCCCAGCTTGTCGGAGCGGGAGAAGGGCGCGAAGGGGATGGAGGCGCCGCCGCCCAGGGACTGCGGAATCGCCGGGACGTCAGGAGGGCCCCAGCCGTCGGGGTTGGACGGTACGACGCCCACGTCGAAGCCCATGGTTGCGGCGGCGATGCTTGACTAGATCCGCAGGCTAGAGGCGGCGGCGATGCCGGACTGGATCCGGAGGCTAGAGGCGGCGGCGCGGCGGCTGGGGTGGGATTACGGGGAGGAGGGGGCTTTAGGGTTTGGGTGTAAAAGGAATTTTTATATGCTCCTAAAATATTTGACGCTCAAGATTGCACCTGAGGGTCCTACGTGTCAGTGTCAAGATTGCAGAGTCCTGTATAACTTCGTTTATGAACTATGAAGAGTGTTTTGCGTTCAAAATACTCCTGCGCCCAGAGAAAAAATTGCAGAAATAGAGTTTATGTCTGTCAAACTACTTTTTGTTCAAGTTTCTAACCAATCTATCTCCATCTACGAAGATGGTAACGTCACTGTCTATTCGGTAATATCAAATCTCGATCCCTACTCACGCGTCCGATATGAATCATATTTCACTCGGAGCTCTCGTCATGTCCACGTCCGATACGAATCACATTTCACTCAGAGCTCACGCCACGTCCTATCCAGTTTCATTACGAAGACCAGATCTATATGTCCACGTCTGATACGAAGTCATCACAACTCACGGATCCGTCCAATTATTAAGGTTCAGTCAAAAATATCGTGGCCCTGGTACAACTCGCGAGCATATATCTATTAGTATTAACATTTATGTCTTCAATAAAGTTTATTATGAAAATATATTTCATAATTTATTTAATGACACTTATTTTATATCATGAATGTTAGTATTCTTTATATAATTTTAGTCTCTTTTATCGGAAGGCCTAGCGTCCGAATGTCCGGACAGGATGTCGCATCCGGACACAGATCCCACGTCCTGTGTCCCGCATCCCGCCCAACACCAACGCTCGCGTCCGTGACAGGACCCACGCCCCGTACCCACCTTGCGCCCCACACGGGGAAACCCACGTGGGTTGACCCATGGCTGTGCCCCAGCAGCAGCGACAGGCGGCTGCAGCAAGCCGCTATCCGCCAGCCACCGGCCACGCCGTGCAACACCCCGATCTACTTTTGAAACATTTAGATAAAAATTTTGCAACATACGTCTGAAACAGATGAAACACTTAAAACATGTGTATATAGGCATAGCAACATATGCAACATAAAATACTAGCAACATAAGTATGTGTCGGTGTAAGAAACGGCGGTTCTAGCACCAACGAGTAATGAATGTTTGCGCGTCGGGAGTCCAGATGATGTGCAAGAAGGACACAGGCGATTTATACTAGTTCGGACCGAGAAATGCCCTACGTCCAGTGGGGGAGGAGAATTCTGTATTATCTTGCACTGAAGTACTTGTAGTATGGGTTACAAGCGGACGTGGGAGAGGGAGGAGCTCCCAAGTCTCACGGCGTGAGTGGTGAAGGTGGTGGTGGTGTGTGCGACTCTGCTGGTTACCTCGCAAGGTCCAGGAGAGTAGCCTATTTGTATCTCGCGTTGTGTTGCTATGGTTTTTCAGTTGAGTTGTACTCGACTAAGTTCTCATGTCTCCTCTTGGAATGATCCTTGCATGCTCCTTTTATAGTCTCAAAGAGGTACAGGGTTACATTATGTTGGCGTATGGTGTGACCTTGCCGGTGGAGGAGCCTGGAGGCCTCGGAAGGGCCTTATCTGGTAGCGGCGTGGTCTGTACTGTGGAGGCATGACGTCGGTACTTCTGGTATTACTGCTACGTGTTCTGGTACGTGTGCCACTGCTGAAGGAGTGGTCTCTGTCTTTTAGCATTGTAGCGACGTACTTTGTAGCGACCTGGTCATATAGCCAGCGTGACGTATTTGTCCTTGTAGTCTGACTTGGCGTAGGGGGCCGATGCCTCGGAGGCGGAAAATGTGGTGCGATCTTATCCGATCGTGAAAACAGTGTCCAGAGCAGTTGCTCCATGCACTGCGCACGCACGAATCGTGCGTATAGCGCCAGTATGGGTGGCAGAGTGGTCAACAGCTCTTTTCCATGCCTGTTGCAGTCGAAGGTGTGGTGATTTGACCCGGTAATTCCCGACGTTCCTACTGGGCGCGTGCGCGCCAGGAGGAGTAGCAATGCACGCGTGCTCGATGCGGTAGTGACGCATGGGGAAGTTTCACCGATTCCGATTCGTGAGTTTCAGTCCAGTCCGTTTCCGTCTAGCTTTTTTCAGGTCTATTTAGTTTCTCGAGTCTAGTTCCTGTGACGTCGACTCATTTTGTGTTGGGCTATTTTCGGTTCTCATATCTAGTTTTTTGTGAGCCACTTTTTTTTATTCTAGCTTATTTTTTTCTCTTTCGGGATAACGGGTGTGTGGGTAGTAAAAGGGCGGGGAGATAGTTTCACTTACATATATAAGTAGAAGTAATAAGCTAGAACACAAAACGGTAGAAATCAAGTTTGAAAAATAGTAGAGAGAAAATATATAATAAATAATCATTGGTTGGAATAAAAAAGCTTTGAAATTAAGCAACTTTATATTAACACATTTAAAACTTTGTGCTTTAAATGTAAAACTTTGTAATTTAAAACATTTTTTTAAAATTCAGAAACTTTATACTAGCACATCAAAAACTTTGTATTTCAAGATTTTTAAACTTTACATTTTAAATTCAGGAACTAAATACTAGCACATTTAAACTTCATACTCTAAGATCTAAAAACTTTATAATTTCAAACTTTATTTTTACAATTGAGGAACTTACACTAGCGCATTTAAAACTTTTATATTTCAATGTTTAAAACTTTGTAATTTGAAACTTTACATTTTAAATTCAGGAACTTTATACTGGCCCATTTATTTTTAAAATTCAGGAACTTTATACTACCACATTTGAACTTTGTATTTCAAAATTTAAAACTTTATATTTTAAATTCAGAAACTATATACTAGCACATTTAAACTTCATACTCTAAGACTTAAAACTTTATAATTTCAAACTTTATTTTTAAAATTAAGGAACTTTATACTAGCACATTTAAAACTTTGTATTTCAAGGTTTCAAACATTGTAATTTCAAACTTTACATTTTAAATTAAGAAACGTTATACTCGCCCATTTAAAACTTTGTACTTTAAAATTTAAACTTTGTAATTTAAAACTTTACTTTAAAATTCAGGAACTTTATACTAGCACATTTAAAACTTTATATTTGAAGATTTAAAACTTTACATTTTAAATTCAGAAACTATATACTAGCACATTTAAACTTTATACTCTAAGACTTAAAACTTTGTAATTTCAAACTTTAATTTTAAAACTGAGGAACTTTATACTAGCACATTTAAAACTTTGTATTTCAAGATTTAAAACATTAAAATTTTGAACTTTATATTTTAAATTTAGGAACTTTATACTAGTTCATTTAAAACTTTGTACTGATATGCAGTGAACTTTGTACACCTACAAATGGAACTTTGTAATTCAAAACTTTGCACTCCATGTTTTGAAACTTTGTACTACAACATTTGAAACTTTATACTCCTAAGCGCAAAACTTAACCATCACGAAAATTGTTTCAAAACATATCAACATGGATCTATTTTTATAGATCTCGTCATAACGAACGTAATGGTGCAAACGGAATTAAAAATAGATGCTTCACCAGAAAGTTATCACATTTTAAAGTTTGTATACAGTTTGCAAATGTCAAAAAGGGAGATCTGAAATACAGTATGTGGCCCGCTCTCCTCCGTGAGTCCAACATCCAAGTTCGGTCCCCGCTCCCATGCATCACATGTCCGTGCGCTGCTGTGTGGCGGAGCGCACGCGCGCCAACTAGTGATTGGGGGTAATTCCCAGCCTGTCCGGTTGGGCAGACGCGAGAATGTGGGTGATGTCACGGGGGGTCTCGAGCGCGCCAATGGGGGAACGGCATTAGAGGCCGGTCTCGGACGAGTCGGAGACGGACAATGCCGCCTCTGGGGCTCGGGCGAGGCGGTGATGTTGCGGGGGGTCGGCCTGTGTCTGAGACCTCAGGGCGGAGGCTTCGGACGAACCGGGGGTGTTCCGAGACCCATATGAGTGAGGCCTCAGATGAAGTGGGAAGATGGGCTGGTTCGCTCATGCGTCTTGCTGGAGGTCCAGCAAGGGGGAGTTTAGCCCGTCTCTTATTTATTGATCTTTTCTCTTAAATGGGGGAGGCAGGGTGATTTTTCATCATAATTTGGGTACCCCTAACTGTGGTACCCGATAGTACGAAACATATGAAACACTCGAAACATTCGTTTGAAATATGTGGGTAGAGCCATAGCAACACATGCAACATCCAGTTAGATACATTTAAAACATACGTCTGCAATATACACTTGAAACATAGACTTGCAACATACGTATATTGTTATTGCAACATATGCAACATCTCAGATCTACTTTTGCAACGTCCAGATGAAACGCTTGAAACACAGCGTCGCCGGCGACCACGACCTACCTGGTGGGGAACTACGGTAGCCAGCAAGCTTGGGTCAGGTGGGCGTCGAGAGCCGCTAGCGTACACCCAGGCGCAGGCCTCCCCTTCCCGCCGCGGTGCACGCCATGGCCGTGACGGTGCGAGATAGATGAGGCTTCAATATATGTCCATATTTGTGGGCTTGTGACTGAGATGTTTGGTTGGAAGACTCCTAGGCAAAGAGCTACCGAGACAACAATCTAGATCCTTGGGAGGCTATTTTGGTGCGGGATACGATCGGTCGATGGCCTAGGGTGGTGAGATCTTCTCTTGTGCTTCAAGATCGTGGGCCAGTCTTGACGATTTGCCTCTCTTCTTTGTCTCCCACGTGAATTGCTCCTTGAAATTGATTGAATTTGCGTCATGAGATTGCTTTGATCTAGGTCATCGGTCTTGCCTTTTCACACAGAAGTAGCAAATCAATGAAGATTTATGTCAGGTCTGCCATCAAAATGGAATCAAACAGCCCAAGATGGAAGGAAACAGGAGTGCAACATGTAATCGTCATTTGTGGCATAGTTTTTCAATTTTATTCTATCAGCATATCTATTCACTTTCTCTTACTTTGTGGTGTGTGTTTTATCTTTTATGTACAGGAGAGTTTGATGCATAGTTTGGCACTTATGTTAGCATGGAGCTCAGAACTTTCTATGAGGCAGCATTTTGCTTAGCCATGGTGGACAGAAAGGTTTTGAGGTCAGGAAATGGTATACAAATAAAAGACCATTCGATAGCAAGATTACATCATCTAGATTTGGTTATGCAAATGAGGGTCATCGATTGCAAAACAAAATGGATCATTTAGCAAAGTGCCCTCATACCGAAGCTGGAATTGATTGTCAAATCCACATGAATCTTAAAATGGACAGTGACAAAGGAATTTTGGAAGTGACTAAGGTGATTTTGGAACACGATCAGCTCTGACCAACAGATATTACAACTTCTGATGCAAGAACGAACAAGTGACAACAAAGGAGAATTCAATAACCACTGAAGAGCTAATATAAACACATGTACCAAAATCTTTTGAACGAACATTACCAAACCAAAGATCAGGGCATCAGACTATATCAGTGCATACATTTTGGGATAGAAAACTAGCAAGACTTATATGATGTTGCATTACAAGGTTAATTTATGTCCTACACACTTGATGACAAGAAAACTCTTGTCAACTTTATTCAAATCAGAATAGCAGCATCAAGGGAACAATCATGATGCAGATGATGGCCAAGGTCGCAATAACCGATCCCTGCTCAAAGGCTTTGCGTAGACCTCCCACCCTAGTGAAGTGCTGGAAGGCGAGATACACAGCTATGGCCAATGACAGTACTGCACCACCTTGAGTTCCCCTGTAACCATAAATTGGAAATCAGAGGATTCAGAGCACATGAGAAAAACAACAACAACAAAGCCTTTTAGTCCCAAGTAAGTTGGGGTAGGCTAGAGTTGAAACCCAACATGAGCCCCTAGTCAACATGAGAAAAAACTAGTGATTTTTTTTTCTGTTCATGAAACAACTTTCACAAGGGAAATTTAAGAATATGAAATCAGCATGATGTATGCTACAACAAAAGGTCTCAGTGTGTTTTTTCCAGCAAAAAAAACACAGACATAAGTGCTTGCTGCTATTCACACAAACACAGTTCAGTACTACAATTAATAGATGATTACTTGGTTAACTGAAATGTTCATATATTGTAGTCAATAAAAAGCTGTGTAAACAAAAGTTCATCAGGATATGCATCAGGGCCAATGTTGAAATCTTCCATACCTCAGATTCATCAATTGGTAAGGAGCAACGCTCACAAGCAGCATTGTTGACAGCAGAAGCTCCAGTTCACCTACAATAGTCAGATTTTAGGTATAGTAAAAAACTTGGTAGACCTACAACATAAATTGGTTCGGAATCAACGCTAAAAATACATGGTCTTCAAGTTTACAATAGTAGGATTACGATATAACTTTATACTCTCCATGTTCCTTTTTTTCTTGAATCCTACACGTGAAATACTTCCAAAAATAATATTAACAATATTTGTTTAGGTTAGCCACAGGGTCTATGTTGTTCCCTTAAAAAGATGTATCACTCCATTATCTCAAAAAACAAAGTATGAAACTGATTAGTAGCAGAAAGAATCTCATAAATACTCTTATATTAACCATGTTTGTTACTCTACCTGGAATGAAGAAGAATAGACGCACCAACAGAGCAAGAAAAGCAGTCCACTGGCCATAGTCACCCCTAGATATGGTTGTTGGTAACATAAAATAAGTAGGCATGACATAGTACTTTCACTGAAAGTAAGAAGCATACAAACTGTATTGCAGACAAAAGAAGATAAGAAAACACAGGTATCAAACAATTCTTTCCACAAATAACAGTATCTTACTTGATCCATGAGATTATGCTACAAGGTGCTTGAAGAGCAAAAAATGGCACAAGGAAAGATTTGTGTATGGCAGTGCCTTTAGCAAGTAATAGCACCCTGCAAAATATAAAAATAGTTAACATTGTTCAAATAAGAATCATATAGGGTACTGCAAAGTTATACTGTTATTGTGTATGTGTTTCACAATCCCAGGTGTTCCCTGGAAATCCTAAAAAGGTTAGGAAGAAGCTGGACTTCGAAGTGTATGTGACCATTCCCTTCTTTTAAAATGACTGTCCAGTGTCATGCTAGGCAAGGGCAGCATGAATGACATGAACTATATGACAATTCATGAAAGATCTGATTCAGGATTAATTTCACTTTTTACATGTTAGTTCATCCTCTTCACGATATGAGCAGGTCTAGTACTTGGAAGATCAGAAGCATGAGGTAGATACACACATGCAAAGTGGTCACCAAAAAAGGACAAACAATACTTGGAAGATCAGACGAAATTATGTTTTAAGACAATGGACTCATATCTAGTGCCAGAGTGGTGATAGCATATGCCAATGTAGTAGCACCTGATGTCCTGCCCTTTCAAGTTGCAACATGGATAATAAGATCGCATTTCACAACATGGCACATCTCACAGGCGTATACAGCTATCTATCAACATGCCAACACTTGCAAATAGCTCAGGATCCTTAATAAGAAGAAGGCAAAATAGCAACAGATGAACGGCAAAAGGAAACAAAGCCCATCGTGTGGATAGTTCGCACCCGTCACACAATGCTGGAAAAAAAAAGCAGAGTGGAAAGAAAGGGACTTTTGGTTTTGGCCTTTTGGGTGTCAGGATACGAGGCAGTTGAGGCACTCACGCGCTGGCTCCGGCGGAGATCCACTGCATGGTCTGGGCGCTGAGGTACGCCGACGAGTGACACACGGCGGCGGCCCCCCTGCGCCGGCACGGCTGGCCCGCGCCCAGCGGCTTCAGCGGCAGCGACGCGCATCCCCTGCACAAATGCGCGTCACCAACGGGCAGGTCGGATCAATAATCCCACGAAGGACGATGGGCTCCCCAGAACTGTAGGTTTCACCGAGGGCGCACAGCCCCCGTAGACTCACCTGAGCGCGCCCGTGTCCGTCCGCACGGCGGCGCGCGCGACGGGGAGAGAGCCCCCGTCCCCTGCCGATGCCGCTCGCACCGTCAGTCGCGGCGGCGCGGCGGAGGCGGGGGCCGGGATCGCGAGCCGCATCGAGATGGACATTCTCGCGGCGCAGACGATGCGAGGCGTCTCTAGAGTCTCGGAGAAGCTGCTCGTTCCGCTCTCGGCTCGCGCGGATTCGAGCGCAGCTGTGCAGGGATGGAGCAGCACAGAGGAGTCTGGAGGACCGAAGTGGCAAGCTGTGATGCAGCCGAGAGAGCGGCTGCGAGTAAAAATCGCGGGCGTGGGAGAGTCCGCGGGCGACCACGTGGGCCTCGCGCCCCGTCCCGGGCCGTGCGCGTGCCCGCCGTGGCGCGCGGGGAGGCAGCGGTCCACGAGGGGCCGCACGCTCCCGTCGCGCGCCACAAGACAAGGACGGGACGGACGGCGCGCGGTGCTCTTGCTTCATTGCTTGCCTTGCCCGCTTGGTTCTCCTTTTCCCCGGGCGCGCCGGACGACCTGAAGCCCAGGCGTGGGGCTCTCGGCCTCGGGATCGTCTGATTCCGTTGGATTTCGTTTGGATCTGCCGACTGGTTGACAGACTCGAGCGAGGCGAGCTGATGGAGCGCCGAGACAAGGGCGACCTGGCGGGACCGGGAGGGGCCGGCGCGAGCGCGTGAGGCTTGTTGCTGGTTTTCGCGGTGGTTCCGTGGGTAAAACGCGGGGTTTTGACGCGATTTGGTGGCCGATCTTGCGTTGCGTGTGGTGTACCGAGCTTGCAACGCTGCAGCCTGTGCAGGGTGTGTGTAACGACGACCGACGAGAGCCCAGCCTCGATGTGTTTGCTGCTGCCGCCGTGCCACGGACGCTGCCGACGCGCACATCATGTGAGGGAAGCGTAAAGGTGGTGTGCTGTCCGTGCCTTGCCACATGGCACCAGGGGGCGGAGCCATGATTCAGATATAGGGGGGCCGGACGCACACTAAGTGTCGATAAAAATTATATAGTACTCACATGAGATCTTGATGTCGACTTAAAAAATTGCGGAATTTGATGTTGACTTAAAAATCTGCAGTAAATTACCTTTAATCTCTTTATCTTAAAAAAATGCTGCTCCCTCCGTCATATTTTGACTTTAAAATTTGTACTGAAATAATGCTTTCGACATGGTGTATGCTTAGATTTGGCATAACTGAGGATCTTTATTGAGTTCAATCTATGAGTTTGCGCCATTTAAAGATTCCCTTAAGTTGCCTTAATTTTTTTTTGGAATACACTATATGATAGGACGAAGGAAGTAAATATCTAAATTTTGAAGATAATAATTGAAGGAACATTCTTCATAGATCAATAATTCATGTCATATATGTATTTTATTTAGCCACTTAACATTAGATAATCAAGAGATATATTTGAGAAAAGCAATATAAAATTAGTTAGTACATCTTATTTATTTATAATCTCTAGTGATTAGTGAAACATAACTAAAAATAGTAATGAAAACTATGACGGCCCCCCCTTGTCTCCGCCCCTGGCACTCATCAATTATCATGCGGTTCGCCCGTGCTGCCTGTAAGTAGAGCATCGGAGAGCCAGTGCATTTGCATCGTCCTGCTCCTGCAGTTCACCAGTGGCCTCGTTTACAGGAGGTCTGGCCGTCTGGACCACCGAACGTGCAGTGGACTTGTGGGCCTTTACGCCAAACACGAAAGGTTCATTAGGCCCATGATTTTAGAATTCAACATTAGGCCCCATGATTACTATGATTCTCCTCGGCCCAAGACTGATTTCGGGCTGGGAGCCCAGCCTGGAAAGCTTGGTTGAATTACGACCCGTTTTCCCCCACGAAAAAAAAAATTACGATCCGTTCGGCCCATGGTTTCTGTGGGATCGGTCGAGAGCTGCCGATGACATGGCAAGGGCGGCATGCTTTTGCGTTGTTTTACTTTCTCTCTAGTCTAGACACTGATATCCGAAAGTTACAATTTCTTTTTTGAAACTGAAAGTTACAATTTCTAGTGGTTATAAAGAGCGACACGTTAAATGTGGATTGTCGGTTTCATAGAAAGAAGTTGTTACAACCGGCAGTAACTGCCAGCTGGCTTTTTTTTCACTTGTCTCACGGAGTCATTGTCGGTCTGTCACTAACTCAGTCTCTTTCATTAAAAAAACTTTTTTTTTCTTCTAACGGAGGTAACCCCTACTTTTACTAGTACAGTGCCCGTGCTAACGCTACGGTTTCATTTCAGCATGCACATGAAAGTAACCAAACGATAATATTTTTTTCATAGTTTAAGTTTCACGCAATTGTATAAGAAGAAAAAACATGCATAAACGAGGCATAATCACTTGCGGAGCCAGGGGGGCAGGCAGGGGCCATGCCCCCCCCCCCAACATCACAACAAAAATTTTTTTAGGTAGTATATAACTCAATAATCTATATTAGAAAGATATAATAAAAGCTTTGTCATATATTTTTTATGAGTTCTGGACAATAAAATCATACAAAATTGTATTTTATCTATGGATGAGCCCATCCATAGTGTAAAAATCTAAACAAATAAGCTACACTCAGTTATTTTATGGTTAAAATTCTTCGACCGGCCCTCCCTATCCATAGTTTCTGGCTCCGCCACTGGGCATAATAAAGTCATTTCTCGCCTTGTATTTGCTTAATTAGGTCTTGGAGTTCTACAGGAATATTGTCTCCACGTTCATTTGCACTGTTCTTCAAAATGTCCACCAAGAATTTCATCCTCAGTGAATCTGAATGTGATAGCATTTGCACTGACCCGGTGAATGTGATTGCTGAGTGTGTAAATAGGTAATACACCTTTGAAACCAATAACAACATAAATAGATTACCACATGCGCCACAGTATATTGATAATAGGCAAGTGTTTGTACAGCTAGCAATAAACCCACCGACCCGGAGCCATGTGCCATGGCACTTCGGGGATCCACGTTTGCCGCCTATGCGCAAGGTTGCGCGACGCAAGGGCCGCCCTCGTCAAACTTGTCCTTGTCGTGCCGCCATCAAGCGCAATGTCACCGTGTCATGCTCTGCCTTGCCATCAGCGTGCTCTAGCGAAATACAAAACAAGATAAAATTTGTAAAAAAATAAAACAAACAATCCTCAGAGGAATGCAGAATTACACTAACCATTATTTGCATATAGTCCACTTCAGCACATAACAACTCATTAACTTCTAGCCTTTGACAATTTACAGAAACAATTCACTCGCAGATAGAGCTAGCATTGATTTACGGAAACATTAATACAGAAGTAAAGAACACATGCATACTGTAATGTAAGACCCTAGCCAAGGAATGTCACAGAGTTTTCAATTAAATTGCCCTAGGCCATCAGTTACATTTTTGGAAAAAGTACTACTCTACAATTCAGCTTGCAGATGAGCACAACAAGCAGAATAGCAGATATTCCCGTGCTTAAAACAGTGACATGTGTAAAAATAAAAAAATTATATTCCTTGCCCGCCCTAGTATCTCAAATCTCAGCATGTTACAAAAAAATATATGTAACTGTCTTACCTTGAGCAGCCCCTGATATGATTGGCAGCGTATCAATTTGTATGCCAACATAGAAACTGACCTTGAGCCATAAGATTTTCTAGATGCAGTAGATTTTCTGGTGAAAACAGAGAAGTTCCGTGCTAAGTGCAGTAGGTTTTCTGAATTTACCTCTATCTTATATAGGAGCGAGAATGATGGAACCCAATGTCTTCATCAAGATCAGAAGCAAAGGCAGATTGGAAAAGCAGCAATAATAAAACTAACAAAATTAATAAGAGAGCTGAGTAGTTGACAGCCCATAGAACCTCATTGGTATGCAGCACCTACATAGTAATTTTTGTTGATGCTAGGGGACAGCCTATATGATTTGGACAGATCACAGACCTTAACGAAGACATAACTAAGGCGATCAAAACCAATACTGTGATTAATGTATCACAAGGTTGTATGTAAGGACCAATTATCCTTTTTAATCTATTAAATTATATTATTATGGCACTGAACAATGGCCTTACCGAAACAAAGTATCATTTCTTAAAAGCAAGACAGTCCTGTGCGATCTCATAAATATCTGATCATGCAGTTTCTTTATGCATAAAAATTATACATACATCAGTCTAATTCAAGTGGACGCAGCTGCAAGCAATGTAATGAGTCTACTATATGCAAACTATAAAGTGTCCAACCTCAAAGCCCAGCTACGTCTGAGCCCCTAACTGAAGTCCACAGTATGAATGGTGAGTATGTTCAAGAACCCTAGGTTCAGGATAGCAGAAATCTACTACTCAGTATTGGACGCTAGTTAACAAATGCCATTCTGTCTCTGCATCTCTGAATCATGTACCAGTAAAAAACCAACTGAACAACGGTGCCCAAATCGCCAGTGAGAGAGAAAAAGCAATGAATAGATCCTCGAGCACGTATAAATTAGCATTACCTGGAACTCGGTGGCGAGTGTGGTTAGCGACTCGGGGACGTACTTGCTGCCGAACCTCCTGAACATCCCACAGTCCCGATGCGGTTACCCATCTCCACTGCCGCCGCCTCCGCGGCCACTGCCTTGGCCGGGCTGCATTGCAGCCACGCGGCCGCGGCGCCCTCTGCGGGCCGGCAGCAGAGGTAGACACGGCGCCGGCGGCAGAGGTAGACACGGCGGGTCCTGCAGCAGCGTGGGCACGGTAGGGATACGAATTGCGGGCTCGTGGCAGCAGCCATAGGAACAAATCGAGGGAAGGGGATAGATCTACAGCGAGGGAGCGGCGGCGGCGGAGTGGAGCTCTTGTGCTTGACCGCGCGGTGGTGATTCGCCCTCGATGCCGCCGATCTGGAAGAGAGATGAGGGCGATGAGAAGAAAGGAGGTCGGCACGGGGAGAGGAGAGGCATCCCATGTGTGGACGACATTTATTTTTTTTCATGGAAAAAATATTGAGGAAGAGGAGGATCGAACCGTGCCTGTGGCCTTGGGGGCTGCCCTGGAGGATGCGGAGTATGCGTGATGGTGAGAAGCCTGGCATCACACGTGAAAGATCGGCCGTCGGATGGTTTTTAGTGTTTTATCAGCCTTTGATTTTAATAGAGATAAAATCATGTGTGCATTTGTCTGGGTACACGTGGTTGGAGGCTCTCAGCGGGTGACGTTTTTCTAGGGGGGCCTAGTATAATTTTGATTGGTGCATTATAGTATAGATAAGAGAGCTGAGTAGTTGACAGCCCATAGAACCTCATTGGTATGCAGCACCTACATAGTAATTTTTGTTGATGCCAGGGGACAGCCTATATGATTTGGACAGATCACAGACCTTAACGAAGACATAACTAAGGCGATCAAAACCAATACTGTGATCAATGTATCACAAGGTTGTATGTAAGGACCAATTATCCTTTTTAATCTATTAAATTATATTATTATGGCACTGAACAATGGCCTTACCGAAACAAAGTATCATTTCTTAAAAGCAAGACAGTCCTGTGCGATCTCATAAATATCTGATCATGCAGTTTCTTTATGCATAAAAATTATACATACATCAGTCTAATTCAAGTGGACGCAGCTGCAAGCAATGTAATGAGTCTACTATATGCAAACTATAAAGTGTCCAACCTCAAAGCCCAGCTACGTCTGAGCCCCTAACTGAAGTCCACAGTATGAATGGTGAGTATGTTCAAGAACCCTAGGTTCAGGAAAGCAGAAATCTACTACTCAGTATTGGACGCTAGTTAACAAATGTCATTCTGTCTCTGCATCTCTGAATCATGTACCAGTAAAAAACCAATTGAACAACGGTGCCCAAATCGGCAGTGAGAGAGAAAAAGCAATGAATAGATCCTCGAGCACGTATAAATTAGCATTACCTGGAACTCGGTGGCGAGTGTGGTTAGCGACTCGGGGACGTACTTGCTGCCGAACCTCCTGAACATCCCACAGTCCCGATGCGGTTACCCATCTCCACTGCCGCCGCCTCCGCGGCCACTGCCTTGGCCGGGCTGCATTGCAGCCACGCGGCCGCGGCGCCCTCTGCGGGCCGGCGGCAGAGGTAGACACGGCGCCGGCGGCAGAGGTAGACACGGCGGGTCCTGCAGCAGCGTGGGCACGGTAGGGATACGAATTGCGGGCTCGCGGCAGCAGCCATAGGAACAAATCGAGGGAAGGGGATAGATCTACAGCGAGGGAGCGGCGGCGGCGGAGTGGAGCTCTTGTGCTTGACCGCGCGGTGGTGATTCGCCCTTGATGCCGCCGATCTGGAAGAGAGATGAGGGCGATGAGAAGAAAGGAGGTCGGCACGGGGAGAGGACAGGCATCCCATGCGTGGACGACATTTATTTTTTTTCATGGAAAAATATTGAGGAAGAGGAGGATCGAACCGTGCCTGTGGCCTTGGGGGCTGCCCTGGAGGATGCAGAGTATGCGTGGATGGTGAGAAGCCTGCATCACACGTGAAAGATCGGCCGTCGGATGGTTTTTAGTGTTTTATCAGCCTTTGATTTTAATAGAGATAAAATCATGTGTGCATTTGTCTGGGTACACGTGGTTGAAGGCTCTCAGCGGGGAACGTTTTTCTAGGGGGACCTAGTATAATTTTGATTGGTGCATTATAGTATAGATTATAGTATAGATGAAGCCAAGACTCCAAACCCTGCTTTTTATAAAAACTCTAAAAAAAACTCTAAACCCTGTTTTTATAAAGCAAAACGTAACCAATTTTAAAGAACAATTTGGTTTCTTACCGTAATACATTTCCTCAAAGGTGAAACATGATTCCAAGTGGGCACTGAGTTGCAAAAATATCAACAGAGGGCCGGAGAGGAGGTGTTACTTCTTGCTACTTTGCACTGCATCTGTGATCTGTGGCATCACAAAAAGAAGAGAAATCTGAAGAAAAATCCACAACCACCGCAAAATCCCGGGCGCCCAATCACCTTTCTCCACGGAGATTCCTAGCCTCAGCCAGAGCTGCCTCATCTCCCTGAGGCTCCCATCGCGCCAAGTGTTCCAGCATCCCGGACGCGCCAGTGGCATTCAAGCAACAGATTTTTCTGCAACTCTTGGCGACACTCAAGATAGAACTGCTCGCGGCGGTGTTTCCCTCCATCGCTTTAAATACCTTGGTCGTCTCCACAGCAACTCAAACCATCGATCTGCAACTCTCACTCCTCGCCATCGCATAGGTAAACCAGTGCAAGCAGAAGCAGCGCAATGGCGAGCAGCACCATGGCCCTCTCCTCCACGGCCTTCGCCGGCAAGGCCGTGAACGTGCCGTCGTCCCTCTTCGGCGAGGCGCGCGTGACGATGCGCAAGACGGCGGCGAAGGCCAAGCCGGCGGCGGCGTCCGGCAGCCCGTGGTACGGCCCTGACCGCGTGCTCTACCTGGGCCCGCTCTCCGGCGAGCCCCCGAGCTACCTGACGGGCGAGTTCCCCGGCGACTACGGCTGGGACACGGCCGGGCTGTCCGCGGACCCGGAGACGTTCGCCAAGAACCGGGAGCTGGAGGTGATCCACTCCCGCTGGGCCATGCTGGGCGCGCTCGGCTGCGTGTTCCCCGAGCTGCTCGCCCGCAACGGCGTCAAGTTCGGCGAGGCCGTGTGGTTCAAGGCCGGGTCACAGATCTTCAGCGAGGGCGGGCTGGACTACCTGGGCAACCCGAGCCTGATCCACGCGCAGAGCATCCTCGCCATCTGGGCCGTCCAGGTCGTGCTCATGGGCGCCGTCGAGGGCTACCGCATCGCCGGCGGCCCGCTCGGCGAGGTCGTCGACCCGCTCTACCCCGGCGGCAGCTTCGACCCGCTCGGCCTCGCCGACGACCCCGAGGCCTTCGCCGAGCTCAAGGTGAAGGAGCTCAAGAACGGCCGCCTCGCCATGTTCTCCATGTTCGGATTCTTCGTCCAGGCCATCGTCACCGGCAAGGGCCCGCTCGAGAACCTCGCCGACCACCTCGCCGACCCCGTCAACAACAACGCCTGGGCCTACGCCACCAACTTCGTGCCCGGCAAGTGAGGGAGATGTCCGGATGCATGTGAGCGCGCACTGGTTTCAGTTTGTACCATGACGTAAATCGTTGTAAAACATACGGACTTAATCCTATAAGGAAAGAAGAAGGAGGAATCCTAATTCTAGTCTGTATGTGGGCTTTTACCAAAAATCTTAGCCCTTGGCAGGACTATATATACGTGGGAGCTCTATGTTGTAATCACCAATATTCAGAGGAATAAAGAATAGTCTCCCTACATCTTGTGTCTATGTGTTCTACTTTCATATATTATATTGATCGTGAGAGACGGAGAGGGAAAGGTCCGAACCGCTGGCAACATGTTTTATAACACGTTATCAGCACGACAAGCTCTACGTCGACATCTCGTTGAAGTCGTCGCCATCGACGCTGCCGCTCATACCGACGTCCCTGTCGGCTGCCGCAACTACTTCGACGACGTCGACATCCCGACGTTGTTAGCGGAACGGATCTGCTACCTCTACCTGCAAATAATTGCACTGCATCGACATGTACCATCGTCGTCAAGCATGCAGTTCTACGACAATGCCAAACGCCCTACGCGGTATGTATCTACTAACCACTGTCCTACGCGGCACGTGAGGTAGATCAATTGGCATCCTTAATAATCAAAGGTATGATTTGATTCGAAACGGTAGATTGGTTTACGTCTGGCAATGAAATCAGATTTATTTTCCAATCTACTTGTGTCGGCCTCGATCATCGAGTCGTTTTTTTTATGTTGCATGCATGCGGTGCGGCCATGAGATCACATAAGCTTGTTAGGCTAATATGCACATAGAGTTTCATCTACGAGAACAAAGCCAAGAAGGCTTGAACGCCAGATCGAGGCATAGATAGATCTAGAAACGAAGGCTTGAACGCCAGATCAGAGCATAATCCAGAGAAAAAAATAATCGACGTGAAGTTTGGTGACTACATCATAGCACGGAAGCTAATTAATTTGGCATGCAAGCCGATTAATTACACCAGTTCAATACATCTGGATCTACTAGTAGTAGAAACACTCACCGATGTTGAATATTTGAAAAGAAAAATCTATACTAGTTGTTGCTTGCCTGCACGCGTAAGTCGCAGCACTTGCAGCTGCTGCATCTCGCCGTCTGCTCGCACGCATGACGCGCACCCCTGCCCGCCCGCATGCGAGCTGTCGTGCTTCGCTATCTGCCCGCCCGCACGCGAGTTGATGCGCCGGCACCGCCGTCTGCTCACTCGCACGTGAGCTTCATCGAACATCCACTCGCCTACATGGTCGTCGTTGTCTGCTCGCCTGTACGCGAGCCGCAGACACCGCCGCCGCTTTAGCTCTGCTGCACAGAGAAAAAGAAAGAAGATAAGGTAGTGGAGGGCGGCGGCGAGCAGTGTAAGCGGGTCAATTGGGCCGGTTGGGCTAGATCCTTTTTGCCCCGTATCAGAATAGTTATCAGTTGCGTTTATAAGTTTTTATTTTCCTAGCAGATTCTGAAAATCATGTTTTGCAGTAAATAAAATATCTGTGAGTTCTCTGTTTTTGAAACTCCCACTTGAATACGGCCTGAACGCCGACACGCAACCATGGCCATCTCCGGCAAGCAGCGTGCACGTTTTCTTGTCATCTACGGTCCTGCAGGCTTCGAAACCCAAATTATGAATTGAAGACGCCATGAAAAGTTGCTCTCACCCACGGCTTGCATGCCACTGTTGTTCTTGTGTTTGTCGCCGAGATATCAGAAACAAACCAGAAAATAAGAAAGGGCTCTTTAAATCTGAAATTTATATATAAGCCCATGATTCTAGCAGAATCTAAGTATATGTACTAAATATATTCTAGCAAAATAGTTCATATACTTTCTGGTTTAGGGTGTAAAAATAAAATCTTGAATGATTATATAGGAAACATGGTATAAGATATATGAGTTCTCTGAATCTTGTAGATCTTAGACTTATCACCTTTAAGAGGCTCATTTGTTTTTTTTCCTAGCATAATGAATTTTTGGGATGAATGAATGCTTCTATTAATTCTGAAATTTGCATATACCATAATCCTAAAAAAAATACTTGGATGCTTCTAAGAATACTTTTAGATAACCATCCACTATCTTTTTGCACCTTGCTACTTGTTTACATGCAGTAAACCTATTTGCACATGATTTTGTAATAATAATATATGCATACATTCATAAAGAAGGAATATCCTGAACTTGTCCTGAATGACAGAATTATATAGCATGGTCATTTATTAAATCCTAGTAGGATATTCTATTACCACTGAAGTGGTGGATAGTTTCTTATATTACTCTCAAAGAATGAGTATGTGACTAAGCTAAATTCCGAAGGTCTTATGGGACTCGCTGAATGAGAAATTTTAGAAGATATCCTACATTATGATTGCATAAAGCAAATTGAATTTTCAAGCTATATGACCATACGGGATATAGTGCTGCTCTATGAAAAAAAATACAATAAGTTTGAAGCTTTGTGATTAAAAGTCATAGAAGACAGGATGGTAAATAAGACTTTGCCTAATTCTAGAAGAAATATTTTTTGAAATAGAAAGACCGAGAGCATTGAAGTATTAGAAGTATTCAAATTTATCATCCGTAATTACTCAATATCAAGTAGAATTGAGTTAAAATTTTTGGACAGCATTATGAATCAGGATATATGACTTGCATATATTGTACTCCTAACTATGAAGTAGAGTATGCATGAAGCTGCTAAATGTCAAGCATAGAAGCTAAGATATGTAAGAATGTATAAGAATTTTTAAGGTTTCTCCAGAAGAAGAACTTGAATCATGTGCTTACATATTTGTTTTATCTTTAAAATTACTATCCAAGAATATTAGTAGTAGTGGTGGTGCATTAAGTTTTAATTTCCGTTGAATTAAGTGGTTCTCGTATACTCATAGAAGAGTTAATGGTTAATCTATTGGCTTGAAGACTAATGTGAAATATTTAATATTCTTAGTTGCAATTTTTACTTGCAGTAATATATGTTAACCTTGCATGAAATGAATTGTGTTTTACATATAAACAATTGCCTATTGCCTATCTAAATAAATTTCGCATTAATTTATCCACAAAGAAGCCTTAGTTAACCATGAAGGTTATCGTTCTTTGTGCACCACTACCATGTAGGTAGAAGCAAGTATTTAATACTTCAGCCCAGAAACTAAAAATTTATGTCCTACCCTGAATATGTTGTTGTACACTGAATAGTATACTGGATATGTGAATTTCATGCCAGAACCATTGAATACTAGAAGTATGATTGAATTATATTAAACATATGAAATAATTTTTCATAGATGCAAGAAGCATATTACTACTTGAAGTAATTATGGCATGAAAAGGGGGAGGAATTTTGAGTAAAGGCATGAGAAAATGTGGGTAATATATATTTAATAGGCATAGTCTTTCTAAATCTATCTTTAAGTGAAGTGCATGTATAAGAACTTGGAGTTCTAGTCATATCTTTTTCAGCAGAATTAACTTTCTCTACATTGCATTAATTGCAAGTAAGCTTGTAGCATTTTGTTGATATCTATTACGTTGGATTGAATACCAACATACCACATTACACTTGAATGTGTATCACTATGTTATGCTCTCGTCGAGCTGCACCTATCTCCACTCTTACATGAATATTAGCAAAGAAGCTATATTTGTAGCTTGTAGCTACCTTGCACTTCCCCCATAATTAGATTGACTAGCTAGTATACTATGTCTATATAGTTCCTGTTGAACTAAGAAATATTTTTGCTTTCAATGCGTTGCATGCATAAGCGATATATTGGTCTATGGCCAAGTAGCCTATGATCAGGGGGAGTTGCTTAAATTAAAATTAACTAAATGGAGAAGTGACCCACTTGAATGGGCTGAATTATAGTGGAAATTGAGTTAATAGATAAAACACTTAATGATGATTTGGGATTTATGAAGAAAAGGCATTTGGTTAGAAAATTATAGAAGAAATTTCTTGTAAGTTTGAATGTTGCATATCTATACTTTTGAAGTATATGGTCCGTTTTTATGTATGAGTAATTGGATCATTTTTTGGCTAAACAATAAAGAAGCTAGATAATGAAATAGTTTTTTGAACTACAATATGTGCAAATCAGGGGGAGAACACCCCAGAGTTTACAGGAATGATGAACATTCTTTATTGCACTTTATGTATTCTAGCTCACTGCATATAATGTATAATAACCCCCGTATTTAAATATGTGCTTGAATATTTCCTATAAATTTTTATCATAGCATACATGAATGGGCCTCCACTTGTAGTTGGAGATACATGAATTTGATTATTTTAAACCCATGATAGGGGATATCTTTTGAAGTATGCTATTATAGATCTAATATTGGCATTAGGGGGAGAGAAAGACTATGTTGAATGCCAAATATTATTTCCATGGAAGGAAAGTGATCTTAAGAGAAAATATTCCTTTAAGTTTAAAGTAGGAATAGTATCATGCACTAAATCAAACAATAGTTTGACTAATGCTCTTGTGAAGCATGAAGCAGAGCATATGCCAGATATATTTGAAATGAGAGGAGTAACTTGAAGTTATAGAAAAACCAGAAGTTATGTTTACTAGTAGTAAACTAAATGTTGTATATTATCAAGCTAAAATTCATGGGGACGCCTATGGGTTATAGTTTAGTGTACACTTGGTAAATAAAATAAGAACAAACTCCTTCATTCTAATGAAGAGAACACCTCACGAAGAAGGTCAAGCACCTCATGAAGAGGATCATCATGAAGATGAAATCCAACACATAAGCGCGCATCATAGTGTTGGGTACGCAGAACAACAAATCATCTCTTGTTTGAGAAATAACAAAGAGACAGAGAATAATATCATATTATGAGAATATTGGGAGAAAATAATAGTTGTCGACAACACTACCTCTATAATTACAAATGTTTCTCTTATGAGAACCCAGATCCGGAAAATAAAGTCCATGGCAAAGTCGCCTGTAGCGATTATATCGGGTCAATGAAGAAAGCAATTGAGGTTAAATCCCCTACTAAGAAGAAATAAATGTTCTGCTATACCTCTGGCAAATGAATTGAATGAATATGGAATATGCAGTTAATAAGTGGATTATGAAAATCCATAAAATTCTTGAAGAATATAAACCATAACATATGAAAATTAAATCTCATATAAGTATTAAAAAGTCTAAGGTAGAATATGTTCATGAATGAATATATATATGTCTCAAGAAGAGCATGTCCTAGAAGGAAGAGTCATCAAATGACTTTGTAGTGAATAACACTATCTCATTGTGTATATCACATAACAATCTCTCATGAAGCAGAGAATATATATTATAGAAAAGAAATATTAGTCACCAAAAATGAGAAAGTCCTTGAAGGAGTCAATCCATGAAGGATTTACCAGTCGATTCTTGAATAAACACCATTAATCCCTGAAGTGAATAGAGACCTGAGAGAAAGAAAATGAGGAATCATATAAACACTTAGAAAGTGTATATTGTAAAGCTAGAAATGAAGTGTTGATATCCTCTAAATACCATGAAGGTATAAGAGTAGTGGTGATTTTGGCAATTGAATTGTCCCCTAAATGTCATATGTGAGACTGGATTTTTATTATTTAGTGGTATAATCAAAATCTTGAAGATTTGTAGAACATATAATTTGAAAATCTACTAAGGAAGAATAATAAGTTTGGTGTACTATCTAGAAGATATTGAATATTGTAAGTTATTTACCCCCATAATCCTCTGATATGATTTATTACCCTGAAGGATAAATTTTTGTCTTGCACAACTAATAAGTGGTCATTTATGCATAAAGTATATCACTCTTATTTTCTCATATTATAATTCATAGAAGAATTTCGAGCCAACATTTTGAAGGATATAGTATTATGGTACTGCATACCATTATTAAGCATACATTTATAAAATGTGTGGTTTGAACAATGTAGTTCAAATGATGGCTTTATGAGGGGGAGTATATTTTATTGCATCTACCTTGAAGGTAAACCACCAGAATTACAAACATCAAGTAGATCATATTTGCTAAAACACTGAAGTTTATGCATATATCATGAAGATCAATATCTATTCATGAAGAATACAATATCCTGAAGAATATATAACCAAGAAGGTTAGATGTTGTACTCTTTTTTCCTATGTGAGTTTTTATTTGAAGGTTTCTCACACAAGGTTTTTAATGAGACAATATAAGCAATGCAATTAACGAATACAATGTACTCTTTTCTCCAAGAACTGTTTTTCCCACTGGATTTTCGGATGGAGTTTTTAACGAGGCATGTGCATATCGTGGTAATCGCCCAAGGAGGAGTGTTGTAAAACATACGGACTTAATCCTAAAAGGAAATGAGAAGGAGGAATCCTAATCCTAGTCCGTTTGTATGTGGCCTTTTACCAAAACTCTTAGCCCTTGGCAGGACTATATATACGTGGGAGCTCTATGTTGTAATCACCAATATTCAGAGGAATAAAGAATAGTCTCCCTACATCTTGTGTCTATGTGTTCTACTTTCATATATTATATTGATCGTGAGAGACGGAGAGGGAAATGTCCGAACCGCTGGCAACATGTTTTATAACATAAATTACCGGGGTTCAATCAAGAAGGAATAATTGTGTTCATTATCTCGCGCGGCGTCCACGACTCATTCTTTTCCTTTATATTTGCCTGAAAAATCGAGTGTTTGATCAGAAGAGGGTCGCTGAATTACTTACACATCAGAGTTTAGACATTTGCTTACCTGATGGAGGTCGTGGGCTCGCACCGTAGAATTTTGCTCAACTTTTCTGGGTGTGATTTTGTGGTCACCGGGCTTCTGCAACCCATGCTTCTAGCAATCCTTACAGTGAAAAGAGTAAACAGATCATGTTTTAGCTGCATTCTGAATTGTACATCCGTTGTGGGGATTCTTTCGATCAGTGTAGTCCAGCCATTGAGCAATCGGTATTCGCAAAAAAAAAAGAAATAAAGAAAGAAAACGGAGCTCTGACACTGACAGGCTACAATTTATAACCTGTTCGCTTGAGATTATCAGTCAAATCAGCCAGCCAGCAGCGTTTTTCTCTCACAAAAACCAGCCAACAGTACTTCTGCCAGCTAGATCAGACTAAGCGAACAGACTGTTAGTTCCAGTTGTTTATCAGTATGGTCATGGTGTTTAGCTGTGCTATTTGTCTGCACTTCATTACACATGCAAGAATCTATCTATAAATTTTGTACACAACCTTTTAGATGCGATAGTAGTACGGTTAAGCAAGTTGACCAGCACTCTTTTTATGTTGAAAGTGTGAAACTGCACTAGGATATTGCGTGTAACGTTAAAGCATAGCAGTTTCCAAATTATGGGGTGTTTGCGCGCCAATCGGGCAATGCGCCTTTCTGGCGTTGTCTTCGTTCGCCAAAGAACGCTTTGTTCTCTGCAACTTTGAAACGAGACACAGACACGCATTGCAGTGCAAGAGGAAAATCTGCCAGGCCCTTGTTTAGATTGAAGAAAATTTCAACCCGATGAATAGTACCACTTTCGTCTTATTTGATAAATATTGTCCAATCATGAACCAACTAGGCTCAAAAGATTCATCTCGTGATTTCCAACTAAACTGTGTAATTAGTTATTTTTTTTACCTACATTTAATACTCCATGCAAGCGGTTAAAAATTGATGTGATAGAGAGAGAGTGAAAAAACTTGGAACTTTGAGGCAAACTAAACAAGGCCCAGGTTTCCATTTTTTCAGAGTTTGGTACACTGCAGATTCTAGACTGACAACCTACGACCCAAAAAAAGATTGTAGGGACGGTGAGTCCCAAGGGCCCAACTATCTAAGTGGACTGGACCGATGAGTGGCCGTGGCCCTTGCTTGGCCCACAATACAAGTAAGCTTGACGAGTGCGATGCTATCTGGACCAAGAGATTGAAGGAGGGAGTTCGCCTGGGTGTAGGATCTTTTGTTTGACTTTCAGCGAGAAGCTGCAAAAATTAGCTTATCTTCATACAATAGAAGTTATGAAACGAGTTTGCTTTTGGTAAGCCAAATTAAAACCGCTTGTTTTTTTCAAATATAAAAATGTGACTTTTAACATGCTTTCTCAAAAATGATCTTTTTCGCAAGAAAAATTATAAGAGACTAACAGAAATAAACAAGGTTGCAATCTCCTCAGGTTCAGCCTAACCATCGTTGTTTTGATTAGAGATTAGTGCGAGGGCTCAGCCAATCCATGAGTACTCAATAGGTCTCTGTGTCTTTGTCCGTTGTTTGACCTACTCTGGGCATAGGCCTGTCCAGAATCAGCACCACACATGTCATATGTGGCACTTCCCTAAACCAGTCCCCACCTAAAAATCCAACTAGTAAAAAAGGCCCAACTCCATGCCCATTACCACTGAAAAAACCACCACAGCTTGCCACCGGGATCTCAAAGAAATCCACGATGTCTATACCAGGACAACTTTGTAGGCCTAAATTACTGATGAATGATTGAGCGAAGAAGCAATTCCTCAAGCACAAATGTCAATTACAACTGAAATCCCAAGGTTGGTGATGGTGGAAGCAGTGGCGGAGGATTTGGAGGATGAGAAGCGGCAAGACAGTCAGTACCGGTAGATGGCAGGGATGCACGGGAGGATGGGGCGGAGGCAGAAGGCGCGGAACCACGGCCACAATTGTCACACGGGATTAGCTCACGGCTGCCTCCCTAGACCCACACACCCCGCACTCACGTTGTTGTAGCCGCCGACCTCGAGAATATGGTCCCTTGAGGTGTCTGGCGACAAAGCTGACCGGTGATGCCTATCTAACGCAGCAAGATCCGAGATGGCAAAAATGAAGAGACTTGTGGAGTACAGATGGACACTCTAGGTGAAAGTCCTAGTTTGGTTTTGGATAATTGATGAAACCTAGGCCTACCCTTTGATCTAAGTGTGTGAATTGGATGAGGTAGTCTAATCCAAGTGCTGAAGCTAGATGATGGTCATGGTGAAGGTGATGGCCACAAAAGAGATGATCAAGTGCTTCACATTTAAAAAGAAGAAAGAGAAAACAAAAATGGGCTCAAGGCAAAGGTATAATGATATGAGCTATTTTTATTTTGCACTCAAGACAACATAGAGGGTGTGAGTGATTTATGATCGATAGCCGTACTATAAAGAGGAAAAATCTTTGGCTAAGCAGTTATCGAGTGCCCCTAGGTGACATGATTCTTGCATATGTATTTAGGAACTTAGTGTGCTAACTTTGACCCTTGTAAAATGGTTTGAAAAATGCTAACACACGTACACACAAGTTTTACACTTTGTGATTAGCAAGTGAGAAGCAAGGGTAAAGTGGTTGTTGAGTTAGAAAAAGAGGAGGAGCTACAGGGGCGTTGGACCCTGGCTCAGAGGGCGTCGGACCCTGCCTGGCACAGTCCAACGGTCAGCCCTAGCTCTCGGGTGCACGCGCGGGGCGTCGGACCCTGGTGCGTGGGGGTGTCGGATGGCACAGGCGCCCTGTTCACTCGCGCGGGAGTTGGCGAGGTTGGTATAGGCGCAACACGTGGAGGTGTCGGACTCCACCGGGGTCCGACGGTAGGTGTCGGACCAGTGTCCGAGGGATTTTTCCCTCTCTAGTGCTTACTGGACTGCGTGGGACTCTCCCTGTTCAGGGTCCGATGGTACGTCTGCTGCAAGTCCGATAGTGGCGATCAAGGGCGGCAACGGTCACTTGGTTTGAATGGGACGCGTGACATCCCCTGGGTGGTTGCGATAGGCGTTGGACCCAGGCGTCGGACAGTCCGATGCCCCATGTCTGCAGGTCTGACAGCCCTCCTGTAAGGTCCTAGATGGCTAAAGGGGGGGTGAATAGCCTATAAAAAAATTTCTACAAGAGACACTAAACAAACTAGCTAGAACAACAAACGGCGCAAAGCGAGTTTTGCTTAGCCTACGGTTGTGATGCAAGCCTCCTATCCACAAGTCTAGTAGATTATGATCTCTAGTTCACACAAGGGCTATGTCACTAAACTTACACTAGTGAGCAAGCTAACAACACTAGCAAAGGCTACCACTAGAGCTACATAAGATAACTAGTAAATGTAAAAGCAAGAGATAGGATTGTGAAACTTATACCGACGGTGGAGTGAAGATGTTGCCAATCACCAAGATGATATACAACCAATCAATATTGACAACAACACAATATGAAGACCAATCACCGGGAGACAAGATACACAATATTTTTGTTCACCCGGTGTTCACTTGTGCACCGACAAGCTACGTCACCGGTTGTGTCGACCAACACTTAGATGGTTCCTCGGTATGACCCTCAAGTCACTTGCCCCTCAAGGCACGCCCCGCAAGGCACTGCAAGACACCACTCTCAAGTGAGGTAACTCAATGACACGCGCATTCCACTAGAGTTGCTTTTGGCGTCCCGCCGAGAAAAGCACAAGAACCTCTTACAATCAACCGGAGGTGGCCAAGAACAATCACCTTCTCTTGCCAACGCCTCCAACAATCTCCAAGCCGGCTAGGAGCGGTACTCTCCAAGAGTAACAAGAAATCCACCGGCTAAACCACCCACAAGTGCCACTAGATGCCCTCAAGCTATGCAATGCACTTTGGGATCACTCAATCTCACTTTTGATTTGCAAACAAGTAAGAGGGATGAGTGAGAGGAGTAGCTCTAGCTCAAAGGATGCACAAGAGTGTTAGAAATGCCAAGAGGCCTCCCTAAGGGCCGGCCAACGAGTATTTATAAGCATCCCATCCAAATAGAGTCGTTGCCACTCCACTGACCGTTTTTTCGGGATGACCGGACGCGCCGGTCGAAACTGACCGGACACGCTTCACCGCGTCCGGTCGCCCTGCGACGTCCACGTGTCCCTCGAATTCAAACGCGACCGTTAGATCCTCCAACGGTCACTGTGCGCCAACGGTCAAACGCTATGACCGGACGCGCTGCTCAATCGACCGGACGCGCCGGTCGCACAGTACCGCGCGCCCGCGAAGCAATGACCGGACGCGCCGATGCGCACAGCACCCGCGCCCACGAAGCAACGACCGGACGCGCTCCAGAAGATGACCGGACGCGACAGTGCCAGCGTCCGGTCGGAGTCCAGTAAGCTCCCTCGATGACCGGACGCATCCGATCGTGTGTGACCGGACGCTCACCGCGTCCGATCGACCTTGCGAACCGCAGTTCCCTCAGGGCGCCTGACCGGACGCGCCGGTCCCACGAGTGACCGGACGCGCCAGTTGCAAACCCTAGCCCGCGCGCTCGACTCCTGCGCTGTACTGACCGGACGCGTCCGGTGCAGCGTCCGGTCACCTCAGTGACCCCGTTCGCCTCCGTTTCTTTTCCGACTTCTGGCGTAGTGGAAAATAGGCATTTCATTTCCCCGAAATCGCCTGAATCCCGCGCTCGCACGCTCGGCGGGAGGGAGAGAGGAATCCAAACCCTTCTCTACCCGCAAACCACAACGCGACCAACGCCACCTTTGCAAATGTGCCAACACCATCAAGTGTACATCTCCATGTGCTTGTGTGTTAGCTTTTTCTCAATCATTTTCAAAGGTTTTCTAATTAGCTCACTAGGCCCTACATGCAATGCACTTCATGAATTCACCTAGTGGCACCCGTGCATCGAATAACCGATAAGACTTCCCCTCTTAATAGTTCGGCTATCGATCCTAAACCACTCACACCCTCTATGGTGTCTTGAGTGTAAAACAAAATGGCCCTATGGTTATACCTTTGCCTTGAGCCCATTTTGTTTCTCCAAATGATATGATCCACTTCATATCATCACATGACCGTCTTGATCCATCGACCTTGACTTCACTTTCTCTTCACCGTTGCATCGGTCCGTCAGCGCTAAGTCTTGCTCAAGCTTCACCATCGTATGGTCCTTCGCTTCGAAGCCTCGACTTGCCCTTCACCTTCACAACCGGTCCATCGAGCCAAGCCTCATCTTGGTCTTCACCATCTTGGTCATATGAGTCAATGTCATGTCTCATATGCAATGACCACCTTTATCTAAATCATCCACTTAGATACAAAGGTTAGTCCTAGGTTTCATCAATTAGCCAAAACCAAACTAGGGACTTTCACCTCCCCATAGTCTAACGACTAGTGGAGGTCTTGGACCTCTATAAATAGGTCTTGGCTGACTTGGGCCCATTTCTCTTTTCATTTTGACATACTTGACATCCTTGTAAGCCTAAGCAAACACCTCTCACTCATCTCTATCATTGATTCATCATCATAGTGAGATTGAGAGTGATTCCAAGTACATTTGCTTAAGTGATTGCATCTAGTGACACTTGTGGATTGTTGTGGTTGTGGATTTTTTTTGTTTCTCTTGGTGGTTGCCGCCATCTAGACGACTTGGAGCAGCGGAGGAGCTTCGACACGTGTTGGTGATTATTCGTGGTCGACTCCGGTGATTGTGAGGGGGCTTGTACCTTCCTGGCGGAGAGCTGAAATGTAACTCTAGTGGATTACTTGTGTCATTGAGTTACCTTACTTGTGGGTAGGTTCTTACAGTGTCCAATTGTGTGGACGAGGTTCGTACAACACCTCTTAGCTGCCAAACCACCAAGTGTTGGTTGACACAACGGGGACTAGCGTGCTAGTAAGCGCGTGAACTTCGGGAGAAAATAGGTGTGTCACTTATCTATTGGATTTTTCCGGATGATTCATTGATATTCTTCTTGTGATTAGTTCATTCCTCGACGCGGTGGTATAATCACCTCACTCACTCCATTACTTTCCCGCAAACTAGTTGTAACAAACTCTTTAGTGTAACTAGTTTTAAGAGTTTGCTCGATAGTTTAAGTTCATCTAGTGGAGCTCTTTAGTGTTGCCTTGTTGAGAGCTCTTAGTGAGTAGCAACTTAACCTTGTTGTGTGCCTATTGATCATAGCAACTAGAATTGTTGGGATAGGTGGCTTCCAACCCTTGTAGAAGTAGAGCAAAATTGCATTACGCTGTTTGTTGTACTAATCAATTGCTCTAATAAATTTGTAGAGTTTTAAATAGGCTATTCACCCCTCTATAGCCATATTGGGACCTTTCACTAGGCACCTAGAAACATACCAAAAAAACATCGTACCGCTGCGCGAAGGAGGTACCGCCAACGATGGCGACGATGGTCGCGAGAGCACCGAGGGCGCAAACACCGCGGACCTCGCGGTGAAGGGGAAGAAGCGAGTCATCCTAGTACTAAACTTTAGGTTCACCTTTCTCATGTCACATGAGTCCTCTGGAATATGGATTTCGTGTCTTTGCTAGTCCATGTTCACACACATAGGAGCAAGAGGAGTGCACCAATATCTGAAAAAAAGCTTAGGTGCAACAGTGGCAAAGGCAGAGGCGATGGTGTCATTCGAGGCCTTCTAGGCTCAAGACTCGAGGTCAGGGGCAAAGGATGTCAAGTGCCTGAATCCACCCATTCCAACCCGTGTATATACATTGTCACCTAAGCTCACAAACTCATAAAACCCATTCTCGTCCATCCAAAACTGTAAGTGCAATCAGACCTATTGTGGGTTTTGGCGTTGATGACCACCAAATTAGAGAATTAATGAGATTTATCGAGATGATAAGCAGGGAATAGAAAAACAAGGATGATGTATAGGTTGTAGGTGCCCCCAATTACAAAAGATGGCTGGATTTAACTCAAGAAGGTTTAAATTTCTTTATGTTTTGAATTTGAGTTAGGAAATTTCATACTATTAAGGGGGACTCGAGGACAGTTGGTCAACCGTGCAACTAGATGCTCAAAATCCTAGAATAACATTCTCATACCCAGCTAAAACAACCAGCCAAAAATCTCGTGATACTTTCTGTTTTGGCTGGGGCAGCAGTGCCGCCCATAAACGACCGTTGGGCCCTGGAGGGTATTTATACCACCAGGCCTGGCCCATAATGGTCATCTTCTTCCTCTATCGATTCATTTCAAGAACAGACAGACCAGAGCTCACTCTCTCTCACTCCATTGTTGCTCCTCCATCCCTTAAGCAAATCCTTGATTCCAACCATCAAAACTTGAAAAAAAGTAGCAAAACTCAATTGGAGAGCAGATCCACTGATTTCCAAACTCTAAGAGCATTTGGTTCACGTTTGGCCGGCGATTCTAGGGTTTGTTACTCTTAGAGCTTGCTCCTAGCCGGCTAGGCGTCGCCCTTGAGCTTGCCAACTCGTGTGGTAGCCTTGGGAGGTTTGTAACCTTATTCTCGAAGCTAAGAAATCACCCCTCATTTCAAGAGTTCATTCTCTTGATTTGAGAACGAGGGTAGGGCAAGCCTAAGCCTTTTGTGGTTTCCTCAACAACGTGGACTTGGCAAACCTTTGTGGTGAGCTGAACCACGGGATAAATCTTTGTGTCTTGTGTGTTCTTGCTGGTTCTTATTCTTGCTTAATCGATTTTAGGGTTTGTGAGCTCGATCTACTCTTACGCTAGGGTTCTGTTGTAACACCCTAGTGTTAGTTAGCCTCATAATGCATTCACAATGCATGATCATGGCATGACATTACCATAAGCATCGTCATTTCATGTGCATCCTTGCTTGAAACATGACCTTGCAATATTGTGGTTTCTATGTGCTTCCTTTATGTGTTGCTAGGGTTTTGTATAGATAACATATGTGATGCTATTGTGTGACTTGGGGGCTTGAAAACATCTTTGATATGTTAGTGGAGCAAAATGAGCTAGGGTTTATATTCATGTTTTGACCAAAATCCAATTTGACTAGGTTTGACCTCAGTTTGACCATAGCACTGATCTGCTTTGACCAATTTAAAAGTGGTATCTAGAGGTCTTGCATGGTTGTGCAACCTTTACCAAAGTTGTAGCCAATTTATCTAGGAACAAGAGTCTCAATATGACCATCTCATGAAAATGGACAAAACATCCTCAAACAGGGCCCACAAGTCAGGTTTCCATGTTGTTTCAACACTTAGCAAATTTTCTAAGTCAAAAATGTGACATTTCAGTTTCATGTGCCCACCTTTGGAGCAATGTAAATCTCAAACTATGCTGAACCAGCTCTAACCCATATTGACACTTTTGTAGCACTCACTTAGCTCTACAATATTGTCAATAACACCATCACCTAGTTCTCAATGGTTTAGGATCTAGAGTGCTTTGAAAATTAGGTTTCAGTCGGGTGGGTTGACTGAATCTCGGTTTTAGTTTCAAGGTGCCTCCCTTTGGGACCTTTTATCTTCCAATCCAGACCGAACTAGCTCAAGTCCATATTGACAAAATTGGAGATCTCATGTAGGTCTACAAGTTTGCTAATATAACCTATCGCTAAATCGAGCTGGTTTAGGAGTTGTTAGGGGGCAAAGTCGTGTTGTCAGTCATCGCGTTTGACTGAATCGGGAAAACGGTTTCAGTTTCGTCAGAGTTCAGAGCTCGAATTGAGTTCGATCGTGGTCGGCACCTCGCAGGAAGCTTGTGCCGCGTGGCCAACACGCGTCGAGGCCGCACTGTCCTCGTGTGCTCAAGGTCGCCACGCCGCCTGAGGCTCTCTTCCTTGTCCTCATCTCGCTCGCCATTTCCTTTCCCCTCTCTGTCGCCTTCACCGCGCGCGAGAGCGGAAGCCGAGCGCAACGACCGTCGTCGCCACCACAGCCGAGCACCACCACTCGATTCCTTCCGCCTAGAGCACTGCAGCGCCACCCTCTAGCTCCTCCGTCCCTCCCCTGAGCCAATTACGCCGAGGTGAGCAAGTTTCGGGCGTTTCCGCCGCCACCGCCGCAAGCCCGACCTCGTCGGAGTTGGAGCTCACCGTGGCCAGCTATCACCGGGCCCCTTTCACCCTTTTTCTCCATTCCCTCGGTTTCTCCATGGGTCCAAGAAGCTCATACCGAGCTTCGTTGCGCCAGCGATGGCCGGACTTCGTCGGAGCACCGTCGTGTTCCTCTGCCATCTGCCATGCACGCGGGTGGCAGTATTTCCGTGCCCCACCGGTCAAATTGATGGTACCCTGGTGTGCGGGTGGTCACGGGGAAGACCATGACAGTTGTAACACCCCGGGTGTTATAGTGCTAATTAATCTGCCATGTCATCATAATGCATTGCAAAGCATCCCTGTTAGGTTAAACTTGTTATGCATCAACTAAAACGAGTTTACTTATTTAGGTTGAATGTGTTTCTCAGTGGTGTGCTCCGAACCCGAAAACCCTAATTTCGAATGCCACCGCAAATACTTAGTCCATGCCCTGCGTAAATTGAGGTGTGCGACTGTGTTGCCCACTAGTGTCAAGTGTAGGGTATGAGCTCAAGTACAACATTTAAAATGAAGCTCCAAATTTGAGTTTGAATTGGAGTCCCAAAACTTGTCACGAGTTTTCCGATTCAAATTTAAATTCAAATCTGGGGAGAAATGTAAAAGAATTTTTAAAAGCTAATTGGTCAACCAAGAGTGGCATTTGGTCAACCATGTCATGTTGGTCCAAATGATGCCCTTGGGTGAGGTTTTGATCACTAAGTAATCACCAATCAAAGTAGCAACAAATTTCGATTTAAAATTCCTCCGAAAACCCTAAATTTCAAAACCCTGTTTTACCCCTTTTGAAATAATTCAAAATCTAAGCAAAATTTGGAAAAAAATTCAAAACCAAGTTTGTAGAACTTTTCAAGGGCTACAACTTTGGTGTTTTGAGTTTTCAAAGTTTTAGTGAAAAAGGTGGAGCAATTTTGAAAATAAACAAATTTCAAATTTAATTCATTTTTGTCCCCAAACTATGATTTCAAAATGGAGGCAGAATTTGAAAAAGTTTTGAACAGCAAAGTTGTAGGTCTGGTCAAGATATACAACTTTGATGTTTGGAGATTTTGAAGTTTCAATATGAAATCAAAAGTAATTTCTAAATTACCAAATCTGAAAAATGTGTCCCTTTTTGAATTTAAACTCAAATTTCAAAATCCAGTGAGAATTTGAAAAAGTGTTCAATACAAAACTTGTAGAGCTTGAAAATCTGAAGATGTCATACATTGGAAGATTTTCAAGTTGCTATACAAATTTGAGGGTAATTTGAGAAAACAGTTTGAAAATTTAAATTTTGGGGGGGGGGGGAGCTACAGTGACCGGCCAATCACCGCCGACCACCGTGCGGTATGGGCGCCGGCGAGCCGCTGCCGCCGCGCTGGCCGCTTCTAGGGTCTTCCAGCTTGCCACCGCGACCACAGTGATCGCCTCGCGCTCTCCAGCTGCTTCTTTGGCTCCACAACTCTATATAAAGACCGTCACCGCCACTGTCGCCGTCGGTTTCACCATCGCCGTCGCCACCGTCTTCCTTTCGCCGGCTAAATTCGCCCTCCCTACTCCACCGCAGTCATCTCCATCTCGCCAATCGCTCCGCCATCGCCTGGCGAATCTATTGCGCCTCCTTGTGTAGACGCTACTGCTCAGGATCGCCGGGGAGCCGTCGTCTTCTACCTCGGGTCACCGCCGTTCCCGTCGAGCCCCGCCACCGTGGCCAGCCGCCTCCAGAGCCTCTCAGCTTCAACCGATCACTCCTTCGTGATCGTGGTACGCCCCTGATACTCCCTGACCACTCGCTTTAATCGCTACCGCGTTGTACCGTCGAGTCACCGGTCACCGTGGCCGTCGAGCCGCCACCGTCGTCGGTGAGCTGTCGCCGGAGCTCGAGCCATGGTGTTTAGTAGCAAAATGGAACCGTGGGGTAGTGTAAATGGTGTTGGTGGAGTCGGTTTGTCGACCGAGGCATCGGTCACCGGCCAGCCACCGCGGGAGAGAGCGCGGGCACGCGGGAGCGAGCGGGCGAGCGGGAGGAAGGCGATGACAGGCGGGGTCGGCCTATCAGCGAGAGAGAGAGGGAGAGCGGGCGCGCGCGGGAGGAAGCCGGCCGATGCTGGGCTGGGCCGCTTGCTGGGCCGCTCGGGCGAGTGCGGGCGCGGGCGCGCGCGAGCGGGCCGCTCAGTGGGCCGAGCCGGAAGGAGAGAAGGATCGGCCCGACTTCGTTTTTGTTTTTCTTTTTCAAATAAATGAATAGTGTTGTTATTTGTTTATTTCATTAAAAATTGTGTAGAGTTCCAAAATTCATGAAAATTTTTGTGTAAGCTTCTCAATGTATAAACTATCTAGGAAAAATGTTAAATCATGAATTTGAATACTTTGAGCAGTAGAATTAATTAGTTTCATTAAAGATTAAATGCAACTTCCAGTAATTTTAATAATTAATTTATTTATCCAAAAATTATGAAATTTATTATAACACTGTTGTAATTCATTCTTAACCCATAGAAAAAGTTTGAGCTTGATTAGGTAAAATTTGATCAACTTCTAATTATGCCCTAATTATTAAATAGAAAATAAATATTAATTTGAGAACTTTAAAGTGTTGTGTGCCTTTTGATTGAGTGATGTCCTTAGATCACTACCCTTTGGTGATCTTTGGCACCTTAATTTCATGATTGAGCTCGTTAGTAACTTGTTAGGTTAAAAAGCTGGTATCGCTGGAATCGTCGCTTCTAGTTAGTAGGTTTTCTGTTTGCGACTGTACCGTAGAAGTAAGTTGTACTCCAGTAGTAACTCGTAGCATGTTATCATCAAGCATCATGTTTATCATCGAGCATCATGTTAAAGCATGTTATGTATTCGTGTAGTCTCCGCTTTCGAAGAAGCCAAAGTCGTCGATCAAGCTTCCGGAGAAGAGCGATCGTCGGTGGGTTTCGGACCTGGCGGTGGAGTCCTCGAGTCTGAGGCAGTCGTCGTGTGCGAACAAGGCAAGCCCCGGTGCATTTAAACCCTACCTTGAGTTTTACAAATGTTTTATTATTTATATTATGGTTGACTGCATTAAGTAATTAGGAGTTGAGTGATAACCTAATTGCTGCATTATCATCCTTGATTATTGTGATATCAACCTTGATACCTGTTTTTACTGAAAATGCGTAGTATGCTTCGCTATGCTTAGAAGTTAAGCTTTTAAATGAATGTTTACATAGCCATGACGGCATATCGAATGAATATTGAAATATGTGAATGAACTTGTAAGATCGGGCGGGTGGTTTGGCCACTGCTAACATGCATTGGGAAAGGAGTCCCACTGTATTGTTTCCGCCTTATCAGTTAAGGACCGTACGTTGTTGGCCCTCGCGTCATGGAGTTTTTATTAGTACTAGCCATGTGCCCATGTCGGGTAAGCCTTACTTTGGTTAGTCCATTACGAGAACGTCTAACCTCGCACTGGGAGTGGAGAGATGGCGAGAGTAACGTGTACCCTCGGGGCTAGAATCGGGCCGGGTTCGAGGAGTACTGTGCTCTCGGGTGGCGATGGACACGTTCTGGTTTTGGGAAAACCCGAGTAAGAGTTGATATATGCAAGATTCAGTTCTACATATGTCGTGTGGTTAGGAATCCCCAGCTGGGTAAATGAAGCGGTTCGAATCGTCGTTACTCCACGAGAAAGGAGTCTTGGCCTTGCACCAACATCGTAGTTAAGAACTGGAATTGAAAGAAAGAATGAGAAAGGTTTTGATGATAATTACTTTGATCTAGATTAGGATCACCTAGAATTGGTTAATGAACCATCAATGGTAAAAGTAAAATATTGAAGATAAGGACTTACCTTAGTAAGCTTTTCTGCAAAAAGAAAATTTGATTCTTGATTACCCGTACCTTGATTCCCTAAAGCTAGCATGCCCTTGGAGTCTTTGTCTTAGTCGGGTAAGTCTTGTTGAGTACTCTCGTACTCAGGGTTTGTTAACCCCTTGTTGCAGGTGCGGTTCATGAACAAGTCTGCTTCGAGCCTTGTTGCATGACCGTCGTGGTTGAAGACAGTGACGACGAGTAGATTGTGTGGCCTTTGGGCAAGGCATCTCGCTTGTGTGATGTAATAAAGTTACTACCGATACTTCTCTACTACTGGTTTGTAATAATGTTACCTAAGGTTTTAAGTTTGAAAACTGGTTTGTAACCTAAGTTATTGTAAGACTTCCGCTACTTTACTCTGTTGAATATTTTGAATAAACTGTTGTAATATTGCAATACTCCTGTGATTGGATCCTGTTCGGAGGAAAGCAGGCCTTTTAAGTTATGGTGAACATAAGTACGACTGTCAGAGGTCATTATGACAATGAAGTGTACTTGTGGGCCATCGTAATTAGGAGGTTCTGTGACAGCTGGTACCAGAGCATAATCACTCGGGTTATTGTAGTATTACCTTGTAAAACTTCAAAATGATTTGGGTCAACAAATTTAATACTGATATTTTGGGTCCAAATTGCTTTTGCTTATCTTAATCTATTCTATAGTTTCCTTAGCTCATATTTGAAAGCTTCGTAGTGAAGTATCATGTATAGTGCCCTATGTTATAAAGATTGCATGTGTTACTTAAATCTTTCTGTTAGATCGTAAGTACGATGCATGCATCATGTTTAATTAACCTGCTTAAGTTACCTTCCCTTTTAAAGTGGTTTGGGTTAAGTAAGGTTCAATCCTATTCATGCTAACCTTCAGATCCCCCTATCTGTTCTCATCGTCCTAATTCTGTCTTGTTTTAGGATGGCACGTGTGAAGACGACTCCTCGCAAGAAAACGGGTCCGCAAGGAGTGCCGCGTCATCAGTTGGCTGCCAGAGTTGATGGATCAAGCAGTAGCCGTAATCCGAACCCGGATTCGGAGTCAGAGATTGCAAGGCTTACATCAGAAGTAGAGCGACTGAAGCGCAACATGCGTTTTTGGAAACAGTTCCAGAATGAGTCGCTGGAAAAGGAGACAGAAGCCAGGGCTCGTGTTCGTGAGTTGGAGCTTTATGTGACACACCTGGAGCAGTACAACACAGTCCTGCATGAGGAAGTTCATAGGCTAAATGATCTGATGAATCCCAATCATCAGCCCCAGGCAGTAGAAGATGATGTCGGTGCCGTGGTTGTTCCTGATGGAGAGGACAATGAAGAAGATCCGGAAGAAGATGAACCCATGATGGAAAGTGGGGATGATGCAAGTCATGTCACTGGTGCAAGTGCTCCAGAGAATGAGGAGTGAAGGGTCGACATGGATGGTTGTGTAATATAGTAGTCTTTCCTGCTTTCTAAGAACCTTAGTGGGTGGTTTCTTGCTTGTGAGCAAGTTTGTAATGAAATAATGTAAGATAAGTTTGTGTTTGTATACAAGTTCTGTCCTAACTGCTTTTTAATTCAATAAAGCAATGTAAATAAACATGGTTTGTGTACAACAGATGGACGGTACTGGAACTTCCCAGGAAGGGGACCATAATCCGAATCCCCCACCGTTTCCACCTACCTTGGCAGAAGCTATTGCCGCACTGGTTAATGCTACTACCCTGTTGGCTCAGAATCAGAATCAGAATGGGAATCAGGGTCGTCGAGGCCGTAACAATGGAGGGGAAACCACTTATGTGGATTTCACCAATACCCGTCCACCAGTGTTCTCAAAGGCAGATGAACCGCTAGAGGCGGATGACTGGCTCCGTACTATGGAGCAGAAGTTTGAACTTTTACAGTGCACAGAGCACCAGAAGCCTGTGTTTGCAGCGCAGCAGCTTAGAGGTGCCGCAGGGGTGTGGTGGGCGAATTTGGTCGCCGCACAGCCTGCTGGCCACCGTGTCACTTGGCAAGAGTTTCGTGAAGCCTTTAGAGCACATTATATCCCAGATGGTGTCATGGCCATGAAGCTAGAGGAGTTTCTCTCACTGAAGCAAGGGAACCAGACAGTTCTACAATATGTGGGCAAATTCAATCATCTGTCCCAGTATGCAGCTGAATATGTGAATACCGATGCAAAGAAGAAGAGTTGTTTCATGAGAGGTTTGAGTACCAGAATCCAGGAAGCATTAGTCACCTGCTATAATGCTACTTACCATGAGATAGTCAATGTGGCTATTGCGTCAGAAGAGAAGTCCCGACTGCACAAGGAGTCGAAGAAAAAGAAGCCAGTGTTTTCAAGTCCGTCTGGCGGCATTAAGAAACGCCAGAAGTTTGTTTATCACCCTCAGAACCATTTCCGCCCAACTTATCGTCCACCGCAATACCAAGTTCAGCCGCAGACGTTTTTCCGTCCTGCCGCAACCCCGCAATTTTTACAGCAGCCGAATGCCCCTGGTATTCGAAACCAGACTCCAGTAACCCATAACTTTCCCTGCTACAACTGTGGAAAGCCAGGCCACTTTTCCAAGGATTGCCCGTATCCAAGGCAGTACAATCCCAATTATCCCAGAGCTCCCGTACCACAACCGCAACAACTCCAGAGCAAGAATAATAATCTGAATGTTCAGAAGGGTAAGGGTGAGAAGAGGAAGACCGGACGTGTATTCTATACTCAAGCAAGTGCAATCCCAGAGGGAGAACCTGTTATGATGGGTATGTTCCCTGTTGCTAATCATCCAGCAGTACTGTTATTTGATTCAGGTGCATCGCATACATTCATAAATCGCACCTTTGTTGTTAAGTATGACATTCCAATTATGGGAACACAAGAGGATTTCTTTATCCAGTCGCCCGGGGGACGACTGTGTACTAAGGAGATGGTACGTGACGTACCTATAGAGTTAGGTGGGCATATATTCCCTACCTCAATGATAATATTACAGAAACAGGATATAGATGTAATCCTAGGTATGAATTGGATGTACCAAAGAGGAGCCCTTATAGATGCACTGCACAGAACTATAAGGTTGAACCTGCCAGATAATAAATCTCATCTTCTTATCCAACTTCCTATCCCAAAGAGAACAGTTGAAAGGGTATGTGCAACTTCAGTACAGGAGATTTGTGATATACCGGTAGTCTGTGAATTTCTGGATGTGTTTCCAGATGATCTACCAGGTCTGCCACCGGACAGAGATGTAGAGTTTGTGATTGAGTTAAAACCGGGTACTGCCCCAATATCCCGGAGAGCTTACAGAATGCCACCCAATGAATTAGCAGAACTTAAGGATCAATTGCAAGAGTTACGTGACAAAGGTTTTATCAGACCCAGTTCCTCACCATGGGGATGTCCAGCTCTTTTTGTCAAGAAGAAAGATCAGACTTTAAGGATGTGTGTTGACTATCGACCGCTGAATGAAGTAACCATTAAGAATAAATATCCGTTGCCTCGCATTGATCTGCTCTTTGATCAGCTTGCGGGGGCAAAGGTATTTTCAAAGATCGATCTTCGATCAGGATACCATCAAATTAAGATTCGACCTGAAGATATTCCAAAGACTGCATTCACCACCAGATATGGACTGTATGAGTACCTAGTTATGTCTTTTGGTCTCACTAATGCACCGGCACATTTCATGTATCTGATGAATTCAGTTTTCATGCCGGAACTTGACAAGTTTGTGGTTGTTTTTATTGATGATATTCTGGTATACTCCAAAAGTGAAGAAGAGCATGTTGAGCATCTCAGAGTTGTTCTGACTCGTCTGAGAGATCATCAACTGTATGCCAAGTTCAGTAAATGTGAGTTTTGGTTAAAAGAAGTGCAATTCTTAGGACATGTGTTGTCAGCCGAAGGAGTAGCAGTAGATCCTGGCAAGGTGAAAGATATTCTGGATTGGAAGCCACCAATCTCAGTTCATGAAGTCCGAAGTTTTCTGGGAATGGCGGGTTATTACCGTCGATTTATACCTGACTTTTCAAAGGTAGCCAAGCCAATCACAGAGTTGTTGAAGAATCAAACTAAGTTCATATGGTCTACCGAATATGAGAAAGCTTTTAGAATTTTAAAGAGGTCATTGACAACTGCTCCAGTTTTGGCACAACCAGATTTAGAAAAGCCATTTGATGTTTACTGTGATGCCTCGGGTATTGGCCTTGGTTGCGTATTGATGCAGGAAGGCAGAGTCATTGCTTATGCCTCAAGACAGTTGAAGCGCCATGAAGAACATTATCCGACACATGATCTTGAATTAGCAGCTGTGGTTCATGCATTAAAAATATGGCGTCATTACTTGTTAGGTAATACTTGCCATATGTATACAGATCACAAAAGTTTAAAGTATATCTTTACTCAGTCAGAATTGAATATGAGGCAAAGAAGGTGGCTTGAGTTGATAAAGGATTATGATTTAGAAGTACACTATCACCCTGGAAAAGCGAATGTAGTTGCTGATGCACTCAGTAGAAAGAATCATTGCAATTGTACGACTGTGAAGCCAATGGATTACAGTTTGTGTTACGAATTGGAAAAGTTGAATATTGAAATAATTCAACAAGGTCAGCTGACTAGTGTCACAGTAGAATCAACACTCAAAGATCAGATTGTATCTGCTCAGAGAACAAATTCCGAAATCACTCACATCAAAGAAAAAGTTAGAACTGGTCAACAGACAGATTTCAGTATTGATGAGGCAGGAATGTTACAACCCTTGCCCATTCCATCCTGGAAGTGGGAAGATATCAGTATGGATTTCATTACTGGGTTACCCAAGACCTCAAGAGGCTTTGATTCAATTTGGGTCATTGTGGACCGTTTGACTAAGTCAGCTCACTTTGTACCTGTGAAGGTTGACTATAGAGCATCTCGATATGCAGAAATATATGTTGCTCGGATTATGAGTTTACATGGAATACCCAAAACAATTGTTACTGACAGGGGTACTCAGTTTGTTTCGCAATTTTGGAGACAGTTTCAAAAGTCATTAGGTACTAAACTTCTTTACAGCACAGCCTATCATCCACAAACTGGGGGACAGACTGAAAGAGTAAATCAAATTTTGGAAGATATGTTAAGATCTTGTGCTCTCACCTATCAAGATCAATGGGATGAATGTTTACCGTTAGCAGAATTCTCATACAATAACAGTTACCAAGAGAGTATCAAAATGGCACCGTTTGAAGCATTGTATGGCCGCAGGTGCAGAACTCCGTTGAACTGGTCAGAACCAGGAGAAAGATGGTTTTATGGAGTTGATCTGGTGAAGAAAACGGAAGAAAAGGTTAGGCAGATACAAAAGAATTTAAAAGTTGCTCAGTCTCGACAGAAGAGTTATGCAGATAAAAGACGTAGACCCTTGATGTTTAAAGTGGGAGATTATGTTTATCTGAAAGTGTCACCCATGAAAGGAGTTAATAGATTTGGAGTCAAAGGCAAACTCGCACCACGTTATATTGGTCCTTTTCAAATCATTGAAAAATGTGGGAAGGTGGCATATAGATTAAAGCTGCCTGAACAACTGTCAGCCGTGCACAATGTATTTCATGTATCACAAATGAAGAAGTGTCTGCAAGTACCTGATCAAGTGGTTGATGTTGAGGGAGTTGAACTTGAACCGGATTTGACATATTCTGAATATCCTGTCCAAGTTTTGGATCGAAAAGATCGTGTTACCCGGAGTAGAACAATTAAATGGTACAAGATACAATGGGATCAACATTCAGAAGAGGAAGCCACCTGGGAATCGGAAGGTTATCTGTTGGAGAATTTCCCGGAGTTCTTTGCTTCTATCTAGGTTGCAATTTCTTCTTTAAACTGTAACCTATCCTTTTAAAATCTTTATAATGCAGAAAACCCCTACCCGTTTTGTAGACAAGTCTTGGACGTGTTTGCTTGACACGTTTCCTTTTCCATTACTTAACTCAAGGCTTTAAATCTCGGGACGAGATTTCTTTAAGGGGGAAGGGCTGTAACACCCCGGGTGTTATAGTGCTAATTAATCTGCCATGTCATCATAATGCATTGCAAAGCATCCCTGTTAGGTTAAACTTGTTATGCATCAACTAAAACGAGTTTACTTATTTAGGTTGAATGTGTTTCTCAGTGGTGTGCTCCGAACCCGAAAACCCTAATTTCGAATGCCACCGCAAATACTTAGTCCATGCCCTGCGTAAATTGAGGTGTGCGACTGTGTTGCCCACTAGTGTCAAGTGTAGGGTATGAGCTCAAGTACAACATTTAAAATGAAGCTCCAAATTTGAGTTTGAATTGGAGTCCCAAAACTTGTCACGAGTTTTCCGATTCAAATTTAAATTCAAATCTGGGGAGAAATGTAAAAGAATTTTTAAAAGCTAATTGGTCAACCAAGAGTGGCATTTGGTCAACCATGTCATGTTGGTCCAAATGATGCCCTTGGGTGAGGTTTTGATCACTAAGTAATCACCAATCAAAGTAGCAACAAATTTCGATTTAAAATTCCTCCGAAAACCCTAAATTTCAAAACCCTGTTTTACCCCTTTTGAAATAATTCAAAATCTAAGCAAAATTTGGAAAAAAATTCAAAACCAAGTTTGTAGAACTTTTCAAGGGCTACAACTTTGGTGTTTTGAGTTTTCAAAGTTTTAGTGAAAAAGGTGGAGCAATTTTGAAAATAAACAAATTTCAAATTTAATTCATTTTTGTCCCCAAACTATGATTTCAAAATGGAGGCAGAATTTGAAAAAGTTTTGAACAGCAAAGTTGTAGGTCTGGTCAAGATATACAACTTTGATGTTTGGAGATTTTGAAGTTTCAATATGAAATCAAAAGTAATTTCTAAATTACCAAATCTGAAAAATGTGTCCCTTTTTGAATTTAAACTCAAATTTCAAAATCCAGTGAGAATTTGAAAAAGTGTTCAATACAAAACTTGTAGAGCTTGAAAATCTGAAGATGTCATACATTGGAAGATTTTCAAGTTGCTATACAAATTTGAGGGTAATTTGAGAAAACAGTTTGAAAATTTAAATTTTGGGGGGGGGAGCTACAGTGACCGGCCAATCACCGCCGACCACCGCGCGGTATGGGCGCCGGCGAGCCGCTGCCGCCGCGCTGGCCGCTTCTAGGGTCTTCCAGCTTGCCACCGCGACCACAGTGATCGCCTCGTGCTCTCCAGCTGCTTCTTTGGCTCCACAACTCTATATAAAGACCGTCACCGTCACTGTCGCCGTCGGTTTCACCATCGCCGCCGCCACCGTCTTCCTTTCGCCGGCTAAATTCGCCCTCCCTACTCCACCGCAGTCATCTCCATCTCACCAATCGCTCCGCCATCGCCTGGCGAATCTATTGCGCCTCCTTGTGTAGACGCTACTGCTCAGGATCGCCGGGGAGCCGTCGTCTTCTACCTCGGGTCACCGCCGTTCCCGTCGAGCCCCGCCACCGTGGCCAGCCGCCTCCAGAGCCTCTCAGCTTCAACCGATCACTCCTTCGTGATCGTGGTACGCCCCTGATACTCCCTGACCACTCGCTTTAATCGCTACCGCGTTGTACCGTCGAGTCACCGGTCACCGTGGCCGTCGAGCCGCCACCGTCGTCGGTGAGCTGTCGCCGGAGCTCGAGCCATGGTGTTTAGTAGCAAAATGGAACCATGGGGTAGTGTAAATGGTGTTGGTAGAGTCGGTTTGTCGACCGAGGCATCGGTCACCGGCCAGCCACCGCGGGAGAGAGCGCGGGCACGCGGGAGCGAGCGGGCGAGCGGGAGGAAGGCGATGACAGGCGGGGTCGGCCTATCAGCGAGAGAGAGAGGGAGAGCGGGCGCGCGCGGGAGGAAGCCGGCCGATGCTGGGCTGGGCCGCTTGCTGGGCCGCTCGGGCGAGTGCGGGCGCGGGCGCGCGCGAGCGGGCCGCTCAGTGGGCCGAGCCGGAAGGAGAGAAGGATCGGCCCGACTTCGTTTTTGTTTTTCTTTTTCAAATAAATGAATAGTGTTGTTATTTGTTTATTTCATTAAAAATTGTGTAGAGTTCCAAAATTCATGAAAATTTTTGTGTAAGCTTCTCAATGTATAAACTATCTAGGAAAAATGTTAAATCATGAATTTGAATACTTTGAGCAGTAGAATTAATTAGTTTCATTAAAGATTAAATGCAACTTCCAGTAATTTTAATAATTAATTTATTTATCCAAAAATTATGAAATTTATTATAACACTGTTGTAATTCATTCTTAACCCATAGAAAAAGTTTGAGCTTGATTAGGTAAAATTTGATCAACTTCTAATTATGCCCTAATTATTAAATAGAAAATAAATATTAATTTGAGAACTTTAAAGTGTTGTGTGCCTTTTGATTGAGTGATGTCCTTAGATCACTACCCTTTGGTGATCTTTGGCACCTTAATTTCATGATTGAGCTCGTTAGTAACTTGTTAGGTTAAAAAGCTGGTATCGCTGGAATCGTCGCTTCTAGTTAGTAGGTTTTCTGTTTGCGACTGTACCGTAGAAGTAAGTTGTACTCCAGTAGTAACTCGTAGCATGTTATCATCAAGCATCATGTTTATCATCGAGCATCATGTTAAAGCATGTTATGTATTCGTGTAGTCTCCGCTTTCGAAGAAGCCGAAGTCGTCGATCAAGCTTCCGGAGAAGAGCGATCGTCGGTGGGTTTCGGACCTGGCGGTGGAGTCCTCGAGTCTGAGGCAGTCGTCGTGTGCGAACAAGGCAAGCCCCGGTGCATTTAAACCCTACCTTGAGTTTTACAAATGTTTTATTATTTATATTATGGTTGACTGCATTAAGTAATTAGGAGTTGAGTGATAACCTAATTGCTGCATTATCATCCTTGATTATTGTGATATCAACCTTGATACCTGTTTTTACTGAAAATGCGTAGTATGCTTCGCTATGCTTAGAAGTTAAGCTTTTAAATGAATGTTTACATAGCCATGACGGCATATCGAATGAATATTGAAATATGTGAATGAACTTGTAAGATCGGGCGGGTGGTTTGGCCACTGCTAACATGCATTGGGAAAGGAGTCCCACTGTATTGTTTCCGCCTTATCAGTTAAGGACCGTACGTTGTTGGCCCTCGCGTCATGGAGTTTTTATTAGTACTAGCCATGTGCCCATGTCGGGTAAGCCTTACTTTGGTTAGTCCATTACGAGAACGTCTAACCTCGCACTGGGAGTGGAGAGATGGTGAGAGTAACGTGTACCCTCGGGGCTAGAATCGGGTCGGGTTCGAGGAGTACTGTGCTCTCGGGTGGCGATGGACACGTTCTGGTTTTGGGAAAACCCGAGTAAGAGTTGATATATGCAAGATTCAGTTCTACATATGTCGTGTGGTTAGGAATCCCCAGCTGGGTAAATAAAGCGGTTCGAATCGTCGTTACTCCACGAGAAAGGAGTCTTGGCCTTGCACCAACATCGTAGTTAAGAACTGGAATTGAAAGAAAGAATGAGAAAGGTTTTGATGATAATTACTTTGATCTAGATTAGGATCACCTAGAATTGGTTAATGAACCATCAATGGTAAAAGTAAAATATTGAAGATAAGGACTTACCTTAGTAAGCTTTTCTGCAAAAAGAAAATTTGATTCTTGATTACCCGTACCTTGATTCCCTAAAGCTAGCATGCCCTTGGAGTCTTTGTCTTAGTCGGGTAAGTCTTGTTGAGTACTCTCGTACTCAGGGTTTGTTAACCCCTTGTTGCAGGTGCGGTTCATGAACAAGTCTGCTTCGAGCCTTGTTGCATGACCGTCGTGGTTGAAGACAGTGACGACGAGTAGATTGTGTGGCCTTTGGGCAAGGCATCTCGCTTGTGTGATGTAATAAAGTTACTACCGATACTTCTCTACTACTGGTTTGTAATAATGTTACCTAAGGTTTTAAGTTTGAAAACTGGTTTGTAACCTAAGTTATTGTAAGACTTCCGCTACTTTACTCTGTTGAATATTTTGAATAAACTGTTGTAATATTGCAATACTCCTGTGATTGGATCCTGTTCGGAGGAAAGCAGGCCTTTTAAGTTATGGTGAACATAAGTACGACTGTCAGAGGTCATTATGACAATGAAGTGTACTTGTGGGCCATCGTAATTAGGAGGTTCTGTGACAACAGTGACCTCGCCGCCGGTGGTCTCGCTGTCGACGAGCGGTGGCCGTGCAAAGCCGCGCCCTGCTCTGCTCTCTATGACGTGCGGGGCCCGCATGTCGGCGTTCCCCTATCTCGGCTCCGGTTGAGCCAGCGGGCTGGGCCGAGCCGCGCGTTGGGCCAAGCCACGTGCTGGGCTGAGCCGCGTGCGAGGCCAAGCGGTTAAGCCGGGCCGGCCCAGCTAGGTTTAGGGCTCCGGTTTCGTTTTATTTTTATTCCTTTTTATAGAATTGTGCATAAATTCAAAAATATGTATCTCTTGTTTTAGAGGTTCAAATGAGGTGCTTTAAATTTTGGTGTGCTCTACATAATGTCTAGTTTATTATAAAAATATAATGTGTGCCATGTTTTGTGTTGAAATAAATAGTTATTAATTAGATCTTTTAGTCATGTAGAAAAAGGAGAAAATGATATCTCTCTATGTGAAGCTCCAAATGACATGAAATTTTTATAGTGAACTGTTCATACCATGAATAGATTATGGTTAAATTTTCATGCAATTTGGATGTGGTTTGTTGGAGTTATATAATTATCTTGTTTGCTTGAATGGATCTTGTGTGAATTTTCATAATTTTTCTATAGATCCAGTAAGGGTGAAACTTGGTGAATGTTGTTCTTATGTTAGAAAGATGTTAGAAAAAATATGAAATCTGTTGTTTGATACTTTTCAATAGGATTTCCTATTTATGCTAGAAATAGACCTGCCATCTGTTATTTTTGATATCTCCATATCTGCTTGTCAAAATGAAGTGAGATTTTTATGGTAGCCTATGTGAAGCATTAGGTAGCTACTGTAATTTTAGTAGATTTTTATATATAGTTTTACTGTATGTTTCTTTAATCACCTAATTAACTAAATAAATTATAAAAGAATATTAAATAATTTATTTAGAAGTTGGCACTATACTTTCTGATGTTCCTTTGGTATGAACAACAAGTTGGTAAACTTGGTTTGGTCGAATTGTGCTTTTGAATCGTCATTAATTATTTAATTTAGTGAATCTGCCATTTCTGGATAGATTTGCTAGTTAAGAAAATTAACCTATGATAATGATGTTTTCATGCTTGGTGATCTGTAGCAAAGTTGTTGAGAATTTCATGAACTAGTTGCTGGTAAATTTTGGTAGCAATTAGACTTATAGTTTAGAAATGACAGATGTTTCAAGTTAGGTTCAGTTTTGTAAGTGCTCTCTGTCTTTTATAACAGATTCTGTATGTATGCTATTTTAACTTGGTAAATAATGAAATAATGCTTAGATGTTTATAAATAAAATATAGACAATTTCATAAGTTTTCCAGAATATCCTCTTTCAGGTCATTTGGATTTGTAGAACTCCAGTTGTGAGTTTTCTTAGCTACTGTTGATATTATGTGGTAAATACTAAATTGCTGGAATCTTGTTATGTGTATGCTTAGTCTTAACTTTGTGGTACTTAGTGATTGCTTAAGGATGTTCAAACATGTTAATACCGGAGAGGAAATTTGCACCTAAGCTTGAAGTGATTCGAATATAGCACCACATAACTTGGTTTTGTGCTTACAACGTTGCAATGTCATTGCATTCATCTTCACATCATTCATGCACGTCCATAAATCATCATGTCATTTTTGGATGCATACATGAAATTCATTGGATGCATATACATGCAATAGGTGTGCCGAGAATCGTGTTACAAGCGAAGTTCCGCTGGGCGTGGAACCCGAAGTTGAAGTCCGCTCGAGAACTGGAGGCCCAGTCCGACGAAGCCGGAAAAGACGTGGAAACCGTTCTTGAAGCTGACCCTTGATCTATCTTCTTTCGTTTAAGGCAAGCCCCGGAGCATTATAAGCCTCCTACTTTCAAATCAATTATCCTTATATACATGTTATATGTATTGTTGCATTACGTGATAGGAGTTGGTTGGAAACCCTTGCTACACTGATAGCACTCCTTGTCCAGCAATTCGAACCTTGAATCCTATGTAGACAGGATCATATCTATGCTTAGCCCTGCTAAATTAGACCGGTAGAAGTCGGGTGATTTCCTGTCACCTGCGAGATATAGGGACTTATCAGGTCACGGTTGGCTATATTTGCTATCGTGGAAGTGAACCATGTGTAATAAAATGAAATGAGACCGGACGGGATGATGATAGTGAAACAGCAAGGTATGGAGGTCTTGGGTGTGGATCTATCCCCGTCTGTGTCGATTAAGGACCGAGACCTGGAGCCTTCTATGTCATTTTGAACGCATGCCTGACATTTAGTTGGCCGGCCTGAGGTTGTCGACCGCGAAGCCTAGTAGCTCAACTCAGGCTGCGAAGTCAAAAAGTGAAAGTCACCTCGGAAGGGAGCCAGAGGATCCAAGGGCAGGTGAGTTAAAAGTCCTGAGCATCCTGGCCACTGGTATCCCCGAGAACGCGGCGCTGTTCGGGCCCACCCTGAGTTGTACCAAAGGTTATCTACGGCTGCCTTTAGCGGGGTTTGCCGGGTGAGTGTCAGGAATACCCCCTCAGCTGAGTTGGAATCGATTCGAGTCGCCGTCTCTCCCGGATAGTGAGAAACTTGACTGGTTATCTCCAGCGTAGATACACTAATTATTAATGATGGTTCGGAATTGATGATAATGATGATGATGGCCTTATTATACCTGCTATGGTTAATATTGTTTGCTCCTAATGAAGTGATTGCTCTAGTACAGGTGCTAATCTAGATGACAGGTTAATGATTATTAACTCGATGCTTAAGCATTAATGATTACTTATCTGTAAATAAGCTTTTCTGCAAATGAGTCAAGCTAGCCCACCCTATAAAGCCTCGCATACTCCTTGGTGTCACCGTTGTTTCTGGTTTTTGACGGGTAAGTCTAGCTAAGTACCTTCTCGTACTCAGGGTTTATTCCCACCTGTTGCAGGTAGCAGATTCGTACTTGTTGCTGCAAGTATTGTCTTCGCCATGTGGGCGTGAAGACTAGACCATATGGGCATGGTCTCTGTAGTATCTCTTCTGGTATGCTTTTGCAGGATGTGACTATGTACTGGCAGTATTTGACTTCAATTGGTTTCAGAAATTATGTTGCTTCCGCTAATCTTTACTTTGGTTTTGTAATAAAAATAATTGTACTCTGATGTATGAGATTACTTTTGAACTGTTGTAACAAGTGTTGTGTTATGTTGAATCATTACGATCTGGTTGCTCTCGGTTTGGTTTGAAATCCCTCGCGATTTCGTGGACTACCGGAGTTATATGGGCTCAAGTTTGAGAATTTGATCGTTTCGGCGATTGTTTTTTGAACTCGTGCTCTTATAATTTGGACGGTTCTGTTACATCTGTGGTATCCAGTCTTTGAGCTGGACTTTATCTTTCATATTGGACGACTGTGTAGCTCATAGATTCATTTTACTCTCTGTGAAATATCTTTTCTGTCTGAGCATTATTCGTAGGCCGGCAGTGTCGCCTTATAAGGCCGGCAGTGCTGCCCTGTCTACTGACAAAATTTTGAGTTAAATTTTTACAGGCCTATTCACCCTTCCTCTAGGCCTCCTTAACCTTTTAGGAGATCCTACAAAAACTAACCCTATCTTCAATCAACCCATAAAACTCGTTTTCACCCACACCGTTAGCGGGCCTACCAGAGAACCAAATTGGCTAGTCTACTTCTACACATTATTGTTCTTTCTCACGATTTCATACCACGGGTTGCATTTTTTCCTTTGCTTCGACGAGGTCTCTTCTGCCATCTTTATCCTCTAGCTCTCGCTGCATGCCATAAACTTGCTACTAAATTCGTTCCAAATTATAATTCATTTGATTTTTTGACCCCAAGTTTGGTCACTCGTCTTATTCAAAAATTTGTGCAAAATATCACTTCTTTTACTATGGCTTGTTTTATTAACAGAAGTTCTCTAAGAATGACTTAAATTTGACTATGTTTACATAAATTTTTAGAATAATATGAGTGGTCAAACTTGGAGTTAAAGAAGTCAAATGAATTATAATTTAGAACGGAGGGAGTAGTATTTAGACATTGTCCCAACCACTACTAGTCCACTAGCACCTCGTTACCGGTGCTCATTGCATTTTACATCCATCTCATTGATTTCCATACCACAAAGGAAAGAAGTCTCATGCACTCTTTAACCTTAAAACGACTCCTATTGGGCAGGCCTAGTTTAGTACCTAAAAAATTTTGCCTCCACCTATCACATCGAATGTTCAGACACATGCACTGAGTACTAAACGTAGACGAAAAAAAACTAATTATACAGTTCTTAGAGAAACCGCGAGACGAATCTTTTAAACCTAATCAGTCCATGAAAAGTCTTAAGTGCTACAGTAACCAACATGTGCTAATGATAGATTAATTAGTATCATTAGATTCGTCTCACAGTTTCTTGACGGATTCTTTAATTTATTTTTTATTAGTATCTGAAAATCTATTCCGATATTCTTCCAACATATCTGATGTGACACCTAAAACTCTTCTTTTTGCGAACTAAATACAGGCTCAACTGGTGGCTGGCATCGGTCGCATGATGCTAACATGGCATTAATTGAGCTAGTGGCAGTGCGCTGTACGAGGGTGGCTTGTGGACGAAGACATGAAAAAAAAGTCACCTATATCTCCAAAGGTCATTTATCTCTGAAAAAAAGATATTATATATTTATGTGCAGACATAACGCCAAGAAGAAATGGCATAATTGTTATGCGCCCTCCTCAATTTGCATGTAATAATGAGACTACCAAATCTGTCATCAAACGTTAGTGTCTTCTTGCGACAATGGCTCCAATCTTTTGCATTTCTATTCGTTTTCTTCCTACATATAATAAAGGTGTGTGATCCTCATTAATTAATGAGAACAATATGCGTCTTATAAGATCATCTATTTACTATAGACAATACAAATACACTACTACTCGAATGGCGAGCAATAACGAGGTTGCTAAACCTGTCCTCAAACATTATCGTACCAATGATCTCTAGCCTGTTCACTTGGGCTGAAATTTGGCTGATTTTTTGCGAGAGAAAAACACTGTTGAATGGTTGGCTGATCTGACTGATAATTTTAAGCGAACAGGACCCTCATCTTGTGCACACTCGTTTACGCCTGCCTAAATGACGGGGACAAGTGACCATCATCAATAATGACAAACATCGATCTCCCTCAGATGTATAAGGTGTGTAATGATTTATGGGGTCAAATTAATAAAACGATTTTATTATATATATATCAGTAGAAAATACCTAGAAAATATACTAGCACAAAACAAAATGCGGACCGACCGTAGCTCAGTTGGTTAAACTTATTGTGGTTTAACCAATCCATTTAAGTTTGAGTCCTCGTTTAAAATCATGTGGTGACTTCGTGACAAGTGACGTGCCCGTCGATAGCAAGACACAGTTACAGTGATTTCGTGAATCTCGCGAGATCTATACCAGTTCAAGCTCAGTCTTCCGATGGTCCTCGTAGGGGTAAGGTTTGCAACTTCGTGGCAGGTGACGTGCTTGTTGACAATGAGACGCCTATAAAGACTATGTGAATCTCGAGATTTGGCAGCTCAGGTTTAGTCTTTCAGAGGTTCTCGTATGTGTAGGGTTTTGTGACTTCGTGGTAGGCGACTTGCTCGTCGACAATGAGACACCTATGTTAAGTTTGAGAACCTCGAGATATGCTAGCTCATATTTAGTCTTTTAGAGTCCTCGCATGGGGCAGGTTTGCGACTTCATGGTAGGCGACTTGCTTGTCGGCAGTGAGGCACCTATGTTGACTATGAATCTCAAGGATTTTTTTGAGTGATGAATCTCGAGATTTGTCAACTCAGGTTTAGTCTTCAAATGTTCTCATAGAGGTAGGATTTGCAACTTTGTGGTAGGCAACGTGTTTGTCGGTGACAGTGAGGCACCTATGTTGACTCTATGATTCTCGAGATTTATCAGCTCATGTTTAGTCCTTCAGAGGTTCTCATAGTCATAGGGATAGGGTTTACGATATCGTGGCAAACAACATGCTTGTTGACACTCGATAGTGAGTTATCTGTGGTACTTTATGAATCTCAAGATCTGTAAGGGTGAAAGCCCAAGTTTGATTTTGGTAATTAATGACACCAAGTTACTAATGTCATTGTGTCAAGTGAATCGAGTTAGGCGTAGCAACACATGTGATGAAGGAACAAAGAGCTTGATGGTGATGGTCATAAGATCATAAGTGCATGAAGATAAAGATGATGGTGAACATGCACATAGGTGATGGAAAAGGAATGAGATAATCAAGGCAAAAGGTATAATCATAGGATTCTTTTTTGCCGGTCTAAAGACGAGTAGAGAAGTGATTGACCGAATTTAGGATTGATAGCCGACTATCAAGAGGGGCAATCACGGTCATCTCATGAAGCAAGTGCTACTAGGTCCATATTCCTGAGCATATGCATTTAGGATCTAGTGAGATGCTAACTCCTTGAAAAAATATTTGAAAAAATGCTAACACACGAGCACAAGATGGTGAACACTTGGTGGTGTTAGCATATTTGCGAAGGAGGTGGAGTTTAAGGGGTAGAGAGGGATTCGACGCTTTTGTGGAAGTGAAACGTCTATTTCCCACTGCGCCGAAGGCAAAGAAACGGAGGCGAAAGGAAGTCACTGGGGTGACCGGACACGTGACCGGACACTGGAGCAGACGCGGCTGGCGCGTCTGGTCAGTTCAACCGGTAGGCGCGCGGGGCGAAGTGCGAAGGTTTGTGACCGGAGCATCCGATCACTCGCGGGACTGGCACATTTGGTCACGCACCCAGGAGAGCAGCGCGAAGGGAAGATTTGATCGGATGTGGTGGCACGTCCGGTCAATGAAATCACTCTCTGAACCCCTTTTGTACTCAAACCGGACGCCGCGTGTAGCGCGTCCGGTCAGTACTTTGGCGCGTTCGGTCACTCCCTCTCTGAGAAGATAACGTTTCGTGACCGTTGGAGATCGAACAAACGAAATTTAAAACGGGACACGTGGCAAGCATTGGTGAAGTCGCGAAGGTGCGACCAGACGTTGTGGCCGCGTCTGGTCGATCTGACCTGCGCGTCCGGTCAACACGCGCAGAGCAGTTTCTTAAGCCTAACGGCTCTATCTTTGAGAGCTGGCTATAAATACTTGTTTGGCCGGCCTTGGGAGCTTTCTCTTGACTCATTGAACATTTGAGACATATTTTAAGCTAGAGAACTTCCCCTTCACCCATCTCCTTGCTTGGTTGCATACTCCAGTGAGATTCAAGAGCATTGCTTAGTGATTTGCATCCAGTGGCACTTGATCTTTGAGTTGGCTGCGGATTTCTTGTCACTCTTGGGCGTTTCTCGACATCCTAGATGGCTTGGAACAGCGGTGGTGTTGAGCTCGTGATTGGAGATTATTTCGAGCCTCACTAAGTGATTGTGAGGGATTATTGAGCCTTCATCGCAGGAGTTCGTGAATTGACTACTCTAGTAGAGCTCGTTGCTTAGAGGATCCCTATCTTGTGAGTGGATGTGCGGCATCCGCTGAGGGTTTGACTCTTGATAGTCAATTAGCTCGCGATCCATCAAGTGGGTGCATCACCACAACGAGGACTAGCTTGCCGGGAAGCAAGTGAACCTCGGTAAAAAATCTTATGTCATCTCTTTGCTGAGGATTTCATCTTGTGTATGTGATTACGTTGATTGATTGGTTCATTGGACATATCTCTACTCATCAACGTTGGTATAACAATCCTAGCTCATTTCTTTGCTTACTTATCTACCTTATTAGTTGTGTAGCTTGTTTTTCTTTGTCTCTAGCTTATGTAGTTTTGTTCTTGATTAGGAGTAGAGTTAGTTGTTGGTGTGATTAGTGTTTAACCTTGAACTAGATTTGTGTAGGTGACTTGCATAGCTTAGTGAGCTAGTGCTAGAATTGCTACGCCGTTTACTAGTGCATAGCAAAATTCTATTTTTTTTCATCTAAACACCCCCTTAGTCTTTTGCGGATCCTTGTAGGGGTAGGTTTTGCAATTTTGTGGCGACCGACGTGGCTATCGATATCAGTGTGACTGATCTATCTGCTCAAGTTTATTTTGGCCTCGTTTAGTTCGGTGAATTGGGGAGAAAAACACTGTATCAGAATTCCTGTAGCATTTCGTTTGTATTTGGTAAAAATTATCCAAATTTTGACTAACTAGGCTTAAAATGTTCATCTCGCAAAGTACAACAAAATTGTGCAATTAGTTTTTGATTTCATCAACATTTAGCACTCCATGCATTTGCCGACATTTTGATGTGACAGAGAATCTTCTTTTTGCATAGTGAAATTTGGGGGAGAATTGGGGGAACTAAACAATGGCTTTCTCATAGGCTGTGTTCAGTTCCTCAAAAAAAAGTACTATACGAAAAAAGATTCCCCGTCACATCAAACTTACGATACATGCATGGAGTACTAAATGTAAATGAAATAAAAAACTAATTGTACAGCTTGGTTGTACTTTGCGAGACGAACGTTTTGAACCTAATTAGTCAACGGTTGGACACTATTTGTCAAATAAAGCCAAAACGTTCTACAGTACTTTTTTTACCCCTTTTCAGGGATCTAAACACAGCCATAACTTTTTTTTTTTTGTTGTTGTTGTTGTAGTAGAGGTACGGTTTATTGTTTGTATATTTATATAGGGGTGACAGGTTGTCTGCTTTACTCTACAAAATCGGGGGGAAAAAGGTAGTCAGGACAGGACTCCATGACACAGGGTAATTGCCGCGTATTGCGTTCTCCGTACCATACATGGGGCAGGAAAAGAGTTATGGTCCCGTGTTAATCCCTTCTCCGTAATCCACCCAGCATCCTTTCCGTCTAGCTATATAAACTTGGCCGCAGCGAGGGACGGGGAGGAGGAAGGGTTTTGGAATTAGGCAGCGGCCGCCGTTGCGTGGGAGAGAGCAAAGTGAACCAGGCCGAAACCGAAGCTCTCGTCTCCCTGTCCCCGAGTCCCAGGAGGGGATCCCGGCGGCGAGGATGAGCGGCGGCGGCGCCGGAGGGAAGGGGGCGGCGGCGCCCGTCCCGGCCGGGTCGAGGAAGCTGGTGCAGGGCCTCAAGGAGATCGTGAACCGCCCCGAGGCGGAGATCTATGCCGCACTGCGCGAGTGCGGCATGGACCCCGACGAGGCGGTCAGCCGCCTCCTCTCCCAAGGTCCGGGCACGGCTTGCGCTGTCCTCTCCCCACTCCCACGATTCCGTGCCTGTTTAGCTGTTCGTTGTAAGGCCCGCTGCTAGGGTTTACACGGGTCGTAGGCCAGCGGGCTCTCGTCGATCTGGGCGATTCGTCGACATGAAGGTTGTAGTCTGAGTGCGCTGCCCGATTAGTGGGAATCGGATGCACCTGTATGGCTGTATTGTTTCTTTTTCCCCTTTGGGGCCCTCGAGTTCATACTCGGTTTAATTATCTTTAAGGCAGTATATCAGATAGTAGTATTAGATGCTGGAGTCTTATAGTATTAGATGTAGGAGCTGTGAGTGCTGTCACAGTGTCCACTATTCATTTAGGGTTTCTATTTTAGATTTCCTGCAAATGCTATTAGTGGTAAAAACTAGTGTCTAAGGAGTTACCTATTTTGGAATATCACACAACCTCGCAGGTAGATTGTCTTTTCTCTCTATCTGGTGGTTGGTTCCTCTGCTTGTGTTGTGGTGGTGCCCGCCAATCATTTCAAGAACACACAGACATTTTTATGGTTGTCGCTTCTAGGAGGATTTACTTTTCTCTAATGGATGTGACGATAGCGTGGACAATGTCTGAACACTGGAAGCTTGGGAGAAAGTAAGACAAGTTTGTTGCATTAGACTGGACCTCTTAGTGTTTCAATGCAGGAGGTAAACTGAATTTTTTTTAAGTGGATGGATTTGTGTTTGTACTAGTTATAGGAGTAGGACTTAGGAACCAGATTTGGAGAGGATGGTTGTGGTAGGCTTAGATAGTTTGTTGGAAAGAAAACCTGTGGTACTTTTAGCTACCAGGTTTGGAAAGAGGGGAGCCTTTAGACTGGGATATGATGTTTGAACTCTTGCTCTTTTATATTCGGTCTCCTGTCTGCTAGTCATACAATCTGGAGGAAGGTGTTTATGTACTGGATTCGCCCATGATAGGATTTATTGAACATGTACATCAGATCACTTGGCTGTGTTGTCTTCTCCTTCTTAGTTTAATCTGTCTGTGTATAAGAAGAACAGCTTTTGCTGGTTCTGCTTATTTATGGTATTTTTCCTTTGGTTTTGCAATTCCCGGCTATAACTTTGAACACGCCACAACTTTCTTAGGTTTTTGTCCTGCCCACACATTTGCTGTAGGATGAGTTTGATCTTGAATCATTTGTTCCCTACATTTTAGTATTGGTACTGTAGCTTAACTTCTCACTACTCTAGACCTATGTACATTACATATGCTTGTCATGGAATGAAATCTATCTATTTACCAGACGTGCTCAAGAATGTTAGCTTTGGATTTATGGATATGTTCTGGCTTGCTGAACTCATGGCTTCGCTGGCAATGTAAATAATTGTCTAGATATCATCTGATCTTGCATTATGTACATATGCTTTGTATCTTTATCATCCGGCGTCCAGTTTTCCTTTTATTGGTTTGCAACTTGCATTATGTACACTTGGTAGTGACATCAATATTGATTTGTTATGTCGATGGGCTGAGCACATCTATAAATGTTGATAACTCATCTAACTCATCACTGCATATACTCTTTTCAGATACTTTCCAAGAGGTAAAGAGCAAGCGCGACAAGAAGAAAGAGGTCAGAACTGATTTTTTAAAAAACTTTATAATGTGCCCTATCGTCTTGAATATACAATCCATTTGATAATAACCATTTGCCAGCTTTTATTTACCTTGTTCATAAATTGGTAACCAACCTTCTTCTTGCGCCATTGGGTGAATAATACTGATAATGAATCTGTATGCACTACTGATTCTTTTTTCTACCACATGTGTGATTCCTTGCACCAGAAGTTAGCATATTCAACTACAGTTTTGGTTATTGTTTGAAAAGTGCTCTATTCTTAGTTGACCTCTAAAACTGACAACTAGAGTTGTGGGTATTTAATAAGCAGATTAAAGAGGTTCCTGAGACAAGATATCGATCGGCAAATAGTTCTACTAATCGAGGCCTTAGAAGTGGTGCAGATCGTGGTGGACGGAGCAATTCTGTGCACTCTAGCTCTACTGGTAAATAGAACATGTGCCATTTTTACTCTCAAGCTTATTTTTTGGCCCATTATTTCTTCTGACCCAATCTTCATCTCATTCCAAAAATTAGATAACATGACCTCAAGGCCACCAGTCTCAGGGTCTGGTACGACATCAGTTAATTCCAGTCAGAGGCAAACAATTGCAAGGTAAAGGGACAAAAGGACCCATCTGTGATCCATTGAAAGGATCAGTGCTGTTTGTTTATGTATTTTTTTTTGTTTACTTTAAGCAATTTTCTGTTTTCCTTCAAATAACTTTGTTGTGGCTCGTGATGTCTAATTTTTGTGTTACCACTGGTGCTTTTGCCATGTTGAGTAAACATCCAAGGACAACAAGAATTCTTGGTGCCAATTTCTTAGGTTTACTATTGTTCTCTAGGTAGTTCATTTCATTTAGTTTATGACATTCTAGTTTTTGCAAAATAGAATAATGTGGGTGTTCAGAATCAACAGAATGATCTCCAAATGTTTGAATGATGCCCATCTCTTATAAAATAGAGAATTATTCTCAACTGTCAATATTTTCAGATCATTTAGTTTTTATTATTACATTTTGCTGATTGCTGATGTTAATATCCTCTCTTGTATTCTGCAGTTCCTCTGCAAACAAACATATGGTTACTGATGGACCAGCTGTATCATTGCAATCATCGTCTGGATTTCAGCATGGTGGTTGGTCTGGGACACCTGGTCAGTTGTCAATGGCTGACATTGTGAAAATGGGTCGGCCTCAGGGCAAGGCTTCTAGCAAACCTGTGGTCACAGTTGACAGAGGTTATGCTGGACAGTACCCATCTTTGCCAAGCACAAACCAGAACCTGAAACAATCTGTAAGCATGGTTCCCCCAACAGAGCTTGACAAGGGGTTACAACCTGCCCAAGATTCAGTTCAGGTTAAGAATCACGGTCATTCTGCTGCTGACAGCAAGCTCCCATATGGTACTGATTGGTCTCCACAAGACGACCCAACATCTGCGAACCAATCATCCCTTCCTGAGACATCTGGTGATCCGTCCTTGTATGAAGCATCGTTCCAGTCATCTACATTGGTTACTGATGTAGTTAATTCACATGAAAATTCGCACTTGGATGAAAACAGCACCTTTGCAATGAGACCAGCACCTGCCTCTGAGAGACACTTGGAACCTAGTGATGGTATTTCTGAATACAATGATGGAATGTTGAACAACTCAAGTTCCTATCAGCCTCATAATTACTCTTACACAGAACAACAAGGTAAGTGTAAAACTAATGGGAATCTGCTAGCTGTTGGTTAACCATTTTAGAGGTTGATGATTTTTTCTATAAACATCCATTTAATTAATTTTTCATGGTCTTTATTGACCTCGAGAAGGCATATGACAAAGTACCGAGAAATGTCATGTGGTGGGCCATGGAAAAGCACAAAGTCCCAACTAAGTACGTTACCCTCATCAAGGATATGTACAGGGATGTGGTGACGTTTGTCCGAACATGTGATGGCGACACCAGTGACTTTCCAATTTAAATAGGACTGCATCAGGGGTCAGCTTTGAGCCCTTATTTATTTGCTTTGGTGATGGATGAGGTCACAAGGGACATACAAGGTGGTGTCCCTTGGTGTATGCTCTTTGCTGATGATGTGGTGCTAGTTGACGACAGTAGGGCAGGGGTTAATAGGAAGTTAGAACTATAGAGGCACATTTTAGAGTCGAAAGGGTTCAGACTTAGTAGGACTAAGACCGAGTACATGAGGTGCGATTTTAGCGCGACTAGGCATGAGGAGGGAGACGTTAGCCTCGATGGGCAAGTAGTGGCCAAGAAGGATACTTTTTGGTATTTAGGGTCGATGCTACAAAAGGACGGAGACATTGATGAAGATGTTAGGCATAGAATTTCAGCCGGCTGGTTGAAATGGCGTCAAGCTTCTGGCGTCCTCTGTGACAAAAGGGTGCCTCAGAAGCTGAAAGGTAAGTTCTATAGGACGACGATTCGTCCGGCGATGTTATACGGTGCTGAGTGTTGGCCTACAAAAAGGCGACATGTCCAGCAATTGAGTGTAGCAGAGATGCGTATGTTGCGTTGGTGTTGTGGGCACACAAGGAGGGATAGAGTCCGGAACGACGATATTCGGGATAGGGTTGGGGTGGCACCAATTGAGGAGAGAAATTGATTCAACATCGGTTGAGATGGTTTGGTTGGACATGTCCAACGGAGGCCTCCTGAGGCGCCGGTGCGTAGTGGAGTTCTAAAGTGGGCCGATAATGTAAAGATCGGTATAGGTCGACCTAAACTAACTTGGGACGAGTCCGTTAAGAGAGATCTTAAGGAATGGAATATCTCTAACGATTTAGCTATAGACAGGAGCGCTTGGAGATTGGCAATCAACATGCCTGAACCGTGACCTTTTTTTCTCTTGTGTCCTTTATGTCCCTTTATGTGTGTCCCTGTTTCTCGTCTCTTTTGGGTTTCATCTCTAGCCTACCCCAACTTGCTTGGGACAAAAGGCTATGTTGTTGTTGTTGTATCGGTTGAGATGGTTTGGACATGTCCAACGGAGGTCTCCTGAGGCGCCGGTGCGTAGTGGAGTTCTAAAGCGGGCCGATAATGTAAAGAGCGGTAAAGGTCGACCTAAACTAACTTGGGACGAGTCCGTTAAGAGAGATCTAAAGGAGTGGAATATCTTCAAGGATTTAGCTATGGATAGGAGCGCTTGGAGTTTGGCAATCAATGTGCCTGAACCGTGACCTCTTTTTGTCTTGTGCCCTTTATGTCCCTTTATGTGTCTCCCTGTTTCTCGTCTCTTTTGGGTTTCATCTCTAGCCTACCCCAACTTGCTTGGGACAAAAGGCTATGTTGTTGTTGTTGTTGTATATTAGCTATGGAATAAGCACCAAAGTAACATCTTAGGTAGTTGCCAGTCTTGGTCAGAATCATGGAAGGAGTGGTCTAAATTATAATTAACTGCTTGAGTCTAGTTGGGTAATGTAAACTATTTTTTTACCATTTATTATGTAGTTCTGCCTGTATATTTCACTCTGTGCAGACTGTATTTGTGCCATAGATGTAAACATAATCAGGAAGGTACTGGGACAAATATAAGCACCTAAAAGCATTACTTTATCCAAACTATGGGATCAAATGCAGCTAGTATTTGTTAAGTAATAGATACTGTAGTTAAAACAGATTTAAAGAATAAATATAGACATTAGATTGTTTTGTCTTCAACAATAAACTATGGACTGTCATATTATTCTTTGCTTTCCATAAGAAAGGTTGAGTTATTTTGCTTCTAGTGTTGTTGGGCTTGTCAAATTATTCATCCAGTTTACCATCATATGAATCGCTTCACTTTGGATATTTATGAATCATGTTGCGTTCTGATAGCTTGGTCTTGTTTTTTTATTTTGTACAAAATTGTTGGCATGGTTCACAATGAGTTCTGATTCCTTTTGTAATTGTTGTTTATAATATGTTTATCTTCAGTTGAGGATTCCAGTGCTGATGTATCAGCAGCAGCAGCAAACTTCCAGAGTTTAAGCCTACATAATGATGAGTTAGCCGCAAAAAAGACTGCCGAAGATAACCCTGCAGTGATAATTCCTGATCATTTGCAAGTTACAAATACAGAATGTGTCAGTTTGAGCTTTGGCAGTTTTGGATCTGGTGCGTTTTCTGGGCTACTCCCACAAAAGACCACGGATAGCAATGTGGAATTCCCTGCTCGAGAGGATTCTGCACCAGTAGATCAAATAGATGCCAGGTGAAGCATTTTACTGTTTTTTGTGGCACTTTCCTTAACCCCTTCACGTCGGTAATGTTGACACCGTGGAATTGTCTGTTGCAGGAATCAAGAATACTATGAAAGTGGTGCAGTAACTTCGCCTGCTGAAGAAAATCTTGAGGACATGCTGGGAGCCAACATGGAGAATGTCGATGCGCCTTCTGTTTCACAGGCTAATGAGCTTAGGCAGGACGTACTTGATCCTTCTGGACTTCAATACGACGTGCCATCAGTTTCAAGTCATGCTTATTCAAACACGAACGCTTCACAGCCTAGTACAATGGAGGATCCACAAGGAAACAACCAAGCACATACTCTTTCCCATTTGTCAAACTTGATGGTATGCTTGACTCTTCTTTCTGTATTTTCCACACATCCTTGGTAACTGATCTTTCGTTGCCCTCAATATTTGTGTCTAGTGCTATGCTGTAACTGCAAAGGTGCATTAAGTTCCATTGTATCTACATGTTCAACCTTCATACATAAGAATAACTTCTTGAGTTGCCATGATATTATAACAGATCTAGACGCATTGGCCTTATATAGAAATGTTACATTTTTCTAGAACATTTAGCATGTAGGAGGGCCCAGATTATGTCAATAAGGGAAACTGCACTTAGGTCCATCTGGAGTTTTCTCATCTTAAATGCTCATATCTTGGCTAAACTTTCCTTGGTTATGCTTTGGCCTCTTTTTGTATTGAAAAATCATCATGATTGCATGACCTATGTAATGCTTGAGTAGGGAACTGCTATGAAACACTTCCAGATTTAAACTGTTTTACACATGCGTAATAAATTAAAAAAAAAGTAAAATTGACACAAGCATACAATTTGTATTTTTTAGAATTATAATAGATATATAATAGATAGATTTTCAAAAGGTGTCACTACCTTTTGTAAAACTATCACAAGAAACCACACTTTTAAGGAACAAATTTCAGAGAACCCACAATACTGGTCACTTAGTATTTAACAAGACTACACTCTTTAAGCATTGCCATATCCGATTGGTGTGTCCACTTAGTATTCCAAAGGTTATGGTGGATGGAGTGCTTAAACATGTGTTTTTATGAAAAATTAAGGATTTTTTTTGTGAAGCTATTGCTTAGATCGCAGTTTTGTGATGCATTTATGCAACTAGGAGTGTAGTTCTCTGAAATTATTTCTTAAAAGTGTGTGTGTGCACGCGCCCATATTACTTTGACATTGACAAAGGCAGCATGAGTTCGTGACATGTACTAGAATATGTTCTCGGCCATAGAATGGCTTTTAAGTGTTGATTGACTACATAGTATAGATCTAATGGATTATGGACATAATAGAAATGTTATCACCTTCTGAATTAAGTTCTTATGTAACTAGCTGTTTTGGGCATCAGATGTTTCTTGTTGGCTGTTTGATGTTTTTAAGCTGTTTTCTTTACCCTGTTGACTTATTTGATTCTATAAATTGATGAGGTGATGAGGTCACATTAGGGTAATCTATTATGTGGTGTTTATCTCCTGCTTTGTAAATTTTTTTCAAATGTTCATGTCAACAAAAGGGAAAGGTAATTTGGTGAACAAGTGTCCAGGGCTGAGGATGGAGTATTTATATCTAACAAAAAGATTTGAACTGCCTTTATAAGTAGATGAGTTATGAAGAGATTACTATACGTTCTCAAAACAAAGCAGAAACAGTTATTCAGTGGGTCAAACTAATTTTTGCTGACCAGTTGCTTCTGGTTTATAGGATTAGTAATAGTAATATGCAGATTGAATAAGAGAGTTCAAATGAGGTGTCAATTTTAAGCCATATGAACCAGTTTAAAAATATTTCAGTATGACGGTGTGCTAGTTTAACTCTATTTAAAAGAAGTACAAAAAAGACGAAAGGCCTCGATCCTCATATTAAATGAACATTTTGTTGTATATTTGTTAGTGCTTAAATATATATATATAGGTCCATTCAGGAATTCTTCAGCAGTTAACATATGGACCAGCAGCTTTGTTCTAGTTTCCTGTGCTGTTTCAATTCATTTCATGCTTCATTCTTACTGAAAAGGATTATGCTAAACTTCATTTTCTTCTGCCAAGTTTGTTTCTTAGTTCTCACTCTTATCATTTGTTTTCCCAGCAAGCAAATCCTTTGAGCACCAGCAGCCTATTGGGGTCAAATCAAAATCATGCAGCTCTTCATGGCTTAGAGTTTTATTTACCACCTTATCTGGAAGCAAAATATAACACAGGCTCAACTACAAATCCTAGACCAGCCATATCCATGCAGGAGGTTAGTTAAATATTTGATTTCATTTTTTCTCAATCACATCCTTGACATGTTTATGCTATTTTATATGTATCAAAAGTTCCTGTGCATGTTACTTGAGCTTCTATAAATTATAAATTATTATTATACAGAAAGAAGTAGCATCCTAGACTCCTAGTTTAGTATACATCATTAGCAGCAATAATTAAAACTGGAAACATAGCAAACTTGTGTTAATTTCATTATGGATTCTGAACCGTCCTGTTTAGTATTGTCCTATTTTTCTTTTGCCCTTCCTAAGTCTACATTTCATGAAAATATTTTTCAGGCCCTTAACGCTCAGTCTACACAGAGTCTTCCAAGTACTAGCATTCCACCGGGGCCTCCTCTCCCTCAGCAATTAGCACATCACCCTTACTCTCAGCCAACTTTACCAATTACACATTTTCCAAATATGGTTGGCTATCCGACGTATTTGCCACAAAACTATGCTACTTACCTATCTTCAGGCACCTTCCAGCAAGCATACCCGAGTAATGGACCATTCCATCAGTCTGCTGCTGCTTTGCTCGGATCTGGTATGAAGTACTCCACCCCAGAGTATAAGAACAACCTGTCTGCCACAGGCTTACAACAGCAACATCAACCACAACCACAACCTCAACCACCTTCATCAGTCATCTCTGGTTATGGAGGCTTTGGAAGCTCAAGCAACATACAAGGAAATTTTACCCTTAATCAGAGTTCTGGCTCTGCAGCAACTCTTGGCTTTGATGAAGCATTGAGCAGACAGTACAAAGACACCAGTCAATACATGGCTCTCCAGCAGGTAATCATCACGCACTGGCTCATGTAACCTGGGAAACCTTTTGCTCTCTCCCCAATCAGCGTCATTTTTTTTTGTGGATGAAGGTTTTTACAGAAATGGTGATTTATTGTTATCTCTTTCAGGGCGATAACTCTGGAATGTGGCTTCATGGCTCGGGTTCAAGAGCGGCCTCTACGCTTCCGCCTAACCACTTTTATGGTTACCAGGGACAGAGTCAGCTGGGTGGCTTTCGTCAGGCGCAGCAGCCACAGCCTTCCCAGTTTGGAGGCCATGGGTACCCAACTTTCTACCAGTCTCAGGGTGGCCTGACACAGGAGCACCCCCAGAACCTTGCTGAGGGCAGCCTGAATGGCTTCCAGGTCGCACCGTCTCAGCCATCTCATCCGAGCTGGCAGCATCAGCACACTTACTGAGCCCTGTACTCTTGTTATGGTGGCTCTTTCGCCGTACAAGCCAAGTTTCACGTGCTTGTGCCCTCACTCGATGCAGAGTAAGCTGCTCGGTTTAGCTGAGCTTGTACCTTGAGCGCTGAGAGGGTTCAACAGTTAGAGCGTTTTAACATGTTGCGTGTGTTGCCAGACTGATGCATTGTGATTTCTTTTCGATAGTGAGTTATATCTGCGGAGGTGCAGTCCTGTATAACTGAGACATGATAACCTAACAAGCAGCCATTTCTGATTTCCAAGAGTTGGCTACTCTTAGCTTGAGCAGATGCTACTCTGATTTTGACTGTTTGCTTGCAATATTTGGTCATGCGGTTGCAAACCTATACTGCTTCAGGATTGAGGAAGAGAAAGGGGTTAGCACGGGCTCCATTTCATCACTATGGTAATAATAATAATTAATAATATTGGTACTTGTGAAAAATCTGTGGGTTCAGATATGCAAGTCCACATTTGTTTGGGGTTCAAATACGCTATTTTCATCGAAAACTCAGATGATGTAATAAAAACTGAGGATCTGCGTATCGATCCCCAACATGGTGAGTTTCATCGTCACCGTGATCTATGTGCTTATATGCTAATAATATAGCTATAGTAGCAACAGGTTCAGTTATACGTGACATCAGGGCGTTCTCGGGTTCGAAAGTTCGACCAGACCTCTAGGGAGTTGCATAATTGACAAATTACATGCGTAAATCGTCCAAAAGAAGAGAGATGCTTTGTAAACGAACCGTTTCTAAATTATAACCCATCTCAATGAATAACGTCGCGAAAAAAAATACTGATACTGTCATAAACAAACTATAAACGACTCATGGTAACATCTCGTACATCCCCTATGCGCCGTCCGGCTGCTGTTCCAGCGCTGCGTTGGGCGGCTGCTCTCCGGCGGTCTTGGCGATCACTAACCAAAGCAAAGCATAGTTCCGCGGAAGGCCCAGACCTGAACCTCGTCGAGTCACCAAAAAAAAAAGGGAAGACCTGAACCTCATCTCCCGCCTCAAGCCCACCCGCGCGTAAGAAGCTGCTGGCCCTTTTGATCACGGTCTGGCCCGTACGTTCCTGAGCGTGTTCTTTTATCTGTCAGGCCCATTTCTGTGCCAGTTAAATTCGGCCCGTGTAAGCTGCTCGGATCTTTCGCCATCGCGTGCTCATTCGCTGCAGAGTAAACTGCTTGGATCTTAGCTGAGCTTGTACCGTGAGCGCTGAAACTCTGCAGGGTCCGAGCCTCCCAGGCTACAACAGTTTAGAGAACGTTTTAACATGTTACGTGTATTGCCAGACTGATGCATTGTGGTTTCCTTTTGACAGCTGAGACATGATTCAAACCTAACAAGGAGTCGCTTCTGATTTAAAATAGTTTTTACCTTGTGGAAAAACTCCCTATTTGACACTAGTATAACAGGGTCTTCCTTTTACGGCCCTATTAAATCACACGTCGCTTGTGGAGTTTGGATTGAAATGCTTGGATTGGAATTGTTACCGGCCACTTTTGGTGATCCTGGTGCAGCAGCCAATTTTTTAGGTCACCGCGACTGGAGGCAGCACACGTTGCATGGGCCACGGGCAGCTTCTCCTCATCTTTTTATTTTCCCTTCGTCGTCTTTTGCCATTCCATGGCTTTGGCTGCATGCGTCGTCGACATCCATGCGCTGGCTCCAAGTTTCAAGCTGCGCAGTGTGCTGGACAATCGTGCACGAACATCCTACACCCTCACACCGCCAAGAATCGACCTGCCTGGCTGCCTCTGCCTGCAATAAATCACTCGATGTTCCGACTGCGACAGCGAGACGCTTGCCAAGACGCAAAGCATCGCGTACGGTATCAAAGCAGCTCCAGCCTACCTATGGCGTGCAGTAATGCACTACGGCCTGTTCATCCGGCTTATAATCCGTACTTTTTAGTTTATTTTTTCAGTCGAAATAATATTTTTTCTCATAACAAATCAGCCCAACAGTGTTTTTCAGCCGCTTATCAGCACAGCCGAACGGGGCTTATGCTGTGATCTCTCTGAGTTTAACGTCCTGTTTGGATGTCTTGGTTTTGAGGAACTTTAGTGTCAAGGAACTCTAATTTTATAGAAAAAGAAACATGCAAAACCGCAATTTAGAAAAATAAAAATCTAGAGTAGAGTTTCAAAGAAATAGTACCATGGTTTTTTTTAGAGAAACTAGCAAATATACCCGTGCGTTGCAACGGGGGTTGATTTTTTTCTTAAGAGTCAAAGAATTTCGGCGGGGTTTAGGGTTAGTTTGGTTCATGACCACAACTCATTATATCATAGTTTTTTAGATAGTTCTTTGGTTCACTGTCACAATTACAGTGTACCACACTTTCTTAGAACCCTTCTCACATGTTCGTCTCATTTTCTTGCCAAACTTTTGTCATAACTGTGGCTTCAATTTTACTCGCCACACATTGATTGTGTTTGGTTCGGCTTGTGCGTGCTCATTGTGCAGTGCGGTATGCCATCCGTTGTGTGCGAGTCGCGGTACCAAAAATCAAGACTGCAATTGAAATCCCACGTACCGTGGCCTAATGTGGGGAGAAAATCACGACGTGTTTGACATGATTGTCGCATTCTGCAACTGAGAATCCACTTTTAAACGGTTTCATATAGGATATTTATGTGGCAACCACGGTTTGCCTAAGATTAGACATAGCAAATTACAACACCAACCAACCACAAAAGTATCTTCGTGCCAAGATCTTTTATGAACTATGATGCAATTTAGTTATTGTAGTGCTGAATCAAGATTACATATGATCATCAAGCACTTCAAGATTACTTAGACCTAATCATTTCATCTGTTAATAGTATCCCTACTGCCGCGGCGAAGGGTAAATCAATTATTTGTGCATAAACCATTTTAAATACCGCAGATAAATTGTCAACCCGCACCACGGCGGTTGCTCAGCACTATCAGCTCCGATGTCGTAGCCGACTGCACGGTCTATGATAAGATTCACATATGAAATTATCTTGCTTGTTTGATTATGCTTCTTCTATTCTATCTGTGTTTTCGTGTACCTAAAGCAATAGTTAACTTTTAATTTGGTGGGAACCGTCGCATAGTGTGTAGGACGTGTGAGTTTTTTTTTACATAGTCTGATTTGTTGACGTTGTCTCATGTTATACGTCATGACTAACAGATAGAGTCTGACATCGTGAGGTAGGTACGCATGTGTGCATGCTTAGGCCCATGTTTGGATGGGGGCTGCACCGCGCCACAACTCGCCACGATGGACAAAAGGGTGGTATATGAATAAAAAATGTTTTTTTTCATGAAGCTCGATGGTGCTGATGGATGGGAAGAAAGAAAAACAAAAGAGAAAAACAGTCGAGACAAACGGAAAAAGAAAAACAAACAAAATCAGAAAAAAACGAACGCAAGATGTGGACTGCAGACCGATGGAAAAAGAAACAAATATAAATGGAGAATAAAATATGACACAAAGATAAAGGGTTAACTTTTCTATTTGGGTACGTATTGGACTTGTATGAGCACGAGTACATATGTAAGTCTGGATGAAAGAAATTCTCCATTGTCCGTTAGTTAAAAGGAGACGGACCAAGAAAATGGACAGATAAAAAAAAGAGATGAGAAATTTTGTCTCTTTATTATTAGGTATAGATATAGATAGTACCATAGTTTTGTATAAATATTGTTACATCCAAACACCAACCACGATGTTTTTCCAAGACAATAATAAAATTGTTTTTCATTCAAAGAGCGCCTTATCTGCATTGGTCGATCGGTGCCTAACTTTCCTTGGTTTAATTAAAACCGAAACCGGCGCCCACCTCCATTATTATGTATACTCCGTATGTTATAATTTGTAGTTCCCGTCTTGAACCGTCGACTGTAAAAGACCAAAACTAGAAGGAACCAACGTGATGACGAGAATAATATATATATGTCTCCTTCAATTTGACTTTTGACCTGCAGAACGAAGTGAGCCGTCACGTCATGTACTATACACTCTCTCCCAACTCCTCGTAGTCTATGGGTGTGTTTAGTTCACGAATTTTTTTTGTTTTTGTCTGTAACATTTTCGTTTGTATTTGTCAATTAGTGTCTACTCATGAACTAATTAGGTTTAAAAGATTTATCTCGTGGTTTTCTACCAAACTGTGTAATTAGTTTTTTTCGTCTACATTTAATGTTCTATGCATATGTTCAAACATTCGATGTGACCGAGAATCTTGAAAATTTTTTAGAAAGTAAACGTGGCCTATACTTTAGAGCACCTTTCGGTTAACACCGACTGTGTGGCGCAAATAAGCGACAACATGTGCAGTCCCCCGGTGTTCCTTGCTTGCGAATCAACTCCAATTAGTTGGCCAGTCACAGGCTGCTTATTACTGGTGTATATACGACTACTAGTTATTTTAGATGATAAATAAGAGAACAAAGTCTTCGAAAAAAAATTATAATCCCACTATTGTGCAAGTAAATTCCCAATGACAGTATGTACGACAACTATAAACGCTATAATAGCATCTCACATGTTGCCATTGGTAGCAAGGACAAATGAGGATGTGACGAGGTTATCCCCTTTTACCTAGGCCCTGTTTAGTTTCACTTCATTTTGCAGAATTTTTCAAGATTCTCTGTCACATCGAATCTTTGAACGCATGCATGAAGCATTAAATATAGATAAAAAATAAAACTAATTACACAGTTTAGACGAAATGGACGAGACAAATCTTTTAAGCCTAATTATATAATAATTGGACACTATTTGTCAAATAACAACGAAAATCGCTACAGTGTCATTTTGCCAAATTTTTTTGAACTGAACCGGCCCCTAGTGTTATTTGGTTGCGGAGGAAGTGCAGTAGTGTCGATTCTCAAATATTCTATGAAGATTCGTGGCGAGTCCGTCTCTCCAAAGCGAGAGGACAAACTTGTCCCCAAATGACACCATGCCGTCCATCTTTGGATGACCACGCGGGGTGACGTGGGATGGGAGGGCTACACCGTCAAATTGAACTTGGGCCGGGGAGGTAGCACCCGAGCTCAAAGCCTCGTCTGAAACTCGAGCCACCAGATCTAGGGGCAGGGGTGGCGCCAAAGCTCAAGAGTGGCGGCCAAGTCTCTAGTCGATGGTGCCGGTGGGGTGGTGCAGGCAAGCAGGTGGCAAGGTGGTGGCACTTAAGGCGGAAGCATATGGGCGTTGTAGAGAAAAAAGGGGAGATGTGCTCACGAGGCTACTCGTTGGGGTCCATTTATGATAGGTGGGACCATGAAAACTGTAGATAATCGTGTTAATATCTCTATCCATCCCATTTGATTCAATCACCTCAACCAAACGAAAAAAATTTGAATGGCTTCATTCTCTTCAACCAAACATCAGCTGTGACAGTTTGATCCAAAAATAAGGATGGCAACATTTTAGTTTTATCTTGTCTCCGGATTAAACACGCACTTAGAGTTGTTGATGGAATCTTCTAATAACGAATCTGGGCGGGCGCGATATCCACGTCGCCCGTTAACCCGCGGCCGTCGGATCGAGCCAAATCGCGATATGGACCGTTCGATATGGATCGGGTTGGCTCTCCGCCTGCTCCATCACACATACCTGAAATGTCGCGAACTCTCTCCGCCTCTTGGTCCGCAACCCGTGATGCAGGCGCGGCGCACCGGCAGCGGAGGCGGCGGCGGAGGCGGCGAGGGGACGCGAGCGTGGCCAATCGAGATTGATGCACCTGGCGAGGGCTCCGACCTTCGCCTCCCTGCTTGCACTCGCCAGGTGAGGATGTGCTTGAGCTCGCCACACCTCCTCTGCTCGTCCTCAATGTGGAAAAGGAGAGCATCACCGCTACGAGGAAGAAGGCAACTAGTCATGGCGATGCGCAGGCATGCAGCTTCCCGGCGCCCCCCTCTCTCTCTCTCGGGTGCAGTGCCCCAACAGCTGCTAGACGGCGCGGACCGCATGCTGGATGAAATGCCTACAAGGTTTGGCCCTCTCTAGCAAACAGTTTATACTTTGCATATACAGAGCTTTCTTTTTTGATGCAAAACTTTGGCCTCTGATTCAGTACCATAGCTTCCAATCTGCCAAGTATCACTAATCACCCACGGCCCATGGGTGCTAATTGGAATTCCGAAGTCTGTTGCTCCTCATCAGGTTTGGATGTTATCTCGTCAATATTATATTTTTGGTTCTGAGCACTAACCTTGATTTACAGCTTTACAATGTTATACTCGTCATCTTAACAGTCAAGATATGCTTGCCTACGATAACCATGTCAACTCGAATACTGGAACATTGTCCCTTTTTTTCAAAAGCAATACCTTCGTTAGGCAAATACTCCGTATAATATGTACATGATACTTAATTTTTGAGGTCTGATAGACAGTTTGTACAGTACAAAGTGCCATTCACAACTATGGCCCTGTTCATCTGACTTATAAATCCGTCTTATTCGGCTTGTTTTTCCAGCCGGAACAGTATTTTTCTCTCACAAAAAATCAGCCAACAGTGTTTTTCAGCCGGCTTATAATTCCAGCCGAACGGCCCCTATTTTGGTTGTGCTATGTAATAGAACCAAAATAGCTTCTGATATTTAAATTAACTGTATGGAAGTTAACTGGCCTTATCCATGCATTATAAGTAGTTAACAGTTACATATAGAATATATTTAATCAGTCTTTAGTATAACTTCTATATGTGACTACTAGAGCATGCAATACTTCTTTCCTGGAGGTTAACACAAGTGAGAGGAACATGTGTGCTGTGCCATTACAGTTATACAATATAAGATTTCCAACTTGCAACTGCTAGCTAGAAATATTTATCGGATTTTCAATGTATCTATTTTTATTCTTCTCCTATTGATTATTTCGTTAGAAATTTGAATACACCTGTTATTTTTGGTATACTAAGTGGAACTGCATTTCTCAGTTGAGCAGAACTGCATTTCTCAGCTGAGCAGCCTTTTTTGTGTTTTTTCAAGTTGCAGCAAAAAAAACGAGAAAAAAGTTGCAGCAATTTTTTTTCGAGGAACAGGAGGGGCAAGGAGACCCTACTGAAGTTAAATTAAAGTTAAACAAAGTTGCAGCAAAATTGTTCACGAGATTAAAGCACTTCACCAGTGAACTAAGTCAATAACCCTGAACCATCAGAATGAGGTAAATGGGAACTTATGCCAGAAACTAAATCCCTGAAAAGTTTCCTGCTTGTCAAAATGGCCCCCTGTTTTTGTATGCAATATAAAGCCATGAAGAGTACTATTGCATATAAATGCAATAGATTACATTATTTAGGCATATCGGTGATGCCTATTAGGTTTTTGTCTCCAGTCTGATATTAATTGTTTTAGAAATGAGAAATAATTCTTGCATATATTCTTCAAGACCATGACACAGTGGCGTTGGTCCAGTGAGTCCTCCCTGTCCACAGATTGAAGAAGAAACCTGTGGTTTCACCAACATTATGCATCTTTTTAAGTGTCCTCGACATGTATTTGATTGATTAAAAAATAGCCATTAGACCACATCACCACATGCCGGTCTTTGTTACGACTGTCAGATAATGAACAATGAATTTGCCAAGTCCATCTTAAGACGCATCTAATATCTAATAGCAGGTAGAAAACTGCTCGTGGCTACTCTTAGTGACCTTATCTTGCCTAGACAAAGCAACATCTCAAAAAATGGTTTTGATTATACAAGATTTATCTTTGGCTGCACGATCAGCTTCAACTAAATACCATCAACTCCCCGTTAGCTACGTACAAATGCCTTGGTGACATTCGGATTAACGGTTTACTCAAAAGCAAAAAATGGAACGATGCATCTAAGTACCTGGCAAAACAGTATAATGATGCTCCAGTTTGCTTATCCCCTTGATATGATACAAACCATATATGGTCGCTACATCAGTCCCTGTAATAATTATAAAACCCACGACGATCAAGATGAACTGGGCTATCAAAGGTTGGCGCGGCAAAGCCGCGCTGGTCTTTCTAGTGTACAAATCGAAAGAGATACTCTATAGTATCATCGACGCTATCATTTCGTTTTATTTTTCGAGGGATCCAAATGTGCACTATTTGGCCAGAGTGTACCAGTAAAAAGACATGAAACATCCACTCAACTAGGTTCTACTGCTCAAACTTGACTATAATAACTTTTTTAAATAATGATATTAGCTCGTAAATATAAAAATGATCTAGCATTTTTTTAGGATAGATGCAGTACTTTCATGATAAATCTACTTGGATTTTTTGTTAATAAATTAGCGTCTAAAATAAGTTAGGTACTTGTGACTACAACATACTAGTAGAATTCCTATAATTTATTATGGAAAATAGGAGCTAAGTATCGACCTGATCATTGGTTACCTGACCAGACCAACCCAATCTAAAAATGATCGGTTAAGTTCGAATCTTGATTTTCGACCAAAATTGGAAAATCTGAAAAAACTCGAGACATAGCACGACCTGGTCAAGATTTTAATGAGATATATTTTTCCATAGTGTTTGGTCAGGTTATAGACCGTTTGGCAGGGATTCAAATTCTAGTAGACACATCTCGGATCCAGATTCGTTTCGGGTGATGAATCATAATCACTTTAAGAGATTGTTTGGTTGGTAGACTAGATTCTAATCATAAGAATATGTATATATATTCATTATTTAAAATTATATAAACAAAAATATGTTTTCAAAGAATTCTGGACTTTTTGTGGGTAAAGAACAACTCAAATACAACACATTTTTAACTCACTGCACGAAAAAAGATTATAACTGAAAAAGTTCGATCGTGCAGTGCAAAAATGAGAAACATTCCAGAACAAATCTGCTCGAAACATTTGAGCTGTCCGGCTGTTTGGCAGCGATTCTCCCCAGAGAATTGGAACCATTTCATCCTTCAAAACGACCCCTGCTATATCACGTGCCACACTGTGGGTGCCGGTAATAAATGTACCGAAGGTACGGTACTAAACATATTTCAATATTCTGAATTGCATCTAAAAGTTGACTTCACTTATTTCATTGGAGTTCAGTGCCCCTCATGCTGTATTGTTAGGCCTTGTTTAGATGCCAAATCGGTACACCGATTCGGGCACTGTAGCTACAGTAAATACTGTAGCAATTTTTGTTTTTTAGTGTAAAAAATTGTCCAAAAATTGATTAATTAGACTCAAAATGTTCGTCTCGCAAAGTACAACAAAACTGTACAATTAGTTTATGATTTTATCTATATTTAGTACTCCATAGATTTGCCGACATTTTGATGTGATGGGAAATCTCCTTTTTGCATAGTGGAATTTGGGGTGAATTTGGGTATCTAAACAAGACCTTAATCTACTAGTGGCGTGCGCTTATATAATAACAAAAAAATATTGTTTTAATAAGGTTAGTCTATTTGCGGACGGCGTGCGTCTGATTTGTCCACCTTATCGGCTCAACAATGACCATCAGAATTAGTTAGCAAATAAGGCCCTGTTTGGTTTGCTTTTGTTAAAGTTTAACTCCCATCACATCAATGTTTTCTCAAATGCATGGAGTACTAAATGTAGACTAATTGCATGCATGTCGGCACAGATTAGGAGTAATTTACGAGACGAATCTATTAAGCCTAATTAGTCCTAGATTGAAAACTTTTTGTCAAATAAGACGAAAGTGCTACAGTATTTGTTAAACTTTAACACCCGAAACCAAACACCCCTGAATCTATCTTCTTTCTCTACTAGTGTATCGATCACTCGATGCTTTCCTTGGCCTGGTTCAGTTCACACTTCACACCGCGACGGGCCATCAGATGCGACCTGGCGCTTTTGGCGTGCACGCGAGGGGTCCGCGGAGCAGAATCCCGCGCCGAGCAGCAACGCGTCGCTCTGCTCACACGCTATCCTACCCGTACCCGCCGCCCGCTGTGGCCCTCCTGCGAGCGAGCGGGCTCGCTCTCCGTGGCCGTGGGCCCGGAAACGAGTAGGCCCACCGTCAGACGGGGAGGCGGGACTGGTGTACGCCGGCCAGGTGCAGCGCTACCCCATGCCATGCGTCACGTTAGCAGCAGGCAGCACGACAAGGAGATTCCACGCAGTGTTCATGCAAGTTATCTACAGTACGTGTCGCTCTCACTCCTCGTCAATTTTGTACTCCAGTGGTACTACAACTACAACGATAAGAAATGGAGTAATGGACCATGTTGGGTACGGGAGATATGCCGGTTTTTTTTTTGAACAGAGATACGCCGTTTTTAAGCGGTGACTCGGGCCCTGTCTAGATCCTAAATTTTTTTGGAAAAAAAATCTTGTAGCACTTTCGTTGTTATTTGATAAAATTTGTCCAACCATAAACTAACTAGGCTCAAAAGATTCGTTTCGACATTTGCAAACAAACTGTGCAATTAGTTATTTTTTTACCTACATTTAATGCTTCATGCATGTGTCTAAAGATTCAATGTGATGGGTACTGTGCAAAAAAATTTGGGTCTTTTGGGAACTAAACAGACCTCAACTATGAATCTCATGGAGAGTTCGATCCTGGCTCAGGATGAACGCTGGCGGCATGCTTAACACATGCAAGTCGAACGGGAAGTGGTGTTTCCAGTGGCGAACGGATGAGTAACGCGTAAGAACCTGCCCTTGGGAGGGGAACAACTGGAAATGGTTGCTAATACCCCGTAGGCTGAGGAGCAAAAGGAGAAATCCGCCCAAGGAGGGGCTCACATCTGATTAGCTAGTTGTGTAAAATGAAATTTTAATAAAATAAAAAAGGAGTCTTCATGTCCCGTTATCGAGGGCCTCGTTTAAAAAAAATACGCCGTCTGGGAGCTTTGCCAGGACTCACTAGAAAAACACCTAAATTCGGAAGTAATCAGAAAAAGAAATTCCATTCAAAGAAAAAAGAGCGCTCATTAAACCAGTATCCGATGCAATGCCATTTTTTTCTTCCAAAACGTAATATACGTTTTTACATATATAAACGTGCGCACATATGTAAATACACGCTCATCGTTCCTATAAATATACATGTGAGAAATCGAGTCAATAGATCTTAAGATAAAGTCACGACAAACACAACTAATGAGGATCCCGTCAAGTTGATTACTTTAAATCTAAATAGACTGATTTTGCAACAAGAAATAAAAAAAGTCGCATCATTTATTTAAAGTTAATCAATAGTGATATTTTTTAAAAAAAATGATGGATCATACAGCTGAAATATCTCAACAATGTGGTGGACTAAGTTTACGATGAACATACCCATTTGTATTTAATTAAATCCTTAATTTAGCATATATGCTTGTATTTTTCTAAAATTATTATACGACTTAACAATATTTGTTCTTTTAGTGGTAGATAATATGCTGGTTGGTGGAGAGTTGCCTACAATAATTTCGTCAATCTCAAGAACCTAAAATGTGTCGGCTTAGTTTTTTTTTTAAATTACTCGGCTCAGTTTTTGACGGTGCGGGTTGCCTATGTTGATAGGGGTCAACATTTACCTACTGTGTTTGAAAAAAAAGCCTATGGCATACACTTAAATTATTGACATGAATATTCGTTGCTTCAAGGCAAAGTAACCGACAGCCAGCAGGTTATTTTCATGCACTCTCAAGTCTGAGGATCATGTCTCCCTCTCAATTAAAAAGGAAGCCTCACGCACTCCTCACAAGTCACAAGTCACACCACACCACACCAGATGCGACCTGCTTTCTACACATAAAAAAACTGATGGGGCTTTCGGGCACTTGCCTGGGTACCTGTACCAATTTCCACCCCGGACACGGGACGCCCCTATCCTCATCCAACGGCCGATCGCATACGTCCACCGAATCCGACGGCCAGCAGGGCGCGTGGCCCCCTCTCCGCCTGCTCTATATACCCGGCCCACCACGCCCCCGCCCCCGCTCCGTAGTGCTGCGCACGTCAGTTGCTCCTCCACCTTTCCTGCTGCTCCTGCCCTCGGTTTCTGGTGAGTTCGGCAATTCTCTTCTCGTGGACTCGCCTTGACTAATTGCCGGCGGTGTCTGATGCGGGCACTGTTCTAGATCTGTTTGTTTCCGCGCGTTCGTAGATGTAATCCGTTTTCACCCGATTTATTCTTGCGATTTCCAAGTAGTTTTGCGCTGTTTTTTTTCTCGAAAAAAAGGGGTTCAATTCCGTTGGGCATGGTCGCATGGACTCCCCGGGTTTTGAGGTTTTTGTTCGTCCAGTATCGAGTTCGTCGGCGGCTTTGATCCTCGATCGATCCGATCAGGTCAGCCTTTTATTAGATGTTGTAAACTCCGCTCGCAACCGAACCGAACTAATCGCTGCAGTATCAGTTAGGAGCAATCCTTTCGTTCCAGCGCTTTCCTCATTGAAGGATTTGTTCGATCCAACCACCCTTGAAATCTCCTCACTCCCTAGGCTAAATCCGCTGCTTCTCGTTGGCTCCGCCTTCGATTTCTGCAGATCGCGACCATGGGAACCCGCGGCGTCGACCTGGTGCTCCTGGCGGCGGTGCTGCTCCAGGCGCTCCTCCCCGCGCCGGCGGCGGCGGAGGGCCTGGTGCGGGTCGCGCTGAAGAAGCAGCCCGTCGACCAGAACGGCCGCGTCGCCGCGCGCCTCTCCGCCGAGGAGAGGCAGCGCCTCCTCCTCCGCGGCGCCAACGCCCTGGGCTCGGGCGGCGACAACTCCGACGTCATCGCGCTCAAGAACTACATGAACGCGCAGTACTTTGGGGAGATCGGCGTCGGCACGCCGGCGCAGAAGTTCACCGTCATCTTCGACACCGGCAGCTCCAACCTCTGGGTGCCGTCCTCCAAGTGCTACTTCTCGGTGCGTCCTCGTTCATTCCTTCCCTTGCCTGGTCGAGGTTTGGATGTGTTCTCGTGCTAAGACTGAGTGTTTTTTTTTGTGGTGATGTGGTGCAGATCGCTTGCTATTTCCACTCCCGCTACAAGTCAGGGCAGTCAAGCACTTACAAGAAGAATGGTTTGACTCTACTTTTTTTTTTCTCGTCACTGTATTTTTTCCCGATTTGCTCATTGTGGACTGAGATCTGCCTCGCGTTTGTCATATGTTTTTCTTTCCCAAATTCGTGTTCTCGTGAATGAAACACACACACCATATATGTTGAAAAGATGTATATAAATGTGAAAAGCTAGACTTATATGTCGGGGATCATAAGTTAAATGCCTTGTGGACAAAAAAGTTCCGAGCTAGGAGATTAGGTCCAAGCCACCATACCTAGAAGGCTAGAACAGACGCATGGTCATGAATTGAATGCTAAATTTACTCTGTTTGAGCAGAAACACAAATTTTCTTTTCAGTTCTAACGTCATGCATTTCCCTTTTTATTTTTGCTCATGTATTGCTAATAGTTTACAAATCCTACTTTGCTTAGTAGGTCTGCTGCCTGCCCAACTTTGTTGTTCTAGAATATTTACGATGAAACAGAAAATTCATCATGCATGTTGGCAACATCAAAACAAAATCTGTGTTAGCTTGGTATAATTGCAACATCTATGAAAAGGATGTTAAAAGCACCTGATGTAGATGTAGTGCAAATTTGTGTGGATGAGAGCCACGATTCAGGAATGATGATGACAGTTTACAGTAGCTGTCTCTTTTGAGCTTGACTCCTCGAATTCAATGGAAACCTAGAAGTTGGTACAGTAATAACTTCAGCGTGTGACTCTAGCACATCTTATGTTGGAAATAGTCGCCCTATTTTTCTTGTAGCATGGATATTGAAAGGTTTCTCTCTTCTTGGAAATATGGCCTTGTTTTATCATACTGCTCATTATTTCAAATAAAAAATCCTTTAGTCCCAAGCAAATTGAGGTATGCTAGAGATGAAACCCAACATGAGCCACCGAGAATGTAAGATTAAAAAGAAGATAAAAGGCATAAAGAATCCAGCTCTTCATATTGGGCATTTATGTATGCTATTTGTTTGCTTCTGCACATTGACATGTTGTCTTGCCTCATCTCTCCAGGAAAACCTGCTGCCATTCAATATGGAACTGGTTCAATTGCTGGCTTTTTCAGCGAGGATTGCGTTACATTAGGTGATCTGGTTGTGAACGATCAGGTTAGTGCGCACTTGTATATGTTTATTTGTATGAAACAGTGCTCTTATATGTTACAATATGTGTTCGGGATTCATTTATTGCATCTCTCTGGTCACATCAGTTCCACTTGGAAATAATAAATATTGTGTTGCTTTATTAGGAATTTATTGAAGCTACAAAGGAGCCAGGCCTTACCTTCATGGTTGCAAAATTTGATGGCATTCTTGGGCTAGGCTTTCAGGAAATATCTGTTGGGAATGCAACACCAGTGTGGTAAGCTTTTGTGGCCTTCAAAGTTCAGATCATTTGCTCACTTCTGTTTCAATTACAGTAAAAGCAATGATCGTTCCTTGCTGTTGTTAATATTCTTTGAGTAACTCAAGGTCATTTTTTTGTTCTCGAACACTCTACTCAAAGGGCGTCGTGGTTTAGTTGCTCATAATACATGGTATCTACATTAATGGCAGCGTGCTACATATTTCCTGGTTATCCTTGTGTAAAACAAAAGGTCATCTTTCTGCATTAAGAGTTCTTGTTTTTTTTTGTGATGCTTATATATCTTTAAAAAGCGTTTTCTGGGGTATATGTGTTCCCATGCTATGTAGTTAGATTTTGCTGTATTTAGCAAGAATAGTAAGATATGTGATTATGGTATTGTACAACTTTGTTACACCCAACTTGCTCGGGACAAAAGGCTATGTTGTTGTTGTTGTTGTTGTTGTTGTTGTTGTTGTTGGTTTATAGTTTGGGAAATACGATTATGATATACTTCGCACATCTGGTCCCTAATAACAAACAAATTGCAGGTATAACATGGTAAAACAAGGTCTCATCAGCGACCCTGTTTTCTCCTTCTGGTTTAACCGACATGCTGATGACGGAGAAGGTGGTGAAATTGTGTTTGGTGGAATGGATTCTAGCCACTACAAGGGTGATCACACGTATGTCCCAGTCACTCAGAAGGGATACTGGCAGGTTGGTTTTGTTTCTTGTATTCTCTAATAACTTCGTTTTTCGAATGTATATCTCGGTTTAAAGTGTACAATTTGTTGATGCAGTTTAACATGGGCGATGTCCTGGTTGATGGAGTGTCCACTGGTACTGCAATATTTCTCTCTTCTTTGTTATTCTAATCTCATGTTAATGAGAAATATAACTAAATGCGACATCTATCGTTATCAGGGTTTTGTGCTGGCGGTTGTGCAGCAATCGCAGATTCTGGAACTTCCTTGCTTGCTGGCCCCACAGTAAGTTTTGAGCTTTGTGTATTTTTTGTCTGCAATAACCATGACGGGATTCACCATTTTGCGATTGAAGCAGCTGTTTAGTTTTTTTTTTTGTCTGTTTGGTGATATTTTATATATGACAAAACCTTTATACAAATGACCTGATGATCCTTGTACCTTGTTGAATGAAAAATGTAGTTGATGCTATCATGTCTGCCTAAAAATGGCCGCCTTTACTTATATTACTCTACCATCATACCATGCCCTTGTTGAGTGTTGACAAATCGATAGTCTCAGGTGCTTAATACTTCGATAGCTAAAACAGTTTGGAAATTAGACTCAGTTAGATGTGCCGGGTTGGCTCCTGGACACTTTAGCCTTTGTTTTTTTTTAATAAGACTGTCTTTTTGTACCATCTTATACATATCATTTGGCGAGGATGATTCAAAACTCTTATGTAATTTTGCAGTGTAATTGTGAGAAAACAGCACTTGCATTTGATGCACTTAACTTTTGATATTTGCCTAGGTGGTGATCTGAATCTATGATCATTACTTTCCTTTTTCTGCATTTTGTGTTCAATCCTGTGGTGCTCGCATAAAATGTCTGGGTGGTGATCTGAGTCTGATTATCATTCCCTGCTTTTTCTGCATCTTGTGTTCCACCCTGTGTTGCTCTGGTGCTTATACAAGCTAATATGATCAATGCAGGCCATAATTACTGAAATCAATGAAAAGATTGGTGCTGCTGGTGTAGTCAGCCAGGAGTGCAAGACTGTTGTTTCTCAATATGGACAACAGATCCTAGATCTTTTGCTAGCTGAGGTTTGTGTATTCCAAACTATGGATTTGCTTTTCTGGTTGCTGGTTTGGTCAGTTGCTTTTGAAATTCTGAGGTGACTCAACTTGGTATTGGGTTATTTGGCAGACACAACCAGCGAAGATCTGTTCTCAGGTTGGTCTGTGCACTTTTGATGGCACTCATGGTGTTAGGTGAGGACTGTAAACAATCTCTATAGCTTGTCATACTGTTTGATGTTGCTGAGACATAGCTTGTCATGTACTCATGATAACGGTAGCCATCTGGGCATCCTGTCTCATATTATGGTGTCACTGTAGCTCATTTCTTCCTTTGTTATATGCTATGCAAACACAGCGCTGGAATTCGGAGCGTAGTGGACGATGAAGCTGGGAAATCAAATGGTGGTATCAAGAGTGATCCAATGTGCAATGCCTGTGAGATGGCTGTGGTATGGATGCAGAACCAACTTGCCCAGAACAAGACACAGGAGCTCATCCTGAACTACATTAATCAGGTGAGCTTAACTGACTTTGAGCGCAGTGTGTTTATGTACCACGTAGTGCTCTACTTTGCTTAACTGTTTCACTATGACAGCTTTGCGAGCGTCTTCCTAGTCCCATGGGAGAATCAGCCGTGGACTGTGCCAGTCTTGGGTCCATGCCTGACATTGCGTTCACCATTGGAGGCAAGAAGTTCAAGCTGAAACCAGAGCAGGTGTGTGATCCCTTCTCCATTATCACACTCTCGGCTCTTGATCCTTATTAGCCCAACCATCCCCATTTGCCATTTTGTTGCAGTATCTGAACTTGACTCCCTTTCTCTTTGGTTATGCAGTACATTCTGAAGGTTGGTGAAGGACAAGTTGCCCAGTGCATCAGTGGATTCACAGCTATGGATATCCCACCGCCTCGTGGCCCCCTCTGGTAAACTATGCACCGCTAAGCTCCTGATTCTGGCTCGCACTGTCGCACGATTCTTAATCTTTGCGCATAACATTTGGACCATTTGCAATTCCAGGATCTTGGGTGATGTTTTCATGGGAGTCTACCACACCGTCTTTGACTACGGCAAGCTGAGGGTTGGCTTCGCAGAGTCTTCCTAAGGATGGTTTGGCTCCTCGTCCAGAGGCAAACGCATGCGCCGAGAGAGAAGCTTAGCTTGTTTTTAACTTGTGTCTTTATGCGGCCGGCAATGTGTGTATATATGCTACTACATGTTTAGTGATGCTTTCTGAGACCTGAGACAACGCCCATCTGTTTTTAACCTGGCGCAAGAATGTATTAGCCATCGTGGTTCGGCGTCTTGTACTGAATTGTTGCCGTGCACCCTAGCAACGTGTACTTCAAGAAATATTTTCCTTGTGTTATGTTTATTTGTGCACTGAACCTGGTATGCTTTTATGGCAGCGGTTAATCTGCGATATTGACGCTTTGGCTGATGATGTATGTTACGTTGCTGAAACATATTTCCGAAATTTACAGGCTTACAGTCTGTATGCACAGTGGGATCACATTGCGTTAACGTCAGATTGATGACTGGTTTTTGCAACTTCGGTTTTGATAATCGTCTTTGCAACTTCTTTGGTATATAGAAAGTGGGGTTTTCTAGGAAACGAAGGTATACTCTTTTTTTTTAGGGAAAACGAAGGTATTCTTTCCCAACGGGGATAGGGAGCCCAATTCCATTTTCACGAGCGTTCACCAATTTTTATCCCAGTGAACGATCCGACCGCTACACCATTTTCTATTTAACGACATGGTCTCTTGGCACTCATTCTCTTTTCTTTTGGCACTCATTCTCTTTTCCCGGTGTCCCTTCCCCTTCACGTGACTTTTCCTTCTCCATTTTTCTCGTGCCTTCCATTTTCTCTCTCCTGGCATGGAGTCTCACGCTCTAGTCTTGGCCACCAGCGCTGGGGATCTCAGCCGGTCATCCGGCCACCGGTGCCCGGAGGCGGCGAATCTCGGCTGCCTGTCGCGCCACCGGCGCTCGTAGGCCGCGGATCTCGGCTACATGTCGCACCACCGGTACTCGGAGGTGGTGGATCTCGGTCTCTCATCCGATGACTGGCGTCCAAAGACGGCGGATCACGACAGCCCATCCGGCCATCGGTGCCCGGAGGTGAAGGATCTCGGTCTCCCTTCCAACGACTGGTGCTCGGAGGTGGCAGATCTCGAGCACTCGTCTGACCACCGGCGCTTGGAGGCGGCGAATCTCGATCTCCTATCCATAAGTAGTCCTCACGAGTCTCCCTGGGGTCCATGTGTATGCTTCCAGCCTGCTCCCACGGACATCGTTCTCGCAAGCATCCCCAATTTTGGCACCTTGTACTTGGCTCAAGTTCCTATTTTGTTGTTTGGAAACAGCGATCGTATGAAGAGCCCTACAACTTATGGTCTTCACGATGAGACTACTTGGTTTCCTAATCAAAACTACCAGGGGATGAATCTCAATAACAGGTGCCTATCACACATGAATATGACGCTAACATGGGCACTTCGCTCAATTTCGTGTTACTACATTGTCAGTTAAATATTGCTTTTCAGTTATGTGGGGTATAATTGTTTGATTTTTCCATCAGTGAATGATTAGACTTTTGTGTGCCAATGCTATCTAACAAATCAATTTTTAACTGTACACACATATGTTCGACATCATGTAATTTGTGCTATCTTTTAATAGGAACGTGTGGCTTGCCTCATAAACAAAAAATTTGTTCATGTAATTCGTGGTCTCTGAATTCGGGATACTATTAGGCCTGCACAGAAGGGATGGTTCGTGATATGACATTGTACGTTAGATATCTTTTGCACAACTATCCATATTGTTTGAATTTCATGCTTAGTTTCATTTGAGGGAAATTTTTCAATAAATTGTGTATTTTTTTCAATAATTTATGTGATTCGTGTTGCACTTGGTTTATTTAAATTATATGGTTACTTCATTTTCGAGTCATCGTGCTGGCCATGCTGTTCGAGTCGTCGTGGTTGGCCTCGGCGGCTAGCCGCATCTGTTAGTGCATTTTAGATTTGTTTCTCACTGGCGACTAGGGAAGACTAATCTGCATTGGCATCAACTTGTTGCTATAAATTGGGGATTATTACTCTACATTGCCAATCTCTGGTGAGGAGAAAGAGCATGATAGATTAGATAGATGTTGCCTGAGTGCATTGACAGACAACAGTAGAGTTCCAGGGATTGGCCACTGACAGGCTACCACTGTTGATCTTCTGAACAATCTATTGTATATTCTGTTAGGTTAGATTAATTAGTTATGAAATTACAAGAAATGAATTATACTGTAGTTGATTCATCCTATTAGTTATGATCTCTTTTGTTAAGTGATTCTGATTTTTTATAAAATACATTTGGTTACAGGTGGCTGACGAGGAAGAAAGTTCTGTTGAAGTAGAAAAGTCCAAATCAAGTTATGAGTTACAATCTTCTAATAATGATATGTAAGAAATGTGTTTGACAATTTCTCGTAATTGTGAGGAATTTTCGGAAAGTCTTCAAGTTTGCATATCCATTATCGAGAAGAGTTGATGTTTACGGGATGTGCATTCCTTTTGGTAGTGTGTCCAATTCAACTAGCTAGTATGGTTGTTTTAACTTATTTACCGTTTTTTTTGAAAAAAATCTGGTCATATGTTAAACTTTTTAAAGTATTAACATTTAAAAAATATTATTTTTGCAGAAATGACAGTGGAGTTTATATTCTTGAATTGCTTAAATCTTATGATGGCCTAACTCATCTCTATTTTAAAGAGGTATTATTTTTTCTTGAATTATGGCTTTGTCAAGTTCTATTTTTAAAATTGTGATCATTTGATTATGCCATATTGCCTATATCTTCAGATTAGTTGACGAGATGTTTTCTAAATTTTTATGTCATGCGGGAGCCTGCAAAGCCTATTTGTGAGGCATTGACATATTATTTGTGCACCCATAAGGTGGATCAATTCTTGTTACCTGCAATACATGACATAGTTGAGCAACATGTAATATTTCATATTTATACCTATTATTTTGTCTTTGATGCAATCCTTATCTTTGCTCCTTCTTAAACTTGTCAGGGTATAAAGTTTTCAAATTATACATGAACAAGGTATAACAGATATGATTTTCTACTTAACTTATTACATTTATTACTACTAAAATAGTTTGTTTTTATAGATTTGTTCTAAATAGTCTTTTTGTGGTGCTATGTTAGATAACAGAGTTATGTATCTGTCTGTTTTTATTTTTCATGTCTATGGTACCTAACTTAGTTGATTAGCTTTATTGTTCTAAGTTATGTATCTAACTTAAGTTTTTATATGTATGCTACCAACTTACTTGATTAACTTACTATACAGAGTTATGTATCTAACTTGTGTTTTAATGTGTATACATGCTAGCTAACTTTTTTGAGCAACTTACTGTTAAGAGTAATGCATCTAACTTATGTTTTGTATTTGTTTTTTTAAATATTACAATTTAAATATTTTGCAGATCTTTCAATTCAAGAAACAGATATGCTCAATGCCATAGTTATAGAGATGCTGAGATTATCGCTGCAGAAGTTATGAAAGTTATTATTTATCTTAGTTTTGAAAGGTTGCATCATCATATTATGAAATTTATTGTGTAATATAGGTTGTAAAATTTACTTTTATTTCATCTCCCACCCTTTTATAAACCATTTTCCCTTATGTCCCGAATGATTAGTTTCTAAAAAGAGAAAAAAGACTGCTAAAACCTAAAAGAGAACGTGGGAGCACTACTAAGTTATGACTGTTAAGTTATTTGTCGAAGTTACGCTGTCTAATTCAGTTATCTAAGTTACGCTGATAAACTTAAAAGACAATGTGGGAGCACTGCTAAGTTAGCACTGTTAAGTTTTTCGTGGAAGTTATGCTCTTTAATTCAGTTATATAAGTTATGTGCGTATGGTTCTAAAAAAGGAAAAAAATGTTGCAGCAGCGTGTGCGATTCAGCAAGAGAAAGAAGTGAAGTGAAGTGAATGGAACGGAATGTGGGAGCAACACAAAGAGAAAGAGAATGGAATGGCTGTTGCGTCCAAACAAAGAATGGAACGTGGGAGCAGCAGAAAGAGAAAGAGAAAGAGAAGTGCACTGAAATGAACTCTTTTCTATTAAGGCAATTATGCTGGTCGGAGAATTGATCGCTTTGTTTGTTTTGAATGAACGTTCGCTGTTTAGTGGTGTCGGAGAGGGAGAACGCTCAGCAGTCAAACAACTTCAGTTCTTTTCACATATTGTTTCTTGAAATGCTTAAGAACATAACTTTGCATGACTAACTTTTTTTTAGCCTGCATGACTAACTTACTAGCGCAATGGGAAGCACGGCATGAGGTGGGAAGGGCATGCGGAGGACGCAATTCAACCTCTTATAACTACTTCCTTGATCCGGCGAATAGACTCACTGATCTACGGATCTCATGCCACGTCGTACACGACATGGGTGTTTGGTTTTAGTTTGAGGACTCACTTTCACTCAACTCCGATCTAGACGAGGTGTTGTATCATGAGTCTATTCCTGTGAAGACTCACTTTCACTTAATTCTATTCCTTAAATTTAGTTGAATGACTCTATTTTTGATACTAGTACCGATTATTGCCTTTTGAGGAATAGGGCCAAACACCCCCTAAGCCACTCATCCCCTATCACTCTTTTGTTGTTACGCACAATAATGTCCTGTACGAAGTACAACCGTTGTATTAACCAAAACAAAAAATGACGCTCCAGCTTATGTCAATCTCAAGCCAACAATACTTCCTCCTCAAAATAGCACGCTCAATAATGTCCTCTATGGAGTATAACAGTCGTGTGAGCCACCGCAAAAACGATGCTCCAGCTTAAGTCAATCTCAAGCCAATACTTCTCAAAATAGCAAGGTACTCTCTTCTAGAAATAAGTTGAGACATGATTTTTTTGCATGGTTTTGATGCATATCTTTTGGTCACTAATGTCTTTTCTACACTGTACTGGTGCAACTGTTTGAATTCATGAGATTTTGTAATTATTTTACTATACAATTGTACATCTTTCAAGTTCTCAAAGTAAATAATTTACAAGCTATTGATGTTTATAGTATTTATAAAGTTTGATCAAATGTTGTCCTAGACGACATGTGTTATTATGACCGAATTATCGAAGTGCAACTAGAGGTCCGTGGTTGGCCAAAAAAACGCTTCTTGACCACTTTGTCGGCATTGTCTCAGAGATGGCGCGCCACATCCTTATGAAATGTCGTTACTCGAGGCACATCTATATAGTTGCATGCCATGTGGTTATCCATACCTTAACTTGAGCCGCAGTTATCCCTCTTCCGCCTCTGTCAAGGGTTGGTGAATGACCGTTGGGTCTTTGCCCGAAGTCCCACCGAAGAGTCTCCGCTCCCTCTTGCTTCTAGTAAATGAGACTATTTTGGAGATTTGGAAAGAGAGGACTTCATGCACATTTAATTTTAGCGAAAAGAGTTGTTGGCGCTAGACCTCGTCCAAAAGATCAAAGAAGAGGTGGGGACTTGGGCTTAGTTAGTGCAAAGTTTTTGACCGTCTTGATTGTGTGGCCTTGTAGTTTCCTTTTATGCATATAGTTTGTTATCTTGTATCTCAACTTTTTTTTACAAGGTTTTTGTTTTTGACAAGGCTTGTATCTCAACTTTGTTTCTTTAGGTGTCCTCTCAGGGCTATCTACTTGTGTTTTTCCTGCAATGTTAATAAAAATGATGTATGGATGCTTGTTCGTTCAAAAAAAGACGTGCACAAAATAATTGAACAAAGGATTTGTTTAGTTTAAACTCCGGCAACCTTGTCTAACATTGCGTGCGCTCCCGGCGTCAGATTTCGGGCACTTTTTTTTTTTGAGGGACAAGCTGCAGACCTTGGAACCAAACGACATATCCGAATCCGTAATTCCGTAGTCCCATGGAAAAGCATTGAGATGAGATTTTTTTTAAGTCAAAACCGATGGTCCGTGTGACTGGTGGTGCAGCTGCGCATTTGCTCAGTCAATACCTGAACTGAAACTACATGGTCCCGAACTCCCGATCCCAGAGAGGGCAGAGCGCGACGACGCACGGTCGCGCGCGCTGGGCGCTAGTCCATGCAGCCCAGGAGCCAGTAAATGGCAGTCACGCAGCTAACCTGACCATTTCCTCGGATCAGGAGCTGACCTGACCACCGCCCGCCCCCGACCTGACCACCACCCTTTCCTCCCTCCCAGTCATTCACCATGGACTGGGGACATCCGGACCTCGCGACTTCGCGCGTGCGCGACTGGGGCCGAGGCGACCGCGCGCACGCATTGACGCGCGGCTGCATGCATTGCATTGCCATCCTCCTCTCCCCTCCGCCAGTCGCCCTGCCCAGGTGCCCCCTGGTCAATGGTCACCAGCACTGCCTATAAAGATGGACTCAGATCGGCGAGCCCAGGGCCAGGCCTCGCCACGTGTGCGCCCCCCCCAGCTCCTTCTTATACGCCCCCGCCCTGCCGTCCCCGTTCCTCCTCTCCACCGATCTCCCTCCGTCCCCGTCCCGTCCACCCCCGCTCCCTCGCCCGTCGTCGTCGTCGTTACGTCATCATGGAGTCCTCCTACCTGGGAAACCGCAGGCTGAACGGCGGCGCCGAGAGGGAGACGCCCAGGGCGCCCGCTGCGTTCCTCCCGGCCGCCTCGATGGGGTACGAGTACGCCGACGCGGCGGAGGCGGACCACCTGCCCCGTCGGGTGGCGGCGGGCGAGATGGACTTCTTCAAGAAGGAGAAGAGGGAGACGAAGGACGCCGCCGCCGCCTTTGTGCCGTCGGACGACCACGGCATCAAGGAAGACGACCTCACCATCAACGTACGTAACCCCGCTTTGCTCGCGAATCGATTCAAATTTGTTTTGCCTTTCCCCCCTCCATCCCCTAGTCTGTCGGATCGGCGGTTTTCTATTTTTCTGCTTGACGCGCGCGGCTGGCCGGCTCGGTTTTCAGATGGGTCTGCACCACGTCGGCGGGAAGAAGAGCAGTATCAGGAGCGAGGAGTCCACGGTCGACGACGGCGTCTCCTCCGACAACGTCGATCACCGGGAGACCAAAGCTGAGGTGAGGGAAATAAATCACCAACGAGCCGTGATCCATGCATTTGCCTAGTTTCTACCTGACTGTGAATACATACCATCGCTCACTGCCTGTTCTTGGAAATTAAACTCGATTTCATCAGATGCGCCAAAAGTTTAGTCAAACCTTAACTGCTCTCCCATGTGGATATAGCTACGACTAGTCCACTACCAGACAGACACTGTAGATACTACTACTAGTAGATAGAGAGAAAACAAAAAATGAAAAATCTTACTTATTCCTTTTGTTTAGTCTCTCTTGTTATTACATTAGTACTAAATAAATGTGTATTTATATGACCAGCTGGCACTGGCAAAGTCCGAGCTTGGGCGCCTGAACGAAGAGAACAAGCAGCTCAAGGACTTTGTCAGCAGGCTGACCCTCAAGTACAATGCTTTCCAGATGCAGATGCCGGTCTACACTACACTGCTGCAGCAGCAGCAAAGGACCAATAACCATCGAGCCCTTCTTCGCGGAGCTCCAGGCCATGAGGTAAACTCGATAGTCAATACGTACGTACGTACCAGATCCTCGAAAGGACGGACGTCGTCGATCCATGCATGCATCCATCGAGTAGCTAATGTAAGCGAGGCAACGTCTGACCGGTCGAGACTGTTGTTGTGTTGTAACTTGCTGCGATCGTATCATGCATGTTCATGTCACCACCAGCTGATGAACATCGATCCGGAGACGAAGGACCAGGAGGGGAGCGGCGGCGGCGGCCACCTGCTCCCGCGGCAGTTCATCAGCAGCATCGGCACAGCCCCCGACGATCCGCTGCGCTCCATGGGCTCGGACGCAGTGCGCGGCGGCGGCGGCGACAGCTCGGGGTCGACCAGCAACGCGGAACCGCCGCCGCCGCAGCCCTTGGACTACTGCCCTGGCAACGGGCTCAAGGACATGATGCCGCTGCCGGCGTTCGAGCACGGCCACCAGCAGCAGCACCTCGCCCACGAGATGGGTAGCAGCAGCCGGGCGGATGAGCCGCACCACCTGGCGGCGCAGCAGGGCTGGCTCTCCAACAAGGTGCACAAGTTCCTCCCCGCCAAGGGCCCCGAGCCCGTCCCCGAGGCCGCCACCATGCGCAAGGCCCGCGTCTCCGTCCGGGCCCGCTCCGAGGCACCCATGGTACGCTAGGCTGCCAGTGTTCGCTTCTGAGTTCTGACTGTGGACTGCTACTGAGTTGTTGCTGAAACTGAAATGTTTGTTCTTCTTCATGGTACGCAGATCAATGATGGGTGCCAATGGAGGAAGTACGGGCAGAAGATGGCCAAGGGCAACCCGTGCCCCCGCGCGTACTACCGCTGCACCATGGCCGCCGGCTGCCCGGTCCGCAAGCAGGTAAGCTTCTGAATGATCGTCGGTAGAGTAGAGGAGTTTGAACATTTTTGGCACGTTCTTTATCATGGTCTGTGATGGCAGGTCCAGAGATGCGCCGAGGACACGACGGTGGTGATCACGACGTACGAGGGGCACCACAACCACCCGCTGCCGCCGGCGGCGATGCCGATGGCGTCGACGACGGCGGCGGCGGCGTCCATGCTGCTGTCCGGGTCGATGCCGAGCGCGGACGGTGGCAGCCTGATGGCCGGGTCCAACTTCCTGGCGCGCGCCGTGCTGCCGTGCTCCTCCAACGTCGCCACCATCTCGGCGTCGGCGCCGTTCCCCACCGTGACGCTGGACCTCACGCAGCCGCCCCCGGGCGCCGCCTCCGCCTCCGCGTTCGCGCAGCAGCCGGCGCCGGCTCAGGCGCGGGCGACGGGGACGGGGCCCTCCCAGCTCCAGGCTGCGCTCGCTGACGCCGCGGGCCGTCCAATTCCGCTGACGACGCAGCTGTTCGGGCAGAAGCTGTACGACCCCTCCTCCAAGGCCCCCGCCGCGCAGGCGGACGCGGCGGGCGACACCGTCAGCGCGGCGGCGGTGATCGCGTCCGACCCCAACTTCACCGCGGTGCTCGCGGCGGCGATCAAGTCGTACATAGGCGGCAGCAGCAGCAACGGCGCCGGCGGGAGCAGCGGGACGACCGTGCTGCCGCCGAAGGCTGCGGCGAGCAGCGCCGGCGATAGCAGCAGAGACGATAAGGTCGGGGAGCAGGGGAGCTGACGTGATCGCCTAGCGATACGATCGTCCGTTTGCTTGCTCGCCCGATTCCAGTTTTGTTCCGCTCTTGAGAGTTTGCTTCATCAGTTAGTTATATAATTGTCTCTTCCGTAGTTGAGTTCCCCCAAAATTTTGCGTAGTTGAGAGAGTTTGCTTCAGTTTCGTCTCCTCGGGGCAGGAGACGAAAACTTTGCTCTTTCGTTCTTTTTATTTCTCCCCTGGGGCGATTTTTATGGCAGCAAGTGGAGTACCAATTTTGTTCTCGCTACAACTTTTAGTTACGGAAAAAGTCTAAATAAGCCCCTGAACTATGGACCCTGGAACACATAATTCCCTGAACTATGAAACGGTCTAATTTACCTTCTGAACTATCCAAAACCGTCTATTTTACTCTCTGGGCGGTTTTCGACGGCGGTTTGCTACAGTAATAGCGGTTTTGTTTTTTTATTTATTTTCGCTGAATATTTGAAAAATCATAGTAAATCACAGAAAAATCATAAAATAGAAAATCTAATTTTGTTGGACTCCACATGAGTAGATCTACACAGTGAATATATAATACGGTACGCTTTAGTACAAAGTTTTTGCTGTAACTTTAGATTAATTGGAAAATCCAATTTAGACTAAAGTTACAGCAAAAACTTTGTACTAAAGCGTACCATATTATATGTTCACTGTGTAGATCTACTCATGTGGAATCTAACAAAATTAGATTTTCTATTTTATGATTTTTCTATGATTTACTATGATTTTTCAAATATTTAACAAAAATAAATAAAAAGGCAAAACCACTATTACTGTAGCAAAACCGCCGTCGAAAACCGCCCAGAGGGTAAAATAGACGGTTTTGGATAGTTCAGGGGGTAAATTAGACCGTTTCATAGTTCAGGGGTTATGTGTTCCAGGGTCCATAGTTCAGGGGTTATTTAGACTTTTTCCTTTAGTTACAGACACAACATCTCTAGGAGTCTTTATAAAGCCCACTCTCTAAATTATTGTTTAGAGGGTTATTTGCATAAAAATTGTTGAGTTTGTTAGAAGATATTTGTTTCATCAAAATCTCTATCACTAACAATTTAAAAGGATTTACAGAGTCTCTTGGAGTTGCTCTCAGTTCCGTGGAAGAAAAGTAGATGCTCTTTGCCTGTCACCATTTTGTTCTTTCGGTGTAAGCAATGTATTCTTTGTATGAACCGATGCAATGAGGATAGAGTTCTTGGTAGTTGTCGAGAAAACTGAGATTGCTGGATTCAACTCTTCACGATCTGATCCGTCTTGTACCTTTCTTGATTCATGAACGTATGTTTGTTATTAGATATTCAAATTTAGAAATAATTTAACCTAGAAAATAACAGAAGATTTGTAATGCACTTTTCCTAAGAACATGCGTCTAAAGTTTGTGTTTGGTTCAGAAGATGCGCGATCCTTTGATCTTGCTTCAAGATTAGTACATTTTTCTGTTAGACCTTCATCTCATGGCTCACAACCGTTGTCTGAACAAATGCTATTGAAAAATAGCAAATCCCTTTGTAATATTGTAATGTGCTTGTATGATCTACTCGCATTTGCAAAGACGATGGTCAACATACTGAAAACAAATGCAAATCCAGCAAAACCAGAGATATACCCAGAGGGCTGGTTCGGCTGGTGGAAAAGCCGGCTGGTTTCGACTGATTCAATAGTGTTCTGTGAGAGAGAATAAGCTGAAACAAGCCGAAACATGACTTGCAGAACAGGGCCAGAGACGATACCAATGCCGAGGGTACTAGTTGATATAGTTGCTCAAAGTCATGGACTGTAGGAAGTGATTCGCTGTGCAGTCCATCGAACGCCTTCCAGAAAGTAGTCATTCGCTGATCGCCGGAATGACGCCGAGAAGTAGAGGTGAGGGCTAGAGCGTCTGAATGTTGCCAGGAAGTAGACGTGTGCCTCCACCGCCGGGAACGAGAGCAGTTGTGCGAAATGGGCTGTTTAACCCCTCTAGGACACTAGTTTTGCTCCCCCTATATTTCCTAGTATCCTCCTTTTTTTTTTGTTGGGAAAAAGTCTAAATAACCCCCTGAACTATGGACCCTGGAACACATAATCCCCTAAACTATGAAACTGTCTAATTTACCCTCTGAACTATACAAAACCGTCTATTTTACCCTCTGGGCGGTTTTCGACGGCGGTTTGCTACAGTAATAGCGGTTTTGTTTTTTTATTTATTTTCGCTGAATATTTGAAAAATCATAGTAAATCACAGAAAAATCATAAAATAGAAAATCTAATTTTGTTGGACTCCACATGAGTAGATCTACACAGTGAATATATAATACGATACGCTTTAGTACAAAGTTTTTGCTGTATCTTTAGATTAATTGGAAAATCCAATTTAGACTAAAGTTACAGCAAAAACTTTGTACTAAAGCGTACCATATTACATGTTCACTGTGTAGATCTACTCATGTGGAATCTAACAAAATTAAATTTTCTATTTTATGATTTTTCTGTGATTTACTATGATTTTTTAAATATTCAACGAAAATAAATAAAAAGGCAAAACCGCTATTACTGTAGCAAAACCGCCGTCGAAAACCGCCCAGAGGGTAAAATAGACGGTTTTGGATAGTTCAAGGGGTAAATTAGACCGTTTCATAGTTCAGGGGTTATGTGTTCCAGGGTCCATAGTTCAAGGGGTTATTTAGACTTTTTCCTTTTTTTTTTCACCGACTCTCATCGTTATCTCACGAGTCACGAGATATGCAGAGCGGCATCTCGCGAGCGAGTTGCAGAGCGGGCCGGAGCGAGGACGCGAGCTGCGGAGCGGGCCGGCCCATACGCGGGAGAGGAGCGAAGGAATTCGTCGGCCCATGCGCGGGAGCAAAGCCGCGGGCCACAGTGCGACCGGTCGGACCTTAAGCGCCGCCACGCACTCCAAACGGACGGAGGCGCCTCCGCAACTCTCCGTCTCGCGCCGCCGCCGCCTCCGCCTCGCCCCACGTCGTCGCGCTCCCTCTCTCTCTCTCTCCCCGCCGGCTTCCTTGATTGCGCCGCGCCGGACTCTCCTATCTCGCCCTCTCCGCTGCTCATGGCGCCGCCGCCACAACCAAAGCAGCTGGTGCTCGCCGCGTCATCTGCGGACGCGGGCGTGGCCGCCTGGGACCTCCGCACCGGCGCGGAGGACATCCGCCTCCGCCCCTGCGCCTGCCGCCCTCGGTCGCTCACCTCGGTCGCCGACCGCTTCCTCGCCGCCGCTCAGGCTCTTCCCGCTGGCGGCAACTCCGGGACCATCCACTTCTACCACTGGGAAAAGGTAAGCACGCTCTGCATAAAACCCGGAACGGCGCTCTTGAACTCCGAACCATGACCCCGAGTCGTTTCTTGGTTTCGATTGCAGCCGCAAGTGGCCGTCAAGAGCTTTCCTGCTGAGCCGATCCGCGCACTTATCGCCGATCAGGAGGGGAGCTACCTCATCGGCGGTGGCAGCAATGGCAATATGTTCCTTTGGGAGGTGAGGGCATTGTGTTTTCTTTGTGATGGGTTGGAACTGTTAGTATGTGTTGTTGGATGCTTGGTGTGCTGTCGTTTGAGGTTGATGTGGAATGTTTTTCAGTGTTTTTGCTTGGTTATTATTACTTTTAGTGAGCTCAAGGTGGTGTGAAGTGGATGCCCCTGGTGGTGACCAATCAAAATTGGACCAGGGCCTTCATTTCTTTCCAGTTGGTTTGGAAAAGAATAGTTGGGGTTATTTAGTTCTGAAATGAAATATGTTTACAATAAACTTTGTTAGATTTCTTGCAGTAGAACATTTTTTTCCCGTAGCTTGTGTGCTGCACTGTATGGGGTGGTGAACGAATGTGTGTTTTAGGTGCTAAAACTTTGAAGGCGGTGCTTAATTTGCGTTAGTGTTCTCTTTAGCACTTAATAACCTGGCAGTTTTAGAAGCTAATTACTATGCCATAGGTTAACAATTTGTGCGTTTCGCGCTAGAAGCTCACTGTGACCATTAGAAAACTATGCTGTCGGCATTCGTGTATACACCAGTTTAAAGTTCCATGATCAAATGCCACCGGGTGTCTTTTAATTTTTACTCTTATGTCCATTTAGCACCTGAAGACATTTTCCGTGACGTCATGATGTGTTTTTCCCCCCTTCCATTTTTCTACCTGAGCATTGGTGTTTTTTTTTGAACCGGGGAGCCTTTTCTCCTCATTCCCGTGCACTGTGCACGAAAATACCGCGGTCACCGGGGTTCGAACCCGGGGTGGCCGGCACGGCCTTTGGCCTCATGCTCTAGCCACCGCAGCTGCCGCTCGCTGCTAGCATTGGTGTTTTACAGTTACTTAGGTAGAAACACATCGTAATCCTCAGTTTTCTCTCAAAGTTGTGTCAATATTTGGCATGTTTACTCGGTGTATTCTCACAGGTACAGTATTAGGTAACTAATTATGTCTTTCCTCTGTTTGCTGGTGTCTTATGTGCCTATGAGTTTGGTTTCTGTCTGCAGTTTATGCTATATATCTGAATCTGATCCATCCAGCACTTTTCTGGTTAAATTTGAACATTGTCTAAGCTATTTATCTGACCCATCGGATTTTATGATGGTTGACAGGTGTCTAGTGGAGAGCTTCTCCACACATGGCATGCGCACTACCGTGCTGTTAGGTGCCTCGCGCTGTATGACTATTTGCTTGTCTCAGGGTCAGAGGATGGGAGTATCAAAGTTTGGGACCTCATCACGTATGTTTGTTTTGTTTAGTAAAATCGGTCAAACTTTTTTTGTATAGTGTTCATTAGGTTTGGTTGTATTGGTTGCAGGGTGCTTGATGAGCAGTCAAGGCTGGAGGCGCAGACACCATACATGTATAGTTTCAGTCAGCATGCACTGCCTGTAACTGATATTGCTTGTTTTCTTGGAGCAATTGCTGTATCTTCTTCAGAGGATCGAACCTGCAAAGTGTGTGTGCAACTCAACTCTTGTTCTTTTTTTAATTGAATGTTTTATATGCAGTCATTTATTTGTTGTAGTTCTTGTTAGCCACTCGTATTTATAACTTAACTAGTACTACCACCGATTCCAAATGTAGGTCTTAGGATCATATCTGGTCAAACTTTATTAACTTGGATTATAAGCGTGAAAAGTTACATAGATTGACAACATATGATTGGTATTACTATATTTATCATGGAAAAATACTTCCATAATATATATTTCACTATATAAATGGTATATTTTAACAAACATTACAAGGCAAAGTGTCATATTGGAGATTGTCAATGTCCTAAACAACCTACATTTGGAATTGGAGGGAGTAGCATCTTGGGCTACATATTCTAATGGCATTTGTTCTTATCTGCAGATTTGGAGTTTATCTGAGGGTAGGATGCTAAGAAGCATTTCATTTCCTACTAGCATTGGTTCTGTAGCACTAGACCCAAGAAGTCATATTTTCTATGCTGGTGGTAGAGATGGAAAGATATATGTTACTGCTATGGGTGTTGATCTCAGTTTTCGTGGTAGTGACGAGTCATCTATTCTGGGCACATTGGATGACCACAGGTTTGCCTGACCTAGCTTTTCGTCTTGTTCTTGAAAATTACTGCTGTGAATTACTAGTATCTCGTATCTATGCAGCACGGATACGGATACGTGTATCAGTATCGGGCGGATACGGATACGACATTTTTAGAAAAAAAACCGATACGTGGATATGTTTTAGTATTTTTAATAAATAAATAAATAAGAATAAAGCATATTAAAAATTCTAAAAGCAGTAGCAGCCAAGGCTTGCATTCTTGTAATTGTGTTGTTTTTTTCATGTTTTCCGCATTTCCATCTAGCCAACGTTCCAACAGAAGCTTGCCAAGCATCTCCATCCACTCATCAAAATCCAATTAAGAATGTGTTTAGTGCAGAAGTAGAACTAGTCAACTTGAGGGAGGATTAAATTATTCAGGTATATCACAATGCTGCATCTATATAATGTCAAGATCCGGAGAGAAATTAAACCAAAAGGGGATTAGAGAAAGGGAAATTGGGAAAGCTCACTAAGTTGGCCTAACTGCTGGCCATGATCAGCAAGCGATCTGGTGGCCTTAGCTCCCTTCACCGGCCTAGCCTCCACAGTTCACAGGACCAGCGGTGGAGCAGAGGACCTCCTCGCCGCCGCCGCTCGGCCGTGGAGGAGCTCTTGCGTGCGGGTGTGTTGTCGCGGCTGTGTAGGGTTAGAGCCTTAGAGGACAAGAGGCAGCAGGCATGCCTGCACGAGGGAGTCTGGAGTCATCCAACTAGCTGTTGATGGGCTGGGCCATATCGGACTAACGTATCAAACATGGTTAATGTAACACTTCAAGTGTTTAGTCCTTAATTGCATTGCATTTGCATGGCATAAGCATAAGCATGCAGCATTCATGTTTGTTATTTTATGTGATGCAACACATGTGATTATTTTAGGGTTTGTTTGATTTATTTCATGAAGTACTTAATAGTTGGTGTAACAAAAAGGTAAGGTAGCCAATCATGACCTACAACACCTTAGTTATACTTAGGATAACATTTGGAACAATGTTCATGTTGACCAAAATTACCAAATTGCCCTTTCAAATGTGGTTGACCAAGTTTGGAACCCTAGAGTGCTCTGGTTTGACCAATTAAAAAGTCCAATTTAGAGATCTTGCATGAAGGAGTGCTCTTAAGCAAAGTTGTAGAGAATTTCATGAGGAACAAAAGTTCTAATATGGCCATCTCATGAAAATGACCACAACATGCTCAAAAGTGGCCCACAAGTCAGCTAGTGGTGTAATCCCAGGACTTAGAATTTTTCTAAGTCTGGAATTGGACCTTACAGTTTCACTGATGTCTACTTTAGAAGCTTGTAGTTTGCAAACCAAGCCAAACCAGCCTTCACTCATATTGACAAACTTGTAGATCACATGTAGCCCTACAACTTTGTCAATATTACCCAAGCCTGGTTCTCAATGGTTCAAGAGATATCGTGCCATGAACATGAGCTGTCAGTCGGCATCGTTAACTGAAACCCGGTTTCAGTTTCACCGAGCACTACTTTGAGGCCATGTAGTTTCAAATATAAGCCGAACCAGCCCAAACACCAATTGACAAAGTTGTTGACCTCACAAAGCCCTACAAATTTGATGTTATCATCTGCTCCTAACTCGAACCGGTTTAGGAGATATTCGGTGGAAAAATTGCTCTGTCAGTCGACCATCGCGGACCTGCAATCGGGTTCAGTCAAATGACACGGCGTGTCGTGGCGCCCGGGCAGGTGAACGCCGCCGCATGTCCTCCACGCGCCGCGCGCGACCTGGCGCCTTGGCCAGCTGCCGAGCGCATGAAGGGCACCTCTGCGGTCGCCCCGACATCAACCATCCATTCCCTCCTCCTCCTTCCCTCTCGTTTGCAAAAGGGAAAGAACCGAGCCGCCATTCCCCTTTCTTCTCCGACGAGCTCGACCGTGAGCCACGCCACACCACCGGCCGCCTGAGCTCGCCAGTTCCTCCGCCTCGACACCCTCCACCCCCTGGACCTACCGAAACCCACGATTGGACCCTAGGTGAGCTGCATTATCTTCTTCTCCGCCTCCGAGGGGTCGCCGGAGCCCGCCATGGGACCTCACCGTGGTCGGGGTGCTTCGGGCCCGTCTCCATCTCCCCTTACTCGCAAAACGGAACCACCTTGCCCCGGTGAAGCTCGTACCGAGCCCAAACCGCACTATGCTTCTTCACCGGCGACGGTGCGCCGCCACCGGAGGTCACCGGCCGCCGCGCACGGTGGCAGGCCCTCTCCACCCCATTCCCATTCGTCCTACGGGTACCAATCAGTGCGCCAGGTGACGGAGAGCACGATGCCGTGTTCGGTGAGCCGCGCGAGCCCTTCTCCGGCGAGCTCGAGCTCACCGGAGCTCGCGGGGTGTCGGCTCCCCTGTTTCGGTCACTGACCGCGGGGGCCCACCGTCAGCGTCGCGCGCGCAGGCAGGGGCGCTGAGCGGGCCGAGCGCGCGGGAAAAAAAAAAAAAAAACGTTGTGGGCCGAGTTCGTTTCCGGGCCGGCCCAATCGTCCGAAGTGAAAATGAATTTTTATTATTTTGATACTGATTGTTGTACTAGTTGGAAAAATAGGAATCTAGGGTTTTAGTGATCCAAAAATCATGAAATAAATTTTGTTAGAATCTATTGGATGTGTAGTATTTTAGAAAAATATGGATCTGGCATGAGATGTTTAAATTCTGTAAGAATTTATTAGATCCTTTAAATGTGTTTTGGATTGCATGCAAAGTTGCTTAATTTATAACTTGAGCTGTAGTGTTCCATAAATTATGAAATTTGGTGGGTAGGTTACTCTATGCTAGTCCTAGCTATGGTAAAAATTTGGGCATCAGTGCTTAAGTAATTTTCAAGTTATAAGGCTATCATTTTATTCTAGGAAATAATTGAAGTAATTTTTATAATTTTTCTACATGTGCAATGTTATTGTAAATTTTTGGAGAATGTCTTGGTATCTTAAAGTGTCTAAGAAAAATATGAAATCTGTTGTTTGACACTTTTCAATAGGGTTTCCTAATTATGCAAAAATCAGCCTTATTAGCTTTTGAATTTTGTGTAGGGAGTTTCTGTGAATAAAACTTGTTCAAATTTTTACTGTGGTCTCTTTTTGGGTCAGAGAGTTCCCTGTAATTTTTGTAGAATTTTAGGAGCAGTTTATATTTATGTTTAAAATTCCACTTAATTACTTAAGTAAATTAAGAAATGGGTTTAAATAAATGTTCTAGGTGGGCACACCTTACTTTCTGGTGTCTTTGTGATATTTGTGAACTTATAGTAGCATTAGTTTGGTTTGAGAGAATGTTTGCTACATCAATAAATATTTAACCTTTGTAATTTTAGGTTTTCTGGACAGTTAAGTAGTAATTCTAAATTGGGCTTTGATAAAATTGGTTGCTGGACAACTTGTAAATACCAAAGTTGGAGTAAACTTGGTGAACTAGCTTGTGTTGAAATTTAGAAGCATTTGGCTTAGTAGTTTGAGAGTTACTGTTGTTTAAAGTGGCAGTTCAAAATCTGCTACTCTCTGTTTTGGAGAGGACAGATTCTGGAACTTGTGAAGTTTGACATGGAAAACTTAGGAGTTTGGAGTTGAGGTCTGAAAATGAATTGTAGTACATTTCTTAGGCTTTCCAGATTGTCTTAGATCATATCTTTTGGAATTATAAATCTCCAGTTGTGATAAAAACAAGTAGCTGCTGTCCAGAATGCTTACTGTGGTGTTTTGCTGATTGTTATGGTGAGATATCCTAAGACATGCTACTTTTGTAATTGTTAGGTGTTAGGGCCTTAACTGAGGATGAGCAGCTTTATCTTAGGTTAAGTAGATTAGGTGAGTACTTCTCTACTAGAGAAGAGATTTGCACGTACTAGTAAAATAACTTAAATAGAGTATTTTATTCTGAAATGCATTTCATTCCGAGCATGTTGCACCCATTTATGCATCCATTATATTTATTGTGCATTCATGCAATAGGTGCACCGGAGGGGGTGACACTCCTCGAATTCGAGCCAGTAATTCCGGAGGAGAGCCAGGAGCAGCAGGAGCCCGAGGAACCAGCCGGCGACGAAGCTCTGTCAGAAGGTCTACCCGAGTGCCCTGACCACAGGCCTGCAACTTTTCTGAAAGGCAAGCCCCGGTGCATGCTGAACCTACTGATTTATAAATTAATCTTGAGTACTTCTAATTGTTTACTGCATTAAGTTGTAGGAGTTATATGAAAACACTTGTTGCATTATACCTGTCCTTGTCCAGATATCGTACTTAATCCTATATTAGGTTTAGGCACGTGTCAATGCTTAGCCCTGCTTAGTACGGTAGAAGTCGGGTGATTTCCGGTCATCCGCGAGATGTAGGAAGGAGTCGCGAATGGCTTATGGCTATCGTGATGGAACCATGCTTAAAAATGAAATCGAGACCGGACGGGAATTCGATAGTACAGCCGCAAGACACTTCACGTCTTGGGTGTGGAGCTATGCCCGTCTGAGTCGTTTAAGGACCGATTCGCTGTACGTCCTTGAGTCATGTTGAACGCAGTCTAACACTTAGTTGGCCGGATAAGTCGTTCCGACCGCGAAGCCGAGTAATGTGGTTCAGGCCGGGAATCGAATGGTAGGTTGCTTCTTGGAGGAGAGAAATGATGTGCTTGGGGACATTGGCATGAGACCAAGGGGGGGTTAGAGTCCCTATCACCTGGCAGAGTGTCGCCCTTGGGGTCGCGACATTATTCGGACCCGCGATTCCTGAATCATATGAAACGGTGGCCTGTGCGACCCTGGCAGGGGTCTGCACGGTGAGTGTTAGAAATACCCCTCCAGCTGGATAGGAATTCGATTCGAATCGCCGTCGCTCCCGGTTAGTGAGCACTTGACTTGAGCAGCGGCAACGTAGAACTCATTAAATGAACTGGTGGTTAAGGGAATGATACAATGTTGCCATAATGATATACCTGCTATGGATATAATAATCATGTTGTTTGATTATAATCAAGTGTATGTTTAGTACAGGTGCTAAGATAGATGACAGGTAAATGCTAAAAATAATTGCTAGTACAGGTTATAAGAGTTTCAACTACTTATGCCTTTATGCAAAATGTGGTGTCAGCTAGCCCCTTGTGTAAGCCTTGCATAATCCTTGGTGTCACTTTATTTCTGGTTTTCGACGGGTAAGTCTAGCTGAGTACATTCCAGTACTCAGGGTTTATTCCCTCCTGTTGCAGATGACATGCTTTATCAGGGATTCTGCAAGACGTGTCTCCACCCTGCGGGTGATGATGACTAGATCACAAGGGCGTGATCGTCTTTATGTACTTTCCTCATGCTTTTGCGAGATGTCGATCATCCAGACTGGCAGTATTTAATTAACTAATGTGTGTGTTATGCTTCCGCTACTTTCAAACTTGGTTTGTAATATTTGCTACTCCGTGGTGTAAACTTATTTCTGGACTACTTGCGAAATGTATCGTATGATGTTGTATGTTGAATGATGCGATCCTGGTTGTAAGCAGTTTGGTTTGAAATCCTTCGTGATTTCGATTGACTACCGGGATTATATGGGCTCAAGTTTGAAAATTTGAGCGCTTCGGTGCTTGTTTTCGTACTTGTGCTCTTATAATTTGGTCGGTTCTGTTACAGCTGGTACCGGAGCATAATTCAACATTAAACACATCATATGAGTATTTAAAAACAAAAATATTTGATTATGAAAAAGGGTTAAACTTTAAAAAAATTATTTTATAGGTATGCCAGTGATCACAACCCTTAGCCCAAATAAGGACTCTTAGGTGGCTTATTATAAAGACTAACTTGGGGGCCTTGTTTGTTTTTGTTTCGTCGTCCATACGGCGTGATATTGTATGGATGCCATCCACTTGGGTGGTAATGTATGGATCAATTACCTCGACGCTCTGGTAAGTGTGAGTTGTGAGAGCATGATCGTCCAACCGGCGGTCTAGGGGAGAGTAGTTTTGGTGACTTACATCTTTACATGTTTAAACCATGTAACTATGTAAAAGCACTTAATTGTGGGCATCTATCAATTGGGTAGCTTTGATACTGAAGTATATACATCCGGAGATGTGTATATGGAAAGTATTTAATTTACTGCTTTCTTGTGTGCATATATTGGGAATTGGTGGGGCTGCAATGAAGTTTTCTGCAGGTACACTAACAGCGTAACGAGTAGACCGATAGTTTCGCTTATATGAGAGAACGTATGTATGCCACCGCCTAGCGTTAGAACTCTAGGTTTCTACTAAGGTGAGAGGACGTACGAAACGTGCATGCATCATGTTTAATTATATCATACATATAATTTACTTCCTCCTTAAAAATTTCTGTACTCCCGACTAAAGTAAATTTCGTATCCCCTAAATGATCCTCACTTTAAGTCGTATCTTATCTTGTTGCTACAGATGGCACGTACCAAGAGGACCGCTCGTAAGTCCACTGGGGGCAGGGCACCGCGTCACCAGCTCGCTCCACGTGAGCACCGCCCTGAGCCTACTGAGGTGGAAAGGCTGAGGGCAGAGTTGGCTGAAGTGACTGCTGCCAGGAATGCAGCACGGCAACAACTGGAACAAGTGATTCATGATCGTGATCAAGAAACGCTTGCAGTCCAGAGGTTGACAGTGGCAAACCGCAACTGTCAACGCATGTTGGTCCGTGTGATGGAACAGAGGGATGAAGCCTGGCACGAGGAGAACGTTCTGAGAGCTCGCCAGTTTGAGCTCGAGCAACAGTTAGAAAACGCTGAAGAATACAATGATAATCTTCATGAAGAAGTGCACCGCCTGAACAACGAGCTTAATCCCCTGCTACCTAGAAACAACAATGTAGATGAAGATATGGGATCAGGCATCTTCATAGCTGAGGATGATGATGAAGTGGAGGTTGATGGACCACAGGATGCCCCACCTGCAGAAGCACCAGAGGAAGAGCCAGAAGAAGAAGAAGACGAGGAGTTAGAGCCTGTCAGTGATGAGGACGGCGGGGAGATCCATGACACCGACTCGGAGGATGATGCTTAGAGTAGTCATCACGTGCCTATAATGTTAGGATCGTCTTTTGTGCCCTCCCTGTGAAGGAGTGAGGCCTTATAATAACTTGACTTGGGATGTAAGGTTGAACCGTATGTTTCCTGAATGTAGTTTGAACCTATTAATTTCGATCACAACTTGATGTCTTATTATGTTGCGTTCGATGATGGTGTCACGGTTAGCACCCTTCGGTGCCGCGACGAAACCGAGAGCCTCCTATGGCGCGCGACATAAGGCTGTGCTGCTTGGCACGCGCAGGTATCGAGGTGGCTAGTCATGATCCACCATGGAACTCTTCATTGAGAAGTCTCTTTGTGGTCAGTTTGAAGTAGCCTTTCACAGTCAACTAAAAATCTTGAGATCGAATCCAAGCACTGTGCGAAAGGTCAAAAATCACATAGATAGCAACGTAAGCGGTCCGGTAACCGTTGTGCTCTCCGTGAGTAAGCCTTCATCAAAGAGCATCTTGATGGATTGTGCGGTTGTGGTGAATTATTGTGCCTTAATTATTATGAGAAGTCTATTTCATGAAGTCAGTTTGACATATTTACAATAATTCATCTACAAGTTTCCCACATCGTCAGTGCTCATTGGCTATGCGTTTTGCAGATGTCGTACAATCTTCGTCGGGGTCGTGGCAATGAGGATGAGGAACAGCCACCCCCTCCGCCACCACCTACTCCGGCCGAATTGATGCAGACAGTGGTCGAAGGGCAGCGCATGTTGGCAGATGCTATGCGCCAGCTGGCTAACCGGGAGGCTCGTCCTGGCCGCCAGGGCCCAGAGCCCAATCAATACAGTGATTTCAAGGACTTTCTGGATACTAAGCCCCCGCTCTTCAAGGAAGCGGAAGAACCACTGCAAGCTGATGAGTGGTTAAATACTATTGAGCAAAAGTTTCGTCTGCTTCGCCTGACTGATGAGTTAAAGACTGAATATGCTTCTCACCAGTTGCATGGTCCAGCGGGTATTTGGTGGAGCCATTATCGTTCTACGCTGCCTGCCCATGTACCGATTGCTTGGGATCAGTTTAAGGCGGCATTCCGGGGAAATTATATTCCTCCAGGTCTTATGGCAATCAAGCACACAGAGTTTATGAGGCTGTCGCAGGGCAATAAAAGCTTGACTGAATACCTGCAATCTTTCAACAACCTGGCAAGGTATGCCACTGAGTTTGTGGATACCGATGCCAAAAAGATTGCTAGCTTCAAAAGGGGCCTCGGCCCAAAACTGATGAAAACAATGGGCACTAGCAAATGTACTACTTTCAATGATTTCATCAGCGATGCCCTAACTCAAGAGAACAACAATGCTATCTATTCTGCTTCTAAGAGCCGCAAGAGGGCCATTGAGGCGAGTGCTTCACAGTCTCGAGCTCCAGCTGCCCCGAGAGCTCCTCCTCGCCCTCCTGCGACAAATGCTAAGTTCCGTCCTCCACAAAAGAAGGTGCCAATGAAAACTGGGTTTCGTAAGGCATATACAGTGGCTCTGCCAAAGAGTAATGCGGGCCAAGGCAGCTCCAGTGTTCCTCCTAGCAACATGCCTTGCTGGAACTGTAACAAGCCAGGCCATTGGTCCAGGAACTGTCCGTACCCTAAGAAAAATGTCAACCAAGGTAGTCGTCAGGGACACGCCCATTATAACAGCATTGAGGAAATTCCATCTGGTGAGGTGGTCACCGCTGGTAAGTTTCTAGTTGACCAACACCCCGCAGTGGTACTTTTTGATTCAGGTGCTTCGCATTCCTTTATCAGTCCTAAGTTTGCATCTAAATTTGCACACAAGTTGCATACTGTTGAAGGTGTGAGTTATTGTATTAGTGCTGCAAGTGGGAATATTTCCACAAACAAAGTAGTGGGGAACCTTAAGTTTGAGATAGAAGGGCGAAGTTATTCGCTTGCCCTATTGGTTTTACCTGGTTTAGACATAGATGTTATCTTGGGCATGAATTGGATGAGTCAGAATGGGGTACTCATTGACACATCTGCTCGAGTAGTTATGCTCAGAGATCCTACAGATCAAAAGGGTTTTCTAGTACAACTTCCCAGAAAGGTTGAATTGTCGGGGGAAATTCATGCTGTGCAAGCAAAGGCGTTGGCCGAAATTCCAGTAGTAAATGAGTTTCCGGACGTTTTTCCCGATGATTTGCCGGGACTCCCTCCGGATCGGGATGTGGAGTTTAAAATTGAGTTGTTGCCTGGCACGGCGCCCATCTCTAGGAGACCCTATAGGATGCCTCCGAATGAACTCGCTGAACTTAAGGTGCAATTGAACGAACTTTTGAAGAAGGGGTTGATTCGTCCTAGTTCATCGCCGTGGGGATGTCCGGCTATCTTTGTAAAGAAGAAGGATCAGTCGTTGCGGATGTGCGTAGATTATAGACCTCTCAATGCAGTCACTGTCAAAAATAAGTACCCTCTACCGCGAATCGACATCTTGTTCGATCAGTTGTCTAAAGCTAAAGTTTTCTTCAAGATCGATCTAAGATCGGGCTACCATCAAATTAAAATTCGCCCGGAAGATGTTCCAAAGACAGCCTTTTCTACCAGATACGGCCTTTATGAGTATCTTGTTATGTCTTTCGGCTTGACAAATGCCCCCGCACACTTCATGTACTTGATGAATTCGGTGTTTATGCCTGAATTGGACAAGTTTGTGGTGGTATTTATTGATGATATCCTGGTATATTCTGTGAACGAGGAGGATCACGCTGAACATCTGCGTATAGTCCTCACAAGACTGCGTGAACATCAACTATATGCAAAGTTCAGTAAGTGCGAATTCTGGCTTCGTGAAGTACCTTTCCTTGGGCATGTGTTGTCCGATGGAGGAATTATGGTGGACCCCGCCAAGGTACAGGAAGTACTGAGCTGGAAGGCTCCTATCTCGGTTCACGAGGTCCGGAGTTTTCTTGGTTTGGCTGGCTATTATCGTCGCTTCATCCCGGATTTCTCTAAAATAGCCAAGCCGATGACTCGGTTGCTGCAAAAAGACACCAGGTTTGTCTGGACTCCTGAGTGTGATGCGGCTTTTCACCAACTGCGAACCCTCCTAACCTCAGCTCCGGTTTTGGCACAACCGGATATCGAGAAACCATTTGATGTTTATTGTGATGCCTCAGGCATAGGTTTGGGAGGTGTGTTGATGCAGGAAGGCCGAGTAATTACATATACTTCTCGACAACTTCGGAAGCATGAGGTGAATTACCCAACACATGACTTAGAACTCGCCGCAGTTGTTCATGCTTTGAAAGCCTGGCGACATTATCTGCTGGGCAATGTCTGCAACATCTATACCGACCACAAAAGCCTCAAATACATCTTCACCCAACCCGAGTTGAATATGCGTCAAAGAAGATGGCTCGAGTTGATTAAAGATTATAACCTTCAAGTGCACTATCATCCAGGGAAGGCAAATGTAGTTGCGGATGGTTTAAGCCGTAAGTCTCATTGCCATTCCTTAGTTGAAACTGATTTTCACCGATCTCGCCTTCTACATCCAGCAGTCTTGTACAACATCACTGTCAGTTGTACTCTCAAAAACAGAATTATTGAACTCCAAAAGACTGACACTGGTATATTCCACATCAAGCGTAAGATGAAAGAGCAAGAGACTACACAGTTCAGGATAGATGAAGAGGGTGTACTATGGTTCAAGGATAGGTTAGTTGTGCCTAAGGACCGAGAGCTTCGAAATGATATTATGTCTGAAGCACACTCCTCTAAGTTGTCCATCCATCCTGGTAGTAATAAGATGTATTATGATTTAAAGCCATTTTATTGGTGGACCAAGATGCGGAAAGAGATAGCTGCATATGTTGCTAGATGCGACACCTGTTGCAGAGTTAAAGCTGTGCACATGAAAGCTGGGCTACTTCAGCCACTTTCCATTCCAGGCTGGAAATGGGAAGAGATAAGTATGGATTTCATTGTCGGACTTCCTCCCACTGTCAAAAATCATAACTCTATTTGGGTAATTGTTGATCGTTTGACCAAATCAGCTCACTTCATCCCAGTGAGAGTGGACTATCGTCCCACTGACTATGCTGAGTTGTACTTCAATCAGATAATCCGGCTTCATGGGATACCTCGTACTATCGTTTCTGATCGTGGTTCCCAGTTCACTGCTCGCTTTTGGGAGCATTTGCATCACCTTCTGGGAACCAAGTTAGTGAGAAGCTCTGCTTATCACCCCCAGACATCGGGACAGACAGAACGAGTTAACCAAATCTTGGAAGATCTGTTGCGAGCATGCGTCATTTCATCCAAGGGTTCTTGGGAAAAATGGTTACCTTTAGCCGAATTCTCGTACAATAACAGTTATCAAGAGAGTATTAAGATGGCCCCATTCGAAGCGTTGTACGGTCGAAAGTGTCGAACCCCATTAAACTGGGTAGAAGCTGGGGAGAGAAGGTATTATGGTATTGATTTTGTTCATGAAGCTGAGGAACAAGTCCGTACCATCCAAAAACATATGGCTGCAGCCCAAGCTAGACAGAAAAGCTATTCGGATCGTCGTAGAAAACCACTCGAATTTGAAGTTGGAGACTTCGTTTATTTGAAAGTTTCTCCAATGAAGAGTGTCCAACGTTTTGGTGTTAAGCGGAAACTTGCACCAAGATACGTGGGTCCTTTCCAGATCATAGGCAAGAGTGGAGTTGTTGCATACAAAATCCAGTTGCCTCCTGAGATGAGAGCCATATTCAACGTCTTCCATGTATCTCAGCTTAAAAAGTGTCTTCGAGTTCCTGAGGAACAAGTTCCTTTAGGTGATATCAGGCTGGAATCCGACCTAACCTATGAAGAAAAGCCAGTCCGAGTGATCGATACCCAGGAACGAGTAACTAGAAGTAAAGTGGTTAAGTGGTACAAAGTGATGTGGAGTAATCAGGGAAGTGAGAGTGATGCTACGTGGGAACGGGAGGATTATTTGCGGGATGGTTATAAAGAATTCTATGAAAAATGGTACGCTTTCCAAATCTCGGGACGAGATTTTTATAAGGGGGGAGGGCTGTAACACTTCAAGTGTTTAGTCCTTAATTGCATTGCATTTGCATGGCATAAGCATAAGCATGCAGCATTCATGTTTGTTATTTTATGTGATGCAACACATGTGATTATTTTAGGGTTTGTTTGATTTATTTCATGAAGTACTTAATAGTTGGTGTAACAAAAAGGTAAGGTAGCCAATCATGACCTACAACACCTTAGTTATACTTAGGATAACATTTGGAACAATGTTCATGTTGACCAAAATTACCAAATTGCCCTTTCAAATGTGGTTGACCAAGTTTGGAACCCTAGAGTGCTCTGGTTTGACCAATTAAAAAGTCCAATTTAGAGATCTTGCATGAAGGAGTGCTCTTAAGCAAAGTTGTAGAGAATTTCATGAGGAACAAAAGTTCTAATATAGCCATCTCATGAAAATGACCACAACATGCTCAAAAGTGGCCCACAAGTCAGCTAGTGGTGTAATCCCAGGACTTAGAATTTTTCTAAGTCTGGAATTGGACCTTACAGTTTCACTGATGTCTACTTTAGAAGCTTGTAGTTTGCAAACCAAGCCAAACCAGCCTTCACTCATATTGACAAACTTGTAGATCACATGTAGCCCTACAACTTTGTCAATATTACCCAAGCCTGGTTCTCAATGGTTCAAGAGATATCGTGCCATGAACATGAGCTGTCAGTCGGCATCGTTAACTGAAACCCGGTTTCAGTTTCACCGAGCACTACTTTGAGGCCATGTAGTTTCAAATATAAGCCGAACCAGCCCAAACACCAATTGACAAAGTTGTTGACCTCACAAAGCCCTACAAATTTGATGTTATCATCTGCTCCTAACTCGAACCGGTTTAGGAGATATTCGGTGGAAAAATTGCTCTGTCAGTCGACCATCGCGGACCTGCAATCGGGTTCAGTCAAATGACACGGCGTGTCGTGGCGCCCGGGCAGGTGAACGCCGCCGCGTGTCCTCCACGCGCCGCGCGCGACCTGGCGCCTTGGCCAGCTGCCGAGCGCATGAAGGGCACCTCTGCGGTCGCCCCGACATCAACCATCCATTCCCTCCTCCTTCCCTCTCGTTTGCAAAAGGGAAAGAACCGAGCCGCCATTCCCCTTTCTTCTCCGACGAGCTCGACCGTGAGCCACGCCACACCACCGGCCGCCTGAGCTCGCCAGTTCCTCCGCCTCGACACCCTCCACCCCCTGGACCTACCGAAACCCACGATTGGACCCTAGGTGAGCTGCATTATCTTCTTCTCCGCCTCCGAGGGGTCGCCGGAGCCCGCCATGGGACCTCACCGTGGTCGGGGTGCTTCGGGCCCGTCTCCATCTCCCCTTACTCGCAAAACGGAACCACCTTGCCCCGGTGAAGCTCGTACCGAGCCCAAACCGCACTATGCTTCTTCACCGGCGACGGTGCGCCGCCACCGGAGGTCACCGGCCGCCGCGCACGGTGGCAGGCCCTCTCCACCCCATTCCCATTCGTCCTACGGGTACCAATCAGTGCGCCAGGTGACGGAGAGCACGATGCCGTGTTCGGTGAGCCGCGCGAGCCCTTCTCCGGCGAGCTCGAGCTCACCGGAGCTCGCGGGGTGTCGGCTCCCCTGTTTCGGTCACTGACCGCGGGGGCCCACCGTCAGCGTCGCGCGCGCAGGCAGGGGCGCTGAGCGGGCCGAGCGCGCGGGAAAAAAAAAAAAAACGTTGTGGGCCGAGTTCGTTTCCGGGCCGGCCCAATCGTCCGAAGTGAAAATGAATTTTTATTATTTTGATACTGATTGTTGTACTAGTTGGAAAAATAGGAATCTAGGGTTTTAGTGATCCAAAAATCATGAAATAAATTTTGTTAGAATCTATTGGATGTGTAGTATTTTAGAAAAATATGGATCTGGCATGAGATGTTTAAATTCTGTAAGAATTTATTAGATCCTTTAAATGTGTTTTGGATTGCATGCAAAGTTGCTTAATTTATAACTTGAGCTGTAGTGTTTCATAAATTATGAAATTTGGTGGGTAGGTTACTCTATGCTAGTCCTAGCTATGGTAAAAATTTGGGCATCAGTGCTTAAGTAATTTTCAAGTTATAAGGCTATCATTTTATTCTAGGAAATAATTGAAGTAATTTTTATAATTTTTCTACATGTGCAATGTTATTGTAAATTTTTGGAGAATGTCTTGGTATCTTAAAGTGTCTAAGAAAAATATGAAATCTGTTGTTTGACACTTTTCAATAGGGTTTCCTAATTATGCAAAAATCAGCCTTATTAGCTTGTGAATTTTGTGTAGGGAGTTTCTGTGAATAAAACTTGTTCAAATTTTTACTGTGGTCTCTTTTTGGGTCAGAGAGTTCCCTGTAATTTTTGTAGAATTTTAGGAGCAGTTTATATTTATGTTTAAAATTCCACTTAATTACTTAAGTAAATTAAGAAATGGGTTTAAATAAATGTTCTAGGTGGGCACACCTTACTTTCTGGTGTCTTTGTGATATTTGTGAACTTATAGTAGCATTAGTTTGGTTTGAGAGAATGTTTGCTACATCAATAAATATTTAACCTTTGTAATTTTAGGTTTTCTGGACAGTTAAGTAGTAATTCTAAATTGGGCTTTGATAAAATTGGTTGCTGGACAACTTGTAAATACCAAAGTTGGAGTAAACTTGGTGAACTAGCTTGTGTTGAAATTTAGAAGCATTTGGCTTAGTAGTTTGAGAGTTACTGTTGTTTAAAGTGGCAGTTCAAAATCTGCTACTCTCTGTTTTGGAGAGGACAGATTCTGGAACTTGTGAAGTTTGACATGGAAAACTTAGGAGTTTGGAGTTGAGGTCTGAAAATGAATTGTAGTACATTTCTTAGGCTTTCCAGATTGTCTTAGATCATATCTTTTGGAATTATAAATCTCCAGTTGTGATAAAAACAAGTAGCTGCTGTCCAGAATGCTTACTGTGGTGTTTTGCTGATTGTTATGGTGAGATATCCTAAGACATGCTACTTTTGTAATTGTTAGGTGTTAGGGCCTTAACTGAGGATGAGCAGCTTTATCTTAGGTTAAGTAGATTAGGTGAGTACTTCTCTACTAGAGAAGAGATTTGCACGTACTAGTAAAATAACTTAAATAGAGTATTTTATTCTGAAATGCATTTCATTCCGAGCATGTTGCACCCATTTATGCATCCATTATATTTATTGTGCATTCATGCAATAGGTGCACCGGAGGGGGTGACACTCCTCGAATTCGAGCCAGTAATTCCGGAGGAGAGCCAGGAGCAGCAGGAGCCCGAGGAACCAGCCGGCGACGAAGCTCTGTCAGAAGGTCTACCCGAGTGCCCTGACCACAGGCCTGCAACTTTTCTGAAAGGCAAGCCCCGGTGCATGCTGAACCTACTGATTTATAAATTAATCTTGAGTACTTCTAATTGTTTACTGCATTAAGTTGTAGGAGTTATATGAAAACACTTGTTGCATTATACCTGTCCTTGTCCAGATATCGTACTTAATCCTATATTAGGTTTAGGCACGTGTCAATGCTTAGCCCTGCTTAGTACGGTAGAAGTCGGGTGATTTCCGGTCATCCGCGAGATGTAGGAAGGAGTCGCGAATGGCTTATGGCTATCGTGATGGAACCATGCTTAAAAATGAAATCGAGACCGGACGGGAATTCGATAGTACAGCCGCAAGACACTTCACGTCTTGGGTGTGGAGCTATGCCCGTCTGAGTCGTTTAAGGACCGATTCGCTGTACGTCCTTGAGTCATGTTGAACGCAGTCTAACACTTAGTTGGCCGGATAAGTCGTTCCGACCGCGAAGCCGAGTAATGTGGTTCAGGCCGGGAATCGAATGGTAGGTTGCTTCTTGGAGGAGAGAAAGGATGTGCTTGGGGACATTGGCATGAGACCAAGGGGGGGTTAGAGTCCCTATCACCTGGCAGAGTGTCGCCCTTGGGGTCGCGACATTATTCGGACCCGCGATTCCTGAATCATATGAAACGGTGGCCTGTGCGACCCTGGCAGGGGTCTGCACGGTGAGTGTTAGAAATACCCCTCCAGCTGGATAGGAATTCGATTCGAATCGCCGTCGCTCCCGGTTAGTGAGCACTTGACTTGAGCAGCGGCAACGTAGAACTCATTAAATGAACTGGTGGTTAAGGGAATGATACAATGTTGCCATAATGATATACCTGCTATGGATATAATAATCATGTTGTTTGATTATAATCAAGTGTATGTTTAGTACAGGTGCTAAGATAGATGACAGGTAAATGCTAAAAATAATTGCTAGTACAGGTTATAAGAGTTTCAACTACTTATGCCTTTATGCAAAATGTGGTGTCAGCTAGCCCCTTGTGTAAGCCTTGCATAATCCTTGGTGTCACTTTATTTCTGGTTTTCGACGGGTAAGTCTAGCTGAGTACATTCCAGTACTCAGGGTTTATTCCCTCCTGTTGCAGATGACATGCTTTATCAGGGATTCTGCAAGACGTGTCTCCACCCTGCGGGTGATGATGACTAGATCACAAGGGCGTGATCGTCTTTATGTACTTTCCTCATGCTTTTGCGAGATGTCGATCATCCAGACTGGCAGTATTTAATTAACTAATGTGTGTGTTATGCTTCCGCTACTTTCAAACTTGGTTTGTAATATTTGCTACTCCGTGGTGTAAACTTATTTCTGGACTACTTGCGAAATGTATCGTATGATGTTGTATGTTGAATGATGCGATCCTGGTTGTAAGCAGTTTGGTTTGAAATCCTTCGTGATTTCGATTGACTACCGGGATTATATGGGCTCAAGTTTGAAAATTTGAGCGCTTCGGTGCTTGTTTTCGTACTTGTGCTCTTATAATTTGGTCGGTTCTGTTACAGTTAACATATCCATGAAGAGTATCCGAATTATTGTTGATTTATTTTTTTTACGGATACTCCGTGGATACGTATCCAACGCGTATCCATGCTGTATCGGATACGGATATGTATCTGATACGGGTTACGTCCCTATCTTGGAGTATCGGGGTAACAGAGTCTCGTATCATGAAATTCCATGAGAAATTGTTCATCACTAAAAGAGCATGACCCAATATATTTACCCATAGGAAGTGCATACAATATGGGCATGGTTTTAAGCTTTGACAGCGACAAGGCTCCATATCTTCAACCTTTACTTTAGACTTGAATGAATAAAAATTGAATTGCTAGGACATCCATGTTGCATCTATTCTGATTGATGGGCAGAGGGATAGTAGTGACATTACATTAAAATAATAATGATAATCCACTTTGGAATTTAGTTGGCAACATGGAAATTATTTTCTTTCTCAACACATTAGGAATGTAGCTGGGGATCGAACAGGCAACATGTACATTCTGCACAGCCTTAGGGTAACTGCATTTGCAAGGATATTATTGGCAGTGGTTCATGAAAGGAAAGGGGTGGTTCGAATTAGAGTTTTCACATATTTTATTACTGGAAATTGAATACAATTTAAAGAATTATTATATCCTGACAATAACAACTAATGATGAAATTAAATAATTAATAAATATTCATTTCCTTACACTTAAGTGTTCCATAAATGTACAAGTATATAACACTTTAAGGTCCTGTTTGGCAGAGCTCCACTCCTTGATTCTCCAGCCCCACTCCCTGATTCTTTGGAACTTGGAAGTTATTCTGTCTGATAGAATCGTTTGGCAAGCTGTGACTGAAGTGATTCTTGAAAGAGCGGATTAAGCTGTAATTGTCCATAGCACCCCTGACTGTCTGAACAAAAGTCTGTAATACATATCATGAATAGGCATGCATTGTTTGATACATGCTGGTTAAATTTATGTGTAACAACAAATTGACTATAGAAATTCTTCACCGAATATGCCAATAATTAATTGTTGACACCACAAGTTGCATCGTACAATCATCATATTCCAAAGTCCAAACCGATGGGGTCCAATAGATTACAAAGTCCCCAAAAGAGAACAAAATAATTAGACATTTTCTTACAGGGTCCAGGCGTCTAGCTTGCCCCTGTCAATCTTCCCAATTGTTTAATAAACTATGAAAGCCATTGTTGTTCATCCTATGGCAAAAGTAGTATATAACCACCAACAAATAAATGAATACCTGATTTACATGCTGACAGAACAAATCAAAATTAACTAGGGCTCATCCCATGCTTTGATCAACAGAACATTAAACAAAGTTGTGTTGCCAGGGCCTTCAGTCTGGATGAGGGATGACCAGAGGCAGCCTGGACGTCGGTGGTTCTGATCTAGAGGAAGACAACGGTGGCCTCTATGGAGACCGCAGCCTGTGGAAGGTGGACACTGGAGCTCGATCTGCAGGGAGTGGGTGCGCCTGTACAGGGTTATGGTAGGGTTGCCCCCTGGGTCGACTGACATCAACTGTGCCCGGCTGGTGTCGGGCCAGTCCTGCTGGCAGCGCTGCAGTTGCCCACACATGGAGAGAAAAGCTCGGACCCCTCCGAGCGGTGCTTTGGGACAAACGGGTGCAGGATGGGGAAGTGCGGGCCTTTTATACCCGTGGCAATTGTGGATCAATAACCTTTGACTTGGTGAGGAGGTCTATAATCAGAAGGGTGGGGAGCAGGCGTGAATCTGTGGGAGCAGTTTTTTTTGGCTCCGTGGTTGGTATAGAAAAATGAGGGAACGATTCACTAGATTCCCCTAAGAAGCTGTGCCAAATTTTGGCGTTTGGCAGAGCTGGAGTGATTCTCATGAAGCTGCTCCAAGGAGTGCTGCCAAATGCACCCTAATTAACTTCAATCTAAAGGAATTCTCATCCTCTTTTTTATTTGTTTGTCTGTTATTCGCTGCTTAGAAACTACAGATAGGCTGGATGGTAGGCTTTTTTTTTTTTTTGGTAATGGTTATTCATTGATCTGCATTGTTGTTAGCAGTGCAGGTTATTCAATGCCATTATCTAAATAAATTTATTTGCAACTACTTTCTCTGTTTAATATAGGCTGCTTCAGTGTCAAATTCCAAACATTTGTGTGGTGAGATCTATTAAGTTGATCCTGGTATTTTTTTTTGACTGATCCAGCAAGGCAGTAACAAGCTTAGCATCAAGCACAGATGGACTTCTACTTGTCTCTGGATCTGAGGATGGTAATGTTCGGGTTTGGGATACTAGATGTCAGCAGGTGACCCGAAAATTCAAACATTCCCAAGGTTGTACTCTGATTTTATATTAAAAAGGCTATATTCGTACTGAAAACCTGCCTTGAGTTTACAAAACTTAGTGCAATATTTGAAAACTTAATTCTTACGTTGGACACTCTTATGCGTTGAATATGTGGTTGGGTTGTGAGCCTACTCCATTGACTAGTAGAACTTTCTTCCTAGAGAAACCTAAGGTTCACATATTTTCCTGGACACTTAATAGGCAAAAGATGTTTCTTTTTGTTTTTTTACTGTCACTAAAGGCATTATTAAATACGTTTCCTTATGTTAGGTGAATGGTTACCTAGGCTGAGTTCTGTCAATCCATCCTAAATCACTCTTAGTTCTATGGGAATTTTTTTTTTGAGGGAAGTTCTATGGGATGTCTTGATTATAACTGAAACATGAACGCTGGACTGCTAAAGTATGTCTCCGTGAGCTTACACAGTATGGTACGATTTTTTGTTAGTATTTTTCGCCATAAGCTTACATTTCTAAAGCTGAGGCTAAGACTATTCTAGGGCCATGCTTTTTTTTTAATATATCACAGTGCACCTTTTGTACATGGTTTATGAATCATGTTCTTGTTTCCTTCCCCCCCCCCCCCCCCCCCCCCCCCCCCCCCCCCCCCCCGAATCTGCAGTACCACTGAGCTTTGATAATGTAATTGTTTGTCAGGTCCAGTAACCAATGTTCTGATAGTAACGCCACAACGAGTAAATCTGCCACCGCTACAACCATTACGCAAAGTTTGCTCAGCAAATGGGGAGGCTGAACGGCGGGCAGTAGTTCTTCCTCGGCCTGAAAATGATGTTCCAATTCCTGGAAATAAAACCTCCATTTTTATGGAGAGCTACTTGGATGAGCTTCAGGTTGGGTGACTTTCATTTGATGCCATACATCTTACAAGTTTCATTTCCATATTTCTTTCTGTTGCATCTTATGTTTTTTTTATGTGGTCCAGAAGCACGGTGGTTCTTCCAGGTTATTTGATTTTGGGCTGAATGCTCAGAATGGCACTCCAAACCAACAGGGAACAGAATGGAGAGATCGATACTTGGAGTTGCAGGATCTCTTTGTACATGAGGTCCTCCATCAGGTTCCATCCTCAAGGAACCCATGATACGCATGCTTTGGATATCATAGGTTGCTGTTGTCAATTAAGTAAGTGAATTTTATTTTCTCCTGCTGGTTAATAATAGAGATCATGAAGAAATGGCAGAGATTTTTGTCAACACAATAACATAACCTGTAAAATCCTTTTTTTTTCATTTCAATTGTTCTAGTCTCAATAGCTTATGATAGCATAATCAAGTTAGCGGCAGAAGCATATTGCACTTCTATGCATGCTGTGTTTTTGTTTCAGCCATGGAGACTTATGTTTTTTAACACGTTTTGTAGGATCATTTGTGGTATCGAAACAGTGATGGTTGCCATTCGGGCCACAAACGATGTAGATGAGCTCTTTGGAGTAATTCAACTGGTGGCTGTGGGGTGTAATTGAGGGTGCTTTTGGCTGCGAGGAACTTTTCAGATTCTCCGTAAAATCACTAGAATCGCTGCCAAAAATCACTTGGAACTGATTCTCGTTTTTGTATTAGTCTCGATAAACACCAAAAACCTGGTTTCTCTAGATTCTAGTTCTAATTCAAAGAATCCAGCTGAGGTAGCTAAATAAAGTGATTTTGATTTATTAGAGAAATGTTTCTTTCTCAAAGGAATCTGGATTTGAAACTTTTCTATGGGAATCTAGATTTGAAATGTTTCCACGAGAATTTAGAACCCTGCCAAAGTATAAAATGTTGAGATGTGGCAGAGTATAAACTGGATCAGTGAAATGGTGCAGAGATTGGCCAATTCTGAAGTAACCTTAGGTGCTGTTTGGTTGAGGCACGAGATGGAGAGTTGCGGAGGCTGGTGCGGGAGAGCGGGGCGCCTCCCTCTGGATTGCGTTGGGTTGTGGCAAAAAGTCAGGTACATATTTTTAGTGTATTCCAAGAGAGAACGTAAAAGAAGATGCCTTACTGCACCATGCATTCATGTGGGACCGGGGAGGATGCGGGCAGCAGCAGTTTGCACGACCCATTGGCCGGAGCATGCGACATATATTTGCGCTGCGCCTCGCTTCCTACGCAAAATGCGCTGTTGGTATGCCTACCCTGTTGGAGGGCGTTTTCTTCTGCTAAAGTAACGTGGAGCACATATTTTTGGGTTTAGATATCCTTATGTGTAGGCTGTTGGAGATAGTCTAAGGATGAGCTTGAAAACTAGAAACTCGTGTGCTCGGGCACCGGTGTTCCTAGCCTCACACCGGTGTTCCTAGCCTTCCTGCTATGTGCCAAGATTCGTCTTTTAAACAAGATTCGTCTTTTAAATAAAATTGACATCTTCTAGATTAGACAAGACAAAAAAAAAAAAACTGCAGTGCACACCTATGGCGGCTTAGTTTGGAAACTCCCTATTCGGTAGGGCTGGCGTGTACGTATTCATTCAGTCACCCCACCTATCCTGTGGTTTGGGGAGAAGTATGAGAGTTTTTATTTTTTGACGACAGAGACAGAAGTCGAGAGTTGAGACCGAGGTAGCCAAGTCAATGCTGCGTCAGATCCGACCTGCATGCTCCATGGATCATCGTGTCTCACCATCAGTCGGTCGAGTAGCTCCAACCGGTCATGCTCGCTTTGCCTCACCGTATCCACAACGACCGGCGCAGGGCACACGGCGCGCCACCACCTGGACCCGCTGCCGAGGCGGCGGCGTAACGCTCACGCGGCCACCCGAAGCACACAAATTGGAAAGAGCGACTTGTACTACATGCACTTGGCTCGGCTGTCTGAGACCCTCTCTCCCACGATTTATACAGACTAGAGACTACAGAGAGCGCAACCATGCTCACTTCTCTGCAGCAAAATCAGTTCCACAGGACAAAACAACAGGATCAGAGCACAAAACTTGCTGAGGGGAGGACCTCACTAATAACTGAGCTGCTAGTTGGGTCGGACCCTCGGTTAACTGCTATACTCACTCGCATCGCCAACAACCGAAGAGAAGAAATGGAAAGGAAAAGTGAAGTCATTCTATGCTCGCGGCAGCTGACAGTGATAGCGCATCCCCCTGGGGTCAAAGTCACAGTGCTTGGATCTCGCCGCCGTAGCCATACCGCTTCAGAAGCCGCTCGTCTTGCCGCCAGTTTTCCTTCACTTTGACCTCTATCTGTACAAGGAAGGAGTCATGCATTACTTGTTAGAAGAAGATAGAAACTTCTCCACGATGGTTGCATTCCAGCAGGAGATGGCAAGTCCACAGCGACAACGTAATATAAGCGAACAAGATGTATGTAAACCTCAAGGTAGACTTTCTTTTGTAGGAAGTCCTCGATGTCAAGCCTTGACGCGGTTGCCAACATCTTTATGGCTTTGCCATCCTGCATCAATCGGACATGTTAGGGGAATATTTTTTGCCATTAGACATGAGATAACACAACCCGGGAATTCATGGCCTAATTCCTTTCTTTATAATAGATTGAATCTTAGATTTTTAAAAAGTCTTAACTTCTTGTCTCATGTACTTCAAATATCCAGGAAAAACAGCCCACATCATGTATAATACTATAATTATGGTATTGTTAACTTTTCTTTTTACCTTCCCTAGTATAATGCTTCTTTGTGATTCTTTCTCAACAAGTATCTCAACTTGAATGAAGTCCTTGGCACTAGGCCTACTTTTGTAACTGACAACATTAACCTGTCATGACAAAAATGATTATATTAGAAATAAAGAATATCAAGATGGAGAATATGCTGCATCGAACTCACAGGGAGAATTTTTTTTTATTTTTAGCCCAAATTTGAAACAAATTTTAAATTTAACCCGTCTTTCAAAAAAATTTTAAATCTAACCCGTTTGGCCCCGCCACCATGCATGGCGGGGCAAATGCACTGAACCCCGCCATGCATGGTGGCGGGGTACAGATCCGACGTGGCAGGGGTGGCAGACCACCTCGCCAGCGTGGCAGGGGTGTACCCCGCCATGATCCATGGCGGGGTTGCCCTAACCCGCCATGATGCATGGCGGGGTACACCCCCGGCCATATAAAAGCCCGGGCACTTCTTGTTTTTGGTCATTCACCCATTCCATTTCCCGCAGCGCTCTAGAACTGAGCTCCCTCACCCATTCCATTTCTCCGGCGTCCCTCCGTCGTCCCCGTCAGGTATCGGCCCATCGTCGCTCCTTGTTCCGGCCACCCCTTCTTTGTGTGTATCGTTTTGTGTTGAAATCGTTTCGTTTTTTTAGATGGAGGACTCGTATCGTGAGTCGATTTGGAGGAAAAAGGGTCGTCCTAGAGAGATGTACCCCGACGTGTCTTGTAAGGATGCGCCCGTTCCTCCCGAGGAACCTATACCTAACTGTGATTGTGGTCATCCGGCACACGTGGGCCAGTCGAGGCATCCCGATACTGCGGCTCGTTGCTTGTACACATGTTATAGTTGTAGCGTAAGTAATTGTTCCCTTTGTTGTTCTTATTGGTTGCTGATGTTGTATTCGCGATGAGATAATTGAAACTTTTGTATAGCCCTACTTCCGGTGCTTTTTTTTCCAATGGATCGATGGCCCGGACAAGTTTGATCCAAGGATTCTCCTTTTCTACCCCGGCATTGATCATTGCAAGCGTGAGGTGTTCACTCGCTGGGTTCCGCCCCCTCCAAACCCTCCTCCTATGACGGACGAAGAGAAGGCCGTAGCATCGGCACGGCGGCTCGAGGATCCTCCAAAGTGTCTTTGCGGAGAGCAAGCCGTGATAAACCCACGCAATGAACAAGAGTTCATTTGTCCTCTACGACATGAGGTAAGGTTTGAGTGTACCTTGGAATGTCACGTTCTATATGTGTGTTTTACTGTTTTGATTTTGTAGGATCATGATATGCCAAAGTGCCGTTTCAAGGAATGGATCTATGGTCCAAAGAGCCATTGGCCGGAGGCGGAGAAGAATGTGGAGGTGCCAGACTGGAAGAAGAAGAGGAGGTCTATTGCCCCTCCTGTGATGTGCAAATGTGGTGTTGAAGCTAGCTACGGCCTTGTCCCTTCAGGCCTTGGTATTGGGCACTTCTGTGGCCACATGATCGATTATGACGAGGTTTGCTAGGACTGTTGACAGTTGGCGGTAATGGTTTATTTTGTTAACTCTGGTACGCTAACTTTGTATTCATCTATTTGTTGCGACAGAGCACTCAGAAATGCAAGTGGGAATCATATTATGATGTGTATAATTTCAAGACTGAGTATAAGACAATGGTAGCAGTTCGCAATAGCAGAGGATATCCTGCAAGCTACGTCACAGATTTCGTTAAGAGCCACAAGAAGAAAATGCTACGACGGGCCCAAGAGCTACGTGTTCGTAACCCGGAGAGTATTGCGTGGAAGAAGTGGTACGAGCAAAAGAAGAAGGATGTAGAGGAGTACCAGGCACGGAAGGCTGAAGAGGATGCAAGGAAGGCTGCAGAGGAGGCTGCGAGAGCAGAGATGCAAGGCTTGAACGATACTATTGACTCATTATGTGCGAGTGAGTCATTGCGTTTTTGGAAAGTCAAACTTCTTTGTTGTACTGTCAATAAAGTCATTGCAAAGATCCTGTTAATTGTTTGCATTTTGTACTTGCAGGGATTGGATGCACCGGCGGCTGGGAAGCAGATATGGCTCGTGCTAGGTACACGGAGAATAGGACAGTAAAGCGGCACGCAGGAGTTGGTGGCACCGCAAGTCGTTCGATTATGGTTGATGAGGAGGCCGAGCCGGAGGAAGACGACGACACCGGGAGGATAGGCGAGCTCATTCGTCTAGCCGAAGAATTGGGCTACCCTCAGGACGAGGATGCGTACGACATGGGAAGGATAGCCGAGCTACTTCGTCTTGCAGAGGAGTTAGGACCGATGCCCGAGGAGGATGTTGCAGCGTACCAGAGCCATAAGACACCGTTGTTCGACTCATGGGGGCCAACTGACATGACCCAAGAAGAGGCCGAGTTGTACTCTCAGGCCGCGGACGAGGCGGAGGCGGCTTACTACCGGCGTCAGGCTTCTGAAGCCAAGTCAGTCGAGGCCACCAAGGGTAAGGAGGTGGTAGTGGAGGATACAGAGTCCGAAGACGAGTTGCTTACGCAGTGGTGCACGCAATTTGATTGACGTACAAGTGTCTTTGTAATAATTTAAATTGTCACGTCTTCACGTTGTCGTTGTTAGTGGTTGTCGTTTGTAGTGGCGTACAAACTTTGTGTCGTGTACTTTGTCAGTGTTGTACTTTGAAACATGTCGTTGTAATATTTTCGTTATCACATCGTCATTCGTTTCATTTGTTGGTCCAGTCACTAAGATTGTTATGTGGTTTATCGCGGCAGTGTATAAATACAGTTTCTTAGTGCAGCGGTCGAAGTTTCAGGTCAACCCCGCCATGGGTGGGGGCGGGTTAGGGGTACCCATGGCGGGGTTGCCGGAAACTTCGGCCGCGCAAGAACTGCGTTTCGTTTTGCGACCACTGATCGTCACAAATGCAGGAAGTCATTTACAGCAAGTTTATGGCAGGGGGCGACCACTGATTGTGACCACGGATCGTCACAAATAATTAGGTCAACGGATCGTCACAAAGATTAAACGAGTGTTACCAACTACATTAGTCGAACCGAAATAACCAAGTGGAGTACTGATGATAATATGTGTCCGGCGTCTGCTACTCTACTAATCGCCTGGGGTGTAGGGGTCTGCTACTCTACTAAGCCGCGCCCCGCCTTGGCCGGTGGCGGGGTATACCCCGCCATTGATCATGGCGGGGTACACCCCTGCCACGCTGGCGAGGTGGTCTGCCACCCCTGCCACGTCGGATCTGTACCCCGCCACCATGCATGGCGGGGTTCAGTGCATTTGCCCCGCCATGCATGGTGGCGGGGCCAAACGGGTTAGATTTAAAATTTTTTTGAAAGACGGGTTAAATTTAAAATTTGTTTCAAATTTGGGCTAAAAATAAAAAAAAATTCCACAGGGAAAACACCTGAAGATATACCTGGCATGAATAAGGAATTTCCTGCCTGTATTGAACAAAAATCTTTTCCCTCACTATTTCACCAACAAAAAATCTCTCGGGGTGTTCACTAGCTATATCCTGAAACATGATGAACCACATGGCTAAATACAAGGCAGAATACGCCTATTAATCTCAAATCATCCCATGTAGTACAACATCTAATAAAAAATAGAATGTTCAGTTCAACTGAGGAATCATATTACAGAGCATATGCTTGTTTAAGAGATAAACCACAGAGCAACAAAGAGGGTGGTAACAATGTACTAAAAGGGTGTAAGCCATAATAGCATCCTCTAGACGAAGTAAAAATATGTCGGGGCTTTTGAGAAAATATTTCTTCACAACTGATTTGTAGCAACCTAGCAGGGCACATAGTAATCATTTCATGCTAATTCATACATTAGCGGTTTCAAGTTCACATTGCTCAGTTCACGAATAATGGAAAAAAAGCAAACTCCCATGCCATCTGCAGAAAGATGATTTGCCAATGCGTCCATCCATCAAACTAAGATTAACACAAGATTTGTCGGGAGTCGACATTGGAATGGGCACATCAAGTTCAACTGTAATGATATTCAGGAGCACACTCTTGACCACACAGACAAAAATATTTACTAAAATGTTCTGAGCGTCAGAACCTGACTCTCTCAGTTTATAATATATGAGGACAGTCCATGACATTTAAAGGTAAACAAAGCATAGGGAGATGCAATTAGAAAAATATGAATGATCTTTGCTAATACCTTGGGGTAGTAAGCAGGACCCAGAGGGAGCTTTGACAATATCCACTCCTTGATATCATCCACCCCATTACCAAATTTAGCACTTATTGGTATAACATCATCAACATTAGTAAATTTTTGGTACCACTGTCAAAAGAGTTGTCCGGAAATCAATACCAACTGCATGCAGAGAAAAGCACAAAAGAAACAGGGAAACACCTTTCAACAATTGTATCAGGTTCATACCTCAAGTTTCTTTGCGATTTCTCCGGGTTTTATGAGATCTTTCTTGTTCAATACCAGCAGTACAGGAAGTCCAATATCTTTGTTTCCCACACCTTCTTCAAGCATTTCATCAATCTAAAAGCTCAAAGCTTGCAAGATGTAAGGTAAAATGGTTGAATGTCAGGATGAATTACTTTCTTTCTTACTGCTGGCAATACCTTTTCAGGCGCTTTGCAAGCATCAGCAACAACAAGCACACAGTCCGCACTGCCGATAGCGCTCCTGACATTCTTCATCATCATACTGTCCAGCTTATGCATCTCCCTTTTAATAACACCAGGAGTGTCATAAAGTATAATCTGCAAACTAAATGATAACTCAGATTAGCAGTGAAAAGCAACATGATCCCCTTGATGGTAATGGGACCAGAAACTTCCGAGGACCGTAATTTGTATTGAACTGAATTAAATTCTGATACCTGGTATTCTGGTTCAGAACATGTACCAAGAATGCGATGTCTTGTCGTTTGCGGTTTATCTGTTACAATTGAAAGTTTCTGACCAACCATTTGGTTTATAAGGGTGCTCTTGCCAACATTTGGCTTCCCCAATACAGCAACATACCCTGCGGAGACACCGTATCAGGATGCCAATCATTCAATATGGATCAATTTCCAATTTGCAATTTTGACGAAAATGCTCTGCGCATTGCAACTTTGCAAGCTCCTTAATTTTACTTTACGAACTAGGACGAAATTTGGCTAATAAAGTTTAGAACTAAGTGCATGACCTCAATTCCTAAGATTAATCAATACTAAACCCGACTAATTTCAAACTCAGAAAGCACAGAAGTGAGAAGCCTAACCGCTGCGGTGATTGGCGCAAAGAGAGGTGCCCAGTTCCTCCGACTCGTACTCATCCAGAAGCGCCAGGCTCCGGTCCGGCTTCTCGATGAGCTCCAGGCGCGGCCTCGTGCTCACCGCCGGTTCAGCTTCCTCCTCCTCCTCCACTTCTTCTTCCACCATCTCATCCTCTTCCACTCCTGAATAGGTCATAATCGCATTGCACACAGCCCCAGCTCCATGCTTCAGTCTCGAGGCGCGGACGCGTCTTCCTTGCAGCACACACGGGGAAATAAAATCCGGTGGAAGAGCAAGAGCTCTATGGGAGAGACACGGCGGCAGCAGCGGCGGCGGCGCGACGAACCGGAGAGCGAGGCCAAGCTCCATCGTGGCGAGTGCAGACTGCAGAGTGCGCAATGTGTCCGTGTGCATCCGCCATTGGGGATAAGAAAGAGAAGGCAGGCGACGGGATGTTTTCGGCCCATTTTCAGAGGCCCGTAAAAGGAAAAGGCCCAGGCCCATGAACTGGTCACGGCCTACCCGCCACGGAGCCCTCCCGACAAAAACGACCAGAGCAGCAAGCTCCCAACCGCCGCCGGAGCTCGGAGCAAAAACATCTCCAAAACCCTAGCCCCCATCCCCTCGCTGGGAAGTCTCGTCGGCGGCGGCGGAGATGGGCAAGGCGAAGGGGAAGCAGCGCCAGGACAAGTTCTACCACCTCGCCAAGGAGCAAGGGTACCGGAGTCGCGCGGCGTTCAAGCTGCTCCAGCTCGACGCGCGGTTCCGCTTCCTCCCGACGGCGCGCTCGGTGCTCGACCTCTGCGCCGCGCCGGGAGGGTGGGTCCAGGTGGCCGTCAACCATGCCCCCGTGGGAGCCTTCGTCGTCGGCGTCGACCTCGTCCCCATCCGCCCCATCCGCGGGGCCCACTCTCTCACCGAGGACATCACCACCACCAAGTGCCGCGCCGCGGTGCGGAGGCTCATGGACTCCAACGGCGTCTCCGCCTTCGATGTCGTGCTCCACGACGGGTCGCCCAACGTCGGTGGGGCCTGGGCGCAGGAGGCCACATCGCAGTCGGCGCTCGTCATCGACGCACTGCGCCTTGCTACCATGTTCCTCGCTCCCAAGGGCGCCTTCATCACGAAGGTAAAGGATTCTACTGAAGAATGCTCAATGTTGCAGCCATTGGCTTCCCTTTGTAATTAAGCATGGTGATTATTTTCCTTGTAATATGTGAATGCAAAATATCTTTGTTGAAAATACACTATAAAAATCTGTTCTAAATAAGTGGCAGCATGATATCTTGACATTTTCATCCCTAGGCAGGTGTTATGACATATGTTGAGTGGTTTTGACAGTTTATACCTCGCAGGGTTGTCATGTGTTTTGTTATTAACTCATCTCCTTCAGTTGTTGAATCAGCTTTATTTTCGTTGTTCTCATTGTCTCACATTTCAATCCGTGTTTAATCAACTGTTCTTTTTCTTCAACAGGTTTTTAGGTCTCAAGATTACAACGCTATTATGTACTGTCTTAAACAGGTGCGTATTCATTAAATGTTTTGTATTTTTTTATTTTTCGTATTTGGTTAATTGAAACATCAAATATCATCTTGGTTTGCAGTTGTTTGAGAAGGTTGAGGCGACTAAACCTTCGGCAAGTCGGTCTACATCTGCTGAAATTTATATCATCTGCCTGAAATACAAGGCTCCTGCAAAGATTCAGCCAGAACTTCTTGATATAAAGCACTTGTTCAGTGTGGTTCCGGAACAGACCAAAGTATGTTGAGCCACTTGTCTGAATCATCTGTCTAGTTTCTTTTCTTTTTTCTGCTAGCGTACCTTAATTTTGGAAATTTTGGTGCTCTGCAGTCTAGGGATGTCATGGATGGTAGGAAAAAGAGACACCGTGATGGGTAGGCCTTCTTTTCACATCAAGTTTTCCTGCTACTTTTCCTTTTCCCCTTCTGAAAGTATGTATCTTGTTTATATCTATATAATTGTTAGCACGATTAGCAGTGTTCACATCATAGTGGACTATAATGTTCTACCTATATCTGTTCTCAGTTCTCACATTAAATACAGCCTGTTTTCCAATATCCTTGTTCTGCTCACATGTAAATAATTGCATTGCTCTTGGTATCGTGAAAGTTTACAAGTTGCTCTGTTATTTCGTGCAAGCAATTGAGATGTTTGTTCTCACCAATTCGGCATTTTTTAAAGTCACATAATCAGTTAGGCATTTCTAGTTTGAGCCAGAAAACTGTGCTTTTCTGCTCTTTGGGTAAGCAACAGAATTTGTTCAACAAAAACACCAGTACTCGGGTTCATGTATGGTGCATCACTAAGAGCGTTTATGTTGATAAGAGTGGGTGGGTGTTTATGTTGGCTCACCAAGCCTATCACCCGTAGAAGTTTATTAAAAAGGCATGCGCTGTTCTTTCTATGTTGAAAAAACTTTGGTGGAATCCACCTGTAGAAGTTGTAGCTTTAAGTTTTTGTTACACAAAGCCCTATTTGGTGAGCAATATGGCACAATAGATTGTTATACACTGATATCAATAACTTGTATGTAGGTATGAAGAAGGGAATACGACATTGCGGAAAGTCGGTTTGGCATCAGACTTTATATGGTCTGACGCCCAGGCGCCACTGGAGTTTTTGGGCTCTTACAATGCAATTTCATTTGATAATCCAGAATCCCTGCCCATAAAGAATCATGAGCTTACAACAGATGATGTAAGGAACTGATGCCTTTGCTAAGCAAATTGCACAGCTTATCTTTCCATCTATTTTTTTATAGGTACTTACGGCTGATTATTTGGTTTGTGCCAGATAAAAAATTTCTGTGAGGACTTACTTCTGTTGGATAAGAATAGTTTCAAGCATATCTTGAAGTGAGTACCTTATCTACCATTCTATTTTCCCATATGGTTTATTTCTGTTCATTTAAATAATTATGATAACCCAAACAAGTCTATAAGTAGAGGTGTGCAGAGTATATAAATCTTATATCTATTGCATGACCATGTTAGATGGCGAATTCGCTTACGAAAAGCACTGTCAGCGTCTTCACAAGTCACCCCAAAGGTCAGTGATGCTGTGGAGAACACAAAGGTCACGGATGATGATGTACTTCTACAGGAAATGGAAGAATTGACCAGTGTCATTGATAGAAAGAAAAAGAGAGAGAAAAAGCGTTTGTCAAAGCGTCGGGCAAAGGTATTATGAAATACATATGCATTTTTTGCAATATGATGTTGATTTGAGATTTATGCTGACATATGGCTCTCTTCATTCCAGGATAAAGCACGCAAGGCCACAGGAATGCAGATTGATGCTACAGGAGATGATTATGGAGATCCTGACTTGTTTTCTATTAGTGTTATCAAGGTATAATGCTTGTTTCTGTGGACATGTTATGTGTTATCTTTTACTTAGTGGCATTACCTGTCCTCAGAATTTATACTGATAGCTCACTGGAAGAGATTTAGTTTTACATGAAACTTGTTTTCCCCCATTTGTTACACTTAAAGAAGTAAACAGCAATACTCATTTTCCTCTCTTGAGTTTCCTCTATGTCCCGCATGTAATAATTTCTAAATACAGCAGGATCCATTTTTGCTAAAACACACCAACAAATTTTATCCACTCTATTTGGATTTCTGTAAAGTAACCTTCTAATGAGCTGTTTATGTTTTATCTTTACCTGTGGTTTGTTCTTGGAAAAGCATCTAAAAGAGCATGCTCGTTCATGATCATCTAATTCTTAAGTTTTTATATTCATTTTCCTTTTTTTTAGGGTGGAAAAGAACTTGAAGCTGTTGAATCAGCAGAGCTTGATGTGGAAGATGAAATTGGAGACAGTGAGAATGAGGATACTCAAGCTCGTGAAGACTCTGATGAGGAAATGGATTCTGACAAGGAACAGCAGAGGTAATTTTTTTTGAACATCCACACCATCTGAACACATAATTAAGTGATCAAATATCCTTATATTTCTTAAAAAAAAAGAAAACTGTCATGTGAAAAGTTTGTAAGTAATCATTGTTCACATCAGGTATGATGCCCAGCTTGAGGAGATGCTTGATGAAGCTTATGAGCGCTTTGTAACTAAAAAGGGTGGTGAAATAAAACAAGAACGCAAGCGTGCGAAACGAATCAATCCTGATGCTGATGCAGACCTCTTAGAGGTAATACTTTGCCAAAGGGCAGGACTGGTACAATGCTATGCAATTCTTTTTTTCTTTGTTACAATTTACAATAATAGAGGGTGTAAAGTTTAAGATCTCAATTTCTTTTGTCTTGGTTACAATAATAGAGGTTGTAAAGTTTTAAGGTGATATAGATGTTTATTATCTTTTAATCTTACTAGGGAGGTGAAGATGATGGTGATGTTGAAATGGATCAAGATTTTGACGAAGATCAAGATCAGGAGACCAATCCCCTTCTGTTATCTCTAGATGAACAGAGGCCAACTAAAGAGCAGATTGTAAAGCAATGGTATAGTCAGGATGTGTTCACAGAAGCTGCAACCAGCGTTACTGAGCAGAGTGACACTGAAGATGAAAGGGAGAGTTTGCAGAGGAATAATAAGATGGATACTGGCAAAAAGGAAAAGGTGGCTAAAGCACAGTGTTTGCAACAAGAAGATTTTGAGATTGTACCAGCAGAACCTGTCCGAAACGAAGATGATTCATCTTCATCTTCTGATGAATCGGAGGATGATCTCGATGATTACAGAAAGGCTGAAGTACTAGCCTATGCTAAGAAGATGCTGAGGAAGAAACAGAGAGAGCAGATACTTGATGATGCTTACAACAAGCACATGTTTGATGACGAAGGGTTACCCAACTGGTTTGTTGAGGATGAAAAGAGGCATAGGCAGCCCATGAAGCCTGTTACGCGTGAGGAAGTAGCTGCGATGAGGGCTCAGTTTAAGGAGATTGATGCCCGCCCATCCAAGAAGGTTGCAGAGGCCAAGGCTCGGAAGAAGCGTGTTGTCATGAAGAAACTTGACAAGGCACGCCAAAAGGCAGATGCTATAGCGGACCAGAATGACATAAACGAGCGATCAAAGAGGAAGATGATTGACCAGATTTACAGGAAGGCGATGCCAAAGAAGCCTCAGAAGGAGTATGTTGTTGCAAAGAAGGGGGTTCAGGTGAGGGCTGGCAAAGGGAAGGTGTTGGTGGATCCACGGATGAAGAAGGACAAGCGGGCTGGCGGAACTGGGAAGAAAGGGAAGAAGGGTGGCAAAGGCGCAAAGGGGAAGGGTGGCCCGAAAGGCATGAGAGGGAAAGCTGGGAAGAAGGCTGGGAAAGCCCCACGGTAAAGAAGCTGAGGAGCTAAGCATGGCTGGAATGCTGGATGCCCGCCTCCCTGCTAAATTTTTGTCTCGTCCGACTACAGCTACTCAGTAGGCAGTAGGCAGATGTTTTGAAGTTGTGTGATGATAAAAGTTTATGTGTTCAAAGTTTTGTAGCGTGAGTTATCAGTGGGTATAATTTGTTTCAAAACTAGTGGTCACTTTGAGTGTCACTAAGCATAATTTTACACATTTCACAATCAATTATCAAAACTTTTAGCCCCCGTAGGGACTCCACAGAGCACAGGACATACAGATGCCTGCATCTCTACTAATATTTGTGTGACGAACGCCGGTGGAGACTTCTTTTTTTACTAGTGAGGAACTGTAGAGTTATCCTTTGTGTGTCGAGATGGACGTGGTCTGTCTGGCTGCTTTGGACTAGATAGGCGACTTTGGCTATGAAGTTCCCTCTGGAATCCGCTTGCATTTCCTTATCAGATGAAAAGAATGCAGCACTTTGAATCCCAAACATTGAGATGCAGAGACCGCCTGGATTCGCATTCGTCAACTTGTCGATCAGAGTAGAATCTGATCCAAGCATTTTTGCGTTCAAGATTTGGAATCAGGCTGATGCAGAGGCGGCCACTGAATCCGAGCTACTTGGTGACAGCATCAAGCAGTTGGCCAGATACCAACTAATGATGGCTCAGCTCTAAGAGAATATAAGCAGTGAGCGATGGCTCACAGTCACTGCAAAAGCCGTTATTGTTGTAGTGCTTAAAGAATTGTTTTAACTTTTAAGTAGGAGACAAGTTGACCGTATAACTCACTGGTGGTGCGTACCCTGAGGCCTTCCTCAAGTAGAGCCAGAAAAATATGTGGGTCCGACTGCAGGAAAACAAGCATCGTTTCTCATAGCTGCAGTGTGTAAAAAAGTTGGCACCGATGCTATCTTTCTGTCATGCGACGTTACGGGTGTTGTCTATTGGCTTTCATCTGACACCAACATATGCTCTCCTCTCACAGAACACAAGAAATATTGTTCTGAAGTCCCAAGGCAGCGCAGCCTCTACTTGCTCCGCTCCAGAATCTTTGAAAGTTGGCATTGGTAGCTGCAGTGTAGAGAGTGATGCTTGGAAGGGAGAGAAGGATTAGGCATCACTTTAGGAGCACACTGCGGAGGGCCTGAACTTGAACGTCAGTAGAATTGCAAGAACCAATCAAGACATCTCTGTACACAAAAAGCTACAGAATAATATATTCTTCTTTTAAAACCCAACAAGGTAACAATATTACTAATTTCAACACAATATATACTCCCTTTCCAGTTGAAAACAACACAGAATACTCAATCCAGAATCTCCAATTTCACAGGGCGAGAGGCAAACACAAATAAAGATTCAAGATTTGAAAGTCACAATCTATCTTTGGTAACAGCCCATACAAAGCTGCAGGCTCAAACACTACCCTAAAAATATTCAGAAACGCTAGCAAAGCGCTTGAAAGAAGTCTCCATTTCACTACCCAGCATCTTCCTGAAGCCTTGCCTGGATGGTTCAAAATATCAGTGGGAATCCTGCATCTTTCCGACGGCTTGGTGCAGATATGATTCCGAGGTAGAGATCTCCTGATGACTCGATGCACGCTGCACGAATCAAAACTGCAACTTGCTGCTCCAACACATCCGATGGATGCAAACCTTCCACGCCCATTCATCTGCCTGATGACTCGATGCACGCTGCACGAATCAAAACTGCAACTTGCTGCTCCAACACATCCGATGGATGCAAACCTTCCACGCCCATTCATCTGAACGAAGAAATGGTAGCCTTTGGACAGATCAAGTGGCAGTAAATCAAATCTTATTGTGTGGGACAGTGCGAATTCCATGAACAAGCCGGGAACAAGATTGGAATGTAGTCAATTCCCTTTCCAGGATCATTGGAGATGAAAAGTTACATATACCCACATAGATATATTCCTTTGGTCCCCAAGGGGCGTGCACCGGCTGCTTATCTCCTTTGGAATATGTTCTATGGATTGTACATCGGATGGCTGAGATTTCAAAGAGATACACGGTGAAAATGTTCTTAGCCCAAATCCTGTTATCCTCCATTCTCCAGTGAATTATGCATCAAGTAATATATAAATTAAAATTTCAAATTACACGTGAATCTGTGTTTGAAGTGACAGCATTTTGATAACTAGTTTTTCAACCATGTATGAAGTTGATATGACAATGGACAATGGTCAAGATGATGGTACAACAAGCTGAGATCATTGTGATCAGATGCATCAAAGCTGATACATGAATGGACAATGGTATGGCTATCAGATAGAGACAAGAATCTAGGAACTATGAGCCATGGAAGCATTCAATCAGAGGTTTGGTTTGCGCACCTTTGCAGTTCTGACTTTTCAAGCGCGTCCTTCAGGGCATCTTGCAGGCACAGTCACATAGCCTATTGGCTGATACGCGCATCTTCCGAGCTATGTGCTCAGACATCGACCTGCATGCCAGTCTCATATTTCAGACACTAAAGACAATGGTCCTCCATGCTACAACACTAGCATCTTGCAAGCATCTGCAAGGACCTAACAAATATTTACTGACCTGAGTTTTGTCATGCAACAAGTACCTTGCTGTACAAGTGCAGTCTCAGAATCACAAGGGTAGCTTTGGCATGGACCATAGAGAACATATGCAATTCCCTCTTCCAAGGCCCTGGCAACAGGTGAAATGTATTCTTCAGTCCAAAAGGGACTTAACAAGCCTTGCTTTGGCACATATTCTTCCAATCTCTCATCATGCATGGGGCAAGGATACAGCCCGGATAAGGTCCTTTCATGTGTACAAAAGGGTAGGTTTTGGATTTCCATTAATTCACCACTCAAAAGTTAAACCCCTTTACAGACAATCTACCTTGACGAAGAAGACAAAAGACGACACTGCAATCTTGTTCGGCCTTTGGATATGTGATGGATCGACCTGCCACTTAAGGAGAGGCAAACAAATACGTCTAGTCTAGTCACTAAGGGATTCAGCAGTCACTACTTACAGAGCAAGGCAACCTTGTAACTTTGCTCCATTATAAGTGCATTCATCCACAGCAGACAACACCATGCCTTAATAGGTCTCTGCAAGAACAAAACAGCTGCTGGATACAATGGCATTACATTTAATTTGATTACTTGCACTGATCTTACCCTCACTCCTGTCTGCCTATTCATAATGCCCACTGTTCTTGCCACTGGAAAGTATATGTTTGATCAGAACTTGAGCCATATATAGGAGTTATTACTATATCACTGATACAGAGAATGTTTCATCACCCCTACTGTCTTTCGTGCATGAATGCAAGCGTGTGTGCTCGAACACAGGATATTGCGTTGCCATCTCAAAAGGACTAATGTTACCATGCTAATATGCCAGAGATGAGGTGATATGTTGGCATGCAAAGTCCTTTTTTTTTGCAGTAAAAAGGAGGCACTCCATGTCTGCAGAGTCATAAAGTGAGTTTGGACAACAGCTGTTGTATTTCCTCAGGGGGCTGAAATGATCAGTGCTTGACATGCACGCAAAATAAACCATTGGCATTGTTAGATTCAGTGTGCTGCTGAAATGGGGTGTACAGAACTCCAGATCAGCTCAGCTCCATCTCGGTTGTGTGAAAAACACAGGCGGACCAGAATCTAAAGCTATTCCTTTTTTTGAAGCAGAATGCCCCCTACAATTGTGACTTGTGAGATCTAAGCACCTGCAAGTTTAGCCACATGCTTGATGTGTTAGAAAGGGTGACAAAGTGTGTGTACAAAGTCATCCAAACATCAGGAAATGAACTTTAACAACAGATGAAACGCACAGGTGCTATGGCCCTAAGCTTGGGACACGAAGAGCTCTTTCTCTGATACCATATCCAGCATCATGCACCACCAGTCATCTCAACACAAAAATCTTAAGAGGTTTTAAAACATAGAGATTCTACTCTTTGAATTTAGATCACATAGTCTCCATGTCCCTTGGCCCTGAAACCAGCCAGCCTTATTCTCCTCAGCCACCTTTAACCCACAATTGTGATTCCATGCAACTTACAGCTCACACACGCGCACGCAGCAGGCAACCCCAGGGCCTATAAATAGCAGACCTTGTGACAAGAGATACTACACCATAAGAGCTTCTGAAGAGCAAAATACTTTAGTCTAGACACTAGATACAGTAAGCCTTAGCACCAACAGAGGTTAGTATCTCAACAAGGATACTTCAAATATGTCTGCCTCGCGGAACTCCTCTCCCAACTCTATGTCAAAGTGGAGCCCGAAAGAGAACAAGATGTTTGAACAGGCACTCGCCTACTATGGCGAGGGCACACCCAACCGGTGGGACAAGGTGTCCAGCGCCATGGGAGGCATCAAGTCTGCTGAGGAGGTGCGCTGCCACTATGAAGATCTTGACTACGACGTCAAGATGATTGAGTCAGGCCACGTGCCGTACCCCCAGTACAAGACACAGGGATTCTGGACCCGAGGTAAAGTCCATGACACTTCGAAAGCAAACTGGAAACAAATAACATAAGAGCTTCGTTCTATATTCATAAGCTTTTGGTTAACTATATGCATGCTAGTTGGTGATAGTCACAAGAAGCAGGCCTCGAGCTAAGCATAATTCAGTCACCATACCATATTTTTTAGGAATAACTCAACATGCATCGCTATGTCATCGATGTCTCAAGAATTCACACACTCCAGCATCTGAGTATTTTATGTTCTTTAGCTGCTCCACGCATGGGTGATCGCATCAACATTGTATAGGCCAAACTGCAGACATCCTTTCCTTTCGTACTCAGAAAGAGAATCTGGGTCTAATTACTCGGTGTTTGTCCACTAATGGCCACTAACTATGTGGGCTCCAATCCTAGTACTATGACAAAAATCTCCTACTTCCAATAGAAAAGTTTGGACCTTAGTACCTTACACTCTATTCCCTCGTGCATCCAGCTTGCACCCGACATGCAGTTCTCATATTACTCTGAAAGTCACAGCTTATGCCAAAAGGGCATCTCCATGGCGCTTTTTAGCAGTGTGACTAGGCAAGCTTTGGGTAGTTCTTTGCTTACTTTATTGTCCTTTTCTTTTGTTTTATTTTCAAGTGGGTGATTTCTGGTAGGCAGGTCTTTACAACAGCTGTAGTAGCAGCTGCAAACGAAATCAGTACAAGCAGATATCACATGTACAAAGCAGAATTAATGTTTACAATTCATAGAAACTTATGGTGTGCATATTGACTTTTGCTTTCAGGTTAAAATGTTGGAGGCTCAAGGAGGCAGAAAACAAAGCTCTACGAATATAAGATGGACCTAGGTTCTAGAAGGAAGCAAAGGAATCCAGCTCTGGTTGGAGAATAAAATGATGAAACAGTGTGTACATGTATATAGTATAGGTTATGAGCAAGTTTATGTCTACCTGTGGTTGTAGGATCTAGTGTACATTCATAAACCGCATGTATTCGTTGTCCCCTTGAACTAAGTTATGGAGGATGTAAACTCATGTATTTATGGAAACTAAAAAAATATTGCCTTGTAGCATTTTGTTGCCACCAAATTTTGCTTTAGCTGGCCACTGTTTTTTAGCATCTGGTTCAAAAAGAGAGGTCATTAGATTGTGCTCACGAACAACGCAAAGAACCAAATGCTAGAATCACGTATGTTTGAGCCACCATAAGTCACTGTTAAAGAATCCTCTATGCATAAAGTAGAATCGAGATGGTGTAACAGTAGAATCAAAAGCAGCAACACAGATTGGTCCGGACAAAAACTTTATTCCAACTATTTCACATCTATGCTCTAAGATGTACAATCAAGTCATGACTGAATAATGATATGGAACAACATACTTGAAAGGAAGAAACTATCATTTCCAACCACAAAATCATCCTTCTTCTAATAATCAGGATAGGGAACGATTAACTTATGCTCCACATATAGTTGCATCAATTATGAATATCTAATAAAATCACAAGCTTACAACATAATAGCATTTGACACTGGAACTAATCAACTTCAGTTGTAACTCTGCAAGGACCCTGATGTGAACATAGACAGTGTCACAAATCTGACACACCATCACCAACCCCAGAATCATCTAAATTTAACAGTTTTGGGAGAACTAATACATAAGACCATCACATACATGTACATACCTAGCTAAGAACTCGCATTACCCTTATTCTTCTTCTTGGCTGCAGCGCCCTTGCGCCGACTGACCGGTACGGCCTCCACCGCTCGCACAATGCCGCCATCTCCTCCGGATTGGGGAGCGCCTTGAGCTTGTACAGCTCATGCACGCCCTTGCGCACGCCGAGGTCGCCGCACGGCAGCACGTCGGGGCGGTGCAGCGAGAAGATCATGAACATGTGGACAGTCCACTCGCCGACGCCTCTGACCTTGGTGAGCTCCGCGAGGAGCGCAGCCTCATCCATCGCGGCGACGGCGGAGTCGGACAGCTCCCCGGCTGCGAATCTGGCCGCGAGGTCGTGGAGGTAGGATGCCTTGCAGCCGGAGACGCCGATGGTACGCAGGTCGGCGGCGGCGAGGGCAAGGACGGCGGCAGGTGTGACCGCGTCAGCGGCGACGGGTGTGACCGCCGCCGAAGCAGAGGGGAGGAGCGCGAGGAAGCGAGCGTAGATGGCGTCTGCAGCGGAGGTCGCGAGCTGCTGGTAGAGGATGGAGCGCGCGAGGGAGTGGAACGCGGGGAGGGAGGGGGTGGCGGCAAAGGTGGGGGCCTCAGTGGAGGCAATGACCGCGGCGAGGAGGGGGTCCGCGGCTTGGAGGTGGCGCAGCGCGGCCGCAAGCTCTCCCGGGGTGGACAGCGCGGGCAGCACTGGAGGCGCCGGAGCCGGTGGTGCCAGGGCGGTCGTGGCCAAAGGTTTCGCTTTCGCGGATGGTGTCTTGACGATCTTACGGGAGCGGAAGGAGATCTTGGAGGAGCGAAGGCCAGTGACCGCCGGAGGCGGCTCGATGGCCGGAGACCGGGAGCGCGCCGGCCGCCCCATGTAGGTCTTTCCGGGTGGCGTGGGGCTGCGACGTACGGCGCCGCCGGAGTTGGAGGTCAAAGGAGGAGCCGAGGCGGAGCGCGGAGGCAAGTGAAGCCGTGAGGTGAAGGTGGGACACTGACACTGTACCGACCGCTGAACAGCGGCCCGGTAGATATATTAGGGCTGGCCCATCTCACTCAAGTTTGGTTGAGGATGACCCGTTTCGGCCCAGCTAAGAGGGATTTTTAACTTTTTGCCATGGCACTCCTCCGTTTACTATTTCTATATAGGTACTTACATATTTGCCACTCAAAACAATAAAGCTCCTGCATATTTACCACTTTCACTGATGTGGCGTGCCACGTGTACATGCCAGCTCGGCAGCGCCCCTGAGAACCTTTACGGGAGATGCAAAATGACCAATTTACTCCTCCTTCTCTCCCTCTACTCATTGACGCGTGGACCCCACATGTCAGCTTCTTCTTCAACCTCCAGGCTTCACCATGCACGGAGGGAAGGGGAGGCGCTCGTCGCAGCCACCTCACAGCAGCAGCAGTAGCGCGCAGAGATGTGCCCGGTGCCTTAGCCATCGTCATCGTCGCTGTCGTAGATCAAGCAGACCAGGTGAGCACCAGTCGCGGCAATGGCATCCATGATGGCAGCTCCAGAAGCGAAGCCGGCGTCGGCCGCTGGCAGTCCGCAGCTGAAGCTGCTGGTGGACAGGCGTTCGAGTCGCGTGTTGTACGCGGAGGCCCATAAGGACGCGGTGGACTTCCTGATTGGGCTGCTACGCGTGCCCGTGTGTCTAGCGGCGCACGCGCTGGCCAAGCACGGCGAGCCCGCACAGGCTCCCTTGGCTCGCTCTACGCGGGGGCGCTGAGCTGGACGACGCATTCTTCGTCTCCCACGGCGCTGCCCTCCGCCGCGCTCCCGCTGCCACCGCGTCGCCAAGCGCATCACCGGGTCTGCCGCCGCCGCCTGGGAGAGCAAGCTCACCGGTGGAGCAGAGGGAAGAAGCTAACTCGTTGGTGGTGAATTTTGTGGCGGGAAGGAGATGATGCTGGTAGCTGATGATCACGGACAATAGGCAGAGACGAAGCTCTAGGGCGCTGAAAGCCCTAGTTTGGTTTTGGATAATTGATGAAACCTAGGGACTAATCATTATGCTAAGTGTGTAGACATGAAATGATAAGTCCCATACCAAGTGATGGAGCTAGATGATGGTCATAGTGATAGAGGTGACCAAAAGATGATCAAGTGCTTCACATTTAGAAAAGAAGAAAGAGAAAAACAAAATCGATGGAAATCAAGGCAAAAGTATCGCTAGGGTTTTGGTTTTGGTGATCAAGACACCATACAGGGTGTGATCACGTTAGGATCGATAGCCATACTATAAAGGGGGAATCCTTGGCTATTTGGTCTTGAAAGGATCAAGATGCCCAAGAGGGGAGGTGAATTGGGCTTTTCTAAAAATTAATTGCAAGAATTAAATCCTACAAGCCAAAGTTCACCCCTAGTGCCTACTAATGTTCCTAGTGATTCTACCGGTAAAAAGTTTTGCACCCTAAGTTTCAATCTTAGTCTAGCATGGTAATTCTAGAAAAGTAAACCAAGCAATGAAAGTAATATAAGAAAGTAAATGCTTGAAAGTAAGGGTTAGGAACACGGTGATGTTTTCCCGAGGTATCGGAGAGTCGCCACTCCCCACTAGTCCTCGTTGGAGCACCCGCGCAAGGGTGTAGCTCCCCCTTGATCCGCGCAAGGATCAAGTGCTCTCTACGGGCTGATTCTTTGATACTCCGTCGTGGTGAATCGCCCAAAACCGCTCATAAGATGAGTTGGGTCATCCACAAGCTCACCGGATGATCACCAAACTCTCAATCACCACCAAGCCGTCTAGGTGATGGCGATCACCAAGAGTAACAAGCTAGAACTCTCACTTGACCATAACAAGCCTAAATTAAAGGTGGATGCACACTTGCTACTCCCTAGTCACTAATGAGGGATTCTCAAACTTTGATTCTCAAATCACTACCCTCACTAGAGCTCTTTCACTTTCTTGCACTTGAAAGGTGTTTCTCAGCTGAACAAATGAGCAAGAGACCTCTAAAAGAGGTGAAGGGGATGTATTTATACACCCCACAGTCAAATCCAACCGTTATCTGCCAACTCAGCAAAATACGCACTGACCGGACACGCCGGTCGACATGACCGGACGCGCTGGTCGACATGACCAGACGCGCCGGTCAAACGTAACGGTCGAAAAACTGAACGACATCGCTGAGTGATCGGACGCACCGATCAAGGGTGACCGGACGCGTCCGGTCGTGCAAGGACCTTACTGTACTTTGACCTGACACTCATTCGCGTCCGATCATAGATGATCAGACGCGTCAGGTCAGCAAAATACCTTACTGGAACGTGACCGGACGCGTCCGATCACTTCCTAGTCGTGTCTAATTAGAATGCTTACCTTCTGAGACACGTGTCAACATGATCAACACATCCGGTTCTCGCAGGAACCGCGTCCGGTCAATCAGGTTGAAACGCTGTGACTGTTAGTACTGACCGGACGTGTCCGGTCGAGATAAAGACCGCGTTCGGTCAGGGGTAAACGGCTCAAACGACTTCGAAACGCGACGCAACTTGAACCGAGTTGCTTCCAACTGAACTTTGAGCTTTACTTGAGCTACCTAGTGCTAAGTTTGACAAGTGTGCACCACACCTAAATAAAAGACTCACCTAGGTCAAGCTACTCACTGATGCCCCCCTTTATAGTACGGCCAAAGAAAAGAAGCGAAGATCCTAACGACTATTCCGGATGAAACTCAACACCTTGACATCCGAAACTAACCGTCCTTAATCTTGCCGTTGATCCTTTGAAAACCGAAACAATTTCCATCAAGGGGAATGAATACTATAGTGCCCAAAGCAGTTATCAACCCCATGACCTAACTTATCAAAGTTTCTGCAAAACACACGTTTGTCATGGTAATAATACGTTGTCATCAATTGCCGAAACCAACTCCCGGGGCCTAGATGCTTTCAATCTCCCCCTTTTTGGTGATTGATGACAACACTTAGATTCAGAAGATTTAAGAGTTGAGGTTTTTGAACATGCTTGGTTCACATGAACAAAAAGCAATAAGCACAAGGGTTGGGAATTGCTTATGTGTTCAAAGCAAAGAGAGTGTACTCACAAGATAAAACATGAAGAGATAGTACACAAATAACATAACTCATATGAAATCGGAGTAAGACACGGAAGTATAACCTTATGAGCTAGAACCAAGAAAGTGACATGAGATATAAAAGAGACAAGATAGACCACATATGACTCATGTATCTCACAAGCACACATGTCACAAAATGCAGGACGAGAAAGTAAACATGATGCATGAATGTAGCACACAAAGAAAAACAAAACCCTCTATCAACACTCCCCCTTAATCTACTCTCTCTATCCCCCTTTGGCATCAAACGTCAAAAACAAAACTAAGGATCCGACGGGGGAACAGAAGCAGTCGTGTCGGGTGCCGAGGAGCGTTGAGTGATCACAAACTGTGAAGTATCCTCCTCAGACTCTGAACTGTTAGGCTGACCCTCAGTCTGGGTCTATAGAGCAGGAGCATGAACTGAAGACATAGTAGCAACAATAGGAGTAGTCTCTATCACCGGAGCCTAAAAAATACCAACTGTGGGAGGATCTATCGAGGCAACTGACGATGACACTGTCTCTGTAGTCCCGGTCTCTGTCACTAGAGGAGCCACAGTCTCAGAAGCCGACATCCCTGAAGAGGTCACAACAGTGGTGTACGAGGGTGTCGGCTGACCAGTCAACTCGCTGTAGGAGGCACTCAAGTCAGTGAAATGAGTGCCTGTCAGAAGGTAAGGTCTGGGCTAAGCTGGTGGAGTGAACCCCATTTGAATAGGAGTGTAGCTCGGAGACTGAAAGGTCTGAGGAACCTGCTGCTGGGGAGAGGTAAACTGAAAGCTCGGCTGTCCCTGACTCTGAGCTCCCACTGACTGTAGTACTGGAGTAAGAACAGACGGTGGTGGAGGAACCCCAACAGTGACGAGGTGTCGCAGGAGCTCAAGATACTGCTGTTGGGTGGCTGCCTGCTGCTTCTGCATCTTAAACTGTTGCCTCTAAAACTCCAGCTGCTGTCTCTGGAACTTGTCCTGACGAGCCTAGATCTGAGCGAATGCAGCTGCTCTGTCCTGAGCCTATCGCTGCATCGGAACCTCCTGCCTCTCCTAGGCCTGAGTCAGCCTCTCAAGGATAGTCACCATGGCTGGGTCTAAGCGAGAGGCTGATCCTGAACCACCGGCCTTATGGTCGTGAGACCGAGAAGAGCGGTATCGGGGAATAGGCTGGTAGTCCTCGTCTGTGCTGTCAGTGGCGTCATCCTCAACTGGATTAGCTGGCTGAGCATCAAGATCTACAAGCTCGGCCTCAGCAAGACCCTCAATGGTCTCGTCCTGCTCAGCTGCTGTCTCTGGAACCTCTAGCCTCTGACGCTGTCTCGGCCTAGGTACCTGCTCTCTAGTAACTGAAGCCCACAACTGTCGAATGTCATACTCTGAGAATGCAGTAGTGGTATCAGAGATCTTAGCCCTAATCTCTGCAGGCAGGTCACATGCAGATCGAATGATAAAACAGATCCAATGCGCATAAGGTAACTGACAGTGACCCTTAAAGCCCTCTACCAAAGTGTCCTCTATCTCACATAGCATCAGATCCCAAATATCAAACGGTGTCTAAGAGATGAGGTAATGAACAACCCAAAGCTGCATACGTGTCAGGCCCTCTCTGTATCCTAGCCTTGAAAGAAGAGTCCGCCTCACAATAGCATCAAGCACTCTAGCAAGGGGTGTCAAGATGGCAGGTGTATGTCTGGACCCCTCGCCAAACGGCTCATGGAAGCAACGTCTGATCATGTCTGTGGGTGGCACTGAACCTCCATGAGGACGTCGCGGTGGTGAAGTCTGACCAAAGCACACCTGGTGAATCTTTGTCTCTAAAGCAGGGAGTCTAAGAATCTCCCGTACCCTGGTGCTGTACAACATGCGGTCACGACATCGGAATGCAAAGTGTATGAACTCGTGAGCAGGGTCAATCCAAAGTGAGGAGTAGAACTCTCTGACCCAAGTCCCGCAGTAAGCTCAAGTCCGTCCCAGAAAATCTGTCAAACCAGGTAAAAAGGACAGGTGTGGACGAAGCTGCTCACCAACAACCTTAACTAAAGCCTCGAGTCGACAAACTCTCTGAGGTCTGAATGCAATCCCGCTGTCAACATAGGCTCTATAGAAGTCCTCGTGCAAAGGTGTGTAGAAGCCCTCTGAGGCTCGGGGGTCCCGCTGAGGTGGGAACCACCGGCCAACCTCAACAAATCGAAGAGCCTAGACCTGTCATGCTGTAGCTCCCCTCAGGTCAAAGTGCTTGATTGGGGGGTGACCTCGAGCCCTGGGAGGTGGACGACCTCCACGCCGTTGGCCCTCTGGCCTAGGAGTCACCTGAGCACGCGTACGTCCTGAGCGATGACGCGGTGGAGTCTGAACTGTCTGCTCCTCTATCTCCTCTATGTCCTCTGTGGGCTGCTCTACAGGTGGGTTCTCTGTCCCCTCAGCGGCCTCAGTACCAAGCTATCGTCCTTCAAGATGAAAGTGACGCTCGCCAATATGAATCCCACTGCTTCTGCCACCTCTCTCTGCAAGCTCTGCTGCATCAGCGACTGCTTATGCTATCTCTGCCTTAGTGGGTGTCCTCTTTCTCTTCTTGGTGGCTATCTTCTTGCGCTTGCCACAGGCTTCCTCTATCAACCTAGGAGGACTTTCGTCCCCGTCACTTGGTGCACCATCAACATTCTTACAGCGAACCATACTGACCAACCTCTGTGACTGAGAAAACCCTAATAGTGAAAGATGGTGTACTAACACTCGTGAGGCTTGGCCTCAATCCGTATCCATAGGCTTGGCTGTAACACCTCTGGTGTTTAGCTCCATAATTGCATTGCATTTGCATGAGCATAAGCATGCATCATTTCATGTTCTTTTATGTGGTTGCAACTAATGTGGTTGTTTAGAATTTTGTTTGGTTCACATCATGTGACACTAGGTAGTTGGTGTAACAAAAGGGGGAGAGTAGCTAATTATATCTCATAACACCTTAGTTATACTTAGGGTCACTAATGGAGCAAGGTTCATGTTGACCAAAATCACCAAAATGCCCTCCATGGTGTAGTTGACCAGCAATTAGCCCTAGGATGCTCTAGTTTGACCAATTAAAAAGTCTAGCTTAGAGACCTTGCATGGAGGAGCACCCTAAGCAAAGTTGTAGGGAATTTTATGGGGAACAAAAGTCTCAATATGACCATCTCATGAAACTGGGCAGAACATGCTCAAAAATGGCTCACAAGTCAGCTAGAGGGGCTGTCTCAACACTTAGAAATTTTTCTAAGTCTCAAAAGTGTCCCTCCAGTTTTACTGTGACCTACTTTGGAAGCTTGTAGTTTGCAAACTAGACCAAACCAGCTCCAACTCATGTTGACACTTTTGTAGTACTCACTTAGCTCTACAACATTGTCAACATCACCATCACCTAGTTCTAAATGGTTTAGGAAATATGGTGTCTAGAAAATAGGGTTTCAGTCGGTTTCAATAACTGAAAACACGTTTCAGTTTCAAAGGGCACCACTTTGGGGCTATGCAGTTTCAAATCTAGGCTGAACCAGTCTAAACTCCAGTTGACAAACTTGTTGACCTCACATAGCTCTACAAATTTGATGTTGTCATCTTGGACCGAATCGAGTTGTTTTGGAAGATAATCAGCGCCAAACTTTCACTGTCAGTCACCGTTTTGGCCTCGTCGATTCAGTCAACCGTTCTTCAGTCGGTGGCCGACCGACGGTAGGGAAACGCCGACACGTGGCCGCGCGGTGGTTGCCGTACGCCGGCCGCGGTCACACCCGTCAGGTCACCAAGCCTTCAAGGCCGCCACGACGACGGTCTCTGCCTCACTCGCGCCACACCTCCCTCTCCCTTCCGTTCTCCCCTCCACCGGGCGGAACAACCGAGCGTAGCTCCCGCCTCCACTCCGGCGAGCTCGTGCGTGCGCACCACCGTACCACTGTCCACAAAAACTCACACACCGCTCTGCCTTGAAGCCCCCTCCATCTTCCACCTCGCAGCTGGGTCAATTGTGGGGAGGTAAGGCGGCATTGCCGTGTCCGCCGCCGTCCGCCTCGGACATTCCTCACCGGAGCGCTCCCGTAGCGTGGCCGTGCTCCTCTGGTGCTCTACCATCTTCATTCTTGGGTGCATTGGGTCCGCCTGGAGTCGCTGATGCTCACGGGACCGGTCATTTGGGATGAGTCGCCGTATAGCTCGCCGGCGTCGGCAAGCCGCGGCCGTGGACCGCCATGCCCGATGACGAGCGCCTCCCCATGGTTCCGCTGCCCCGTTTCTACCACCAATCGACTTAGCTCGAGGACGTGGTCGCGCTCGTCCGCTCAGTTTCGCCGGTCGGCTCACCGCCGGCGATCTCCGTCAACCGCAGCTCCTCCCCTCCACCTCTCTCTCGCTGACCAGTGGAGCCTTCCGGTTAGCCCCACGCGCACGCGGGCGGGACGGCCTGAGCAGGCCACGCGTGTAGTTGGGCCGCGTCCGCGTAGGGGCCGGCCCAGTAGCAAGTTAGGGTTCGGTTTTGTTTTTCTTTTTATATTTATCACAGATTTTAGTTGATGTTTGGAAAATATAGATCTAGGGTTTTACTTGCCCAAAAATTATGAGATAAATTAAATAAGTAATGTTTAGTTTTTGGGAAAAATTAAATAAGTCTTTGAAATGTGTTGAAAAAAGGAGGTAACTTTGTTAAATGAATAACTTGACTTGTACTGTTCCAAAAATTGTGAAATTTGGTGGGTAGGCTAATTTTTACTTGATCTAGCTTTGGTAAAAATTTGGACAGTAGTGCTTAAGTACTTTTCAATTTATAATGCTATCTTGTTATTTTAGGAAATACTTAAATGAATTTTAGTAATTTTTCTACATGTGCAATGTTCTTATAACTTTTTGGAGAATGTCTTGGTACCCTAAAGTGTCCAAGAAAATTAGGAAATCTGTTGTTTGACACTTTTTAATATGATTTGTTAATTATACAAAAATCAGCCTTTTGGGCTTATGAATTTTGTTTAGGGAGTTTCTTTAAATAATTTTAGTTTAAATTTTTACAGTGGTCTCTTTTTGGTTCATAGAGTCTCCTGTAATTTTTGTAGAATTTTAGAAGCAGTTTCCATATATGTTTAAAATTCCACTTAATTACTTAAGTAAATTAAGAAATGAGTATAAATAAATATTTTAGGCAGACAAACCTTACTTTCTGGTGTTTTTGTGACCTATATGAACTTGTGGTAACATTAGTTTGGTCTTAAGGGATGTTTGCCACATAAATAAATATTTAATCTTTGCAATTCTAGGTTTTCTAGATAGCTGGTAGTATTTCTAGGTTTGACCTTTGATAAAGGTGGTTGCTGGAAAACTTGTAAATACCAAAGTTGTAGTAAGCTTGATAAACTAGCTGGTGTAAAAATTTGGGAGCATTTGGCTTAGTAGTTTGGGAGTTATTGCTGTTTAAAGTGACAGTCCAGAATTTGCTACTCTCTGTTTAGAGGGGACAGATTTTAGAACTTGGGAAATTCGACATAGAAAACTTAGGAATTTAGGGTTGAGGTCTGAAAATGATTTGTAGGGCATTTCATAAGCTTTCCAGATTGTCTTAGATCATATCTTTTGGAGTTAGGAATCTTCAGTTATGTTAGAAATAGTTAGCTGCTGTCCAGGATGTCTTACTGTGATATTTTGGGTGTTGGATGTGGTGACCTAAGTAATGTTACTCTTGTGATTGTTAGGTGTTAGGGCCTTAACCTAAGATAAACAGCTATACCTTAGGTTGAGTAGATTATGTGAGTACTTCTCTACCGGAGAGGAAATTTGCACTTAATAATTGAAGTGATTTGAATAGAGCTTTAAGAGTGTTGTAATGCATTTCATTCCGAGCATGCTGCATCTTTCTTTATGCATCCATGAGATTTATTATGCACTCATGCAATAGGTGTTCCGGAGGGGGTAATGCTCCTCGAGTTCGAGCAAGTGATACCGGAGGAAGTCCAGGACCAGCCGAAGCAACCAGAGGAACCAATCGGCGACGAAGCTCCTGCCGAAGATCTACCCGAGTGTCCTGACCACCGGCCCTCGACCTTTCTGAAAGGCAAGCCCCGGTGCATGCTGAACCCATCATTTTATAAATCTATCTTGAGTATTTTTAATTGTTTAATGCATTAAGTTGTAAGAGTTGTATGAAAACAATTGTTGCATTATACCTGTCCTTGCCCAGATATCGTACTTAAATCCTAATTTAGGTTTAGGCACGTATCAATGCTTAGCCCTGCTTAGTACGGTAGAAGTCGGGTGATTTCCGGTCATCCGCGAGATGTAGGAAGGAGTCATGAGTGGCTTTATGGCTATCGTGGATGGAACCATGCTTTAAAATAAAATTGAGACCGGACGGGAGTTCGATAGTACAGCCGCAAGACACTTCACGTCTTGGGTGTGGAGCTATGCCCATCTGAGTCGTTTAAGGACCGATTCGCTGTACGTCCTTGAGTCATGTTGAACGCAGTCTAACACTTAGTTGGCCGGATAAGTCGTTCCGACCGCGAAGCCGAGTAATGTGATTCAGGCCGGGAATCGAATGGTAGGTTGCTTCTTGGAGGAGAGAAAGGATGTGCTTGGGGACATTGGCGTGAGACCAAGGGGGGTTAGAGTCCCTATCACCTGGCAGAGTGTCGCCCTTAGGGTCACGAAATTATTCGGACCCGCGATTCCTGAATCATATGAAAAGGTGGCCTGTGTGACCCTGGCAGAGGTCTGCACGGTGAGTGTTAGAAATACCCCTCTAGCTGGATAGGAATTCGATTCGAATCGCCGTCGCTCCCGGTTAGTGAGCACTTGACTTTAGCAGCGGCAACGTAGATCTCATTAAATGAACAGGTGGTTAAGGGAATGATACAATGTTGCCACAATTCATACCTGCTCTGGATATAATGATGATAATTGTTTGATTATAATCAAGTGCATGCTTAGTATAGGTGCTAAGATAGATGACAGGTAAATGCTAAAAAGAACTACTAGTACAGGTTATAAGAGTTTCAATTACTTATGCCATTATGCAAAATATGATGTCAGCTAGCCTCTTGTGTAAGCCTTGCATAATCCTTGGTGTCATCTTATTTCTGGTTTTTGACGGGTAAGTCTAGCTGAGTACATTCCAGTACTCAGGGTTTATTCCCTCCTGTTGCAGATGATATGCTCTATCAAGGCTTCTGCAAAACTTGTCTCCACCCAGCGGGTGGCGAAGACTAGATCACTAGGGCGTGATCATCTTTTATGTACTTTCCTGATGCTTTTGTGGGTTGTTGATCAACAAGACTGGCAGTAGTTAAACAACTGGTGTGTGTATGCTTTCGCTACTTTATAAACTTGGTTTGTAATAATTGTGACTCCGTGTGTGTAAACTTATTTCTGAACTACTTATGAAATGTAACGTATGATGTTGTATGTTGAATGATGCGATCTTGGTTGTAAGCAAGTTGGTTTGAAATCCTTCGTGGTTTCGATTGACTACCGGGATTATATGGGCTCAAGTTCGAAAATTTGAGCGCTTCGGTGCTTGTTTTTGTACTTGTGCTCTTATAATTTGGTCGGTTCTGTTACAGCTGGTACCAGAGCATAATTCAACATTAAACACATCGTACGAGTATTTAAAAACAAAAGTATTTGATTATGAAAATGGTTAAAACTCAAAAAATTATTTTCATAGGTATGCCAGTGATCACATCCCTTAGCCCAAATAAGGACTCTTAGGTGGCTTATTATAAAGACTAACTTGGGGGCCTTGTTTGTTTTTGTTTCATCGTCCATACGGCGTGATATTGTATGGATGCCATCCACTTGGGTGGTAATATATGGATCAATTGTCTCGATGCTCTGGTTAGTGTGAGTTGTGAGAGCATGATCGTCCAACCAGCGATCTAGGGGAGAGTAGTTTTGGTGACTTGCATACTTACATGTTTAAACCGTGTAATTATGTAAGCACTTAATTGTGGGAACCTTTATATCGGGTAGCTTTGATACTGAAGTATATACATCAGGGGATGTGTATATAGAAAGTATTTAAATTACTGCTTTCTTGTGTGCTTATATTGGGAAACTGTTGGGCTGAAATGAGATTTTTTGCAGGTACACTAACAGCGTAACGAGTAGACCGATAGTTTCGCTTATATGAGAGAACTATGTATGCCACCGCCTAGCGTTAGAACTTTAGGTTTCTACTAAGGTGAGAAGGCATACGGAACGTGCATGCATCATGTTTAATTATATCATACATATCATTTACTCTCTCCTTAAAAATTTCAATAGTCCCGACTAAATTAAATTTCGTATCCCCTAAATGATCCTCACTTTAAGTCGTATCTTGTTACTACAGATGGCATCTACCAAGCGGACCGCCCGTAAGTCAACCGGGGGCAGGGTCCCTCGTCACCAGCTCGCTCCACGTGAGCCCCGCCCCGAGCCCACTGAGGTGGAAAGGCTGAGGGCTGAGTTGGCCGAAGTGACTGCTGCCAGGAATGCAGCGTGTCAGCAACTAGAGCAAGTGATCCGCGATTGTGACCAGGAAACGCTTGCAGTCCAGAGATTAACAGTAGCAAATCGTAACTGTCAGCGCATGCTGGTCCATGTCATGAATCAGAGGGATGAAGCCTGGCACGAGGAGAACGTTCTGAGAGCTCGTCAGTTTGAGCTCGAGCAACAGTTGGAGAATGCTGAAGAATATAATGACAATCTTCATGAAGAAGTGCACCGCCTGAACAACTAGCTAAATCCTCTGCTGCCTCGAAACAACAACGCAGATGAGGACATGGATTCAGGAATCAGCATGGCTGAAGATGATGATGAAGTGGAGGTCAATGGGCCCCAAGATGCCGCACCAGAAGAAGCACCAGAAGAAGACGAGGAGTTAGAGCCTGTTAGCGACGAGGATGGCGGGGAAATCCTTGACACCGACTCTGAGGACGATGCTTAGAGTAGTCATCGCGTAGCTACGATGTTAGAATCATCTTTTGTGCCTCCTGGGGTTGGAGTGAGGCTTTGTAATAACTTGACTTTTGGGATGTAAGGTCGAACCCTATGTCTCCTAGATGTTTAGTTGAACCTGTTAATTTCGATCACAATTGGATGTCTTATTGCGTGCGTTCGATGATGGTGTCACGATTAGCACCCTTTGGTGCCGCGACGAAACCGAGGGCCTCCTAAGGCGCGCGACATAAGGTTGTGCTGCTTGGCACGCGCTGGTATCGAGGTGGCTAGTCATGATCCACCATGAGACTCTACCGTTGAGAAGTCTCTTTGTGGTCAGTTTGAAGTAGCCTTTCTCAGTCAACTAAAAATTTTGAGATCGAATCCAAGTATCAGGCGAAAGGTCAAAAATCACGTAGATATTAACATAAATGGTTCAGTAACTGCTGTGCTCCTTGTGAGTGAGCCTTTATCAAAGTACATCTTGTTGGATTCCCTCGCATGATTGCGTCAATTGATGCGCTTGAATGGATTGTGCGGTTGTGATGAATTATTGTGCCATGAGTATTTTGAGAAGTCTATTTTATGAAGTCAGTTTGACATATTTACAATAATTCATCTACAAATTTCCCACATCGTCAGTGCTCATTGGCTATGCATTTTGCAGATGTCGTACAATCTCCGTCGGGGTCGTGGCAATGAGGATGAGGAACAGCCACCCCCACCGCCACCACCTACCCCGGCTGAGCTGATGCAGACCGTGGTCGAAGGGCAGCGCATGCTGGCAGATGCTATGCGCCAGCTTGCCAACCGGGAGGCTCGTCATGGCCACCAGGGCCCAGAACCCAATCACTACAGTGATTTCAAGGACTTTCTTGATACTAAGCCCCCGCTCTTTAAGGAAGCGAAGGAACCACTGCAAGCCGATGAGTGGTTGAACACTATTGAACAAAAGTTTCGTCTGCTTCGCTTGACTGATGAGCTAAAAACTGAATATGCTTCTCACCAACTGCATGGTCCAGCGGGTATTTGGTGGAGCCACTATCATTCCACACTGCCTGCAAATGTCTCGATTGCTTGGGACCAGTTCAAGGCCGTATTCCGTGAGAACTATATTCCTCCAGGTCTTATGGCTATCAAGCACACAGAATTCATGAGGCTGTCGTAGGGAAATAAAAGCTTGATTGAATATCTGTAATCTTTTAACAACCTGGCAAGGTATGCCACAGAGTTTGTGGATACCGATGCCAAGAAAATTGCTAGCTTTAAAAGAGGCCTCGGCCCAAAGCTGATGAAGACTATGGGCACTAGCAAGTGTACTACCTTCAATGAATTTATCAGTGATGCTGACTCAAGAGAACAATAACTCTATCTATGCTGCTTCTAAGAGCCGCAAGAGGGCACTTGAGGCAGGTGCTTCATAGTCTCGAGCTCTAGCTGCCCCGAGGGCTCCTCCTTGCCCTCCTGCCACAAGTGCTAAGTTCCGTCCTCCGCAAAAGAAGGCGCTAGTAAAGACTGGGTTTCGTAAGGCATATACAGTGGCTCTGCCAAAGGGTAATTCGGGCCAAGGCAGCTCCAGTGTCCCTCCTAGCAACATGCCTTGCTAGAACTGCAACAAGCCAGGCCATTGGTCCAGGAACTGTCCTTACCCTAAGAAGAATGTCAACCAAGGTGGCCGTCAAGGGCACGCTGAAAGTCCTATGTTTGGTGTTGGTAATTAGTGACAATGCCTAAGTACTAATCCCATGCCTAAGTTGTATGTAGCATATGAGGATTAGTACACTCCAAGGTTGGTGGCAAGATGGACATGGTGATCATGATGGCCACACTTGGATTTGGACGCAACCCTACGTGATCAAGGCAAAGGTATATGCTTAAGGGTTGTGTTTTAGTAACCAAGACACCTAGTGGGTGTGGTTACATTATAGGATAGATAGCCGTACTATAAAGAGGGGAATGACGCGGCTATTGAACTCCTAAGTGCCTCTAGATGTGCATTTCATGATCATATGCATTTGGATAGAACTAATATCGCCTCGAAAAATGATTGTGAAAATGCTAACACACTCACACATGACGAGATCACTTGGTGATGTTAGCACGTTTGCGACGGCGGTGGAGTTTGAGCGGTAGAGAGGGTTTGGTTCCTCTCTCCCTCCCGCCGAGCTTGCGAGGCGGGATTCAGGCGTTTTCGAGAAGTTGAAACGATTATTTTCCACTACGCCGAAAGTCCGGAAAAGAAACGGAGGCGAACGGAGGTCACAGAGGTGACCGGACGCTGAACCGGACGCGGTCCTTGCATGACCGGACGCGTCCGGTCAGTGTTCAGTGTCTGCGCGTTTTTCAGTTCGATGATCGGACGCGAGGCGCGTCCGGTCACTGGTGATCAGACGCGTCCGGTTGTTCAGGGAGCTTACTGGACTCTAACCGGACGCTGTCACTGTCACGTCCGGTCTTTTTCTTCAGCGTGTCCGGTCACTATTTCGTTGAGCGCTGCTCAGGCGACCAGCGCGTCCGGTCCTTCACGGGACCAGCGCGTCCGGTCGTTCCCGGCGCGTCCGGTCAGTTGGACCAGCGCGTCCGGTCGTTGCTTCGCAGTTAGCCATTGGGCGACCAGCGCGTCCGGTCGTTTGGACCAGCGTGTCCGGTCAGTACTTCACGAGTTAGCCGTTGGGCGACCGGCGCGTCCGGTCAGTTGGACCAGCGCGTCCGGTCAGCCCGATTTCGGCTGTTTAAGTTTCTAACGGCTATATTCGAAGGGGTACGTCTATAAATACTCGTTGGCCGGCTCAAGGCTCTTACTCTCGAACATTTGACATACTTGTGAGCACTTTGAGCTAAGCAACTCCCCTCCCACTCATCTCTCTTGCTTCTTTGCATATTCGAAGTGAGATTGAGTGATCTAAGTGCATTTGCATTGTGAGATTGCATCTAGTTGGCACTTGGTGGTTGATTTGCTGCGGGATTCTTGTTTCTCTTGGTGGTTGCCGCCACCTAGACGGCTTGGAGCAGCTTGGAGGCATTGGCAAGAGTTGGTGATTGTTCTTGGCCACCTCCGATGATTGTGAGGGGTTTGTGCCTACCTCGGCGAAGCGCCAAAGGCAACATTAGTATATTACTCGTGTCATTGCAACCTTTTGCTATTTGGTAGGTTCTTGTGGCGCCTTTTGAGAGGCTCGGTGTGTGACCGATTAGCCACCGAACCACGTGGTGAAGAGGGACACAACGGGGACTAGCGTGCCGGCAAGCACGTGAACCTCGGGATAAATCTTTGTGTCATCACTTTCATATATTGATTGATTGATCCCGGTGTTTGGTTATCTTGGTATTCATTGTTGATCATATTGGTTGGCTTAATACTTCGCCCCTCGATGATACCCTCCTATCTCTCTTGTATTAATTTCTTAGTTATCTTTGCTAGCTAGTTAGCTTAGCTAGAGTAGTTCTTTTGTGTAGCTTGCTAGTTGTAGTTGTACTTACCTTCTCGGTTTGACTTGTGCGGTTGAGTGCAAACACTAGAATTGTGAATTGGATAGGTGGCTTGCAAACACCCATAGGCTAAGCAAAACACGCATCTCGCTATTTGTTATATTGATAAACTTGTTTAGCTTGTCGTTGTAGAAAATTTTAATAGGCTATTCACCCCCCTCTAGCCATCAAGACCTTTCAAGTGGTATCGGAGCCGTGGTCACCGTTTGTAAGGCTTAACAACCTCGGTGTAAGATGGCTCAAGTTATGTTCAATCATGTTAATGGCAAGCCTCCATTCTTTGATGGCGTCTCTTCCTTTGATCATTGGAAAAGGAAGATGAAGCAATATCTAGGCAATATACATGAGAAGGTTTGGGATGTGACCAAAGAAGGGTACGTCATTCTTGATGAGGAAAACCTCACTCCCAATGACCGCATCAACAAACAATGCAATACGGCGGCACTTGACACAATCTATCGTGCCATTGATGATAAAGTATTTGAGCAAATCAAAGATTTTGAAAAGGCAAATGAGCTTTGGATAAGGCTTGAAGAAATATATGAAGGTACTTCAACGGTAAAAAGTGCCAAACTATATATGCTCAAGGACAAGTTCTCCACATTCAAGATGAAGGATGATGAATCCATCCCGGAGATATTCTATAGGCTCCAAGTCATTGTCAATGATCTCAAGGGGCTTGGGGAGAAGGTTGAGGACAAGGACTTCTCACACAAGTTCTTGATGTGCTTACCCAAGAAGTTTGCCACCTTGAGAAGAATGATCTTTAGAGAGGGATTGGACAAGGTCAAACCAACCAATGTGCTTGGAGATATAATGACCGATGCCCAATACAATGATGATGAAGATGAGGTAGAAGAGAAGAAGGAGACCAAGGTCAAGCAAGAGAAGCCCATTGCATTTAAGGCTTCATCCTCTAAGGGCAAGAGCAAGGTAGAAAGTGATGATGATGATCCATTCGATGATGAGACCATGGCCCTCCTTGTGCACAAGATGGGAAGGTTCATGAAGAAGAAAGGATATGGGGCAAGGAAGAGGAGAGACACTATAAAGGCAAAGACCCTTTGCTACAATTGCAATAGCCCCGATCACATAGTGGCGGATTGCCCCTATGAAGATAAGAGATTTCATAATGGGGACTTGAAGCTCAAGAAGAACAAGAAGGATAAGAAAGAGAATGAGAAGAAAGCAAAGAAGAGCTTCACTTTCAACAAGAAGAAGAAGGGTGGTGGTTATGTAGTCACTTGGGATAGTGACAACTCCGATAGTGATGATGATGAAAGCTCTAGTGATGATGAGAGGATCACTCGGCGAGCCATTGCAAACATCGCCCTCTCCAACAAGCCATCCATCTTCGACACTACATCAACATGACTTATGGCCAAGCCTACCAAGGTAAAACATGATGATAGTGATGATGATTCTTGTGCTAGTGATGATTGTAGGAGTGATGAGGAGGAGGATGAGGACTACTCCAAGGATGATCTATTAGGCATAATAGATCAAATGAGCAAGGGCTACAAGAGGACAACCAAGAAATACAAAATCTTGGAACAAGAGCTCATTGCCAAGAGCAATGAAAATGATGCCTTGATGGAGGAGCTTGTTGCTCTCAAAAAGAGTAAGGAGTGCAAAGGAATTGAACAAGAGCTCAAAGCTCTTAGGAAATCCTTTAATGAGCTAGAGGCTTCTCGTGAGTGTCTAAAGGAAGACCACGAGGATCTTGAAATTACTCACACTAGGCTTAAGAAAGCCCACTCCACTCTACTTGAGCTCATCAAGGAAAAGGATCTCAAGTTGGAGAAGCTCATGAAGGAAGCTAAGGAGGAGCAAGTGATTGTCACTTGTGATATTGGACTAACATGTGATATTATTGATGATTCTTTATTTGTTAGTCCTACTAATGCTTCATGTAGCTCATCATCATCCACCACAACCAACTCTACCTCTACTACTAGTGATTCATCACTTGTGGTTGAGACTCTCAAGAGAGAGGTGGATGATCTCACCCGCGCATTAGGCAACGCCTATGGTGGGGATGCCCGCTTGCTAAAATGCTTGGGTAGCCAAAGGTTCTCCCTTAACAAAGAGGGATTGGGCTATACTCCCAAGAAGGGCAAGGCGGCCTTTGCTACTCTAAAGCCTCGCTTTGTGAAGGGCAATGGTCGTTATTGCAATAGATGCAAGCAAATTGGGCATCTAGAGATTAATTGCAATAAAATGAACAAGAACAAGAAAAATGCTAATGTACCTTATATTCCTTTTGATTCTTGTTATGTGCTTACCAAGGGAGAGAAAGGTGTGCATGCTAGGTTTGTTGGTACACCAATTGTGGGCCCAAAGAAGAAGGCCATTTGGGTACCAAAGAGCTTAGTTACTAACCTCCAAGGACCCAAACAAGTATGGGTACCTAAGAAACATTAATTTGTTTTGTAGGTTAATTACAAGGCCGGGGGAAGGCATTGGGTGCTTGATAGTGGGTGCTCTCAATATATGACCGGTGATTCAAGAATGTTCAACTCTCTCAAATCAAATGATAGTGGCATTGATAGCATCACATTTGGTGACAATAGCAAGGGTGATGTAAAGGCTCTTGGAAGGATTGTAATCTCAAATGATCATAGCATCTCCAATATGCTACTAGTTGAAAAGCTCAATTTCAACTTGTTGTCGGTTGCTCAATTGTGTGATCTCGGTTTCAAGTGCATATTTGGTGTTGATGATGTGGAGATAGTTAGTGTTGATGGCTCTAACTTGATCTTCAAAGGCTTTAGATATGAGAATCTATACTTGGTTGATTTCAATGCTAGTGACACTCAACTTTCAACATGCTTGCTCACCAAATCAAGTATGGGTTGGTTATGGCATAGAAGACTTGGTCATGTTGGCATGAAGCAATTGAACAAGTTAGTAAAGCATGACTTAGTTAGAGGCTTGAAGGATGTCACATTTGAGAAGGATAAGCTATGTAGTGCATGTCAAGCCAGAAAGCAAGTAGGCAACACTCATCCATTGAAGAGCATTATGAGTACTTCCAAGGCATTTGAGTTGTTGCACATGGATCTATTTGGGCCAACTACATACACAAGCATTGGTGGCAACAAGTATGGTTTTGTGATTGTGGATGATTTCACTAGATACACATGGGTATTCTTTCTTGTGGACAAGAGTGATGTATTTGACATATTCAAGAAGTTCATCAAGAGAGTGCAAAATGAGTTTGAGACCACAATCAAGAAAGTAAGAAGTGACAATGGAAGTGAGTTTAGAAACACAAGAGTTGATGAGCTATGTGAGGAGCTTAGAATCAAGCATCAATTCTTGGCCAAGTATACACCTCAATCAAATGGCCTAGTTGAAAGGAAGAATATAACCTTAATTGATATGGCAAGATCAATGTTGAATGAGTATAATGTGAGTCATTCATTTTGGGCCGAAGCAATCAACACGGCTTGCTTTTATAGCAACCGTCTCTATTGCCACAAGTTCTTAGAGAAGACACCATATGAGATCTTAAATGGAAGAAAGCCCAATATTGCATACTTTCGGGTATTTGGTTGCAAATGCTATATTTTGAAGAAAGGCACTAGATTGAGCAAGTTTGAAAAGAAATGTGATGAAGGCTTCCTACTTGGTTACTCAACTACTAGCAAAGCTTATAGAGTTTGGAATTTGGCTAGTGGTCAACTTGAAGAAGTTCATGATGTTGAATTTGATGAAACAAATGGCTCTCAAGATGAAGAAGATAACTTGGATGATGTGAGAGGAACTCAATTGACCAATGCTATGAAAGAAATGGATATTGGTGATATTAGGCCAAAGCAAGTGATTGATGTGGATGATGACAAAGATCAAGTGCTCCAAAGTCCAATTACACAAGCAAGTGGTTCTCTAATGCAAAATCAAGCTAGTACATCATCTCAAATGCAACAAGATCAACATGTGGCTAGTTCATCATCTCCAACTCATGATCAACATCAACATCCAAGCAATCAAGTCCAAGTGCTTCAACCAACCAACATTGCAAGAGACCATCCATTGGATTCCATCATTGGTGACATACAAAGAGGAGTTCAAACTAGATCAAGATTGGCATCATTTTGTGCTCACTCTTCTTTTGTGTCAATGGAAGAACCCAAGGACATTGATAAAGCATTGAGAGATCCGGATTGGGTAAATGCAATGCATGAAGAGCTCAACAACTTCAAGAGAAATGAAGTATGGGAACTAGTTGAAAGGCCTAAGGATCACAATGTCATTGGAATAAGATGGGTCTTTCGCAACAAGCAAGATTAAGATGGGATAGTAATAAGGAACAAAGCAAGACTAGTGGCTCAAGGTTACACACAAATAGAGGGTCTTGACTTTGGTGAAACTTATGCCCCGGTTGCAAGATTGGAAGCAATTAGGATCTTACTTGCCTATGCTTGTGCTCACAATATCAAGCTATTTCAAATGGATGTGAAGAGTGCATTTCTCAATGGGTACATTCAAGAGGAGGTGTATGTGGAGCAACCTCCCGGTTTTGAAGATGACAAGAAACCCAATCATGTATACAAGTTAAGGAAGGCTTTGTATGGATTGAAGCAAGCACCTAGAGCATGGTATGAAAGATTGAGGGACTTCTTGCTATCCAAAGGATTTGTCATGGGCAAAGTTGATATAACACTATTCACCAAGAAGATTGGGAAAGACTTATTTGTATTGCAAATATATGTTGATGATATCATATTCGGTTCAACCAATCAAGATTATTGTGATGAGTTTGGGAAAATGATGGCAAAGGAATTTGAAATGTCAATGATTGGTGAACTTAGTTTCTTTCTTGGACTTCAAATCAAACAAATGAAAGAAGGTACATTTGTGAGCCAAACCAAGTACATCAAAGATATGCTCAAGAAGTTTGGCATGGAAGATGCAAAGGGCATTACAACTCCAATGAGCACTAGTGGAAGTTTGGATAGTGACAAGAGTGGCAACATGGTGGATCAAAAGCTATATAGATCAATGATTGGTAGCCTACTCTATGTGACGGCATCAAGGCCCGATGTGATGTTTAGTGTATGTATGTGTGCAAGATTTCAAGCCTCACCAAGAGAAAGTCATTTGAAGGCAACAAAGAGAATATTGAGGTACTTAAAGCATACACAAGATGTTGGATTATGGTATCCCAAAGGTGCAAGTTTTGAGCTAGTTGGATATTCGGATTCTGACTATGCCGGTGATAAAGTGGAGAGAAAGAGCACTTCCGGGACATGTCAATTGTTGGGAAGATCACTTGTCTCATGGTCATCCAAGAAGCAAAATAGTATTGCACTATCTACCGCCGAAGCCGAATACATCGCCGCGGGTAGTTGTTGTGCACAAATCTTATGGATGAAGGCAACATTGAAGGATTTTGGAATCAATTTCAAGAATGTGCCATTGCTATGTGACAATGAAAGTGCCGTGAAGCTAACTAACAATCCAATTCAACATCAAAGAACAAAGCATATTGATGTTCGCCATCACTTTATTAGAGATCATCAACAAAAGGGTGACATTGCTATTGAGAGTGTGGGCACCGAAGATCAATTAGCCGATCTATTCATCAAGCCACTTGATGAGAAGAGATTTCACAAGCTAAAGAATGAGTTGAACATACTTGATTTCTCCAACATGAGTTGATGCACTCCCATGATATGACATGCCTCTCCTTCGAGCCCCAAGGTACAATTGGTTGACATGTCATACATTCTATACTAAGGACATGTTTAGTGCATCTAGTCATGATTTCTTATGTTCTAGGATCATTCATGAAAATTAAATGAATTTGAAGTTTATATGGTGCCACTATTGTTTCCATGACTTGTATGATCTAGTGGTAGCATATAACTTGTTTAAGTAGCTTGTGATCCTAAGTGTTTAATCTAGAAAACTTGTCTAAATATTTGCTTCAACATGGTGCATGATAACCCTTCTAGTGAGGTGTGAAGAAGCTTGCCCTTGGATCAAACCGAAGTATTTTATTTATGCAAGCAATCTAGGTTGAATCATAAACTTGATCCTCACCCCATATTTCAACATGATAATCTATCTAAAGTTTGCTCCTTGTGGTCAATTGGTGCCAAAGGGGGAGAAAATGTTGTTCACAAAGATAGAACTCAAAAAATGTTGTGGGGGAGAAAATGTTTGAAAATGTTTGAAAATGTTTCACAAAGATCCTAAAGGGGGAGAATTGATAAAAGAAGAATTGATAAAAGAAGCACACAAGTAGGGGGAGCAAGCTTTTAAACATGAATGTTGCATTTCTATGTGCACCTCATATGTATGATGCATAGTTATGCATTTCGTTTTCTCCGATACATTGCTTGTGTGGTGTCTTGCTAGTATAATTTGAATGATGCATTGAGGTACTAGTATGAATAGGAAGTAGTTAGATTTTTCTTGCTTCATGTTTTTCAAAATGGTACTAGAGCCTTGCTTATAATGTTGATCTCACGAGGTTTCTAGTTATGTTTGTGCTTTTCAAGTGGAATCTAACTACACAAGGTGCTAAGATGGTGTTTATCGCTACTCCGATGGTATCACGCTTCAAAGGTCTATAATCTAAAACACTTAGCACCTATTGGTAGACAATGCTCCTAATCTTTCCTATCTAACATGTATGCTTCCAAAATCCAAACATATAGCATACATGTAGGGGGAGCCATTGCTATCAATTTGAATTCATGATCACATGTCCATAATTCTTACACATGGTAATATACTTGGACAATGTGACATGGGTTCAATCAAAATTTTATCATAATATCTTTGTGAAAGGTTTGTCACCAATTACCAACAAGGGGGAGATTGAAAGTCCTATGTTTGGTGTTGGTAATTAGTGACAATGCCTAAGTACTAATCCCATGCCTAAGTTGTATGTAGCATATGAGGATTAGTACACTCCAAGGTTGGTGGCAAGATGGACATGGTGATCATGATGGCCACACTTGGATTTGGACGCAACCCTACGTGATCAAGGCAAAGGTATATGCTTAAGGGTTGTGTTTTAGTAACCAAGACACCTAGTGGGTGTGGTTACATTATAGGATAGATAGCTGTACTATAAAGAGGGGAATGACGCGGCTATTGAACTCCTAAGTGCCTCTAGATGTGTATTTCATGATCATATGCATGTGGATAGAACTAATATCGCCTTGAAAAATGATTGTGAAAATGCTAACACACTCACACATGACGAGATCACTTGGTGATGTTAGCACGTTTGCGACGGCGGTGGAGTTTGAGCGGTAGAGAGGGTTTGGTTCCTCTCTCCCTCCCGCCGAGCTTGCGAGGCGGGATTCAGGCGTTTTCGAGAAGTTGAAACGATTATTTTCCACTACGCCGGAAGTCCGGAAAAGAAACGGAGGCGAACGGAGGTCACAGAGGTGACCGGACGCTGAACCGGACGCGGTCCTTGCATGACCGGACGCGTCCGGTCAGTGTTCAGTGTCTGCGCGTTTTTCAGTTCGATGATCGGACGCGAGGCGCGTCCGGTCACTGGTGATCGGACGCGTCCGGTCGTTCAGGGAGCTTACTGGACTCTAACCGGACGCTGTCACTGTCACGTCCGGTCTTTTTCTTCAGCGTGTCCGGTCACTATTTTGTTGAGCGCTGCTCAGGCGACCAGCGCGTCCGGTCCTTCACGGGACCAGCGCGTCCGGTCGTTCCCGGCGCGTCCGGTCAGTTGGACCAGCGCGTCCGGTCGTTGCTTCGCAGTTAGCCGTTGGGCGACCAGCGCGTCCGGTCGTTTGGACCAGCGCGTCCGGTCAGTACTTCACGAGTTAGCCGTTGGGCGACCGGCGTGTCCGGTCAGTTGGACCAGCGCGTCCGGTCAGCCCGATTTCGGCTGTTTAAGTTTCTAACGGCTATATTCGAAGGGGTATGTCTATAAATACTCGTTGGCCGGCTCAAGGCTCTTACTCTTGAACATTTGACATACTTGTGAGCACTTTGAGCTAAGCAACTCCCCTCCCACTCATCTCTCTTGCTTCTTTGCATATTCGAAGTGAGATTGAGTGATCCAAGTGCATTTGCATTGTGAGATTGCATCTAGTTGGCACTTGGTGGTTGATTTGCTGTGGGATTCTTGTTTCTCTTGGTGGTTGCCGCCACCTAGACGGCTTGGAGTAGCTTGGAGGCGTTGGCAAGAGTTGGTGATTGTTCTTGGCCACCTCCGGTGATTGTGAGAGGTTTGTGCCTACCTCGGCGAAGCGCCAAAGGCAACATTAGTATATTACTCGTGTCATTGCAACCTTTTGCCATTTGGTAGGTTCTTGTGGCGCCTTTTGAGAGGCTCGGTGTGTGACCGATTAGCCACCGAACCACGTGGTGAAGAGGGACACAACGGGGACTAGCGTGCCGGCAAGCACGTGAACCTCGGGATAAATCTTCGTGTCATCACTTTCATATATTGATTGATTGATCCCGGTGTTTGGTTATCTTGGTATTCATTGTTGATCATATTGGTTGGCTCAATACTTCGCCCCTCGGTGATACCCTCCTATCTCTCTTGTATTAATTTCTTAGTTATCTTTGCTAGCTAGTTAGCTTAGCTAGAGTAGTTCTTTTATGTAGCTTGCTAGTTGTAGTTGTACTTACCTTCTCGGTTTGACTTGTGCGGTTGAGTGCAAACACTAGAATTGTGAATTGGATAGGTGGCTTGCAAACACCCATAGGCTAAGCAAAACACGCATCTCGCTATTTGTTATATTGATAAACTTGTTTAGCTTGTCGTTGTAGAAAATTTTAATAGGCTATTCACCCCCCCTCTAGCCATCAAGACCTTTCACACGCTCATTATAACAGTATTGAGGAAATCCCATCTGGTGAGGTTATCACTGCTGGTAAGTTCCTAGTTGACCAACATCCTGCAGTGATACTTTTTGATTCAGGTGCTTCACATTCCTTTATCAGTCCTAAGTTTGCATCAAAGTTTGCACACAAATTGCATATTGTTGAAGGTGGAGGTTATTGTATTAGCGCAGCAAGTGGGAATATTTCCACAAATAAAGTGGTGGGGAATCTTGAGCTTGAGATAGAAGGGTGAAAGCACTCGCTTGCCTTAGTGGTTTTGCCGGGATTAGGCATAGATGTTATTCTGGGCATGAATTGGATGAGTCAGAATGGGGTACTCATTGATACATCCACTCGGGTAGTTACGCTCAGAGATCCTACAGATCAAAAGGGTTTTCTGCTACAACTTTCCTGAAAAGTTGATTTGTCTGGGGAAGTTCATGCTATGCAAGCAAAGGCGTTGGCTGAAATTCCCGTAGTAAATGAGTTTCCGGACGTTTTTCCCGATGGTTTGCCAGGACTCCCTCCGGATCGAGATGTGGAATTTAAAATTGAGTTGTTGCCTGGCACGGCTCCCATCTCTAGGAGACCCTATAGGATGCCTCCGAATGAACTAGCTGAACTTAAGGTGCAGTTGAATGAACTTTTGAAGAAAGGGCTGATTCGTCCTAGTTCGTCTCCGTGGGGATGTCCCGCTATCTTTGTAAAGAAGAAGGATCAGTCGTTGCGGATGTGCGTAGATTATAGACCTCTGAATGTAGTCACTGTCAAAAATAAGTATCCTCTGCCACGTATCGATATCCTATTCGATTAGTTATCCAAAGCTAAAGTCTTTTCCAAGATTGATCTGAGGTCTGGTTACCATCAGATTAAAATCCGTCCCGAAGATATTTCAAAAACAGCTTTCTCGACAAGATACGGCCTTTATGAGTATCTTGTTATGTCTTTCGGCCTGACAAATGCCCCCACACACTTCATGTACTTGATGAATTTGGTGTTTATGCCTGAATTGGACAAGTTTGTGGTGGTATTTATTGATGACATCCTGATATATTCTGAAAATGAGGAAGACCACACTGAACATCTGCGTATAGTTCTCACAAGACTACGTGAACATCAACTATATGCAAAGTTTAGTAAGTGCGAATTCTGGCTTCGAGAAGTACCTTTCCTTGGGCATGTGTTGTCCGATGGAGGAATTATGATAGACCCCGCCAAGGTACAAGAAGTACTGAACTAGAAGGCTCCTATCTCGGTTCACGAGGTTCGGAGTTTTCTTGGGTTGGCTAGCTATTATCGTCGTTTCATCCCGGATTTCTCGAAAATAGCTAAGCCAATGACTTGGCTGCTGCAGAAAGACACCAGGTTTGTCTGGACTCCTGAGTGTGATGCGGCTTTTCACAAACTGCGAACTCTCCTAACCTCGGCTCCGGTTTTGGCGCAACCGGATATCGAGAAACCATTTGATGTGTATTGTGATGCCTCAGGCATAGGTTTGGGAGGTGTTCTGATGCAGGAAGGCCGAGTAATTGTATATACCTCTTGACAACTTCGGAAGCATGAGGTAAATTATCCAACGCATGACTTAGAACTCGCCGCAGTTGTTCATGCTTTGAAAGCCTGGCGGCACTATCTGTTGGGCAATGTTTGCAATATCTATACTGACCATAAAAGCCTCAAATACATCTTCACCCAACCCCGAGTTAAATATGCATCAAAGAAGATGGCTCGAGTTGATTAAGGATTATAACCTTCAAGTGCACTATCATTCTGGCAAGGCAAATGTGGTTGCGGATGCTTTAAGCCGTAAGTCTCATTGCCATTCCCTAGTTGAAACTGATTTTCATCGATCTCGCCTTCTACATTCAGCAGTCTTGTACAACATCACTGTCAGTTGTACTCTCAAAAGCAGAATTATTGAGCTTCAAAAGACTAATCCTGGTGTATTCCACATAAAACGCAAGATGAAAAAGGAAGAAACTAAGCATTTCAGGGTAGATGAAGAAGGTGTGCTGTGGTTTAAGGATAGATTAGTGGTACCTAAGGACCGAGAGCTTAGAGATTAGATCCTGTCCGAAGCACATTCGTCCAAGTTGTCCATCCATCCTGGTAGTAATAAGATGTATTATGATTTGAAGCCATACTATTGGTGGACCAAAATGTGGAAAGAGATAGCTGCATATGTTGCTAGGTGTGACACCTGCTGTAGAGTTAAAGCTGTGCATATGAAAGCTAGGTTACTTCAACCACTTTCTATCCCAGGTTGGAAATGGGAAGAGATAAGCATGGATTTCATTGTTGGACTTCCTCCTACTGTCAAAAATCATAACTCCATCTGGGTAATTGTGGATCGTTTAACCAAATCAGCTCACTTCATTCCTGTTAGAGTGGACTATCGTCCTACTGACTATGCTGAGTTGTACTTCAATCAGATAGTCCGGCTCCATAGGATACCTCGCACTATCGTTTTTGACCGTGGTCCCCAGTTCACTGCTCGCTTTTGGGAGCACTTGCATCATCTTCTGGGAACCAAGTTAGTGAGAAGCTCTGCTTATCACCCCTAGACGTCAGGTCAGACGGAACGGGTTAACCAAATCTTGGAAGATCTGTTGCGGGCATGTGTCATTTCATCCAAGGGTTCTTGGGAAAAATGGTTACCTCTAGCCGAATTCTCGTACAATAATAGTTACCAAGAGAGTATTAAGATGGCCCCATTCGAAGCTTTGTACGGTCATAAGTGTAGAACTCCACTAAACTGGGTAGAAGCTGGTGAAAGGAGGTATTATGGTATTGATTTTGTTCAGGAAGCTGAGGAAAAAGTTCGTACCATCCAAAAACATATGGCTACAGCCCAAGCTAGATAGAAAAGTTATGCTGATCGTCGTAGAAAACCGCTCGAGTTTGAAGTTGGAGACTTCGTTTACCTGAAAGTTTCTCCAATGAAGAGTGTCCAACGTTTTGGTGTTAAGCGGAAACTTGCACCAAGATACGTGGGTCCTTTCCAGATCATAGGCAAGAGTGGAGATGTTGCGTATAAAATTCAGTTACCTCCTGAAATGAGTGCCATATTTAACATCTTCCATGTATCTCAGCTCAAAAAGTGTCTTCGAGTTCCTGAGGAAAGAGTCCCTTTAGGAGATATCAGTCTGGAATCTGATCTAACTTACGAAGAAAAACCAGTCCGAGTGATCGATACTCAGGAACGAGTGACTAGAAGCAAAGTGGTTAAGTGGTATAAAGTAATGTGGAGTAATCAGGGTAGTGAAAGTGACGCTACATGGGAACAGGAAGACTATTTGCGGGATGGCTATAAGGAATTCTATGAAAAATGGTACGCTTTCCAAATCTCAGGACGAGATTTTTATAAGGGGGAGGGCTGTAACACCTCTGGTGTTTAGCTCCATAATTGCATTGCATTTGCATGAGCATAAGCATGCATCATTTCATGTTCTTTTATGTGGTTGCAACTAATGTGGTTGTTTAGAATTTTGTTTGGTTCACATCATGTGACACTAGGTAGTTGGTGTAACAAAAGGGGGAGAGTAGCTAATTATACCTCACAACACCTTAGTTATACTTAGGGTCACTAATGGAGCAAGGTTCATGTTGACCAAAATCACCAAAATGCCCTCCAAGGTGTAGTTGACCAGCAATTAGCCCTAGGATGCTCTAGTTTGACCAATTAAAAAGTCTAGCTTAGAGACCTTGCATGGAGGAGCACCCTTAAGCAAAGTTGTAGGGAATTTTATGGGGAACAAAAGTCTCAATATGACCATCTCATGAAACTGGGCAGAACATGCTCAAAAATGGCCCACAAGTCAGCTAGAGGGGCTGTCTCAACACTTAGAAATTTTTCTAAGTCTCAAAAGTGTCCCTCCAGTTTTACTGTGACCTACTTTGGAAGCTTGTAGTTTGCAAACCAGACCAAACCAGCTACAACTCATGTTGACACTTTTGTAGTACTCACTTAGCTCTACAACATTATCAACATCACCATCACCTAGTTCTAAATAGTTTAGGAAATATGGTGTCTAGAAAATAGGGTTTCAGTCGGTTTCAATAACTGAAAACACGTTTTAGTTTCAAAGGGCACCACTTTGGGGCTATGTAGTTTCAAATCTAGGCCGAACCAGTCTAAACTCCAGTTGACAAACTTGTTGACCTCACATAGCTCTACAAATTTGATGTTGTCATCTTGGACTGAATCGAGCTGTTTTGGAAGATAATCAGCGCCAAACTTTCACTGTCAGTCACCGTTTCGGCCTCGGTGATTCAGTCGACCGTTCTTCAGTCGATGGCCGACCGACGGCAGGGCAACGCCGACGCGTGGCCGCGCGGTGGCAGCCGTACGCCGGCCACGGTCCCACCCGTCAGGTCACCAAGCCTTCAAGGCCGCCACGACGACGGTCTCTGCCTCACTCGCGCCACACCTCCCTCTCCCATCCGTTCTCCCCTCCACCGGGCGGAACAACCGAGCGCAGCTCCCGCCTCCACTCCGACGAGCTCGTGCGCACGCACCACCGCACCACTGTCCACAAAAACTCACACACCGCTTCGCCTTGAAGCCCCCTCCATCTTCCACCTCGTAGCTAGGTCAATTGTGGGGAGGTAAGGCGGCATTGCCGTGTCCGCCACCGTCCGCCTCGGACATTCCTCGCCGAAGCACTCCCGTAGCGTGGCCGTGCTCCTCTGGTGCTCTACCGTCTTCATTCTTGGGTGCGTTGGGTCCGTCTGGAGTCGCTGATGCTCACAGGACCGGTCATTTGGGATGAGCCGCCGTATAGCTCGTCGGCGTCGGCAAGCCGCGGCCGTGGACCGCCATGCCCAACGACGAGCGCCTCCCCATGGTTTCGCCGCCCCGTTCTTGCCACCAATCGACTTAGCTTGAGGACGTGGTCACGCTCGTCCGCTCAGTTTCGCCGGTCGGCTCACCGCCGGCGATCTCCGGCAACCGCAGCTCCTCCCCTCCGCCTCTCTCTCGCTGACCAATGGAGCCTTCCGGTCAGCCCCACGCGCGCGCGGGCGGGACGGCCTGAGCAGGCCGCACGCGTAGTTGGGCCGCGTCCGCGTAGGGGCCAGCCCAGTAGCAAGTTAGGGTTCGATTTTGTTTTTCTTTTCATATTTGTCACAGATTTTAGTTGATGTTTGAAAAATGTAGATCTAGGGTTTTACTTGCCCAAAAATTATGAGATAAATTTTGTTAGGATCTACATGATGTGTAGTATTTTAGAAAAATATAAAGCTGATATGTAATGTTTAGTTTTTGGGAAAAATTAAATAAGTCTTTGAAATGTGTTGAAAAAAGGAGGTAACTTTGTTAAATGAATAACTAGACTTGTACTATTCCAAAAATTGTGAAATTTGGTGGGTAGGCTAATTTTTACTTGCTCTAGCTTTGGTAAAAATTTGGGAGTAGTGCTTAAGTACTTTTCAAGTTATAATGCTATCTTGTTATTTTAGGAAATACTTAAATGAATTTTAGTAATTTTTCTACATGTGCAATGTTCTTATAACTTTTTGGAGAATGTCTTGGTACCCTAAAGTGTCCAAGAAAATTAGGAAATCTGTTGTTTGACACTTTTTAATATGGTTTGTTAATTATACAAAAATTAGCCTTTTGGCCTTATGAATTTTGTTTAGGGAGTTTCTGTAAATAATTTTAGTTCAAATTTTTACAGTGGTCTCTTTTTGGTTCATAGAGTCTCCTGTAATTTTTGTAGAATTTTAGAAGCAGTTTCCATATATGTTTAAAATTCCACTTAATTACTTAAGTAAATTAAGAAATGAGTATAAATAAATATTTTAGGCAGACAAACCTTACTTTCTGGTGTTTTTGTGACCTATATGAACTTGTGGTAACATTAGTTTGGTCTTAAGGGATGTTTGCCACATAAATAAATATTTAATCTTTGCAATTCTAGGTTTTCTGGATAGCTGGTAGTATTTCTAGGTTTGACCTTTGATAAAGGTGGTTGCTAGAAAACTTGTAAATACCAAAGTTGTAGTAAGCTTGATAAACTAGCTGGTGTAAAAATTTGGGAGCATTTGGCTTATTAGTTTGGGAGTTATTGCTGTTTAAAGTGACAGTCCAGAATTTGCTACTCTCTGTTTAGAGGGGATAGATTCTGGAACTTGGGAAATTCAACATGGAAAACTTAGGAATTTAGGGTTGAGGTCTAAAAATAATTTGTAGGGCATTTCATAAGCTTTCCAGATTGTCTTAGATCATATCTTTTGGAGTTAGAAATCTTCAGTTATGTTAGAAATAGTTAGCTGCTGTCCAGGATGTCTTACTGTGATATTTTGGGTGTTGGATGTGGTGACCTAAGTAATGTTACTCTTGTGATTGTTAGGTGTTAGGGTCTTAACCGAAGATGAACAGCTATACCTTAGGTTGAGTAGATTAGGTGAGTACTTCTCTACCGGAGAGGAAATTTGCACTTAATAATTGAAGTGATTTGAATAGAGCTTTAAGAGTGTTGTAATGCATTTCATTCCGAGCATGCTGCATCTTTCTTTATGCATCCATAAGATTTATTATGCACTCATGCAATAGGTGTTCCAGAGGGGGTAACGCTCCTCGAGTTCGAGCAAATGATACCGAAGGAAGTCCAGGACCAGCCGGAGCAACCAGAGGAACCAACCGGCGATGAAGCTCCTGCCGAAGATCTACCCGAGTGTCCTGACCATCGGCCCTCGACCTTTCTGAAAGACAAGCCCCGGTGCATGCTGAACCCATCATTTTATAAATCTATATTGAGTACTTTTAATTGTTTAATGCATTAAGTTGTAGGAGTTGTATGAAAACAATTGTTGCATTATACCTGTCCTTGCCCAGATATCGTACTTAAATCCTAATTTAGGTTTAGGCACGTATCAATGCTTAGCCCTGCTTAGTACGGTAGAAGTCGGGTGATTTCCGGTCATCCGCGAGATGTAGGAAGGAGTCATGAGTGGCTTTATGGCTATCGTGGATGGAACCATGCTTTCAAATAAAATTGAGACCGGGCGGGAGTTCGATAGTACAGCCGCAAGACACTTCACGTCTTGGGTGTGGAGCTATGCCCGTCTGAGTCGTTTAAGGACCAATTCGCTGTACGTCCTTGAGTCATGTTGAACGTAGTCTAACACTTAGTTGGCCGGATAAGTCGTTCCGACCGTGAAGCCGAGTAATGTGATTCAGATCGGGAATCGAATGGTAGGTTGCTTCTTGGAGGAGAGAAAGGATGTGCTTGGGGACATTGGCGTGAGACCAAGGGGGGGTTAGAGTCCCTATCACCTAGCAGAGTGTCGCCCTTGGGGTCGTGACATCATTCGGACCCGTGATTCCTGAATGATATGAAAAGGTGGCCTGTGCGACCCTGGTAGGGTCTGCACGGTGAGTGTTAGAAATACCCCTCCAGTTGGATAGGAATTCGATTCGAATCGCCGTCGCTCCCGGTTAGTGAGCACTTGACTTGAGCAGCGGCAACGTAGATCTCATTAAATGAACAGGTGGTTAAGGGAATGATACAATGTTGCCACAATTCATACCTGCTCTGGATATAATGATGATAATTGTTTGATTATAATCAAGTGCATGCTTAGTACAGGTGCTAAGATAGATGACAGGTAAATGCTAAAAAGAACTGCTAGTACAGGTTATAAGAGTTTCAATTACTTATGCCTTTATGCAAAATATGATGTCAGCTAGCCTCTTGTGTAAGCCTTGCATAATCCTTGGTGTCATCTTATTTCTTGTTTTTAATGGGTAAGTCTAGCTAAGTACATTCCAGTACTCAGGGTTTATTCCCTCTTGTTGCAGATGATATGCTCTATCAAGGCTTCTGCAAAACTTGTCTCCACCCTGCGGGTGACGAAGACTAGATCACTAGGGCATGATCATCTTTTATGTACTTTCCTGATGCTTTTGCGGGTTGTTGATCAACAAGACTGGCAGTAGTTAAACAACTGGTGTGTGTATGCTTCCGCTACTTTATAAACTTGGTTTGTAATAATTGCGACTCCGTGTGTGTAAACTTATTTCTGAACTACTTGTGAAATGTAACGTATGATGTTGTATGTTGAATGATGCGATCTTGGTTGTAAGCAAGTTGGTTTGAAATCCTTCGTGGTTTCGATTGACTACCGGGATTATATGGGCTCAAGTTCGAAAATTTGAGCGCTTCGGTGCTTGTTTTTGTACTTGTGCTCTTATAATTTGGTCGGTTCTGTTACATTGGCCTCGGATTCAAAGCTGATCAACTGCCACACACAGAGCACCGACAAGACTCTCTGTAAAGATGGAATAGATAGAGCTACTATTAAGCATTATATTTTAACTACCAGATGAGCGAGGTCCTTATGAAAGGAAGCATACGAGATAAGAAAAGAATAGATCACGATAGCTACCTCAGATAGGCGAGATTCTGGTGAAAAGATGAGGGACCTTGATGCGCGAGAGTTCCATGGAAACACCGGATGAGCGTTGAAATGCCGAGACACAAAAAAGTGAATTAGAATAAGATGTGATTTCATCGGCAATCCAAGATTAGGTCAAGGCGACGCGAAGAAACCTCATGGAGAAGTCATGTGGAGAAGGGCTGCGAAGAGAAGCAGCGATGGCGCGCGAAAGTTAGGGTTAGGAGGTACAGTGCGAGCTGTGCAGCGGTGGTGCACGGGCGCGGGCTGTGGAGGAGGTGACGGCGAGCGGCGGCGCAGGCTGTGGGGGAGGTTATGGTGAGCGGGAGAAGAAGCGGCGGCACCCGAGCGGTGGAGAAAGAGCTGCGCTGCGCGTGGGCTGCGGCGATGGAAAAGAAGCGGCGGCGGTGCGGTTGCACGGAGGAGAGCCGGCGGCGACGCAGCGGCACGAAGGAGGGCCGACGGCGGCGTGGCTGCACGGAGGAGGGCAAGACAGCACTAGGGCTAGGGTTTGGAGAAGATTCGCGGCGGCGCACGTGGATGAAGAAGAAGGAAAAAACAATTTGATGAACGGTTAAAACAAGGTTCAGATCCATTTTTAACGGGGTGACCGGACGCTCTGGTCGCCTGACCGGACGCGGTGGAGCAGCGTCTGGTCAGAGTCTAGTAAGCTCCTGGCGGGATCGGACGGGTCTGGTTAGAGTTGATCGGACGCTGATAGAGTCCGGTCAGAGATCACCCGGGAAACTCAACACGCTTGACCGGACGCGGTGGAGGGGTCCGGGACCGAACGCAGTGGTCACAACATCGCGTCCGGTCCAACGTCCGGTCATAGATCCTTGAGATTGTCTTCAGGATGACCGGACGCGCTGGTGGTCGCCGAGACTGGACGCAGTGATGAAGCAGCATCGCGTCCGGTCCAGCGTCCGGTCACTGTAAAACGCCTTTCTTTAAACCGATCTTTGACGCGAATTCTCCCAATCAAGTTCCAATACAAAGAGACTCAAAGAAAACACCAATTGGAACCTGATATGAGTGATCTCTCTCAAACCCTCAAGTTTTTTAAAATATTTTGCCTTAGGCTAGTATTATTTTTAGGAAAATATACGATAAACACCCAAGGAGCAACGTATGGCCATGCAATAGAGTTTATGAACCCTTGAGAGCGTGAAATGCTCTCTCTATTCATGGACGAACACAGAGGTTGCTCAAAGACAAACCAAAGAGAAACAACAAAGCAACAACCATGCATATGCAATGCAAAGCGAGAAAGAAAGACTAGGTTGCTTGTCAAGTTTGATCCACGGTTAGGCTTCTTCACTCCATCAAAGGAGGGTTATCGTAACCGTGTTAGACAAGTCCTAGATGCATTGCGGAGAATTAAACATGACAAATAATACAATACAATGCAAGGGACAACACAAGCTCATTTTTTAAAGTTACTAAAGTCAAGCACATTTAGTTCACTTCTCAACCTACAAAAGGTAGCCTCATCCAAAGGTTTAGTGAAGATATCCGCTAATTAATTTTCACTTCTTACACCTTCTAGTGATATATCATTTTTAGCAACATGATCTCTTAGAAAGTGGTGGTGGATATCAATATGCTTGGTGCGTGAGTGTTGTACCGGATTATTAACAATTTTAACAACACTTTTATTGTCACATAAAAGTGGCACCTTATCAAGAACAACTTCATAGTCTAGGAGGCTTTGTTTCATGTATAAGATTTGTGCACAACAAGCCCCCGCGGCAATGTATTCTGCCTCGGCGGTGGACAAAGCCACACTATTTTGTTTTTTAGATGACCAAGATACTAAAGACCTCCCAAGCAAATGGCACCCTCTGAATGTGCTTTTTCTATCAATTTTGCAACTGGCATAATCCGGATCGGAATAGCCAACTAGTTGGAATCTAGCTCCTTTGGGGTACCAAAGACCAATGCTTGGGGTGTGCTTAAGATATCTTAAGATTCTTTTTACGACACTTAGGTGAGGTTCTTTGGGGCACGCTTGAAAGCGAGCACACATGCACACACTATACATGATATCGGGCCTAGATGCAGTAAGGTACAACAAGCTACCAATCATAGAACGGTAGAGAGTTTGATCAACCGGTTTACCTCTCTCATCTAGGTCGAGATGTCCATTAGATGGCATTGGGGTCTTGATTGGCTTACACTCTTCCATCTTAAATCTCTTGAGAAGATCCTTGGTATACTTTTCTTGAGAGATAAAAATCCCTTCTCTCATTTGTTTGACTTGAAAACCAAGGAAGAATGTTAGCTCACCAATCATAGATATCTCAAACTCCCTCGATATCAATTCACCAAATTCCTTGCAATAATCTTCATTTGTTGATCTAAAGATGATATCATCAACATAGACTTGACAAATAAAGATCTCCCCATTAAGCTTCTTGGTGAATAGTGTGGTGTCGACCTTCCCAATAGTGAAGTCCTTCTCAATGAGGAAGTCTCGGAGGCGCTCATACCACGCTCTAGGGGCTTGCTTAAGCCCATATAGCGCCTTGGACAACCTATAAACATGATTAGGATATCTAGGGTCTTCAAACCTAGGAGGTTGATCAACATAGACTAGTTCATTTATGAAGCCATTTAAAAAAGCACTTTTCACATCTATTTAATATAGTTTTATTTCATGATGCGATGCATATGCAAGAAGGATACGAATGGCTTCAAGTCTTGCAACGGGTGCAAAGGTCTCTCCAAAGTCAAGACCTTCAACTTGAGAGAACCCCTTTGCAACTAGTCTTGCCTTGTTCCTCACTACTATGCCTTGGTCATCTTGCTTGTTGCGGAACACCCACTTGGTTTCAATGACTCTTGCACCTTTTGGATGCTCTTCAAGTGTCCAAACTTGATTGCGGGTGAAGTTGTTCAATTCTTCGTGCATAGCATTCATCCAATCCGGATCTTGAAGAGCTTCTTCTACATTCTTAGGTTCAAGATAAGAGACAAAAGAGTGATATTCAATAAAAGAAGCAAGCTTTTGAGATCGAGTCATTACACCCTTTGTAGGACTTCCTATGATGAGATCTTGTGGATGTGCTTGAAGTAGAGGTGAGTTTCTTCTTTCAACCACTTGAGGAGAGGGTTGGGGAGCATCAACATCTTTAGCTTGTGCCTCAGCTTATTCATAAGAGACATGAATGTCTTCATTTTCAACTTTCTTATTCTTATCATCATCTTGAGGCACATGTGATGAAGATGGTGGATTGACAGTTTATACATCGTCTTCATCATCTTTAGGCTTGATGTCTCCCACCGGCATGTTCTTTATTGCCTTCCTCAATGGTTCATCACCTACATCATCACAATTCTCAATTGCTCCTTGGGAGCCGTTAGATTCATCAAATTCCACATCATATGTTTCTTCAACCAAACCGGTGGCATGGTTAAATACTCTATATGCTTTGGACTTTGATGAGTAATCAACGAGAAAGCCAATATCACAACATCTTTGAAACTTCCCTAGGTGTTGACGCTTTTTGTAGATGTAGCATTTGCACCCAAACACCCAGAAGAATGAGACGTCCGGCTTCTTCCCATTTAGCAACTCATAGGGGGTCTTGCCAAGAAACTTTTGTAGGAAGAGGCGATTTGAAGCATAGCATGCGGTGTTGATTGCCTCGGCCCACAATTTTTCCGGTGTATTGTACTCATCTAGCAGTGTTCTTGCAAGGGTGATCAATGTCTGGTTCTTTCTCTCAACTACACTATTTTGTTAAGGAGTGTAGGTTGATAAAACTTCATGCTTGATTCCAATCTCATCACAATAAGCTTCAATGTTTGTGTTGTCAAACTCTTTGCCATTGTCACTTCTAATCTTCTTTATCTTTACTTCAAATTCATTTTGAGCTCTCTTTGCAAACTTCTTGAAGCAATTGGCCACTTCGGATTTGTCATGAAGAAAGAAAGTCCAAGTGTATCTTGAGTAGTCATCCACAATCACAAGACAATAGAGATTTCCACCCAAGCTCTTGTAAGTTGTAGGACCAAACAAATCCCTGTGTAGAAGTTCTAACACTCTTGATGTTGACATATAAGCTTTGGTTGGATGAATATTTGCAACTTGTTTACCGGCTTGACATGCACTACAAGGTTTGTCCTTCTCAAACTTGACATCCTTCAAGCCTCTTACTAATTCTTTCTTTAATAGCTTGTTGAGAGTGTTCATTCCAACATGAGCAAGCCTCCTATGTCAAAGCCACCCAAGTGAAGTTTTGGTGAACAAGCATGTCATCAAGTTTGCATTTTTGGAGGTGAAATCAACAAGATAGAGATTGTTGTATCTAAAGCCTTTGAAAATCATTTGCTTGTCATCTATCTTTGAAACTACCACTTCATTAGGAGTGAATAAGCATTGGTAGCCAAGGTCACAAAGTTGCCCAACGGATAGTAAGTTGAAACTCAATGAAGCAACATAGAGCACATTTGAAAGAGAGTGATCATTTGATATTGCAATCTTGCCTATACCCTTGACTTTGCTCTTTGAATTGTTCCCAAAAGTGATCTTCTCTTGACATACCCCATTCTCTTCAAGTGAGGTGAACATATGAGGGTTACCGGTCATATGTTGAGTGCAACCACTATCAATAACCCAATGAGATCCACCGGTCTTATAGTTCACCTACACATAAGAGATCAAGATTTTTGTTTAGGGACCCAAACTTGAGAGGGACCCTTGACTTTCTCAACTAGTGACTTGGCAACCCATATTTTCTTAGGAATATTCTTGTTTGGGGGACCCAAGAACATGACTTTCATCTTTCCACTTGAATCTTTTCTAAGCATGTAATGAGCATTGAAAGCAAAGGGTCTAGCGTGCTTGGGCAAGGGTTGTGGTGGTGGAGTTTTGCACTCATGAGCAAAATGACCTTCTTGTCCACACTCAACACATCTCTTTGGCTTGAGTTTTGACTTGCTTTGTTGTTGTTGAGCTTTAGCCTTCTTCTCTTGATTCGCCAAGTAACCAATGCCACTTCTATCTATCTTCACGACGGTGTTCATGAGTAGCTCACTATGCAAATATTGGCCTCTTGTGAACTTCCTTAGGCCAGTCTTGAGATGCTCTTTCTGTTGCTTGAGCTTTTTATTCTCTTTAATAAGTGACTCATTTGATGTTTGCTTTTCAGGAGCCATCAACTCTTTTAGCTTCTTGTTATCATTTCTAAGCATCTCATTTTCACTCTTGAACTTGACATAATCATCATAGTTGTCGGACTCAACCACATTCTCGTCTTTTCCACTAGAGCCTTGTTCAATACTCTCAATAATCAAGTCATCACATGATGTGGCTATATCAATCTTAACAACTTGGTTAGTAGCATCATGTGTCTCAAGAGAAAGCTCATTAGCGACAACAAGACTATCATAATTAATTTTTAATGTAGTATATTTATCTTTTAGCAAGTTGTGCCTAGTGTTGAGCTCATCATGCTTCTTCTCAAGTTTATCATGTTCATCTCTAAGCTCTTTGTTAGAAGTTTTTAGCTCCTTGAGAGTAGAAGACATAATTTCATTTTTATTTTTGAGCTCATCACTAGTCTTTTGTGCATTCTCAAGCTTAGATGAGAGTGAGTCATTTTTATTTTGGAGCCCATCATTTCCATTTCTAGTTCTTCTTATGACTTTAGAGTATTTATTCAACAAATTTACAAGTTTATCATAAGAAGGTGCATCATATTCATCATCACTATCACTATCATCATCATCACTTTTATTGTTTTGTACCTTTCGTTCACCCTTGGCCATAAGGCATAGGTGAGAAGTGGACGATGATGGTGAAGGTGGCAGTGAAGGTGATGATGAAGATGTCAGTGAAGATGATGATGGCCCAATCACAAATGCGGCGACCTTCTCTTTCTCATCGTCGCTCTCATCGCCGGAGGACTCACATGATGAATCAATGTCGGTGAGCCAATCACCAACAATGTAAGCTTTGCCTCCCTTCTTCTTCTTATAAAACTCTTTCCTCTTGCCATCCTTCTTTTTGTATAGCTTGTTCTTATTCTTCTTCTCATCTTCTTCATCACTTGAATTATTTTTCTTGCCCTTGTTCTTGTTCTTGTACTTATCTTTTAGAGGCTTAGGGCATTGATGAGCTAAGTGGCCAAGTTCACCATAATTGTAGCAATCCATCTTAGATATAGGCTTCCTTTTGCTACTTGTGAAGAACTTCTTCTTCTTGCCATCGAACTTGATGCCACTCTTGTTGAGCTTCTTTAGCATCTTGGTGGTCTTTCTCACCATGAGTGCAAGTGATGCATCATCAATATCACTTTCACTTGAGCTTTCTTGCACCATCATGGCTTGGCCCTTCTTCTTTTTCTTGTCATGGCTAGCTTTGAAGGCCAAGTCATTCTTCTTGAAAGATGATGAGCCCTCTTCCAGAGTGATGTGCATGTACATCTCATGTGCATTGATCTTTCCCAATACTTATGTTGGTGTTGCGGTGGAGAGATCACTTTGGTGAAGCACGGTGACAATGTGACCATACTTCTCAACGGGAAGAACACTCAAGATCCCCCTTGCAACATCTGATTGACTCATTTGAGTGAGCTCGAGAACATTGAGATCCTCTATAAGAACATTCAATCGAGTGTACATTTCATTAGCACTTTCTTTGGGAAGCATCTCAAAAGAATTAATTTTCTTCAAGCAATGTGATAGCGTTCCTCACGCTCACTCTTAGTTCCCTCATGGAGAGCACAAAGGTTTTCCCACAATTCATGAGCGTTTTTTGCATTACGCACACGATTGAAGATATCCTTGACTAGGCCCCGGTAGAGTGCATTTTTTGCCTTTGCATTCCACCGGTCGTACTTCTCCTCGTCACCACTTGGGTTGGCGGGATCTTTGATAGCGGGAAGCCCTTCCGTTGCAGCTCTAAGACACCCAACATCTATGGCTTTGAGGTATGCCTCCATGCGAATTTTTTAATATGGAAAATCGTCTCCCTCAAAGATGGGAGGTGGTCCTTCCCTATTAGACATCTTGCTCTAGGCGGTGAAGCCTAAAATAGGAGCAACTAGGCTCCGATACCAATTGAAAGGATCAAGATGCCCAAGAGGGGGGTGAATTGGGATTTTCTAAAAATTAATTGCAAGAATTAAATCTTACAAGCCAAAGTTCACCCCTAGTGTCTACTAGTGTTCCTAGTGATTCTACCGGTAAAAAGTTTTGCACTCTAAGTTCCAATGAATTAAATCCTACAAGCCAAAGTTCACCCCTAGTGCCTACTAGTGTTCCTAATGATTCTACCGGTAAAAAGTTTTGCACTCTAAGTTCTAATCTTAGTCTAGCATGGCAATTCTAGGAAAGTAAACCAAGCAATGAAAGTAATACAAGAAAGTAAATGCTTGAAAGTAAGGGTTAGGAACACGGTGATGTTTTCCCGAGGTATCAGAGAGTCACCACTCCCCACTAGTCCTCATTGGAGCACCCGCGCAAGGGTGTAGCTCCCCCTTGATTCACGCAAGGATCAAGTGCTCTATATGGGCTGATTCTTTGACACTCTGTCGCGGTGAAACGCCCAAAACCGCTCACAAGATAGTTGGGTCATTCACAAGCTCACCGGATGATCACCAAACTCCCAATCACCACCAAGTCATCTAGGTGATGGCGATCACCAAGAGTAACAAGCTAGAACTCTCACTTGACCATAACAAGCCTAAAGAGAAGGTGGATGTACACTTGCTACTCCCTAGTCACTAATAAGGGATTCTCAAACTTTGATTCTCAAATCACTACCCTCACTATAGCTCTTGCACTTCCTTGCACTTGAAAGGTGTTTCTCAGCTGAACAAATGAGCAAGAGACCTCTAAAAGAGGTGAAGGAGATGTATTTATACACCCCACAGTCAAATCCAACCGTTACCTACCAACTCAGCAAAATACGCACTGACCAGACGCGCCGGTCGACGTGACCGGACGCGCCGGTCAAATGTAACGGTCGAAAAACTGAACGACATCCCTGAGTGACCGGACGCACCGATCAAGGGTGACCGGACACGTTTGGTCGTGCAAGGACCTTACTGTACTTTGACCTGACGCTCGTTCGCGTCTGATCAGAGATGACCGGATGCGTCAGGTCAGCAAAGTACCTTACTGGAACGTGACCGGACGCGTCCGATCACTTCCCAGTCGCGTCCGATTAGAAAGCTTACCTTCTGAGACACGTGTCAACATGATCAACATGTCTGGTTCTCACAGGAACCAAGTCCGGTCAACCAGGTTGAAACGCAGTGACTGTTAGTACTGACCGGACGCATTCAGTCTAGACAGAGACCGCGTCCGGTCAGGGGTAAATGGCTCAAACGACTTCGAAACGCGACGCAACTTGAATCGAGTTGCTTCCAACTGAACTTTAAGCTTTACCTGAGCTACCTAGTGCTAAGTTTGACAAGTGTGCACCACACCTAAACAAAAGACTCACCTAGGTCAAGTTACTCGCTCATGCCCCCCTTTATAGTATGGCCAAAGGAAAGAAGCGAAGATCCTAACGACTATTCCAGATGAAACTCAACACCTTGATATCCGGAACTAACTGTCCTTAATCTTGTCGTTGATCCTTTGAAAACCAAAACGATTTCCATCAAGGGGCATGAATACCAGAGTGCCCAAAGCAGTTATCAACCCCATGACCTAACTTATCAAAGTTTCTGCAAAACACACGTTAGTCATGGTAATAATGCGTTGTCATCAATTACCGAAACCAACTCCCAGGGCCTAGATGCTTTCAGGTTCATTAACCAATTCAAAGTGATCCTAATCTAGATCAAAGTAATTCTCATCAAGATTATTTCCTTATTCTTTCTTCCAATTCTAGTTCTTAACTACGATGTAGGTCAGACTATCGAGTCTCCTTAACCGAGGAGCAATGATGATTCGAACCGATTATACCCAGCTGGGGATCTCTATCCTCATGACATATGTAGAACCAAATCTTACATATGTCAACCCTCATTTAGATCTCTCAAGACCAGAATGTGTCCATCACCACCCGAGAGTACAGTACCCCTCGAACCTAGCCCAATTCTAGCCCCGAGGGTACACGCTACTCTCATCATCTCTCCACTCCCAGTGTGAGGTTAGACGTTCTAGAAATGGAATCACTAATATCTTGGGCTTACCCAAGGCATGAGGCTAGTTGCAAAGTCTTGAAACACAAGCGGCCCTACAACAAACGGTCCTTAATTGACAAGGTGGAAACACTACATTGAGACTCCTTTCTCAATGCAAGTTAGCAGTGGTTAAACCACCCGCCCGATCTTCAAGTTCATTCTTAAATTTTAGTATTCATCAAGTATACCATCATGGCCATATAAGCATTTTATTTAAAAGTCTAACTTATTAAGCATAGCGAAGCATACTACGCATTTTTCAGTAAAACAGGTATCAAGGGTGATATTACAATAATTAAGGATGATAATGCAGCAATTGGGTTATCACTTAATTCCTAATTACTTAATGCAATAAACCATAGTACCAGTGATAAAGATTTGTAAATCTCAAGGAATGGTTTAAATACATCAGGGCTTGCCTTGCTCAGACGAGACGATTGGTTCAGGCTCAACAACACCGACGTCCAGTCCAGAACCCACTAAAGACTGCTCTTCTCCAGAAGCTTGCTCAACAACGCTTACTTCCTCGAAAGCGGGAACTACAACGAGAGTATGACATGCTTCAACATGATGCGGTGATAAACATGATGCTTGATGGTGATATGCCGTGATTAATAACTTGAGTACAACTTTTCTTCGCAGTACAGTTGCAAACCAACAGAACTTACTAATCAACAGTGATTACATTAAGCAACATTATTACTTCTTAAAGAACATGTTAATCATAAACTCAACCAAGTAATTAAGGTGCCAAGGATCATTAAGGGTTAATGACCCAAGGTCATCACTCAATTAAAAAGGGCACACAACACTTAAAGTTATCAATTTAAATATTTATTTAATCACTTCCTCTAATTAAGAATAAATTAAACTTCCTATAATTAAGTTCAAACTTTTCCTATAGATTGATCATAGTCTAAAATAGTGTTAAAACAAATTTCATGATTTTTATATTAATATTTTAATTACTAAAATTCCTGAAAGTTACATTTAACATTTAATTGAGCTAATTAAATAACTTACAAAAAGTAATCAAAATTGGCATTTAATATTTTTCCTAGATAGTTTACACTTTGGAAAGCTTACACAAAAATTTTCAATAATTTTGGAGCTCTAGAAATTTCATAATGAAATAAACAAAAAACTGTTACTATTTCACATTTTTAAAAAAAGAAAAACAAAAACGGCAGCACGGGCCGCTTCTCTTCTCTTCTTCCCTTGCTCGGCCCAGTCAGACGCGCGGCCCACACACGCGCCCGCTCGCTCGCGCTCACTCGGCCCAGCAAGGCCTAGCCGTGCGGCCCGCTTGCGCGCGCGCTCTCCCTCTCTCGCTCTCTCGCTGACAAGGCGGCCCCGCCTGTCATCCCCTCCTCCCGCCTGCTCTCCTCTTCCCGCGGCCTGGCCACGGCGGCACGGCGACCGGCCGGTGACCACAACGCCGGCGACAAGACCGTGACCCACTAGCCCAACCACCACAACCAACTCAACCTCACGAACTCCCTCAGACACCCCACACGGCAGCAGACCCCCGAAACCCCCCCCCACGCCGGCCATGGCGGCACGGTGACCGCGGCTCACGCCGCCCCGGCGAGCAGGGCCGGTAACAACTCAATTGAGAGAACATGGGAGCATCAGTGGCTCACCACGAACATGGCTGAGCAACCGGTAGGCGTGGAGAGGCAGCAGAGGCGGCTGGCCACGGTGAGGCGGCACGGTGATGCTTGGTCACCGGAGATGAGGAAGGAAGCCGCTGTGCGGGTGCTCCGGGCAAGCTGGATGGGTGCTAGCGATTCCAAGAGATGCGCGGGAGTGAGGCGTTCGGGTTGACGCGGTCGCCTTAGCCGGAGGTGGTTCGACGGTGGCAGCGTTGAGCGGCGGAGCTAGGCGACAGCGACGGCAAAAAAAACAGAGAAAAGGAAGAAGAAAAATGACGACGTGCTCGAGCTTTTAAAGGGATCTCCGGCCCTGCTGGCGGTGCTAGAAGACGCGCGCGGATGAGGTGGCGATCGCGAGCTCATAGGAACGGCCTAGAAGCAACCACCGCGGTCGCTGGTGGCCGGCCGCCATGGGTCGTCGTCACTGTAGCACCCCTAACACCGAATCCTACTCGGAAATTTTGAAATTACTCCCAAATCATGTAGTGACTTGAAAAATTCCCAAAATATGAAATATTCATAATTTCAATCTCTACAAGTTTCATGTTGAAAACTTTTTCAAATTCAGCCTGGATTTTGAAATTTGAATTTGAAATTAAAAGGGAACACTTTTCTAGAATTTGGTAATTTAGAAATTACTTTAAATTTTATATTGAAACTTTAAAAACTCAAAATACAAAAGTTGTACATCTAGCCAAGACCTACAACTTTGCTATTCAAACCATTTTCAAATTTTTCCTACATTTTTAAATTTGGGTTTGGGGATGAAAAGGGGTCAAATTTGAAATTTGCTTCTTTTCAAAATTACTCAAAATTTTACACTAAAACTTTGAAAACTCAAAACACCAAACTTGTAGCTCTTGAAAAGATATACAAACTTGGTTTCAAACTTTTTCCCAAATTTTGCTTAGATTTTGAATTATTCAAAAATGGGTAAAATCAGGGTTTTGGATTTTTGGGTTTTCGGAAGAATTTCAAAATGAAACTTGTTGCTATTTTAATTGGTGATTATTTAGTGATCACACCATCATCCAAGGGCATCATTGGGTCAAGCATCATATGGTTGACCAAATGTCACTCTTGGTTGACCAAGTTGACTTTTGAAAATCTTTTAAATAATTACCCAAATTTGAATTCAAATTCGAATCGGAAATCTCACGACAAGTTTTGGATTCCAAATTCAAACTCAAACTTGAAACTTCATTTTATGGGTTGGACTTAAGTTCATACCCCACACTTTGCACTAGTGTATAACACAGTCATACACCCCAAATTACGTAGGACACAAACTAAGTATATACGGTGACATTTGAAATTAGGGTTTTCAGTTCGAGTCACACATCTCAGAACCACATCCAACCTAAGAAATGTAAACTCATTTTACTTGATGCACATCAGAGTTGACTTAATCATGGATGTTTTGCAGTGCAATATGATGACATGGCAAATTTTTAGTCTCCATAACACCAGAGGTGTTACACTTCTCACCCAGTTGAGCTCTTTAGTGTAGCTAGATTTTGAGAGCTCGTAGTGACTTAGCCATTGATTGTTATAGTGATCATAGTGACTAGAATTGTTGGATAGGTGACTTGCAACTCTTATTAAATTAGAGCAAAATTGTATTTTGCCATTTATTATACTAACCTTTTGCTCCAGTGAGTTTGTAGAATTTTTTAATAGGCTATTCACCCCCCTCTAGCCATATTAGGACCTTTTAGGCGCGACGGGGAACAGCGTTTCTAGCTCGGATTGACGCCGAGAAGCGGTGTGGCGGCGTCCTTGTGCCACTGCGGTTCCAAAGGAGGAGGAATCAAGGCCGGAGGCAGTCGGAGCAGGGAGATCGGAGCTCCGGGCAAGGTCGACAATGGCGGTGACGTTGCTTGCTACAGGCGCTGGAGTAGAAGGGCAGCTCGGAAATGGGCGAGTTGGATGTGGCGTGCAGAAGGTCACATAGGAGATAGGGGATAGGGCCATAGGTGCCGATAGAGGAGCTCGGTGCGCTAGTGACGAGGCCTGGAGGTTGAAGAAGAAGCTGACGTGTGGGGCCCGTGCGTCAATGAGTGGAGGGAGAGAAGGAGCAGGGGTAAATTGGTCATTTTGGATCTCCTGTAGAGGTTCTCAGGGGCGCTGCCGAGCTGGCATGCACACGTGGCATGCCACATTAGCAAAAGTGGTAAATATGTGGGAGCTTTACTGTTTTGTGTGGCAAATATGTAGGCGCCCGTGTAAAAATAGCAAACGGAGGAGTGCGATCCGTAAAGATAGCAAAAAGTTAAAAATCCCCAGCTAAGGACTCAGTTTCAGTGTGTAAAGTTTCGGGGTGTCACATCGGGTGTCATATGGGGTGTTCAGATACTAATAAAAATACAAATTACAGAATCCGCCAGTAAACTGTAAGACGAATTTATTAAGCCTAATTAATCTGTCATTAGCACATGTGTTACTGTAGCGCTTTATTGTTAAATCATGGACTAATTAGGCTTAAAAGATTCGTCTCGCAAAGTAGTCGCAATCTGTGCAATTAGTTATTTTTTAGTCTATATTTAATACTCTATGTATATGTCCAAACATTCAATGTAATAGGTCGTAAACTTTTAGGGAAGAACTAAACCAGGCCTAAATTTGTTGGGTCGTGGAGATACGATAATTGCGACACAATCTAGGCCACGAAAACTCAACCACTAGAGGGTAGGAAAAAGTTCTTCAACTCCATTAATTTTGGCAATAATATGATTTTCCTCACATTTATAAAACCAGCTTCTAATTCAGTTTGTTTGTTTTTTGCATTCTAAGCGATTTTGTACAGCGGTTTTTACCATTTTAGGGGTAAAATCGAACTTTGTTGATACTTTAGGGGATATAAATCAGACTATAAATATTTTCTTTGAAAAATTATCTAAGATTTTTTCTAGAAAATTTATATGCAACTAAAAATCCTAAAATCTATTATAATCTTAGAAGATCCATTATCTTTGAAAATTACCAAACCAGTTTTGTATTTCTTTTTAAATCATGTTCTATCTTTTAGTGCCTATATGGAAATTGTTTAAATGTTCTATAGAGTCTTTTTATGTTTATTTGCTAGCAAATAATTTCGTTATTTTCTATTATAATTAGCCATTGTTGACTAACCAAACTATGTGGAAGGCTAAGTGACATGGACTACTCTTGCTAGCAAATGCTCTAGGTTAGACTAGTTTCTTTTGATGCACTTTGCCCTCCATTTGTGCACCTTCCTAGGGAAGTGTTTCTCCCTATAGTTGTACTAAACCCGGCCTAAGTAGGTACAAATATGATGTTGTTACATCATTACTTGATACTTGTGTCGTCGTCAAAGTCACCTGAACTTTTTTCACAATCATGGTCATCAACATAGACTAACTATAATATATACGAGATCATCTTCTACCAAAAAAGGCAAAACAAGTCCATAGAATGCTAAAGTAGTTTTAAATTAGGCACTATAAGATAGAGCATGATTTTAGAAAAAGGTATAAAACTAGTTTCATAATTTTCTAAGGTAAAATAAAATTTGTATGAATTATCTAAGATTAAACCAAAACGTTATGATTTTTAATTGTATAGAATTTTCAAGAAAAATATATTAAAAAGTATTTGTTATCTGATTTATACCTCCCTAAACTATCAGAGAGAACAGAGGTCTACTTTAGCCCTTTCGTGGCTGGATTGCCATCCAAGACTGTGTAGAGTGCAAAAACAAAAGATCCAGACTCTTTAAATGAGAAGGAGAATTAGATTATCGTAAAAGTTAAATGGTTCAAAAAAAGACTTTGTTTTTCCATGGAAATGATTGAGACCTGAAACGGGCCGAGATCGCTAGGTTTGCAGGGGGGGGTTTCATGGCACATTGGCGCACAACTACACAAGTATTGGGGAAATCCAAATATCAACCGGTTGTTTTATTGGCTTGGAACACACGATTTTTTTTCAGTATCACTGGCTGTTGGTTGTACGTTAGATTGTGAGGCCCATCTGGTTTATTGTTTTTGTTTTGTGTTTCGCTAGCAAGTGGGGATCGGAGCTCTGTTAACATGCCAGGTGAGTGCTGAACTGTTGAAGCGAGACATCTCGAGGAGGGCAAGGACGAGTTATGCGTACAAGTTTATTATGCGCGTAACTCTGCCACGTTGAAGTTATACATTAAAAATATACGTATAAGTTATTATGCGTAAGTTATACATCAAAGTTTGTTATATGTTGAAGTTATGCGTATAACTTTGTAGCTTTCTAAGAAACTATGTTGATAAGTTTGTTCTCAAAATATTATACAGAAAAGTTATGCGTATAACTTTGTCACGTAGTAAGTTATATGTATATGTTATGCGCGTAACTAACTTTGTCACATTGAAGTTATACATTAAAGTTATGCATATAAGTTATACATCAAAGTTTATGCTGCAAGTTATACGCTGAAGTTGTTATGTTAAAGTTTCACTTATTGGTGGAGTCGCAAAGAAAACAACACTCGATTAGCTTATGATCCAACGAAACAGGACAAAAATCTAGTCGTCACCTTGTGATACAATATATGAAAATTTGTGTGTTTGATACTCGTGGAACACTCGATTTTTATATTGCGTTAGTCGGTTGTTTTGGTGGTGTTGAACACTCGTTTGCCCCCCAACAAAACAACCACATGTCAGGTAGATAGCCCCTAAGTATTTAATGTCAGACAGTTATATTTTTCCCTGAATTTATTTAGTAGTCCTATAAATTCATAATCCAGCGTATATACACGTGTTGTGATCACGGCGCCTTGAATAATTTTCCCGGACGTTGGTACTAGAAGTGATTGAAGTATAGTTGTAAATTCCATTCCGGTACCGATCGGAATGGCCGGAATGTCTCGTACCGGCAACTAGACCCATATAGAAGAGTCTTAATCCCGTACCGGGTCAATACTGGTCAATACCGGACAATACCAGTCAATACTGGCGTGGCTGCATGTATTTTATATTTCCATATATGGACTTTGGAGTTTGAACTTTGAAATAATGTCTTATAAACTTGCTAAATGATATGTTAGTTTGGTAAAAATGGTAATTACGCCATAAGTTAAGTCAGTATATATTTATATGCATATTTGTGTATAAAAATATTCATATATTATTATTACTCTAAAGTTCAGAATGGTACGCCGATATGGGCCGATACTGAAATGTTTCATTCTAATAGGCAAAACGGAATGGACTCTGGAACGAGATTTATAAGTTACATGGAAGCTAGTGGAGGTGGAAGACAAAACACACCATCCGATTAATTAAATAGCCCATCAATCTCGCCATCACGTGCGTGATCGCAGAGCACCAATGAACGCCCAGCGTGCACCAGGGTTAATTACCAAACACGGAGAGGAGGACGACGACGAGCAGCGCAGCGCATCTCCATCACCATAGAGCTCTTGGTTCGGGAGATGGAGATCTGCCATGCCACACCTACGGAGGCACGAATAGTCTCGGCTCGCGTCGTCCTCGCTCACATGTCCCTTGGCGCTTTTATCAAGTAGTAGCCATACGGCATCAGCGACAGGTTCCTTTACTCTATGCTGCACGGCGACCATAGCCAGATCGATCGAAGCAGGGAGAGATGCTTTTGCTCTCATGTCCCATGTGTCAGAGCATGAGCATGACTTGGCTCCGTGGCGCAGGGCACGCCGCACGCATGCAGCTCCGGCCGATCCGGCGCTCGGCGACAGCTCCCATGGGCTGGCACCAACGTGCCAGCATGCATATGGACATAGGTATAGTAAGAAATGTACATGCCTGCCTTGCCTATATTCTAACTAACAGGATCTGGACGAGTGGTTCTGTAATCTAGTGCATGCAATTGCAATGCAGCACCTACCCATCGCCCGTATCTGTCGGTCAATGCGGCAATGCCTCCCGGCAGGCTTTTGTTCTGCAAGCAAGACCTTCATTCGTAGTACTACCACTTGTTGCAGGGGAAATAATTTATGCTCTTCGAGCTCAGCGTGGCATGATCACCAATCTTTCTGCCTTCTTATCTGTTCAACAACTGCATTTTCATTCATTTAGGATAGGAATCTGCAGAAATGTTATATGACGACCTCGCCGCTTGGATACAAATGAATGTAAGCTTAGTGATGGATCACCATAGAAAAAACGGCTACAAAAGACCAGAGACGGAACCGGGGGCTAGCAGGGCCGTAACCCCCCCCCCCCAACCCCACCACACCAAGCACAGTAGATTGTTTAAATACATATATAAATATTTATATTTATAGCACAAAAATATTAATTTCATCATTTTTTTATTAAAATATAATGATTTTGGTTAGAAATAGTGTATATTTTTTTTGAAAATTTGTTGAAACATATAATTATGTATATTTTATTACAATAAAAAAATACAATCACATTTGTCCGACCTCTTTAATCAAAATCGCTGGTTCCGTCTCTGCAAAAGACAGTATATATATATATATAGCAGAAATATGTTGGCGTAAATACTCTTTTTTTCGTACTTACAGATTCGTAGATGACGAGAAACAGGACAACGAAAAAGGGACATAGTCGGCGAGCTCATCGGACTAGGTGCCTGACCGGTGGGCCCCTCACAGCTCGGACAAGACAACCCCACTCCCTCGGTTCGGTCACTCTGGCCCATTTCAACGGGACGACGGTTCATCTTCGCATCGATCGTTGTCCGCTGCTCTTCTTCCTCTTTCGGGCCAGCGGGTAAGAAGAAGAGAAGAAAAATCAAAGCTTGCAGGGAGAGGCGGTGCCCGGCCGGCGAGCGAGCGAGCGACGCCATGGGTGGCGGCAGCAACAGAGGCGGCGCCGGCGAGGAGAGCGGCAGCGACCACGACGGCGGGCTGCGGAAGCCGCTGCTCCACACGGGCAGCTGGTACCGGATGAGCTCGCGGCAGTCCAGCGTCGCCCCCGGGGCCTCCTCCATGGCCGTCCTGCGGGAGTCCCACGTCTCCGCTTTCCTCTGCACGCTCATCGTCGCGCTCGGGCCGATCCAGTTCGGCTTCACCAGCGGCTTCTCCTCCCCGACCCAGGACGCCATGGTTCGGGACCTCAACCTCTCCATCTCCGAGGTAACAAACTAACCCACGTCTCTGAAATTTGTTTCTTTTTCCTTTTGAAGAATCGTGCCTGAGAATAATACGTACTGACCGTGCCCGCGCGTGCTGCAGTTCTCGGCGTTCGGCTCGCTGTCCAACGTCGGCGCCATGGTCGGGGCGATCGCCAGCGGGCAGATGGCCGAGCACATTGGCCGTAAAGGGGTGAGAAATTCGACCCTCTTTCTTTCTTGGTAGTTATCAGCTGTCCTTCCATTTTAAGATCAGTTTGTTACTTGTAAGCTGACGACGGAGGGTCAACGTCACTTCTTTATAGACAGAGAGGAGGCTGCGTTTAGACTTTAGACTAACCAACAAGAAAAGCCATCCTTTTCTTTTCTGTGATATAGAGAACCCAGCCCAAATATAAATAGGATACCGGTATTTTCTTAAATTAGGTGGGAGGACTTTTTCTTCAGAAAATAAAAGCAGGTGGAATTTTGAAAATAGTCAATAATTTTGCAAGAATTAATACCTGTGGACTGTGTTCTTTTTGTGCAGTTAACCAAATTGGGATTTGGCACGGTTTCTTCATGTTCGTCTGTTTCCTAGTTTCCTTTGTTGTTGATATTCTGTATTAATCATGCAGTTTTAGTGCGTCCAAGAAATGGTGTGGGTTGTGTATTTTGTACATATAAGTTCAGTCTGGTGTTCAACATATCACAGCATTTCAGTGGTAGTTAATTGCACTAGAGCTGTACTATTTTAGTCTGACGGTTTTGCTAAATGGTTGCAGTCGTTGATGATTGCTGCAATCCCGAATATCATCGGTTGGCTTGCGATCTCCTTTGCAAAAGTACTCAACAAGTACACGTTCCCTGAGATTATTTTCACCCATTGCTGCTTCTGAAAACATAAGATTGATGCCTGCCATCTGTCGATGTCTGTTTTACAGGATGCCTCATTTCTGTACATGGGACGATTGCTTGAAGGGTTTGGTGTCGGCATCATATCCTATACGGTTCGTAAAAGAAGATTTGTTGCCTGCTTATTTCTTGCACAGAAGATTTGTACTTTCAAAACTTAAGAACTGGTGCAGTTGCTGCTTGGAAAAGTGAGAGATCAAAACATCGAGTGAGATTCCAATATTTTGGGGACATTTAGGGGTAAAATGGAGACAGAATGAACCATGACCAATGTATAATTTGTTTGTTGCCAAAAGAACCTTGGAGGTTTGGACTAATTACAAGATAATTTGTTACCAGGTACCTGTATACATAGCAGAGATATCTCCTCAGAACATGAGAGGAGCTCTTGGTTCTGTGAACCAGGTGTGCTTCCTCATAACTATCTTATCTTTTTGTTAAAAAAATAGTACTTGGTTTATTTATATTTGATTCATTGTGCAATTGTTCATCCTACAGTTGTCCGTGACCTTTGGCATATTCTTGGCCTATTTGCTCGGCATGTTTGTTCCTTGGAGACTTCTAGCAGTGATCGGTAATGCTGCCAACTACTTATGTATTACTGAATTTTCTTTTCTTCTTGTTGCTTACAGTTTATACTTAACCACTGATGTTTCAGCTCACAAGACCGCTAACTGCAAATGGCTTTCCCCAATATGACTATAAACTTAGAAATATACTATCTAGGAAGATATTAAATGCGGACTAGTAAGTGTGTCATTATTTCTTATCTAAATGTCTGGATTGCCAATTACAGGAGCCTTGCCCTGCACAGTGTTGATTCCTGGACTATTCTTCATTCCAGAATCTCCCAGATGGCTGGTATATATATGCATAAACTGGATCTGAACTATGATCTGTTGCATCAAACTGAAATCTTAGCGACCATTTATCTTGCTCTTATCTCTAGGCAAAGATGAATTTGATGGAAGATTGCGAGACGTCCCTACAAGTGCTGAGGGGGTTTGAGACTGACATCACGACAGAAGTGAATGATATAAAGGCAAAGCACCTCTATTTTTCTCTGAAGTGACTAAATGCAGTATATATGATCTATTTCCAGTTTAGCTGTAAAGATTTTATTTAAATTAGACACATGGATCTATGTACCACGTTCTTATGGAATCAAAGGAATCATCTTTAGGTTTGGTCCTTTTGCAGAGGGCAGTGACATCATCAAGTAAGAGGACTACAATCAGTTTTCAAGAATTAAACCAAAAGAAATACCGCACGCCGCTACTTGTAACTTCCTTAACTTCGTCAGCTTAATCCATACCAAAATCTACAGCTATAGTTTCTAGTTGTGATTATTTATTAACTTGGCAGCTAGGAATTGGCCTACTTGTACTGCAAAATCTAAGTGGAATCAACGGTGTACTGTTTTATGCAAGTAGCATCTTCAAAGCTGCAGGTAAGCTGTAGTCTTTATCTTGTCTGTACTTTTTTAGGTCATAGTAGGTGGTTTAATAAGTTTTAGGCATGGTAATTTGGATACCTTGCAAATTTAATTGAAATGATAATGACTACTGATAACCAATAATGAAGTACCGAGAAATGTCATGTGGTGGGCCTTGGAAAAGCACAAAGTCCCAACTAAGTACGTTACCCTCATCAAGGATATGTATAGGGATGTGGTGACGTTTGTCCGAACATGTGATGGCGACACCAGTGACTTTTCAATTAAAATAGGACTGCATCAGGGGTCAGCTTTGAGCCCTTATTTATTTGCTTTGGTGATGGATGAGGTCATAAGGGACACACAAGGTGATATCCCTTGGTGTATGCTCTTTGCTGATGATGTGGTGCTAGTTGACGACAGTAGGGTAGGGGTTAATACGAAGTTAGAACTATGGAGACACACGTTAGAGTCGAAAGGGTTCAGACTTAGTAGGACTAAGACCGAGTACATGAGGTGCGATTTCAGCACAACTAGGCACGAGGAGGGAGACGTTAGCCTCGATGGGCAAGTGGTGGCCAAGAAGGATACTTTTCGGTATTTAGGGTCGATGCTACAAAAGGATGGAAACATTGATGAAGATGTTAGGCATAGAATTTCAGCCGGCTGGTTGAAATGGCGTCAAACTTCTGGCGTTCTCTGTGACAAAAGGGTGCCTCAGAAGCTGAAAGGTAAGTTCTATAGGACGGCGATTCGTCCGGCGATGTTATACGGTGCTGAGTGTTGGCCTACAAAAAGGCGACATGTCCAGCAATTGAGTGTAGCAGAGATGCGTATGTTGCGTTGGTGTTGTGGGCACACAAGGAGGGATAGAGTCCGGAACGACGATATTCGGGATAAGGTTGGGGTGGCACCAATTGAGGAGAAATTGATTCAACATCGGTTGAGATGGTTTGGACATGTCCAACGGAGGCCTCCTGAGGCGCCGGTGCGTAGTGGAGTTCTAAAGCGGGCCGATAATGTAAAGAGCGGTAGAGGTCGACCTAAACTAACTTGGGATGAGTCCGTTAAGAGAGATCTTAAGGAGTGGAATATCTCCAAGGATTTAGCTATGGACAGGAGCGCTTGAAGATTGGCAATCAACGTGCCTGAACCGTGACCTCTTTTTGTCTTGTGCCCTTTATGTCTCTTTATGTGTCTCTCTGTTTCTCGTCTCTTTTGTGTTTCATCTCTAGCCTACCCCAACTTGCTTGGGACAAAAGGCTATGTTGTTGTTGTATAACCAATAATGAAGCAACCTTTAATACCATTGTTTGTTTGGCCGTATGCTTTCCAGATGAAGGAATAGAATAATAGACTACTGATTTTCAAACCACTAGAATGCACAATCTTAATATCTTCCTAGATCATAGTAGGATCAAGAAAGATTATAAAATGAGTTACCTTGTAATATAGTTTATCATTCCCTTTCATCACTAAAAGATGACATTTCATTGCATTTGTAAATTTAGATCGTTTCCACGTCTGATAGATCCTATGTATTATTTGAATGAATACATAGGTACTATGTATTAATAGTTTGAGCTCTACCATGCTTTACAACGATAATATAGTAAACTTTTGTTCCAAATTAACATCCAAAATCTTCAGGTGTTACAAACAGCGACTTGGCCACCTGTTCACTTGGAGCTATCCAGGTGCGCGTAGCTAGGATGAGTTTATAACCGGCCTGATACCATTTATCTGTAATTTATATTAAGCTGGTCACTGCATTTTTGTCAGGTCCTTGCTACTGGAGTTACGACATGGTTGTTAGACAGAGCTGGACGACGCATGCTTCTCATTGTAACTTTCTCTTCCCTGTGAAATAACTAGCCTGCATGTTTCCTGTAACTCTGAATTAACACTGACTTCAAATGACAGATTTCTACCTCTAGCATGACTCTATGCCTTCTTGCCGTTTCTGTTGTATTTTTTCTCAAGGTATGTTCATGTTTCTTTAGCTAGGATTCAACTGAGAAGATAATAATTGTTGTACTGACACTAACTGTCGTTGCAATAGTAAACTATATTGGTAACGCATGGCTTACGCAGATTTTGTACAATATCTACTGAGTTTTCCTCTAATCCTTTTTAAGCTTCGTTTTTTTCCAGGATAAGATTTCACAGGATTCTAACTCGTACTACATCTTAACTATGATCTCCTTGGTTGCTATCGTGGTATGTCTCAGTTATGTTTCTTCTGAAAAATTGGATAAGACTTCGAAATCTGTGCCAAAATAATGAGTCGTGCAACTATATGTTCAGGCTTTTGTCATTACCTTCTCGTTTGGTATGGGTGCCATTCCATGGCTCATGATGTCTGAGGTACACTACTTGGTTGCATCTTACCGAAGAGAACTATTTGCATAAGCAAGAGTCTGAAGCTACAGCTCAGGCACGTACTGTAAGAGATATCTGAATGTATAATTCAAACTTGTGTGTTTTTCAGATCCTCCCAGTTAGCATCAAGAGTCTCGGCGGAAGCATCGCGACACTGGCCAACTGGCTGACATCCTTTGCCATAACAATGACGACGAACTTGATGCTCACCTGGAGTGTTGGAGGTCCACACCACACCTTTTTTGTGTTTCAGCTCTGACTAGGATAGGATTATGAACCATGGAAGCTGATGCATTTTTTTTTTGGGCAGGCACTTTCCTCTCGTACATGGTTGTGAGCGCCTTCACCCTCGTTTTTGTCGTCCTTTGGGTGCCGGAGACGAAGGGAAGAACGCTAGAGGAGATACAATTTTCGTTTCGCTGAGCATTGAGCATCAGTTGCAAAGATTCTTCGAGTTTTTCTCTTAGAAGGCAACGGTTGGTATCTGTTCAACAGGAAATTTTGGGCATGTATTCTCAACGTACACAAATTCTCCTAGGTGAAGGTCACGAATTCTTTCTGTTGATACGACAGTATGCTGTGAAAAATATTTGACATGTAAATGCTGTAGTGACTCGGGCTTTGCTACGGTTACAACTCTTAGTAAGAGGTAAGAGTTCAAATAAATCCAAGCCCTTGAATATTAGGAGAAATAAAATAATTAGTAAAAGAAATATTAATATATTGCTTCCTTTTATCTGCATGTGTACATGCAATTTGCTTCCTTTTATCCCTCAAAAAAAATTTGCTTCCTTTTAGTTGCAACCAACGACTACAACTTTATGGAAGGCCATCACCGGGCAAGAGATAGTTTCGGAATCAAAATTCAACTTTCCAAGACAAGCTATTTTATGTTTCTTATTATTGGGCATGGTCACGTTACAACAAAAGAATGTTACGATACAATCACGTACACTATGAGTTGATGAATAAGGTATATTTTTTAAGGGAAAATTGGATCTATACCATTGAAAGAATCCGAGTTTAGAAAAATAGCATCCAAAGATTCATCTGTTAAAAAAATACTCCCTCCATCCCAAATTATAAGGCATTCCAAGAATCTTGGAGAGTCAAATGATTTCAAATTTGATTAAATTTATATGATAAGATAATAATATTTATGACATCAATTAAGTATCATTAGATTCTTTATTAATTATATTTTCATAGTATACCTATTTGCTGTTATAAATTTTTATAATTTTCTCTATAATTTTGGTCAAACTTAAGATGTTTTGACTCTCCAAGATTCTTGAAATGTCTTGTAATTTGGAATGGAGGAAGTAGTATTGAAAGCTCCCTCTGCTATAGTTTTCTAGCATCTCTGTTAGCTTCCTGTTAACACGCTCGCAGGGACGAGGAAGTAACACACGCACGCAACAGCAGACGCGAGGACCACCGGCCGGCGGCGCGCCTCCCCGCCAGGGGCGCTGTCTACCTGTCTCCTCCATGTGCCGCACCTCTTTGACCCTTTTCCTCTCCTTTTCCCACCTCCAGAAAGTCCAGCAGAGGCCTCACCGCCGCAGCGGCCTCAAGACAGCAGGCCTCGTCGGCAACCAGTAGTGCAGCAAGCCAGAAACGATGGCGGCGCATTGAGATCAAGTTTGAAGCCCAGCCGATCAAAGTCGCAAGATGTTTCCTCCACGGCTCCACCTCCGCCACGAGTCGCAACAATACGTATCTTGTATTCTTGTCCTGATGCTCACTCCCATCGTGGATTCGCGGTCGCCGTAGCTCGCTGCTACCGGCGCGGATGCGGATGCGACTACCGCTGAGCGATGCGTCATGGTCACCGTAGCTCGCCGCTGCCGTCGTTGATGCGGATGCGGCCACTACGGGAGTGATAAATCGCGGTTGCAGTAGCTGGGGCCGCTGCCGTCGCCAATGCAACTGCCGTGGAGCGATGCGTCGCGGTCGTCGTCCTCGTCCGACTTCAGCGCCGTGCTCGACATCGACCACATCCATCCACGCGTGCAGCAGGCCAGGAAGCACGCTGGAGATTACGATCCACCCAGACTTCCATCTCGTGAACTAGGACGCTCGCCGAAGCCTGCAGTAGCGGCAGCGGCACTCGACGAGGATGTCGCGGCAGAAGCGTAGCGTTCCGGTTAACGTCCATTTAACGGAAAATGGTAGATGTCAACACAGAAGCTATCTTTTGATGCTAAATTTCTAAAGCTGAATCTTTAGATGCTATTTTTCTAAACTATTGTTCTTTCAATAGTATAAATCCAATTTTCCTTTTTTTAATGTTGAAAATGAAACAAATTTAGATTTCCCGTCCATTCGTCACATTTCAACAAATTAAATAAATTTTACAAAATCATGTTGGGTTACATATTATAAATCATTGTGTTATATATACAATAAAATAAAATACAGCTGCACATATGTGAACTGTGTGTCCCACCGCTATACATGTGTGTGTCAATGTCCATGTTATTAAAAACTTGAGATCATGTTAGGAAAGTTAGATCATGCGTGCATATTAAATATATAATACGAAGATATTTTTCTTATATATCCTATTACCTCTTCGGAGGTAATATGTGATGATTGGTACTTAGATTGACGGCTCACAATTATTTAGATGTACCATAGCAAGGCCCGTCAAAGTATGTGTAAAAATGGATGCTTGGCACTAACGGATCAATCCCAGCTTTCGAATCAAGTTTGTTGAGGCCTCCTTCTCTATTTTACTCCCTCTATTTTCTTTTATTACAAGGCACACACACATATATTAAAGATTTAAACTTTAAATAAAATCTTTGACCAATAACTTGGCTACAATTTTTAATTATTACATATACTACAAACTTGATACGGTTAGATTTGTAATTAAATATACTATTCAACTATCATAAATTTATAAATATAAAAAAATTAGAAATAAAATAATAAATAGTTAAAACGTATGTTGGAAGATCATGCCATCTTAAATCATGTCTTATAAAAGATAATGAAAGGAGTAACACATGGACAGGCAGCTAACCTATCTCCAGAAAAAAAAAAAAAAGAGAATTTTTGAGGCCTCTGTCTTCTTTGGAATTCTTGTGTTGGATAGGAATTTATGACTTGCAACCGTCAGGCTTGGTTTAATTGTTATTAGAATCATAGGGATTGGAGGGGGTTTAGGAGGATTTTGATTTGTAGATGATTTAATTCTCCTCGATCCCTCTGAGGGCTCGTTCGTTTGAGGCAGTTTGACACCAGGAATTGTTCCAGTTAATGAAAGCTTATGTAAATTGACTAATGATTCTAGCCGAAATTCTTCCTGGCCATCATTCCGGAGGAAGCGAACGGGCTCTTAATCCTCTTGGTTCTTGTAGCAGAACCTCCTAAATTATATGGCCCATATGCACCCGTCATTGTCCCTATGACATTTGACGATTATGCATGTACACCAGATAACCCAAGAAGATCTGTCGGGTGCCCTCGTAGGACACCGATTAACTACGTTTGATAACTCATACCAGGATCAACAAAGAAGTAACTACAACATTACAACATTTGTACAAAACTTTACATCAGAGTACGGGGAAATAACAACAATGAATTTGTAAATCACGATTAAGTTAACTTTTTACAAACTTAACTTATATTGCGGAAGTCGAGTAGAACTACAGAAGATAACTTAGGTAGAGCACCTAAGTCAGGAGAGGACAATCAGATCATATTGAGACCACCGACATGATTTGACTAGCAGCACCAGTTAGCACCTGCAACAGGGGTTTAACAAACCCTGAGTACGGAGAGTACTCAACAAGACTTACCCGACTGAGAAAAAGATTCCAAGGACATGCTAGCTTTAGGGAATCAAGGTACGGGTATTCAAGAATCAAAATTTATTTTGCAGAAAAGCTTACTAGAATAAGTCCTTGCTTTTAATATTTTATTTTTATCATTGATGGTTCATTAACCAATTCTAAGTGATCCTAATCTATATCAAAGTAATTCTCATTAAATTCTTTCCGATTCTTTTCATGTTTTCATTTCTTAAATACGATGCAGAACAGATGATCGAGTCTCCATAACCGAGGAGCAACGACGATTCGAACCGATTATACCTAGCTGGGGATCCCTAACCTCACGACATATGTCAAACCAAATCTTGCATATGCCAACCCTCACTTAGATCTTCTAAAACCAGAACGTGTCCATCTCCACCCGAGAGTACAGTACCCCTCGAACCCGGCCCAATTCTAGCCCCGAGGGTACACGCTACTCTCGCTATCTCTCCACTCCCAGTGCGAGGTTAGACGTTCTTGAAATGAAATCACTAACATCTTGGGCTTACCCAAAGCATGAGGCTAGTTGCAAAGTCTCGAAACACAAGCAGGCCTACAACGAACGGTCCTTAATCGACAAGGCGGAAACTATACATTGAGACTCCTTTCTCAATGTAAGTTAGCAGTGGTCAAACTACCTGCCCGATCTTCAAGTTCATTCTTATATTTCATTATTCCTCAAGTATGCCATCATGGCCATATAAGCATTTCATTTAAAAGCCTAACTCATTAAACATAACGAAGCATATTACGCATTTTCAATAAAATAGGTACCAAGGGTGATATCGCAATAATCAAGGATGATAATGCAGCAATTGAGTTATCACTCAACTCCTAATTACTTAATGCAGTAACCATAGTACCAGTAATAATAATTTGTAAAACTCAAGGAAGGTTTAAATGCACCGGGGCCTGCCTTCTTTGTAGAGAAGTTAGTTTTCATAGAAGTCAAGCTTGACACCAACACCACGGGTGGATCACCTTCTCTGAAGCTTGATCGACACGATCCAAAATACTCGTATAAACTACACGTATATAAATGATGCTCTGCCTAGCATGATGAAATGTATACCATGATGCATGATGCATGATGATGAACGAGACATAGCATACAAGAGACATTTAGAAAGGATAAACATTATTTATCTACTTGAGTACAACTTTCCTTCGCGGTACAGTTGCAATCCAATAGAATTATTAAACAACTTTAATCACCTTAAGATGTTGTTAAGAAAACTACTTAACTTTACTTTTTACCCAAGATGTTGCATCTAATAAGCAAGTAAGTCTATTACAAGACCACTAATTACTTACACAAGAAATCGTTAATTATTAATGATTTATGTTAAACACATTAATTATCATTAACAAAACTTAATTAACAAGTTAATCAGGAGCTCAAGCAACTCAATAAGATGCCATGGATCATCACATGTTAATGAACCAAGGTCAACAATCAATCCAAAAGTCACACAAAACCCTAAATGATTAAACACTAATCATTTGATTAACTGATTAATTAATAAAGCATAAATTAAGTATAAAATTAGAGTGATCCAATTAATCCCAAATTTTTATTTTAGGAACCTTACATCATAACTAGGTGGCAAAATAATTTTCATAATTTTTGGATAATTATATAAGGCTAGAAAAATTAGGGAAAAATCATTTATTAATTAATGGAGCTAATTAATTGACCTTCAAAAAGTAATCAAATTATACATTTCATATTTTTCCATGAAATAGAACATCATGAACAAGCTACACAAATTTTTTTCATCATTTTTGGTGCTATAATTAATTCACAACAAAATAAACAAATCTTAGCACTATTTAAATTTTAGAAAAGAATAAAAAGTAAAAATCACTTCACAAGCTCAGCCCACACCCCTCTCTTTCCTCCGGCCCACAATGGCCCGACTCGGCCCAGCCGCACGAGCAGGCGTAGCCCAGCATGCGGGCGCGCGGTGGGACGGCAGGCCGACCCAACAGCGCGAGCAGACCGGCCCAGCGCGGCCTGCCCAGGCGCGACCTGGCGTCTTATGCAAAAAGGCCCCGCGCTCTTTCCTAATTTAACACGAAATAACAACACTATACACTACTATTCATATGAGTCATACCTTTCTCACCTAGCACCTTCACCTTTCTCTTATTCACAACATCCCGTCCCTGCCTCCTATACAGAGCAGAGCACGCGGTGGTGAGTCGGCCGGCCACCGGCTCCGGCGGTTGGCGACAAGAATTGGCGGTAGGGAGGTGGCGCGTAGGCGATGCCATGCCTGGCCGCACACATGGGCACCAGCAGCACGGTCCGAGGTGGTCCGTGGCCTCCTGGCCACGTGCACAGGCACCGATGGTGGTATGGCGGCGCTGCACAACGGCGTTCCGGCGTCACCGGTGTGGTAGAGGCAAAAAGAGCGAGTCGATCACGATCTAGGCCTCAAGGCGAGTCCAACACATCAAACGGGAGGGCCAACGGCTCAGCGGAGTGGCCTGGCCACGTGCGACTAGAGCTCGACGACACAACTGCTGGCCACGAGGAAGAAAGTGGTGCGCCGGGCGATTCCGGTGGAGGGGAAAGGTGCAAGCGGGGTCAAGAGAGGCGCAAGGGAGTGGCGAATCTGAGGGCGAGGAGTATCGCACGATGGCAAAGCGGTGGCAGTGGTTTTTGCCGGCGAACAAAGACCCGACGGCGGTGGCGGCAGAAAAAGAAGAAAAAAATGACGGCCGGTGCGGCTTATATACAGTGGGAAAGGGGATGAAGAGGTGGCTGGCGACTTCGCGACCATGGCCAAGTGGTTGGCCAGGCCTCCTCGCGCGAGAAGGCGCGCGACGTCCACGGTGACAGTGAGACGGGAGAGAAGGAAAAACAGAGCACGTCAAATACTGTAGCAAACATGCCACCTCACTTTTGAAATTTCAAAATTACTCATGATTTTGCATTGAAACACAAAAATCCCCCAAAACAAAAGTTGCTCAAAATTTTGAACTCTACAACTTTGATTTTGTGACCAAACTCAGATTTTGAATAATTTTTGAAATTTGGATTTGAATTTAAAAAAGGGGATAAAAGTAGGGTTTCTGTAAATTCAAAATTACTTCAAATTTTTTAATACAATTCAAAAATCTGTAAAAATAGAAAATGTACAACTTTTGAAGATCTACAACTTTTATAATTGGGCCATCACCCAATTATGCCTACTTTTTGAAATTGAATTGAAATTTAAATTTAGGGTTTGAATCTTTTCAAATTTATTCAAAATTTTACATTAAAACTTTGAAAACTCAAAACACCAAAGTTGTAGCCCTTGAAAAGATCTACAAACTTGGTTTTAAACTTTTTTCCTAAATTTTACTTAGATTTTGAATTACACAAAAGGGGTAAAACGAGGTTTTTCCGGAAATCAGGGTTTTGAATTCAATTGAATATTCTTTTTAACTAAAACATGATTAATCCTTTAACACTAATAAAACATTATTTCATGTGATAAGCAACATGACATTATTAACGTATTAATCATACTAATAAAAATAACATATCACATCACTATTGAAACATGTGAAACATGTATATGAAACATGAAACACCCTATTCAACATATGAAACACTACCAAGCAACACATGAAACACCACTATACAACAGAGATCTGGTATATGAAATGTTGCTTATGCAACATGAAATGCATCTTATGCCTCATGATGAGTACTTAATCAATTTTTAACTACTTTTTAACGTCTGGGATGTTACAGTTTTGGGTTAAACAAACAGACCCTAAATGGGGCTACCAACTTTCACTATCAAGTGGCACGCATATATGCCATGCAAATGGCACCAGCTGACAGACTAAGATTGTCCGCACTCATGGACCTCTATATTCATCCTCTAAAAGGAATATTCTATCATAGTCGCCACAAAATATACAGTTTTCCTGCACTCATCCATCCTCTATATCCCACACTCTATATCATGGGTCCCACATGTCATTCACTATTCCCCTCTCTCTCCTTTTTTTTTCTCCCCCTCCCCCACCACTTTCTCTCTCCTCTATCTTTTCCCCACCCACCGTGGGGGGCGCGACAGCAGCCCAAGCGCGCAGCGGTGGTGCTCGGCCATGGAGCTCGCGCAGGGACGCCTCCTCTCCGCCCGGCCCTCTTCCCTCGGCGCGCGGCGGGCGGCACCTCCTCTCCGGTGGCCGCCCAGCCACTCCCCTCCGGCGGAGTTAGAGAGCGCGCAGCGGATGGGCGGATGGGCGAGCGTGCGGCGGCCTCGACGTCCTTGGCGGGTAGGCGGCGGCGCTCCACGGCGGCCGCGCGGTGGCTCTTCGGCGGCCGGGCTCGGCTCCTCGGCGGGCGGCCCGCGTCGCGCAGGGGACTCGGCTCCTCGGCGGGCGGGCTCTGCTCCGCGTCGCCCTCTCCTCCGGTGGCCTCGCGAGCGACGGGCTCCTGCGCGCTGCTCCGTCCGGCGGCCCCTACTCCAGCCATGGAGGGGCGAGGTCGCCCCTGCTCCCTCCGGCGGCGAGTGGAGCTCGGCCAGCGAGCTCGCGCGCGCGCCGCCTTCTCCCTCTCCCACCTCCACCGGCGCGCTGCCCCCTCCCTTCCCCGCCACCATGCATCTCCTCCTTCTCCCGGTGCCACGCGGCGAGAGGACGCGCGGGCCCCGCGCGCGCGGTAGCGGCCGTCCGTGAAGTTGCCAGGAATGGCGGACGAGGAGCACTTCACATCTTCTTTCCCGTACCCGCTGCAGGTGTTTTCTCCGCCATCGTGTCCGCCATATCCGAGGTGGCTGGATACCGGTTCGTATTCAGGCCCCCAGTGCGGACAGTCTAACAGCGAAGTAAATGAAGCAAAAACCAAAGAAGACCTGTGAGTCATGTCGATCAATTTTGGATCGCGTCGCCGTCGCACACATGCAACACGTTCCTTGGAGGCTTTGGACTTCCGTTCCTACATGCGAACAAGGGAACAACGCCCGAGTCTTCCGTCATAGAGAGGGAGTTTTTTTTTTCTTTCTTTCATTAGTTGTACCCTCCACGACCACAAGAAACACGAGACGGACAGAAAAAAAGTAATGATAGACGTCTTACGTCCATGTCTGACACGAGCAAATCGTCAGATACTCTCACCGACCACCGTCTTGTTGCTTACGCTTTTATCCCGCCGCTCGCTTTGCCTAGGAGTTTATTAAAAAAAGTCACCCATCCTTATGCCTTCCTCTTCCTTTCTCCTTTGTCGCAGCGCCTTGCGGTGCCTCGTTCTAGACGTGGACGTGCACTCCCCTCGCTGCTGCTGCGCACCCCATCCACCGCCGCTCGCTCGTGCCCCGTCGCGCGCGCCTCTCGCCCCCTCTCGTCGCGCGCGCTGGTGCTGGTGGTGCTTGCTCTGCTCGTCGCGCGCGTCGCTCGCCCTACCGACCCAAGCCCGGTGTTGGTGGCGGTGGTGCTCACGCGCGCCGCTGGTGCTGGATGCTAGTGGTGCTTGTGCGCCGCCACTCGCCACCGGCTCCCACCCCGACGGCCGGAATTGACGGGCACAAGCGCTTCCCCTCCCCTATGTTGCAAATATATGTTTCAAGTGTTTTTAACGTTTTATAGGTATGTTGCCGTTGTTTCATATGTATGTTGCAAAAGTAGATCGGGGGATGTTGTACATGTTGTATTTGTTGCAAGTGTTTCAGAGACATGTGCAAGAGTTTGTTCAAAACGTTTCATCTATTCTAAACGTATATTAGAAGCATTTTGACCTGGATGTTGCATATGTTTTACAGATATGTTGCAACAGTATGTTCCAAATATTTCATTTGTTCTAGTTTTCCGTTGCAACAAGTGTTTTCATATTGCAAGTTGCAAATTTTCTATTTGGATGTTACATATGTTTTCATATATATGTTGCAAGTACGCTTTTCAGATGGTTTATTTGTTTCAATGTATGTTGCATTCAAGTGTTTCATGTTATTCGGAGAGTCAGGAGCGCGGGGTAGTGATGGTGGCACAGCACGGGCGCCGGGGAATAGGTCACGGCGAGCCGGTGGCAGGCGGACGTGTCGCGCAACGCGCTGGGGGCCGGCTATCAGGGGCATGACGGGGCGGGGCGAGCGGATGGGTCAGGGTGCGCGGATGGGGGCGGGTCAAATCGAGACAAACAGGGTAGATTGCGAGCGAGTCGTACGGATGTGACTATAGCGCGACGCACATGCGGACAAAGTGAATTTGCGGGCGGGGGGACAGGCTGTGCAAGCACACGCGGGAACGACCGTCCGACGGAATCATCTCCCGTCAAACGTCTAGGCGCCAGCACGTCCAACAAAAAAATAGAGAAATGTCTTTATTTAAAAACAAACCGTATTCCTTGGCGAATCTGACGTGGTTGTGAGCAGCTCACCGCCAGTCTACAGCCGTCCACCAACATGGACTGACACGAACGTGCGAGTGTGTGACCTGAATCTTGATACTCTTGAATCTTGAGACAGGGCCTTCGTAATACAGAGTGATGCTGAACCAGACCCCATCTGTCATTCACGGGTTTCCTCCGACCGATATGTTTGATAGCTAGGCAGGACGTGCAGTCATAGGCCCTTTGGATTGTAGGAAACAAAGGAATTTTGGAGGATTGAGATTCCTCTGGATTGTTTCCTAATAGCCAAGTGGAACTACGAACAGCGCTGGCCTAAATTATCCAAGTGGAACTGCGAACGAAGCAAAGAATAGACGAGGACATCATTCAGAGCTGGACCACGTAAAATAAAGAACGGAAATGAACCAATGGCACCGAAATAAGCAGAGGAAGATCTAACCTGGAAATCGACGAAGCCGAAATCAACTGAGAGAAGACGGCGGCCTAAATTGGCGAAGTGGCCGCGCCGACAGGGGGCGGTGGGGAACCCCTCCCCTGCACTCCCCAGACGACTAAACTCCGGGTGGACAACTACACTGCAGCATGATGAGAGCAAAAGGGAAGGTTCTCGGATCTGTCAACAAAGCGAGGATTCGGATCAGTGAACAAAGCAAGGATTGAAAGGAGGTGTCGTCCAGATCTAGAAGCAGGCAAACAAGGAGCAGTGAAACGGAAGAGAAAAACGTGACGCGTAACCTGAGAAGCCTTGAAGCTGGTAACAGCGCAGGAGTCGACGGCGAGGGCGACGGCGGTGGAGGTACTGTTAGGGTTAGGGCTGGAACTGTTCCAGGTGGCCTCTGCCACACGGCGACTCCCACAAGGGGCACAGACAAACACCCAACACGCTGACTGCGGCCGAAAAGGGGAAGAGAGGGGAACGGCTAAGACGGCGGCACAATCCCGGCGACCGTCGCCGAAAGAGGCAGGCGAAGACCAGGTGCGCCAAGCGGAGCTGACGAGGAAAGAGGCGAGAAGGAAGCAGACGGGACTGGAGCGGCCGGGATTGGAGCGGACCGGGAAGATTCTAAAATGAAGATTCCGAGTATATATTGGTCGGCTGGGCGCCGTCGTCCTGAAGCAGCGGGGTCCCTATCCGGATCGAAGGAATCTGCAAAATCCGGTTAAGAGAGGCTGATTCTGCTCTTACGAAATCTTAAGCCGGCTGATTCGTGCCACTAATTGAAGTGATCAAACGGATGGAGTAATTTAGGGAGACGTGGATACGGTTCCTGCTCGAGGAGCTGTCGCTCTTTTTATCGTGAGAATTGCGAGGGCCGGGGGCGAAACTGAGAGGAAAAAAAGTTTCCCCGGCCGGCGATGTCTCTGTCCATCCAACGTTGATGGCGCCCTAAAACTGTCTCCAACAACCATAACCCACAATACAAGATCCATTTGTCCTTTAGGTAGCGTTACAGTCAAAGGGTTTCGTACCTATTTTTAGTCTTCTCCAACAACAAGATCAAAAAACGATCATTTTCTGCAAATGAGTCTTCTGAAGAGAGAATAATCATATTTGAGTTATGAATCTCCTGACACCAAAAATAAGCCTTTTAAATAGGTACTCCATTGGAGCCTATAGGTATCCTGTTAAAAACCTGTTTTAGGTTTGGGTAGCCTAATGAGTACCTGTTGGAGACAGCGTGACACAAGCTGCGTCGGGTTGCAGCTCAGGTCGGTGATGAAAGTGGAAAAAGGATCATTGCAAATCGACGTCTCTGTTTATTTTTCCTGAAAGTGACTTAGCTTTGCTCAAAATAAAAAAAAATTAGGATGCATGGGACACTACAGTGTTGCTCAAAGACAGTAATTTGTCGGTATGACACTACTATGACAGTATCGAGAAACGGCAAAACAACACGGGCTCACAGACATGTGCGTGGATGATGAGCTGGAAGTCATGTCCAGGTCAGCTCCGAGAAAGAGGAGGCACTTCTGTGTCTCTGACGGGTTGGACCCCGGCGAGACCTGCCTGGCACGACGACGACTGGACAGCCCCACTTCAACGGTACGGAACACAGTTTTAGTCTGGTTTAGGCCCGGTTTAGTTTCACTTTATTTTGCCAAATTTTTCAAGATTCTCCGTCACATCGAATTTTTGGACGTATGCATGAAGCATTAAATATAGATAAAAAATAAAACTAATTACACAGTTTAGACGAAATGAACGAGATGAATCTTTTAAGCCTAATTAGACTATAATTGGATACTATTTACCAAATAACAACGAAAAGTGCTACAGTGCCATTTTGCCAAAATTTTCGTAACTAAACCGGCCCTTAGTTTGTGCCAAAATGCAAAGTTTTCAAGATTCTCTATCACATCACATATGTCGGCACATATATGAAGCATTAAATGTAGGTAAAAAAATAATTAATTATACAGTTTGTCTGTAAATATCGAGATGAATCTTTTAAGTCTAGTTAATCTATGATTGGACAAAATTTGTTAAATACAAATGAAAAGTGCTACAATATTTTTAAAAAAGTTTTGCAAACTAAACCTGGCCTTAAATCTCTCCCTCCTGTGGCGGCCGCTATAACTTGCTATATCCTGTGCCTCTATTTGAGTTTACCTGAGACGTTCGGCGATAGCTCGGCTATTAGTTGTTTTTAGAGATATATCATACCCATTATTTAAAACATTGGTACGGACGAAAACGAAAAAAAAATTCAAATCTCACCGTCGTCTCCTGCGGCCTGGCATTCATTCGCGTTGTCCTCCTCCCATCTGCTTCTCCCTCCATCCAACCCCACCCGGAGAAAACGAAACAAATCAAATCTCGCCGCGAGCTGGGCGGCGAGCACGGGCGCCATGGCGAGCAACATAGCGTCCGAGAGCGGCAGCGACCACGACGGCGCGCTGCAGAAGCCGCTGCTGCCCAACAGCGGGAGCGGGTACCGGATGGGGATGGGGTCGCGCCAGTCCAGCCTCAACGCCGCCGGCACCTCCTCCATTGCCGTCCCGCGGGAGTCCCACGTCTCCGCCTTGCTCTGCACGCTCATCGTCGCGCTCGGCCCCATCCAGTTCGGCTTCACCAACGGGTACTCCTCGCCGACGCAGGACGGCGTCATCCGGGACCTCAACCTCTCCATCTCCGAGGTACGTCCTGGCTGTAGCTTCTACGTCTGCTCGCGCGCGCGCGCACACACTCTGTCTTCACGCTCGGCTCGACGTTTTCTTATTGTCTCATTTCAAAACGAATTTGAGCTCCGTCGCCCTCCGCAGTTCTCGGCGTTCGGCTCGCTGTCCAACGTGGGCGCCATGGTCGGGGCGATCGCCAGCGGCCAGATGGCCAAGTACATTGGCCGCAGAGGGGTGAGAAACTCTGCTCCACTACCCCTTTTCTTCATTTTTTTACGACTTGTTCACAGTGTTTCATGGTCTATGCTGCTCGTGCCTTTTTTTTTGGTGGGTACGTGGGGGTGGGGGTGGGGGGCGGGGTGGTGGGTGTTGATGACTTTGTCTGCAGAAGGTTGACAGCACTGCTGGCCACTACTTAAATTTAATCAGAGTGTGTAGACTAAGGGCATGTCTGAATACAAGGGTTAATTGATAGCTTGCTAAAAATCAGCTAAAATTAGCTCTAGTGCATCTAAACATCCAAACAAGAGGCCTAGTAGATAGGCTAGTTTTTTAACCAAGTCTTCAACTAGGGTCTATTTGGATACACATGGCTTATAATTAGCAGGGCTAAAAATTAGCTCAAATTAGCTATGGTTGTCTAGCTAATTGGCTAACTAGTAGTTGAGCATGTGGCTAAAAAATTAGCATACCTATTAGCTCTTTTGTTTGGATGCACTAGAGCTAATTTTAGCTAGCTATAATTTATCTCTTGGATCCAAACATGTCCTTATTATCCAACTACCTAGCCAACCACAACCAATGTGAGCTGATTTTTAGGGCACATTTGGATACATATGGCTAATTACTAGCTGAGCTAAAAATGAGCTCAAATAAGAGTGTTTGGATCCAGGAGCTAATAATTAGCCCACGTTTTCGGATACCAATTAGAAAGCCTAAGTGTGGGCTAATCTTGGGTTAATAAGAGCTAATGAGAGCTAACTGGTGGTTAGAGTCCATTAACCCTTATTAGCCCATAATTAGCTCATGTTTAATCTATTTTTACAAGGTGGGCTGATTTTTAGCCCTAGGATCCAAAGAGGCTTGCACTATAATTGTCTAGCTAGTTGGTTAACTACTAGTTGAACACTTGGCTAAAAAAATAGCCCACCTATTAGCTCTCCCGTTTGGATGCACTAAAGTTAATTTTAGCTAATTTTTAGCTAGTTCACAATTAGCTCTGGTATCCAAACATGCCTTTAGTCCGGCTACTAACTAGCCATGTGCATCCAAGCAGGCCCTATAGCTAATTTGGCTAATTTTTAGCCCCAACCAGTAACTAGCCCTGTGTATCCACACATGCCCTAAGTCTTCTCAACAAGAAAAAAAACTAGAGTAGGGTAAAGTGCTGTTTGGTTGCGTACTTTTTGGCCCCTCATAAGAAAACGATTACATGCTTCTTCTTCTTCTTTTTTTTATTCATTCATCCGTCATCCGTGGTAACGGGAAACCTAATCAGTTAACGACCAGATCGGCGGTGATGGATTTACTGAATCTTGGGATCGGTTACCCTGCTATCACTTCATGATGTCATTGGATCACGCTGTGAAAAATGCTCCAGCCAAACAGCGTGTGATCTTTTACGCTAACTAGCTTGGTAACTGTTTCGCAGTCACTGATGATTGCAGCGGTTCCGAACATCATGGGCTGGCTTGCGATCTCCTTCGCAAAAGTATGGCGATACGTGTGTCAGTTTATTTTCACTCATTGCTTCACAAATGACAACATCGGCTTTGATGGCTGTCGATGTCTGCTCTGCTCTGCAGGACACTTCGTTTCTGTACATGGGAAGATTGCTTGAAGGATTTGGTGTCGGTGTCATTTCCTATGTGGTATGTATAATAAAACTCCATGCCTGGTTATGCCTTGAGAGTATGAGTACTTGTGCTTTTTAACCTGTCCTACTGCAATTTAAAAGATGAACTGATATGTCAGCATTTTTTAGACAAAGTGAATAAGTGATCCATCCCAATGTAGTTTATTTTTATTGGCAGAAGAGCAATGGAAGCTTGGACTGGTTATATCAGCTAATTTTGGTCTGTGATTTTTTGTGCCACCAGGTACCAGTATACATAGCAGAGATATCTCCTCCGAACATGAGAGGAGCTCTTGGCGCTGTGAACCCGGTTTGTTCATACCCACAAGCGTCTTATCTTTTCATCAGGCAAACACTTGGCTTGTTTATGCCGACCTCACTGCGCAGTTGTTCATTCTACAGTTATCTGTAACCGTTGGTGTCTTGCTTGCATATGTGCTTGGCTTGTTTTTTCCTTGGAGGATTCTTGCGTTAATAGGTAATGTGGCTAAACCCTAATAGATTAATAAACCTGCTGCTGCTGCTGCTGCTCTTAGTTTGCATTTCAACTCTGTTATTTTAGCTCGCACGATCAGCAACTCTGATAGTTGGACACATATTTTTTGGATAGTACAAATGTAGTAGGCAAATATTTTGGTTCTTAGGACCTTCTGTTCTATCATAAAGTGTGTGTTTCCACACTTGTAGGAACCTTGCCCTGCTTATTGCTGATACCTGGCCTCTTCTTCATTCCGGAATCTCCAAGATGGCTGGTATATACACACACAAGTTGGATAACGAACTCTGAATAATTATGCCAAATTGCAATTTCCAATGCACCCCCCTCCCCATATTTGTAGGCAACGATGAATAGGATGGATGATTGCGAGACTTCTCTACAAGTTCTGAGGGGATTCGCTGCTGACATCACTGCAGAAGTTAATGATATAAAGGTGCACACTTACTTTCATTCATTTAGACTGACTGAATACAGTTTATTTGAAGAGTCTTCACTTTGTGTGTTATTATTTTCTTTAACATTTGGCGCATGGCTATCGTGGGGCGCCTATGGTGTTCCAGCATAGCAGGTCCCAAGCCCTGATAAAGGAGGAGGGTTGTGTTAGGCGTGGCGAGCCAATGTAAAAACTTGGCTACTCTTATGGAGATTTGGCGCATGGCTCTATGTACTTCATTCTTATGGAATCAGTGGGATTAACTTTAGGTTTATGCAGATAGCTGTAGCATCAGCAAACAAAAGTGGTACAATACGTTTTCAAGAGTTGAACCAAAAGAAATACCGCATGCCCCTAATTGTAAGTTTGTAGCTTTATCTGCTTATCTGGTACCAAATTAGTAATAACATTTTGTAACTGTCAGTTTATGACAATGCTACAACTTTTCGCAGCTAGGAATTGGCCTACTTGTGTTGCAACAGCTAAGTGGAATAAACGGTATAATGTTTTATTCAGGTAGCATCTTCAAAGCTGCAGGTAAGCTGTGCACTTGTTCACTGACTTGTGTTTTTTATTAGTAGCTGTTCATAATAAATTTTAGGAAATAATTTTTTGTTCTTTCCAAATTTAACTGGAGCATTAGGGCCTTAGGGAACTGTTTTGGCGGTTTGCTGAATAAAAAGTATGAGTCTCTGATTGGCAATATTTTCTTACAGACGTAGGAATAGTGTAGTGGACTACAAAAATCAAAAGAGTGAAATTGGGATAAAGTGATCTTATTGTTCCTAAGTCCTAATGCATTATAAGATGTTAAAAAAACCTAATATATTAGTCTCCTTGTAAGTTGTAACATGGTTTATCATTCTCTTGCTTTGATGAATGATGGCATTTTATTGTTTACTGCAAAAGCATTATGCCTCGTCTGTCTTTATCTACAACAGTGCTAGTTAAGTCTGTTTTGACTTTTAGTTCTAACAATCAAACTTCTCAGGGCTCAAGAACAGTAACTTGGACACATGTGTACTTGGAGCTATCGGGGCAAGTACCTAAACTAGACAGACCTGATCTAGTCTCTTTGTGTTTTTATTAATCTTCTAATAACAGCATTCCATCAGGTTCTTACCACTGGTGTTACAATCACGTTCTTGGACAGAGCTGGCCGGAGAATCCTCCTTATTGTAACTTCAGCTTCCCTCTAAAGCCACTAATTTGTGGGTCTTCTGTAGCTTAATTTGATTGCCACTTCAAATTACAGGTCTCATCTTCTGGGATGACCCTAAGCCTTCTTGCAGTTACTGTTGTATTTTACATCAAGGTAAGTTCAAGTTCCTTTGAGATAAGATTCTGATCAGAATATAACAGTTCTTCTTTACTACTCTCTGCAATAGTAGTATACTAGTGCAGTACATGGCTTATAAACAATCTGATATGCAATATGATTTCAGGGTCTGTCATCTGTCATCTCAATCCACTGAATATTCTTCTTTCTTGTCATGGGTTATTCGTTTCAGGATAATATTTCAAATGACTCCGACTTGTATGACATCTTAAGTATGGTGTCCTTGCTTGGTGTCGTGGTAAGTCTGTCAATTACATTTTATCTGAACATTGGTTTTTAAATGTGGAATCTGTGCCGTAAATTTTTGCCCAAATACTTCGTTCAGGCTTATGCCATTTCCTACTGCTTCGGTATGGCTGCCATTCCATGGATCATTATGTCTGAGGTATCGTACCTCATCACATATAGCTAATATAGCTCGTAAGATGCCTGAGCCACATGCTGAAAGCATTCTGAATGAAGGCTTATTCTCGAAACTTTGCATATTGACAGATCCTTCCGGTTAGCATCAAGAGTGTGGGAGGAAGCTTCGCGACCCTTGCCAACTGGTTGACATGCTTTGGAATAACAATGACAGCAAATTTGCTTCTGAGCTGGAGTGCTGCAGGTCCATATATACATCTCTCTCTCTCTCTCTCTCTCTCTCTCTCTCTCTCTGAGTAGGATCGTCGTATATATGTACAACCAACGTCGTATATATGAACAACCAAACCTTACGACGTGTTACCTTTGTTTGCAAATCGTACAGGTACATTTGCCTCCTACATGATTGTGAGTGCTTTCACTCTCATGTTCATCATCCTTTGGGTGCCAGAGACAAAGGGAAGAACCCTCGAGGAGATACAATGGTCCTTCCAGTGAGCTCCAGCATTCATCAGTATATCCAGGACTGAGTATATCCAATTAGCAAGGTCTGGTTTGAGCGTATGCGGTGTGGTGGCTCAGATTTGTTTTTCTTTCCTTCTTGCCTCCTCTCTTTGTTTTCTGTCTTGCTAGGCACTTCGCGTGCAGGTCTGTTCCTATTTGTTTGTACTATACTTTCGTGGGCCTTTTCCCCTTCTCTTAATGACTGGTGCAACTATATTCAGGCTTTCGTCATTACCTTCTCGTTTGGTATGGGTGCCATTCCATGGCTCATGATCTCTGAGGTACACTACTTGGTTGCATATACCTGATATGAAGCTTATACAAGGCCTCTATGGCCCCCGTTCGGCTGTGCTGATAAGTCGGCTGAAAAACACTGTTGACTGATTTGTTGGCTGATTTGTTGTGAGAGAAAAATACTGTTCCGGCTAAAAAAACAAGCTGAAAAAGACGGATTATAAGCCGGATGAACAGGGCTTATGTCTCCTAATTTTGGCATCTCACCGAAGAGAACTATTTTGCATAAGCAAGATTTTGAAGCTACAACTCAGGCACGTACTGTAAGAGATATCTGAAGGTATAATTCAAATTTTGTGCGATTTTCAGATCCCCTTAGTTAGCATCAAGAGTCTCAGTGGATGCATCGCGACACTGGCCAACTGGCTGACATCCTTCGCCATAACAATGACTGACGAACTTGATGCTCACCTGGAGTGTTGGAGGTCCACACCACACGTCCACACCTTTCTAGTGTTTCAGCTCTGACTAGGATAGGATTATGAACCATGGAAGCTGATGCAGTTTTTTTGGGCAGGCACTTTCCTATCGTACATAGTTGTGAGCGCCTTCACCCTCGTTTCCGTCGTCCTTTGGGTGCCGGAGACGAAGGGAAGAACGCTAGAGGAGATACAATTTTCGTTTCGCTGAACATTGAGCATCATTTGCAGAGATTCTTCGAGTTTTTTTCTCTTAAAAGGCAACGGTTGGTATCTGTTGAACTTGAACAGGAAATTTTGGGCATCCTACGTACACAAATTCTCCTAGGTGAAGGTCACGAATTCTTTCTGTTTGATACCACAGAATGCTGTGACAGATATTTGACATGTAAATGCTGGAGCAGTGATTCTTATCGTATTGCTCTCTTCTTGCCTTCAGCGATGCAAGATCAACAGTGCATTGTCAAAGTATATGTAAAAATGGATGCTTGGGCGCTAACTGACAGACGAACAGCAAAGCAACTGAAGCAAAAAACCAAAGAGGACCTGTCGGTCATGTACTCATGTGGATCAAATTTGGATCGCGTCGCCGTCGACCAGTGACATCCCTACCAAAACTGGGAGGAGAAAATCCGGCATGACCTGCACGTGAAACACGTTCTTTGGAAGCTTTGGACTTCCGTTCTAACATGCGCACTACTCAAATATATGTAAAATTATACTAATATTTATGATGTGCAATAAATATCATTAGACTAAACATAGAATAGTTTTATCCTAAATATATTTCAATATATATATATTTATACTTTTTGGATAAACTTGTTTAAATTTGAGATTCTTTGATTTCTTGGAAAACAAGATTTATATATATTTTTAGGACGGAGGTAGCCCAAGGAACAGCGCCGGACTCACTCTTCAACTAGCACGGTTCTACTGTATGACTGTATCTGTACAGTACCCTCCGCGACCACGAGAAACACGAGGACAGACAAAAACAATAGAAACAAGAAATTCTGGTTTTTATTCAAGAAGAAATGCTATCCCCCCACGAATCTGACGTGGCTGTGAACAGCTCGCCACCACTACTAGCCTACCAAAGTACTCCCTCGTCCCGATAAAAGAGTCGTTCTGGCTTTCGAAATTTGTCCCACGATAAGTGTCGTTTTAGCTGGCAAAAGTGGATCCATGCCTACCAAGCCTACCTTTCTCCGCTCTCTCTCCCATCTCTGCTCTCTCTCCCACCTCCCCTTCCGCTCGCATGGCTGCTCGGATCCACATCCATCGTCAGCACCCACCACATCCGGCCCCGTTGGCATCGAGGTAGAAGCAGAGTGGGCCGCCGCCGGCGAGGCCCATGGCCGCGGCCTTCCTCCTCCTCCTCCATCGGTAGTCCCCTCGCACGCTGGTGAGGCAGAGGCAGGTAGGAGGTGGAGCGGCACCCTAGGTGAGGCTGCCGACGAGGTTGAGGATGGGCGAGGACCCTGCGCGGCCACGCCATCGCCGAGATCCACAGGCCAGAGGAGCCGTCGCCAAGATCCTCCTGCCGAAGGAGCCATTGCCGAGATCCGCAAGCTGAAGGAGACGTCGCCGAGATCCGCACGCGTGCATGCCAAAGGAGCCATCCCCCTGATCTGCTGCTCCACCGCCAGTGGAGGCCAGGATGGCCTGCGGCAGAGGCGCACTGCTGCTCGCCTGGACGCGGGTGTCGGTAGGGCGGACAGTCTTGGCCGGTGAGGAGCTGGCTGTTCGCTCGCTCGTCTGGATCTGGACGAGGAACGAGAGAAACACACGAGAGATGGGACGGAGGGAGTAGGGGTATAGCGGTCTTTTGCCATCATGGTTGGTTTGCGTGCTGAGTCCCAAAACGACTCTATTTTTGGGACGGAGGGAGTACTTCCTAATGCAGAGTGATGCTGAACCGGACCGTATCTGTCAGTTGGCGGTTTCCTCCGTCCGATAAATCATTTTTGAGGGCCGATCGGGTGCGAAACGAGAGAGAGAAAAAATGTTTCCTCGACCGAGGTTGTCACTGTGACACTGTCCATCTAACGTCAATGGCTTATCCATAACGTTGACAGTGGGAGCGCCGTCGAGCGAGCAGTGCAGGACTTTCGGTTGGCCTAGGCCAACAGCGGAGGTGACGGTCAGAGCTTGCCCTTCGTTTGGGATTAGCGGAGAAGGTGGAGCAAACGAGGGTGATATGGCGGGCGACTCGGCCGATGGCGAGGGAGCCACTGTCCGGGGGCGGCGGATGAGGAAGGCAGGGGTGGGCCAGACGAGATGCAGCATAAGAAAGACGATAGGGCTGAGCTCGAGAAAGAAGGGGCCGGGGTCGCACTCTCCCATAGAGCACGGGAGCACGATGGGTCGTGTGTTAACGCACTTCAACAACAAACGGAAATAACACAGGCAATATTTATTATCCAATTCGCAAAAAGAACATTTATTATCCGTCCAAGACAAAATGACAGGCATACCCAAGTCATCTCAAAAAAAGAGCTGGCACTTCTATGTCTCTGACGGGTGGGACCCCAGCGAGTCTCCCTCGTCTGTGGGAGATTTACATTTTTATCACTATTAAGATTGGCACTCATTCGAATATTACTCTTAGGACGACACTTATAACTTTACCAGATGAGAGAAGTTTTAGTTTTAAATTTACCACATTTGCGCATGTGGCATGCCACGCCAGCTCGACATGCTAGCGCCTAGTCAGCATGGGCACGTGAAATGTCCTTGCTAACCCTGCCTTGCTCCTCTCTCTTCCTCTCTGACAGCCGGTTCCCGCAGCTCTTGTCACTGCCAGGTGGCCCCACTCGTCAACTTCGTCTTCTAGCTCTAGCACCTGGATGCGGGCGAGCACCTTGTTAGCCTGCTGCGGTGGGGTCGAGGGCTCCTCCACGATGGTGAGCGGGCTGCTGGACGTGGTGCTCCCGCCGGAGTGGTTGAGCCCGGCAGCCGACACAGGGGCGGCGAGCTTCTTGCGCGCCTGCAAGCCGAGCCCCTACAGGAACACGGCTGCCAAGGCAGAGCTCGCCCACGACCAGGGCCACTCGCGCCGCCGAGGCCAAGCTCATCTCCCACCTCCATCTCCCTCTCTTCTTCCTCCCTCTCTGCCATTTCAAATCACTCTCTTGTCTCTTATGCTATCCCAAATCCGGCGCCCTATTCTCCCATCACCGTCAATGGCCATGGCACCTCCCGCCCTCCCCTGCCCGCAACTTCGGCGAGCTCGCATGGGGAGCAGCTGCTCTGGGCACCTCGCGTGGGCAGCAACTCTAGGATACGGGGAGAATGGGCAAGCGACGGATCTATCGGATGAGCGCGGAAGCGAATGTGCTGCGGTGCTCCATGGGCCACGTGCGCCGTCGCCAAAGCCTCTGCGCACCAAGCCAGTGCGGAGGGCGCGCAAGAGCACAGGGACATGTGTACCATCTATAGCTCCAATGCAATTGTCAAAAAATGAAGCAAACCTAGCAGATCTGAGCCTCTGATGCACATTTCTAAACTCAGGGTCCTTAGGTCTTATGATATCAGTAGCTAACCTGACCACACATTCCAACACTTTATCAAATTTTCTACTAACAGTTTCAAATGACCTTTCAAACCTACTATCAACTTGCCTTATGGACTGTTGGCCACCACACATCCATAAAAACAAAGCAAGAGCTTCTGATGATGTCATCTTCCTAGTAGGTGTCAACTCATACCTCTCTAGCAACAGGTTATGAAGGTTGTCAAACACATTTATGTGCATCCTAAACATCATGTAACACTGTGTCTTACTGTCTAGTGTTATAATTGTCCAATCATACCCACTAAGAGCAGGAACTCTATAAGGTGTTTTGTTTATGTACTTGGCATACTGGGACATACCTAGCTTGCATACAGCTGATACAATCTCCCTTCTCCTCTTCAGACTTTGCAAGACATGAACTTGAATAGCTTGAGCAGTAGCTAGTTGTAGCTGTCTTACTGTGTTTTCTTCATCATCAGAGGAGAAAGTGTCACTAGAACTATCATCAATGCATGAATTCCCAGATGAATGACCACCTGTAAGGTCCAAATGGCTAGAGGGGGGTGAATAGCCTATTTAAATTTTCTACAAGCTTCACTAATCAACAAAGTTAGTAAATAAGATGGCGAAACTAATTCTAGCACTGGCTCAACTACTTTTATACAATCCACAAATATAATTCTAGTGCAAGGCTATGATCTCTAGTTCACACCAATAAAGCTAAGTCTCTAAACTAATTACCCCTAAGTGATACAAACTACTCTAAGCACACTAGAAAAAATATAGTGCATGAATGTAAAAGGGAAGTAATTTATTCTTATACTGACGGTGTAGAGATGAGATGTATCCAAAGAATCAATCACACACAATCACAATGAGAATCCTCGTCAAGGGATGACACAAGAATTTTTACCGAGGTTCACTTGCTTCCCGGCAAGCTACTCCTCGTTGTGGCGATGCACCCACTTGATGAATCGCGAGCTAATCAACCATCAAGAGTTGAACCCTCAGCGGGTGCCGTACATCCACTCACTAGATGGGGATCCTCCAAGCCACAAGCTCCACTAGAGTAGCCAATTTGTGAACTCCCGCGGGGAAGGCTCAAGAACCCCTCACAATCGCTTGGTGAGGCTCAAAACAATCTCCAATCACGAGCTCAACACCACCACTGCTCCAAGCCGTCTAGGGTGTCGGGAAACATCCAAGAGTAACAAGCAATCCGTAGCAAACTCAAGAATCAAGTGCCACTAGATGCAACTCTCAATGCAATGCATTTGAATCTCACTCAATCTCTCTAGAGTATGCAACCAAGCAAGGAGATGAGTGAAGGGAAAGTTCTCTAGCTCAAAGTGTGCCTTAATATCTCAAATGTGCAAGAGAGAACCCACAAGGGCCGATCACCTCTTATTTATAGCGAATGAAAAAGCCACTAGTCGTTAGCAATTCACTGGGCTAATTTCGGGGGCGACAGACGCGTCTGTCGCCAAGCCGATAGACGCGACCCTAGTGTGTGTCACTCTCAAACGTCGCCACATGTCCATTGCTCGTTCGAAATCCAATGGTCGACTCCTAACGTCAGACGCGTCCGACACCGAAGCCACCAGCGTCTGTCGCTACGACAGACGCGGTACAGAGAGCTCCAAACCACGCTTCAGGCCGATAGACGCGTCTGACGGGAGGCCGACAGACGTCGTCCTACGTTTGTCGCAGCGCAAAGCCGCTCGCCTTCTTAGCGTGAGGCCAACAGACGCCGACGTTAGCGTCTGTCACGCTAACGCCCGCGCGTCTGTCGCCTCCTCCTCTGCTGACCGCGCCTGGGTTAAGCCGACAGACGCAAGGCCAGCGTCTGTCGCCTCTGCGACCAACGTCTGTCGCTTGCAAAACAGTGACGACCACCTCTGTGACTTCACCTCCGGTTCTTGCATCTGGTGCAATGGAAAATAGGCATTTCATTTTCCCGAAAATGCTTGAATCCCGTGCTCGCAAGCTCGGCGGGAGGGAGAAAGAACCCCAAACCCCTCTCTACCGCTCAAACTCCGCCGCCTTCGCTAATGTGACAACACCATCATGTGTATATCACCATGTGTATGTGTGTTAGCATTTTCACAATCATTTTTCAAGGTGTTATGTTAGCCCTCTACTAGATCCTAAATGCATATGCTCAAGAATATGGACCTAGTAGCACTTGATTCATGAGATGACCGTGATTGCCCCTCTTGATAGTCGGCTATCAAATCTAAACCCGGTCAATCACTTCTCTACTCATCTTAGACCGGTAAAAGCAAACCCTATGATTATACCTTTGCCTTGATCCCTTTGTTCTCTGTTCATCTTCTCATGCTTGATCACCATGATCATCATTTTATGTGCATCTCCACCTCTAGTGATCTTGTGGCTATCACTTTATGCCACATGCTCCTTCATCACGTGTGTTGCTTATGCCTAACTCATTCCACTTGATACAATAGCATTAGCAATTTGGTGTCATTAATTACCAAAACCAAACTTGGGCTTTCACCACCATCAGTGCCTGAATTCCCATTTGAAGAACCATCAAAAGCTGGTGAATCCACAACCATAGTAGTGACCTATAGCAGCAACAAAAGCTCATGAGTATCAAATAAAGGACAGCAAACAATTTAAGTGTGTGCATGAATTTCACACATCCACATCAGACAAAATGTATCACAATAAACAACAGCCATCACAAATATTGAAAGCAAATTACATTGTTGAAACACCAAGGTTCATCACACATTACATAGGTCCACAAATATTACAAATTTAGACAAATATAAGGTTCAACATGAATTTAAAAGAACATATAGTAGTAGCTTCTGATCCAGGTCAACTTCTGATCACAATTCAGCTAACCCTCAAAAGACCATCATCAGGTGAAGTCTACACCCATCTCCAGACCCCTTTAGATCCAGGTCAACTTCTGATCATAGTTCAGCTGCAACATACAATCAGTTAGGGCAAAAACTCTACAGGTATTCTAGCCTTTGTTGATCAGTGTCATAGTGGCTAAAAATGAACCTATTGTAGCTACTCTTGTACAACTTTGTAGCTACAATGTACTCAGGTGAATTCTGGGATAGCCCCATTGTCTTAAGCTCCATCAGACAGTCATTGAGCTGATCAAATTTCTGCTGCTTCTTCTTTTGGGCTTCTACATTGAGCTGTTCTATCTTTGTATACAAGTTCTCAGTAATGTTCTCCAAGGTTTGCTTGTCCTTCTCATACACAATCTGCAGCTGATCAATCATGCCCTGCATCACAGTAGCCATAGATGCTTTTTTTAGGCACATGCAAGCCCTTGCTTGGGGTAGTAGCAGTGTCAGTACTGCTGAAAGATCTCTTCCTACTGCTAGTGGTGCTTTGAGGGGTCTATATAGAATCCTTATCAGTGTTTGCATATTCTGTTTCTTCATCTTCTAGGCCCCCATTAGCACCATCTTCAGCACCATCAAAGTTAGATTGTCCAGGAATGGTAGATGTTGAACCATCTACTGCTATGCTCTGGAAGAGCTCCTCCAGCTGTAGGAAAAACTTAGGCAGACCCAACATAAACCTCTTGCAATCCGGCTTCTTCTGCAATAATGAACAAAACAAATGAGTGAGTAATCAAATCAGTCACCAAATTTAATCTGTGCAAATGACAATGACAGAGTTATAGCAAAGTACCTTAGTGTGCCTCTCCCACCACCAGTTTGGGCATGAATTGCTCCTCCATCTTTCATTCCAACCCTAGTTTGACATAGAGCCCACTTGTACCATGCATACATTCCCCTGAGCTGATTCCATCTATTTTTTAGCTGACCAACACTGTGCCTGAGGCCAACTTTGGATTCATACTATGGTGCAATGCTAAGAAACCCCCCTCTTTTTCATTGTCCCATTACTTGTGAAACCAGATCTCTTGTGCTAAATAGCAAGGCTACAGAACACATGTGTATTGATGTCTGACCAGTGGGCCTTGTCCTTTATGTACAGAATTAATTCAGGCAAACACATGTGAAAGTATAGATCCAAAAATTAGTTCAGCATAACACAACACACATATATATCTAAGCAACAACAATTACAGGCATTATATGTACCAAATTTATTCCAATTGAGCAGGTCATGACAGGAAACACATGTACAATAAGTTGATGTAACTAATATGGGGCAAACAAACACACAACATTGAAGCAAGCACATGCATCGCCGGCCACAGAGCAGATAAGCAAAACACATAGGAGAGCAGAACATAGAATATCTGCAAACACAATAGGAGATGAGAACAGAGCAATAGAGCTTACCCCTTCTTCCTCATCCCGGCCACGGAGCTGGAGTCCTCCGCAGAGGCTGCTGCGCGGTTTCGGCGGCTCGAAGAGGCACCGCCACGACCTTTCCTTCCAACACGCCCCGTGCCAGCAGAACTCGCCTCCTGGTATGTGGATCCACCCTCTCCTAGGGTTGCGGGAGGAACAATGAATGGGCCAGCACCATATGTGGGGCCTACGCGTACAGGTTGGAAACCCGGGACGTTGGGGTATACGCCGGCGTGGAGAAGCTGCTGGTATGACAGGATCTGGGGATACCCAGCCACGCTGATGTTTAGATCCAGGCTCCCTGTCACCCTGGAAGGGAAGGTACCACCATAGGAAGGCGTTAGGGGGAAGAAGCCGTAGGGGTCGGCGTTCTAAGCAGTTGAAGAGCTCGACCCCATTGGATGACCACTGACGAGTTGGGGATGAAGCCCGACGGCAGAGTGTGCTCGGAACCATTGCCATCCATGTTGCTTGGGGCATGGAAGGTGGACCGCCGGCGATGGCAAAGGAGTGCAGAGGAAAAGGAGCCGATGAGATTGGCAGCAGCGAGGGTGGTGGCGGAGCGAGAAGTGAAAAGCGAGGGGGAGAGTGACAGTTGTAAGGTTCAAATGGCTAGAGAGGGGGGTGAATAGCCTATTTAAAAATCTACAAGCTTCACTAAACAACAACGTTAGTATAAAAAGATGGCTAAGCTAATTCTAACACTAGCTCAACTATAATATGCAAGCCACCTATACAATTCTAGTGAAGCAGAGCTATGATCTCTAATACACACCAACAAGGCTAAGTCACTAAGCTACTTACTCCTATGTGATAAAGACTACACTAAGCAAACTACACAAGGACTAGTATAAGAAAGTAAAGAGCAAGTGACTTGATTTTTATACCAATGATGTAGAGAAGCAATGCACTCGAAGAAACAATCACAATGAGCAATCACAAGAGAAATCCTCGGCAAAGAGATGACATAAGATTTTTTACCGAGGTTCACTTGCTTCCTGGCAAACTACTCCTCGTTGTGGCGATGCACCCACTTGATGGATCATGAGCTAATCAACTATCAAGAGTTGAACCCTCAGCGGATGCCGCACATCCATTCACAAGATGGGGATCCTCCAAGCCACGTGCTTCACTAGAGTAGCCAATTCGTGAACTCCCGCGAGTAAGGCTCAAGAACCCCTCACAATCAACTTGGTGAGGCTCGAAACAATCTCCAAGGTCGAGCACAACACCACCGCTGCTCCAAGCCGTCTAGGGTGTTGGGAAACACCCAAGAGGAATAAGCAATCCGCAGCAAACACGAAGATCAAGTGCCACTAGATGCAACTCTCAACGCAATGCACTTGAATCTCACTCAATCTCTCTAGAGTATGCAACCAAGCAAGGAGATAAGTGGAGGAAGTGTTCTCTAGCTCAAAGTGTGTCTCAATATCTCAAATGTGTAAGAGAGAACCCCCAAGGGCCGGCCACCTCTTATTTATAACGTTTCACTTAAGAGCTAGCCGTTATCAACTTCACTGTACGATTTTCGGGGGCGACAGAGCTGCACAGTAGCTTCTGTCACCAAGCTGACAGACGCACGCCCAGTGTCTATCGCGTTCTCCTCACGCCACGTGTCCCCACACGCTCAAAGCTAATGGTCGAAATCCCAGCGACAGACGCGTCCTACGCTTCGCGACCCAGCGTCTGTCGTGGGCGACAGACGTGTCTGACGCTCCGCACCCTCAGCATCCGTCGCGCGATAAACATGGTCTAGTGATGATGTTTTCGCCCGAGTTCGTCAGATGCGTACGTCGCAAGGCCGACAGACGTGGTGTCGAGCACCTGTCGCTCACGCTTGAGCGCGCCCGCGTAGTTCCACAGCGTCAGACGCTGGAACAGTGCGTGAGGCCGCGTCAGTTGCCTTCGCGACAGCGCGTCTGTCGCGCTCGTGCATATAGGCCGAGCTAGGGTAGCCTGACAGACACTGATGTCAGCGTCTGTTGCTCCTAGCTCACGCGTCTATCGCGTGTATCTCGGTGACACTTTGTCGTTTTCTCGTTCCGCTTGATCACCCTTGTCACTTATGAGCTAATCTCCATATGTGTATCGCTAAAACACATATTTTAGCTCATGAAACACCTCCGTGCTTTCACCATTTTTTCAACCTCCGGCGCAATAGAAAATAGGCATTTCATTTCCCCGAAAACGCGTGAATCATGCGCTCGCAAGCTCGGCGGGAGAAAGAGTGAACCACAAACCCCTCACTACCGCTCAAACACCGCTGCCTTCATAAATGTGCCAACACCATCATGTGTAAAACACCATGTGCATAAGTGTTAGCATTTTCACAATCATTTTTTAAGGCGTTATGTTAGCTCTCTACTAGATCCTAATGCATATGCTCAAGATAATGACCTAGTAGCACTTGATTCACGAGCTAACCGTGATTGCCCCTCTTGATAGTCGGCTATTAATCCTAAACTCGGTCAATCACTTCTCTACTCATCTTAGACCGGAAAAAGCAAACCCTATGATTATACCTTTGCCTTGATCACTTTGTTCCATGTCCATCTCCTCATTCTTGATCACTATGACCATCATTTCATGCCCATGCACCATCTCTTTGTGATCTTATGGCCACCACTCCATGCCACATTCACCTTCATCACATGTGTTGCTTATGCCTAACTTAAACCACTTAAAACATGACATTAACAACTTGGTGTCATTAATTACCAAAACCAAACTTGGGCTTTCAACAGTGGAGAGCGTGAGTGAGCGGTGGAGCGTGAGTGAGCGAGGGGGCTGGGTGGGAGTGAGGGAGCAATAATTGAGGGGCATCATTTGTCCAAATGGGGTTTGGACCCTCCTGAACTTGTTAAATTTTAACAAGCTGTTTGGTTCCAAACTTGTTAAATGGCGGCTCACCTCTGCTCATTAGGCCTTGGCGCCCGGTTGGGAGCGCCACTGAGACAACCTGGTGGTTCCACGTCAAGGTGACCATGGAGAATGTTCCACTGGAGGCGAGGAACAAAGACGGTGTTAAGCTCATCCTCGGCGACGCGTGCATCTTCAACAGATTTGACAGCAGCACGGCGTCGGCGGACCGGGAGACGTCTCAGTTCCTCACCTGCTGGGTGTGGATGGAGATGCCTGATGCCCTGCCCAGAGCCATGGAGTATTGGTTCTTTGTGATGAAGGCTGGGCAGGCGACCGAGCTTTGGGACTTGTTGTCCCCCAACCGCATTCCCTCCACGCCGCCAACGGGGAAGTTTGGAGAGAAGATCATTCTGGTCCATTTGGTGGGATATGAGGACTGGAGCCCATGCACGCTAGGATCATCGACCTCTGGGACCTCCTCAGAGCATGGGAGCTCAGTGATTGCGCCTCCCTTCATCCCCTTCGTCTGGGCAGCTGGTGTCCTAGACGGCCGGCCATCATAGGCGCGCCCACCCATACCATGCTACAAGGGCTGCAGAGCACCGGTCGCCCCTCTGCCGTGCCGTGATTGTGACCCAGACAGTGACCATGACATACCACGTCGACACCAAGACGTTCCACGAAGTTCTTGGGTGCGGTAGCTGTGCGTCGGAGCGCTCGGTTTGCGTTCAGTCCTACGCTCCGTACCCCTACCGCCGGGCTATGGGGGCATCAGACTTGGAGGACATGGAGTACATGGAGCGTGGCCGGACCCCTAGTTGTTTGCCGCGGAGGGCGCAGAGGGTATGTGATGACATTCCACATGCCTCAGAGGACTAGGAACGCCGCCGCTCGCGGTCACCAACCCGCCACGACCATGTTGGTGCGCGTGGCAGCCCACCTAGCTTCACAATGAGCCCAGATCCACTGGTTGATGACTACTGCCTTTGGGCCTCCCCAGCAGTGAGCCCACAGCGCAATTTGGATGACCCCATGGCACTGGAGGCCACCTTCGTTCATGCTGCTACTGGTTCTGCACTGGCCCACTGCTACTCACCTGATGGCGCCGGCGTCGCCCCAGCTTCTCCAACTTACGTGCCTGTTTCAAGCTTGTGGCCGGGCAACACAAAGGCCACCTAGGAGGAGATCCTTTTCGGACTGGGTGTTCAGCTCGGGGCTACTAGTGAGCCTCATAGTGAGCTGTCTCTGTCCTCTGCGGACCATGTGGGCGACATCTCTGAGATGGTGAACAAGATGGACATTAACCCGGTTGCTGATCGTGACGCAGCCGGATCGCTGGAGGCTGAGGATGGCCACTCGACTGACATCTACAATGGGTTGTTCCACGAGCTCCCGGCGCCGATCCTGCTGTCACCACCGCAGGCCTCACCGTCTTCACGCCTATCCAAGACTCGTGTGCCCAGGAAGAAGACCTTGGCCGCCATGCGCACGAGTCTACGCCAAGCTGCCAGGCCATGCACTGTACCGGTGGACGAACGTGCCACGCGCAAGCTGATGCGCGAACTTGAGTTCGTCAGCTCCCAGCAGCAGCAAGCTCCTGATGCTGTAGTGGCTGAATATGTTGATCTGTACGCAGGGGACCTCTCGGAGCTAGTAGTTGAGGCCATCAAGAAAGCAACTCGTTTGGGCAACAAGAAGATGATCAAGGTCCTGGAGGCAATTGTTCAGGAGGCTGTTGCTGTGGAGATGGAGACCTAGAGACCGTCTACTGTTTGTTTCTGTCCTTTCGTAGTGTTTGCAACCAGTTAATGTTAGTCTCAGAGCCAGCACCGGCCGATTCACAATCGGTTGAGTTAGATTTAGTTGTTTGTTGTGATGTCAGTGAAGGGTCTGTGCAAGTTTGGCTGCTTGACAGCCAGGGTGGATTTGTTGAAGGTGGGAAGCTTTCGAGATGCAGTCTGTTGGCAGGTGTATCACGTTCTATTGTTTTTATAGAATTCCAAGGTTGCTGGCCAACTGTGTTTTCTTGCTGCTGTTCCATAGTTTCCAATGACAGAAAATGATTCAAAAATCTTGAACTAGAATGTGCGTGGGCTGAACAGTGCAGCAAGAAGAGAAGCTGTTAAACTCATGGTGCAAAAGGCAAGACCATTTATTATTTTCCTGCAGGAAACTAAGCTGGATGCCATAGATGGAACACTAGCCATGGAGTTCATGGGGCAAAATTTCTGCTCCTGTTATCATTATCTACCTGCTGATGAAACTAGGGGAGGTGTATTGATTGCCTGGCATCAAGACTATGCACTGGGAGGTACAGTGAGCAAGGGGAAGTTCTGTCTTTCAATGCAGATCACCATGAAACTTACAAATGACTCTTTTATGATCACCACTGTTTATGGTCCGACAAACAATGCTGAGAAACAAGAGTTCCTTGCCGAGCTTATCAGCAGCCAGCATTCATCAGTATATGCAATTAGCTCGGTCTGGTTTGAGCCGTATGTGGTGTTTTGGCTCAGATTTGTTTTTCTTTCCTTCTTGTCTCCTCTCTCTTTGTTTTCTGTCTTGCTAGGCACTTCGCGTGCAGGTGTGTTCCTATTTGTTTGTACTATACTTTCGTGGGTTGTTTCCCCTTCTCTTAATGAAACACGCGCATAGCATGTTCTCTAAAAAAAAATAGCAAGGTGGTCTATGCAAATAGTGTGGCAAATCCTTCGAGAGCTATAAAAAGATATAGTGAAATAGCAGCATTTAGCAATTTTATAGTTTAAAATTTAAATGAATATTCGCTATCGATTCTGCATGAAAACATGTAAATATGGACATTTTATGAACATGTATACTCAATATATGTAGTTATGTACAGCCGTACAGGGTTGTAAAAGAACATGTTTCTCATTACTTAACATTTGTTAAATCAATCAACATATCCACATTTAGTATTCAACAATTCAATAATTATTCAATGATTCATTACATCATTTATAAAGTAAAGAACATAACATAGAGGCATAGATTGTGTTCACCTAAAAATATTTTGCATTTAAGCCAAATAATGTTGTTTAGAGGAACTAAAATAGCAGAACCAACTGACAATATTGTTATTTTTTTGTTGGACCCTATGAAAAAAAGATATAATTGTGCTATTGCTGGCTATTTTAGAACCATGATATTTTTACTTGAAACTGCTTTTTCAAATAGTTTTGCTCAGGATAACATTTCATAGGATTCTAACTCGTATTACATCTTAACTATGATCTCCTTGGTTGCTATCGTGGTATGTCTCAGCTATGTTTCTTCTGAAAAACTGGATACAAATGCAGAATCTATGCCAAAATAATGACTGGTGCAACTATATTCAGGCTTTCGCCATTACCTTCTCGTTTGGTATGGGTGCCATTCCATGGCTCATGATGTCTGAGGTACACTACTTGGTTGCATATATATACCTGATATAAAGCTTGTACAAGGCCTCTGTGTCTCCTAATTTTGGCATCTTACCGAAGAGAACTATTTGCATAAGCAAGAGTCTGAGAGGCTACAACTCAGGCATGTACTGTAAGAGATATCTGAAGGTATATATAGTTCAAACTCTGCGTTTTTCAGATCCTCCCAGTTAGCATCAAGAGTCTCGGCGGAAGCATCGCGACAATGGCCAACTGGCTGATATCCTTCGCCATAACAATATGACGATTGACGACGAACTTGATGCTCACCTGGAGTGTTGGAGGTCCACACCACACCTTTGTGCTTCAGCTCTGAAATCTGAATAGGATAGGATTCTGAACCATGGAAGCTGATGCAGTTTTTTTTCCCTTTTAATTTCTGGGCAAGCAATTTCCTCTCGTACATGGTTGTGAGCGCATTCACCCTGGTTTTTGTCATCCTTTGGGTGGCGGAGACGAAGGGAAGAACCCTAAAGGCGATACAATGGTCGTTCCGCTGAGCATTGAGCATCGGTTGATATCTTCTTCCGGTTTTTCTCTTAGAAAGGCAACGGTTGGTATGTGTCTAACAGGAAATTTTGGGCATCCTTCCCAAGTCCCAACGTACACAAATACTAGGCAAAGGCCACGGATTATTTCTGTTGATACGACAGAATGCTGTGGCAAATATCGACATGTAAATGCTGGAGCAGTGACTCTTATCATATTGCTCTCTTCTTGCCTTCAGTGATGCAAGATCAACAGTGCATTGTCAAAGTATATGTAAAAATGGATGCTTGGGCACTAACTGACCAATCCCAACTTCCCAAGCAAGTTTGTTGAGGCCACCTTCTTACTTCCCCCATTTTCTTTTACAACACGCATATTAAAAATCCAAATATTTAAAATCATTAACCATTAATTTAGTTAACATTTTTTAATTGTTATAATACAAATTCGATACAATTGGATTTGTAATTAAACATACTATCCAACTCTCATAAATTTAAAAGTATAAATATTATGAAATAAATAAATAGTCAAAGTGTAATTTAGAATATTGTGTCATGTTAAATCATGTTTTATAAAAAGGAATGAAGGGAGTAACCCATAGACTGGCAGATAGGTCTGTGCCTGCTTTTTGGAACTGTGGGTTACCAGTTTTCACTCCATACATATGATGTATTGATAATGCTCGAGTGCGGGCGTCCAGCCATCCGGACACTGCACGGCCCAGTCTGCCTCGCTACTCCCGCCCGTGCCACTCTCTCACGTCCATGATGTGCGCTCCCTCCCATCGCCTGCCCCGCTCGTCGTGCGCCCCCGCCGACGTGGATACGCCGCCTCCATCGCGCCTCGCACTCGGAATTGTGCATCCCGCTCGGACTAGCGCCTCTCTCCGCGACCGTGTGTGCCATCCGCCTGCTGCGACCACTGCCGAGGCCCGTGCCTCGCGCTTGGACTAGCGCCGCCCTCTGCGTCACTCCGTGGCATCGAACTTTGCACTGGCATTGAACTCCGCATCGACGAGCCTTTTGCAACCGTATGTTTCACGCGTTTCAGATGTATGTTTCATGTGTTTAATCTTTATGTTTCACGTGTTTCATCTGAATGTTGCAAAAGGATCTGGTGTTGCATGTGTTGCAATAGCTACATACGTATATTTCAAATGTATATTCCGCATGTTTCAGCTGTTTCAGACATATGTTGCAAATGTATGTTCAAAATGTTTCAGCTGTTTCTGACGCATGTTGCAAGCGTTTCATCTGGATGTTGCAATGACTACACATGTATGTTTCAAGAGTATACTGCATATGTTGCAACAGTCGGACAGATGTTGCAGAGGAGATGAGACATTAGGATGGGGAAGGGGCGCGACTGAGACAACGCGGCAGGGGATGGCGCCGCGGCGAGGGGAGGAGCGCGACACGGCAGGGGGGAGGCGTGAGGCGTGGCGGGGAAGGAGCGTGGCGGGCTTGACACGGGGGCGCAGGCGGGATGCGATTGAGCCGCGGGATGGGTCGTGTGTGGCTGGACGCAGTCGCTGGCGTGAGATGGGTCGCGGGCTGCCGGATGCAATCGTTGGCGCGGGATCTGTGCGAGCGCGGAGGCGTTCGACGCGCCACGGGTGCAGGCGTCAAAGCTACGTCCGGACGTCTAGGCGCTAGCCCTGCCCATAATGTATGCCAACCAAACGACGCCAGCTGACAATCTAGCAGCAAAGTAGCAGAAGCAAAAACCAAAAAAGACCCCTCACCCGTAGGTCATGTTGATCAAATTTGGATCGCGTCGCTGCCGGTGACGGTGTCGAGTGATACCAAACAGACGGAGAGATGTCCGGTGTTGCTGTTGCATCCCGATCAGAACTGTGGGTGTAGAAAATCCGGCATGATGTGCACACATGCAACACGTTCCTTTCCTTGTAGTTGTAGGCTTTGGACTTCCGTTCCAGCAGCATGCGAACAAGGAACAACCAACCTCTGAAAGTCTTCCGTCAGGGAGAGGGAGACATTAGCTGTACCGTCCGCGACCACGAGGCGCACGATGGACGACGGTGGCCCACTGGCTTTTTCTTCAAGAAGAAATGGAGGTAGTAGCTTATTGTCCCATGCGAATCTGACGTGGCTGTGACTGTGAGCAGCTGCTTGCCCACCAGCCACCACCGACATGCATGGGCTGGCTCGAACGTGCGACCTGATCCATGCTCTTCGGACAAGGACTTCGTAATACAGATACAGATATGCTGAGCCGGACCACATCTGTCAGTAAATTTTCTATGTCGGTCAGTCAAGGAGTTTCCGACTGATGGTAAGTCTGATAGGCACGGCAGGACGTGCAATCATTTGCAAGGGCCGCGGCCGGGGGCGAAACCAAAACGAGAGGAAAACGTTTCCCCGTGATGTCACTGTCCATCCAACGTTGATGGCTTATCCATTAAAACCCAACAAGGGCGACGGGCTCCTCGGCCAGGAGCGCCGGCCACGTCGTCCGAAATTTTTTCCTCCGTCCGATCTGCCCTGCTATGGCCCAGATGGCTTGTATCCGCTTCCTTTAGAATCTGCTCTTCCGCTTCCTCCATGCCTTCACCAGCTTTTCCTCCGCTCCTCTTTACCTTTTCCAGCTTCTCATCCGAATCCACTCAGACAAATATATACTCCAGCTGCTTCTCCTTCTTAGCCAGAAAAAATCTCGCATCCTCCCCGTCGCTCTCGCTCTCCCTCCCCGTCGCCCTCTCTCCCCAACGCTCTCTCCCTCTCCCTCTCCCTCTCCACCCCGACGCGACGACGGCTGGCGCAGGCGGGGGCCGCGGCTGCGGCCGCCCTCCTCCTCCTCCTCCTTCTCTCCACCTCCTTCTCCTCCTCTCTTCCTCGCGTTGCGGTGTGCCGGGCAGCCCAGCGCCGCCGCCTCACGCGCGCGGGAGGCGCTTGCGGGCCGTGGCGGTGCTTTCGGCCTGCGCAGCGGTGGCCTTGGCCACGGCGCGACGTCACCGGGACCTGTCGGTAGCCGCTAGCTTGCCTGCCCTTGCGCTGTCTCGTCCATCTGCTCGTTGTCGCTACAGGAAACCCTAGCCGCCTAGAGGGTGCCACCGTCCAGCGCCGCCTCCACCACCGGTAGCGGTGCCCTTATCCCGCATGGACGCCCTCGCCGACGACACCAGCAGCGGCCACCACGTCACTGTCCCTCCGGGGACTGCGTGGACGACGAGGTAAATTCCCGTCTCCTCTCTCTTGGCCTCCTTTTGCTGATGCTTCACATGTATGGACTAAACGGCACGCTCAAAGTGTTTGATGCAATGCCTAAGAGGAAGACCAAGTGTCATATTCAAGTTTGTAGGTGCCTTCTGATGTTCTTTGTATTACAAAATAATCATCTGCAGGTTTAGATTATGGAACAACTTCTTGTGAATTTGGAGCAGATCATGTACAACAGAATGTAATAGAGGAAATGTGTACTTTAAATATGTTTTCAGCAGTAATTTCACAAGAAGTAATGTTTGCTATCTACCGATTAACGTTACATTCCATTGGGAGATCCAATATGATAAGGACTTGGGCTAAACATAGGGATAGAGGCTGATTGAGCAATTATTATGTACGCTGCTATAAGAAAATTTCTATAATGCAATTACTATATTTCTCTCTACAAAATGTGTAGCCTTCTCAGATTATGAGCACTTTCCTGTTGGGTCAACTCTGCTAGATGTCATAGTTTTTCTAATAAAGCTGGTAAAAAGAACCAGGTTCTCCATATGCGGCTACCATGGCGAATTTAGAATACTAAGCTGTTTCAGTGCTTGGTCATGATGTGTTCCTGATTTTAAATTGCATCTAAATTGGCCTACCTACATGATTAGTTCAAATAACTCATTAGGCCACCTCAGGTTCAGCCATATTACATTCTTACCATGGGTTGTCTTCAGGTCCTTTTACTCATCTTCAGATTGCTCTCTTGGGGGAGCGAGCAGTCCACACGAGATCGCAGTCTGTTGGCTGGACGAATTCGGTACACCGGACCACGAACAATAGGAGGTATTATGTTCTTTTTACGGATTTAAGTTCATCAATTGGAGCTGCTTATTTGTGTGCCATCTACTCTCTTTCAATGCGATCTGCTGTGTATACTTGCTACCACAAGCATATGAAAAACTTGTCAGGTTCACTAATTGTGATTTTCCATTGTCATCTCTTATTATTATTATTGGTTGCATCCCTGGACCCTGCTGACAACCCCTTTTGTGTCCAGTTACACCCAGGCAGGTACCAAGAAAGAGGTGAATAAAACAGTGAGTGTCCACTGAATAAACATGCAAACAAATTATGTCTCAAATGCTTCTTCAATTTTGCTGTAATAGTACAAGAGCACCTGGACTACTCATTGTAGGCTCCCTTAATGGATTTACCATAATCGCAGGACAGTTGAAGATGTATACTTGAGAGGGAGATAATAATAGGCCACATAGTGAGAAATTTGGGAGGTCAACTCTTCTTCAGTGCTGACTAATCCAGCATGCTTGGCCAGATGCCTATACTGGAGTTCCAGTACCGCTCTTCTCATTACTAATATTTATCTATGCTTTGCTGCAGTGACCGGGTAATTTAACACACAGGAAGCAATCTCATGTTCGTAGTGACAAAAAAAATTCAGAGATTCCAAGTTTACGAGTACAACCCTTTTTTACCCTTACAAGCTTGGCTGCAGTAAATAGGAAGTGCCTTCAGCCCTTCATAGTGTAGGTTGCAGTTTCTTCTTCGTTGGTTTCAGCTACACATTGATGGTGCACCATAGGTGAGAGGGTGCTAATTGCTTTTGTCCTACTTATGCAGCAGTTTAGGATATGCAACCAGACTTGAAGTATTTGTTTTGGCTTTTAGTTTCGTTCCTTTTTCATATCCAGTGTATCCTAGCTTATGCCCATTGGGAGACCGGGTAATTGCTTGGTCAATTTGCTAATCTTTTTTACTCCACATGTGTCTAACTAATGTTACCTTTTTTTTCTTTTGTTTTAATCTTGCAAGCTGGGGACTAATAACATGAGCGATTTATTTGCCTAATAATTGTTGGGGGCTAATAATTGCCTTGCTTGGCCTTATACTATACCGCACCCAATTTGCAGGTTCGCAACTTGCTTCATGTCTCCTTTTTAGTAATTAATGTTTCTTATTAATGCGTATTGGACATACTGATTTGAGAATTTCCATCCTCATGTGACAGTACTTATGCTTATTTACAGTGAAAGGTCATCTGACCTATATAATTATCCATTCCTCAATCTTTATTATACTTATATTTCAATTCTAAAAGGTTTGTGCTATTTATGCTTATTTACAGTGTACGTTTACTTATGTACTATTTGGCATGTTATTTCTCTAAAAGTGAATAGGAAACATTTGGCGTAACTAAAAATTCTATTATCTTTTCATGTACTTTGTTGACAACGCTGAGATTACCCAGTTCGAGCTGCGGCAATATTATTGGCTATAAGTTGCCGAACCAAATTGGGCCTTTCGCACTTGGACGGCCAAAGCAAAGCCTATGACCAGAGTTCACCGATGTAGTAAAAAGTTTCCCATTATATATTGATGCTGTCATGTTATAGCTATTCTTTGCAGCAGAACTACCCTCTGTTGATGCTGATTGTTCCATCCTACTAATCCAGTGTTGTTCATCCAACTGACCATCTGTCTTTTGTACCTCTATTCAAATAAAGGATTTGGCCTCTCTTGTTTTCTATAGATTAAATAAAGGATCTGCATTTGTCTTGTTTTCTATTATTTTCTTTCATGGCTGTGCAGAGTAGACAGCATGGCCCCATGAAAATGAGTAGTTCTATTGATACATGTTCCTGATTTAGTTGATGCCATAGCACAAGCTAACATACCTATGAATTTTTTTGTGTGTCTGTGGACCAATTCCCTCGTGTACAAGATTAACTGATCCTGTTTTTTTAGGACGTCTTTCTCTTTGTCGGTACCTACTTTTGAGTTTCCTCCCATCAAGGTAAATTCTTCAGCATAACACCCTTTACGGTACTGTTGCCTTCCGTGATTGCAGAAAGAATATCTTTTGAACAATGACATATGAGAATATATAGCCATGATTATCACTATCTTGAATCTTTCACCCCTCATTTGACCCACACAATGCTAATAATATTCTTCTTTCTTTAAATTAACAGGATACTCCGACCTTAATACAGAGCAACGGCTGGAACTGCTTCACAATGACAACAGTAACGAGCCAGCCTCCCGCCGACAAGGTATGACACAGTTTCGTCCTTCCAATACTACCTTGGTTCCGTAACAATTACTCTGACTCCTGATTAGGTTTTATCTACGGCTACAATTACCTGTATGCAGAGTAAACTGAACACCTATTCTTCACATACCATGTGCAAACAAAGTTTCTAGCGACAGTTCCTGCAGCTTGCCGTGTGCAATGCCTGGTTAATCATCAACATCATAAATCTTACAAACATACAGCATCCTCGCGTCTCTGCAGGCGCCTCTAACATTTCATCCATCGACACCTCAGGCAATGACAATGAAGACTGGAAATCAGACCGTAGCACAACATCTCACTGACCACTCCAACAACTAAATCGAATCCATGACAGCCTACAACAAAGTTGTCGCTACCTTTATATAGTATCCGTACAAAAATGTTATGTAACACCCACTGGGTTCTGGCTTATCTGCTTTGTCCTACCTTCGTCCTCTATTCAAACCCAGCGAACTATGATCCTTTAGTATGCTTATGTATGTGCTGCCTTTTCAGACCAGACCCTTGTCTGTACACTTTAGGGCCCAAAAAACATATGCTCCTAGGCTTTTGCCACGCCGTGTGCAATTAGCCCCTATATAGTATCTGTGCAGTTCAACCTAAACAGATTACTATCTTATCCTAAAACTTACAGGTCATGCAATGTTCAGTGCACATTTGATTACTTTTAAATTATTATCTGCATCCGCGCGCAAAGGCGCGCGCCTGCTACTAGTAACACACAAGCTGCATCTTATTGCAGCCCAGGGTCGGTGATTTTGAAAGAAGAAAAAAAAGATCATTCCAAATCGACGCCTCTTTTTTTTCCCCCTGAAAGTGACTTACAGCATGTTTGGCAGCACGGAGCAGTAGAATTGCTCAAATAACACTGTGGCCCAGAATGACAGTATCGACAAACGGCAAAAACAACACGGCCAACATTTATCCGTCCAAAGATAACGTGTGGATGATGAGCTGAAAGCCATGTCCAGCTCAGCTGAGAGAAAGAGCAGACACTTCTGGGTCCCTGACGGGTGGGACCCCGACGAGACCTGCCTGGCACGACGACGAGTCGACAGCCGCACTCCCCCATTCAACGGAACGAGGTGGGTCTCCCTCCTGTCCCGTCGTCTGCTGGCATTCGCGTCCTCCTCCCAAAGTCCCACCCACCTAGAGGAAAAGGAAACAAATCAATCAAATCTCGTTGCGAGCTGGGCGGCGAGCGCGCGCGCGCGGCGCCATGGCGAGCAACAGGGCATCCGGCGGCGAGTACGAGAGCGGCAGCGACCACGACGGCGCGCTGCAGAAGCCGCTGCTGCCCAACAGCGGGAGCTGGTACCGGATGGGGATGGGGTCGCGCCAGTCCAGCCTCAACGCCGCCGGCACCTCCTCCATGGCCGTCCTGCGCGAGTCCCACGTCTCCGCCTTCCTCTGCACGCTCATCGTCGCGCTCGGCCCCATCCAGTTCGGCTTCACCGGCGGCTACTCCTCCCCGACGCAGGCCAGCATCATCCGGGACCTCAACCTCTCCATCTCCGAGGCATGTCCCTCCCTCTGCCTGTGAATTCTACTACTTACGTTTTTGCCTTTTGCTCTATCTCCCCCTCACACACACTAATTCCAAACTAAATAATTGACCGCCCACGCAGTTCTCGGTGTTCGGCTCGCTCTCCAACGTGGGCGCCATGGTCGGGGCGATCGCCAGCGGGCAGATGGCCGAGTACATGGGCCGCAAAGGGGTGAGAAACAACTCTGCTCCTTTTCTTCATTTATTACTCCTTTTTTTCTTCTTTGTTTGCATTCTGTGCGGACAGTTGAGGATAGTATGCCCTACCTGCTGATTGAAATTTAAAGCACACTAGTTTTCTGTCGGTTGACGCCTGTGCCGAATTTGTTGTGCGGCTTCGCTAATTCGGATTATGACCTTAGTTTTTGTTCTCATAAATTCGTTAGATATATCTTTCCCATCGACATGGTCATCACCAATCATGCAGTTGGGCAGAAAAGACGTGTCTGATATATATTGTACCAAAGTCCTATGTTTATTTACAGTTACTTTGACTGAAGGTGTTTTCATCAATTGAAGAGATGTTTTGCGCTGAAGTTGTACTATTTTTCACTAACAGTAACTGGCTTGCTAATTGTTTTGCAGTCGTTGATGATTGCAGCGATTCCGAACATCATTGGTTGGCTTGCAATCTCCTTTGCAAAAGTATGGCATTATGTGTTTGCTTTGTTTATTTCAACATATTGCTTGACAGGTGACAACTTTAGGATTGATGACTGTTTGATGTCTGCTCTACAGGACTCTTCATTTCTGTATATGGGACGCTTGCTTGAAGGATTTGGTGTCGGTATCATTTCCTATGTGGTTAGTGTAATAAAACTCCATCCTTGATTATTTTCTGCGCATAGGAGATTTATGGCTTGAGAGTTAGGGTACTTGTGGTGTTTAAGCTGTACAAATGAGAAAAAAAAGAACAAGATCAACTGAGATATCAACATTTTCGAGACGAAGTGATCTATCCCTATGAAGTTATTTTTATTGGCAAAACAACAACAATGGAAGCATGGACTGGTTGTAACACCTAATTTTGATCTGTGAATTTCGTGACAGGTACCAGTATACATAGCAGAGATATCTCCTCAGAACATGAGAGGGGCTCTAGGCTCTGTGAACCAGGTTTGCTTATACAGTTATACTCACAATCATCTTATCTATTTGTGAGATTGAGGTAAACGCTTGGCTTGTTTATGTGGAACTCATTGAGCACTTGTTCATTATACAGTTGTCTGTAACCCTTGGTATCATGTTTGCCTATTTGCTTGGCTTGTTTGTTCCTTGGAGGCTTCTTGCGGTAATAGGTAATGTGGCTATACCCTGATATACTAGTGGGTCTGCTGTTGGTGTTGCTGTTATTTTACACTTCAATTCTGATATTTCAGCTCGCATGATCAGCAACAGCAAATGATTTGAGCAATATATCGAATAATAGAAATATAGTAGCCAAATATTTTTGTTCTGACAGATAATTTCTATCCTAAAGTGTTTGGTGCCATACTTGTAGGAACCTTGCCCTGCATAGTGTTGATACCTGGCCTATTCTTCATTCCGGAATCTCCAAGATGGCTGGTATATACATGCACAAGTGAGATAATGAACTGTGAAGCATTGTGCCAAGCTGAAATTTCCAACGGCTGTTTCTTCCCCTTGTATTTCTAGGCAAAGATGAATATGATGGATGATTGCGAGACTTCTCTACAAGTTCTGAGGGGATTCGATGCTGACATCACTGCAGAAGTGAATGATATAAAGGTAAGCACTTTCTTTCGTTCTTAGACTGATTGAATATGATTTATATGAGCAATCTTCCTTTTGGGTATCATTAGTTCTTTAACATCGAGCACACAGCTCTATGTACTTCATTCTTATGAAATCAGTGGGGTTAACTTTTAGCTTTGCTCCCCATTATGCAGAGAGCAGTAACATCAGCAAACAAAAGGACTACAATCCGTTTTCAAGAGTTGAACCAAAAGAAATACCGAACGCCCCTAATTGTAACTTAACTGTATCTGCTTATGTCGTACCTAATTAGTATTCACATTTTGTAATTGTCATTTGTGACAATGCCACAACTTTTCGCAGATAGGAATTGGTCTTCTTGTGCTGCAACAGCTAAGTGGAATAAATGGTATACTATTTTATGCAAGTAGCATCTTCAAAGCTGCAGGTAAGCTGTGCATTTGTTCACTGGCTTGTAATTTTCATTACTAGTTGGGCATCTGTTGTGGACTCCTTCATAGGCAGGCAGTACCGGCGCAAGGCCAGGCGCGCCACTAGTGGCTGAGGCGCCTCTATCTGTTTTAGAAAGCAATAAATCAGGAGGAATTATAGGATCTGAGTCTTGGTTTGTTAGGAAGGCACCTGGAGTATAAAGGTGTCTTAGGAATGCTGTAATCAGGCATCGAAGAAGAATAGAACCTCCCGTGTGGGTGGGGTTCATCTTCGACGGTGGCTGCGCGCGATTCTGCCGCTGCCGCCGGCGAACTGCCCACCGCACCATTGCCACGATATCTTCTCCGTTCCAGTTCCCATTCCCAGTTCCTTCTCCACTCTCCCCTGCGTACTCCACGGCGGCAACGCCGTATCAATTTGGTATCGGAGACCATCTCCGGTGCATCGACCTCTCGGTCCGGCACCTCCTCTGTTCCTGCGACCATGGACGAGAAGCTAGATCGCATCTTGGGTCAACTCACCACCATCACCAATCGACTCAACTCCCATGACTCCCGTCTTGCGCGCATGGAGGGCGGCAAGCCCGCTGCTGGGAAGGGTGCCGACGGGGAGGAACTCGACGCGACGGACGACTTCCGCGCCGACGCGGATGACACGGACCAGGGGATCCACCGCGACCACGCTTGGGCGGCCTTCCGCGAGCGCGCCCTCCGCGATCGCGACCCCTTCGGTCCGCGCGGCCACACCTTCGACCGCGACTTCTCCGTCCGCGGCGCACGCGACTCGGACGACCGCGGCGGGCGCGGCTTCGATGACCGGGACGCGCACGACTTCGGCGGCCGGGGCGGCCGTTTTTTCCGACGGCCGTGGCGACCGCGGGTATGCAGACCGCGGTGGCCGCGGGTACTTCGAGGACCGCGGGTACGACGATCGCGCCGGGCGCCGCTACACCGACAGCCGCGCCTACGACGAGCACGATTTCCGCGGCTTCGATCGATTCGGCGGCGGTGGCCGCGAGTCTGGACCGCGGGCCGCGATTATGGACGCGGCGGGCGGGAATACGACCGCTTCATCGACCGTCACCGCGAACCTCACCGTCCGCCCAAAATTCCATTTCCCACCTTCGACGGTGAGTCTGATCCGCTGACATGGCTCAACAAATGCGACAACTTCTTCCGTGGCCATCAGGTTCCCGATGATGAGAAGGTGTGGATGGCATCACTGTACCTCAACGGCACCGCGGCGGACTGGTACTACCAGATGGAGCGTGACTTCGGCTTGGTGCCGTGGCCACGCTTCGTCGACTTCGTCAACCTCCGCTTCGGGCCACCGATCCGCACTAATTCGATGGCTGAGATCAAGGCGCTGGTCCGCACGGGTACTGTGGAGGCATACTCGCGCCAGTTCCAGGCCCTGCTCGCGCGCTGCACCGACCTCGCCCCACGGACGGTGATCGACCTCTACACTGGAGGATTGGGTCAACCGCTCGCGCACGACGTCGAGATGCAGTACCCCGTCGATCTCCAGAAGGCCATGAGCCTCGCGCGGGCGTTCGAGCAGCGTCACGCGGAGTCCTCTGCTGTCAACAGTTCGACGACACCGAAGGGATCCGGCCGCCGCGCAATCGCGTCGGCCCCCTCCACCGTCGCCCCGAGTGGCCCTCCGCCAGAGGGCAAGCCGGAGGGCCCTCGGTCACGCTTCCGCCGTCTTACGCCGACGGAGATGCAGGAGAAACGCCGAAACGGGCAGTGCTACTTCTGCCCGGAACCCTATAGCAAGGAGCACCAGTGCACCGTCAAGGGCATCTTCCTCATGGACTTGGCGGATGACGAAGACGACCCCCTCAGCGACATCAACGACCTGGAGATCTCTCTCCACGCCCTGACTGGCCTCAAGGCCGCGGATTCAATGTTGCTGCAGGTCACAGTGGGCGGGGCGCAGCTGCGGGCGCTGGTGGACACCGGCTCCACGCACACGTTCATCAACTCCGCGCTTGCGCAGCGCCTAGGACTCACTGTAACGCCGAGAGCTGGCCTCAACGTCATGGTGGCCAATGGCGATCGGGTACGCAGCCCCGGCGTCTGCCTGGCTACTCCGGTCACCATCGGCGGCGAGGCGTTCTCCATCGACTGCTTCGCCCTGGACTTGGGCGGCTTCGACCTGGTCCTTGGCGTCCAGTGGCTCCGGACGCTAGGACCCATCGTTTGGGACTTCGACGCTCTCGCGATGTCCTTCTAGTACAACGGTCGCTCCCACCACTGGACCGGTGTCCACCGCCGGGGATTGGCCGCTCGCGCCATAGCTGATCCCCGTGCTGTCCTGGAGGACCTCCTACAGTCCTACAATGACATCTTCGAGGAGCCTCGTGGCCTGCCCCCGCAGCGCCGCCATGACCACAGGATCCACCTCCTTCCCAACACTCCACCGGTGGCGGTGCGGCCGTATCGATACCCCCAACTCTTGAAGGATTAGATCGAACGGCAGTGCGAGGACATGCTCGGCCAAGGGATCATCAGCGAGTCGACTTCACCATTTTCTTCCCCGGTGCTCTTGGTCCGCAAGCACGACGACACTTGGCGTTTCTGCGTCGACTACCGAGCCCTCAATGACGCCACTGTCAAGGACAAGTACCCGATCCCGGTGGTCGATGAGCTCCTAGATGAGCTGAAGGGTGCCCGCTTCTTCACCAAGATCGACCTTCGCAGCGGGTACCACCAGGTGCGCATGCATCCGGATGACATCGCCAAGACAGCCTTTCGGACGCACCGCGGTCATTTTGAGTTCCTCGTCATGCCCTTCGGCCTCACCAACGCGCCTGCTACTTTTCAAGCACTCATGAATGACATCTTGAAGCCATATATCCGCCGCTTTGTGCTTGTATTTTTTGATGATATTTTGATCTACAGCCACTCGTGGGCTGAGCACTTACAACATGTCAAGATTGTGCTGCAGCAGCTGCGTGACCATCATCTCTACGCCAAGCGCTCAAAATGTTCCTTCGGCGAACCTTCCGTGGCCTACCTCGGTCACATTATCAACGCCGAGGGAGTCGCCATGGATGCTGACAAGGTTGCTGCGGTGGCGGCCTGGCCAACACCCCTCTCGGTTCGAGCGCTGCGCGGATTTCTCGGCCTTACCGGTTACTACCGGAAGTTCATTGCCGGGTACGGCGGTGTGGCAGCACCACTGACCGCCCTCCTCAAGCGCGAGGCCTTCACCTGGACAGCGGAGGCTGAGGCGGCCTTCCTCACTCTCAAGTCGGCGCTGGTCACGGCACTTCTCCTTCAGTTGCCCGACTTCACCAAGTGGTTCGTGGTGGACTGCGATGCGTCAGGTGTTGGCTTTGGCGCTGTGCTGCATCAAGGAGACGGTGCCATCGCCTTCTTCAGCCGCCCGGTTGCTCCTCATCATGCCAAGCTACCAGCCTATGAACGAGAACTCATAGGGCTGGTCAAGGCAGTCCGTCATTGGCGTCCTTACCTCTGGGGTCGCGCGTTCACCGTCCGCACTGACCATTGGAGCCTCAAGTTCCTCCTCGACCAGCGCCTAACAACAATTCCTCAGCATACATGGGTCTCCAAGCTGTTCGGGTACGACCTCACGGTCGAATACCGCGCAGGGAGGCTCAACACCGTCGCCGACGCGCTGTCCCGCCGCGACGAGGGGGCAGTGCTGCTGACCCTGTCCGGCCCGCTCTTCACCGACTATGCCACCCTGCGGTAGGAACTGCGGGAGGACGCTGCGGCTCAAGACTTGTGCCACCAGCTGGCTGCCGGCACAGCGCCGGAGGGGTGGCAGCTGGTGGACGGGCTGCTGCTGTACAACAGCCGTGTCTTCGTCCCAGAGGGCTCCAGCCTGTGGCCACAACTCCTTCGTGATGCCCATGAGGCTGGACATGAAGGTGCACAAAAGACTCTCCACCGTCTGCGTTCCTCCTTCTACCACAACCGGCTCCATCAGCTGGTCCGGGACTTCGTCCGGGGCTGCCCCGTCTGTCAGCGCAACAAGACGGAGCATCTCCATCCGGCTGGTCTGCTGCAGCCCCTTCCCGTGCCCACCTCTATCTGGAGCGACATCGCAATGGACTTCGTTGAAGGCTTTCCAAGGGTTGGCGGGAAGTCGGTCATCTTGACCATTGTTGATCGCTTCTCCAAGATGGCTCATTTCGTCGCCTTGAGTCATCCGTACTCTGCACAGTCCGTTGCCCGGGCTTTCTTCGACAACATCGTCCGGCTGTACGGCTTCCCGTGCTCCATCGTCAGTGACCGTGACACGGTCTTCACCAGCCATTTCTGGGAGGAATCGTTCAAGTTGGCTGGTGTCAAGCTCCTGCGCAGCTCGGCCTTCCATCCTCAGACGGACGGCCAATCCGAGGTCACTAATCGGATCATCGTCATGTACCTGCGGTGCTTAGCGGGGGATCGTCCTCGCTCGTGGCTTCAGTGGCTGCCCTGGGCGGAATTCTGCTTCAACACCTCCTATCAGTCCGCCCTTCGGTCCACGCCGTTTGAGGTGGTCTATGGCCGGGCACCACCAACTTTGATGTCCTACACTCCAGGAACAGCTCGTGTCGCGGCTGTGGATCGCCAGCTCCAGGACCGTGACACGTTCTTGACCGAGATCAGGGAGCGCCTCATCCTTGCTCAGGACACCATGCGGGAGCACCACAACAAGAAGCGTCGCGATGTGGAGTTTGCTGTTGGCGACTGGGTTCTGCTCCGCCTTCATCAGCGCACTGCGGTGGGAATTACAGCGGCATCTCCTTCCAAGCTTGCTGCCCGCTATTTTGGTCCATATCAGGTGGTCGAGCGACTGGGCGCTGTTGCTTACCGCCTGCAGCTACCCCCAAAAGCCCGCATCCATGATGTCTTTCATGTGGCTCTGCTGAAGAAATTCGTGGGAGTTCCTCCAGCTGCACCCATGCCACTGCCTGCCATCCTCAGGGGCCGTGTGGTTCCAACCCCAATGAAAGTGGTCCGGGCTCGTCTCAACCGCGGCCGCTGGGAACTCCTGGTGCAATGGGAGGGACTTCCTGCCGCTGATGCTACCTGGGAGCCTATCGCCGATTTCAAGGAGCGCTATCCTACATTTCAGCTCGAGGACGAGCTGTTTGTTGGGGAGGAGGGAAATGTTGTGGACTCCTTCATAGGCAGGCAGTACCGGCGCAAGGCCAGGCGCGCCACTAGTGGCTGAGGCGCCTCTATCTGTTTTAGAAAGCAATAAATCAGGAGGAATTATAGGATCTGAGTCTTGGTTTGTTAGGAAGACACCTGGAGTATAAAGGTGTCTTAGGAATGCTGTAATCAGGCATCGAAGAAGAATAGAACCTCCCGTGTGGGTGGGGTTCATCTTCGACGGTGGCTGCGCGCGATTCTGCCGCTGCCGCCGGCGAACTGCCCACCGCACCATTGCCACGATATCTTCTCCGTTCCAGTTCCCATTCCCAGTTCCTTCTCCACTCTCCCCTGCGTACTCCACGGCGGCAACGCCGTATCAGCATCATAAGTTTTAGGCAAGAAAATTTGGGTATCTTGCAATTTTAATTGGTAGATAACCAACATAAGTATCTTATTGGCAATGCGGAATAGTGTTATTGGACTACAAAGTATAAATATCAAAACAGTGAACTGGGATATGCATTATAACATGTTCAGAAAAGCTAATAACTGTATACCCTTATAAGTGGTAACGTGGTTTATCATTGTCCTGCCTTGATGAATGATGACATTCATTGTTTAAATTATTGCAAAAGCATCACGTCTCCTCTGTCTTTGTCTGCAACAGTGCTGGTGTAGTCGGCTTTAGCTTTTAATTTAACAATCAAATTTCTTCAGGTCTCAAGGACAGTGACTTGGACACATTTGCACTTGGAGCTATTCAGGCATGTGAATAATAACTAGACAGATTTTATCTAGTCTCTGTATTGTATTTTAAGCTTCTAACAGCCTTCCATGATTCCATCAGGTTCTTGCCACTGTTGTTACAACCATGTTCTTGGACAGAGCTGGCCGACGAATCCTCCTTATTGTAACTAACTTATGCTTCCCTCTAATGTTGTTAGCTGGTAAGTTTTCTGTAGCTTAATTTAATTGCCACTTTAAATTGCAGATTTCTTCTGCTGGGATGACTCTAAGCCTTCTTGTCGTTGCTATTGTATTTTACATCAAGGTATGTTTACGTTCCTTTGCGACAAGATTCTGATGAGAAGATAGTAGTTCTTCTGTACTCTTTGCAATACTGCAGTACATGGTTTATGAAGATTTTGATACACAGGATTGTTGCAGGGTCTCTCATCTGATTTCACTGAATATTCTTCTTTCTTGTCATGGTTTTTTTGTTTCAGGATAACGTTTCACATGACTCTGACCTATATAACATCTTGAGTATGGTGTCCTTGGTTGGTGTCGTGGTAAGTCTGTCAATTACATTTCATCTGAACATTTGTTTTTAAATGTAGAATCTGTGACGTAAATTTTTGTTCAAATACTTCGTTCAGGCTTATGCCATTGCCTTCTCCTTCGGTATGGGTGCCATTCCGTGGATCATAATGTCTGAGGTATGGTACCTTAATGCATAGCAAAGATATCTCACTAGATGCCTCTCTCCCAGTTTTAGGTCTCCACTGAAGAGCACTGTTCATATCCATAATTCTAGAGCAAGTGCTCTTAGGCACAGGCTGTAAGCAATCTGAAGGCTTACTTCAAAACTTTGCCTTTTGTAGATCCTCCCAGTTAGCATCAAGAGTCTTGCAGGAAGCTTTGCGACCCTTGCCAACTGGTTGACATCCTTTGGAATAACAATGACAGCAAACTTGCTGATCAGCTGGAGTGCTGGAGGTCCGTATGCATTTTTGCTTATCTCTTGTGTACAGTAGGATCATATATGTGAACTATCAGACCTTACACAGGTTACCTTTGTTTCCAAATTGCACAGGTACATTTGCCTCCTACATGATTGTGAGTGCCTTCACTCTCGTGTTCGTAATCGTTTGGGTGCCAGAGACAAAGGGAAGAACCCTCGAGGAGATACAATGGTCGTTCCGCTGAGCTCCAGCATCATCAAAATACGAAATGGTTCTTCGGGTTTTGTTGCTTTAGATAGTAAGAATATGGTTATTCATCTGCAATGGTTCTTCAAGTTTTTTGTCACTTTAGATGGAGAGCAGAACATTGATTCACATAATTGGTGTTTTTGGCTATTCTTTCGCAGCTCAAATCACTCGATGAAGGCCACACATTCTTTCTGTTCATAAAAGGTCTTGTACATGAGATTATATACAATGTTGTTTTAACTTTAGCCCAATAGACTTGTAAATGGTTGTGCAGTAACTCTTATATTACTTTTCTTCCCTTCAACATTGTAAGATAAACGACAGTTGCCAAAATAAAATCTAAACCTTGGTTCCAATATTCAATGTAAACAAAGCATGTTTGTGTATTGTTCTTGATCAATCAAATTCACAAGCACATTTCTTAAAGTCTGCCTGCTTTTGACATTTTTCCAGTTAATAGTCCCATTAGTACTGCTGCTAACTGCCGTATAGACCTTGTTATGACAAGGTTCGGTCAATTTAAACAGGAAACAACTCAAGTTAGAAAACCGTACACTGAACCAATTCCCAAAGGAGAATCCTTTGATGGGTCCCCAAATGCTTACAGGCACCAATGCATCGACCTCCTGTGCTGTTACCTGCACTTTTGACTGGAACAAGATTTGAAAAATGAATGTTGAAAATAAGGTGAAGATCTACATATGCCAATTCGCCGGTCAAGCAAAAGTGCAAAACATTGCAAGACAATTCTGTTGGCATCCCTAAGGAAAACATTGCAAGACGAGGAGTCAGGTTGGACACCCTCTGTCCTATGTGCCACAGATTTGATGAAGTTATAGGCAACTTATTTTTCAAAGGCAAGGAAAAGCGGCTATGTTGGCTGCTGCTGGATTTGGATGAGGTGAAGGTAGACTGCTGTCTTTATGCTCAATCAGAGATATATTAGAGGAAATTTGGGAGTTTGACAGGGATAAACAGAAAATTATTCTCCTATTATGGTGTTGGACTACTTGTGGTCAAACTTGAGATGTTTTGACTCTCCAAGAAAGTTAGAATGACTTATAATTTGGAATACGAGGCATCAAACTACCCGTGGTGAAAGAATTATACAAAGTTTGAGTTTCAAAATTCGTTCATGCCTCAAGGATCAAGTACGAATGGAAATATTGTTGATGGGCCGGCCGTCATCATATCTGGGCCATGAGCAAATGAAGCCCGTTATTTCACGTTCCCTAGTGGCCTCGTCTGCATATATCCAGAAGGCACCGTCAGCTTCTTATCTAATTTTTGTTAACCGAAGGTGCATATTGTCAGTCCAGAAGGCACATTGCTATGTCTCATTGATTTACTCCATTTGTCTTCTAAAAATTATAATAGAACAGATTAAGCAAGAACACAAAAGATGCATGTGTTGTCACTTTATTTCTTAATTAAATGCTATCATCAACATGATTAATGGTGATTGGTTGATAAGCGGAAAAAAAAATATGCAAAACTGGTTTCTGTCCCTAGAAGGCTAGAACCCCTTATATTTGAGTATAAATTTTGAATGCTTGAGTGCACTATATTACAGGACGGAGAGAGTATCAATTATCATTTTATAAGAAAGATGGTATTCTCAACTCATGACTGCAGAGGGCAAAGTTCTACATCTCACATTCTCACTGATTACAAATATTATTTCATAAGAAAGCTGACATCCTCAATAATGATGAGACAAACAACTAAAACTTCCTAATGGTACAGGATATACCTGTTGATCTGCATAAAAGCTTCTAATCAACGGATTTGTGTTGTGGGAATACTAGCTACTTTATCCCATTCTGGTCCATCCTTGAGTTGTAGTTGGTTCATCAAATTTGGTTTGCACCCAATTAGATGAAGAACTTGCAGAGAAGATGGGAAGCCACTTGGCAAAGACTCCAACTCAGCACAATTCATTATGCTCAGTTTTCTCAGGGTGGTGTTGCTGTTGAAGTTGGTAGGGAAAGATTTCACAGTGATCTTGGAGCAATTTTCGATCAATACACTTTCTAGTGCCGCAAAACTTGGCATAGAGTGTAGAGAGGAAAATTCAGAGCACTGCTGAATGTGTAGCTCATGAAGTTTTGTTAAGCACTCTGAACTTTCCATCTGTGGAAGGCATGTGATGTTGTTGCAATTAGATATCTCCAGCCAGGTAAGCGCTTGTAAACCCCTCAAACAAGTGCATAGCTGCTCATCATTTATGCTTGAATGAGATATTTGCAACCTCTTTAAGGAAGTCAACACATGAAGCTCTTCAAACTTTACATCTTGACAGTTCCTCAGAGTCAAAATAGCAATTGATTCCAGTTGTTGCTTGTACATTAAGCCATTTGTAAGGACAGTGGCAGAGCATGTGTCTAATGCAAACTTGCGTGCTTTTGATGGCGAGGAAGAGGAGGATAGTTTTAGTTGTGAAACAAATCCTGTATTTTTTACTGAGACCTTCCGCACGAATAGAGGGAGCTGAGGCACCTTAATCAACTCAGGACAGTTCAAAAGCTTCAACTTGCGGAGTTTAGGAAACATATCAGTGCTCTTCTCTTCTTGGGTCCACTCAACCCACTGAGGCATATCATCAAATTCAAGTTCCTCCAAATGTGGAAATGCAATTGGATTGGTTCCATAAAATTCACGGCCGATTTTTTTCACTGAACACATTTCTTTCAAATGCAAAACCTTGAGACATGGAAGCTGCCCGAGAGGAGGGAGGACCTCCCATTTTCTACAGTTGATCAAATGCAGGTATTTGAAGAAGAAGTTTCTCTCCTTCAAGCTTGTGCTCAGCCAGTTTGGTGATCTATTACCATGATATCTTCTAATTATAAGCCTTTTAACATATTGGTGCGGCTCAAGACCATCCAAAACTTCAGCCTCAACAGAGGGAACACTCTTACCAGTCGAGTTCCATTCTAATTCCAGTACCTTAACATTCTCCTTCCTGTTTAATCCAGCCTTGCAGGCTTCTTCTTGCTTCGTTACAACATCAAGGTTCTTTATATGAAGCTCTTTACGCAGACTGCTCATACCATCCAAGTCTCCTAAAGTATGGCCTTTTTCATTTTTAACATGGAACTTAACTGATCCCTGCAGGTGAACCAGTTTCCCAATGCCATTGATTTTGGATGTATCCATGTCCAAATGTCGCAGACGTGTCAGGTTTACAATATCTTCCGGGACCTCAAGGCCAGACCCCTTAGGACTACTAAAGGTTTGAAGACGATAGAGCTTTGTCAGTGCTTGTGGAAGCTTGGTGATTGATTTGCAAAGTGCCAGGTATCTGAGGTACTTAAGGTCCCCAATCCTCTCCGGTAGACGAATGATGTTGCAGCCTTCCAGACCAAGAACTCGGAGGCCTTTCAGCTCTGTGAAAAGATCTCCTGGCAGTTGATCCAGAGAAGAGGAAGGGTTCTTGAGAATCAGCAATGTGTGCAATCTCTTAAGCTCACATCGGCTCTTGAGCCGTGCCACGGTATCACTGGACACAGATAGGTGCCGAATTGTCTTAGGGATCTCTTTCTTTGCATCTTCAACTCTCACACAATCAAACCGAGAAACCTTCTCGGCCAAATCATGCATAAGGTCGTGGATGTAATAGTACCTCCGACGCCCCACCTTTTGCCTGTGGAGAAAGGACCTGGCCACAAGCTGATCGAAGTAGTCACTTCCCAGATCCTCCAATTGGGTCTCCCCATCCGCTGCCTGGATGAAACCAAGGGCCATCCAAATCTTCACCAGCTTATCGCGCTTGAACCTCCAGTTTTTGGGGAATAAGCTGCAGATTGCAAAGCATGGTTGCAGGTGGCCCGGTAAACTCTGCTAGCACAACTCTAATGTTTTGGAAACATTGTCGAAGCTGTCCATCTCAAGGACCTTCCTCCAGTGGGAGACACTGCGGTTGCCTTCAAGCATCTGCCCAACGGCCTTCGCGGCCATTGGAGACCCCTTGAGCTATTGGGCAATTTTCCTTCCAATGTCCAGCAGTGCAGAAGACTGACTATCAATGTCCTCGCCACCGAAGGCACACCTCTTGAACAGCGACCAGACGTCATCGGACGGCAAGTCACCCAGCCAGACCTCCTTGCTTGCGGACAGCAAATTCGCCACCATCTTTTGACGAGCGGTGACCACGATCCTGCTTCCCCTTTCCCCATGTCTGAGGGGCGACAGCACCTTGGACCACATCTCTCGGTATTCATGCTGACCAGGGCCGGTTCTATGTTTTCGAAGGCCCTAGGGCGAACTTGACGATGGATATATATATATATATATATATATATATATATATATATATATATATATATATATATATATATATATATATATATATATATATATATATATATATATATATATATATATATATATATATATATATATATATATACTATAAAGATAAATCTCACTAAGCTAATTATTCTGAATCTCTTTGCGTCACGTCATCTACTTATCCTTTGCAATTAACACAAACTCCACTAAGCTATTATCTTGAACCTCCTTGCGCCACGTCATCCACTTATCTCTTTCAATTAACACCGGCTAATCATGTACATGTATACGTAGTAGTAGTTCGTTTTTCAAGTTCATGCACGTAATATAGTAGTAGATATATTTAGTTGTCCACATCTAAATGCTAAAACATAGATTTCTCCTTCATACCCGCGGTAACGCGCGGGGAATCCTCCTAGTATGTTTAATTATATACTCCATCCTATATGTCATTCCAAGAATCTTGGATAGATAAAGCATCTTAAGTTTGACCAAATTTATATGATAAGATAATAATATTTATGATACCAACTAAGTATTATTAGATTCTTCGTTATTATATTTTCATACTATATCTATTTGATATCATATATTTTTGTAATTCTTTCTATAATTTTGGTCAAACTTACGATGCTTTGGGCTAAGATTCTTGGAATGATTTATAATTTGGGATGAAGGGAGTATGTGCTAATATGCAATTGTATAAAGGTATATATACAGAGGAGTTAATTGATGAGCAATGACAATATCATGATAGAGTGATAAGACCGTTGTTGGGTTAGACAATGAACATTATATGGGATACACATACCTGAGTATGGGCCCCTTAGCAAGCTGGGCCCTAGGGCGTCGCACCCGCCGCACCTCCTCTGCTACGGCCCTGATGCTGATTCATGTTCTCCTTGTTCCAGACGTCGTCGATCACCAGCAGGAACTTGCGCAACGAGACTTTCTCCTTTATCTTTTTCACTAGCAAGTCGAAACTCGTCAGCCCGTCCAAGGCGTCGACGCCCACGTCGGCACCCAGGAGGATTTTCTTGGCAAGCTCAAGCTCGTTGACCGTTGGGGCAGGCTGGACCCAGATCTTGATTTGAAAGGTTGAGATCACATTCTGATCCTCTAACAGGAGCTGCGCCAGCGTGGTCTTCCCCATCCCGCCATGTCCCTGTTGGAATTGATCTCCCACCGATTAGGCCCAACGGCCTAATTGGGCCTTGACTCGCGCCCTGATCGGGGGCGCTCAACCCATTAGCGGTTGGTGGGCCCCGTCGCACAGTGCCATATAAGAAGGGGGTGGAAGCCACGGGCTCAGGGAAAGAGGTTTACGGCCATTGCCGTCACCCACCATCTAGCCCTAGCCGATCCTGAGGGTGGCACTGCCAGCGGCGGGATGTCCCACCGGCGGCGCCACTGCCTCCTTGCCACCGACGTCAGGCGAGTTCCTCCCACCAGGATGATCGGTAACATAGTCTTTCTCCATCTCTCATCTCTTTCTCACCTCTCCGGTTAGTTCTATGATGTTCCACTAGTCTATCCCAAATGCAAAGAGTACTACCCGCTGGATCCACTCCTAGATGATCCTACTTTTACAACAATGGTACCGGAGCTTTAGGTTTTTACTAGCGTGTAGATCCAGTTGGGGATGAAAGAAGAGAAAGAGAAACCGATTTTGAATCGGTAAAGAAACCCTAACCCTAGGGGAATGGACAAGAAGAATAAGAGAAAGAAAAGAAATAGAGGGGACCGACCGGGACGGACTTCGGCGAGGCTAGCACCTCGTCGCCGCCGGCGACCTCCGCTGCACCTCGGTCGCTATTGCGCTAAGAGAGAGAAAGAAAAATAAAGAAGGAGATGACCGAATCGGTTTTGATTCGGCAGAGAAAAGCTAACCCTAACCCTAAGAAGAAGAGGACGGAGTAGAGGTCCTACCAGGGCACTCTTACCGCCGTCGTGCGGGTAAGGAAGCCGCTTGGCGTCTTCATCGGCGCGCGAGAAGAAGACTCTCCGCCACCGTTCCTCGTGTGCGCGCATGGGCTCAGGGCACCACCGCACGGCCACTTGATGGCGGCGCGCTCAGCTCGAGCGAGCGCGCACGCCAACAAGGAGCCATGCGGGGGCGCCGCCACCTCCTCTAGCCGGCCAAGGCTCGGTCGCTTCACCAGTTCGCCATCGCGGGCGGCCACCGTAGCTGCTCACTGCTGTGGTGAAGTAAAGAAGGGGAGGAACGGAAATAAAAGAGGAAAGGCGGGCGGGGAGCCACCGGACAAGGCCACCGCCGCCGCTGCGGCGTGCGGCGAGAGGAAGGTGAAGGCAGAATCAAATGAGGTTAGGGTTCAGGGGAGCTGCCGGTGACGCCATTTTGATCTTCCGTAATCCACGCGTGACCGTCGGATCGATGTCAACGGGCGAGATCGAGCGGTGGCTAACCGGACCGAAAGGAGCCCAGGCGGGGCGGCACTTTCCCGGCCCAGGCCCAGGTTGCGGCCTGGGCGCGGGAAGTGGCTCGCGAGCAGGCGCAAGCAGGGCCATGGGCCGAATGCAGCAGCTGGGCTGCGAGCTACTGAGAGTGAAAAACGTCCCGTTAGCTGGGCTTTTTGGGCCGAAATAAAATGAAAGAAACGGCTGTGAATTTATCCTTTTTTAATTTTCCAGAAGCAATCTTGATGATTTTCGGTAAGACTTGATGATAAAAGTTGCTCTTTTGACCAACGTCGAAATCTGAGCAGATAGTAATTGAGTGCTTCTGGATAATGTTAATTTAAGCATGGTTTTAACGTTTTCCGCTGCGTATTTAAAGTTGTTATTTCATTATTAAATTCTCTCATTGGTTACGGGAGAATTTAATTTTGAAAAAAATGGATATGTTTACAGTTTACAGTTTATTATAATATTGTTATTAATCTTCTCATTAAATCCGAACCAACGGGAGGATTTAATTTGAAAAGCAGTTATAATTATTCAGTAAATGATAATGAAAAGTTAACTCCCCAGTTAAAATTGGAACCAACGGAGAAAATTTTAATTGGAGGAATAGTCGGTTTATAGTTAAGATAAATTATAATATTGTTATTTTCTGACCAACGTTGATGATAACAATATTATAAATTTATTTAAGAGTTTATGCTTAAAGAAAATTATGATATTGTTATTTTCTGACCAACGTTGATGATAACAATATTATAATTCTATGAGTTTTATGTTTAAAGTTTAAATCTCTGATGAATTTTGCATCAAAGTGACCAATTTTCAGAGAATAGATAAGAGAGAATAGATGCTCCAGAGCGAGCAGAATGTAATGTATTTTCATGTTTCCGCTGCAATGATGATGATGATCTTCAAAATTAAATTCGAACAAACGGGAGAATTTAGTTTTGAAAAGGGTTATAAGATAATTGAGTTTTCATATGTTAATTTCATTTCTGCTCAACGGTGATGTGGAATTGATGTATAAGATTGATGGTTTTGTTCTATTTCTGCCCAACGGTGATATAGAATAGAACTTAAAGTTTAAAAGTTTAATGTGCATGTCTTTAACCAGACCAATGTAGAGTTATTTTCATGCTCATTATTGATGATGTTTTTCAGATAAAGAACTTCATGCCTTTATTCTTGAAAGGTGAAAAGAAAATGAGCCGGGTACTTGTGACTCAGAAGATGAAAAGTGTAATTTTGCAGAAAGAAGACCATTGTGTTAGGGACTACGGTCTCTTTAAAGAATGGCTTCAAAAGGAAAATGATTCTAGGATATTGATCCAAGAAATAGAACCATAAGAGTTTAGTTTAAGAGATACCTTTTATGTACTCTTTATGAAAAGTTATTAGTTTTCAATTTTATCATCATGATAAAAGATGTAATAAGTAATATAATTTTTAATCTTAATCATCATGATTTCAAATGTAATAAGTGACATGCATGTTTAATTTGACCAACATCGGATTAACCATATGTGTTAAAGAGAATTTGGATTTATTTCTAAATTTATTGATTGGAAATGAGCCAATATTGACATTTGTGTCCCTTCAAGAAAATTATCTCGCATAGCGGGAAAAAGTTTGTAACAGTACCCGCATGACGGAAAAAGTTTGAGAAAATACCCGCATGGCGGGGTGAAGATGACATAGTACTTGTATTAATTAATCCTGCATGGCGGGAGAAGTTTGACATAGTACTTATCCTGCACGGCAAGAGAAAGTTGTGATGACTCATGTGCTTGATAGTGCTCTTCTATTGTGTCATAGTAATTAAGCACTCAATGAGTTTAAGGAGAACATAAAGTTATAGACGAACCTCGAGATAAGAATAACATGCAAGTGTGACTTGCGAAAGTATTAATGATAAAAAACTCTGTTGAGTTTTTGAAGTGAAATAAGGAAAAGTACTCCCATACGAATTAAGAAATAATTTCATTTACATGATGTAATCATGTGGGTGAGGTAAGTAATCAAAGTTTCCTCATTCACAAGAGTTCTGAATAGTTTTCGAAATTGTGGTAAAAAAGTTCGTACCACATTTCAAGGGGGAGAAAGGTGAGATCAATTAAGAAAGACAATTAAGAAAGATACTTCCCCAAAATTCAGACAATGCGATGCATACTAAAGTGATCTATAAAAGATGAATGTGATCGTCGGGGGAGTAAGACGGTCATAATATCGATACCCCTAAAGTAAAGAAATAGCTTTTACAGTTCCAATATAAAGATAGCATAGTCGGTCAGTATTCATACTGGACGCATTCAGAGTTTTAAAGACGGTGCTAAATGCACCATAGGTGCTAAATGCACCATATGAGTTTTAGCAGATTGAACCCAAAATAAGAAAATTAAAGATGGGACAATCTGGGGGAGCATGGTACAAAGAAACCTGACTCCACAAGGAGGATGAATAATGTAAATAAGGATCTTGTTACATAGGACCTTATAGAATCAATTGTCTTTTGGCAATAAAGGTCAAGAAATGCTAGTAGCTGAGGCCCCAGAAAGTCTCAAAAAATAAGAAAATCAGATATTTCTGATGATTATAAAGTCTATATTAGTAAAATTCAAATGGAGGGTAATCCCACCTAATTTGAAGAAGCTATGAGAGACGTTCACTCGTCCAAGTGGCAAGAAGCAAAGAAAGATGAAATGAAATCGATAATATCAATAATATTTTGGAATCTAGAATAAATTCCTAAGGAGCCAAGACAGTAGGCTGTGATGGGTCTACAAGACAAAATGTGACTCCAAAGGGAATATTTTAAGATGTGGAGCGCGACTTGAATTAAAAGATTTTGCGCGAAGCGAATGAATAGATTACAACGAGTGCCAGTGGCACATCATGATCTGAGTTACATCAGATGAAAGTAAAGACAACATTTCTCAATGGGATTTATATGAAAATGATTACATGGCACAACCCAGAGGTTTTGTCATGGAAAGAAAAGAACATGTGGGATGCCGCCTGTAGAAATCTCTTATGAACTAGAGCAAATCTCTAGACAGTGGCATTTAAAGTTGAAGAGTCAATTAAAAATTTTGGGTTAAAGAGAATGAGAGGACAATTGTTTTTGTATAAAGTTATAGAATGGAAAATTCATTTCCTAATCTTGTGTGGATGACACCTTAATTGTTAATAGTGATGTCAATCTGAAGTATGAGAAGAAGTTCTTGTCCTCAAGGTTTAATAAGAAAATTCTCGGTGAAATGTATCTCGTTATGAGAATTGAAATTCACCGAGATAAAAGAAAAAAAAGGGGTATTAGGACTATCGCATAGGCATGCTAAGAAAAAGTTTCTCAAGAAATAAAGTACCTATGTGGGTAAATCTACGCCTGTTCCCATGATCAGGGTAATAATTTTGAGAACTTTAGTGTTCCAAAGGCAATGTGAGATTGTTATAGATGTACGTTCTATATGCTCAGTTGTTGGAAGCTTAATGAGTACAAAGATGAGACCTTATTCTGACACAGTTCACGTATCTGGGTTGTTTTGATAAAAGTCCAGTCCAGATATAGATCACTGGAATGGAGTTAAAATGTCGGCCTCATGCTAAAAAGAAAGAACAAGTACTCTCAAGTAGTTGTGAGTAAAATGTTATTTTTTTTTGCGAGATGTTTAGTGAAACCCACATAGTAGCTAACACTCGCAGTTAGAGTTTTATTGTGGAAAAGCTCCAAAAGAAACAGTTCTAGTATCATCAGTGATGTAAAGTTATAATATAGCATGATATGAGGCTGGGGGACAGACAAAATGGTTAAGGAACTTAAACTCGGAATTGATAATGGTTGTCAACAACAATAATCATTTAAGTAGTTTGCTCCTATGACAACGAGTTAAGTGTGCTGTCAAACACATTGACATTAAAGTTATATGTTGTAAAGGAGAAAGTCTGGAATCATACCAAAGGATATTGAACATATAAGTGACAAGAAAGTGCTTTCGGATCCGCTTACCAAAGGCTTACCACCCAGTGTGTTCAGAGAACACACAGTCGACATGGGTTTATGGTATAGTCTATAATTTTCGGACAATAAAGGGCCCAAAGTTAAAGAATCTGTTTCAGAACAGAGGCACGTATTGTAGCTGTTAAATCTATCGGCAATTGACTGTGACGATGAAGCATGCTCTATACACTAATCTGTGATGGAACAAATAAAAGTAAAAGAAATTAAAGTTAAAGTTTAAAGTTAAAGTAAGTTGAGATCAAGGGGGAGAATGTTGGAATTGATCTCCCACCGATTAGGCCCAACGGCCTAATTGGGCCTTGACTCGCGCCCTGATCGGGGGCGCTCAACCCATTAGCGGTTGGTGGGCCCCGTCGCACAGTGCCATATAAGAAGGGGGTGGGAGCCACGGGCTCAGGGAGAGAGGTTTACGGCCATTGCCGCCACCCACCATCTAGCCCTAACCGATCCCGAGGGTGGCACTGCCAGCGGCGGGATGTCCCACCGGCGGCGCCACTGCCTCCTTGCCACCGACGTCAGGCGAGTTCCTCCCACCAGGATGATCGGTAACATAGTCTTTCTTCATCTCTCATCTCTTTCTCACCTCTCCGATTAGTTCTATGATGTTCCACTAGTCTATCCTAAATGCAAAGAGTACTATCCGCTGGATCCAATCCTGGATGATCCTACTTTTACAACAGTCCCATGATCGCCGCGATGGGGACAGGGGCAGCCTGGGCGTCGCCGCCTGTGCCGACGAGCCAGGACACCATATTTTGCAGCTCCCGGTCGCGCCCAAACACCACGTGCTCGGGGTGGCGCAGCGAGGCCGTGAAGCGGCCGAGCGGGGGCAGGTGACGGCTCTGTTCGCGCGACGCCGACGCACTGGCCTCCGCCGTCAGAATCAGTGTCGACGAGGCTTTGAAGATGGCTTCCAGCTTGTCGACGACATCGTTGAGCCTGTTGACGCGCTCGTCGGTGCCGAAGATCCGCTTGCTGACTCTGGCGACGGAGGATTCAGGCGGCGGGACAGAGTCGTCGAAGTCATCGACGACGTCTTGGGCCTCGTACACGGCGTCCATGAGCTGCTGCAGCCACGCACGGAGGTCCGGGTCCCCGCATCTGTCCGGAGAGCCCCGCCGCTGGACGGCGCCCGCCACGGCGCGGAGCTGGTCCAGCAAGTGCTCCATCCGCTTGAGCGCCTTGGGGACGCCGTCGCCCAGCCACTTGATCCTGTCGGAGGAGAAGGATTTGGCCTTATCCATGACGATCTTCATGATCGGGCACACCAGCCAGCCGACCAACGCCTCCACCATCTCGCCGGTCGGACATCGAGGCTGCGCGCGGATGTTGGGTGAGCAAGGAGACTAGGACCACGTTTAGATTGCAAATCTTTTCAACCTGATAAATAGTATCACTTTCGTTTTATTTGGTAAATATTGTCAAATCGTGGACCAATTAGGCTCAAAAGATTCATCTCATGATTTCCAACTAAACTGTGTAATTAGTTATTTTTACCTATATTTACTACTTCATGCATGGGTCTAAAGATTGATGTGATGGAGAGAGAGTGAAAAAATTCTAAGATAGTGTTTAGATCCCTCAAACTTCCAAAAATTTTACAAGATTCCCTGTCACATCGAATCTTTAGACGCATGCATGAAGTATTAAATGTAGGTAAAAAAATAATTAATTGCACAGTTTGTCTGTAAATGTCGAGACGAATCTTTTAAGCCTAGTTTGTCCATGATTGGATAAATTTTACCAAATAACAACGAAAAGTGCTACACGAACTTTACACCAACTTTTACACCATCTAAACGCTACCTAACTTTTGAGGTGTATCTAAATAAACAAGGCCTAGGAGAGTGAGGACCGATGGAGTCAACGGCTGCGGCCTGTGGCCTGTGGCGTTGGGTTGCCGCCGGGGAAAAAAATATCTCGGGGGTTTGAAATTTTTTCTCTATTGTCCGAAATTTTCATATTTTTAAAATTTTATCATCCAAATAGACGTCAAAGCTCACTCAATACTTTGACCTTAATCCATGTTTAATTTTCTCTCCTCTTATCTTCTAAGTTTAAGTTGCCACCGCCGCAACACACTCAGCACGCTCCAGCCATGTCACTACCCTCCTCATTAAATAAGCAATTGATAATATGTTTTATTTAGTTTTTTATGTTAGATTGTTTAGAAATAATTTATGTGCTTTTCTGAACAAAATGAGTCATTTTTTGTCCAAATTTCTTCCGAAATTTTATTTTTATCGTCGATAAATTTTCGATATATCCGATATTCCCGTTTATCGGTGACCACCGAGATTTTTTAAATATCGGTAGAGAAAACCTTGGTTGCCGCTCTCAGCAGCTGGAGGGGGGTTTCGAGTGGTTCTGACCAGGGATGAAAACGGATGCGACAGGGATGGATATTACTGATATTATATTTATTTTTATATTTTTGTCAAGATTCGAATTTGAATATAGATAGTGTAGCCATATCGGATAGGATAGGATTGGATATCGATATCATAAATATACGATTTGAGTATTCGAATACGGATACAATATCAGATGTTAAATATCCGAATTCGGATACAGACAAATCTGAACCCCTCTAAACAATTCGATGTCGAATACCGTCGGAAAATACCCATACCATTTTTATCACTGGTTCTAAGCTACGGCGAGGAAGTTTCCGTGCGATTTCGGCATTGACCCACTCGGGAGGACGCGCTCGCTTGCAAGTCTTGTGTGCACATAAATACATAAAACACGGTTTGATTGCGTCACTTCCGTGTGAAATGGTTAAGATCACACATCGGTAACCGGTAAATGCTCGCACGTCTAAAACCATACTACTACTTAGCACGCATCAAGAACGTCCAAACACAGCAAGGCTGACTAGTAGGACAGGGACGGCCACACAGACTTGACACTCGTTCACCTGAAAAGCTGGCGATCACCTCCAGTGAAGACCCATCGGGGAGGGGCTAGAACACCAACAAACCTCATCGATGTGTTGAATAGCAGGAGCTGGAAAAGCTTGAGATTGGAGAAAGTATTAGTAGACTGATCTTTTTTAGTGCGATTGTGTATGCATTTTTCATTCCAAACTTCTTCAATATATCATTCAAATAACGAAGGTAGTACCTCTTGAATTGTAACACCCTAAAATTTAGAATATTTAAAAATAGGCAAATATGACTTTTATGTATTTTTGTGAGCATACAAACTTAGAAAAGTAATGATTTTTATTAATTTAAAATCAAATATAAGGGTAGAAACATGATTGAGCATTCATGCTGCTGCATAATATTTTGTATTGTGTGCTCTATTTGAAAATTCAAATAGAATTTCAAAATTCCATTTGTAAATGCTTTGAAATTTTGGAAAAAGAAAAAAAGGATTCATTGCTCTTCTCGGTTTTGGCCCAGCCCAGCTCAGTGGCAGCGCGTCCGCCTGCTTCTCCCGCGCGCGGCCCATCTCCTCTCCCCGCGTCCGCCTTCCACCGCACACGCGGCCCAGCTTCACCGCGTGGCCCGTCTTCGCTTCCCCCTCCCCCGCTTCCCGCTTTGGGCCGAGCCCAGCCATCAGCCCAGCGCGAGCGCCACGCCCTCCCTTCCTTTCTCTCTAGCTGACGCCGCGGGCCCACGTGTCAGAGCATCTTTTTCCTCCCCACGCCGGCGTTCGATTTTGTTTCCTTGTTCCACCGATCGAATCCGTCTCCCAATCTCTCCTTTCCTTTCTTGGAACCGCTCCAGGGCTATATAAGCCGGGTGCCGCACTACGCCGCCTCCATCCCGCCCTCTCGAAGCTACTGTGGTGCTCGAGAAACCAGTCACCACGAGCCGTAGCCCTAGCCGTCCGCCTCTCCAAGCCGCACACCTCCTTTGGTTCGTCCTCAAGCTACGTTTTTGCCCTAGGTGAGCTCGCCATGTCCCGCTCTTCCTCCCTGTACTTCCCGTTTGTCGAATGGTGGTCGGAGATGCCGTTTCGTCGAACTCCGGCAAGCTCGGGTCAAGTTCGGCCATGGCGCCGCCGTCGGTCCACTGTAGTCGGTCGACGTTTTTCTTTCTCTCTCTCTTGATTAGATCCAATCCGTCCGATTTGAATCCAACGGTCGAGGATTGAAGATATCGGTTCGGCCGGTACTTTTGCTAAAGAGTCCCTGTGCTTTTTGTATATAGAACCCGTAGTCCATAACGTAAAACCCGAATTCATTTTCTTCTTTTGAAGGCATATTTGATCGCGGTAATTCAGAAATACGTTTTCACTTATTTACAGTTTTGCTATTATGTTATTTCATGCGTAGAATCTCCGTTTTAACTCCGATTTGACCCGTTCAAATTGTGTTAAGTTCGTATTTGTGATCTCTACATGTTAGTAGTACTGTACAGTAGGTTTGTGACATTTTATTTTCGAGTTTGAATTAAAGTAATTATTTTTCTATAGAAAATCTTCGTAAATTCATAACTTCGTCGTTTTAGCTCCGTTTTTCATGATCTTCGCGTCCGTGTGATCCTAGCGAGTTGTAGATTCATTTTAAAGACTTTTTATCTTATTTTATTACTGTTGGTGTACTGTTCTAATTTATTTATATTGTTTGCTTCGTGTATGATTGAATGGATGCTTGTGTGGTGCTTTATAATCCTGTCTAGTCGGTGAGATTTACGTGGAGATTCAAGAAGATATTAATTAAAGATTTGGATCAGAGAAAAGATCTTGATTTAAGGCAAGTATAGCATGAGGTCATCCTTATTTTCTATTCACCTTTAATATACTTAATTCATGTGCATGTGTCTACCTTGTTACCACTAATGATATCCTAACTTTTGTATCTTGTACCTTGACACCTATGGGATTATTGCATTGGGTAGTATTCATGCTAGTGCTCAAGATAAATAATCATGATCTGTAACTTGACTAATGGTATATGCAATAAACATTAAAAGATGATTTTTTAGTAACGTACTTAAAGGAGGCCAGAGCATTAGGCTATCTTATGGTGCTTTAGTTTCTCTCCTTAAGGACTTATCTGTAAGCGAATATCCGGGACTTACAGTACAACTGTAAGGGCTATATGGCTCTGACTTTAGTCAAGTACGAGGACCTTTTCTAACTTGTTAGTGGTAACCTTTATGGCGTAAGAATGGCTTGACGAATCGGGTATAGTGCAGCCTCTGTCCTTATGTGTATAGGTTGTGCGTCATTGTGCCATTTGGAAGGGGGCTCTACATCTATTTGTCGAGTGAATCTAATGACCCTAACTTGTTAGACGAACCTTTGAAAGACTTCATAGTGAACCCTGCCGACCTTCCTTAAAAGTGGGTCAAGAGATTAGCTACCTCGGGCGAAAGGGTAAATCATGACTCACAGTGAAAGTGTACAACCTCTACAGAGTGTAAAACTAGTATATCAGCCATGCTCACGGTCACGAATGGCCTTGGACCCTTACATAATAAATGGTGAACACTAATGATAATGATAATGATAATACTAATAATATTGATGCTCACTAATGATTATTGTTTTTGCTATACATTATTCTCGTTTACATTATCATGAGGTTATTTGGGCTTATGGTAAACTTGTTGCTACTCAATTGCTAAAAGATGACTTAATAAAAGCTAATCGCAGTAAACCAGTGTCAACTTTTGAGCCTCATGAACCCTATGATATATTTGCTGGGTTCGACATGGACTCACTCTTGCTATTTCCCCCACATATCAGGAAGGGTACCAGACTGCTAGATTCTAGAATTTTTAGGCTTGTGATCAACCAGTCAGTTTGTTCCCGGAGTGAAGTCTACACCTGGTGTTCGGAGTTGTCTTTCCGCTGTGTTGTTCTCTAAGGTTATATCTTATACTATTGCGTTATATTTATTAAGCATTTGTCTCTTGATATTACACTTATCTGCGGCTATATGTGAGATTTTACTTCTTTATTTCACATATAGTGTATGTCTGATTTTGTCCTTAAAACCGGATGTGACATAAATTGCTGGATTTGTAGCTCAATGAAGAAAGTAAGCTCTCCAATCATAGACATTTTAGACTCGCATCGTCTCTCCAAACTCTTAATTTGTTGATCAAAGATTATGTCATCCGTAAAGATTTGATACCCAAACAAATTCTTTCCAATCCACTTGGTGGCCCATCTTGAAACCTTTTGACAGTAGTCCCTCCACCTCTCATTGCATGCTGTAGGTACTTGCTCTAGTCCATATATGTATATAGTGCCTTGGTAAGTTTGTAAACATGGTTGAGTTTTTTTAGCATCTTCATTATTTCGTAGCAATATACATATATATTTATTGGTAAGTTTACCCATAAATTGATACGTCAGTAACTACCGAACATAAAATGTAAACTGCTAGTCTATAGAACTATTTCTAAACATATGCATCATGGCTGTAAACTCTTTAAGCCGCAGTCGTCCCCCACGCGGTCGTACCGCCCACGTCGCCCGGATTTTTTTGATTGGTCCACCTCAACGCCACGTCGCCTCCTCGCCCTCTCTCCTTTCCTCACTCTTCTCCTCCTTTCTCTTCGCTCCCTCCGTCCTAAGCCGCAGTCGTCCCCCGCGTGGTCGTACCGCCCACGTCGCCCGGATTTTTTTGATTGGTCCACCTCAACGCCACGTCGCCTCCTCGCCCTCTCTCCTTTCCTCACTCTTCTCCTCCTTTCTCTTTGCTCCCTCCGTCCTCCCGACACCAGCAGGGGCGGCGGCGACGACGCCGAGCGCCAGCGGCGCGTCGTGGCCACCCTCCTCCTCCACCTCCTCCTCCTCCTCCTCTCTCCCCTCCCCTTCCTCTCTCTCTCTCTCTCTCTCTCCCCTGCCCTCCCGATGCGGCGGCGGGCGGCGTGGCCAGCTTGTGCGGCCAGCCCGAGGCGGCGCGTCGGCGCCTCCGCCGAGGCCACCCTCCTCCACCTCCACCTCCTCCTCCTCCTCCTCCTCCTCCTCCTCTCTCCCCTCCCCTTCCTCTCTCTCTCCCCTGCCCTCCCGATGCGGCGGCGGCCGCCGCGGCCACCTTGTGCGGCCACCCCGAGGCGGCGCACCGGCGCCTCTGCCGCTCCCTCCGTCACCCTCGCATCCTCTCCCGATGGCTTGCCTGCCCCCCGGCGCTGCCTCCTTCTGGCGGTTCGCGTCTGCTCTGCTTGATGAAACTCTAGCTCTTGTGCTCGAGGATCTCGGCTGCGTCGCGAGCCGCTCCTGGCGGCGTGACCACGCAGCACAGGTGACCACGCCTGCGAGTGGCTTCTTCCTCGCCGGCGGCAACTGCAGCGGTTCAGCGTGCCTCCTTCCGGCTGTTCGCGTCTGCTCTGCTCAACAAAACCCTACCTCTTGTGGTCGACAACCTCGGCTACGTCGTGACCCGCTCCCGGCGGCGTCACTACGCAGCATGGCCGACCACGCCTGCAAGTGGCTTCTTCCTCGCTAGTGGCAACCGCAGCGGTTCAGCTCTGCTCTCAAATCAGGTGTAGCGGTACCTCACCCTTTTATTCTCCTTCTCGGTCTCATGGCTGCTCTATGTATCATGTTTTTTGCCCTTTCCAGGATTGCCTTGCGTTGCGTCATACAACCATTGTGCTTTTCCTCAGATCACTTCTCATTTTTAGGCTCATCTTGTTCTATTACAGTTTTGCTACGTGTTCTATTGCAATAGGTGTACGGGCAAGGCAGGATGCCTATTACCTACGCAGGTATATTTGTAAGCTGTGCATACAAGCATCTTTCTGTGAGACATGTTCATATGCCGTTGGAAACAGAGGTTCCTTATGTAAGATTTTTTAGATCAACGCTTCCTCCGAATTTGAGGTGTATATTATCATGCCCAAGGTAATAGCTTCAGGCATGTTGGATTTGCCATCTAGGTTGTAGCAGATTTTGCACAAAATAATGAGCTGCCATAATGAACTGATCTGTTAATTCAGCTTTGTTGTTCATAGTTGAACTGGCATTTTCTTGTGCTCTTATTTTCCATGATGCAGCTGCCATCTATCTGCTCTAAATTAGTTTCTATCTACTGCATCTTGCATCAGGACTAATGCTAACATATTTAAGACGGTTTCTTTAATTAGAAGTGTTCCAGGCTTTGGGTTATATATATTCCTTGCAGCTTCTTTACTTACTGATGTTCCAATGTTCCAGGCTTTTGGCTATATATATTGCCTGCACCTTATTCAATTAGTAATGTTCCACGCTTTTGGTTGTATATATATACTGTCTGTTGCCACATTGCACTGGAGCTATCTTTTCTTACGAAATGATTTCATCAAAGTATGCGTTTCATGTCCTAAAATATAAAGTAGGCGTCACTGATGCCACATTGCACTCGGTTTTAGGCTGTTGAATTACTCGTCTTCAATGTTGCCTTTTGTAGTTTTATGTTTCAGAAAATAAATGTCCTCGCAAAGCCATGTAACATCTGTTGGCTGCTGCTTTCAGGTTCAGTTCGTTTGTCTCCAGTTAGCTGGTTCAATTCCTGGATTTTTTTGTCTTTTTCCTGCCCCTGATTTTACATACACACTTTTATCTCCAGATTGAGAGTTCGTGTAGTTTCTGTTTGGGGAAGCCAATTGGTGCATAGCATCGACTTATCTTTCGTAAATTTGCCATGTACAAGGTACTACTGGTGCCTGGTTTAAAACTTGATGTTAGACCTTCGGGCTAAACAAGAAGAAAAAAGGGACCATATTCTCCACCTTCCCTTCTTTCCCTCGTCTCCCTCTCCTCACTAAGGATCTTGGCCCCCCTCCCCTAGGAGGCCGTCGGCTCCTGCCGCTCTCTTGTTTTTAAAATGTGCAGGTCATGAGCAGAACTGATATCCTTTGGTGTCGTATTATCTATTGAGGTTTTGAGATTGTGTGATGATGAACTGTTTTAGACTGAGACAATGGAATTGTGCAATGGTGATTAGTTATTTCATCCTTCCATCAATCTTGCTATTTGTAGTGGTTTGGTGATGGCAATGTCATTATATCTTGGCAATTATCTTCTGCATGTGTTGTTTGTTTTCATTTGTTTTCTTTAGTTCCTACACGTCATGCATTTGTTACTGAGGATAGGCCCATTGTCGATGATGTCTTCACTTCACATAATTTGTTGGATGTTCTATTACTGACCACACCCCATTTCCAATGATGTGTTTATTCCTATCCATCTCTCTCCACTTTTTTGCAAATACACTGATCCAACACCATGTTGCCCTTCTCCTGGTTCTATGGGAAACATACGCTGTATTGCCCTGCTGGTCAATACAGTTTGCAAGTTAGTATGTACTATAACTTTTCTGCTACATTATCCTTTATTTTTGCTTAAGTTTGCTTCAACCATTTTTTTGCTATTGTTGTTTGCTATAAATGCAGGATACAGTATTGAAATGGGGATTTCAGGGCATCAAATGGTAATTTTAATATGCTCCAATAACTATGACTCTGGTGTTTTTTTTCCTATGCCTACTCTGAAATTTGAATGAATCAGCCTCTCTTCATGTTTTTTAATGTACCATTTTTTAGATTACCGACTCCTATTATCGAAATTCAATAGGACAGGAGTTGGCCATGTCGTTGCTTCTATTTCCATCTATTATATTTGCTCTTATGACTTTTGGGAATAGTTATGCCATTATATGTATTTGCAGATAGGATGATCATTGTTAGTTACTGCCTTCATGATTACCACAGATACATAGATGATCCTACACAGCATAGACCTGGAAGCATGGATTCCCATTATTTTGATAGTTCCTCTTTTTGCCGCACAATATAAGCATCTACATTGCTCCTTATCTGTCAGATTTCACCATTTACCTTGTGCCATATCTATCTCTGCCGCTGGAGACCTATATTCTTATCCTCTTACTGTGTTTTTCTCATTTATAGGTTCACCTCCTCTGCCAAATAACGCCACCAAGGCGCGCCTTCTAAGTCATCATTACTTCGGTGCAGGCAATCTCCCACTAACCAGGTAGTGTAGTTTGTCGCTTCCTTCCAGAATAAATACATGGCCTTTTTTCCATTTTGTAGAGACAAGAAAATATTAGCAAACAATTCAGCACTCTGTATAGGCTTCAATTAGACAAAGGTTTCTACTGAGTTACAGACACCTCACTTTCATATATATGATAGTTTTCTCTTCCAAGCTAATCATTACTAATTGCCATATATAATGATTATTTGTTTTTTTATGTTCTGAGTAGGATCAAATATAATTACTTTAGTTGCTTTTAGCGGCTAGCGACCCAGCGTCCAGGTAAGGTCAAAGGATCAGGTACCAGGAGATGTAAAATCAAATCGGCCACCAGGTGAGGAAAGTTGACTACCTTGGTTTGCCTGTGGCTCTCATTGACTGCGTCATAATATTAGTAGACTTGAGGTGCGGGAACTGGAAAGTGTTGATGGAATTATTATGTTAGTTCACCTAGCATATTTCTACATGCTAACAGGTATGGACTTTCTACGCTCTGGTGATGTTGCATATTTTAACCAACATTCACGGCATGGATGTACGCGTGATTATTGATGCTAACATATTTTTTGTGCTCCTATCTAGGACTTGGAGTTTGCTTCCATAATTACTGCTGTTTCATAGCTCGCTTTTCATGTGCTTTGATAAACCTTCGTCCTCTTACAAAATAATTGCTTTAAATCATGCGTGAATAGGCACTGCTCCTTTTCTTAGCTTTTTCCATAATACATTGCTCCTTTTTATATGCAGTTTATCTACTGTGAATGTAAGAACGAACTTCATACTTACTTTCAGTACAGTGAGTGATCTTAGTAGATAGAGCATTTGAATCGGTACTAATTCCCAGTGATGGTTGCTTCCAAATGAACTAATCACAACTGACATATTCAGATTTAGTACATGTTCTATTGTTATGAGCCAGTAAGATGGAAACTGAAGCAAGAACAACCCCTTGATGGTTGATTCTGCTTGGCACGTGAATATTTTAGAGTACAGTTATATTATATATCCCTTCAAAGGTTACCGACTCATGTGTTTACTAAACCTACATCACTTTTAATTAAAAACTTGTGGTGCCTCTAATTCTCAAGATGTTGCGCTGAAGATCGTCCAGCTTCTGGAAGATGCCCCTGCACCTGTTGCTAGGGTAATTACATATATGCTCCTGTCCGATCTTTTAAGACAACAACAATGTTATATCGATCCACGTGTATTTTTCTCATATCTATGGAGCTTAGCAATAATTTACATTGCAGATCTGTTTTTATATATACTCCGTCTTTGTTCTGCCTTCATCTTAATTTGTACTGTTGTGATTGGTACGTTGTTTCTCATTGTGAGACTGACAACTGAACACTCTAATTTCATTGCTTTTATTTATGTCCTGAAACCTAACAGTGCATACATCAAGATGAAGGTTAACAGCTCCATATTGAAAAAAGATGAAGGTTCTGATATCGTTTGATTTCATCCTTTGTTTTATTTATTTATTTCTCACTTGCAGTCTCATGTCCCTAATTAAAGTTGATTGTTAGTTACAAGATTAAGGGGCTTCATTGGTTTACTTCTGCAGTAGCCACACATGTCATGCATTCTGTTACAATGTCATTAGTTAACTATTCCATAGTAAGATTGGCGTCTAAAGGAATATAGATCTTACTTCTCCACAATGATGCGTATATTTTTTTAGTATAAAGATATTCATTTTTGGACATACCAGCTATCATTTAGCTGATGAAAGTCATTAACAAAAGAACTATATAATACTATGGTTTTTCCTATTTTGAGAGATGTAGACCTCATTGATAGACAATCTTGTCTCATAACCTTTACTTTTAGAGGATACAAATATACTTAAATCCTACCAAAGTTACTGACAGGCTGACCCCCTTCCTATTTTACTCTCAATTTATTTGTTGTTGCTTTTCCCTTATGTTGTTTGGCCTTATATTTTCCTCTTCCCTTTCCTAATTTCCTTACGAAACATTCCCTTCCAAAGCTGACAAACAACAACAATAAGATTTTTTCCTCGTGCTCTGTATGGTAGACTGCTAGCCTTTTGAACAGGCTTTACCCACTTAATTCTAGAATGAAAATCAGTCCAGCTATCTATCCGCAACAGTTGCTATGTGATCTTATTTCTTTTCCCTGATTTATGCTTTTTCCCAATTGGTCTGTTCCTTTGCTTTAGCTGCAAATTGGTCCATTCTTTCCCTTTCATTGTCATCTGTTCTTTTACATTTGTCGTGCCTGCTAGCATGTGCCTACCATAGAGTTGCTTACGTTGTTTCATGTGTGCATGTTTGAAACGTCTGCACTTGCTGGTTTCTATTGAAAAGAATACCTTATCCTCATTAATTATATGTGCCCTTAGGTATTGCCGTCAAACGCGTGCGTTTTCTTATGCAAGATGGCTTCTAACAGGACCTAAGGTGGTAATTTAATTCTTACCTCTTTGTTTGCAGGTGCACATGCAGTCCCATAAATTTGTCGATCTATTCTCATATACAGGTAACAAAAACCTTCTTGTGAATTTACATTCCAGAGGCACGTAACAGGACCTTATGTTTTTATTATATTGTTACAGCTACTTAATATTTTCCCTAGGATATTGTATGAAATGAAAATACATTTTATATATAGAGAGAGATAGGAAGGCTTAATGCTTCACCAAAGTGAAAGAAAATTCAATCATATCACAGGCAGGATAAACAAAGCACCATCCAATTCAGCCATGAGTTATTACTGCATTGGCTATACTTACTAACAGATTTCTAATTTGGCATGTCTCACTGGGTCTTCACTAACATTTCTGTTTTTTTTTGTCTACTAACATATTTCTGTTCAGTAATCCATATCAAAAGGCATATAGTTACAACCAGTTTATGTTTTCCCTTTAGCTGACTAAATTAGAATCTTTTATGTAACTATCTATGTTTTTTACCTCGCCAAATGATAACCACCAAACTACACATGAAATGGTTCGTGATCTGTTTTTTTCGTATGGTTCTTATGGCTCAGGCCGTTTCCCCATGTGATATGTATTGTTTTAGAAGGTTCCTTTGGTCTTCTGTTAATATGTGCTGTTTAAGTACGTCCCTTGCCCTGCTTTTATATTTCTATTTTAGTTGTTTGTCTCAAATTTCTTTTTATCCTTATGTGTTTGCCGCATTGATTCCTGAGAAAAGAAACGTTACATGGTTCCAGTGGTTTCCTGAGATTATTGGTGCTTCCTTGGAACTATTGCATGCTGTTATGGTATTTTACAACCTATGCTCACATACTGATGTAATCCTGTACGCGTGTAGCCAGCATGGAACCCTAATTGTGTGCCTCACCAGATGGATCATACCTTTGCAAACCTAACAGCTTTTGCTTATACATCCTGTAATTGTGTCCAATATACCCTAATTTTACACATCAGCAGTATGTGTATCGTATAAGAACTGCCTATACAGACTTCAAAATAGTCACATGTGCTCGCGCGCAGGGGCGCGCAGCCTATACTAGTAATATTATAGGTCACATCATAAGAAACACGATGCTACAAAAAGAATTGAAAATCAGTAATCCAAATCCAAATTTTAAAATATGGAATGAGTAATAAGTAAAAAAGAACGAGGATTATTAGCTTTTAGGCTAGGGTCACGCATGGCCTCAAAACTATACGAGTCATATTTCATAGGCTAGCCCACTTTCCACATGGCAGCAGTGGACCTAACTAGCCCAACTCCCTACTAGGGGCCCGTTTAGTTCCCCAAAAATTTTACAAATTTTTTCAGATTCTCCGTCACATCAAATCTTTGACACATACATGAAGCATTAAATATAGATAAAAAATAAAACTAACTACACAGTTTAGACGAAATGGACGAGACGAATCTTTTAAGCCTAATTAGATCATAATTGGACACTAATTGCCAAATAACAACGAAACTTGCTACAGTGCTATTTTGTAAAAAAAATGAATCTAAACCGGCCCTGGGGATGGCAACCTCGATGCTCGATGTCTGACGGAGATTTGTTCTATTGGAGGATAAAAAAAAGGATAAAATGAGTAACCACAGGGTTCTTAACGGCAAAATATGATCCTCATTGAGTAAAGAGGGTGGGACAACGTTGAAAGGTCCAGTTGACTAGCGGGGAGGGGGTGAATAACCTATTAAAAAAATTCTATAACAATACTTAAGCCAAATGGTTAGACAATTATTTAAACGGAACGAGTGTTACGCTAGCCTACTAAAAATACAAGCTACCTATTTACGATTCTAGTTGCTATGATTACTAAATCACATAAGGGCTAAATCACTACTCTCTAAGTTAGTGAGCTCTCAAAGACTAACTAAAGAGCATCACTAACCAAACTAATAAGGCACAAGCTAGCTCTCAAAACTAGTTACATAAAAAGCTTAGCTACACAAAAGGCCACCACGATTGTGCTCAGGCTAGGGTTTCTCGGTCTCTTCTTGCCATCCTCCGGCACATTTGCGCGGCTTGCCGAGCTCAGCCTCTGCCACCTCCAACTCCATGGCCCTTGTGAGCTCGGAGAGGTTGTATCTTGGCCTCGGTGCCCATGCTTACAAAAAGCTCAGGGTCTGCCAGTCTCTGGGGCTAGACAATCTCTCCATCCACTCGAAGTCCCTCCTACACATAAAGCTGGAGAGCATTTGTGGATTACGGCAGCTCACAATTGTTACCCCGACTCTCAAGCAGTTAGAAGTGAGTTTCAGCTTGCTTGATGATGATCCAAGTGTCCACATCTCAGCGCCTCAGCTGGAGTCCCTGGTGTGGCTTGATTTGTATCATCCACGATCTGTCCGTCTTGGCAATTTGGAACAACTCGGACTGCTCGGCAGTTATTTTCTTGTGTATGGACAACACGACAATAGAGAGCCTAATCATCATAGTCTGAGGCTCTTGCAGCGATTGCAGGTCCTAAACACTCTTGTTCTTTGGCTCATTTTTCAGAAGGTGAGTGGAGTTACGCTATCTAGGAACTTGCTAATTGCTACCAAGCTAAATTGAGACAAAGCTAACTTGGTGTTCAAGAGGTATTTGATTAGGTGTTATGCCTAACTTAGGGTAGTCTGTGGAAATTCAAGAGTCTAAATTTAAACAGCTGACCTGTTAAATAATGTGGCTTGGGTTTGGGTTCATTTTATAGCACTGAAGCAATTGGTATTATTAAATGTGCAGCGTTTGGGAATTACTCCAAATGCTATATGTGTGGCTAGAAAATGCTTCAAGGGAACACACATAGCCACATACTACCAATCTGATGCACTAGTACACTAGTTAATAGTTATTCAATGGTTCATGGCATCTTAGTGGTGGCGAGAAAGGGGACATGAACTATTGAGTGGCTAAAACTTGAATAGTTATGGTTTATACTTGCACAATATCTATTCTTATTCACATTTTCGGCGTTGGGAAGTGACTTCACAACTAAAGCATGTTTATAGATGCTTAGCATATATTTTTTTTTTAATCAAGAAAGACTAGATATGCAACTACTTGTTTTGCATAGGTAATATAAAGCAAACCTGTTAGGATATAGGACCTTTTTGTGTGTGATAATCAGTTATTTGAAAATTGGATTCCTCCTTTATCCTGCCTGATCTTTAATTTTTTGGTAACATCTTATGGATCAACAGGACATAGATGGGTTTGTAGATGAGTATGAGTACTTGATGGGAGACATAACAATGCTCCCTCAAGTTACGGCCTTGCACCTGAATGTATTCAACCGAGGTCATGCTTCTGGAGTGAGTTGTTTCCATATGATAAGGATGTGTACTGGTCTACAACGATTGAAATTAAATTTATATGTTGATACAAACTTGGAGGTAAAGCTCTGTTTGTTTACTCAAGAAACTAGGAAGCGATAGAAAGCAATTGAGTTGTTGTAAGGCTCTCTGGAAAAAGTATCGCCTTTAAATACTATCAATATGTTAGAAACAAATCAGAAATCAATTGAGTTGTGCAGTTCTGTTCTGACAAGAATGGCATGGGAGTAGTTAACGCCAAAAGGTTTTATTGATAACGTGTTGTCAGTTGTATAAGTTTTTATGATTTGTGAAAATTTAAAATTGTTTATGCTCCATCACTCCTATGCAAATAACAACCATATTGCTAAAATCAATTGGCTTCCAACAAATTACCATTGTTAATTTTTGTTGTGGAAATCTGTTGATAGAATAGCTACTTACCTAGGCATTTGTGTATTTTGTTACTACTCTCATTATTTTATTCCTGATTGCGTTTGCCAATATATTTGACGGTAATATCATGCTCTTTCTTCTTAGGCATAATCTGTCTGTCCATTTGGCTGTGTTTGTGATCAACCAACAGAGTGGAAGACCGAGAAACTCACTTTTGACGCGCCTTGAAGAGTAGTAATCATCGACATGAAAGGGACTGACCGTGAAATTACTCTTTTGAAACGTGCGGTGAATCTAAAAAGGTTTAGATTAATGTATGGGTCAAGCACTGCAAGCAAGGCCAATGAAGTGCATCGGAAGTTGCTAAGCTTTGCTATGCCAGAAACAAAAGTAACTCTGGAAGAATTGCCTGGGTAAGGGGTAACAAGCTGTGGTTGCTCGTCGCTCGCACCAGAAGACATGATTCGAAGCATTGGCTTTCTTTCGTGTTTGTCATCATGGAAGTTACCACTGCTTGTAGCTTGTTAACTTATAATAATCCCCTAGGCATGTTGCACTGTGGAGGATCATCCTTGTTTTTAAAAGCTTGGACTGCTTAAGATCCTTATATATAATTGTTTGGACTGCTTAAGATCCTTATATATAATAGTTTGTTGAAGGTGAGAGGTCGTGCTGCCTGAATGTTTACATAATTGGTTACACATTATCACATAATATGCTGTGTATCACATACATGAAGTTGGATTTGGACCAAGGCGCGACTTTGAGATATTAGTAGTCCCACAGCAAGCCTCTCGTCATCTTTTAATTGAAAATGCAAGCATTTTAACCGTAGAAGGCTTCAAAAACAATCAATATGGAAACGGCAAAAAAATGCCCAGAAATTTGAAGTTCAGTGAATAAAAAATCAGTAGGACTGAGCCATGGATATGACACCGAGCCCTGAACCTAAATGTCATGAGTTACTTTGCTAGAGATGGAGGAGAGCCGATTGCTAGCCAGCCGCATCAAGAACACTAGGCAAGCGCAGGCAGGCGTGCTGACGCCGCGCCGGTTACTGCAGGGGCACATGAACAGAGCAATGAAAGGAGCAAACAATAAGACGCATGTTGCACAGGAGCATAAACAGCGTTGCACAGGAAAAACAAACAAACAGTAAGACGCATGTTGCGCAGGAAAACAAAGTGTGGCTGACGTGAAAGGTGAACATTAACGTGAAGGCTGACGTGAACGGTGAACATTAACGAGAACAGTAACGGAAGGCTCTAGTAGGCGTAGGATTCCTGGGGTTAAAGAGAGTAATAATATAATTTCTTTGATGTGAACCTGCTCAGTTCAAGTTCATGACTTGATATAAGTGATTGTATTTTTTTAATTTATTTCCAAACGATTTAATGACGTTTGGCTGACCCAATAAACTTATTTAAACACTTTCTATCTCCTATGGTTAAACTGATTTCTTCAACAAGAACCTACTCACTCAAGTTTAAGTCCTCGACTTGACACGAGTGTTTGTATTTTCTTAAATTTATTTTAAAACAATTTAATGACATATTTCTTTCTGTCCGGATTCGGATTTGGATAATGATAGTGTTAACTATGCCGGATATGATATGATTGGATATCGACATCATAAATATGTGATTTGAATATTCGGATACGGAGATATTGAATATCCGGACTTGGATACGAACAGATCTCAATCCCTCTAAACAGATTCGGTCTCGAACACGGTCGAAAAATATTCGTACCGTTTTTATCCTTAGTGGTAGGCAATGTGCTCATCAACAGTGAAACGTCTTTGATTACTTCGTCAATCTCGCGATTTGTCAGTCTAACTCAATTCTCTGGAGGTGCTTACAGGAGTAGTGTTGCATGGACAGAGCTGGCCGACGAATCCTCCTTATTGTAACTAACTTCTGCTTCCCTCTAATGCTATTAGTTGGTATGTTTTCTGTAGCTTAGTTTAATTGCCACTTCAAATTGCAGATTTCTTCTGCTGGAATGACTCTAAGCCTTCTTGTAGTTGCTATTGTATTTTACATCAAGGTATGTTCAGGCTCCCTTGTGATAAGACTCTGATGAGAAGATAGCAGTTCTTCTGTACTATTTGCACTACTGCAGTACATCGTTTATGAATATTTTGATATGCAGTGTTGTTGCAGGGTCCCTCATCTCATTTCACTGAAGATTCTTCTTTCTTACCATGGTTTATTTGTTTCAGGATAATGTTTCACATGACTCTGACTTGTATAACATCTTAAGTACGGTGTCCTTGTGTCGTGGTAAGTCTGTCAATTACATTTCAGCTGAACATTTGTTTTTACATGTGGAATCTGTGCAATAAGTTTCTTCTCAAATACTTCGTTCAGGCTTATGTCATTGCCTTCTCCGGTATGGGTGCCAGTCCTTGGATCATAATGTCTGAGGTATAGTACCTTATTGCACAGCAAAGATATATCATTTTTTTTCGCGGTCAGAGAATATAGCCCGTTTTTCATTAAGAGGAGTGAATTACAAGTCAGCTATGAGAGAACCCTCATAGCACAGATTACAAACCACTAAGATAGCCGTGAGTAACCTAGAACACAAAGGAACAATAAAATATACATAAGAAAGAGCGACTCCCCTTAACACCCTAGACCAACAACTGCGCCTGCAAAAGAAGAACAACACAAAGGTTTCCTACGCAAAAGACCAAGCCGTGGTGGCGAAGCATCCACCCAGAGAACGAGCATCCAGCAGCAACGACGACAAAGCATCTGCCAATGAACCGAGCGACCATGGCGGCAAGGCATCGGCCAAGCAGCGGGCAAAGCATCTACCAAAGAGAGGGCCAAAGAGCCAATGGCGGCAAAGCATCCGCTAGGGATCCACAGACGGCCAAGCATCCGTCAGAGAAGAAGACACCCCTTACGGCAGAGCATCCGCAGCGGGGGGCATGACACTCTCAGCAGCAAAGCATCTGCCAAAGAGAAGGCCAGCGACAACGATGGCAAAGCATCCGTCAAAGAAGAAAGCGATAACGGCAAAGCATCTGCTAGTAACGATGCCAGCGAGATCAAGTGCAGCGGGACAACCAATGCGATGGAACATAGAAGCACATAGGCACGGTTAGGAACTTCTCCATGAGCTCGCCGCACGGACGTCGACGATGACACGGGGACAAGCGAATAGCCGTTAGTGATTCTTCAACGATACCTTCAGGAAGGGGGTGACGCCCAAGGAACCACCATGGATGCCATTGCCGCTGGCCTTAGAGGTCTAAGGCGGGGCTTACGCCCAGAATCTGGCCAAGTCAGGGAAGAGGTATGGGTTCAATAACGACGCCTCCAAAGAGGTATGTGGCGCTCGGGGCGTCACCGCCGTTCGCCCGGCCATAGCCGGGCTAAGCTTTCGCCCAAAACACCAAGGTGGTGCAGACGTAGCCCTCTACACGCGCTCTGGCCCCATCCGCGAGTCCCACTGCCGGCTGTCCATTCGAGAGAACGACCAGCACCACCGCCACAACAACCGGGGGAGATGGTCGCGTCCCCTGTTGGTAGCGGTGGCTAGCGAAGCCCGGAGTAGGACGAAAGGCGCCGCAGGCCACCCAAACCGAGCACCCCGCAGCGCTGGACGGCGGTAGCACACGCCGGATCTAGAGCGGCAGCTGCCAGATCCGAACGTAGGGGGCCTAGATCCGCCGCTTGGCCCACTCATCGGAGAAGACGCCGCCTGAGGCCGACCGCCTAGCCCTCGCCGTCGCAACAACAAGGAGGGTAGATCCGGTCCGAAGGAACGCAGATCTGGACCGCCGGCCGGCGAGCTCGCCGGAGAAGCACCGAGGAAGTTGGACGGTGGAGGACTGGGGGAGGGGAGAGAGGGGGGCGGGTGGGGGAGAGGACGCGGTGGGCTCCATTTTTTCCAGGCCACCGCCGCCGCCGCATGCCGGAGGGGCGGCGATGGCGGCCGGAGGGGAGGGTCAGGAGGGGAGCCCTAGGGGCGGCGCGGCGGTCGCCCCCGAGTCGCCCAGGGAGAGCGCTCGGGGGAAGAAAGACTCAGGGTTGCCCCTGACGCTCAATCTCAAACTATTGATCGGGGGGAAGATATATCATTAGATGCCTCTCTCCCAGTTTTTGGTTTCCACTGAAGAGCACTGTTCATATCCGTAATTCTAGAGCAAGTGCTCTTAGTCACAGGTTGTAAGCAATCTGATGGCTTACTTCAAAACTTTGCATTTTGTAGATCCTCCCAGTTAGCATCAAGAGTCTTGCAGGAAGCTTTGCGACCCTTGCCAATTGGTTGACATCCTTTGGAATAACTATGACAGAAAATTTGTTGATCAGGTGGAGTGCTGGAGGTCTGTATGCATTTGTACTTATATCTTGTGTAGAGTATGCACTATTAGACGTTACACAGGTTACCTTTCTTTCCAAATTTTCCATTTTTTTGAAGGTTCAATGGGGGGAAATCCCCACCTGATTTTATTTGCATTTCATTGCAGGTACAGGTACGTTTGCCTCCTACATGATTGTGAGTGCCTTCACTCTTGTGTTCGTAATCGTTTCGGTGCCAGAGACAAAGGGAAGAACCCTCAAGGAGATACAATGGTCGTTCCGCTGAGCTCCAGCATCATCAAAATATGAAATGGTTCTTTGAGTTTTGTCGCTTCACATAGCAAGAATATGGTTATTCATCTGCAACGGTTCTTCAGTTTTTTTTGTCATTTTAGATGGAGAACATTGGTTCACGTAATCGGTGTTCTTGGCTATTGTTTCGCAGCTCAAATCACTTGATGAGAGCCACACATTCTTTCTGTTCATAAAAGGTCTTGTATATGAGATTTTATACAATGTTGTTTTAACTTCACCCCAGTAGACTTGTAAATGCTTGTGCAAAGACTCTTATATTGCTTTTCTTCCCTTCAGCATTGTAAGACGGACGACAGTTGCCAAAATAAAATCTAAACATCGGTTCCAATATTCAATGTAAACGCGAGCATGTTTGTGTATTGTTCCTAATCAATCAAATTCTCAAGCACATTTCTTGAAGTCTGCCTGCTTTTGACATTTTTTCCAGTTATAATAGTCTCATCATTACTTCTGCTAACAGCTAGCTCCCATGTAGGCCTTGTTCTGGCAAGGTTTGGTCATTTTAAATAGGAAGTAACCCGAGTTAGAAAATCGTGCGCTGAACCAATTCCAAAAGGAGGATCCTTTTGTGGGTCCCCGATGAAAGCTCTATGTTTGGTGTTGGTAATTAGTGACAATGCCTAAGTACTAATCACAAATGCTTAAGTGTGATAGCAAAAGGTGATTGGTACAACTCCAAGTTGATGGCAAGGATACATGGTGATCATGATCATATGATGCCACAATTGGAGAAGAAATGGTGGATTGGTGCAACCCTATGGAGCTCAAGGCAAATGTATTTTGCTAGGGTTTGCTTTTGGTGATCAAGACACCTAGTGGGTGTGATCACGTTTAGGTTTAGTAGCCGTACTATGAAGAGGGGAAATGGCGTATCAATTCATGTCCCGCATGTGCCTCTAGGTGACATTTCATTGAGCATATGCATTTGGATAGAACGCATTCTCTTCGCCGTACATGCTTAACTTGAAAATGAGCTAAAACATGTGCTTTAGTGATACACATATTTGGTCTAGCTCATAAGTGAAAGGGTGAAACAAGTGGAGCAACAAAATCTCTAATTTTGCTCAAGTTGTGAGCGTCAGACGCTGGACCCGGGAGCGACAGACGCTTCCCAGGGCGTCTGTCGGCTTACCCTAGTTGCGGCTCTCAACGCGGGCGCGTCAGACGCGGGGACGCCGTTGCGTCAGACACTGGTGGAACCACTGTTCCCACGTCTATCGTATGGAGGTTTTCAGCGCACGGTGACGCGGTGGCAACAGACGCTGAGCAGCGTCTGACGGGCGAGCAAGGGACGCGTTTGTCGATCGATTTCACGAAATGGAGCTCTCTGTGTTGCGTCTATCGGGGCGATAGATGCTGAGGTGAAACACGTGTACGTGTCTGACGTGTGTGGCGCGCGACCGTTAGATTTTAAACGTGTGGACACGTGGCGCTTCTCTAAGCGTCAGACGCCGGGTGCCGCGTCTGTCGGTGTCGACAGCAGCCCAACGACTCTTTTCGAAGGGGTACGTCTATAAATACTTGGTGGCCGGCTCTTGGCTCTCTCTCTTGGACTTTTGACATTCTTGTGAGCACATTGAGCTGAACCAAAGCATCCCCTCTCATACCAACTCATCTCCTTTGCATTCGATTGCGATTCTTGAGTGAGATTGAGTGATTTAAGTGCATCGATCATTGATTTACATCTAGAGGCACTTGGGGGATTGATTTGCTGTGGTGTTTCTTGTTACTCTTGGTGGTTGCGGCCACCTAGACGGTTTGGAGCAGCTTGGAGGAGGTCCGGCACGAGTGGTGTTTGTTCGTGGCCGGCTCCGGCATTGTGAGGGGTTCTTGTGATTCCCCGGTGGAGCGCCGAATTCCAACTCTAGTGGATTGCTCGTGTCATTGCAACCTCTTGCCATTTGGTAGGTTCTTGTGGCGCCTTTTGAGAGACTCGGTGCGTGACCGATTAGCCACCGAACCACGTGGTTGAAGAGAGACACAACGAGGACTAGCGTGCCGGCAAGCACGTGAACCTCAGGATAAATCTTTGTGTCATCACTTTACATTGTGACGGATTGATTCCGGTGTTCGGTTATCTTGGAATTCATTGATCATCATTCTTGGTTGGCTCAATTCATCGCCCCTCGGTGAAACCCCTCTAACTCACACTTGCATTACTTTCATAGTTGTATCTTACTAGTTTGTTTAGTGTAGCTAGAGTAGCTCTTTGCTTTGGTAGCTTGCTAGCTCTAGTTGTTTTTCTTCTTGCGGTTTAACTTGTACGGTTGTGTGACATTCATTAGAATTGTGTATTGGATAGGTGGCTTGGAAACCCCCTTTATGCTAAGCAAAACTAGCATCATACTATTTGTTATATTGATAAACTTGTTTAGCATACTTTGTAGAAATTTTTAATAGGCTATTCACCCCCCTCTAGCCATCAAAACCTTTCACCCGAGTGCTTACAGGCGTGATGGAGGCTCGAAGGAAAATCTTGGAGACGGACGGGACGAGTTATTTTGTCCATTGTCAGCGGAGAGATATATAGGGAGATGACAGTGTGTATTTTTTTTGTTAGAAACAAATAAAAGGTTGTTGGTGGAGTGTTCTTTCTATACTCATTAGTTCTTAGAAAGATTGCAAAACTAGGTTTTTGAGACTTCGGTTTTTTAGATATGGTGGATATACTCTCACAATGGTACTTGTTCTGACAAGTTTCGGTTAATTTAAAACACGAGCAGGTCGAGCAAAAATACTGTAAATCGAATCCTTTCGTGGGTCCCCAAATGGCAAAATGCATGGAGTTATGCAGAGCAGGTGATGATTGATCGTTGGAGTGACCGACCTCACACTGCGCAAAAGTGGGCAAACATCTTTGTCCACAGTCGCCTTCTATATCCAGTTATCCACTCACCTTTTGGATGAAATGGTGATGATTACTGAACAGTGAAAAGTAGTGTTAGCTAAATCACCTATCAAATCTACTAGTAATAAAGAATCACTAGTACTACGGAGTAGTACTACACAATTTGGTGGCACGCGAGCTTCTTCCAAGCTTGCACGTTGATGGTTGGTCTAGCAGTACAATGCAACTTTGTGGGGATCTGATCTCATTGCTGAACTGATTACTACTCCGTAATACGTAACAATATAAGCTGGTAACAAAATCACTACTACTACTACTCTTGTCAGTAGCCTAGCCTGTCGCTGCTAGTAGTACTGGAACAGAGTGTGCCTTTCCCGGACGGCGAACGCCGGCGAGGAGGGCACGACGTTCAGCATCCACGACAGGCAGGGCCCGTCCGCGTCGACGGCGCCGTCGCCACCGTCCATCCCGTAGGACGCCGCCGACTTCCCCGCGGCCGGGCCGTAGCATCCCCACTGCTGCTGCTGCTGCGGCGGCGGCGGTCGCGCGTAGCCGCCGCACGCGTACGGCCGGACCCCGCTGTCCTGCGTCGCCAGCGCTGGCGCCACGGCCGCCGCGGCGCGCCGCTCCTCCTTCTTGTACCGGATCCCGCAGGCGTTGCACAGCGACTGCAACAGAAGCGAGCGAGCAGGGGAACGTGAGACCAGGCCAGCGCGCGATGCATGCATGACAATGGCAGGCCAACAGGACGAACTGCGCGCCACGCGAAAAGAAAGAAAAATGTGGGGTCGTGTCGACACACCTTGGGTCCCCGCGGCCCGTTCCGCCAGAGCGGCGTCGACGTGGTGTCGCAGTTGGCGCACCGCCGGGGCGGCGAGCCTTCTTGGCGGGGCTCCTCCATCAAGGCGGCGGCACCGCCACCGCCCGCGCTCGCGTGGACGACGCCGGCGGCCTCGGCCCGGCGCGTGGACGGCGTGCCGAGCGACAGCGTGCAGTCGACCGGGCCGCCGCAGCCGCCGTCCGCCGCGTGGTAGTAGTAGCACTGCTCCGCAGGCAACCCCATGGGCATGGGGAACAGCAGCGAGAAGGCCGGCGCCGGCGCCGCGCACCGGCCGCCGCAGCCACCGGCGTAGCGCGGCCCGCACGCGCACGGCGCAACCTCCTGCTGCAGCATCGATCCTGGCTGGCTGTGAGGCCTCACAGGCTTGAACGACGACGACGGACCAACACGGCCGCCGGGGCTGAGCTAGTCGCAGTGGTTGGTCGGCGACTCGGCGTGGCGTGGTATATATCGGAATACGAATTGGATCGTAGCGCCCGGGCAATGTGCAGCAGGCAGCAGCAAGAGGTGATCGAGGGGCTGTCCTGTCGGTTCTTGGAAGCAGCCGGCTGGGAACTCGCAGCCGCCAACAGCTCCGTCTGCGCACGCACACACTACTGCACGGTGCCAGCGGTACGGCGGCGATCTCGAGCCGAGCGGGCGGTGGCGTCGGCGGGCGACTGAATGAAGCTGCAGCCGTTGATTCGGCTGGCTCTGGTGGTTTTTATAAGGACGACGGCGCGTGACGGAGGAGGCGCGCGCTGGATTTGGTGGCGCGACACCGGCACGGGAAGCGATGCGATGCGGTGTGGCGCGTGTGCCCGCGCGCATGTCTGCCGGCCTCCACTGGCCAGCCAGTGGCCACTGGGCTCTGCAGACTGCAGGTTGCAGGCAGGCGGCAGTGCGGGCGGTCAAGGGTCAAAAGGGCGGCCACGTGAAACGGGGAGCAGTCTCCCAGGCGTTCGCGCTCCGACGGCCGGCAAATAAAGCCTGGGGACGCGTACGCGCGGCGGAGCTGTGCTTGGACTGGACTGGAGGTGGTCGGAGAAGTAGAATCGCCGTCGCTGATCACGAGGCAAAATGGATATAATATTACGTTTAGATACGTAGTAAAATAGATGAACCAAAAAAGTTAAAACGACTTATAATTTAGAACGAAAGGATTAATAATATAATGGGACTTGCTATATTTCAGATGCCTAAAACATAGGGTGCGTTTAGATGCAAAATTTTTTGCAAAATGCTCATGTAGCACTTTTCGCTGTTATTTAGCAATTAGTGTCCAATCATGGACTAATTAGCTTAAAAGATTCGTCTCGTGAATTTCGTCTAAACTGTGTAATTTGTTTTATTTTTTATCTATATTTAATGCTTCATGCATTGTTAAAGATTCGATGTGACGGGGAATCTTAAAAAATTTTGTAAAATTTTTTGCATCTAAACTGGGTCATAGCATTTCTTATATTTGGTATTACTATAGTTTGACTTAGGACAAACACTAGTAGAAAGATAATGAGACTTTTCTATAAACTTAGTCAAAGTTACTATAATTTGCCTTAGGACAAAACCGAGTTTCTCATATTCCAGGATGAAAGGAGTAGCGCATTCAAGCATTCAGAATTTGTACCCAAATATATGGGATTCTACCTTGTGGACAAATCCGTTTTGCATTAAATAGTTGAATAAATTTGGTAGATATTATTTTGCTGTTTGCTATTTTTTAACCTATCATCATGAATCTTACTGATGGTAGCATCCAATTAATAAGAAATAAAATAAGTGTACATGTGCCTTTTATGTTCTCTTCTAATATGTCTAAAATCTTTATCTTTAGAATGTATAACAGAACAAAGGAAGTAGGCTCTTATTATGGCAGGGCTTGACTCTTTATCGATAATAACACACGACACAATGTAGAACGGATTCACGGAAACCACGCGTCTTTCCAGCTGGTGTGCGAGGGCATGCATGGACAGAGGATACATACACCCCAGTCTCCAAAGGCCCGAACCAAACGTCGTGTCCCTGCTTTGCAAAAAAACGAAAGGCACCGCACATGCCCCCGTGTTTGGCTACACTGTCGAACAGAGCAATGTGCTGCCGCACACTTGGGAGTGAACGAATGAAACAACAACAAAACGAAGAGGCAAAGAAGCTATAGCCCTCTGCCCTCCTGGGCTGCTGCTGGGGCTATAAACGGCCGGAAAAGAGAGAGTACTAGATAGTACTAGAAGGGAATCGAATGGAAAGAAGCAAAAGGGGAGGAAGCAGAAGAATCCCATCGTCGACCGGTCGGTCCATGCAGGAGCAGGAGGGATGAACTCGAGAAAAGACGTGGTGGATGCGCATAATTATTGCGTTGCGCGCCCTTGCATGCATGCATGCTTGCATGGCCACCAGTTGGCCACGCCACGCCACGATGCGCGCCCCCGGCCAGCCCTCCATCCATCGACCGTTCAGAAAACGGGAAAAAGGCCCCGGGTCAAATCGAGAAATAGAATGATCATCGAGCGACGCGATTTGTTGGCTCGTGATTGCCTCTTCAATTGATCACAACTTTGTTTGATCAGATTTTATCTTTTGAAAATTTGGCAGGAACTTTGCCAGTGCAGTCAGTTTTTTTTTAGAATGGTAGAAATAATATCATTATGAACTATATTTGTAACGGTTGTAATGGATATTGTTAACTACTTAATTTTTATTCTCATGAAACTTCAATTATCTCTCTTCGTTTATATTGTACCATGGCATCATATTTACTAAGTTTAATTCAATGCCCATGAAACTTCTCAAGGGCGCGGCCCCTGCGCAGCCACCGAGCTCTGGTGCTTGGTCCCCCTGCTGCTAGGGTTGGATGCTTGGTACGCCGCGGCCACGCCAGGGGGCCCTGGCGCATCACCGCTGGGCGTCCCGGGCCCCTTGCTCTCGCCGGCCGCGACACCGTTCTTTCCCGGACGCGCCTCAGGCGGGCGGTCCAAGCACCGGCGGTGGGAAGACAACGACGGCGAGAAGACTGATGACGACTACCCCACGACATACCTGGAGGCCGCTCGTCGCCCGGCGAAGACGATGCACGCATCCCCTGTGCGCCCCCTGACTCGTGTTGGGCGCGGCAGGGCGGATGCCGTTCAGGGGCCTTTGCGGGGCCATGCTGACCGTGGGCAGGCGAGGCACAGCCGACCACGCCCACAGCTTGTGCACGGCTTGCCGGTTCGACCAGTGGATGGCCGTGTTCCTGCCCGCCAACGCCTTGGCTGCCGTGGACGGGTCTCCGCCCCCGACAACGATGGGTGGCGTGAGATCCTCCCCCAGCTGGGGGTAGGGTCTGTTGCTGCCTCGAAGGTGCCTCGCCCTAGCCAGAAGCAACTTTCACAGGTCTAGAGAATCCCGGCTGAGCTCCTTGGCAGATGCTTCAAATGCCTCTCCTACTCGCATCGAGTAGCGACTTGCCGGCTTCCATGTCGTTGTCTACGGTGTCGTGGATTTGGGCACCTCGCCAAGGATTGTAGGCGTTGGACGGCGACGAGCGCCAGCCTGCCACGACACTCCGCCCGCGACACCCCCATGGCCTCCCAGCACGCGCCGCACGGCGGTGTTGGGGCTACTGCTGCGGGGCTGTGGAGGGTGGCGACAACGTCGGCGGCACAGGGCTAGACCAAAGGACTCCGGCTCGGGCGCGCCAGCCGACCTGGAGAGGTTGTCATCTTCTCCTACTGTTGCCTTCGGTTTGACCTCTTCTACTATCGCTTCCTGCCCCCATGAGGCCGATCTGCTCGCTGTGGCATTGTGCCAGGGCACTGGGCCTCCCGCTTGGGTTGACCCGATGCTCGATGAACTCGTTGCCTCACTTCAGCTCGTTGCCTCGCTTGTCACCAGTCGATCGGTGGGTGTTTCAGCGCTTGGGCGCCTGTCTACTCTGTAACACCCCTGGTGTTACTATACTAATTAAATCTGAATTAAGTAATGATCATGTATTATCATTATGCGTTAAGGCGTGAGATGCATGTCAATACTTCATATTGCATTGATGCATGTCAATGTTGCATACATTGCATAGTGATGTTTATACTATTGCCTATATTTCAAGTAAAGTATTGAGATGTTTCATATGCTGCATATATAGCACCTTTATGGCATGTGTGCATTTGGAATGTTTCATATATGTTGCATATGTGGTGTTTCATAAGTTACATGAAATAATGTTAATGTTAAAAATAATCATTTGAATTGAAGTTTTAAAATTCAAACTTGGAGGAATTATCAGAACAAATCTCATAAATAAAATTTATGATTTGAAATGGTACACTTGGTTGAGTTGTTTGAATAGAAATTATTCACTAATTGAAAATCAAATATTGGAAATGAATTATTTATTAACCATAAGTTCAATTTAAAATTTGAAAATCTAGTTTCAAAAATACTTGAAATTTGGAGATGAGCCCAAAAGCAAAGTCGTAGCTCTCGTTATTTGGAACAACTTTCGTGTTGCAAGTTTTTGATGTTTACATATGAAATTGTGAGTAATTTTTGAAAAATAAAAATGGAAGAACGAGGTGGAATTAGTACTACAGTAGATGACGTGCTCTATTTCTTCTCCTTCTCTCTCACTGTCGCCGGCGTCCGCCGTGGCTTGGCCATGCTTTCTCGCGCTCGCGCACGTGGCCAACCACCTGGTCGAGTTCGCGAAGGCACCAGCAAGCTCAAGTTCGCTTCCTCACACTTGGCCATGCTCTTTTCCTCTCTCAGCACCGTCACCGAGTTCCTTCCCTCGCCGGCAAAATTCATCGTCTGTGCTTCGTCTCTGCTCAATTCATCCCGTAGCCACGCTCACAATCCTCTTTCGCTCCATTTGCACCTGCTCGGGCTCATCCTCTTCGCCAAGCTGCACGCGCGCTGTCGTCTTCTCTCACGTCGTGCAAAGCGCCGCCGCGTGCCTCGTCGCCGTGGCCAGCTCGTTCAGGTGAGCCAACCGTTCAACCATCTATGGTTTTGAATTCCCCGTGATGCCGTGCTACTAGTAAGCTAGGTCGTTGATTGATTTGTGCATAGGAGACGCCGGTCCGCGTGCTCGCCGACGAGCTCTGCTCTACCTCGCCGCCGTGTGTGTGGTCGTATGCGTTAGGTGTTAATATCAGTGGATATTTGGTATAAACAATATCATGGTGCACAAATCTAGAGAAGGAGAGAGACTAAGAGAGAGGGGAAGGTACAGACCGTCGGGTCTGACGGAGAAGAACCAGCCGTTACTGAATCGCTGGTGAAGATCTGCGCTAGGGCAGCGACGGGCGGTGAAGCGGTGGAGCAGTGGCGACGCCGGTGGAGCTTCCCGTCGCTGGCAGCGCCTCCCTGATCGGTAGGGTTTCTTGGTGGGGTGCCGGCGGCTACAGTGAACCTCATGACCCTAACCACTAGCCTCCACCTCCTATTTATGGCACTGCGCGATGGGGGCCCACCAGCCACTTCATTGGGTTGGGCGTCCCCGATCAGGACGCATCAAGGGCCCACACCTGGCCGTTGGGCCAAGTATGGTGGAGATCAAACCAACATTCTCCCCCTTGATCTCTCATCACTTTCTTCGTTCTTTAATTTCTTACTCAAAATTTTAATTCATATTTTCTTCCTTCTTTCCTATTTCATCATAGATTAGTGCATAGAACTGTCCCATCGTCACAGCAATTAGTGCCGCTAGACTAACAGCCACAATACACTTCTCTATTTTGAAATGATACTTTCTTTGGGCCCTTTATTGTCCGAAAATCATAGACTATACCATAAACCCATGTCGACTGTGCATTCTCTAAATACACTGGGTGGTAAGCCTTTATAAGCGGATCTGCAAGTACTTGCTTTTACTTATACATTCGAAAGCTTTTAAAGATTCCGGACTTTCTCCTTCACAACGTCTAACTTCATGTCAATGTGTTTGGCAGCACACTTGACCCATTGTCATAGGAGTCAATCACTTTAAATGGTAATTGTTGTTGTATACCATTACCAATTATGGGTATAAGTTAACCATTTCGCCTGTCCTATAAGCCTCATAATAAGTTGTACTATAGGTATGCATCATTGATGACACCACAACTGTTTCTTTGGAGCTTTTCCATAATAAAACTCCAACTGCGAGTGTTAGCTACTATATAGGTTTCACTAAACATCTCGCCGAAATTCAACATTCTTGTACCCACAACCATTTGAGAGTACTTGTTCTTTCTTAGTCATCATGAGGCTTATTAAATCTTTGCACAATTGCAAGATATTCTTAACTCCATTCCAATGATCTATATCTGGACTGGACTTTCTGCCAAAACATCCCGGATAAATGAACTATGCTAGGGTAATATCATACTTGTGCACTCATTAAACTGTAATATCATAGTTGTGCACTCATTAAGCTTCCAACAGCTGAAGCATATGGATCCATATTCATTTGATCTATCTCATGTCGGTTCTTGTAACACTTAGATTCTCAAAATTATTACCCTTGACTATATGAACAGGCATAGGTTCACTTGCATGCATACTTTGTTTCTTTACAATCTTTTCTAAGCATGCCTTTGTGATAATCCTAATACCCCTTTCATCTGTCTCGGTGAATTTTAATTCTTATAACGAGAATCATTTCACCAAGAACATTCTTATTAAGTCTCGAGGACAAGAACTTCTTCACATATAGTAGATTGACATCACTACTAGCAAGTAAGGTGTCATCCACATATACAGGATTAGGAAATAAATTTCCCATTCTATAACTTTGTACAGATGCGATTGTCCTCTTATTCTCTTTAACCCAAAATTTCTAGTTGACCTTTCAACTTGAAATGCCACTATTTAGAGACTTGCTCTAGTTCATAAAAGATTTCTACAAGTGGCATCCCATTCGTTCATTCTTTCTTTTCACGACAAACATTTAGGTTGTGCCATGTAATTATTTTTATACAAATCCCATTAGAGAATATTATCTTTACTTTCATCTGATGTAACTTAGATCATGATGTGTCACTAGCATTCATTATAATCTATTCATTCTCTTTGTATAAAATCTTTCAATTCAAGTCATGTTTTATATCTTATGTTCCCTTTGGAGTCACATTTCATTTTGTAGACCCTTTACAGCCTACTGTTTTGGCTTCATTAGGAACTACTTCTATTTCTCAAACTTCGTTGGTATTCATCGATTTTATTTTAATTTCCTTAGCTTCTTGCCATTTAGACGTGTTAACGTCTCTCATGGTTTCTTCAAATGAGGTGGGATCACCCTCCATTTGAATTTCTTCATTAATATATAATTTATAGTCATAAAAAATATCTGATTCTTTGAGACTTTTAGGTCTTTAGCTAATGGCACTTCTTTCACATAGGGTTGTTGTTGCTCTTTCATCGCCAATCGATTCTATTGGGTCCTGTATAACAAGATCCTCGTTTTCTTATTCATCTTCTTGAAGGGCTAACAACATGTGTTGTATGAGTCATACAACATCGACATGGTGTTGAGCATTCGTCGATCTTGAGTCATTGGAGTAGGCACTGGTCCCACTTCTCTTCAAGTCGTAGATCTTTTCATATCATACTCCCCCAGATTACTCCATCTTCTGTAAGGATAGTGTATTTTTAATCTTTCTTATTTTGGGTTTATCTTGTTAAAATCTATCTCATTTGGTGCTTTAAGCACCGTCTTAGTATTCTTAGTCTCATTGCTATCTTCCTGTCGAACTGTAAAAGGTTCAGGAATTTAGCCATTTCTATACTTAGGGGCATCTCTATTATGACCGTTGTACTCCCTCAACGATCACCTTCATCTTTTATAGATCACTTTTTCTTTAAATGCAAATCATACAATGGGGAATATTTTTTCAATTATCTTTCTGAGTTTCTTTCAATTGTCTTTCTATCTTTCTCAATTCATAGTTATCAATCCTCCCCCTCGAAATGTGGCACAAACTTTTCTGCCACAATTTTGAAACATTCATAACTCTTGTGAATGAGGATACTTTGATTACTTCATCCACATGATTACATCATGGAAGATGAAATTATTTCTTAATTCGTATGGGAGTATGTATTCTTTTTCCTCATTTCACTTCAAGAACTCAACAGAGTCTTTTTCATCAGTACTTCTGCAAGTCATGCTTGCATGTCATTCTTATCATGAGGTTCGTTTTCAACTTCTTTTGTTCTTAAACTCATACTAGGATAGCACAAAAGCTACCCTAAACTTCTCTCCCTATGCGGGATACACATGGTCATCTCACTTTCTCCTGCCATGCAGGACAAGTGCTATGCCAACTTTACCCCACAATGTGGGTATTTTCTTAAATTTTATGCCGCCATGCGAGGCAATTCCCTTGAAGGGACATAAATACCAGGGTTGGCTCATATTCAATCATTAAATTCAGGAATAAATCTGTTATTCTCTAACACACATGCTTAATCCGACGTTGGTCAAATTAAACATGCATGTCATTCATTACAATTCATATCATGATTATAAAATTGAAAATTAAAATTATTATTATTATTATTATTATTATTTTATAGAGAGTACATAAAAGATATTTCTTAAACTAAACTCATATTGTTCTATTTCTTTCTTGGATCAATATCCCTGAAATCTTCGAAAATTATTTCTTTTCAAGCCATTCTTAAAGAGGACACAATTTCTCATGCAATGGCCTACTTTCATATACATAATTTGTTCTTAGGCTTTTCATCATCTGAGTCACAAGAACCCAGTGCTTTTTCTTTTCTCTTTCTTTTCTGCCTTCAAGAACGAAAGCAAGAAGATCTTTGTCTGAAAATTATTCAATAATAGTTATCAACATTAAATTCTGATTTCTTTATGTTCTATTATATATCACCGTTGGGCAGATATAGAACAAAACAACTTTCTTCTACATTAATTCTATATCACCGTTGGGCAGAAATAGAATAAATGCATAAAATTCATAGATAGAACTTATAAAATTTTCTATCAATAACTTTTGCTAAAATTAGCAACATCATGAATACAATGTTCTTGTACATTAATTCCACATCACCATTGGGCATAAATGGAATTAACATATGGAGCAACTCAATTATCATTAATCCTCTTCAAAATTAAATTCTCCTGTTGGTTCGAATTTAATTAGAAGATCATCATCATCATTGCAGTGGAAAATTATCTTTCTATTTCATGAGCATTTCTTGATCTTTATCTATTCTCTGAAAAAAAAAAATTGCTCACTTTGATGCATAATTTATCAGAGATTCAAATTTCAACCTCAATCTCAAAAATAAGCTTATAATATTGTTATCATCAACGTTGGTCAGAAAATAACAATATCATAATTTCACTTAAATCATAATGTGAATATCCCTCTAATTAAAATTTTCTCGTTGGTTCCAATTTTAATTAGAGGATAAACTTTTCATCATTTTCTGAACAACTGTAATTGCTCTTCAAATTAAATCATCCTGTTGGTTCGGATTTAATGAGAAGACAATTAACATTTTCTTTGCAGCGGAAACATTAATCAAAATTCTTAAAATAATTCTTATTCAGAAGCATCGTTTTGTACTTTTCTTTTCTCTAAACAAATTATCAAAAAAAAAATTTGAGTAGAGATAATCATTCAAACTTGTCAAAATTCATTACAATTTGCTTCTGAAATAATAAAACAAAATTCATAAACTTTACTATTCATCATAGAATCTGGCCCGAAGGCCTGCTCGCAGCTGCGCTGTGCTCTCTGTGGCCCGTGGCCCAGCGCGCGCACAGCGCTCCCACGCTCAGGGTACAGCCGGCCCAGCATGCGCTCGCTGAGGCCCAGCAGCGGTGGCCCATTTGCCATTCCATCTGACCCACTCGCGCGCGCACGGCGTGGCTCCCCACGCCCAGGCCGCAACCTGGGCCTGGGCCTAGGCCGGGAAAGCCACCGCCCGCCTGGGCCGAATGCGGCCTGCTCCATTCCTGGCCATCGATCAGTCGATCTCAACATCCGACGGTTGAGCATCGTTTTCGGAAGAACAAAACCTCTTGTCGGTCGCCTCTCCCCCAAAACCCTAATCATTTCTTTCATTCCTCTTCTATTCTCTTCTTCGCACAGCACCACACCCGCGAGCGCGTGGCCTGCCGTGGTGGCAGTTGCCGACAGCGGTGAGGAGATGGCCCGTCGGAGGCATGCTCCGGCGGCTCCTTCGGCCTCTTTTCTTTCTCTTCACCTTCCCCTCTGCTCTCCACGCCGTAGTCCAGTGAAGAGAGCAGCAGCAGTCGCCATCCATGGCGACTGGCGGTGGAAGGAGACGGCACCATCGTGGGCCCCTCGCCGGAGCTCGCGCTCCCCGGTGGGTAGAGCGCAGCTCCGTCGAGTGGCTGCGCGTCGGTGCCCTATGCGCCCGGCGACAAGGGGAGATACCGGTAGTTCACTCCCGGTCCTTCTCTTGGTTAGGGTTAGGGTTCATAGGTTTAGGGTTCCTTTTTCTTTGGCCCGATTCAAAATTGGTTCGTACTAACTTTCTTGATCCGATTCAATCGAATCCACTGCTTCATTTTCTTTTCTTTCCCTTCTACTAACCCCAATCTGTTCTTCCCGCGTGACGGCGGGTGTTCTACCCGTGTGACGCGCGGTGGTGACGGTGGGTTCCCTTTCCCCACCATCCTTTTCCCCTTCTAGGGTTACTCTCTGAGGTTAGGGTTTGTGTTCTTGCCGAATCAAAATTCGTTTTCCTCTTTTCTGTTTTCTGATTTCTTACCCTGATCTAGATCCACAACCATAACCGACTGGCTCTGATACCAATGTTAATATCAGTGGATCGTTCTAGGTGTAGATCAGTCGGTAGGTTCTTGTCTATTTGGTATAAACAATATCATGGTGCACAAATCCAGAGAGGGAGAGAGAGACAAAGAGAGAGGGGAAGGTACAGACCGTCGGGTCTGACGGAGAGGAACCAGCCGTCACTGAATCGCTAGTGAAGATCTGCGCTAGGGCAGCGACGGGCGGTGAAGCGGTGGAGCAGTGGCGACGCCGGTGGAGCTTCCCGTCGCTGGCAGCGCCTCCCTGATCGGTAGGGTTTCTTGGTGGGGTGCTGGCGGCTACAGTGAACCTCATGACCCTAACCACTAGCCTCCACCTCCTATTTATGGCACTACGCGACGGGGGCCCACCAGCCAGTTTATTGGGCTGGGCGTCCCCGATCAGGACGCATCAAGGGCCCACACCTGGCCATTGGGCCAAGTATGGTGGAGATCAAACCAACATTAGGGGCTCGGTTTGATTCATTTCGCTCGTCGTTCGTATTCGTCGGAGTATGGTGAAGTTGTTGGTGTCCTTGCCGTCACCGGAGAAGTCTCCGTTCGCTGCTCCACCGCGCCAGAGTAGCTCCGAGCCGCCATGGCCGCCTCTGTGTTCGCCGTGGTGCTCGGGAGGGTCGGTTAGGGCTTTAGGTAGGTGCGCCTGCTCGTGTTGGTCTTGCCGGTGTCTTAGTTGCCGCCGGTGAGGTTGCCGCCGGCGGGAGTTCACCGGAGTTCGCCTTGGTCACCTCGGTGACTTTGCGGGCCGAGCAGAGCAGCTGTTTGGGCCGGCCCAGTTGGAGGAGAAAGGGAGCTGGGCCAGAGGAAAATGAATTTCTTTTTCCGAAAAATATGAATAGTATAGATTTTTGTTTAATTCATATAAAAATCATAGAATGATGATGAAAATTATGATGTTTTTGTATAGCTTCTCTATAATGATTTATACCTAGGAAAAATATGAAACCTAGAATTTGAATAGTTTTGGCATGAGATAAAATTACCTCTTTTAATTAAGAAATGTAACTTCGATAATTTGTATAGGCTAAATTAACTGGCTAAAAATTATGAAATTTGTTTTGTAGCTATTTCATGATAATAATAACCTCCACAAAAAGTTTTGGATGAATTTGAAATGATCAAGTAAATCCCTATTTCATGCTTAATCAATTAATTAATTAACAAAAGGTGATTAGGGTTAATTCTTTTATGACTTGTTTGACTTTTTGGTCTGATTGTGGACTTTAGGACACATGAATCACTGTTGTTCCAAGGATGGTTAGTCTTTTCATTATATCATGATGTAACTTGCTTTATGGAATAAATAAAGACCTTAATGCAACCCTAGTTGTAAGTAACGAGTTGGTTTTGTTGGCTTGTAACTCTACCGCGAAGGAAAGTTGTACTCAAGTAGATAACCAATGTTTATCCTTTCTAAATGTCTCTTGTATGTTATGCCTTGTTCATTATGCATCATGGCATGCATTTCATCCTATTAAGTCTCGCATCATTTATATACGTGTAGTTTACACGAATGTTTTGGATCGTGTCGATCAAGCTTCGGAGAAGAGGATCCACCCGTGGTGTTGGTGTCAAACTTGACTTCTATAAGAACTAACTTCTGTGCAACAAAGGCAAGCCCCGGTGCATTTAAACCCTACCTTGAGTTTTACAAATCTTTATTTTATACTATGGTTTACTGCATTAAGTAATTAGGAGTTGAGTGATAACCCACTTGTTGCATTATCATCCTTGATTATTGCGATATCATCCTTGATACCTGTTTTACTAAAAATGCGTAGTATGCTTTGCCATGCTTACTGAATTAAGATTTTTAAATGAGTGTTTACATGGCTATAACGGCATACTTAATGAATATTGAAATATGAGAATGAATTAGAAGATCGGGCGGGTGGTTTGGCCACTGCTAACGTGCATTGGGAAAGGAGTCTCAATGTAGTGTTTCCGTCTTGTCAGTTAAGGACCGTCTGTTGTAGTCCTGTTTGTGTTTCGAGACTTTGCAACTAGCCTCATGCCTTGGGTAAGCCCAAAATTTTAGTGATTCCATTTCGAGAACGTCTAACCTCGCACTGGGAGTGGAGAGATGGCGGGAATAGCGTGTACCCTCAGGGCTAGAATCGGGCTGGGTTCGAGGAGTACTGTACTCTCGGGTGGCGATGGACACGTTCTGGTTTTGGGAGATCTAAATAAGGGTTGATATATGCAAGATTTGGTTCTACATATGTTGTGAGGTTAGAGATCTCTAGCTAGGTATAATCGGTTCGAATCGTCGTTGCTCCTCGGTTATGGAGACTCGATCACCTATCCTGCATCGTAGTTAAGAAATGGAAATGTTGAAAGAATCAGAAAGAATTTGATGAGGATTACTTTGATCTAGATTAGGATCACTTAGAATTGGTTAATGAACCATCCATGATAAAAATAAAATGTTGAAAGCAAGGACTTATTCTAGTAAGCTTTTCTGCAAAATAAATTTTGATTCTTGAATACCCGTACCTTGATTCCCTAAAGCTAGCATGCCCTTAGAATCTTTTCTGTAGTCAGATAAGTCTTGTTGAGTACCCTCAAGTACTTAGGGTTTGTTAACCCCTGTTGCAGATACTGACTGGTGCTGTTAACTGGGGTCATGTCGGTGGGTTCGATATGATCTGGTCGACCTCTCCTAACTTAGGTGTTCTGCCTAAGTTGTCTTCTGTAGTTCTACTCGACTTCCGCAATACAAGTTAAGTTTGTAAAAAGTTAACTTAATCATGATTTATAAATTCATTATTGTTATTCTTCCGCACTCTGATGTAAAGTTTTGTAACAAATGTTGTAATGTTGTAGTTACTCTTTTGTTGATCCTGGTATGAGTTGTCAAACGTAGTTGAATCGGGGTCCTGCGAGGGCACCCGACAGATCTTCTTAGGTTATCTGGTGTACATGCATAGCCGTCAGAGGTCTTAGGGACAATGACAGGTGCATGTGGGCCATATAATTTAGGAGGTTCTGCTACATACTCTGCTTGCGGTCCCTCTGGGGGCTCAGGCTAGGTTGGTGGACACCTGTTCGCCACCACCGATGGTTCACCTTGACTTTGTGGATGCTGAGGCGTTAGGGGTGGAGGCTGAGGCCCCCCTCATCGCACGTCAACGACACGAGTCAGCTTGACATCAAGGCTGACGATGCGGCTCTTGCCGTGTCGGGGGTGGCCTTGGTAGTAGATCTTTCAGGCCCGAAAATATGCGGCTCGAGCGAAACATCCTCGGCGATGATGTTGGCGGAGAGATCCCCTCCAGCCATGCCGGCTGTCGCTACGGCCGCGTTGTCAATTGAGGAGAGTTTGGAGGAGCGGCTCTGTCTTCCTCTAAGACGCCCCTCATTCATGGGCCGCCGAGGTTGCGCAGACCTCGAACGCCGGCTCCCGTTACATCGTTGCGGCGCAGTGAGCGCATTGCCGCCCAACCGCGTGAGGCAGACGTCACCAAACAGGCTCAGCGTGTTTTCATGAACAAGCTAGGATTGGAGGCTCTGTCCCCCAATGTTGGCTCCGACACGGTGCGCAAATACAAGGCGGCCTTCTGGGAGCTGCTTTCAGACTCCACCTATGACGCGCTATAGCTTCTTGGTGGAGAGTTCGACCCAGTGGCCATGGAGCTCAATATGATCGGGTTGGACGACGAGGACAACTAGCCCATCGACACCAACACCTTTATCGTTATAGTTTCATGTAATTACAACCTCGTGTGAGTGCGTAAGGGTGTGGGGTACGATTTTTGGTAATCTTTGGATTACCATAAGTTTACCATGTCTGTAACAAAACTCCTTTATTCTGCTTAATGAAATACGTGCTATAGCATGTTCTCGAAAAAAACCCTATGAGCTTTATTTATGACGGTTGTAATGGATACTGTTGTTAATTTTTGTGATATTTAACTGATGAAGTTATTGCGTGTATGCCATACATATATAGTTTTAGTTTTAAATGTTGTGTGTGACACCATTATCTACCATGCGTGATATGATTTCTTTATATGCATTCATATTTCATTGTAGGATCAACTCAAATGATTCACTGATCGAAGGTAGAATAAGGGAAGCGGTGCCACCTGTAACACCCCGGGTGTTACGACCTTGCTTAGCACATTGGTTAGGGCCTAAAAGAATTTTACAAACCAAGTTTCGGGTTTAAGATTTCAAACTTGCATGAAATGATGCACGAATCCTGAATGACTCACTTCTGCGATTAAGAAAAACTAAATGAATATTGTAAGCTAATTCGTTGTATGTGAGAACATGCTAGTGAGGTCCTAATAGGGGTAGTAGAATAAATAGTTTAATCGTTGGCACAAAAAACAATCTCTAGAAATAAAGGTGTAAAATGGCCTATTAATAAAAAGTGTCAATGTTGGCGATTTATAGTGAGCAAAATAATTAAATAGTGCTCTACTAATTTGACCCCATGGCTTAGTATAAAGTGTGGACTAGTGAATGGGATGCTCGTTGGGTGAAATCGTTGAGGTGTAGACCATTTAAAAATTAAATGAAAAGTGCTAAAGAAGGTGAGTCTCAACTGAAACCTTGAAACTCTTAAGTCTGAAATAATAATAGACAATGCCGTTTTGACATTTAAATTTGATTAAATTTCTTAAGCACTAGATGCATGTTTTCGCACCGTTGGTTGCATCATAGTGAGTACCCTAGCATGGCGTAGTTCATGGACTAATTTGATGTTGAGTGGGGCATTTCGAAATTGACCAAACTGCTTTGGAGCGCGCTGTTTTCAACTCTATGCGTGAACCGACGCTCAACGTGGCGAACCCTTGTTGGCACCTCCTTATCTTCCTGGCTGATCACCCTCCGGCCATGCTTGTTGTCGAGTTAAGAGGTCCTTAGCGTCTACTAGGGCCTTGAGCCTTTGTTTTGACTTCAACCGAGCTCGAAGTTGTTGATCTTCACGCTTTAAAAATCCGTGCTCACCTCTGTTTCGGACGTCTAGCCCGTGGGCGCGATCACCACGCGTCCACAGCGCCATTGGCGCTGAGCTAGCCGTGGCAGGCCTATTGCCGCTGGTCGGCTCGCGCGGTTGGGTGGCTCCACGCAGCGCCTCGGCCTGACAGGGCTAACCCCCGCCGGCTATGGGCCGGCTCTTGCTGCCCCATGCACGCCGCGCTCTGGCACGCCGTGCATGCCTCTGCCTTGCTGCGAAGCTGCCGTCTGACCGAACTGGCCGCGGTCCCCCTGCCGTGCCTTCTTTCACAGCGTGTGCACGCAAGGCCTCTGGTCGGTACCGCTTCGCCGTTGTTGTTGTTACCCACCGAGTTGCTGTGCCTTGTGCCGCTGCCAACATGCCAAGGTCACCTGGCCCTAGTCGTAGTGATGGCGACGTCTCCCTATCTGCCTTGCTTCCCCGCTTGCCGCCTTCAGTGAGCCCTGCTCGGGCCTGGCCACGACGAGCTAAGTGCATTCCGCCAAGGCTGCCATTGTTGCGTCAACTGTGCGCGTGTTTGTGTTGCCGCTTTAGGTTGAAGTCGCTCCATCTTAACCCGCTCAAGTTCGCTTGTGTGCTCTCTTCTCGACTGCACCGAGCACTGAGCCGCTGCCTCCCTTCGCCCTGCGCCCGTCCATTCATCTACCTCACGGCTCCACAATTCGACTACTTACACCAATTAGTGGCATAGGAAGCCTATTAGACACTCCATCTTCCCCATCCTCGGTCGAGCACTACCAACCTCCAATTCGGTATTTTGCTTGGTGCCGGTCAGAATGCCGCCGCGACCATGAACTTGGGGGGTAAGGTAATCATAGTTTGATTGTTTGTAACCGAAAGCTTGTCTTGAATTTCTCCATCTGGTGCTCGTGCTATCTTGGCCAGGGTGCTCATCGTCGGTGAGGTGACACGCTCATGCCGCTCCCAGAGCGCCACCGTGTGGTGCAGTTGCACGTGGACAGGTTTCTCCTGACCTTTCCCATCTCAACAGGGTGCACGGTTGGGATCGTGGTAAGCCTTTGTTGCTTCCGTGCCATCTCTATCGTGCTGTTAGCTCTTAGCCTCGTCGGAATAGGTGCGTCGCCGCCACTATTAGCTACTCGCCGCTGCTGCACGTGGTGGCGCGCTGCTGAGTCCGTAGCTGCAACCCACGCGTGCGGGTTTAGCCATAGTCGAAGGTCGGCCTCTCATTTCCATATTAGCTAGCCGAGGGTACCCGGTGGTCTGCCCCGTGGCTCCAGCCGCTGCGTCGACAAGCGTGGGGAGCTGCAGGGGCCCCGTCCGTGGTGAGGACGAAAACGTCCAAGGACCGGATCGCAAAGTCATTGTCAGAAGGAGCAGTACACATGGTGGTCGTCGTATTACTTAAGAGTTTGGGGGCTTCTCTGCGAAAGTCACCGTCGCGCGCGGGCTCCCCGGTCTTGGGCCGCGTGGGGTCATCACGGCGCGTCGCGATCGTGGCCCGCGCTGGGCTGCTAGGCCGAAATGGGGTGCTATCGGCCTTTTCTTTTCTAAAAAGTATTTCCTAATTTGATTCTGAAGTCAAACTTGTAAATTGCATAGAAATTTGTGTGGTTGACCAAAAATTGTGAAACCAATTTTGGTTAGGTTCCTAAAATCATGCTCTACCTGTTAGTGTATTTGGTTCACACAGCCCTAAAATATTTCAAGGTCGCTCTAAATAGTCTAACATGCTTAAATATTATTAAAGTATAAACTTGGAGGAATTTTTATAGCAAAATGAGGATAGTGCTGACTCTGAAAAATTTACATTAGATGCCTACTAATATTACTTGCTCAGTACTGTAATCTTTGTAGCTCTAGAGTAATTAGTTTTCTAAGGTAGCTAAGGAGCTCTAGTTAGAATATAAATACTAATCGATAAAATAGATAAAGCAACACTTTGGGTTCATATGACTAAAATACTTATTGGGAAAATAATGTCTTATTCGACAACTTGGGTACGTGGCCGAGTACGTTAGAATTTGCTCGCTAGCTTGCGAAGCATATCGTGTTCTCCTAGTTGCATTTATCGTTGTCTATTTACGTCTCTGCATTGCATCCACGAATGTCATAATAGGAGCGATGATGGATCGTAGAGTCATCTGGAGTAGCTGAAAAGATGGTGCCTTGATGATCGTGGCGCCATGGTGGAATGCTAACTTTGGTTAAATCATACTCAGGCAAGCCCCGGTGCATAACCCCTAGTATTCTGCACTTTATTTTATGCTTGTGCATTAAGTTTAAAGGAGTTGAATGAAACTCACTTGCATATGTATACTCTTATCCTATGAGTCTTACTAGTAGGATAGGGTCGTGTAGCGTGTTATGCTATAGGATCCCGGTAGAAGTCGAGTGATTACCTGTTACTCGCGAGAGATAGGAAATATATTATTGTTACTATTATCATGTTACTATCACATGGAATAAATATGTATAATAATTGGAGACCGGGTGGGACTGGGCTTGGATGGACTTGGACTTGGTTGGGCAATAGAGCGGGGCTCTCGTTGCAATTGTCCTACCTGTGTCGATTAAGGACCGTCCGTTGCATTGGACCCTAGTCAGGTCACAGACTTATTATCCCGAGCACATACTTGCTTATGGGAGCGGAAAGACTTGTTACTCTCTTGTCATGGGTTCCGGCTCTTTCTGGACCGACTGTTATGGTGGATTATTGGTAGGAGGTCTAAGCACCACACTGAGGCCAGGCCTGCAGTGTTGGGGGCTTGGAGTCCTAGTTTGGACGGGGACCTAGACCCTGTGACAGGAATGAAATGGGTTGGTCTCGCTTGTGCCTGGGGTACAAGCGAGACGTGTGTTTTTCGAGATACCTAGCTGGGCACATTGATTCACGAATCATCATTTCTACGTGATGGTACGACTTGGCTACTGTCTAGCACTGTAGTAATAACTGAAACATGGAAGAATGGTAAAATAGTTCTGATTGCTTATCACCTGCTTGAAAGTAGCATAGGTGCTTACATAGAATGGTTAGATAACAAACTAATTATGATTGCTAATAAAAGTGATTATAAGGATGCACGTTTAGTAATGCTTCCTGTAGTTGCAATAAACCCACAAGCCAAATAACCTTGCATAACCTTAGAGTCTTTTATTTTCTCCTATTGGGTAAGTCTTACTAAGTACAATAGAGTACTCAGGGTTTTATTCCCCCTGTTGCAGGTAACAGGCGTTTTTGGAGCTGACACTTGGGTATGGAGACCTTCTGGTGGGCTCAGCGAGGATTTCCTTTGCGTGCGAACATAGAGTTGTTTAAAACTTCCACCAAAAATGTTTTTCAAAAGAAAGTTTTATAGCCTGTTTTTATTTCATGCATATAAATGTTCTTCAGAATAATGTTGACGTTGACATTAAATGATTTCCATTCCGCTGAAACTCTAATAACATTTCATATCCCGCTGTTATAATCAAACCATGAATTACTCTGAGGTTGTACTAAAAGTGATGTAAGAAATGGCAAGGATGTTGTAAGCTTTACTCTCTTATTTATAATCCTGATGTAAAAATGTGGATTTTTGAGTTCTCTCTTGTGGTGTGCTCGACGGAATCGCATAGTTTAGTGCTCTCTCTCGGGTACTTAGTGTTTAACAGAAGATAAGTACCCTTGTGAGGGCATTAGATTAGGTGGTTCTGCCACACCATCTTCAGTATGATGCCCGTAGAGAAGACGATGATGATCTACTAGGCAAACAAAGAACGAGCACAATAATATATAGGATTCACTGCCAGAATCTAGAATTACCTTGACAGCCAAGGATTTTCTTGAGTGCCGAAATCAAACCGCCAAGAAAAGTATAGTTTCCTTGGCTGTGGACAGCGACCTCGAAACATATATTCCTTAGAGGTTAAAGTAAACCGCCAAGGAATATGGGTATTTCCTTTAGCGGTTTCTAAGAACCTCCAAGGAAATTACTCATTTCCTTGAGTGTTATTGTAAACAGCCAAGGAAACTCCTTGAGTATTGTTCCTAACCGCCAAAAAACTACCTATTTCCTTAGCAGTTTTTGGCACTCAAGGCAATTCAGGACTGTGGTAGTGATTACTAGAAGAGACAATGATTTTGCCAAATTGGACTTCTTTGGCCAGTATTAGGTGTAATATTTCCCCAATGGTGGTGTAACAATAGCTTTAGAAATTGTTTATATATTAATTTATGTGTGCCATTGCATATTATATGAAACTGACATTATTATTCATTAACTTGACATGACTAAATCTGAGATAAAAAGACAAGTGACTATAGATTTAACATTTTATTTCATGATATGACATCGGTTGCTCACTTATATAAGCTCTTATTGATGAGCCCTTGTGTTGCGGTCATAGCTAGCTGCGGTGGAACGGTCCAAGTTGAGAAAAAAAACATATCAAATTCTATTTTACAAAGTTTGCTTTGACAAGTGTGAATGGGAAAATATTTTATACTTTTCTTGCTAAATAAAATAATAACTCAATAAAGGGATGATTCTGATATCTCTTTTCCAAAAAAATAAAACCAAGACAGATGATATTAGTCACTTACTTCCACATTTGCTTTTAGGTGGCACTGCGTTGTGACATTCGCGTGCAAGTTTAACAAGCTTGCTCATGCTGATGAAGTGCTCCTCTTCAACTCTAATGTTGCGACAAATGCAAGCCATGTTAGAATTTTGCACGGCATTACGGCATTTTGTGTTTGGCTCGACATATGGTGTACCAATTTCGATGGTTTCCTTGCAACTAAGGATAACCAATCTTTTTTCTTGGTAACAATCATCCTCACCACAAGCTTTATGTGTTGTGATCGTTGTAAAAACTAAATCGAAGACTAGGACATGGAGGATTGCTTTTATAGCCATCATGGACGACTAGTACCGTCTTTTTTGTTTTTTAGCCTTTTTTCGAAAGATTCTCTCAAATATGCCCCTTGCGGAAAGATTTAAAAAAATGAACCCTTATCTTGGCGCCATAGTCGTCTACGTCAAGATATAATGGCATGGCGCCATGGTCAATGGCGCCAAGACCCTGCCGTCGTGGCGCTGACGTGGCAGGGAGCTTGGCGCCATCGTCATTGGTGCCATGCCTTGGCGCCATAGATCTTGGCGCCAAGAGCCCACGTTTTATCCAACACCCTCTTCCTCCTCGAGTCATTCTCGTTTTCTTTCTCCTTCTCTTCGGGTTTTTCTTTGTATACTTCGGCCAACCTCTTCAATCGACCTATTGTACCGTGAAAAGTTAGATTTTATACGTCGATCTTTGAGAGCTAGGTATCCTCTCATCCTTCCTTATTTATTTCGAATTGATTTGGTAAAATAAAGTCATATTCTTAACCTATGAACTTCACATGTTATTTGTTCATTTACTTTTTAAAATTCGTATGTATTGTACAACCGTAGGATGCCTAGGCGTGGAAAAGCTAGAAAACAAAGGTATGCGTAGATCTTTTTCATCATATATTAAACCCTTAGTTTTAAGGTTTATTGTTATTTGTTTTGTTATATTAGAACATAATTTATTGAATTGTAGCTATGGACGGATGACCGAAAGTCCATACGTCCCAAAGCCGCTCCCTAGCGGTGTGCCAATACCCATGTGCTTCTGTGGTGATCCTTGCAAGGTAGATATTTCTGAAGATGAGGCAACATATAAGCAGAGATATTGGATGTGTTCCAATTTTGTATGGGAGCCTACGGAGCGTCAGCGCCGCAGTACATTTATTGTGAGAAATTGCTTTTGTTTATTAATTAATTTGTGTCTTATGAAGTTTTGCATATTAATTGGATTTGAAACAATTCCATTTGCTGCAGACCCCTCCACCGCTATGTGATTTTGAACAGTGGATCGACACTGAGATCAAGGAGGCTGACATATGGCTTCTACAAGGCCTGAAGGAGTGGGATGCGGAGTGCCTGAAGATATTAGAGAAGAGACACCGAGAGGAGGCAGCAGCAAAGGAGCACAAGGAAGAGGAGGAAAGAAGGCGTGTTGCTGCATGTAGGGATGAGAGGGAGAAGAAGCTTGAGCGCGTGCGCCGAGCGAAGACAGCGATGGAGGAGAATCCTGATGCCCAGAAAAAGGAAAAGTGGCCTCGTTGTACTCAGTAGTATGCTAGTTATATGGTTTAATTATAAACAATGTGGTCGATGTAGTATGCAATGTGTTTAATCTAATATACTTTAGGTAAATCATGTACCTGGGGCATGTTCTGTGTTATTTATTTTGTCGTCATGTACTTCATATGCTCTTTAAGTTTTTGGACCTTGCATAGTATTGTCATATATCAGGTTTAATGTTACTGAGTTACTGAAACTAGTTCTCGAGGTGCACATAAAACATAAGGAAGTACTGGATTTCACAATTGAATATGCATAACATAGGACATGGCATGTCAGAACTTGTACCAAACTAGGGCACATATGTCCTGGACTAAACCTAACATGCCTTAGGTAATTAGAGCGAACAACAAGCACATTACATGGCATGTGTAGACGATAGATTTGTTCTATCTAGTAGTGCGGCCACATAGCAAACTGTGTAGCCCCTTCTCCACAGTACCCTCCCATTGTTGATGGTGGAGGTGGCGGGGGTGGTGGTGGAGGCCCATTGTTCTTGTGGTTAGGGCAGGTGCAATATGGATCATGGCATGGTCCGTCCTGTGAAACGGCACCACTATTGGTATCGTCTGCTTCGTCGTAGAGTGGCGGTCCTATAAAAGTAGAGCAAATGACATACCACTCTGTCCAAGATTGGTCCTGCTCCCACATGGCGACCTACACGAGTAGAGTGGTCGTACGCCGTGTTCTCATCATCGGACGACTCAATGTCAGCGTAGTCATCGTGTGTCCACTGTAGCTTAAGCCTCGGATGAGTCACCTGGTGGTACCAAGCTTGGTACCGCCTGTAGTCTCTGTTCATGTGCGGCTCATCGTTGTCATCCACGTTCTCGTCGAACATCTCTCACTCTTCGATGCAGTCTCGGTGGTGATGGGCCCAATCAAAGATTTTCTTGTTTTTCTTACGATCGAGCCTGCAAAATACATACACAAGTTAGTCAACATCGTGTGACTATAACATGCATGTATGCCAAAGTTAAAAATTTTGGTAGAGTTTCCTTTGTTTGTTGAAGCATACCAACAATTATTTCATCCATCTTATTCGACATATATCAAGTGGTAATAATATAAGTGCAACTTCAGGAAAAAGGTCCAATTACAAAGAATAGAACACTTACTTGTGCAAGTCAACACCGGTCAACACTGGAGATGGTGGACAACGCTGTCTTGCTCCAAACTGGCGTGCAACTCGATGTGGAAGGTGGTACTCAACAGCATAGAAGCAGATAAGAGGGCACCTCACCCTGTAGAGCTCGCTATCGCTGTCACACACGTTGCTCACCACAAAAGGAAGTGCGGCCTCGTCCGCGTATGGCTCCCAAGTCACCTGCAACGTGTCCAAACAAGAAGTTAGATAGCTTAATAAATAATTTCTTTCGAACCAACATATATAATAATTTGTACTTACACTAGAGGCCATTAGCCTATCTAGCTCGTCCGTGTACTCTTTGTACGCCCGCTCTATCCTCGCATGAGGAACTGTCACCTGGTCCCACAGGTACGCCCACGTCGGCTGTAGACGTGCGTTCTGCACTGGGAACCAGTCACGAGGAGCCAGCACCACGGGACGAGCAACTGGAAGCCGCGACTGCATCCACAGCTAGAGTAGGTACACACACCCACCAAGTGAGGCTGACTGTGAAGACCGCCGACACGCCTCGCAAAGCTGACGGTAAAGGAAAGCCAACACTGCAGAGCCCCAGCTGTAGTGACCCGCCTGGTCCTAGTCTGTGAGGCAGTGGATCCACATCCATGACGCAGTGTCCCCCGTTCTGTCAGGGAAGAGAACAGAGCCAAATAAGTGTAGGATCCACGCCCTATAGTAGTACTGAACTGTCTGCTCGTCTGCCCCTAGAGGACACTGTGCGAACTCAGCCCGAAGCCAGGAGAGAAGAACACCAGAAGTGCGCTCTCCTTGCTCACCCACCGGACGTCCAAGGAAGGCCTCCACCCGAGCTCTCCAACCCTCTGACCTACACTGCCCTGTCACTGCCCTCCCACGAATCCTCAGACCTAGCATCTTCTGACAGTTTTGTAGCGTGACTGTCATCTCCCCAAACGCCATGTGAAAGCTGTGAGTCTCAGGTCACCACCTATAATTTTAGCAAAACAATAATGCTCCTCAAAAACATAACCGTGTGAACAAATGATTATTAATATAACCTATGTGTTCATAAAATACCTGTCTACCAATGAAGTCAAGCCCGCTGAGTTGAACAAAGGCAGGCCACGATGAACCTAGAAAGATATGACGTCTAGGCCAGCTCTCGATAGGTAAGGTGTGTACCTGTCATCGTACTGCATTTCCAAGAACCCTCAATGTACTCTAGAACGAAGGAGTGGAAGGTCCTGCATTTAAACGAAATACAAATGTTACTTCACACACACATATGCACTTATAATTCAAAGTATGTGATATGGGAGTGTAAAATCTTACCTGCCCCGACGCTACGAGACGTCCTCGGTGGGTCTCGTCGTACACCGGGTCCAGAAGGTGGAATTGCGCCATCCTACAAAAAGAATATAGTCAGTAAGTTATAAAATAAATATGCATTTAAACATAAAGCAAGAATTGTACACTCAATACGATAGGTATTAAATAATAGAAACAACTATAAGTCGCACCTCACTAATTTGCCAATGGCAAGTGCGGGAATTGTGGCCAAGTCTACCGCACTTGCCACACTCGTACTGCTCTGGGTCATTAAGAAATGGTGTCGCTCTCTCACGTCACGTTCTACCGGGTATCTGATCCATAACCATCCTGTGCCTCGTCCTCTTTCTAGAGCCCCGCTTGTCCCAACGGTAAGCTGGATCTGCAACGTACGTTGGACCGTCGTATGGAGGCCACTCTCCAGGGTCCCGGAAAGGCATGAAGCGGGGCCTCCATGTTTGGACAAGCGTGTCAACACTGAACTCGCAAGGTATCCTAGCCTCAATATCATAGTTGCAATGCCTAGCAGCTGCTACAAGGTGAGAACATACAAAGTGATACTGCCTTGGTTTCCCACAAGTGGATGAGAAATCTTGGAGGACTACCACATGAATCCTCGACTCTCGGACCTCACCATCAGATGTAGTACCACCGGTATGCTTCACCTCATATCTTCCTGTGGCATGGTCAAAACATGTGACCTCATGTGTGCCAGCCCTTTCCTTCGCCTTGTCTAGATGTGCATGTGGTGTGGGAGCCCAAATCTCACCTTCACTTTGCAACTGCAATGCATGGGTGTGCCGATCATTGAACCAGGCAACAAGCTTGTAGAATGTGAATTGAACGATAGCGTTCACGGGCATACCACGAATCCCCAGCAGCAGCTTATTAAAAGACTCGGCCATATTGCTGCACTGAAACTCGTACCTCCAACCACCTGCGTCATGAGCTCTTGTCCATTTGTCCACATCTCTCATCAAACCTGTCAGCCATTGTCTACCTTCTGCATTAGATACGGTTCTGACCTCCTCTAACTTCCTCCAGAAATACCTATCCTCAAGCTATCGAGCAGCCTCCTAGAAAAGATCAAAATTATCCTTCACACCATCCTTCTGGAGTAGATTCTCAGCAAGGTGCCGAGTACACCAATGATGGTGCAAAGGTGTATACCCCTCTATCTCCTCTCGCACAGCATTAAGTATGCCCTGGTGCCTATCAGATATGACGCCCACCTCCCTGCCAGGCTCAATCACATGTATCCAGACTAGCCTCAAGAACCATCCCCAGCTATCATTATTCCCCCTCTCAACCAAAGCAAATGCCAAAGGAACAAGCTTGTTGTTTGTGTCACACAATATGGCTATGAGAAGTGTGCCACGGTACTTGCCAATCAAGAATGTACCATCAATGGAGAAGACTGGACGGCAGTGCCTAAAGGCCTCGACACACTAAGGGAAGCACCAGAAAGCACGGAAGAATATCTGTCTCCCATCCTTCCATGTGTCTGGCCTAGGGATATACTCATAATGCATGTCTGGATTCACTGCTTTGATTGCATTGAGAAGTACTGGAAGCTACTCGTAGCCATCCTTCTAGTCCCCATATATCATCTTCCATGCCCGCTGCTTAGCCCTCCAGGCTTTGCCATAAGTTATGTCATATCCTCCATACACCTCATTAATTATTTTGATAATTATCCTGACCATCATGTTCGGCTCTCCCTGTAATACTTTCATCAACCGCTTAGCAATGAGGGTAGATGTCAACTGCCGATGCTTCGTGCTGAGGTCATGTGAAGAACAAGTATGTGGCCCGACAACTCTTGTGATCTTCCACTTTCCGGAGACCTTTTGCTTCCTTGCACAAACCCTCCATGGACAGCGTTCCTTGTCACATACAACCATGTAACACCGCTCCACATGGGAATACAGGACCTTGTACGGTCTCTTGCGTATCACTGCAAACGCCTGCAGCCACCTCTTCAATGCAGGAAGGTCATTAAAAACCCTCCCCTTCTCTATCTTCATACTAGGACCAGCCTCTGGAGCTTCCTGCAGCTCATCTTCACGTCCTTCGGCACACGCCTAATCTGAATGAGTAAGATCACTGAACTCATGAACCATAGGATCACGGCGGCCAGAAAAAAATACGCCTTATCATCTCAATGTCACTCTCCGTGAGCTCTCCAACGGGACGATCATCGTCAGAATCAACAACTCTTGCGGTCTCATATGGCTCTGAATCATTCATAGTTTCAACACTATTGGAGGCACGGATTCCATCTCCAATGTGGACTTGAGCATCAGCAGGAGGAGCGCCCTCATTATCGGGAATGTCTCCTGCAACATAGCCACAAATAAGAGGAGATGATAAGAAGAGTGGATAAAAAGAAGAGACTTAAGTTACAAAGATAAAATGATACCTAATTGACACTTACTCGGATGATTCTGTGTCAAAGGGATCTCCTGAGGAGGATGTGCCACATCATTGGGGGCAGATTGCGCATCGGGAACGGTAGGTGGAACCTCCGCATCCACATCACATTCCGGGACGGGAGGTTCAAAGTATGCCTGCTCACCCATTGGTGGGGACAACCCAAGAGGGATGGGATCAATGAGCACCCGATGCACAACCACGTCCAAACTTTGGAACTGGCTTTTCATAGCCGATCTCACATAGTTGTCCTACTGATCTGCACACCCTATTGGGATCATCTTCCTTAGCATGTTGGGAGGGAAACCTAGGTGAAGTACACCCTCAACTATGATGCCATCATCTCTATAGCAATGTACCTCCTCACGAGCCCTTGCAGTCAACTCACTAAATGATGGCTTCTCATTGAATAGCACAGGCACACTTTGCATGTCAACAAACTCAATATATCCATAGCGATCTCGTTCTACAGTTCCTCCATGATATATGCTCACTAGGTTGTCCATCTAGTTCCAAAATATAACGAAGCACAATTGCTTTACTCCAATATATACAAAAAGTAAATACTAAGTACTACTAAGTATTCATAACTAATAACTACTACTAACTGCACAGTACTACTAACTAACTATGTCAAGTAACTATCTATGTAACTAACTATATAACTATTTAACTAACTAAATAACTAAGTACCTATATAAAGTATCCATCAATCTACATATCTATCTAAACATCTTTCTTCAAATCTTAATCTATAATACACTAACTAGCTAGCTACCTAATTAACTAACTAACTATTGTTAAGTAAGAACAACAAAGTATTTTACCTTGTAGGAGAAGCGGAGATGTTGGCGCTTGGCAATAGAGGGACGGGCAGCAGCGCGCGGCCTCACCGGCGGTGGAGGGCGGCCGGGCGACGGCGGCCGACCGGGCGTGCGGGCGGGTGGCGGCGGCCGAACGGACGTGCGGGCGGACGGCGGCGGCCGAACGGACGTGCGGGCGGACGGCGGCGGCAGCCGGCCGGGCGGCCGAGGCGGCGCTGCGCGGGCGGGCCGGCGAGGGCGCGCGGGCCGGCCGAGCGGGGCGCGCGGGCAGGCCGGCGACCGGCGGCGGCGCGCGGGCGGGTGGCCGTGCGGGTAAAGATGGCAACGGGCATTTTGCCCGCGGATATAGGTGGCACAGACCCGCACCCGCGAGGAAAATCCCGTGCCCACGCCCACGCCCGTCACCCGCCACGGGTAGCAATCGGTGCCCGTGCCCGCCATCCGCGGGCATGCCTTGCCCGCGGGCAAGCCCGCGTGCCCGCCAGATCTGGAGGAGGGCACAGGAGGGCGGCCGGCGTGCGAGCGGCGGGGATGACGGCCGGTGTGCGGGCGACGAGGAAGGCGCAGATCAGTGTGGGGGCGACGAGGACGTTGGTCGGCGTGGTGGTGGCGGAGCCATGGCCCCGTCCTCCCGATTCCCCCCTCCTACCGCCTGTCCTCCTCGCTCCCCCGTTCTACCGCCTGGCGCTGGATCTGGAGAGGAGGGCAGGAGGCGCGCGACCGGCGACCGGCGTCGGAGTGGACGGGCGGACGATAGGCGGCACCGGAGGGCGGGCGGCCGGTGGCCGGCATCGGAAGGCGGGCGGATGGCGGCCCGCGTCGAAGGAAGGGCGGATGGCGGGGCTGGCATCGGAGGAAGGACGGGCACGGGCGGACGGCGCTGGATTTGGGGACGCGGGGAGGCCGGCCGCGAGTGGAGGTCTGGAGGAGCGCGCTGGGGTGCCGGGGTCGCCGCTCGCCGGGGTCGTGGCCTCGCACGGGTGCCGCGGTCACGGGCAGGCCGCGCTGGGGTGCCGCAGTCGCGGCCTCGCCGTCTCCGGAGTCACGGGGTGCCGTGGTCTGGAGGAGCGTCGCAGCGCTCGCGAAGTGGGGAGGGGCGGGGTGACGAGCGGCGGCTGTCGGTGGAGTGGGATTGGGAATTTGGATCGTGAGAAACCCTAGAATCTGAGGTTATATACCTCTTCAGCAGTGGCCTCCACATGTCAGTGCGGGTGTGGTGGGTTTGCGGGTGCGGGCATGCTCTTTTCTTACCCGTATAGCTTTGCCCGTTGGGCACAACTTTCTACCCGCATTCATGCCCGCGGGCACAGGTTCACGCCCGTATCCGCGCCCACCGGGTCGGGTGCCCGTTGCCATCTTTACGTGCGGGCAACGGAGATGGAAGAAAGAAAGAGAAGAAGGAAGAGAGGAGTAAGAAAGAAGGATACGGTTTTACTGGGGGCATGACGCCAAGATCCATGGCGCCATGCATGGCGCCAAGATTCATGGCGACATGCTCCCTGCCACGTTAGCGCCACGACGGCAGGGTCTTGGCGCCAGTGACCATGGCGTCATGCCGTTATATCTTGGCGCCGACGACTATGGCGCCAAGATAAGGGTCCATTTTTTGAAATCTTTCCGCAAGGGGCATATTTGAAAGAATCTTTCGAAAAAGGGCTAAAAAAAAGACGGACGACTAGTATGGTATCGATATTGCTAGTAGTATTTCTTTTGTGCTACTCTACAACTACAAATGATGTGGTTATGCATACCATCGTTGCACGGGCACATCTATTTATAGCATACAACAAGCCAAATCTCAATGCATATTTATGTCGGTGAATCCTCAAACAGATAGTTCTGCATTAAAAGTACAAGCCATAAAGAAAAAAATATATATAATTGTAGACACATCTCTGAACATACTAACTAGGGGTTATAATAAATGTTAGCAAATCTTTGAGCTGGAGAGACATTTTTTAACATATTAAAAGTATGTCTTTGAAATCTAAGTCAAGAAAATCATCAATGCTAAGTAAGGCTGGCTAACGAGCCAGCTCGGCTCGGCTCGGCTCGGCTCGTTCTGGCTCGTTAGGATAACGAGCCAGCTCGGCTCGGCTCGTTTTCTTAATGAGCCAGAAAGCCAGCTCGGCTCGGCTCGTTACGAGCTCGAGCTGGCTCGTTAGGCTCGCGAGCCAGGAAAAAAAATACAAAATATAATATTTGTATTTATCTAAAGCATAAAAATATTAATAATATAAAAATAATATATTTAATAGCTTTAAATCGAACAAAATATTCATATGAGCTAACATATCATCTATTTGTGAAGTGCAAAACATGAAATAATACAAAACTAATATAAGTTATGATGACTTTTTCTCTAAAACTACGGCTCGTTTGGCTCGCGAGCGGCTCACGAGCCAGCTCGAGTTGGCTTGTTATAGCTAACGAGCTAAAATCCTGGCTCGGCTCGGCTCGTTATCATAACGAGCCGAGCCGAGCTGAGCCGAGCCAGCCACGAGCCGAGCGAGCTAACGAGCTTCGAGTTTTTGGTCCAGCCTTAATGCTAAGGAATCTTGGAGTGTTTGTATCACCCTTTTTTAAAATATTAAGCTTCTCCGTCAATCCAACTATAAAATATAAGTCATTGTCGAAATCAACTATGACTTTTGCTAATTGATTATAACGTCTGTGGAGTAACATTCTCTTTTATATCAAAAAAACTACCATTAGATTAATTATTATAAAATATATTTTCATAGTAAATCTATTTAGAGATAGTAGTCCATAAATGTTGATATTTTTTTGGGTTTACTATTTCTTCTAATAAAATAGGTTAAAGTTAAACTTTTTTTTTGACCACTCAAACGTAGAATTAAAATTTTTTTTCAGGACCCAGCCAGGATATGTTAATTTCTCAAAATCCTCGGTGTCCAGTGCCACCCAAACCTTGCGATTTGTACAAGACCAATTGTGGGGCAATGTCCCCCTGACATGCTACCTCAAATCAGATTTTTTTTCTTTGCTTTTGCCGATATCGATTAGAAGTTTTAGCCCTTGTTTAGTTCCCCCAATTCTCCCCAAATTTTACTATGCAAAAAGAAGATTCCATGTCACATCAAAATGTCGGCAAATGCATGGAGTACTAAATGTTGATGAAATCAAAAACTAATTGCACAGTTTTGTTGTACTTTGCGAGATGAACATTTTAAGCCTAGTTAGTCAAAAATTGGATAATTTTTACCAAATACAAACGAAATGCTACAGGAATTCTGATACAGTGTTTTTCTCCTCAATTCACCGAACTAAACGAGACCTTACACACAGTTGGATCACGTCTCCGGTCTCTCTCAATCAGTCGTCATCGCTCGTTCTTGTCGGAACGACTGGCCGGTTAGGTCAAAGCCAGGAGTACTCTCCATCTTTAATTTCCAAAAAAAAAAGCCGATCGGTTGCAGAGAAAGCCAAAGCCGATGGAGCACTAGCCTGATGATGATTCCATATTTCCATTTGTCGCGCGCGGTGGCCACCGCCAAATCAAATTAAAGCGCCGGGTGCCGACACCATCGCCGCCGGCCAGCTCCATCCGCTACATGTGCACCGTACGGGGCACGTACCTGCTGTATGCAGTTTCGTTCTGCAAATGCACCCATGCACGGATGCAACCCATGCACGCGCGCCTTTCGGCTGCGTTTATTTCCTCTCCTAAACTTTATTAGCCCCTGTCACGTTAGATGTTGGACACATACACAGAGTATTAAACATAGATTAATTACGAAACTAAATACATAAATTTAAATTAATTTGTTAGATGAATATTTAATCATAATTAGTCCAGCCGCACACGGCGCAGTGGCACACACGCTATCGAGTACGTACACACACGACACCAGTCACCAGGCGACAGGCTAATGATCAGCTCGTGTGCGTGTGGCAGCGTGACCTGCACGTACTACCGGTCGCCGTACACCGGGCCCCAAACTGCACAATCATCTCGGTCCTCAACTCTACTTCTCCATCCTAGGCCACGTTTAGATGGTGAAAAAATTTCAACCCGATGAATAGTACCACTTTCGTCTTATTTGGTAAATATTGTCTAATCATGAACCAACTAGGCTCAAAAGATTCATCTCGTGATTTTCAACTAAAGTGTGTAATTAGTTATTTTTTTACCTACATTTACTACTTCATACATGGATCCAAAGATTGATGTGATGGAGAGAGTGAAAAAATTTCAATTTTTAAAATGCATCTAAACAAGGCCCTAAAATAAGTATATGTACGTCTCGCGGCTTGAGATCAGCTAATTTTCAATTTAACTAAATTTATAAAAAAAATAATGACATATGTATTTTTAAATAGATTTACTATAAAAATACATACATAGCGCGTGATTAATCTAATAATGTTTCTTTAGTTAATCACTAATATTCTTTTTATGTATTGAGTAAAATTTAATATTGGTTGACTCTTCAAAACATAAGGTGGCCGTTTATTGTTGGACGAGCGAGTACACATTTCACATCAAAGATTTAGTATATATAATGCTACCTCCAAATTAGATTTAGTATATATAATATTACCTTCATATTTTTATAAGGCGCACATGTATATCAAGATTGAGATTTGAATTTTTTTTGACTAATAATTTAGTTTTACAATTTCTAACTATTATAACATATCCTTGATACCGTTAGACTTATAGTCAAATATACTATCCATTTTTCATAAATTTATAAACATAAAAGGTATGATGTAAATAAATAGATGGTCAAAGTGTTATTTAGATGATCATGTCATGTTAAGTTGCATCTTATAAAAGAAAACGGAGGTAGTACTATATCAGCGGCCTTGTTTTGTTGTCGCAAGCTGTATTGCCCGGTCTAGGTCTAATTTTCTTTATCAATACATACCCGTGGGGAGTGGCCACGTCACGTTAACATTTTTATTGATATATGTACTATATCTTGTAGTACTACTACTGTCCTGTACAGGAGTACGTACTAGGCGTAGTATATGACATCTCGCGCACGTAGAGAAGACGAGGGGGCTCCGCCCTACAGCGAGAGGGACGCCTCGCGAGCCGGGCTTTGGAGATGAGGCCTTTTGCGAAGCCAAGTCACAGGTATCGATGCTTGCCAGCAGGAGAAAGATCACTAGGTTCAGTCTCAGATCTGATCAATAGGGTTCCCTAGGTACATTCCGTTTTCTGGAAATCCAGCAGGGATCGATAGTAGCTCCCTTTTCAAGGGCAAAATAATTTGTTAGGCTATCCGAGATCAACTACTTGTCCAGCTTTTTGGAGTGAAAATAAGGAGTGCCCGGGCATCTAAAGTGCCAGTCTAAGTTCCCCTCCAGGCTGCAGGGTAAAGGGCAGACACAGGTTCAGAGCGAGGGGAAAGGATCAAGGGTGCGTAGTATGCTTCTTACCCGCCTTGTCTGCTAGGTCTAGGATTGGTTTTGTTAACTAGAGATCTTTTCCTGGGCGGTTACACCTATTCAAGTGACTAGTGAGGAGATGGATTGTCCTGTTCGCTTGAATTTATCAGCTCGGCTCATCAACCATGATACAATGTTTTTCTTTCATAACAAAACAGCATCAGCTGGCTTATCAGTCGCAAAAACCATCAGCCGAACAGCCAGTAGAAGTCTTGCTAAAAAATTAATCCACCTATTAGCCTTATGTTTTAAATAGACTAGAACTTTAATTAATTTTTAGCTAGCTAACAATGAACCTTTGGTATCTAACTATTATTCATGGCCACACCACAAACCAGTTGAAGTTGAATAGCTGGTATTATCCTTGAACCCTTCGTCACAGATCTGGGTGGAAAGCGAGCTAGCTCAGACACACGGCCCGCCTGGCGGTATTGGGCTCCCCCATCACTTTCAGGGCTTGGGTTCTATTTTCGGACCTCACCCTGGCCCAGTCTTTGAATCCTTGGCAAGTGCAGATGGGCTGGGCCTTTGCTAAACCGGAAAGTGAGACTGAAGCGCTAGGGAGGCACATGTTGAGGTTCAGGTATGGCAGCTTTTTATTATATTATTCATATAGGGCAGTATTTTGAGGTTCATATACGGGCCATAAAAAGATGAACCTCAATATTCATATATATAGCAGCTTTTACATCCATATATAGAAGCTTTTATATTTGCTATATAAAAAAGCAGCTTTTATATGCAATCGTCGATGCTATACTGGCATCAAGTTGAGGTTCATATATGGGCGGTATCTTGTTTTATAGACACACAAGGCACCTCGTCGAGGCAGCTTTGTTAGACTAGATGGCGAGATGGCGCCCGGTATCCTTTTTAATTACTCCTGCCAGCTTCAGCAAATTACACACCCTTCCAAATTAAATCCTACTCGTAGTAGTAACCAACGGATGTCGCTTGGCAGCATTAGCGGTTGTCCTGCATCTTTGTTTGCTTGGCAGTTGGCACGGTGTTCGCTTCACTTACCACTGGCTGGTTTCTGAGTACTTCAATCCATACGAAAATAGAGTACTCCCTCCGTATCTGATTTAGAAGTCGTTTTGAATAAGGTTTGGGTCAAACATTGAGAATATAAATCATAACTTTTAAGTTGTTGAGTATGTAAATGTAAAAATTATATGAATAGATTCGTCTTGAAAAATACTTTCATAAAAGTATACATATATCACTTTTCCATAAATATTTTTTATAAAAATAAGAGGTCAAAGTTGTGTTTTGGAGACCGTGTCGCTGTCCTAAACGACTTCTAAATCCGATACGGAGGGAGTACATTAACATGCAGCCTGCACATTTAGCCAGACAAGATGACACGTCGGAGTTAGAGAGAGGGCCCGTACTATAACGTGGCCCAGCAGCCAGCACGAGGGACATGATGCTCAGTGACAATGTTTCATCTTTGACCAAGGGTCTTGGTTTCGCAGAGAGAGGGGAAAAAACTGTAGATGCAGATCTTGCCTTGTTGCACATGGGCCATGGCTGTATGCAGGGCTGTTGTCGGTTTTGTTTTTCCAAGAGAGTGACCGACAACAGGAGCGCCTCTGGAACAGGGAGCGCGCTTCATGCGAGTATGCGACGATGAGGCAACGGCCGAAAGGCCGGTACTATATTGTTTCTCGGCAGCGAGAAAGAACAAGAAGGAAAGCATGATGGGGATAATCGATAATGGTACTATAATATACAGCATATGATTTTTTTTTGTAAAATAATATGCTTCTTAAATCGAATCCCTTCTTAGCACGAAAAGAGCGATAGCTCAAGTGACATGGACCTTACAGTCATGTGTAGCACAAGATGCTTACTCTTCCATTAATTAAATATTAAGAAATGTGGTCCAACACTTTCATAATCGTAATCGATAGCAATGCCTTTCAATTATGGAAAATGTTAATGCGAAAAAAAAGGATGAATCATCAAAGTTATTAACGTATAGTGAAAAGCACTATTTTGAATGATATTTTCCACAATTGTACTGTATCTAGGATGGCACCGCTTTTCTTCTAAAGAAAATCGAAAGACCATGGGCAATGGCAATGAGAATGCCTAAAATAGAACCTTCCTTCAGTCAAAACTCACAGGAGACAAAGGGCCTCTTGGAACCCAGAAATTTACAGGAATCAGTTTGTTTTTTTAGAAAAAAAAACATGATTTATTAAAAAAAATCCCATGTTGCAGAAGGGCTGATGAATATTTTAAACTTCAGTTTAACAAGGAATATAACTGAACAAACTGACAGAGAGAAGTAAAACAACTTGAGTGAACAAAATCACCTCTCAGAGATTAGGAATTTAACAAGATAATCTGTTGAAGGGAAAAAAAAACACAGCTATAATGCATACATCAGCTCATCAAAGGCAGGCCAGTGATATACATAGGGCATTGTTAAAAAGAGCAAGAGCAAGATTTCCAATTGAACACGACAAACAGAGACTCGATCGATCCGTCCATCGGCACACTCAAGATCCTTGTAAAATTGAGAGGAACGGACCCTCTTCCTCTGTAATCCGGTGCCTGGACCACTAGCTAGTAGTACCGGTAAATGACAATCGGCTGGCAGCAATGGCTGAACAGACAAATGTACATACAACAAATCAACAATCATCAGCAGTACTCAAGCTTACCACAGGTTCAGGTTCAGGTGTAGCGACAAGCTGGGGGAGGGGGACCATGCTCTCGCTCGGACTCGGACCGGATGATCCATGAAGTACACACCAAAGACCGAATGCTGCCTAACACTTGGTTACACAACTGAACAGAGCATGCAGAGCAGACCTGCCCAGGGAAAGCCTAGAGATTCTTCCAATGCAATCATTCATGTCCAGGGAAACCAGCCCCGCCCCCGCCCCCGCCCCCGCCCCGTGTATACTCTATGTCACTACGGACTACTAGCCAGCCAGGTGAGGATTTGAGGCTAAGATTTGTCCATGGATGGATGAATGTGTGGAGTGGAGTGGAGGCGGGGTGGGTGGGATACAGAACAGAACGGATCAGATACTACTAGGGACTATTGCTGCGGCTTGTGCGTGGGGAAGCCGTCGACGAGCTCCACCGGGTAGCGGTCAATGCAGTCCTCCCAGGGGTTGTCGGGCGACGGCTTGACGTTGCGCAGGGCGTGCCACACGGCGCTGTTGCACTTGAACCCGCTGCCGAAGGCGATCTGCCAGATGCGGTGGCCGCGGCGGACGCGGCCCTTGGCCTCCATGTAGGCGAGCTCGTACCAGATGGAGCTGCTGGAGGTGTTGCCGAAGCGGTGGAGCGTCATCCGGGACGCCTCCACGTGGGCGGGGGACAGCTGCAGGTTCTTCTCCAGCTCGTCGATCACCGCGCGCCCGCCCGCGTGGATGCAGAAGTGCTCGAACGCCAGCTTGAAGTCCGGGATGTAGGGCTTCATCTTGGCGCTCAGCAGCTTCTTCGCCACCAGCGTCGCGAAGAAGAGCAGCTGCTCGCTGATGGGGAGCACCAGCGGGCCCAGCGTCGTGATGTTGGTCTTGAGCGCGCCGCCCGCGATGGCCATCAGGTCCTTGGACAGCGACACGCCGGTCTTGCCCTCGCCGTCCTGCTCCTGGTACACGCAGTTGAACGCCTTGTCGTCCGCGCCCTTGTGCGTGCGCACCACGTGCCTCAGCGAGTACTTGGCGCGCCGCCGGTCCGCGCCGCGGTTCGACAGCAGCACCGCCGCGCCGCCCACGCGGAACAGGCAGTTCGGGATCAGCATCGACTTGCGGTTCCCGAAGTACCAGTTCTGGGTGATGTTTTCCGTGCTCACCACCACGGCGTAGGTGCCGCGGTGCACCTGCAGCATGTCGCGGGCCAGGTCCACGGCGATCACGCCGGCGCTGCACCCCATCCCGCCGAGGTTGAAGCTCCGGATGTTCCCGCGGAGCTTGTACTTGTTCACGATCATGGCCGACAGCGACGGCGTGGGGTTGAAGAGGCTGCAGTTCACCACGAGCACGCCGACTTCCTTGGGCTTGACGCCCGTGGACCTGAAGAGGTTGTCGAGCGCGCCGAACATGACGGTCTCGGCCTCGGCGCGGGCGTTGGCCATCGTGGGCTGCGGCGGGATCGCGTGCATGGCCTCGGGGACGTACGTCTCCTCGCTGAGCCCGGACCGCTCCAGGATCTTGCGCTGGAACTCTAGCGCGTCCTCGGAGAAGCCGCACAGCTTGGAGTGGCGCATGAACTCCTCGAACCGGACCTGGAGGTGGGCCGGCGGCTTGTAGCAGGCGAAGTCCACCAGGTAGACGGGGCGGGGGCGGGTGAGCACGTACACGGTGGCGCCGAACACGAGCACGGCGGAGAGGACGAGCACGGACACCAGGTTGTACTGGAGGTGGAGCCACAGCTGCCGCAGGTCGTCGGGGTCGGTGCGCCCGGCCTCGAGGAGGATCACGGCAATCAGCGGGAGCAGCATCAGCGTCAGCAGGTGGGTGATGAGGTAGTGGTACCCCAGCTTGACGTACTTGAGGTTCACGCTCTGGAGGAAGTCCGGCAGCCGCCGGTGAGGCGGCGTCGCTGCGGCCGTGGCCGCGCTCGCCGCCGACGGTGGGGCGGCGCCTCCGTTCATCGTTCCTCAGCCCGCCTGCCCGCCCGCCTAGATCTGGAAAGCGAAGTGCGAGTCAAAGACGGGGTATGCGTGGACTGGCTGGATGGATCCTTCCCGTTGGTGGTGGAGGCGTTGCTGGTCTCGTGGTCGCTGTAATCGTGGGGTGGAGACAGTTGCGCGGCGGCCGAGAGGAGCTGGCGGAGGGCGCGAGGTGGGGATGCGGGGAATGGGCGTGGCCACCGGAGACGGGAGCGAATCCGACGGCGGCGGCGTAGGACGAAGCGGGGACGGGTCGTTGCGGAGAGGAAGAGGGAGAGGGAGAGGGGATAAATAATGGCAAGGGGTGCGCGACGAGGGGGTTTTGGCTCTTGTGCTCCGTTTCTTCTTGGGATTTTGCAGAGGCACCCTCCAAGAATCCTGGATTTCATACTCCAAGATGAGTGAACTTCTAATGTGGACATCCTAACAAATTTTGTGACAAAGTAAGGCCGTAAAATATTTCAGCTTAGAGGGGTGAGAAAGATTTGCAGTCGTAAATTGATGTTTTCTCTCATATTCGAATGACGTTTTCAATTTTTTATAAAACTACAAATGGTCACAAGAGGGATGATAATTTTTTAATATTCTCTATTAAATTATCGAATCACATAGTGTTCCAGCCAAATAGATCATCCTTCTTGTCTTTAGGCTCTCCTGCTAAGCTCACCTGCTTGCCATAGGTTGTTTCTTCCTGCCTTACCTTGCGAGAGAGAGAGAGACGTTAGACCTAAACAACCTCAACTTCCTCTTCATCTTTTGTGATGATCTCATGTTCCTTATCGAATAGTGCAAGGATGATTAGTTGTTACTCCATGAGTTGCCACAAGACAAGTAAATGTGTAGAGACCGGAGGTATAGCTGGTTAACTGTGAAGGAATGGTTCTAGTGGGATGTTGACTGGCCGTGAGATGGCATCCAAGAGAAGTTATGACTGAACAAGGAGATTTTTTATTTTCCTACCTAAACAATGAAAATAATGTTATATTTAGGTATCCATTTTCCAAGTAATATTTATTTATCAAAAGAGCTAGATTAACAAACCATTCTTTAACGTAACCTAGATAAGACAGTTCACGCCAACCTGGCATAACCAACTCATTTCTGCCATGTTAGGCCAGCTCCAATGCACCACCGTGTCGTGCTGTCCCGAATTCCACGTATGCGTTCATGTACCATGTCACATTAGTTGGTAGCTTCGCAGACCGTCGTAGTACCTTGCAGAAGCAATTGTAGCCTTAACTGCCAGTTCATAGAAGAATTCTGTGAGAAGCGTGTTGTATGAATGAAGCGGTCGTTTGCGAGGACAAAGAGAGCTTAAGAAAGATAAAATGTAGCTGCATGACTTAACTTTAGGTAAAAGATATCCCTAACTCGTGTAATTTGAGCCTTTCAATCACTCGAATTTTTCTACCCAATCCAAGGACACCAGGTGGTCATCTTCTCAAAGTTCGACGGCCTTAGAAGAGGGGCTCCGAGGAGGTAAGCCGGCCAGGCAGTGGGGACAGCAGCTGGACGTTAGGGCCCTGGCGACGATGGAGGCAGTCGGGCCAGGTTAGGCCTAGGGGCGCCATGGCCGAAGATCAGGAAAGTGAAGAAGGAGGCTGTTGCGGCCACACTAGGGTTTCGTTGGAGCTTCGCCTAGCGCGACCGTGGCATGGCGGTGGGCAGCAGCAAGAGCGATGAGAAGAAGATAAACAGTGATTCGTCAGGAGGAGGAAGATGAACAGTGATTCGTGTGATGCGTCACTCTAGTGATATATAGATAAATCCTAACTTTATGGCACTACAAAAGCTGTCACAACAAAGTTTAGCGAACGGTGGTGTAACTATTTTAATGTTGTATGGTTTTATGAAACGAAATGCTCCTAATAGAGTTTCACGATGAAACAAAGCACTCGTAGTTTAACTCTGTTTTCAGTCCATTGCTAACCATACGTGCTTCGTCTCCTCTCTTACTATGCCACGCTCATCATTTTGACTGATGTTGTTAGCTTATTAAATGGGACCGAACCTCCCACGGGAAAACGAATTTGTTCACTAGCTACTTTTGTGAGGGCCCACTAGGTAAACTTTTTGACACCACCAACACCAATCCGTTTGTAGCCATTCTCATTCACGCCCGAAACCGAAGAAAGGTACAAGGAGCACTCGCAAAAAGCTTTTTTTTTTTAAACTTACCTGTACATGCTCGGTAAAGCGGGAGACAGGGACGGGATGCCAAACAGAAATCCGTTGTTTCATCGGGACGCGACCGGAAAAGAAAGCCTGGCCCGGGCGGCCCTGGAAGGAAAGCGAAAGAGATTCTCGAGTGAGAGACAGGGAGGGAGTCCGGCATCCGGTTCCGCGCCCAGCCTGGCCCTCGTGCTCGTGCGTGCGTGCGTGCGTGCCCGCCCGCCGGTCAGCACACCCAACAGGCCACCAGTCACCAGGCCACGGCCGCCGCCGCCGCCGCCGCCGCCGCTGCACCTGCACCTCCACACGCAAAGAAGCTGGAAAATTAAAAGGCAGCTCGGCTCGGGTACGTACTCCGTACGCGCGCTCCGTTCCCTCGGCTCGGCGCAGACCGCAGAGGCAGAAGAGCCGCCGGGGGCCACGTCTCGGTGAGTGACACTGGCACGCGGGCCCCGGACCAGGAGAGTTTCTGGCTTTCTCTGCCCACCTGTCTGTGCTGGTGTTGTTCTGTCGCGGCGACCGCGAGGCGTGCGCGGGTGGGTGGGATCGGGCTGGCGTCTTTTTTTAAAAGCATTTTTTTTAAGATTCTCTTAAATATGCCAATGACGAAAAGATTTAAAAAAAAATACACCCTTATCTTGGCGCCATGGTCGTCGGCGCCAAGGTAACACGGCATGACGCCAGGTAACTGGCGCCAAGACCTTAACGCGTGACGCTAACGTGACAGGGTCTTCGCGTCATGATCTTTGGCGCCAAGACTTGGCGCCACTCTAATTGGCGCCAAGGCTGGCGCCAAGACTCTGTTTTAAATACCCAAATTTACCGTGAGACAGATCTCGACGCCAAGTCTTGATATTTACTAAGGTTTAGACATATGCAAATTGGCTAAGTCTGAAATTTTACCATGAGATGGACATATGCAAATTTTACCATGATTTGGATATTTAAAATTTTGGCTAAGTCTTTAAATTTACCATGAGATAGACATATGCAAATTTTGGCTAAGTCTTTAAATTTTGCTAAGTCTGAAATTTACAAATTTTGGCTAAGTCTTTAAATAACCAAATCATGATAAAATTTGCATATGTCCATCACATGGTAAATTTGAAGACATTTAAAATTTTACCATGACTTGAATATTGCAAAATGGCTTCATGTTTTGGATTTGGATATTTAAAATTTTACTTGAGGCCAAAATTTAAAGACTTAGCCAAAATTTACATATGCTCATCTCATGATAAAATTCCAGACTTAGTCAAATTTGCATATGTCTAAACCTTAGTAAATATCAAGACTTAGGGCCTGTTTGGTTCGCTCTGTTAAACTTTAACATGTATTGACCATGAGGTTGACCATATGATGTTCGGATACTAATAATGGACTAATTAGGCTTAATAGATTCGTCTTGTAAATTAATCTCAATTTATGCAATTAGTTTCGTAATTAGTTTATGTTTAACACTCCATGCATGTGTTTAAATATTCGATGTGATAGGTGTTAAAAAACAAGGGGAATCAAACACCCCTTAGCCAAAATTTCTATATGTCCATCTCATGGTAAATATCAATACTTAGACAAAATTTTATATGTCCATCTCATAGTAGAATTAGGGTTCAAGTCATTTTAATTTAGAGCTTTGTATATCCATCTGATTTTCGCACAAATTAGGGCAGGAAGAGGGGTTGGTTTTTTAAAATAGGGTCTTGGCGCCGTGATTTGTGGCGCCAGGCTTGGCGCCAAGACTTGGCGCTAAAGATCACGACGCCAAGACCCTGCCACGTCAACGACACGAGTTAAGGTCTTGGCGCCAGTTACTATAGCGCCATGCCGTGTTACCTTGGCGTCGACGACCATGGCACCAAGATAAGAGTCTATTTTTTAAAATCTTTCGTCATGACATATTTGAGAGAATCTTTTAAAAAAATGCTTAAAAAAATAAAAAAAAAGACGGTCGGGCTGGCGGGGCGATCCGCGCTCCGCGGTCCCGGTCCGGTTCCGGTCCAGCCAGCGAAACGGGGAGCGGGTGCCGCCAAAGTGACCACTGGCGGAGCCAGGGGGCAGGGGCCATGCCCCCCCCGGCCCCCCACATCACACCAAAAAAATTTTAGGTAGTATATAATTCAATAATCCATATTAGAATATAATAAAAGCTTTGTCATATATTTTTTGATGACTTCTGGACAACAAAATCACACAAATTTGTATTTTATCTTTGGATGAGCCCATCTATAGTATAAAAAATCAAACAAATAAGCTACACTCAATTATTTTATGGTTAAAATTCTTTGACCGGCCCCCTATCCATAGTTTCTAGCTCCGCCACTGATAGTGACTGCACGCCATGACAACGAGGGCGAGGACGACGTCACCCACCCGCCCCGGCCCGGCTCGCCCCCCTGCGTGGTCGGGTCCCTGGCCTCTGGACGCTGCCGGGAGCGCCACGGAGGGCACGGCGAGTGGCGACAGCCGGACCGCCCGGAGGAGAAACGAGGCGCGGGTTTGCTTGGTCGACCGGGGGCGGCGTCCGTTTGGTCCGGCGTGCTGTTCGTTGCGTCGCCGTCGCGTCGCGTCGCGTGTGCCACGCCTTTCCGCGAACATCCGTTTGGTTCCTTCTCTCCCACCGTTCGTTCAGGCCGCCCGGCCGCCCCGCGCGCCCCACGTGTTCAACGCGTCTCGCCGTTGGTTGGACTGCCTGTAGAGCCACGCCTTTTTGTACTTCGGTACTCTATAGTATCAACGAAAAAACAATAACGATGGAGAGCATACACGGTGCAGTCAGGACTCGGGAATGAAAAAAAGGGAAGACATGGTTGGCAAAGCCTCTTTCCCTTTCCTGTCTCCATTATAGTTCGTCTAATGTGAAAAATTTCGGGCGTCATAATTCCTTACCATTCGAAAGTCCCAAATGATGCAAAGAGACAAAAAGAGATGGATTCAAACCCTCGGTAAAAAAGAATTGTACAATCCGCCGCTTTAGTGCCCTCAACCATCTATCTCCATTTCAAATTGAAAGGTTTCTGTGATATGATAGAGGCAAGAAATAATGATCGCAAAAAGCCATTCCTTTTTCTTTCATTTCAAAAGCGTATAAACTCAAGTATACATATATAAAGTCACACAGTGATATTACATGTATCAAATATTCAGTCTAACTTTCACATGTGTGTTAACATGTTAACGTGCATTAATTGATGATTATTATATTAGGTGTACTAATGTACTTTTGTAAGGACATGTAAATTGTAATTGTCAGTTATATCTCATATAATAATTTTAAAATTTATATTAAAAAACGGGAAAAAGGTCGGAATTGACCAACCCGGCATTCCCCTCCCATATGTTACATATGTATGTTTTAGGTCTTTCAGGCGTTTCAGCTGTATGTTGCAATTGTTTCATCTTGACGTTGCAAAAGTAAATCGAGGAATGTCGCATATGTTGCATGTGTTGCAAGTGTTTTCAAAGGCATGTTGCAAGCGTTTGTTCGAAATGTTTCATATATTTTCAGACGTAAGTTGCAATCGTTTTTAATCTGGATGTTGCATATGTTGTAACAGTATGTTTTCAAATGTTTCAGTTGTTTCATCTTATGTTGCAACAAGTGGTTTAATGTTGCAAGTTGTAAGCATTTTATTTTGGATGTTTCATGTGTTTGACACACATGTTGCAAAATGATCCAAATGTTTCATCTGTTTTTAGTCTTATGTTGCATATATGTTGCAAGTGTTTTACGTTGTTCGGCCGAGGGCGAGCCGGGGGTAGGCGGACGGGGCACCGACGTGCCGGGGGCCGACGGACTATGGTTATGCGATCGGGGCACACTGGGGCGTGCTCCTCCTCGGCTGCTCATCGCGGCTCCTGAGTGTCGCCCACGCAGAGAAAGAGGAGGGGGTCACTGGTCAGGGGTGACCAGCGGGGGCAGAGACGGGGCGGAGTGCGGCGTGGGGGCGGGGCAAAGGCGGAAGGGGTCGGGGCAAAGGCATATGGGGGGCGGGCTACAATGAGCTTGTGATGGGGGGAGTTAGGTCATGGTTCGGTTCGCTGGGACTAGAAGTCGCGTCCGAATGCGCCGTGGGCGCCGGACGTCCGAGTGCTAGTGCCTCCGCTCGAAAATAGAGAACGAAAGACCGGACAGAACAAGATTGCAGTCAACCACGTTCTACCATTCCCTCCATCTCTCATGGCTGATGGAGGATCCGATCATTTTCAGATAACAGGGACACCTTGGCGATCCAGGGCGCGAGAGAAGTGCCGTCTCTCACAGACCAGACCAGAACAGTCGTCGTCCCGGCCAGCTATCCCGTCCGGTTCGAGGTGGACAGGACTGGGAGGAGCTAGCGTTCCGTCCCGTTCCGGCCAGGCTGGCCGCGGACGGCGTCTGCGGTTTGGAAGTTTCAGAGAGGAAAAAGTTTGGCCCGGTTCATGGACCTGCAGGTGGCATGCACCTGGCACTAGCAGGCCTGTTGATGGATTTGGTAGGGGCCGGGAGACCTGGCAGCAGGAAACCACTCTGCCGTCCCGTCCGGTCCAACTCCGCGGCTCCTCTCTCTCGGTCTCAGGCGGCCACGTCTGGCTCCAGAATCTTTTCTTTTTGAAACACTGCCTCCGGAATCTAGAAGAATGTAAAAGGCAAATCTGATGGCCGCTCTCCGTGACCGGCTGACCGTGAGCTTGGATTCTGCTAGTGCTAGCACGAGTAGAGACCAGAGAGGAGGAGCCGGCAGTCGAAATACAACAGGTCGCTGTCAGGTGGAGCAGCCAGCCGGGGCCTATCTTTCTCGACGCGTTTGGATCCGAGACTAAAGTTTAGTCGAGGTCACATCGTCAGACGTTTGGATGATAAAGGACTAAATATGAGCTGATTATAAAACTGATTACATATGAGTAGCGAGACAAATTTATTAAATCTAATTAATTCACGATTAGCCCATGTTTATGTACCGGAGAACTACGCGCGCGCTCTGCCGTCCCGTCCGGCGCCCGGCGTCCGTCCGGTCCAACTCCGCGTCGCCCTGCTAATGGGTTGGGTTTGTTTGGGTTAAATGGGGTGGGTTCTTATTTGGCTTTAGCTTGGAAGGGTTCGAATGGGTTAATCAGTGCTATGGGTTGGGGCGGGGTGGGTTTAAAAGATATATGAGGTGGGATGGGGTGGGTTATACTATTGCTGAAACCTCAAATTAAAGATGGGTGGAAACCCGTGGGTTCGATTCAGAGTCCATACGAGGAGCCGTAGAAAAGCCAGCATCGTCAACAGCGGCTGCCTCCTACCTGCTTGTAGAAGAACTCCGTGAGGCATTGGTGAACAAGGTGTTCTTCCCGCAGCCTCCAGCGCAGCGTCAGGCCCTGAATATTTCCTACGGTTTCTTCTTCCCGTGTCCTCGATGGCCCCATGGCTGGGTTTTGGTTGGCCTGAATATTCCCAGCAGGTTGGGTTGGATGGGGTTCTAAACGTCTCGAAATGGACTGGGTTGGACTGAAAAGGTGCCCTCTGCTGCTATGGAGTGGGTTGGTAATGCGGTGGATTTCCACCCATTAGCAGGGTGAACTCCGCGGTTCCTCTCTCTCGGGCGGCCACGTCGTCTGCCTCCAGATTTTTTTCCCTTTTTTGAAACACTGCCTCCAGAATCTAGAAGAATGCAAAAGGCAAATCTGACGGCCGCCTCTCCGTGACCGACTGACCGTGAGCTTGGATTCTGGTAGCACACGACTAGAGACTACGAGGAGGAGCCGGGAGCCGGTCTTGTCTTGTTGTAAACTTATCTGGAACGGCCGGAGCTGCTCGCGCGAGTCACGAGCTGCATGCGCGAGGCAAAAATTGCAGGTTTTCTACTGCTACTACCACTGCTGGCACAGGCACAAGCAGGCCGGGGTCGGAGTACAAGTACGTAGTAGTAGCACGTGATAGTTCACAGGCCTGCCGTGACAGTTGGGGGCGCCAAACGTGGTGGGATTAGCTAGCCAAGCTACGAAATATCGTGGAGACAAAACAATAGTTATAAGCTGATCTTATGGGTCCCTGTATATGGACTACTTAATCCATATATATATATATATATATATATATATATATATATATATATATATATATATATATATATATATATATATATATATATATATATTATTGCTGTAATGAAACTGGCCAGCAGCCGTAGACGGCGATCGGTCACGCCGGACGATTCCGTCACAGATGACGACACCATCGGCGGCGGCACGAGAAAATGAAATGAAATAATCGGTTTCGTCTTCTCTTCTCTTGCTTCCTTGCTTCTTCTTCCTCGTCATGTCCATGCACGGTCACAGCTGTGTTTAGTTTCCTCGGTTGAAGCCTGACAGCCAAATGAGAAATTGGATGCGCCATCGCTTTCGTTTGATTGTCAGGTATCAGTAGGCTGGATCACAGAGGAGGAGGAACTTATTGGAACAGTTATGAATAATATGCGCCCGTATCTGTGCAATGGTCAGATAAGATAAGAATAAGATAACTGTTGTGTCAGGATCAAGTGATAGCACAGCACGAGAGTACCAGTTGTATGGGACGGGACGGTCTATCTCTGCTGCACTGCTCTTCGGTCTCTGCTGGAAACTGATCTGTGACTGTCAGAGGTTAATCATACGGTGGCCCGTCAGCTACCTTATCTCTGTTATAACAGGCAGACACGGCTAGTGAAGCGATTTGGACCACGTTCGTCAGATCTCCAGTAGTCCTAATCATGCAAGCTCATCCTTAAAAACGTTGATCCATCTTGCATTTCAAATGATCTGTCACGTCAGTTTGGGACCAAGTGGCAACAAAGATGGTTACGTTGCAGTGTGATATACTCATACCTCTTTTTTTTTTAAAAAGAGAATCGTGACATAGATGAAATTAATATATCGAGAAGACTTTTGGGGAAAAAACAAGAAACGGACGTTCAGATTGTATTATTTGTACTTCCTCCATTTCAAATTATAAGATGTTTTAGATTTTCTAGATACAATTTTTTTGCTATGTACTTATAGATATACAATATGTCTATATACATAGTAAAACTAGTAGAGAAAGTATATGGAACGGAGAAAGTACCATGATTAGTTAGATATACCGTCATGCCTGTGATCTACCTCCTCCTGAAAAAGGAATGCAAAGTTGTCCTCTATCAAATAATTTTAAGTTTGACCAAGTTTATAAAAACAATAGTTACTATATTAAATAAACATAATTATAATTATATGGAATATATTTTTCATATTTGGTATCATAAATGTTGATACTCTTTTTTTATTAATTTAATAAAACTTAAGATCATTTAATTTATGACAAAAGTACAGTTGCATTTTCTTAGGGACGAATGTAGTATTATCTTAGTCCCTTTCTAATAAAAAACAGTTTTAATAAATCTATGCAATTAAATCCTTTTTAATGACACATTATAAGCTAGCTAAGATTTGTGTTGTTATTGTATGTTTATGTACCGGCCAATATTGTAAGTCAATTGGTGATTTCGATTTTGGAGTTACATGATTTATTAATATTTTTCTTTAATTTTTTAAATTCGGAGAACCTTTTCTTAAAGAAGCTATGTTTAATGTTGTGTCTTATAATAAACTAGAAAAAGGGCTCCGGATCTGCGCTGCATTATTTGCATGTTTGCTGTTGGAAAGTTTGTTGGTTATAGTATGGTGATCCTGGAACTGCCCGGCCAGCCACCGGCATCAGGCATCCACGCATGTGCTGAAAAGGTCGAGGCTTTCTTATCGGAGACAATGCCACCATGCCTCATCGATCTTGCAATGGCACCTCATCTTGTGATAAAGTAAACAACCTTCCCTGAGATGCAACTACTTGTGCCTTGTAACATGAGCTGTTCCTCATCATCCTCTCAAATATTTTTCTTACAAATGGCCTGATTGGAAAGAGATATCTGCTTCAGTTCACATTTATTTCACCTCCATATCACCATGTGGAGCCGTGCAGAAGCTTCAGATTCAAGTTCCAAACCAGATAAACGCGCACACGTCAGAAGCTTAGAATTCGTGATACAGTACCATAATGTACTTTGCAAACGCACAGCATGCCGTCAAATCATTAGAGAATGCATGCAATCTTTTTTTCCTTGGGATGACGGGATCCAATTGGCGAATTGCGGAAGTTGCTTGGGAATCGATGCAGAAATGGACGTCCCACCAAAAGCTTATACAAGGACGGGGACGACAAATCCGCGTGCGTGTGAGCTAGAAAGCGATCCGTTAAGCATGCTGGTTCGTGAATCGAGCTAGAAAGCGATCCGTTAAGCATGTTGTCGTGAATCCATTGAATTTAATCCTCAATGGAATGGACCAACGATTCAGTCGATCCGGATGTCAGAAAGGCTCACATCCAGACATCCTACATCACCTACTCCGGGTTCTATCATATCTTCTCTGTTTTTTTTTTCTTGGGAGAGGATCGGAGGTTTTATCATGTCTGATTAGACAGATCGTTAAACAAGCTCATCTTGTTCAAATCACGCAACTCGAAGACATGAACAATCAATCAAACAAAAGAAAATCAATCCAAGGGTTGCTGAGCAGCAACAGGCTCAGTGTCCAACTGACAGTCTGAAGCTAGTTTATATATTTATCTGTATCTGAAATGTTTCGTCAGAGTCTTAAGGGAGCGTGCACGAAACGCTATTGCGAATTAGTTTTTTTTTTAAGGTCACCGGGGGGAGAGGATCCCCACCTGAATATATATTGATTGCTTTGAGCCAGAAGGCTACAATGTTCAGAAATTACATCTTTTAAACTCTGGTTTTCTTTAGCTACTTATAACATAGAACTTCTGAAAACACCAGCCCAATGATCTGCTGTTGCAGTGTCCTTCTTTGGTAGTCGTAGCTTCCAGAGCTGCGCATCTGCCACACATGCAGCCAGAACTTGCCTTCTAGATGCTGCTTCATCTCTGAAGATGACTCCATTCCGTCTCTTCCATAATTGCCAACAACAAAGTGCAATAAAGGTGCTAAAGAATTTTTGTGGAACCTCAATTGGGCGTTAGATGCAGTGAAGGTCAGCAATGTTCGCTGGGAACTGCTGGAAGCCGATTGAAATCCAGAAAGCCTTGGCAAAAGGACATTCGAAGATGACATGTATCGCGGACTCATCATCAGAGGTACAGACTTCACAAGTGGCCGAGTCCACTACCTTCTTCTTGAGGAGGTTGGTGCGACACTGAATCCGACCTTGCATTAATAACCAGACGAAAAACTGGACGCGTTTCGGAGCTCGACTTTCCCAGACAAAAGCAGCCGATGGTAACACAATTCCATCTCTTGATTTCAGCAGCCTGTATAATCTTCCGGAGTCGAACTTACCATTTGGTAAGCAAAAAGACCAGACCTGACATCTGGCTATTGCGAATTAGTACGTGTCACTGGATTGCTGACTATTCACTTTGACCAAATGCACTGTTTATTTTCCTATTACGTACTTGCTTCTCTTAGGATAAATGTCGACACCCTTGTGTTTTGTCTGTTGTGTTTCTGAAAGGCCAATTTGATCGACCTTGTGTCACCGTCGGCGTGTTGTCAGAGGGTATTTTGTTTTTAACCGTGTTTAGCTTTATGAGCCGAGTAGATTTTTCTGGTGGTTGTTCCCCCCAAAACGGATCACCAACTAAACCAACCAACTACCCGCCCGTAGCTGCTGGCCTGTAGCAGTAGTTGATGGATTGACGTTAACATCTCAGCAGAATATTACTGTACTATTTAGAAATCTCAGTAGCTTATTACTTAGAAAGCAGCATTACAGGGACTGCTGCTAGGCGCGATGCCGGGTCTCACTCTCGCCCATGCTTTCAAGTTGCAAGCAGCCATTAACCTGGGATGGTATCCTTGATGTGCGGTCTGTCCTCGGAGGAAGACGAGCAAACAGCAGAAAATGAAGTGCGGAGCTCCAAGGACAGCAGTATAGTAACCCGTGTCGTCCGTCGGTGTACTGGCTGCGCTTGGAATTTAGCTAGGCGGCCATGGCGCCCGACAGCGGTCTGGAGAACACTTGGCGGCGGCAACGATTCCTGACGCCAGTACTATGCCCAGTCTGCCCCATATATTATTCCTTGCAGCTCGCGCCAAGCGAGCGATCTGGTTCCTTTCTTGGATTCGCCATTCGTGGGAGCAAACGAAGTCTCAGGACGGATTCCGTTCCGACGCGATGTGGCGGGCAGGGGAAAAGGTGGTATGGCCTGGCCATCAGAAGTTGAGAATGGACAGACTGTTTCTTTTCTCCTCATCACAACGAGCTGTCACCAGATTCTTCAGTTACAGAAAAGGTGTGATCATGTGGCCCAAACCATGTTTGCTTAGGAAACATTCCGAAAGTGATCGGCCCGAAAAAGGAAAATGGCCCATGACAGAATAGCAACCAGGTCCAAAGCGGGCCTAGTAAAAGGTCACCTAAGGCAGGCGGTCCGCAGCTACAGAATGTGACCATGTTACTCAAACCCTGTTTGGGATTTCACTCTGTCAGTGATCGATTGACAAACCGCATTAATTAAACATAGCGAACAACCTTTTTTAAAAAAAAAAAGAGTCCTAAAAAACCTTTTCATTACAGGGAGGAATATAGAAGCAGCCTTCTTTCAGCTGCAGCTGCAGCTGCAAAGCCGTGGACCACTGTAGCTAAGAGCATCTCCAACGGTTTTGCATTTTATGTTTTGCAAAACATGAAGTTTGCCAACTCCCAAATAAATATGGCAAAGATAAAAAGAGTCAATCTCCAATGGTTCCCCATTATTCACTTGGCAAAAACAAAAATTGTGGACCCAACAGATGTCTCCGTGATCGATCGTTCCTGGCGTTGCTGATCGTTCCTGGCGTTGCGTTGCTGATCGTTCCTGGCGTTGCTGATCGTTCCTGGCGTGCGGCGCCGTCGCCGATCGTTCCTGGCGTTGCTTCGAGGAATTTCCTATCTGCCCTATCTGCCCTAGATTTTGGTTCCCGTCGCGTACACTGCTGCCCAGGAATTTCCTCCCCATTGCGTACCCTACAGCCGGTGTGTTTGGTTTGAAGATGGATTCGAGGTCGCAGAGGACCCCATCAAGCCGGCGTGCACGTTTGAAGATGGAGGCTCGATCACGCGCGGCAACTGGATGCTGGAGTCTGCAACATGCCGATCAAAGGAAGAAGAGGACCACGATCTTGCGGTCAGATCAAGAAGAAGGCGGCCTGGACCTGGAGTTTCTACCCACGAGCGCGGAACAATCTACGATGGCGCGGGAAGTATTGCGGCCGCACGAGGAGTCGCGCCAAAAAACACCGATGCCAAGCCTCCAGTGGGCTCGCATATATGGCAGCCCTGACCCTCTTTTTGCCAAGTTGCCAAAATTGCAAACCCCAATTGCCAAACGGTTGGAGACTACTTTTTGTGCTTTTTGCCAAAAAATCATATTGCCAAACTCAAATGCACAACCGTTGGACATGCTCTAAGTGAAGCATCAGCTGAAACGAGCAGGCTCAGCAAATGTTGGACCCCCCAAAACAGTTGAGGATGGGAAACAGAAACGGGTCTCGATAGTCGAGGCCTCGAGGGAGCACCAGTTTCGTCTGGAGGATCCAATCCAAGTCCACTTGGCTGATTCTGTTGCCCTCCGACCTCCCCGACGAATCGAGCCCGGCATGGTCGACTTCACCGTTGGTTACGACTCGACTCGAGACGCAGCTGAATTCATCCATTTCAGATTCCGCTGTGCTTTTTCAAAAAAATCGGGCTGTGAGGGGTAGACACCCCGAGCTATTTTAGCTTAAAACAGAGAACTTCTCACCTAGCTTGAGAAAGTCCTCAAACCCATGCCCGCTCACATACAGGGGTTGTAACCCGGTGAGAGGGCCGGTTCATTTTATTTGTGCTTTGAGAACACGGGATAGACGATGAAGTTTTTTTCCACACCGCCGATCAGAAATTCGCTTGACCAAGATTTTGAACTCTGGTCATGGGGGACGCCACCCGGAGGATTGACCAACTGGTCTAGCAACCGTAGGCTCTGCTGTGCTTTTTTTTCTCCCAAAACTCTAGACATTAAGCTACATGAACTAAGAGTTTTCGAATTCTGCAGTCGCATCGTGTTAAATGACTTTTGCTGGTTGTGGGGACGGAGACATAGGAACCCTATCCCAAGTAGTTAGATATTTGGGATAGATATAAAAATCTGAACGTTTAGTGCTCGGACGTCCGGCTAGGGCTAGCGTTCAGATGTCCACGCATGTCACGCCTACTTCATGTTGGGGCCCGTACCCTTCTGTGTCCCGCGCCCGCACCGTGGTCCCTGCTACCTCGTGTCCTACGCCAGCACCGTGGCCCGCACGCTTCGTGTCCCGTGCCCGCACCGTGGCGCCCTCTCCATACCCACACGCATACAGGCGGGCCCAACAGGTGCAGCAGGTGGCTGCTGCAAATGGGTCCCATTGCAATATGTGCAACACTAAACTTTTGCAACATCTAGATAAAACTTTCGCAAAAAAACATCTAGATGAAACACGTACAACATACGGCCTAAACAATTGAAACACTTACAACATACGTATGAAACATCAGGAAAACACGTTTGTAGTCACTACAAAACATATGCAACATCTAGATAAAACACTTGCAACGTACGTATGAAACACCTGAAACATACGCTTGTAACATTCATATCTTCTTTTGTAACATCCAAATGAAATATTTGCAACACATGTCTGTAACACATGAACCAATTAGGACATACACCTGAAAATATCATTGCAATATATGCAACATCACAATCAACTTTTACAACATCGATATAAAACACATTGCAATATACCTCTAAACATTTGAAACACTTGAAATAGACTTTCGCAACATGTAGTTTCAGCGCAACATCTCCTTGTTGCTTGGGAGAATGAATCCTCATTGGCATGTGGTGTTCTATCCCAGCAGTTGAGGGCTGCACGTGGGCGAGTTTCGCCCTGGCCACGGCGAACTGGGTAGGCAGGCGCGAGATGTGCGTGGGCGGGCTCTGCCCAGGCTGCCGTGAGCTGCACGGGGGCGAGCTCCACACCCGGCCGCAGCGAGTTGGGCAGGCGGTAGCGGTCTCCTCCACCACGAGCAGGCGACGCAGCGCGAACGGTGGAGCTCGTGCGTATGCGGCTAGCGGCGGCGCTCGACGCTCGTGCGATATGCGGACAGCGGCGGCACTCGTGCAGACGCGGACGCTAGCAAAGCTCATGCGTACATGATCGAAGGGTGGGCGGTGTGATGGAGCCAATACGAATTAGGAAGATAATATGTCGCTCTCTTTTTCTTTTTTGAGAAACCATATATGCCGATGAGGAGAGCAAACCTGTGGGTCGGTCCGCAGCCCAGCTAGCCATGGACTGACCGACGCGGATTTAGTACAGAGTTAAAACATCAGTTATTTTGAGATGGAGCGTATGTCAAGCACTTTAAGTGCATTTAGGTGTCAATGTGAACTCTGATGTTGTCGTGTGAAATAATATAAGTTACTCCGAAGATAACTGTAACATATGTGATATGTTTAATTTTTGAAAGTCGGATTTTGCAGGTTGTTGGCTCAAGTGAATTGCCTTTTTGAAAGCTCCAACTCCCTCAAATTAAATGTGTCAATGACTGCATTGAAGGAGTGAAAGACCAAGTTTGGTTTTGGTAATTAATGACACCAAGTTGCTAATGCCATGTGTTAAGTATTTTGAGTTAGACATAAGCAACACATGTGATGAAGGTGTGTGTGGCAAGGAGTGGTGGCCACAAGATCACAAAGAGATGGTGCATGGATATGAAATGATGATCATGATGGAGATGCACATAAAATGATGGACTTGATGATAAAGTGGAGAAGGATCTAAGAGCGTAAGGCAAAGGTATAACCATAGAGTTTTTCTTTTGCCGGTCTAAGATGAGTAGAGAAGTGATTGACCGGATTTAGGATATATAGCCGACTATCAAGAGGGGCAATCACGGTTAGCTCGGGAATCAAGTGCCACTAGATCAATGTCTTGAGCATATGCATTAGGATCTAGTAGAGAGCTAACATAACGCCTTGAAAATGTTTGTGAAATGCTAACACACATGGACATGGTGGTATACACTTGGTGGTGTTAGCACATTTGCGAAGGCGGTGGAGTTTAAGCGGTAGAGAGGGGTTTGGGTTCCTCTCTCCCTCCCGCCGAGCTTGCGAGGCGGGATTTGGCGTTTTTTGGGGAAGTGAAACGCCTATTTTCTACTGCGCTGGAAGACGGAAAAGAAATGGAGGCGAACGGCGGTCACTGTGGTGACCGGACGCTACACCGGACGCGGTCGCGGTTTGACCAGACGCGTCCGGTCAGTTCTCAGCAGTTGCTAGGCGCGCGAGTGTTAGGGTTTCCAACCGGCGCGTCCGGTCTCTCACGAAATCGGAGCGTCCGGTCAGGCACCCAGAGGGGCAGAACTGGTCGTAGGGCCGACCGGACGTGCGGCACGTCCGGTCACGTGCGATCGGACGCGTCCAGTCACGGTGGGAGCTTACTGGACTCCGACTGGACGCCAGGTGCAGCGCGTCCGGTCAAACGCTAGAGCGCGTCCGGTCACGGCAATGGTAACTTCTGACGCGCCCTGTTCACGCTTGTCCTGTAGTGACCGGACGTGTCTGGTCACCCTGACCGGTGCATCCGGTCAGTACGTTTTTCACTGCGTCGTCCGGTAACGGCTAGCTGCATACCCCTTCGCTATAAATAGAAGTTGTCCGGGGTTTGAGGGTAACTCTTGCATATTTTGAGACCTAGAGACATCCTTTGAGCTAGAGAACAACCCCTCCACTCATCTTTTTGCTTAGTTGCACATCTTGAGTGAGATTGAGTGAGATTCAAGTGCATTGCTTGAGAGTTGCATTCTAGAGGCACTTGATCTTTGAGTTGCTGTGGATTTCTTGTTACTCTTCCATGTTTTCTGACACGGTAGACGGCTTGGAGCAGCGGAGGTGATTGAGCTCACAATTAAAGATTGTTGGAGCCCTCACCAAGTGTTGTAAGGGGTTCTTGATCCTTCTCTGTGGGAGTTCGCAAATTGGATACTCTAGTGGAGCTCGTGGCTTGGAGGATCCTCATCTTGTGTGCGGTTGTGCGGCGCCCGCCGAGGGCTCGACTCTTGATAGTCGATTAGCTCGCGAACCGACAAGTGGGTGTATCGCCACAGCGAGGAGTAGCTTGCCGGGAAGCAAGTGAACCTCGGTAAAAATCTTGTGTCATCTCTTTGCCGAGGATTTCTCTTGTGGTTGATCATTGTGATTGATTCTTTGAGTGCATTACTTCTCTACATCGTTGGTATAAGAATCAAGTCACTTGCTCTTTACTTTCTTGTACTAATCTTAGTGTAGCTTTTATCTCATAGGAGTAAGTAGCTTAGTGACTTAGTTTTGTTGGTGTGTCTTAGAGATCATAGACTTGCTTCACTAGAATTGTATAGGTGGCTTGCATAGTGTAGTTGAGCTAGTGCTAGAATTAGCTTAGCCATCTTTTATACTAACGTGGTTTTTTTAGTGAAGCTTGTAGATTTTAAATAGGCTATTCACCCCCTCTAGCTATTTGGATCTTACAAGGAGAACAGCCATTTATCACTGTAATTATCACTGTATTTTTCGGGAGGTCCTTGTATTGTGTTGATGTCATCCTCTATAAAAATAGGTAAGGTTTCCTTCGAATATAATTTGACTAATTCAGTCAGAAAAGCCTCCTTAAATTGTGGTTTAGCCGCCCCATAAACAAACAACAAAATCCATTTAAAGTATTTTTCCCCATTGTGTAATTCAAATTTAACAAAGAAATCACCCTCTTCAACTTCTTATACATAGACTTAAAAATTGTCAGACTGTGTAAGGCTATCCGCACTCGTACACCTCTATTTTCATCTCTAAAAAAGAATATTCTATCCTAGTCATCGAGATTCTCTACTCTATATCCATTTCTCCCGCACCCATATTATCTCTATCACATACTCTATACCCACTATTCCATATTTTATTCCCCTTCCTCCCCTTCTCTCTCCCCCAACTCTCTGTCTCTCTTCTGCTACAGTGTTTAAAGTGTGTGCACAGTACATCTCTAGGTATAGCACGTGTACCGGCCGGCCGCTACGCGCCCGTGCGCGATACAGGCGTGCGGTGCGGATGCGCGCACGCTACCCCTGGCATAGCGGCCGGTTTGGCGGTCCGCGGTGCGGACAGCCTAAGAGCAGCACACATGTTGATAGACCAGTAGTTTAATAAGGCATACTAATTACAAGATGATCTATCCCTCGGGCTGCTATCTATCTATTATCACCTTCCACTCAAGAAGCTGGAGGTGATGCCACTGCTGCTAACTGTGGATATATACTGGTCAAAACCTTCGCTTTGCATCAGGCCCAACATGCTATAACTCAAGTTTGTGGGCATATCATTTCCGAGAGTGGCATCTCTCTATTCAGGTATTGTGTGACTTGCCTCATTCTCGGCCTTGCATTGCAAACTGGATGTGCACACAACAATCCTAGATTTAATACCAGGTGTACCTCATCTGCGTTGCAGTTGCCTTGTAACCTATGGTCAAGTGTGTATGTAAGTGATCCTTTGTGCCAATGCTCGACTACCCAATCAATAAGGATCTGCGAACTATCCTCTGCAAGACTACTGATAGGCCTTTGCCCACAGGTGACCTCAAGAATGAAAATACCAAACGCATACACATCTGTCATGGGTGTCGCCTGTATGGGTGTCGCCTTACCAGTGTGTGCCAGTTCTGGGGCTAGATATCCCATGGTAGTTGGTACCGACTACATGTGTTGTCTGTGGATCACTACCATGATCATATAACCTTGCAAGACCAAAGTCACCTAGACGTCCATTCATCTCACCGTCAAGTAGCACATTGCTTGCTTTGATATCTCGGTGGATTATGACTTTCTCACACCTCTCATGAAGATAAAATAAGCCAGATGCAACATCTTTGATGATTTGAAACCTTTGAGTCCAATCCAGAGTAGGCCTATCCTCCTCACAATGTAAATACTTATCAAGACTTCCATTTGACATATAGTCATATACCAATAGGAGTTCACCTTTTCTTCTGCAATAGACAAGTAGCTGGACCAGGTTGCGATGACGGAGACGGCCAATACTGACAATCTCAGCAATAAACTCCATTCCTTGCTTTGAGTCATGTGACACCCTCTTAACAGCAATCTCTAATTTGGAGACAGGAAGCACACCTTTATACACCTTCCCAAATCCTCCTAGGCCAAGTAGATTATTGTTCCTGAAGCCATCTGTAGCATGGAACAAATCCTTGTATGAAAACCGATGTGGTCCAAACTCATCTTCCCAATCTTCTTTTATCTCAGCATACTTCATTCGCCTACGCACAAATAGAATTATCGTTGTTCCGACAATGAGGATGAATATGGCTGTGGCTATTTGTAGGGTGATCTTGAGCACCTTGGACCGAGGTTTTGGGCCAACATTAGGTAGCTTTGGCAACTTGGCAATATCGATCTGCGGAGCTGAGCTATTGATGCCCAACTGCAAATATGTGGTTACTTGAATTGCGATCACTTGTTTTGTTGAGGAGACCCAAGTTTTGTGAGGTCTGTGCACCTGATAAATCCTTGGTCGGAGAGATCAAGAAAGCCATGCCATCGGTGCATATACCAGGGTAGATTGGAACCATGCTAAAGACAAAGGCAACTAAGAAAGACTACACCACCTCACCGGGGGACCTGCGGAATCACCATGGAGTTGGATAGAACGCATGGCCTTTGATGGTGACCGTGCGATTTGTGAGCTCGAGGACGCCGTCTGGTGTAATAGTGGCCCCTCCGTCGAGGTTGAGGTTGCTGTCGGAGAAGCCCGAGAAGACGAACTGATCCTGACCAGTGACGATAGTGGTGGAAGATACAAGGTTCAGTGCCAAGGAGAACAGAAGGAAAAAGGATAGATGCACCATGCCTGGCATGCCTGCAACTGTATGATGATCTCCACGAGATGCAGGAAATGGTGGCTTTCATAGACGCTAGGAGCTGGTGGTTGTGCTGTGTTTGTGTTATTGTGTACTCACCCTGCTCTGTGGCGGCCTGTAATTTGTTTGCAGCAAGAGGGCAGGCTTTGAGTGAAATGCACCAGCGGCCTCTAAACTTGGCATGGGGTGTCATCTAAGTCCCCAAACTCATAAATTGCACATATAGATCCTTGAACTTGACAGAATGTGTCATTCAAGTCCTTAAACTTGGCGATAGATATCATCTAGGTCCCCAAACTCCCAAAATACACATCCAGATCATTTAATTTGGCAGGGTGTCTCATCTATGTCCCTAAACTTGACAGAGTATGTCACCTAGGTCTCTAAACATAAAAATAAATAAATAAATAGTTTAGGGTTTAGGGTATATATTTATATTTATATAAAAACTAACTTTAATTATTTTAAAGTATATATTTATATAAAAACTAACCTTTAAAACTAACAGATAAAACTAACTTTAATTATTTTAAAGTATATATTTGTATTTATATAAAAACTAACATTTAAAGTATAAAAATAAATAAATAATTTTCACCGCTTGGGGTTCGAACCCTTTAAAATATACTCCATCCGTTTCAAATTATAAGTCATTCCAATTTTCTTGAAGAGTCAAAATATTTTAAGTTTTAAAATATATTTATATTTATATAACTAATTATTTTAAAGTATATATTGCCCTGAAAGGTTAAAAGAATAAATAAAACGATCTTTAATGAATTCCCTATCGTAGCGCAGCGGTTAAAGCATAAGACTCTGGACCCCGAGCGATTCGAACCCCAAGCGAGGCAAAAAATTTTATTTATTTATATACTTTAAAGGTTATTTTTATATAAATATAAATATATACCCTAAATCCAAAATTATTTATTTATTTTTATATTTAGAGACCTAGATGACACACTCTGCCAAGTTTAGTGACCAATATGACACACTCTACCAAGTTAAATAATTTAGATGTGCATTTTCGAAGTCTGGGGACTTATATGACACCCTCTACCAAGTTTAGGAATCTAGATGACATACTCTGCCAAGTCTAAGGATCTAGATGTGCATTTTGAGAGTTGAAGGACTTAGATGACACCTCCTGATAAGTTTAGGGACCGTTGGTGCATTTTACTCGCAGGCTTTAGTTAAGAGTGACTTTGAAACGTCAGTCCGCTTGTGTAGTTTTTCGTACTAATCATTGTCCTGACGTGTACTATTTAATTATTAATTGTAGTGCTTTGTTTGGTGTAAGAGCATGACTTGCTAGCTAGTACTCCTCCTATATTTTTGTTTGGCGTAAGAAAGGAAACCGCCCTTTTCTTCTGCTCCCCGCGCAAGGAACTCGCTTCGCTTCCCACACGCACGGGATCTGCCCATCCCTAACCTCGCCGGCCCCCCAGCACCTCCGCTCGTCGCCAGCTCACCCCCATAGCCCGCCCTAGCTTGCCCCCCTTGTCACTACAATAGTAGGAGAAATATATTGCAACAACAAAAGAACAACAATTGAAACATTGCTAGCTGGAGCTACTGAAACACTATGAAATATATTGTTACAACAACACCTAACAACTATTGCAACAATAAAGCAACAACTACTACAACATACATATTGAAAACAACTAGAACATGCTGCAAAATTACAAAAACAAGATCGAACAACTGTTGCAACAACATACAACACACTACTGCAACATGTAGATTGAAGCAACTGAAACACATACTGTGGCATTTCAAAAAAGCAGTGCTACTACAATACCATCTGAAACCTACTGCAACATCTGGAGAAAACCATTACAACACGGGCGAGAGCTGAACCCAAGAGCTTGTTGGAACCCTAGCCTACTGCAACATCAACTAAAAACATACTACAACATACGGAGAAAACCATTGTAACACGGCGAAAACTGAACCCCCGAGAGATCGCCGGAACCCTAGCCACCACCACAACCCTTAGATCCAGAGAAGGGGAGGAGGAAGAGCAGGAGGAGGAGGAGGAGGATGAGAAGGAGGGACGAGGGGAGGAAGACTCAGATCCAGATCCAGAGAAGCAGAGAGGGGAGGAGGCCTCAGATCCAGATCCTTCCGCCACCTACCTCGTCGGAGTCGCCACCGTCGTCCTCGTCTTCAGTGGAGTGCGGTAGCTGGGTCACAGGGACAGTGGGATGCGTGGAGGCCGCGGTGGCGTGAGGGAAGAAGGGGGAAGGGAGCACGAGCGATGTGGGGGCACGCTGCGTGTAAAACCTATATAAAACTATAAGTTGATAAAACTGATTTTATAAAACAAAACCTTTGTTTTAAATACACATACGACAAGTTTAATGTTGAATCTTGCTCCGATGCCAGCTGTAACGGAACCGTCTAAATTATAAGAGCACAAGTACAAAAACAATCACCGAAATGATCAAATTCTCGCACTTGAGCCCATATAACTCCGGTAGTCCAATGAAATCACGAGGGATTTCAAACCAACCAACATACAAGCCAAGATCGTAGTGATTCAACATAACAAGTCACATGTTACAACCATTTTGCAAGTAAATCAATTTACATCGGAGTTCAACATAGTTATTACAACTTAAGTTCAAAAGTAGCGGAAGCAAAGTAATTTAAAACTAACATTAATCTTATTTCAAATACATGCCAGTACCACGGTCGACTTCCAACAAAAGCATTAGAGATAAGGTAAATAAGAAGGATCATGCCCGTGATCACACTCCGCCATAAGGCAAGAGCCAACCAACTCTTGCAGCCGCCAAGATACATCATAACCTGCAACAAGTGGGGATAAAACCCTGAGTACGACAAAGTACTCAGCTAGACTTACCCGTCAGAAACCAGAAATAAGGTGACACCAAGGATCATGCAAGGCTGATATAAAGTGGGGCTAGCTTGACAACATTTTGCATAAAAGCATAATATAGATGATCAATCATTAATGCTTAAGCATCAAGTTAATTATCATTAACCTATCATCTATATTAGAACCTGTACTAGAGCACTCACTTTATTAGGAGCAAACAATATTAACCATAGCAGGTATAAATTGAGGCAACCTTTCCATCGTGATCCAATTAACCATTAGTTCAATTTAATTGAATCTACATTGCCGCTGCTCAAGTCAAGTGCTCACTAACCGGGAGCGACGGCGATTCGAATCGAATTCCTATCCAGCTAGAGGGGTATTTCTAACACTCACCACGCAGGCCCCTGCCAGGGTCGCACAAGCCACCTTTTCATATGATTTAGGAATCGCGGGTCCGAATGATGTCGCGACCCCAAGGGCGACACTCTGCCAGGTGATAGGGACTCTAACCCCCTCTTGGTCTCACGCCAATGTCCCCAAGCACATCCTTTCTCTCCTCCAAGAAGCAACCTACCATTCGATTCTCGGCCTGAATCACATTACTCGGCTTCGCGGTCGGAACGACTTATCCGACCAACTAAGTGTTAGACTGCGTTCAACATGACTCAAGGACGTACAGCGAATCAGTCCTTAAACGACTCAGACGGGGATAGATTCACACCCAAGACCTCCATGCCTTGTCGCTTCACTATCATCATCGCGTCTGGTCTCATTTTATTTTATTAACACATGGTTCCTTTCCACGATAGCAAATATAGCCAACCGTGCCATATATGAATATCCCTATATCTCGCAGGTGACAGGAAATCACCTGACTTCTACCGCTTAAAGCAGGGCTAAGCATCTACTCGATCCTAATCTATGTAGGATTCAAGGATTCATATATCTGGACAAGGAATGATATAAAGCAGAAAGGGTTTCCAACCAACTCCTATCACTTAATGCAACAATACTTATAACATATATAGAATTAATTGCTTTAAAGATAGGAGGCTTATAATGCTCCGGGGCTTGCCTGGGATCCGACTCAAGTTAGAGTATGTCAGATGAATTCACTTGGCGAGCATCTCCCAATCTATCACTTGTCCGGTCCTTCTATCTTCGGGATAGATCCACCAACTCCATCTTCGGGTTTGGCTCCACATCAGGTCCTTCACGTGCTTCAGCTAGCGTACCTAAATGAGGTGCAATAATGCATATGTATGAATGCATAGAAGTGCAATAAACAAAGTAATCAAACAAGTATACCAAAGTTCTCCTAAACATCTAGAGCTAAATAACTTAATCCTCAAGAAGACATAACATAGAAGAGGGCAAGCACATAACTCAAGAAACAAGTCTCACAAGATTACAGGGTACCACTCAAGTATCGTCAAAGATATGAGTCACATTTCAATACCCAAGCATGACAAAGTTAATCAAAGTACTAGAACTAAAAATTGCTACCTTCTGGACATCAAACCAATAGCTGAGTAATTTAATCATAACTGGAGATCTACAACTCCAAATGACTTGCAAGAAGACATTATGGAAAGCTTATGAAATTATCTAAATTTCATTTATAAACATCACAGCATGATTCCAAAGTTTAATATGTCGAATTTACACAAACACAGAAACTGGTCTAACAAGACAGAGAGTAAGCAATTCTGTAACCTAACTTTAAACAGCTGTAGTTTCTAAACCATATGGCCAAATGCCACCAAATTTTAACAGCAGCTAGATACATAAATTATCTACAACTTTTGTATAAACAAGTTCTACAACAAAGCACATTATCATGAAGAACTTTGCTAAGTTCCCAGATCTGTCCAGAAACCTCATTTGCAAGAAATAATTATTAACTTATGTTGCAAACATATAATTAGATAAAACCAACTTTACCAACATGTCACACATGACTAACGAACACCAGAAAACATAGTTTCCATTCCTAAATAATTTCTTTTAATGTATTTTCTTAATTTATTTAGATAATTAGGTGGAATTATGAACACCTATCAAAAGTGCACAATAAATTCTACAAAAATTACAATGGCTCACATATCCTCTCAATAGTATACTGTACAAATTTCACTCCATTTGGATATGTATAGCAACCTCTATGAAAAAGACAAGTTGCTAAAGCAAGAATTCATGTGAGAGCAAGATAAACCAATAACTCACTCATACTTCATCCAATACTCATGAAATTTTTACCACACATCAACTATCATATGAGTAGCATGTCACAAAAATTTCACTTCATTTGGAGCCCTAGATCTACAGTTATGAAAAATAACAAATTCAACTAGCATTACAACCCTACTGTACAAATCTATTTTTACCGCAAAATATTTAAACTAAAACATGACATTTTATAGATCTACTGCATAGATAATTTCACAAGGATTCCAAAAAGTCCTCATTTGCTATTTTAGGAATTTCCTATGATTTACTATGTATTTTCAAAGTTTCACCCGATTCACGACAAATAAGTCCCTCGAGGCACTATTCATATGAGTCTATGACATTGCAGTTACGCCCCTGCTTTGAGTCAAATTGTTGCATGCAGTCCCTGGTCGCGATTTTACAGGGGAGGGATCGCCGGAGCTCGCGGAAGCCGGCCGTAGGAGGCTCGTCGGCGGTGATGGAGTGGTGGGGGAGCACCGGGAGGCCCGCGCGCGCCCGCTGGTGGTCTCGGATGGCCGAGAGGTGGCCCGAGGTGGACCGGCCATGCGCACCGGCGGTCGGAGGCGACGGCGGCCGGCGACTGCGGTGCTCCCAGCGTGGTTTTGGACGGCGAGCACGAGCACGGCGTGCAGGCGAGGGAGGCGAAGCTGATGACGTTGCTCGTGAGGAGGGAGGAGGCTGGGACCGGCGAGAACGGAAGCGGCGGCGGGAGCTCGGCCCGGCCATGGCCGTGCGCGCTCGACAATAGCAAGGGAGGACGAGCGAGAGCGGGGTGGAGGGAGTGAGAGAAGGGGACCGAGGGAGAGGACTCGGTGTCCTTTTTGCCGAGCATGGACGCGAGGTGGCGTGCATGCGAGCGAGCTGGAGCTCCACGCGGCGTGAAGGCTCTGTCCCGGTCGGCACTGTAGCAGCAAATTCAAAAATCCAATTCTACCTCAAAAGTTCGACTGAATCCACCATCTTTCCCCCTCTGTATCTCTCAGACCGATTAGTTATTTGAGCAACTAAATACATGATGTGTGAAAGGATCAAGATGCCCAAGAGGGGGGTGAATTGGGCTTTTCTAAAAATTAAATGCAAGAAATAAATCCTACAAGCCGGAATTCACCCCTAGTGTCTACTTGTGTTCCTAGAGAGTCTACCGATACAAAGTTTTGCACCCTAGTTTCCAAACCTAGTCTAGCATGGCAAGTCTAGGAATGTAAACAAGCAATGAAAGTAAATACGAGAATGTAAATGCTTGAATGTAAAGGGGCAAGGAACACGGCGATATTTTTCCGAGGTATCGGAGAGTCGCCACTCCCCACTAGTCCTCGTTGGAGCACCCGCGCAAGGGTGTAGCTCCCCCTTGATCCGCGCAAGGATCAAGTGCTCTCTACGGGTTGATTCTTTGACACTCCATCACGGTGAATCACCCACAACCGCTCATAAGATGAGTTGGGTCATCCACAAGCTCCGCCGGATGATCACCGAACTCCCAATCACCACCAAGCCGTCTAGGTGATGGCGATCACCAAGAGTAACAAGCTAGAACTCTCACTTGACCACTACGAGCCCAAATGAGAAAGTGGATGCACACTTGCTACTCTCTAATCGCTAGTGAGGAACTCTCAAGCTTTGATTCTCAAATCTCTATCCTCACTAGTGCTCTTGCACTCCCTTGCACTCCAAAGGTGTTTATCAGCTGATCAAATGAGCAAGAGACCTCTAAAAGAGGTGGTGGGGATGTATTTATACACCCCACAGACAAAACGAACCGTTACCCGCTGACTCAGCAAAACACGAGCTGACCGGACGCACCGGTTGAACTGACCGGACGCGCCGGTCGCTCGTAACGGTCGAAATCCGAAAAACAACTGAGTGACCGGACGCACCGGTCAGGGGTGACCGGACGCGTCCGATCGTGTAGGGAGCATACTGTACTCGCACCGGACGCGCGACCGCGTCCGATCGGTGATGACCGGACGCGTCCGGTCGTCTCTGGACCTTACTGGACTGTGACCGGACGCGCCGATCACACCCAGGTCGCGTCCGATCGGGTGTTTCCCTCAAGTGACACGTGTTGACTTCTGACCACCGCGTCCGGTCCTCGCGAGGACCGCGTCTGGTGTTCAGAGCTGAAACCCTAGCCGCGGAACTGTACTGACCGGACGCGTCCGGTCATGCCGAGGACCGCGTCCGGTCATGGGAAAACGACCCGAAACTCTCCGAAACACGTCACAACTTGAACCAAGTTGCTTCCAACTGAACTTTGAGCTATTCTAGAGCTGCCTAGCGCCAAGTTTAACAAGTGTGCACCACACCTAAACATAGGACTCGCCTAGGTCAAGCTACCCGCTCATGCCCCCCTTTATAGTACGGCCAAAAGAGAAAAACGAAGATCCTAACGACTATTCCAAATGTCTCTCAACACCTCGACATTCGGAACTAACCGTCCTTAATCTTGACGTCACTCTTTTAAAAACCGAAACGATTTCCATCAAGGAGCATGAATACCATGGTGCCCAAAGCAGTTAAAACCTCCATGACCTAACTTACCAAAGTTTCTGCAAAACACACGTTAGTCATGGTAATAAAGCGTTGTCATCACTTGCCAAAACCAAACCTCGGGGCCTAGATGCTTTCAATCTCCCCCTTTTTGGTGATTGATGACAACACTAAGATATAAAAGATTTGAGTTGAGGTTTTCGAGCATGCAAGGTTCACATAAGCAAAAAAACAAAAAGCACAAGGGGTTAGGAATTGCTTATGTGCCCCAAGCCAAAAGAGTGTACTCATAAGATAAGACAAAGAACGTTAGTACACAACCAGATATAGCTCATAAGAAATCGGAGTAAGGCACGGAAGCACAACCTTAGAGCTATAATTAAAAAAGGTGACAAGTGTTAACAATGTGACTGGATAAAATATTAAGACTCAAGGTTTATCACACGACGACATGTCACACGAATGCAATGACTGAAAAGTAAACATGATGCATGAATGTAGCACACAAGAAAAAACGAAAAACCTCTCTCAAAACTCCCCCTGAAACTACTCTCTCTCCCCCTTTGGCATCAAGCGCCAAAAAACTAATCTAAGGATCTGACGGGGGGACAGACGGAGTCGTGCCGGGTGCCGAGGTGCGCGGAGTAATCACGAAGTGTAGAGAATCTCCCTCGGAATTTGAGCTATCTGGCTGACCCTCTGAAGAAGCATGTGGCTGTGTAACTGTCTGGGTCTGAATGGCAGGAACAGGTACTGTCGTAGTGGCAATAAGAAGATCCGTCTGAGTGACCTGAGCCTGTAGCGAGCCAATAGCAGGAGGATCTGTCGAGGCAACTGACGAAGATAGAGTCTCTGTAGTACCAGTCCCTGTCAGTGGAGGAATAGCTGCCTCTGAAGCTGACAACCCTGAAGAAGTAGCAAAGGTAGTGTGCGAGGGCGTCGGCTGACCAGTCAACTCGCTGTAGGTAGCACTGAAATCACGGAAGGGTGTGCCTGTCAGGAGATGAGGGCGAGGCTGGTCTGAAGGTGTAAACCCCGTATGAATAGGCATGAAGCTCGGGGACTGGAATGACTGGGGAACCTGCTGCTGAGGAGATGTGAACTGGAAACCCGGCTGTCCCTGACTCGATGGATCACTGGATTGTAAAGCAGAAGTCAGGACAGAAGCAGGCGGAGGAACCCCAACAGTGACTAGGTGGCGCAGGAGATCCAAGTATTGCTGCTGACTAGCTACACTTTGTCGCTGAATCTCGTACTGCTGTCGCTGCATTTCAACCTGCTGCCTCTGGATCTCAAGCTGCTGACGCTGAAACTCGTCCTGACGAGCCTGAATCTGTGCAAGTGCTGCAGCTGTGTCCTGAGCCTGTCGCTGTATCTGCTGTTGCTGCTGCTCCTGTGCCTGGGTCAACCTCTCAAGTATCGCCACCATGGCAGGGTCTGTGCGGGAGGCTGAACCAGAGCCACCGGCCTCGTGGTCGTGAGACCGAGGAGACCGGTACCTGGGGATGGGCTGGTAGTCCTCATCAGTGCTGTCAGATGTCACATCCTCAGGAAGATCAGCAGGCTGAGCATCAAGATCGGCAAGCTCTGCCTCTGCAAGCTCATCAATTGTGGCATCCTGCTCAGCTGCTGTCTTAGGAACCTCAGGTCGCACACGCTGTCCTGGCACTAGGGCCTGATCTCTAGTGACTGAAGCCCAAAGCTAACGGATATTATACTCAGGGAAAGCAGTAGTAGTATCTGATATCTCAGCTCGGATCTCTGCTGGTAGCTGAATGGATGATCTAATAATGAAGCAGATCCAGTGTGCATAGGGCAGCTGACGATTACCCTTGAAGCCCTCAGCTATGGTGTCCTCCATCTCACTAAGTATGAGATCCCAAATGTCAAACTGTGTCTGTGAGAGGAGGTGGTGAACAACCCATAGCTGCATCCGAGTCAGTCCCTCTCTGTAGCCAAGTCTGGGAAGTAGAGTGCGTCTGACTATAGCATCCAGAACTCTGGCAAGTGGTGTCAAACTGGCAGGCGTGCGACGAGACCCTTCGCCAAAAGGCTCACGGAAGCAGGGTCGAACCAAGTCTGTAGGTGGCACTGCACCGCCATGAGGGCGTCTCGGTGGAGGAGTCTGATCAAAACACAGCTGATGTATCTTCATGTTGGAAGCTGGGAGTCTGAGAATCTCCCGCACTCTGGTGCTGTATAGACGGTGATCGCGGCCTCGGAATGCAAAGTGAATGAAATCATGGGCAGGATCAATCCATAGTGAAGCATAAAACTCTCTGACCCATGTGCCGCAGTATGCACCTGTCCGTCCAAGAAGATCTGACAAGCCTGGCAGAAAGGACAGGTGCGGACGTAGCTGTTCTCCCACAACCTCAACTAGTGACTCAAGTCGACAGACCCTCTGTGGTCGGAAAGCAATACCGCTGTCAACTAGAGCCCTGTAGAAATCCTCCTGAAGTGGGGTATAGAAGCCTTCTGAAGCTCTGGGATCCCTCACAGGCGGAAACCACTGACTGACCTCCATGAACCTCAACCCCTGCACCTAACGTGCTGTAGCACCCCTCAAGTCAAAGTGCTCGACCGGGGGTGAACCTCTAGCTCTGGAAGGAGGACGTGCTCCACGACGCTGGCCTTCTGGCCTAGGAGTCACCTGAGTACGTGCCCGTGTGGAGCGGCGACGTGGTGGAGACTGAGCTGGCTGCTCCTCTGTGTCCTCTATAGCCTCTGGAGCCTCTGGAGCCTCTGGAGGTGGATCAACTGACATACCCTCTGTAGCTCCAGTATCCTCAGTACCCTCAGTGGCCTCTGTGCCGAGCTGTCGACCTTCAAGATGAAAGCGACGCTCGCCTATGCGTATGCCACTGCTCCTGCCACCTCTCTCTGCCTGCTCTGCTGCATCTGCCATGGCCTGAGCAATCTCTGCCTCTGTGAGTGTCTTCTTCTTTCTGGCCATGACCTTGATACGCTTCCCACGTGCAATCTCAGACCGACGAGGAGGACTATCGTCCCCGTCACCAGGAGCACCACCGGTGTTCTTGCAACGCACCATGCTAACAAACTGACTGAAAACCTCTGAAAGATGGTGAACTATCACTCGAGAGGCTTGGCCTCAATCCGTATCCGTAGGCTTGGCCTCGGATTCAGCAAACTGATCTCACCCGACACACGGACAGACTCGCTGCAACGACGGAATAGAGAGATCTACTATAAGCACATATACAACTAAAAGGTACGAAACCCTAGAGATAGCAAGCATATGTGATACGATGAGAATCGAGACGTGAAGCTACCTCAGATCGACGAGACGACGGTGACAAGATGAGGTGACCTAGATCGCGAGATTCCCGAAATCACCGGATGAGCTTTGATTTGCCGAAACAAGATGCAATTAGGATTAAAAGAAAGAATTATGGCAAACCCTAGCGAGGAGGTCAAGGTGACACGAAACAACCTCGCGAAGAAGACGACGCGCGACAAAACCTCGACGACGAACGATCGAACGACGTTACGCGAACCCTAGGGTTAGGGTTAGGGCAACTCGATGAAGATCGATCGGAGGCGAGCGAGAGGCAGCCCACTGCCGGAGATGATGCTGGCAAGCAAGGAGCGCGGCTCACCGGCGGCAAGGTCGCGTGCGGGCGGCGGTGGCGCGGTGGCGAGCGGGCGGCGGTGCCGCGTGCGTGCGGCTGGCGTGGGCAGGCACGGGCAGGGCTGGCGCGCGCGGGAGCGAGGGCCGGCGCGGGGCAGGAGACGCGGCTGAGGCGCGGCGGCGGCTACGGCGGAGGCGCGGCGGAGGCTGCGGCGGAGGAGATGGCGCGGCGGTGGCGGAAAAAAAATCTCGGGCGGATTAGAAGAAACGACCGAGTACGAACCGTTATATGAAGGGTCAGATCCGCTCGACGCGTGACGACCGGACGCGGTGGTCATTATGACCGGACGCGGTGGTGCAGCGTCCGGTCACACTCCAGTAAGCTCCTGGAGTGACCGGATGCGTCTGGTGAGGACTGACCGGACGCGGTCAGAGTCCGGTCGAGGGGAGCTCGGGAAATCGTCACGAATGACCGGACACGGTGGTGGTAACCGGGACCGGACGCGGTGGTCAACAGAGGCGCGTCCGGTGCAGCGTCCGATCAGTAGATCTGGAGTTGATCTTCTGGATGACCGGACGCGCTGGTGGACGCCGGGACCGGACGCGGTGGTGAAGCATCACTGCGTCCGGTGCAGCGTCCGGTCCAGCGTCCGGTCACTGTTCTTCGCCCTTCTTCGTTCCGAACTACGACGCGACTTCTCCCAATCAGGTTCCAATTCAAAAAGACACAAATAAACACCAATTGGAACATGATATGAGTGACCTCACTCAAACCCTCAAATTTTTTAAAATAGATTGCCTTAGGCTAGTATTATTTTTAATAAAATAGGCAATAAACACCCAAGGAGCAACGTATGGCCATGCAATAGAGTTTTTGAACCTTTAGGAGCGTCAAAATGCTCTCTCTATCCATGGACGAACACAGAGGTTGCTCAAAGCTTAACCGAAAAGAAAGACAAGAACAACAACCATGCATATGCAATGCAATACAAGAAGGTGAAACTAGAATGCTTGTCAAGTTTGATCCACGGTTAGGCTTTTTCACTCCTCCAAAGAAGGGTTATCGTAACCGTGTTAGCCAAGCCCTAAAAACATTGCGATAAAATAAACATGGCATATCATACAATGCAATGCAAGGGACAACACATGCTCATTTTTTAAAATTACTAGAATCAAGCACATTGAGTTCACTTCTTAACCTACAAAAAGTTGCCTCATCCAAAGGTTTAGTGAAGATATCCGCTAATTGATTTTCACTTCTTACACCTTCTAGTGATATGTCATTTTTAGCAACGTGATCTCTTAGAAAGTGATGGTGGATATCAATGTGCTTGGTGCGAGAGTGTTGTACCGGATTGTTAGCAATTTTAACGGCACTTTCATTATCACATAAAAGTGGCACCTTTTCAAGAACAATTCCATAGTCTAGGAGGGTTTGCTTCATATATAAGATTTGTGCACAACAAGCCCCCGCGGCAATGTATTCCGCCTCGGCGGTGGACAAAGCCACACTATTTTTCTTTTTAGATGACCAAGATGCTAAAGATCTTCCAAGCAAATGGCACCCTCCGGATGTGCTTTTTCTATCAATTTTGCAACCGGCATAGTCCGAATCGGAATAGCCAACTAGTTGGAATCTAGCTCCTTTGGGATACCAAAGACCAATGCTTGGGGTGAGCTTAAGATATCTTAGGATTCTTTTTACGGCACTTAGGTGAGGTTCTTTAGGGCACGCTTGAAAGCGGGCACACATGCACACACTAAACATGATATCGGGCCTAGATGCGGTAAGGTACAACAAGCTACCAATCATAGAATGGTAGAGTGTTTGATCAACCGGTTTACCTCCCTCATCTTGGTCGAGATGTCCATTTGATGGCATTGGGGTCTTGATTGGTTTGCATTCTTCCATCTTGAATCTTTTGAGAAGATCCTTGGTATACTTTTCTTGAGAGATGAAAATCCCTTCTCTCATTTGCTTTACTTGAAATCCAAGGAAGAATGTGAACTCACCAATCATTGACATCTCGAACTCCTTCGACATCAATTCACCAAATTCCTTGCAATAATCTTCATTTGTTGATCCGAAGATGATATCATCAACATATACTTGACAAATAAAGATCTCCCCATTAAACTTCTTGGTGAATAGTGTGGTGTCGACCTTCCCAATGGTGAAGCCCTTCTCAATGAGGAAGTCCCGGAGGCGCTCATACCACGCTCTAGGGGCTTGCTTGAGCCCATATAACGCCTTGGACAACCTATAAACATGATTAGGATATCTAGGGTCTTCAAACCCGGGAGGTTGATTAACATAGACTAGTTCATTTATAAAGCCATTTAAGAATGCACTTTTCACATCCATTTGATATAGTTTCATATCATGATGTGATGCATATGCAAGGAGGATACGAATGGCTTCAAGTCTTGCAACGGGTGCAAAGGTCTCTCCAAAATCAAGACCTTCAACTTGAGAGAACCCCTTTGCAACTAGTCTTGCCTTGTTCCTCACCACTATGCCTTGGTCATCTTGCTTGTTTCGGAACACCCACTTGGTTCCAATGACTCTTGCACCTTTAGGATGCTCTTCAAGTGTCCATACTTGATTGCGGGTGAAGTTGTTCAATTCTTCATGCATTGCATTCACCCAATCCGGATCTTGAAGAGCTTCTTCTACATTCTTAGGTTCAACGCAAGAGATAAAAGAGTGATGTTCAACAAAAGAAGCTAGTTTTTGAGATCGAGTCATTACTCCCTTTGTGGGACTCCCTATGATGAGATCTTGTGGATGTGCTTGAAGTAGTGGTGAGTTTCTTCTATCAACCACTTGAGGAGGTGGATGGGGAGCATCAACATCTTGAGCTTGTGCCTCGGCTTGTTCATGAGAGACATAAGTGTCTTCATTTTCAACTCTCTCATTCTTGTCATCATCTTGAGGCACACGTGATGAAGATGGTGGATCAACAATTTGTACATCGTCATCATCATCTTTTGGCTTGATGTCTCCCACCGGCATGTTCTTCATGGCCTCCCTCAAGGGTTCATCACCTACATCATCACAATTCTCAATTGCTCCTTGGGAGCCGTTAGATTCATCAAATTCCACATCATATGTTTCTTCAACCAAACCGGTGGCATGGTTAAATACTCTATATGCTTTGGACTTTGATGAGTAACCAATAAGAAAACCAATATCACAACGTCTTTGAAACTTCCCTAAGTGTTGACGCTTCTTGTAGATGTAACATTTGCAACCAAACACCCAGAAGAAAGAGACGTCCGGCTTCTTCCCATTAAGCAACTCATAGGGGGTCTTGCCAAGAAACTTTTGTAGGAAGAGGCGATTTGAAGCATAGCATGCGGTGTTGATTGCCTCGGCCCACAACTTCTCCGGAGTGTTGTACTCATCTAGCATTGTTCTTGCAAGGGTGATCAAAGTTCGGTTCTTTCTCTCAACTACACCATTTTGTTGAGGAGTGTAGGTTGAAGAGACCTCATGCTTGATTCCAATTTCATCACAATAAGCTTCAATGTTGGTGTTGTCAAACTCTTTGCCATTGTCACTTCTAATCTTCTTTATCTTGACTTCAAATTCATTTTGAGCTCTCTTTGCAAACTTCTTGAAGCAATTTGCCACTTCGGATTTGTCATGAAGGAAGAAAGTCCATGTATACCTTGAGTAGTCATCCACTATCACAAGACAATAGAGATTACCACCCAAGCTCTTGTATGTTGTAGGCCCAAACAAATCCATGTGTAGAAGTTCTAGCACTCTTGAAGTTGACATGAAAGCTTTGGTTGGATGAGTGTTTGGAACTTGTTTGCCCGCTTGACATGCACTACAAGGTTTGTCCTTTTCAAACTTCACATCCTTCAATCCTCTCACTAGTTCTTTCTTCAATAGCTTGTTGAGAGTGTTCATTCCAACATGAGCAAGCCTCCTATGCCAAAGCCAACCAAGTGAGGTCTTGGTGAACAAACATGTCATCAAATTTGCATCTTCGGAGGTGAAGTCAACAAGATAAAGATTGTTGTATCTAAAGCCTTTGAATATCACTTGCTTGTCATCTATCTTTGAAACTTCCACTTCATTTGGTGTGAACAAGCATTGGAAGCCAAGGTCACAAAGTTGCCCAACGGATAACAAGTTGAAACTCAATGAAGCAACATAGAGCACATTTGAGAGTGAGTGATCATGTGATATTGCAATCTTGCCTATACCCTTGACTTTGCTCTTTGAATTATCCCCAAATGTGATCTTCTCTTGACATATTCCATTCTCTTCAATGGTGGTGAACATACGAGGATCACCGGTCATATGTTGAGTGCAACCACTATCAATAACCCAATGAGATCCATCGGTCTTGTAGTTCACCTACACACAAGAGATCAAGCTTTTTGTTTAGGGACCCAAACTTGAGAGGGGCCCTTGACTTTCTCAACTAGTGACTTGGCAACCCATATTTTCTTTGGCCTATTCTTGTTTGGGGGACCCAAAAACATGACTTTCATCTTTCCATTTGAATCTTTTCTTAGCATATAATGAGCATTGAAGGCGAAGGGTCTAGCATGCTTGGGCAAGGGTTGTGGTGGTGGAGTTTTGCATTCATGAGCAAAGTGACCTTCTTGACCACACTCAACACATCTCTTTGGCTTGGGCTTTGACTTGCTTTGTTGTTGTTGAGCTTTTGCTTTCTTCTCTTGATTTGCCAAGTACCCAATACCACTTCTATCCATCTTCATTACGGTGTTCATGAGGAGCTCACTTTGCAAATGTTGGCCTCTTGTGAACTTGCTTAGGCCGGTCTTGAGATGCTCTTTTTCTTGCTTGAGCTTTTTGTTTTCTTCAATGAGTGACTCATTTGTTGGTTGCTTCTCAAGAGCCATCAAACCTTTTAGCTTCTTGTTCTCATTTGCAAGCTTCTCATTCTCACTCTTAATTTTGGCATAATCATCATGGTTGCTTGACTCAACCACACTCTTGCCTTTGCTACTAGAACCTCGCTCAATGCTTTCAATGATCAAGTCATCACATGATGTAGCTATATCACACTTAACAACATGGTTAGTAGCATCATGTGTCTCAAGAGCAAGTTCATTAGCAACCACAAGACTATCATAGTCAATTTTTAATGTGGTGTATTTGTCCTTTAGAGAATTATGTCTAGTGATGAGCTCATCATGCTTCTTCTCAAGTTTATCATGTTGATCTTTAAGCTCTTTATAAGAGGTTTTGAGCTCCTTGAGAGTGGAAGACATCACTTCATTTTGAGCTCTAAGCTCACCACTAGTCTTTTGAATATTTTCAAGCTTAGATGAGAGTGATTCATTTTCATTTTGAAGATCATCATTTTCACTTCTAGTTCTTCTTATGATTTTAGTGTATTTGTTTAGCAATTTTACAAGTTCATCATAAGAAGGTGAGTCATATTCATCATCACTATCACTATCATCATCATCATCACTATCATGGTTTTGTACCTTTCGTTCACCCTTGGCCATAAGGCATAGGTGAGTAGTGGACGATGATGGTGAAGGAGGCGGTGAAGGTGGTGATGAAGATGTTGGTGAAGATGATGGCCCCATCACAAATGCGGCAACCTTCTCTTTCTCATCATCGCTCTCATCTTCGGAGGACTCACAAGATGATTCAATGTCGGTGAGCCAATCACCAACAATGTATGCCTTTCCTTCCTTCTTCTTCTTGTGGAACTCCTTCTTCTTGCCATCCTTCTTCTTGTATGGCTTGTTCTTCTTCTTCTCTTCTTCTTTATCACTTGAATCATTTTTCTTGCCCTTGTTCTTGTTCTTGTACTTGTCTTTTGGTGGTCTAGGGCATTGATGAGCTAGGTGGCCAAGTTCACCACAATTGTAGCAATCCATCTCCGAGATTGGCTTTCTCTTGCTACTTGTGAAGAATTTCTTCTTCTTGCCGTCGAACTTGATGCCACTCTTGTTGAGCTTCTTTAGCATCTTGGTGGTCTTTCTCACCATGAGTGCAAGTGATTCATCATCAACATCACTTTCACTTGAGCTTTCTTGCACCATCATGGCTTGGCCCTTCTTCTTCTTCTTGTCATGACTAGCTTTGAAGGCCAAGTCTTTCTTCTTGGAAGATGATGAGCCCTCTTCCGGAGTGATATGCATGTACATCTCATGAGCATTGATTTTCCCTAAAACTTGAGTCGGTGTTGCGGTGGAAAGATCACTTTGGTGAAGCACGGTGACAATGTGTCCATACTTCTCAACAGGAAGCACACTCAAGATCTTCCTTGCAACATCCGATTGGCTCATTTTGGTGAGCCCAAGAGCATTGAGGTCCTCTACAAGAACATTCAAGCGAGTGTACATGTCATTAGCACTTTCTTTGGGAAGCATCTCAAAAGAATTAATTTTCTTTAAAGCTATGTGATAGCGTTCCACACGCTCACTCTTAGTTCCCTCATGGAGAGCACAAAGATTTCCCCACAATTCATGAGCGTTCTTTGCATTACGCATGCGATTGAAGATATCTTTGCCTAAGCCCCGGTAGAGTGCATTTTTGGCCTTTGCATTCCACCGGTCGTACTTCTCCTCGTCACCACTTGGGTTAGCGGGATCCCTTATGGGGGGAAGCCCTTCGGTTGCGGCTCTAAGGCACCCAACATCTATGGCTTCGAGGTACGCCTCCATACGAATTTTCCAATATGGAAAATCGTCTCCCTCAAAAGTGGGAGGTGGTCCTTCCCCATTAGACATCTTGCTCTAGGCGATAAAGCCTAAAAATAGAGCAACACGACTCCGATACCAATTGAAAGGATCAAGATACCCAAGAGGGGGGGGGTGAATTGGGCTTTTCTAAAAATTAAATGCAAGAAATAAATCCTACAAGCCGAAATTCACCCCTAGTGTCTACTTGTGTTCCTAGAGAGTCTACCGATACAAAGTTTTGCACCCTAGTTTCCAAACCTAGTCTAGCATGGCAAGTCTAGGAATGTAAACAAGCAATGAAAGTAAATACGAGAATGTAAATGCTTGAATGTAAAGGGGCAAGGAACACGGCGATGTTTTTCCGAGGTATCGGAGAGTCGCCACTCCCCACTAGTCCTCGTTGGAGCACCCGCGCAAGGGTGTAGCTCCCCCTTGATCCGCGCAAGGATCAAGTGCTCTCTACGGGTTGATTCTTTGACACTCCGTCGTGGTGAATCACCCACAACCGCTCACAAGATGAGTTGGGTCATCCACAAGCTCCGCCGGATGATCACCGAACTCCCAATCACCACCAAGCCGTCTAGGTGATGGCGATCACCAAGAGTAACAAGCTAGAACTCTCACTTGACCACTACGAGCCCAAATGAGAAAGTGGATGCACACTTGCTACTCTCTAATCGCTAGTGAGGAACTCTCAAGCTTTGATTCTCAAATATCTATCCTCACTAGTGCTCTTGCACTCCCTTGCACTCCAAAGGTGTTTATCAGCTGATCAAATGAGCAAGAGACCTCTAAAAGAGGTGGTGGGGATGTATTTATACACCCCACAGACAAAACAAACCGTTACCCGCTGACTCAGCAAAACACGAGCTGACCGGACGCGCCGGTTGAACTGACCGGACGCGCCGGTCGCTCGTAACGGTCGAAATCCGAAAAACAACTGAGTGACCGGACGCACCGGTCAGGGGTGACCGGACGCGTCCGATCGTGCAGGGAGCATATTGTACTCGCACCGGACGCGCGACCGCGTCCGATCGATGATGACAGGACGCGTCCGGTCGTCTCTGGACCTTACTGGACTGTGACCGGACGCGCCGATCACACACAGGTCGCGTCCGATCGGGTGTTTCCCTCAAGTGACACATGTTGACTTCTGACCACCGCGTCCGGTCCTCGCGAGGACCACGTCCGGTGTTCAGAGCTGAAACCCTAGCCGCGGAACTGTACTGACCGGACGCGTCCGGTCATGCCGAGGACCGCGTCCGGTCATGGGAAAACGACCCGAAACTCTCCGAAACGCGTCACAACTTGAACCAAGTTGCTTCCAACTGAACTTTGAGCTATTCTAGAGCTGCCTAGCGCCAAGTTTAACAAGTGTGCACCACACCTAAACATAGGACTCACCTAGGTCAAGCTACCCGCTCATGCCCCCCTTTATAGTACGGCCAAAAGAGAAAAACGAAGATCCTAACGACTATTCCAAATGTCTCTCAACACCTCGACATCCGGAACTAACCGTCCTTAATCTTGACGTCACTCTTTTGAAAACCGAAACGATTTCCATCAAGGAGCATGAATACCATGGTGCCCAAAGCAGTTAAAACCTCCATGACCTAACTTACCAAAGTTTCTGCAAAACACACGTTAGTCATGGTAATAAAGCATTGTCATCAATTGCCGAAACCAAACCTCGGGGCCTAGATGCTTTCAATGTGTTAGAGCTATATGAGTACAACAACTTTGATTAAGGGAGTTTGGTCCAATTCAAAATGGTTTAAGAGATATTAATTCCCAAAGAGAGCTACAATGAAACTAAAATCTGAACTTCGGTTCCACATTGACTGAAATGGCATTCTTCTCCCCCTTCTAACTCTTAATTCGGTCGGTTTTTGCGAAAACTTCACTAATATAAGTTGTAGAGCTACATGTTAGGTCCAACTTTTCTTATATGAGTTCGGTCTAGATCTCCATGGTTTTCAAGTTACAAACTCACCAACATGCCTACATGGAAACTAAAACAACCATTCAGTCCATTGAGGACTTAGCAAAATTTCGAGCTCCCAAAACAGCACTAGATTCCAACTTGAGGGCTCGGTTACACTAAGTTAGAGGCCTAACTAGGCCTTGATCTTTAAACAAAGTTTGTTCTACATAACAAGAAATACAACTTTTATTTAAGGTCCAACATGAAAACTAGTATAGAATTCAAACTTTCACTTTGGGTCAAATTAGCAACTCGATAAAGCCTAAACTAAGGTTTTAGGCCAATCGGGGCAATTTCTTGACATTTGCTCAACATGAACCCTTCATGACTTTTGTTGTAGAGTTCATCTAAAGTCATTTGGGCATATTGGCAAGGTTTGGTTGATGGTCTATAGTTCCATTAACTTAATGGGGCAATTTCCAATAGGAGCGGAACTTATCATTTCATGTGACTTTTTGATTCCAAACTTCATGAAACTTTTCCAGGGATCAATATAGATAGTTATTGATGTGAGACATGTGAAGATATTGCAATAACACCATCCAAGCATATATCTTGAAAATGACCTATATGCAAAGCAAAGGAGTAACATCCAAGTTTAGATTAGGCTCATCTCTGTAGGTTGACCTTGCCATCATCATCTCCACTTAATCTATCATGTTTGAGCTCAAACCCACTGCCTAATTGGTGATAAACACCTGGGGTGTTACAGCCCTCCCCCCTTAAAAGAATCACGTCCCGAGATTCGGAATGGAAGACCTTTTAAGGGAGAGAGACACGTTATCTAGTTCTCAATATCTACTATAGCATTCATCTACAAAGCTTTGACATTGGTGGAACTAATTTGGTCAAGGCACTTTCTAATACTTACTCTTCATGGTAAAATTTGTCTGAAGAATTTCCTTCATTGACTTCCATGAAACATTATTACTTTGGGAGGAATCCAAGATTGCACATACTGCATTTTCAGTGTACGAAGATCATTTGGTCCATGAGTGAACCACTCACAAGTATCTGACTTTCTAATGACCACAACATAGGCCATATGAACTTGACTCTAGACCGAAATATTCAGAAGTATATTCGTTGAAATGATCCTATGTTCACAACATTTGAAAAGCAGTTCTCTACCAAAATGGCTTGAGCACAACCTTCCAAAAGGTGAGATCATAGACGACAACATACTCTGAGGCTATAGGATACTGACTAACCAATAGACAAGGTTTACGTTGGTCGTAAATGTTCATTCATTTAGACACCAACTAATGGAAAACTACTTGAGGTTCCATGTGTGCAGTTCTCTTTCTCTGATGACAACACTGTATTATCTGAGTCTATCGATGTGTTAGTGAATGTGATAGCTGACTCAGTTGGCTTCGTATTTCGGCCAAATGTTACCTAAGAAGATTCTTCTATCCAAGACAACAGTTATCTGGGTTGAATCAGATGCAACCTCTTGGATAAAAACATTTATAAGGTACCAAAGTATGTCATCTTAGGAAAATAATTCCCAAAGAAAGATGTAACGAGGCCTTAAGGACAACAAAAGTTGTAATTATTCACTCAACCGCGGGGAGTAGTCTACCACCAAGCGATTGAATAACATTTTCCTTAGTGACTTAGTTGTACTGTAAGTTGAGTTGACTTGCAGCATAACAACTTTGTCAGGCCAACCTTTCACCATGAGACTTTCTCTTTAGGGTCATATAGCAGCTCTAAGATGAGAAATCTGTTGTTTGACACTTTTCAAATTGCTTTTGATTTGCCAATTTACTCGTAGAACCCTTGATTGTCCCAATAATTATTGATGAGAGAACATAAAAGCAAAGAGAAAGGGTGTCCAATAGGATCCTTAAGACCACTTAAGAGATCGTCCAATAGAGTAATGAACAAACCATTTGTGGCACCTAAGGGCACAAGGATGCTAATTGAAACTAGGTCATGCTTTCTCTAATTCTTCGCTTTAGCTGATAGAACACCTTGCACTATCTGTGTGATTGTCCAAGACGGAATTGACTTGATCACAATGGCTCTAGAAGATAGAGTATCTCTCAAGTTGTTGGCTAGTTGATTAACTTCTTATTGGTTATTGCTCTGTAAAACATAGCCTTTGTAGTTACCAAAGAGTCGTTACCTAGCTAGAGATTAACCTTCCTATTGGTAACTAATCAGTTGTCTCTCAACACTAAAAAGTTCCAAATCTCACTCTTGACCACAACAACTGTGGTTGATGCAGAACAGATGGTTGCCATTGAAGTTAGCAGATATGGAGTCACACCAGAGATGATTGATTTCGATTGTATGGTCATTATGCCTACAAAGGTTAAGATTTGCATAATGTGATGATCGAGTCTTATCCAACGGATGACTTGTCCAGTAGTAAGTGTTGTGTGTCCTTTTTATCCAATAGGAATGAGATACTTTGCTCACTAGATGACGTTTGTCAATACTAGGATAACTAAGTAGAGTCACTTGTCTACCACCTATTGCAGTCTGTTAATGTTTATGTCGGTGACCTATTCTTCAAAGGTTATCCTCTTAGCAACTTCAGGAGAAGTTTTACTACTTTTGGTTCAATATAAGGGTCTTTCAATAAGATATGGGAAAACAAGCAAGGAAGAAGGTCACGTAAAAATCACATCAGTGTTGTTCTGCAATGGATTACGATTAGAAACCATGATACCAGCGCGTGCCGAGCAGCACAACCTTATGTGTGCACCCACAGGAGGCTCTCGGTTTCGTCGTGGCACCATTAGTTGCTACTCATAACACCATTACTGAACATACACCCAATGAGGAATTTCAAATGGCATAGATTGGGTTGATAAGGTAGATGCATGAATTTGCAAGCATACGATTTAGATGCCATAATAGAGAGACGTTGCGTCACACTGGCTAACCTTTGAGAGAGGTAACCAGAAGGTCCAACATGGATTTGGGTACGGTCTTCACAACTGGCAATGTACGAACCATGGTCAAAGGCTAGCGTTGATAAAAGTTAACTTGGTTGGTCAGACGACAAGGGTCTTCACACAGAAAGGGTTGCAAAACATTCATGGCTCATGCAAACAAATAGGAGAACTAAACTTTGGGCTTTCGGTCAAGCAAAGGCATGGATACAAACATTCAAGGGCTAACCACCAAGTCTACAAGCTCAGGCTCCTAAGATAGAGAACCTAATGGAAGACAACAACCATATAATTACATATGTGAATGTTGTTCTAGGATAAAGTTATGTGACCCTCGTATGCTCACCGAGGACAAACGAGGTGACAACTAGGGCACTACTAAGATAACAAGCATACATACAACATCACAATCAAGCAATCATTTGAGAAAATTCAAACAATGGGCTTAAGCAACCAATATAAAGCACAAGGCTCACCCAAAATAAGCATTTATCTCAAGCATGAACTAACTACAAGTTTAGTCCAAACAAACGTTAGTTAAAGAGGCCAACTTAGCATGTGCCCAGAATCTGGACAGCAGCACAGTAGTTACTTGTTTCTACCATAACTGATGTTGTAGACATCTCACAAAGGTGATCCTAGACTTTCTAGGAAGCTTAGGAAGATGGCTACACTTTAGTTATTCATACCAAAATCAAATTCATAAATTAACATGACCAAAAATGTTAATGTTTCAGATCTGTACCAATATGGACAGAAAACTGACAAGAACTTCAAAAATGCATAACTGGAGTTCTAGGGACCCAACAAGGCTGAGCCTTAACTTTATGTAAAGCTTATTAAGTTGTCTATAACTTTCTTAATATCATATTAATATGATTCTACAGCTAACAAGGTTAATCAACACAAAGAAGACATTTCTGTCCAGGTTTGGACAGATTCTGTCATTCAACTTCACAAGCTCATAACTGGAAATTTAGACCACCACAATTGGTGCTATAGGACATTTTGGAAAGCTTAGAAAAAGTACTACACTTCTTCTATTATCTCCAAGACATGATTCCATATACACATAGGTCAAACAAACCAAACATTCAGATCTATTCAGAGCATAATCAAAACCTGACAGTAAACTTCTAGAATTCATAACTCTCAAACCATAAGACCTAGGGTTATGAAATTTTAGTACAAGCTATATAAGTAAGTTAGCTACAACTTTGGTATTCTTCATAACTACAGAAAACACCATGATGGCCACAAAAGCATCACTACAACAGAAATTGTTCTAGCAGCCAACATTCAACAAGCAAAACAAAGCTTGCCTTTGTTCCACCTAACAAGAGAGCACACAAACATGTTATTCTAGTAGCTCTAAATTTTGTTACCTTAGACCAACACGAATTTGATTCATTCAAGAGAATCCATAATTACTTAGGTGAGGTCTAAAGCATTTGCAAACACTTGTATGACAACATATCCGCCACTTGGCTAACCTAAAGGGCATCTATCGGTTCAAGCATGTAACCCCAACTATTTCTAGCAAGGCTAAACACACACTTTTCTCAAACATGGAGTAAGGCATTCTTATTTATCTTCATTCAAGAAAGATAGTGTAACACATTGATCATAAGTTACACATTACAGAACAAGGGTGAGAAGAGTATAGTCATGCATAAAGCAACAATCATGATAATGCATGCTTCGTCCTATTCGTCCTCACAAGATTGCCAACTAAGGTGGCGATCACGTTCTATGTCGGTGGCATAACACGCACTCTCTCGATATATATCTAGTTGTTAGCTACATTTGACTTACGCATTCATGGTTAGCGTACCTGTAGAAAAATTTCGTTGCAGCCCAACAATTCCCCAATATAAGGCACACAATGAAAGCAGTGAAGTAAAATTCTAAGTACTCCCATGTACATATACCCCCGTATATATACATGTAGCACCAAAACTACCCGAATCATTCGATCACCCACAATTAAGTACCTTCATATATACATGTGTGTAACATGTAAATAATCCAGTAACCAAAACTAGCTCTCTCCTAGACCGAGGGTTGGACGGTCATGCTCTCACAACTCACACTTACCTGAGCGTAGGTGCGACGTTGCATAAAAGTAAACTAGCAACATATATGGCTATTTCATATATGAAGGCTACCTCTAATCTGACACACTGGGTAGCATAGTGTGGGAGAGTTATCACACATACATACCTTGGCCTGGACGTAGATGCATAAATGAAAAACCCCCAAGTTAGTATTTATATAAGCCACCTAATAATCCTTATATGGGCATAAGGAAATTGACCACTGGCATACTTAGGTTTAAAAATTTAGATTTGACAAACCTATATAAAACTATAAGTTGATAAAACTGATTTTATAAAACAAAACCTTTGTTTTAAATACACATACGACAAGTTTAATGTTGAATCTTGCTCCGATGCCAGCTGTAACGGAACTGTCTAAATTATAAGAGCACAAGTACAAAAACAATCACCGAAATGATCAAATTCTCGCACTTGAGCCCATATAACTCCGGTAGTCCAATGAAATCACGAGGGATTTCAAACCAACCAACATACAAGCCAAGATCGTAGTGATTCAACATAACAAGTCACATGTTACAACCATTTTACAAGTAAATCAATTTACATCGGAGTTCAACATAGTTATTACAACTTAAGTTCAAAAGTAGCGGAAGCAAAGTAATTTAAAACTAACATTAATCTTATTTCAAATACATGCCAGTACCACGGTCGACTTCCAACAAAAGCATTAGAGATAAGGTAAATAAGAAGGATCATGCCCGTGATCACACTCCGCCACAAGGCAAGAGCCAACCAACTCTTGCAGCCGCCAAGATACATCATAACCTGCAACAAGTGGGGATAAAACCCTGAGTACGACAAAGTACTCAGCTAGACTTACCCGTCAGAAACCAGAAATAAGGTGACACCAAGGATCATGCAAGGCTGATATAAAGTGGGGCTAGCTTGACAACATTTTGCATAAAAGCATAATATAGATGATCAATCATTAATGCTTAAGCATCAAGTTAATTATCATTAACCTATCATCTATATTAGAACCTGTACTAGAGCACTCACTTTATTAGGAGCAAACAATATTAACCATAGCAGGTATAAATTGAGGCAACCTTTCCATCGTGATCCAATTAACCATTAGTTCAATTTAATTGAATCTACGTTGCCGCTGCTCAAGTCAAGTGCTCACTAACCGGGAGCGACGGCGATTCGAATCGAATTCCTATCCAGCTGGAGGGGTATTTCTAACACTCACCGCGCAGGCCCCTGCCAGGGTCGCACAAGCCACCTTTTCATATGATTCAGGAATCGCGGGTCCGAATGATGTCGCGACCCCAAGGGCGACACTCTGCTAGGTGATAGGGACTCTAACCCCCCCTTGGTCTCACGCCAATGTCCCCAAGCACATCCTTTCTCTCCTCCAAGAAGCAACCTACCATTCGATTCTCGGCCTGAATCACATTACTCGGCTTCGCGGTCGGAACGACTTATCCGGCCAACTAAGTGTTAGACTGCGTTCAACATGACTCAAGGACGTACAGCGAATCGGTCCTTAAACGACTCAGACGGGGATAGATTCACACCCAAGACCTCCATGTCTTGTCGCTTCACTATCATCATCGCGTCTGGTCTCATTTTATTTTATTAACACATGGTTCCTTTCCACGATAGCAAATATAGCCAACCGTGCCATATATGAATATCCCTATATCTCGCAGGTGACAGGAAATCACCTGACTTCTACCGCTTAAAGCAGGGCTAAGCATCTACTCGATCCTAATCTATGTAGGATTCAAGGATTCATATATCTGGACAAGGAATGATATAAAGCAGAAAGGGTTTCCAACCAACTCCTATCACTTAATGCAACAATACTTATAACATATATAGAATTAATTGCTTTAAAGATAGGAGGCTTATAATGCTCCGGGGCTTGCCTGGGATCCGACTCAAGTTAGAGTATGTCAGATGAATTCACTTGGCGAGCATCTCCTAATCTATCACTTGTCCGGTCCTTCTATCTTCGGGATAGATCCACCAACTCCATCTTCGGGTTTGGCTCCACATCAGGTCCTTCACGTGCTTCAGCTAGCGTACCTAAATGAGGTGCAATAATGCATATGTATGAATGCATAGAAGTGCAATAAACAAAGTAATCAAACAAGTATACCAAAGTTCTCCTAAACATCTAGAGCTAAATAACTTAATCCTCAAGAAGACATAACATAGAAGAGGGCAAGCACATAACTCAAGAAACAAGTCTCACAAGATTACAGGGTACCACTCAAGTATCGTCAAAGATATGAGTCACATTTCAATACCCAAGCATGACAAAGTTAATCAAAGTACTAGAACTAGAAATTGCTACCTTCTGGACATCAAACCAATAGCTGAGTAATTTAATCATAACTGGAGATCTACAACTCCAAATGACTTGCAAGAAGACATTATGGAAAGCTTATGAAATTATCTAAATTTCATTTATAAACATCACAGCATGATTCCAAAGTTTAATATGTCGAATTTACACAAACACAGAAACTGGTCTAACAAGACAGAGAGTAAGCAATTCTGTAACCTAACTTTAAACAGCTGTAGTTTCTAAACCATATGGCCAAATGCCACCAAATTTTAACAGCAGCTAGATACATAAATTATCTACAACTTTTGTATAAACAAGTTCTACAACAAAGCACATTATCATGAAGAACTTTGCTAAGTTCCCAGATCTGTCCAGAAACCTCATTTGCAAGAAATAATTATTAACTTATGTTGCAAACATATAATTAGATAAAACCAACTTTACCAACATGTCACACATGACTAACGAACACCAGAAAACATAGTTTCCATTCCTAAATAATTTCTTTTAATGTATTTTCTTAATTTATTTAGATAATTAGGTGGAATTATGAACACCTATCAAAAGTGCACAATAAATTCTACAAAAATTACAATGACTCACATATCCTCTCAATAGTATACTGTACAAATTTCACTCCATTTGGATATGTATAGCAACCTCTATGAAAAAGACAAGTTGCTAAAGCAAGAATTCATGTGAGAGCAAGATAAACCAATAACTCACTCATACTTCATCCAATACTCATGAAATTTTTACCACACATCAACTATCATATGAGTAGCATGTCACAAAAATTTCACTTCATTTGGAGCCCTAGATCTACAGTTATGAAAAATAACAAATTCAACTAGCATTACAACCCTACTGTACAAATCTATTTTTACCGCAAAATATTTAAACTAAAACATGACATTTTATAGATCTACTGCATAGATAATTTCACAAGGATTCCAAAAAGTCCTCATTTGCTATTTTAGGAATTTCCTATGATTTACTATGTATTTTCAAAGTTTCACCCGATTCACGACAAATAAGTCCCTCGAGGCACTATTCATATGAGTCTATGACATTGCAGTTACGCCCCTGCTTTGAGTCAAATTGTTGCATGCAGTCCCTGGTCGCGATTTTACAGGGGAGGGGTCGCCGGAGCTCGCGGAAGCCGGCCGTAGGAGGCTTGTCGGCGGTGATGGAGTGGTGGGGGAGCACCGGGAGGCCCGCGCGCGCCCGCTGGTGGTCTCGGATGGCCGAGAGGTGGCCCGAGGTGGACCGGCCATGCGCACCGGCGGTCGGAGGCGACGGCGGCCGGCGACTGCGGTGCTCCCAGCGTGGTTTTGGACGGCGAGCACGAGCACGGCGTGCAGGCGAGGGAGGCGAAGCTGATGACGTTGCTCGTGAGGAGGGAGGAGGCTGGGAGCGGCGAGAACGGAAGCGGCGGCGGGAGCTCGGCCCGACCATGGCCGTGCGCGCTCGGCAACAGCAAGGGAGGACGAGCGAGAGCGGGGTGGAGGGAGTGAGAGAAGGGGACCGAGGGAGAGGACTCGGTGTCCTTTTTGCCGAGCATGGACGCGAGGTGGCGTGCATGCGAGCGAGCTGGAGCTCCACGCGGCGTGAAGGCTCTGTCCCGGTCGGCACTGTAGCAGCAAATTCAAAAATCCAATTCTACCTCAAAAGTTTGACTGAATCCACCATCTTTCCCCCTCTGTATCTCTCAGACCGATTAGTTATTTGAGCAACTAAATACATGATGTGTTAGAGCTATATGAGTACAACAACTTTGATTAAGGGAGTTTGGTCCAATTCAAAACGGTTTAAGAGATATTAATTCCCAAAGAGAGCTACAATGAAACTAAAATCTGAACTTCGGTTCCACATTGACTGAAATGACATTCTTCTCCCCCTTCTAACTCTTAATTCGGTCGGTTTTTGCGAAAACTTCACTAATATAAGTTGTAGAGCTACATGTTAGGTCCAACTTTTCTTATATGAGTTCGGTCTAGATCTCCATGGTTTTCAAGTTACAAACTCACCAACATGCCTACATGGAAACTAAAACAACCATTCAGTCCATTGAGGACTTAGCAAAATTTCGAGCTCCCAAAACAGCACTAGATTCCAACTTGAGGGCTCGGTTACACTAAGTTAGAGGCCTAACTAGGCCTTGATCTTTAAACAAAGTTTGTTCTACATAACAAGAAATACAACTTTTATTTAAGGTCCAACATGAAAACTAGTATAGAATTCAAACTTTCACTTTGGGTCAAATTAGCAACTCGATAAAGCCTAAACTAAGGTTTTAGGCCAATCGGGGCAATTTCTTGACATTTGCTCAACATGAACCCTTCATGACTTTTGTTGTAGAGTTCATCTAAAGTCATTTGGGCATATTGGCAAGGTTTGGTTGATGGTCTATAGTTCCATTAACTTAATGGGGCAATTTCCAATAGGAGCGGAACTTATCATTTCATGTGACTTTTTGATTCCAAACTTCATGAAACTTTTCCAGGGATCAATATAGATAGTTATTGATGTGAGACATGTGAAGATATTGCAATAACACCATCCAAGCATATATCTTGAAAATGACCTATATGCAAAGCAAAGGAGTAACATCCAAGTTTAGATTAGGCTCATCTCTGTAGGTTGACCTTGCCATCATCATCTCCACTTAATCTATCATGTTTGAGCTCAAACCTACTGCCTAATTGGTGATAAACACCTAGGGTGTTACACTGCGAGCTCGCAGACGTGCGGGCGTGGTGCCCCTCCATCCCGGCGACAGCGTGCGATGGGCGGAGAAGAAGCGAAGCGCGGGGGAGCGACGCGAGTGAGGGGGAGCATGAGCGCAAGGGGAAGTGAAATGCTAGCGGAGTGGGCAAGGCATCCGAGCGAGATGAAGAAAGCGCAAGCGGATGAGGCGAGGGGAGGAGTGGAGGAGCGCGAGCCACGTCGCGTCCAGAATAAAAACATGCGTTAGACACCTCTAGGATAGCATTACCGTTCTAAAAACTCGATGCCTTTAAAGCACTTATCTTGAGCCACGACTGGTGCAGCTGTAAGGTCCAAATAGGCTAGAGGGGGGTGAATAGCCTAATTAAAACTTCTACAATAATTACTTAACCATAAGTTAGTACGAAAGGTGGCGAAGCAAAAGCACTAGCTCTAACTAATTAAGCAAGCCACCTACATAAGTCTAGTACAAGGCTATTCACTAAACACAACAACAACTGTAAGCTATAAACAAGAAGTAATACGAGAGAAGAGCTTCGAGTGATTATACCACCGTGAAGAGATGAGAAATTCCAATCAATCAATTACACAAGAGAAATCCTCGAGAAGAGAATGACACAAGAATTTATCCCGAGGTTCACTTGCTTCCCGGCAAGCTACTCCCCGTTGTGGCGATACACCAACTTGTCGGTTCACGAGCTAATCGACTATCAAGAGTTGAGCCCTCGGCGGGCGCCGCACAACCGCACACAAGATGGGGATCCTCCAAGCCACGAGCTCCACTAGAGTATCCAATTTGCGAACTCCCGCGGGAAGGATCAAGAATCCCTTACAACACTTGGTGAAGGCTCCAACAATCTCTAATTGTGAGCTCAATCACCTCCTCTGCTCCAAGCCATCTACTGTGTCGGGAAACACGGAAGAATAACAAGAAATCCGTAGCAACTCGAAGATCAAGTGCCTCTAGAATGCAACTTTCAAGCAATGCACTTGAATCTCACTCAATCTCACTCAAGATGAGCAACTGAGCAAAGAGATGAGTGAAGGGGTTGTTCTCTAGCTCAAAGGATGTCTCTAGGTCTCAAAATGTGCAAGAGATACCCTCAAATCCCGGCCAATGTCTATTTATAACGAAGGGGTACGTAGCTAGTCGTTACAGACGACGCAGTTCAAAACGGGATGACCGGACGCACCGGTCAGGGTGACCGGACGCGTCCGGTCACTACAGGACAAGCATGAACAGTGCGCGTCAGAAGTTATCATTGCTATGACCGGACGTGCCCTAGCGTATGACTGGACATGCCATAGTGTATGACCGAACACGCCCTAGCGTATGACCGGACGCGCCATAGCGTATGACCGGACGCGCCATAGCATATGACCGGACGCGCCCTAGCGTATGACCGGACGCGCCTCACCTGGTGTCACAGAACCTCCTAATTACGATGGCCCACAAGTACACTTCATTGTCAAAATGACCTCTGACAGTCGTACTTATGTTCACCATAACTTAAAAGGCCTGCTTTCCTCCGAACAGGATCCAATCATAGGAGTATTGCAATATTACAACAGTTTATTCAAAATATTCAACAGAGTAAAGTAGCGGAAGTCTTACAATAACATAGATTACAAACCAGTTTTCAAACTTCAAACCTTATGTAACATTATTACAAACCATTAGTAGAGAAGTATCGGTAGTAACTTTATTACATCACACAAGCGAGATGCCTTGCCCAAAGGCCACACAATCTACTCGTCGTCACTGTCTTCAACCACGACGGTCATGCAACAAGGCTCGAAGCAGACTTGTTCATGAACCGCACCTGCAACAAGGGGTTAACAAACCCTGAGTACGAGAGTACTCAACAAGACTTACCCGACTAAGACAAAGACTCCAAGGGCATGCTAGCTTTAGGGAATCAAGGTACGGGTAATCAAGAATCAAATTTTCTTTTGCAGAAAAGCTTACTAAGGTAAGTCCTTATCTTCAATATTTTACTTTTACCATTGATGGTTCATTAACCAATTCTAGGTGATCCTAATCTAGATCAAAGTAATTATCATCAAAACCTTTCTCATTCTTTCTTTCAATTCCAGTTCTTAACTACGATGCAAGTCAGGTGATCAAGTCTCCATAACCGAGGAGCAACGACGATTCGAACCGATTATACCCAGCTGGGGATCCCTAACATCACGACATATGTAGAACCGAATCTTGCATATATCAACCCTCATTTAGATCTCCCAAAACCAGAACGTGTCCATCGCCACCTGAGAGTACAGTACTCCTCGAACCCGGCCCGATTCTAGCCCCGAGGGTACACGCTACTCTCGCCATCTCTCCACTCCCAGTGCGAGGTTAGACGTTCTCGTAATGGAATCACCAACATTTTGGGCTTACCCAAGGCATGAGGTTAGTTGCAAAGTCTCGAACACAACAGGCTTACAACGAACGGGCCTTAACTGACAAGGCGGAAACAATACATTGAGACTCCTTTCCCAATGCATGTTAGCAGTGGCCAAACCACCCGCCCGATCTTTCAAATTTATTCTTATATTTCAATATTCATTCGATATGCCGTCATGGCTATGTAAACATTTCATTTAAAAGCTTAACTTCTAAGCATAGCGAAGCATACTACGCATTTTCAGTAAAAACAGGTATCAAGGTTGATATCGCAATAATCAAGGATGATAATGCAGCAATTAGGTTATCACTCAACTCCTAATTACTTAATGCAGTAAACCATAATATAAATAATAAAACATTTGTAAAATTCAAGGTAGGGTTTAAATGCACCGGGGCTTGCCTTGTTCGCACACGACGATCGACTCAGACTCGAGGACTCCACCGCCCGGTCCGAAACTCACCGACGATCGCTCTTCTCCGGAAGCTTGATCGACGGCTTCGGCTTCTTCGAAAGCGGAGACTACACGAATACATAACATGCTTTAACATGACGCTCGATGATAAACATGATGCTTGATGATAACATGCTACGAGTTACGACTTGAGTACAATTTACTTCTACGGTACAGTCGCAAACAGAAAACCTACTAACTAGAAGCGACGATTCCAGCGATACCAGCTTTTAACCTAACAAGTTACTAACGAGCTCAATCATGAAATTAAGGTGCCAAAGATCACCAAAGGGTAGTGACCTAAGGACATCACTCAATCAAAAGGCACACAACACTTAAAGTTCTCAAATTAACATTTATTTTCTATTTAACTAATTAGGGCATAATTAGGAGTTGATCAAATTTTACCTAATCAAGCTCAAACTTTTTCTATGGGTTAAGAATGAATTACAACAGTGTTATAATAAATTTCATAATTTTTGGATCAATAAATTAATTATTAAAATTCTAGAAAGTTGCATTTAATCTTTAATGAAACTAATTAATTCTACTGCACAAAGTATTCAAATTCGTGATTTAACATTTTTCCTAGATACATTGAGAAGCTTACACAAAAATTTTCATAAATTTTGGAACTCTACACAATTTTTAATGAAATAAACAAATAGCAACACTATTCATTTATTTGAAAAAGAAAACAAAAACGAAAATCCGAACCGGGCCGATCTCCTCTTCCCTCCGGTCCGGCCCAGCCGAGCGGCCCGCTCGCGCGCGCCCGCGCTCGCGCTCACGACCGGCCCAGCCGCGTGGCCCAGCAGCGGCCTGCCCCGCGCGCTGGCTCTCTCTCTCTCGCTGACACCACGTCCCCACCTGTCATCTTCCTCCTCCTGCTCGCCCGCTCGCTCCCGCGTGCCCGCGCGCTCGCCCGCGGTGACCGGCCGATGACCGAAGCCTCGGTCGACCAACCGAGCGATCCGACAGCCTCTACGCGACCTAGCGAACCCGTTTTGCTAACTTGCAGCTCGTCTCGAGCTCCGGTGCTACCTTACCGACGACGGTGGCGGTCCGACAACCACGGTGACCGGCGACTCGACAACACAACTGTGAAACGATCAAGGCGAGTGGTCAGGGAGCATCAGGGGCGTACCACGATCACGAAGGAGTGATCGGTTGAAGCTGAGAGGCTCTGGAGGCGGCTGGCCACGGTGGCGGGGCTCGACGGGAACGGCGGTGACCCGAGGTAGAAGACGACGGCTCCCCGGCGATCCTGAGCAGTAGCGTCTACACAAGGAGGCGCAATAGATTCGCCAGGCGATGGCGGAGCGATTGGCGAGATGGAGATGACTGCGGTGGAGTAGGGAGGGCGAATTTAGCCGGCGAAAGGAAGACGGTGGCGGCGGCGATGGTGAAACCGACGGCGACAGTGGCGGTGACGGTCTTTATATAGAGTTGTGGAGCCAAAGAAGCAGCTGGAGAGCGCGAGGCGATCACTGTGGTCGCGGTGGCAAGCTGGAAGACCCTAGAAGCGGCCAGCGCGGTGGCAGCGGCTCGCCGGCGCCCATACCGCGCGGTGGTCGGCGGTGATTGGCCGGTCACTGTAGCTTCCCCCCCCCAAACTTTGAATTTTCAAACTGTTTTCTCAAATTACTCTCAAATTCATGTAACAACTTGAAAAACTTCCAATCTATGAAATCTTTAGAATTTCAAGCTCTACAAGTTTTGTATTGAACACTTTTTCAAATTATAACTGGATTTTGAAATTTGAATTTAAACTCAAAAGGGGACACATTTTTCAGATTTGGTAATTTAGAAATTACTTTTGATTTTACATCGAAACTTCAAAATCTCCAAACATCAAAGTTGTATATCTTGACCAGACCTACAACTTTGCTGTTCAAAACTTTTTCAAATTCAGCCTTCATTTTGAAATCATAGTTTGGGGACAAAAAATGAATTAAATTTGAAATTTGTTTATTTTCAAAATTGCTCCACATTTTTCACTAAAACTTTGAAAACTCAAAACACCAAAGTTGTAGCCCTTGAAAAGTTCTACAAACTTGGTTTTGAACTTTTTCCCAAATTTTGCTTAGATTTTGAATTATTTCAAAAGGGGGTAAAATAGGGTTTTGAAATTTAAGGTTTTCGGGGAAATTTTAAATTGGAATTTGTTGCTACTTTGATTTGTGATTACTTAGTGATCAAAACCTCACCCAAGGGCACAATTTGGACCAACATAACATGGTTGACCAAATGCCACTCTTGGTTGACCAATTAGCTTTTGAAATTCTTTTACATTTCTTCCCAGATTTGAATTTAAATTTGAATCAGAAAACTCGTGACAAGTTTTGGGACTCCAATTCAAATTCAAATTTGGAGCTTCATTTTAGATGTTGTACTTGAGCTCATACCCTACACTTGATACTAGTGTGCAACACAATCGCACACCTCAAATTACGCAGGGCATGGACTAAGTATTTGCGGTGGCATTCGAAATTAGGGTTTTCGGGTTCGGAGCACACCACTGAGAAACACATTCAACCTAGATAAGTAAACTCGTTTTAGTTGATGCATAACAAGTTTAACCTAACAGGGATGCTTTGCAATGCATTATGATGACATGGCAGATTAATTAGCACTATAACACCCGGGGTGTTACACCTGGCATCCGGTCAGAGTCCAGTAAGCTCCCATCACGACCGGACGCGTCCGATCGCACGTGACCGGACGCGCCGCGCGTCCGATTATCACTTCGCTGCTCTCTGCCCCTCTGGACGCCTGACCGGACGCGCCGGTTCCGTGAAGGACCGGACGCGCTGGTCGCTCACTCTACTTTTGCGCACAGGTGAACTGACCGGACGCGCTGGTCAAGCCAGACCAGCGTCCGGTCATTAACCCTAGGCGCGCTGACCAGATTGAACTGACCGGACGCGTCCGGTCATATCGTGACCGTGTCCGGTGCAGCGTCCGGTCACCACAGTGACCTCCGTTCGCCTCCGTTTCTTTTCTAACTTCCGGCGCAGTAGAAAATAGGCATTTCACTTCTCCAAAAAGCGTCGAATCCTGCCTCACAAGCTCGGCGGGAGAGAGAGAGAGGAACCCAAACCCCTCTCTACCACTAAAACTCCACCGCCTTCACAAAAGTGCTAACACCACCAAGTGTACATCACCATGTGCATGTGTGTTAGCATTTCATAATCATTTCTTAAGGCATTATGTTAGCTCTTTTACTAGATCCTAATGCATATGCTCAAGACAATGATCTAGTGGCACTTGATTCCCGAGCTAACCGTGATTGCCCCTCTTGATAGTCGGCTATGTATCCTAAACCCGGTCAATCACTTCTCTACTCATCTTAGACCGGTAAAAGGAAAACCCTATGGTTATACCTTTGCCTTGCGCTCTTAGATCCTTCTCTTTCACTTGATCATCATGTCCATCATATTATGTGCATCTCCACCATGATCATCCTTTCATGTCCATGCACCATCTCTTTGTGATCTTGTGGCCACCACTCCTTGTCACATACACCTTCATCACATGTGTTGCTTATGCCTAACTCAAAACACTTAACACATGCATTAGCAACTTGGTGTCATTAATTACCAAAACCAAACTTGAGCTTTCAATCTCCCCCTTTTTGGTAATTGATGACAACCATCACAAAGATATGAAATGAAATCAATTTTCAATTTCGATAGTATTAGCTCCCCCCTACATATGTGATTCCATGAGTTTGGTTCAATTGTGCACATATGTATGGATTTGAATTTTAGGAGAGTTGCTACTATCAAATTGATGCTAAGGTATATAGAATGGACCTTTGAAGCGTGATACCAATCAGAGTTGCCTTTATATACCATCCTTAGCATCGATGTAGCTAGACACCACTTGTAATACATCACTTGTAAAGATCACAAACACTAAAATACCCTGTGAGATCAACATTACAAGCAAAGGTGTCTAGATACCACTTGTAAAGCTACTCTCAACAAATCATCATTCAAGTTCTATTTCTAGCATACACCATACAAACATGAATATGAATCTAAGCTTTACAATGCAACAATTCATCATGTTAATGCACATACAAATGCAACAAATAATTAATGAGCTTGTTCCCCTGAATTAATCTCTTTCCAATGTCATTTGCTCTCCCTTATTATATCTTTCTCCCCTTTGCAACTTAACTTTTTATCTTGTGACTTTTCTATCTTTGTGACTATTCTCTCCCCCTTTGTCAACAATCACCAAAAAGGTGCCAATTTTAGTGAGATTTAAGTCAATCAATATGAGGGAGTCCAAATTATGGTTCAATCTAGATCACTTGCCTAGAATATGTAATTTGGTTTGATCCAAGGACAAGCTTTTTCACACCTCATAAAGTATAAGGGTTATCTTGACCATGTTGAATTACACATCATGAGCTCATCTTCTAGATTCAACACTAGGTTTGCAAGCCCACAAACATGTCATATGCTACCACTAGATCAATCAAACATAGAAGAAATAGTGGTACCATATATACATCAAAATCATTTAATTTTCATGAATGAGCCTAATTGTCATACAAATATGTCTATATGTTCTAACCATGTCCTTAGCAAAGTATGAATGATATGCCAAACAACTTTACCTTGCTATGTTGGAGGAGAGGCATGTTATATAAGAATGTGGGGGTGCACTCATTTTAAGTTGGAGAAGTCAAGTATGTTCAATTCATTCTTCAACTTGTAAAATCTTTTCTCATCAAGTGGCTTTGTAAAGATGTCGGCTAGTTGATCTTCGGTGCCAATGCTCTCAATGATAATATCACCCTTTTGTTGATGGTCTCTTATGAAGTGATGCCTTATATCAATGTGCTTCGTTCTTGAATGTTGAACCGGATTTTGAGTCATCTTGATTGCACTTTCATTGTCACAAAACAATGGAACATTCTTGAACTTGATTCCAAAATCATTCAAGGTGGCCTTCATCCAAAGCAATTGTGCACAACAACTACCGGCACTAATGTATTCGGCCTCGACGGTAGATAGTGCAACACTATTTTGTTTCTTTGATGACCATGAAACAAGAGACCTTCCAAGCAATTGACAAGTGCCACTTGTGCTTATTCTATCAATGTTGCATCCGCAATAGTCGGAGTCCGAATATCCGATCAACTCAAAATTAGACCCCTTTGGAAACCATAATCCAACATCATGAGTGCCCTTAAGATATCTCAATATTCTCTTGGTTGCTTTCAAGTGACTTTCTCTAGGTGAAGCTTGATATCTTGCACACTTGCACACACTAAACATCACATCCGCCCTAGAAGCGGTGACATAGAGCAAACTTCCAATCATAGACCGGTATAGCTTTTGATCTACCATGTTACCACTAGCATCGACACCTAATTGATCATTAGTGCCCATTGGTATACTCATTTGCTTAGCATCTTGCAATCCAAACTTCTTGATCATGTCCTTGATGTACTTGCCTTGACTTACAAGAGTGCCATTCTTCATTTGCTTGATTTGAAGTCCAAGGAAGTAACTAAGCTCTCCAATCATAGACATCTCAAACTCATTAGACATCATATTTCCAAACTCTTCACAAAAGTCTTGGTTAGTTGATCCAAAGATAATGTCATCCACATAGATTTGCAACATAAACAAGTCATTTCTAAGCTTCTTGGTAAAGAGAGTGGTGTCAACCTTTCCCATCTTGAACCCTTTAGAGAGGAGAAAGTCCCTCAACCTCTCATACCATGCTCTAGGTGCTTGCTTCAAATCATACAATGCCTTCTTTAGCTTGTAAACATGGTCGGGCTTCTTATCATCTTTAAAACCGGGAGATTACTCAACATAAACTTCTTCATTGATGTAGCCATTGAGAAATGCACTCTTGACATCCATTTGATAGAGCTTGATGTTGTGTGCACAAGCATATGCTAATAAGATTCTAATTGTCTCCAATCTTGCAACCGGTGCATATGTCTCTCCAAAGTCAAGATCTTCAACTTGAGTGTATCCTTGTGCTACTAATCTTGCTTTGTTCCTCATAACCATACCATCTTGATCTTGCTTGTTTCTAAAGACCCACTTAGTACCAATCACATTGTAGTTCTTTGGCCTCTCAACAAGTTTCCAAACTTGATTTCTAGCAAAGTTGTTTAGTTCTTCATGCATGGTATTTACCCAATCGGAATCCTTCAAAGCATCTTCCAATTTCTTAGGTTCTTCAAGTGACACAAATGAGTAATGCTCACAAAAGGATGCTAGTCTTGATCGAGTTTGAACACCACTTTGAATTCCACCAATGATTTGGTCCAATGGATGATCTCTTGCAATACTAGTAGGTTGGAGTATTGGGAGTTGATTGCTTCCACTTGTTTGACCTTGAACTTGAGCTTCATCATGAGAACCACTAGAGCTTGCTTGATTTGTATCAATTTGCACACTTTGGTTGATCACATGAATATCATCATCGTCAACTTGCATCGGCCTTATATCAACAATGTCCATGTTCTTCATTGCATTTGACAATTGATCTCCTCTCACATCATCAAGGTTTTGAGCTTCATTTTGAGACCCTTGGGTTTCATCAAACTCAACATCATGAACTTCTTCCAAGGTGCCATTTGTGAGATTTCAAACTCTATATGCTTTGCTTGTGGTAGAATAACCAAGTAAGAATCCTTCATCACATTTCTTTTCAAACTTGCTCAATCTAGTACCTTTCTTGAGAATATAGCATTTGCAACCAAACACTCTAAAGTATGCAATGTTGGGCTTTCTTCCATTCAATAGCTCATATGGTGTCTTTCCAAGATTCCCATAGCAATAGAGACGGTTGCTACAATAGCAAGCCGTGTTGATAGCTTCACTCCAAAATAAATGACTAACATTGTATTCACTAAGCATTGATCTAGCTATGTCAATCAAAGTTCTATTCTTTCTTTCAACTACACCATTGGATTAAGGAGTGCATGTTGGTGAGAATTGATGTCCAATACCAAGATCATCACATAAATCTTCAATTCTTGTGTTCTTGAACTCACTACCATTGTCACTTCTAATCTTCTTGATGGTAGTCTCAAACTCATTTTGTACTCTCTTGATAAAAGACTTGAATAGATCATAAACATCACTCTTGTCATAAAGAAAGAACACCCAAGTGTATCTAGTGTAGTCATCAACAATCATAAAACCATACTTGTTGCCACTAATGCTAGTGTATGTTGTTGGCCCAAACAAGTCCATGTGCAATAGCTCAAATGCCTTTGATGTGCTCATTTCACTCTTACTAGGATGTGTATTTCTAACTTGTTTGCCGGCTTGACAAGCACTACATGGTTTATCCTTCTCAAAAGTCACATCTTTCAAGCCTCTAACTAAGTCATGCCTCAAAAGTTTGTTCAATTGTTTTATTCCAACATGACCAAGCCTTCTATGCCACAACCATCCCATACTAGATTTGCTAAGCAAGCATGATGTCAATTGTGTCTCACTATCATTGAAGTCAACCAAGTATAAGCTACCATGTCTAAATCCTTTGAATATCAAGTTTGATCCATCAACACTTATGACTTCAACATCCTCACTACCAAATATACACTTGAAGCCAAGATCACAAAGTTGTGCCACCGATAAAAGATTGAAATCCAAGCTCTCAACTAGCAATACATTAGATATGCTCATGTCATTTGAGATAGCAATTTTACCAAGCCCCTTGACCTTGCCTTTCTTGTTGTTGCCAAAAGTGATAGCATCAAAACCACCATTTTGACTTGTATCAATTGAATTGAATATACAAGAGTCTCCGGTCATATGTTGAGTGCACCCACTATCAAGCACCCAATGCCTTCCTCCAGCTTTATAATTGACCTACAAGACAAGATCAATTCCTTTTAGGTACCCAAACTTGTTTGGGTCCTCCAAGGTTAGTGACCAAGCTCTTTGGTACCCAAATGGCTTTCTTCTTTGAGCCCATCCATGGTGCACCAATGAACTTAGCATGAACACCATTTGTACCCTTGGTAAGTATATAGAAAGAATCAAACTTAATTGAGGATATATTAGCATTGGTTTTTTTGTTCATGCAATGTTGCTCTATGTGACCAACTTGCTTGCAACTTTTGTAATAGCTACCATTGTTCTTCACAAAATGAGTCTTGTGAGGAGCAAAGGCGACCTTGTCTTTCTTGGGGTTATAGACCAATCCCTCTTTATAGAGAGAAGCTCTTTGGCTACCCAAGCACATAAGCAAGCGGTCCTCACCACCATAAGCCTTAGCTAATGTGTGATTGAGCTCTTTTACCTCTTTCTTGAGATTTTCATTCTCAACTATAAGTGTGGAGTCACAAGTGAAACCACCACTACTAGATGAGGATGATGTAGATGAGCTACATGAAGGATTAGTGGGAGCAACAATAATAGGCTTATGAAAAGTTTCATAAATTATATCACATGATATGCCTATGTTGCAAGTTTTAGCTTTCTCAACATTAGTTGGTATGTTTTCACATTTTCCAACTAGAGAGGAATGAGCTTCTTCAAGCTTAGTGTGAGACTTTTGAAGCTTCTTATGGTCTACCTTTAGACTCTCATATAATGTCCTAAGCTCATCAAGTTCTTGCATAAGGTTTTTCTTTTCCTTAAGCAAGCCCTTGCACTCCTTTCTAGATTCTTTAAAATGTTGAGTGTAATCTTCTAGCATAGTGATTAGTTCATCTTTAGTGAATTTTTCTTCATCACTATCACTATCACTAGTATTATCATGATCACTCTCATCGTTGGATGATACCTTAGCGGCCTTAGCCATAAAGCACGATGGAGTGTCGAAGAGGGAGACCTTTCTCTTGGATGGCAATGCTAGCATGTCCCTTCTTCTTGCTCTTGTTGTCATCCTCATCATCACTTGAGGAATCATCACTATTCCAAGTAGCAACATGAGAATCATTCTTCTTCTTATGAGAGCTCTTCTTCTTTTCTTGCTTCTTCTTCTCCTTCTTGATAGCATCTTCATCATCACTATCATAAGGACACTTTGCAATGAGATGGTCCTTGCTATGGCATCTAAAGCATCTCATGGTATGCTCACTCTTCTTAGATGAGTTCTTCCTCCTTCTTGCACGATAGCCTTTCTTCTTCATGAATTTGCCAAATTGCTTGACAAAGAGAGCCATTTTATCATCAATGTCATTACTATCACAAGAGCTTGAGTCTTCATCACTTGATGATTCAATCTTGGATTTTCCCTTAGATGTGGTGGCTTTAAATGCCACACTCTTCTTCTTTTCATCATCTTTCTTCTCATTTTCCTTCTTCTTCTTGACTAACTCATCCTTCTCATCATCTTCTCTATATGAATCATCAGTCATCACTTCTTGGAATATTTGTTGAGGAGTTGAATCCTTCAATATAGTCCTCACTAGCACGGTGATCAATGTATCAAATCTCTTGGGTAGACTTCTCAAGAACTTTATAGAGAATTGATTGTCCTTGACCTCCTCACCAAGTGCCTTGAGCTCATTGACAATGACTTGCAACCTATGAAACATCTCCGGTACACTCTCATTATCTTGCATCTTGAAGCTTGAAAATTTTTCTTGCAAGATATATGCTTTAGCGGTCTTTGTGGCCTCGGTGCCCTCAAATGTTTCTTCTAGCTTGGCCCAAGCATCATGAGCAATCTCAATGTTTTTTACTTGCTCAAAGGTCTTGTCATCTAATGCCTCATGAAGAGCACTAATGGCAATGTCATTGCATTGGAGCTTCTTCTCTTCCATCGGTGTCGGTGCTTCCGGATTAGCAACCTCAAATTTTATTTCGGTGACCTTCCACACTTCTCTATTGATTGACTTTAGGTGTGCGGTCATCTTAACCTTCCAATATGCATAATTTGTGCCATCAAAGTGAGGTGTCTTCTTGGTGTTGTTGATGTGCAAGCTTAATTGAGCCATTTCTTTTTCACCGTAGGTTGTTAAGCCTCAAATAAACGGTGCCTCGGCTCTGATACCACTTGTAAGGTCCAAATAGGCTAGAGGAGGGTGAATAGCCTAATTAAAACTTCTACAAGAATTACTTAACCACAAGTTAGTACGAAAGGTGGCGAAGCAAAAGCACTAGCTCTAACTAATTAAGCAAGCCACCTACACAAGTCTAGTACAAGGTTATTCACTAAACACAACAACAACTGTAAGCTATAAACAAGAAGTAATACGAGAGAAGAGCTTCGAGTGATTATACCGCCGTGAAGAGATGAGAAATTCCAATCAATCAATTACACAAGAGAAATCCTCGGGAAGATAATGATACAAGAATTTATCCCGAGGTTCACTTACTTCCTGGCAAGCTACTCCCCGTTGTGGCGATACACCCACTTGTTGGTTCGTGAGCTAATCGACTATCAAGAGTCGAGCTCTCGGCGGGCGCCGCACAACCGCACACAAGATGGAGATCCTCCAAGCCACGAGCTCCACTAGAGTATCCAATTTGCGAACTCCCGCGGGGAAGGATCAAGAACCCCTTACAACACTTGGTGAAGGCTCCAACAATCTCCAATTGTGAGCTCAATCACCTCCGCTGCTCCAAGCCATCTACCGTGTCGGGAAACACGGAAGAGTAACAAGAAATCTGCAGCAACTCAAAGATCAAGTGCCTCTAGAATGCAACTCTCAAGCAATGCACTTGAATCTCACTCAATCTCACTCAAGATGAGCAACTAAGCAAAGAGATGAGTGAAGGGGTTGTTCTCTAGCTCAAAGGATATCTCTAGGTCTCAAAATGTGCAAGAGATACCCTCAAATCCCGGCCAACGTCTATTTATAACGAAGGGGTACGCAGCTAGCCGTTACGGACGACGCGGTTCAAAACGGGATGACCGGACGCACCGGTCAGGGTGACCGGACGCGTCCGGTCACTACAGGACAAGCATGAACAGTGTGCGTCAGAAGTTACCGTTGCTATGACCGGACGCGCCATAGCGTATGACCGGACGCGCCCTAGCGTATGACCGGACGCGCCATAGCGTATGACCGGACGCACCATAGCGTATGACCGGACGCGCCTCACCTAGCGTCCGGTCAGAGTCCAGTAAGCTCCCATCACGACTGGACGCGTCCGATCGCACGTGACCGGACGCGCCGCGCGTCCGATTATCACTTCGCTGTTCTCTGCCCCCTCTGAACGCCTGACCGGACGTGCCGGTTCCGTGAAGGACCGGACGCGCTGGTCGCTCACTCTACTTTTGCGCACAGGTGAACTGACCGGACGCGCTGGTCAAGCCAGACCAGCGTCCGGTCATTAACCCTAGGCGCGCTGACCGGATTGAACTGACCGGACGCATCCAGTCATACCGTGACCGCGTCCGGTGCAGCGTCCGGTCACCACAGTGACCTCCGTTCGCCTCTGTTTCTTTTCTAACTTTCGGCGCAGTAGAAAATAGGCATTTCACTTCTCCAAAAAGCGTTGAATCCCGCCTCGCAAGCTCGGCGGGAGGAAGAGAGGAACCCAAACCCCTCTCTACCGCTCAAACTCCACCGCCTTCACAAAAGTGCTAACACCACCAAGTGTACATCACCATGTGCATGTGTGTTAGTATTTCACAATCATTTCTCAAGGCGTTATGTTAGCTCTTTTACTAGATCCTAATGCATATGCTCAAGACAATGATCTAGTGGCACTTGATTCTCGAGCTAACCGTGATTGCCCCTCTTGATAGTCGGCTATGTATCCTAAACCCGGTCAATCACTTCTCTACTCATCTTAGACCGGTAAAAGGAAAACCCTATGGTTATACCTTTGCCTTACGCTCTTAGATCCTTCTCTTTCACTTGATCATCATGTCCATCATATTATGTGCATCTCCACCATGATCATCCTTTCATGTCCATGCACCATCTCTTTGTGATCTTGTGGCCACCACTCCTTGCCACATACACCTTCATCACATGTGTTGCTTATGCCTAACTCAAAACACTTAACACATGGCATTAGCAACTTGGTGTCATTAATTACCAAAACCAAACTTGGGCTTTCAGCAGCCCAAAGCTTTGAGTATTCATTGCTGGATGATTCACGGCATGCCAAAGAGTTCTTTGCTGGTCCGGCAGACGGAGTTCTAGTCGAGGCTGTAGGACTCCTGCGTCGGCGGAAGCACGGTGTCAAAGAGGTGCACGGAGCCATGGACCACATACAGTCGCCTAGGGGTGCCCTGCCCAGGTCGAGCGAAGTGCTCACCTAGGCCGAGTGAAGTGCTCTATGCTCGCGCTAGGGCTTTCTCGTCAGGCGAGCGAAACCGAGTGGCCAAAGGGTGCTCGTCCAGGTCGAGCCAAGTGCTCACGTGAGTAAGCGAGCGAAATCGAGTAGCTGAAAGGTGGTCGTCCAGGTCGAGCAAAGTGCTCGCGTGAGCAGGCGAGCGAAATCGAGTAGCCGAAATCTTCAGAACACGAGTCTGTGTTTGACGCCAGACAAGCGTCAACGTCCCCTTTGCCTCCCCAATGGTAAATTCGACTCAGAAAACCTATATGGAAGAGCAAAATTCACCGCCAGTCCTTGAACTTGGCCGAAGGTGTCATCTAGGTCTCCGAACTTCTAAAATGATATCTGTGGATCCCTAAACTTGGCAGTCGGTGTCATCTAGGTCCCTGAACTTTCAAAGTAATCACCATAGGTCCCTAAACTTAGCCGGCGGTGTCATTCAGGTCCTGAACTTTTAAGAGGATCACCGCAGGTTCCTAAACTTAGCTAGCGATGTCATCCTGGTCCAAATATGATCAAACCCACTCTATAAGCTGGCATGACATGTTGATTGTACATTAGACGTGGATCCAACATGTGTTAATTAATCAATCATTATTTATATAATATTTTTCATAAAATTATAAATTATATAAAAGAATTTACATAAAAAATAAAGTATTAAAATAATTTACAACAACAAATATATTAGGTTCAAAGTAAAATAGAAACAAAATACTAACATTAGTTTAATATATGTATCATTAGTAGTATTAAAATAATATTAAAATTTCTATAGTATTAAAAGTTTTCTCTATTAAAAGTTACTTCATATTTTAGTATTATTTTATATTAAAACTTTTAATACTATATGAATTTTAGTATTATCTTAATACTAGTAATGATACATAAATACTAAATTAATTTTAGTATTTTTCCTATTTTAGTTTAAACCTAGTATATTTGTTGTAAATTATTTTAATACTTTAGTTTTTTTTGCTGATTTAAAATATTTTATATAATTTATTATTTATGATAAATATTAGATAAATAATGATTGATTAATTGACACGTGGTGGATGCACATTTAACGTATAGTTAGCGTGCCACACCAGCTTATAGAGTGGGTTAGACCACATTTGGACTGAGATGACACCGCTAGCCAAGTTTAGGGACCTACGGTGATTGCCTTGAAAGTTTAAGGATCGAATTGACACTGCCGGCTAAGTTTAGTGACCTATGGTGATCACCTTAAAAATTCAAGAACCTAGATGACACTGTCTGTAAAGTTTAGAGACCCATAAATATCACTTTAGAAGTTCGGAGACCTAGATGACACCTCTAGCCAAGTTCAAGGACCGACGGCTAATTTTGCTCTATATGGAATGCTCAAATCCAAGGATGGCCCTCCGCACCCAGCTGCAAAGTTCCTCTGGCTAAGCAAAGCACCTCCTAGAGTGCAGTTCTTCGTGTGGCTGCTTATTCATGGAAGGATTCAGTGCAAAACAAACTTCAAAAGATTTGTGGATAACCCAATCTGCGAGGTCTGCAATAAGATGCCAGAGTCTACAGATCACATCATTGCCGAATGTGAATTTGCTACTGAGGTTTCAGGCTTGGCTAAAGTTGGGGATAGTCCTTCAGAATGGCAGCACGGGAGTGGCCTCTACAATCCACGAAACTGCAGCACCATCCCATATTCCAGACAATCACTTCCCAACCTTCGTTGCCCTTTGTTGCTGGCAGTTGTGGAAGCGTAGGAATAGCGTGGTATTCAGATCACAGTATGATTCTATGAATCAATTCCTATCTGCTTGCATCTCAGAAGCTAAGCTCTGGAAACAAGGCCTACCGAAGCAAGATAGACAAATTGCTGATTCTTGGTGTAATATTTTCCAATCGGCAATGTAGTTGTCATTCCAAAAAAACGTTGATGTAAAATTTTAGTTATTATCTGATGGCCTTTTCGGCCAAGATCACTTAATACAAATTTCAGGTGGGGGAAACTCTCCCTCCCCGTTGACATTAAAAAAAAACTGCTCACCCGGGCCAGGCCGAGCCAAGTGTTCGCTGCTCTCAGCTGCTCGCCCAGGCCGGGCTGAGCGCTCGGCGAAAACCCGGCGCCTTGAACGCCGGCATGGTGGCGATGAGTGGATTAGACGGCGGATCGAGAGGTGATGTGGAAAGTTCGAAGTCTAGAGATTGCACCGATCCATCCACAGGGTTTGACTTTTTCATTGTTAGCCGGTTTAGGCCAACAAGTGAGTGAGAGAGAGAGGGAGGAAAAGAGAGAGCTGAATAGTCATCTGGCCAAGAGGTCCCTCTCCACCTCTACCTCTCCCTCTTTTATAAGAGAGAGAGGTGGGAGGGAGGGAGAAGGTTCTCACTCAGTGCGGTTTTGTATTTAAAGAAACATCACTAAGGGCTACAAATTGACCTTTAGAGTGGGTTTATACTTACAAAAATGCCATTAAAGAATACAAAGGGTCTCCAAACATTATTTTGTAATCCCTAGCCATGTAATTGGGCCTAAAACATGACAGTTGGGGTCACCAACATTATAATACACCCCAAACACCCAACTTCCCGTGCTTTATCCTAAACTACCACATAAACCTTTGTGTTCCAGGCTCATGTTCCCAATGGAATGGTCGGAACAAAAACATCACCAGAGTAGACAAGTCAACAGCTGCATAAAGTGACCCCAGAGCAATCAATTTGCCATTGCTAATTGCTGGAGAGTGAAGAACCAATATCATAAATGGAATTGTGTAGTATCTGAATTCAACCAGCGGGGCAGGTACAAGGACCAGTGCAACTGACAGCACAAATGATAACACCCAAATCCTTGTCTGTGATTTCCCTGCAAGATGAGAAAATCAGAAGATATAGTTCATTAATCTTATGAAAGTAGTTAGCTTTCCTATGTTCAAGTAAAAGAGACTTACCTAAGATGTTGATGATTGAGAGCCATGAGTACACATAAAGTGGAATTAACATGTATTTCATCATCCAGTTTACTTGGATAACCTTCCTCCAAATATAGAAGGTATAGTGTCTATTGTCAGCAAGAAGATACGGATGAGCAATGCTGCACCAAAAGATGATCGGTTCATTAAAAGTTGGGAATAAATAAAGAGAAAAACATCACTGGCTAACTAAAAGCAAAAAAAGTGAGAGTCAAGATTCATGTGGCATATGTTGCACTACAACTCTAGCTCTGCAAAGGGCAGACCCAGTGCCAGAGGCTCCCACACAAGTGGGGTCTGGGGAAGCGAATAACCGAAGCAAAGTCTTACCCCCGCAGAAATTCTGCAAAGAGACGGCTTCGAACCCAGGACCTGGTGACTCGGCGAGCTAGCACTCACCATCTGCACCAGGTCTGCCCTTCACAACTCTAGCTCTGCGCTTAAAATAAAGCTTTACGGTCGTGAAACTGCTTTGCTACTTTCCTTCTAGTTTCATTATGGTTTTATCAAAATATTGAGCCATCACCGGTAAGCGTCTAAAGGTTTAGTGGGAAGCCATCTCATGCTTGGACAAAAAAACGACATGAAGGAAGCGCCTAGGTAATAAACCTGAAAAAATGTACAGCGACGAAGCTTAAACCAAGACCCATTACTGCCAGAGAACTACATGTTTTATTCTTTCCAGACAAGTTGAATAGGTCCAATACTCGGTTGGGAGTGAAATGCCATGGTAGGAGGGCAGCAGCTGACACAAGACCAAAGTACAGAAACTGTGCAAAGTGTGGCGAAACAACATGAGCTTCCTTAGCACCTGCATAACTCAAAGAAAGGAAGTGCTTTTAGCAAATTTTAACATATTACTAAGCAAACAGCTAAAGTCTTTTAAAACACTTAAAAGGAGGAGCAATTACAGATAAAATTTACCTAGTACTATACCACCATTCCAGATTATGAATGCTACAAATGCCACCATGATAACTACAAATGGTGCAAAGGCAATCAAAATTTCACACTTCGAGTTCCATAACTTCAAGCTGATGTCCCACATTTCCTCTGTAAGACCTGAACATAATTATCAAAAGTGTTAGATATGGCATCAAATGGGTTGCATGTAACATAATTACGCCAAACCAGTTAGAAGTCATTGTAAGTATAAGTTCTTAATTAAAGGAGCAGGAGCACTCACTGTTGTAAGGGTTAGCAGATTCAGAAACAATGACCTTACTTATGGGACTATTGATTCGCCGTCTTCTCAAATCTTGAGCACTAATTCTGTTATCCCTGACAGAAGCTTTTTTCGACTGATGTATTGGTTCACTGTTCTCATGAGAAACATTGTCCTTGGGATACAAGTCTTTTACATATGTGATAGCACCATTGGCAGCAAAAAATATAATCCATATTACATTTGTCTGACGAAAAAGTATTGAAAGAACACCAAACTGCAGAACAAAAGAAATTTATTTAAGTTAATGATCATCAAATTTATGACAAACATCAATACCCTGACTGCATGTTCCTAAAATGCAGGTATAATCTATCAATTAACAATCTGGGAGTACATGCTGCTTTCAGTATGGCAAGATACACAGGAGAGGGGGCAGTACAGATCACAATGCACCTATCGCCTACAGTAAATAATTATAATTAAAATGGTTATGCTATAAGGGGATGTCAGCATATGGATCCTAATAAGTTTATGTTGTGAATGCAACGATAGTGTATGTAACATAAAGTGTGAACTTTCTATAAAGCATTAGTTCAAGCACTTACTGTTGCACTGATCCAGAACTGTTTCTTCAAGCAGAATAGGTACATTGCAAGAACTGCAGCTAATGATGCAACATCAGTGTAATAAAGAAAGGTGAAGAACCAGTGAACAGGATACAATGCTATAAGAATAGTGTAGGTAGTTGCCTTCCTTTCTCCAATTCCTGGCCGGATGCACAAAAGCAGGTCATGAAAAAGAACAGCGCAGACCATTGCCAAGATAACATTAGTTGATCTGAGAGCTGTTGTGTAGCAAAGAACATCAAATGTTTTTGCTACCCGAAACATCCAGGCAGCAGGAAAGAAAGAAGCAATATATGCTAGTGAAACATAATACCTGCAAAATTGCAACAATGATCCGTCATGGGGTAAACTTAAGCTTGAAGCAATGAGGAATTATCAAAAACTCACAGGCCAGGAGGGGTGGTGATCATGGGATCCCATGTCCAGAAATCTCCACGGCAATACTGCTGTGCCTGTGGAACATGGAAGATCTCATCCTAAACACAAGGCATGGGTTAGCATTCACCGAATTTCTCATGGTTTACTCAAAAAGTATCTACAATGTTGAAACTAGTGTATAACCAGATGAGGCAAAATTTAACAATAAAAAGGGCAGACCCAGTGCCAGAGGCTCCCACACGAGTGGGGTCTGGGGAAGGGAATAAATTTAACAATCCCCCAAGCAATTCCTAACAAATATATAGATATCATGGCTGTGAATTCCATTTTCTAGAAAGCCATGGCTTATGTGATGCATGGATTATTTACCTGAACATCTGAGTAAATGCTCAGTGTTATACTTACATTTTTAAAAGTACATAATATATATGAAACACAAAAGTGTCTTTGCATTTATTTATGAAAAGAATTTGGCTAGATCACTTGGGGAAGCTATATTTCCTATAAGGATACAGTGTGCATCCCGCCATTTAGCTAGTTCAGCTCAATTTTCTGTTTCCATTCTCAGTAGGCCATTGCAACCTGATGAAACAGTGTTCACTAAAAGCACACTCAACAACCGCAGCGTGCTTAGAATGGAAGAAGGAACTCACCATGTAGGGCTCTGGCACTACGGAGTTTACCAAAGCCGCAATTGGGAACGCCCACGCGGCCACCGCCGCCGCGACGACCAGCCTCCCCATCCCCCAGACTGGCACGGCCCTCCAATTTTCGTCAGCGCCTCTTCAGATCCAGCCCTGCGGGCTGGGTGCGCCGACGAGCGGCCCGCGGCTCGTGCTGGGCACGCCGCACGCGCGCGCTGGGTGGGCGGCGCTGGCTGCCGGCAGCCTCTGCGGTGCTGCCTTATGGGCGGCGGGCAGCGGCCAACGCGGCAAGGGGCCGAGGCGGCCGACTCGAGCACGCAGCACCGTGAGGTGAGAACGGATCCACACCAAGAGGAAGAGGTCGAGGGCTCGACCGCTCGAGGCCTGCGCCGTGCGCCCGACGGCGGACTGCCCGAGCTGGATCTGTGCTTGGAAGTTTCAAGTCTGCGCTCGGACTAAATTGATTTGGGGCCGCAAGACCACAATCAATAGGCCAGTCCACTCAAGTGGGCCGTTGAGGCCACGAAACCAAAGTGGATTGTGGATAGAACTGTCATCGCCATAGGGAAAAAGTCTACGTTATCTCCCATCTCCCTTAACTTTCGTGAAAGTCCGTTTTTTTTCCTATGCTTCAAACCAGGTAAAGTACCTCCCTCAACTTTTAAAACTGTTCATCTTACCTCCCTGACCTTCTTATAAGTGGTTTTGAAGGTGATTTTTGTCTTTTTCTTTTTTATTTATTTCAGCTGAATCTTTAAAAAAATCATAGTAAATCAGAAAAAATTATAATACGGAAAATCCAAATTTGTTGGACTTCACTTGAGTAGATCTATACAGTGAATATATAATATGATACGCTTTAGTACAAATTTTTTTGTTGTGGTTTTAGATCTATGTTTTATATAATTAATTTATAACTGCAGTTTCTGTGGTCCAATCATGATGAAACTTTTATGCTGGGATAATTATTATATGCTTAAACTTTAATAAAATTTCATACTCATTGGATCATGTATAACTTAATTATATATTTTATTTAGATTTATACTTGTTAAATATAAATAAATCTATAACTAAGCTATACATGATTCAATGACTATGAAATTTTTACTATAGTTCAATCATACAATAATCAACCCACCATAAAAATTTCATTACAATTGGACCATAGAAACTGCAGCTATGAATTATTCTAATTAATTACAAAAAACATAGATCTAAAGTTACAACAAAAACTTTGTACTAAAGCATACCATATTATATATTCATTGTGTAGATCTACTCGTGTGGAGTCCAACAAATTTGTATTTTCCATTTTATGATTTTTCTATGATGTACTATGAATTTTCAAAGATTCGGCTGAAATAAATAAAAAAGAAAAAGACAAACCACCTTCAAAGTTGCTTATAACAGGGCAGGAAGGGAAGATAAACGGTTTAAAAGTTGGGGGTGTTTTGCCCTGTTTTAGAGTTCAGAGAGGAAAAACAGACTTTCACAAAAATTGACGGAGGTAACGTGAACTTTTTCCTCGTCAAAGCCCCTATAGAACTGCGGGCAGAGCTTCGGCCTTCGGCACGGGGTGATGCATCGACTCCTCTTCAGTGGCCCTGTTTGGTGCCGACTCCATGGCGCGGGCAGCAGCGGCTGCTCGGGCCATGGTGCCGGCGTGGCGGACCTGCAGACCGGCGGCGCCGCGGACCTGCAGGGCGACGACGCGGCGGACCATGGCGGCAGCGCACCGGACGTGGGCGCCCGAGCGGCGGACGAGGACCGCTACGGAGCACAGGATTAGTGCCGCGGCGGTGGAAGAGGGAGGAACCACGGCGGCGCGACGTACCTAGCGCAAACGAAGATCGGGGTGGCGCGCTCTTGAGAAGGACGGTCGACGCGAGGGAGATGGATGGTCGGCGCCACAAGGGAGAGCCCGGCGGCTCGAGGGAGATGGACGACGGAGAGGTGGCCGGCGGCGAGCCTGAGGCCGGGGCGCGTCTGGATTCGTCTGCTAGGGCCGGTGGCGGCGCGGCTGGATTCACCCACTAGGGCCGGCGGCGGCGCGGCGCACTTTCTCGCGCGGGTGCGGCTGGGGTGCGATGACGATGGATCAGGTGCGGCTCAAGGATAAAAAAATACACTTTTTAGTGGCCCCCATCAAAACTAGCCTAAATAATCACTGATAATTTTTTTGGGTGGGTTAGTTGCAAAAAGCTAGCTCTAGCCCTCCTGTTTGAATACTTTTGAGATAGTTTGACTCAAATTAGCTCAAACTAGCTCTACCCCTTGATCCAAACAGGACCATTGATCAGTAATCAACGGACGCGCAGAGAACAGATTATTATTTTAGAACGGCTCACTCCCTGTACCGTGCGGGGCATGTTAATCATTCACTCATCAGGCCATCAGGGTACGTGTTGAAGGGCTCTCGTGTAAAAGCGGCTCTTTTTTTAGTTATAGATAGAGAAGAGGTTATCATGACACACATTGACAATATAGCTGCACGCGTGACTTGCGTGCACCAAGCAGAAAGATTACTCGAGTGAGATTTGATGTACGCGGTACCAGTCCACTAGAGACGCATTGTGTGTATGACTAGTGAAGGGCGTGCGCCATCGCGCGCGTATGCGGCCATGAACACAGAGATGTGCTGGATATATATTAAAAAATAACACAAGCATACCTGATTGAGCCTGGTACATAGTTCAGATCCAAAGATACATATCTAGTTGTTTGCTGAAGAATGAACGGAATGAGCAGTTAAGTAAACAGATACATAGTGATATTACACGGGCATAGTAGATTACAATAGTTTTTAACAGGCTGTCATTTTTTTAGCCTGCTAAGGAAACGACGTGTCCCTTTATCGTAGAAAATGTGATCATGGATGTTGAAAACGCGGTGCAGGCATCTTGTTGGCTATCGTCACCTGGTATAGGAAGGAAGATAATGAACTGATAAAACGATAGGGAAGAAATGGGCTAGCTGTAGCTTTTTTCGTTGGGACAAAATACAGTGGTAGTGTTGGCAGGAAGAAAGTATCATATGGAGATCAAATTAATATTTAAAGCGGTAAGCAGGCCTGCATATAAGAAATTTGTGACGATGCAGCCTGTTGTGCCTGTGTAGCAGCAGGAGGCAAAGGCTCCAAGCAAAGAGGCATTTCTTCCAATCTCAGCACAAATGTCATGACTAAAATTGTTCAAAATAAGAACAGGTAGCTACATCCAAGAACAGAGATGCAATGGGCATAGTTAGGACAGGCAAAAGAGTAAATTAGAAGATATGATATGAGCACCTGTAACCACTCACCTAGAATACGTCTTAAACTTACCTCTTTGATTATGCTGCATGAGCAACAGTACATGGGCTGTATGTTGCTACAATCCAGAGCTGTTCCTGGGATACAGCACTGAAAAATTGCGGAAATAACATAGCATGTCAATTTAAAAACTCATAGAAGTTCATATAAGGATAATTGACACAGCTGAGCCAATATTCCATGTATACATTCTATTATAAACTAAGGCTTTATCAGAACCTAGATGGATGGGCAAAAAATAAAAGAAACAGAGGAGATCTTAAAACAATAATTACATAGCTACAAAATCAATACTCAATAGACTGACTGCTCCATAGTCGAGTAAAATCCATATTGATTGAATTGGTCGATGAAAAGGGCAACAACCTGAGATATGAAGCAAAGAAGACTCCAGGTTGTTGCGTAAGGGCGAAAATAAATTTGTTGAAGCTATAAGTAGTGCTGCAATAAATTCGGGTGGACATTGTATCCCTTCCATATATATTGGCAGTATTACTAAGACAATATTTTGATAAAGTAAAAAAAAGAACTTGAGAGGCCCAGCCAATAAAATGTTTCATACATCTTAAGACGCTGTGAGATGGCAAGATTATGGCTATATGTTTCAGTTTAAATGTGGGAACTAATATGTATAAAGCATGTATCCTTATTCCAAATAACAAATCTTGCAGGGAAAATAAGAGGAATTATCAAAATATAAAAAATCCATGTTTTCAGGTTTCTGATGCCTAGGATTATCTATCTATTTGCTGTACTCAGGAAGCCTATAACTAAAAATAACCATGCTATGTGCAAGTACATATAGCGGCATAACTATTAATAATTAGTCTAATAAAGATCAAATATGATCAGATGCAAAAATAAAAGGAGCAACATGGCCAGCTGCTGTCCTGCTGAAGTTTCATATAACAATACTCCGTAATCTTAAAATTACGCATTCTAAAATAGAAAGAGAGATTGGTTCACCCAAATTTTAGAATAGTCATACCGAAAAGCATCACAAAGTTACAATGAGTGCACTTCGGATGTAGTAAGTATTTTTTTCTCGTTAGCGTGGACCATCTAGCCGAACGTCGAGCCTTGCGGCTCTGATAAGAAATAAATTTACTGGGTCGACCACGGGAAAAAGAACAATGATAAAAATCACTCGATTGGAATCTAAGATAAAAGCACGCGTACACAACATTAAAAGCATAGGTATGGATCTGATTACCTGAGCACATTAGAACAAACATGATATAACTTTATATCCTGAACATGATTCAAAACCGTTGATCGACCGAAAAACCTAGAGAGTATTAGGTCCATATGCCAACCATAAATATAAACTGGCAAATGAATTAACAGTAAGGTATGGATAGAATATATTTCTATTTTCTATTCAGCATGCATTCACACTTACTTTGTTGGAACAATTCAGAACCTGACAGATCAGAGCAGTCTGTGCCTTAAAGAAAACACCATATTCATTTATGAATTATGCATGGCCTTGACACAGGTAGGAATAAAACTGAACGCATGGAATTGATACAGGACCAACGTCTGCCATTGCAAAGGAAGGAAAATGAAATTGTAAAGTGAACCATTAATATTTAAAACATTGTAAAGCAATCAAAAAAATTGAACACAGAAGCCTTAATAATACAAACCTTGCACATCCATGTTTGGCATTTCCCTTTTTGTGTTGCACTAATCAAACTGACGTTGAAAGGCATAACATCACAAGACACAGAAGCTTTATTCCCTGCAATCCATGGAACGTTTTAAATGTTTGCTATAACTGTAGTTGGCTATTTAAAGGAAATTTTATGGAGGAACATATGCAGGAAAAAAATGATCAGCACAGGTGGTCACTACCTGAACCTGTCTGAAAAATATGCCGAACATAATTATGCAGTTTGTTACTCTATATACAAAGACAAACCAATACAAAGAGAACATGAAATGCATGGGACAATATGAAGATGTTTCATATGCCATTGAAGCTACGAACACATCAACAACACCTGAAAATTAATTTGCTGCAAGTTCCAGAAGCCATTGTTTCGGGAAAAAATTAAGCATGCATTCACACTTACTTTGTTGGAACAATTTAGAACCTGGCAGATCAGAGCAGTCTGTGCCTTAAAGAAAACATCATATTCATTTATGAATTATGCATGACCTTGACACAGCTAGGAATAAAACTGAACCCATGAAATTGATACAGGTCCAACGTCTGCCATTGCAAAGGAAGGAAAATGAAATTGTAAAGCGAACCATTAATATTTGAAACCTTGTAAAGCAAGCCAAAAAAAATTGAACACAGAAGCCTTAATAATACAAACCTTGCAGATCCATGTTTGGCATTTCCCTTTTTGTGTTACACTAATCAAACTGACGTTGAAAGGCATAACATCACAAGACAAAGACACAGAAGCTTTATTCCCTGCAATCCATGGAACGTTTCAAATGTTTGCTATAACTGTAGTTGGCTAGTTAAAGGAAATTTTATGGAGGAACATATGCAGGAAAAAAAATGATCAGCACAGGTGGTCACTACCTGAACCTGTCTGAAAAATATGCCGAACATAATTATGCAGTTTGTTACTCTATATGCGAAGACAAACCAATACAAAGAGAACATGGAATGCATGGGACATTATGAAGATGTTTCAGATGCCATTGAAACTACGAACACATCAACAACACCTGAAAATTAATTTCCTGCAAGTTCCAGAAGCCATTGTTTCGGGAAAAAATTAAGCAGATGTCTGCAGTGAAGTTAGTGTAATCAATATAAAGTAGGCAGACCGCAAGAGGACAATGTAAAGATCTACCTCGAAGGTTGTTTCATCGATAAATATATAGGGTCTGGGTTTATTTATTTTCCTAAACACGCCCAATCTGAAATTAGATGGTGTAAGAGGTACACGAAGAAACACTGTTGGAGCAAATGTGATTATTTTTGGAAGATGGCACTTTTCATTTTGAAGCCAAATAACAAATCCGTTCATTGTTTGCAAATCTGGCAGTGTTCCATTTTTATGCACATTCGATTTTTAAACTATAAACACATTAGTATTCACTAAAGAGCATGAGCAGGCAAGCAACGACCTAAGCTCTCTGGGTTTTAGATCGATGAACTAAGACAACACAAAGGCAATATAAAATATCAGGAAATAATTTAAATATCATCAAATAATTTGAAATATGAATAAATGAGTTCAAGCTGCATACTTCTAATATTGTTGTCCTGTCTTGTAAACATAAGCTCTCTGGGTTTTAGATCGATGAACTAAGACAACACAAAGGCAATATAAAATATCAGTAAATAATTTAAATCTCATCAAATAATTTTAAATATGAATAAATGAGTTCAAGCTGCGTACTTCTAATATTGTTGTCCTGTCTTTTAGCATGCGTGGCATGTGAGGAAAGTGAACATCACAAAGTCACTCAATTAATTAATCTTGAGGTGGCAGGATCAAACATGGTCAAACGAAAGCAGTACATAATACTGTAATCGGCTGGGAAGACGAACCTAAAAATGTGCACTAACCGGCGGACAAAGCAAAGAACAGATGAAGCCGTCATCGAGACCCTGATTAGGCAAAATAAAGAATGGAAATGAACCAATGGCACGCAAACAGGCAGACCAGGAGTTAATCTGCAAACTGACGACTCCATAATGAAGCGATGGACAGCGTCGGCCTAAACTACCCAAGTGGAACTACGAACAGCGCTGGCCTAAATTACCCAAGTGGCCCGAAGCAAAGAATAGACGAGGACATCATTCAGAGGTGGACCACGCAAAATAAAGAACGGAAACGAACCAATGGCACCGAAATAAGCAGAGGAAGATCTAACCTGGAAATCGACGAAGCCGGAATCAACTGAGAGAAGACGGTGGCCTAAATTGGCGAAGTGGCCGCGCCGACAGGGGGCGGTGGGGAACCCCTCCCCCACACTCCCCAGACGACTAAACTGCGGGTGGACAACTACACTGAAGCACGATGAGAGCAAAAGGGAAGGTTCTCGGATCTGTCAACAAAGCGAGGATTCGGATCAGTGAACAAAGCAAGGATTGAAAGGAGGTGTCATCCAGATCCAGAAGCAGGCAAAGAAGGAGCAGTGAAACGGAAGAGAAAAATGCGACGCGTAGCCTAAGAAGCCTTGAAGCTGGTAACGGCGTAGGAGTCGACGGCGAGGGCGACGGCGGCGGAGGTACCATTAGGGTTAGGGCTGAAACTGTTCCGGGTGGCCTCTGCCGCATGGCGAGTCCCGCAAGGGGCGCAGGCAAACACCCAACACGCTGACTGCGGCCGAAAAGGGGAAGAGAGGGGAACGGCTGAGGCGGCGGCACAATCTCGCCGCCGCCGTTGCAGGGAAGGGGAGAGAGGGACAGGAAGGGGAAGGAGGGAGGAGGAGAAGGAGGAGGAGGAGGAGGAAGAGGAAGAGGAGGAGGAGGGTGCCCCTCGCCACCGGCGCCTCGCTCGGGCCGGGCATCGTCGCCCGTGGCGTCGGGAGGACGAGAGAGAGCGACGTGAGAAAGAGAGGAGGGGAAAGAAGCTAGAATGAGAAGCTGAATCTGCTGTATATATTTGTTTGCGTAGATTTTAAAGAGAAGCCGGAGAAGCTGAGAAGAAGGGAGAGAAACTAACCAGAATCATGAGAAGCGGCTGCAGGCGAGAATCGGCCTCGAACGATCTGGGCCGTTGAACGTGCGATCGGACGGCGGGGAGAATTTCGGGCGACGTGGACATTGCCTCTGCCCGAGAAGCATGTCGCCCTTGTCTGGGTTGATATGGTCCTTGCCTTTGGCTTCAACTTTTTGCCAGCCTCCGGTGACCGGTATCCCTTCGCCACTCAGTTCCGTCAAGAACGGCATGCACATTGATCCAAAAAAAAAAACGGTATGCGCATCCTAGCGTGTAAAGGCCTGTCCCGATTATATATGCACCAGTTGGTTGTGTACTCACACCGGTGATCACTTAGCTATTGGGACAAACAATTGCATTAACACATCTAGTTTCTCTGTCTCAAAATAAGTACAAATCTCATTTTCTGAGAATTTATTTTTAAAAATTCAAAAAATAAATTCTTCACCGGCTTCAGGAGTCGTTTTCTGTCAAACGGGGTAAAGCGAAATGGCTTCACTGGTGAAGCCCCTAAAAACATGTTCTCACAGTGATTTGAGGTGAGATAGAGCCAAAAAAAAGTGGCTTCTCCCGGCTCCTCCTCCAGGCTCCTAAAAATATGCTTTCACAGGGAAGCCGTTTTGCCAAACAATTTACCAAAACAGATTCAGCTCCACTGATGGAGTTGTTCGTGGAGCTGAAGCAAAAAAAAATTTGACTTCACTAGTGAAGTGAAGCCCCTAAATCGATTCCCCTCCCACCAATTTAGAAATCCCTAACCCTCGTGGCCACGGCGGCGCAACGCAACCGACCACGACTCCACGAGTCCGCGACTCCACCTCCGCGAGAAACAGCTGAACTGATAGGAGGCAGCCGATCGCCGATCGGCCAGTACTCCAGGAGTCCACGAGGCCAGGTCAGGAAAACCTAATCATCAGCGATCAGTGAGAAATTGATCAAGCCATCAAGGTAACTTAGCGATACTTTGTTAAATAATCACTTTTATTTAGCTAATGTTCATGACTCATGCGTATTTTTATATATTATAATTTGGAGTACTGGACAATTATTTTTTTCTAAAGGAAAATCAAATGACTATTATTTGATTGACAGGTTATATAATGTCCCTCATTTTTATGTGTTGTTCCAAATCATTTTTTAAGATGACAAATACTAAGCATTTTTTCTTTGACAGATTGATTCGGCTTTTTCTAACTCTACTAGTTTCAACAGCTACATCAGAACGTGCATTCTCTGCAATGAAACTTGTGAAGACAAGACTCCAAAATAAAATGGGAGATGAATTTCTAAGAGATTGCTTAATAATCTACATCGAGAAGGAAATTGCAATTGAGTTCACAATTGATACACTTATTGATAATTTCTATGATACGAAGACACGCAGAGTAAAACTAAAATGAAAAGGTTAGTTCCTATGAATACTTTTGCCTACAGCAACTTTTATGTAGTGAAAATATGAAACTATGACTTTATATGTGATACATTTGGTAAAGCATGTCCAATTTTCATCTTTCGTGGCAGTTCAATTATAGCAGTCGATTATTTGTACTTGGCTGGCCCCCTATGTCAAATTCCTGGCTCCGCCACTGGGAATGATCTCATCATCATAGTACTATTATTATCTTGTAAGGAATGAGCGGTGATTAATCAACTCATTCTATTCCAAAAACGAAACAAAATACTAGAGAATGAGATGATGATAAACCACTTTATTTCACAGACTAAACACTCTCTAACTAAGTCAACACACCACAGCCAAAATTCAAAAGAACAACACACCACTGCCCAAATCGAAGCTAGGACAACAGCACGTTGACTAGGTCAAAACTCAAAACAAAGGCAATCGGTGCAACAACTGAAAAGAAAATGTAAACATGCAATGAAGCGAGGGCAACCGTGCAAATGCACCTTACATACGTAACACTGTTTGCCAACCATCGGCCGCTGTCTGTTTGTGCATGTCCCTGTGCAGGCAAAACAGTATAACCGGGTTAACGTCAAACAGCGCGGCGCGACGATGTGTGACACCAATGAGAACAGCACCGGATTCAATAGAGGATCTCGGGGGAGTTCCGTGCCGAGCGAACCCGACGAATTAAACGACCATTTTCCAGCTGATCCCTGGCTGGCCAGTCATCACCTGTTCCCTTCTGACGACACCGTAGTGCCTAGGTAGCCACCCCTAGGCCAATCATGCGATGTGCGGATGTTTGATGCCGTCCCAGATCCCGTGGCCTTTACGGCACCAGTTGGATTAGGCCTCCTGATTTGGCTAAACTCCATCCAGAGCTCGGCGACACATCGCCTACAACCCACAGACGGGTGTCTCTCTCTAAACGCCTAATCAACTATAAATAAATTTTTGTATACCATTGTGTGACATTTGATAGAAAATATATCAAAGGCAAATAAGAGGAACATGATTACACATAACAGCAAACTCTTCTTCGTATAAGTTCATACATGTCATGTATCAAGGGGTAAGAAAAAAGATAGCAATCAGGTGGTGCATTCAGACATATGGCATATGTTCAGGAAGCCTGTAACTGATAGCTGCAGCCTGACTAGATTCCTTCATCAGTCATCACAATAAATACAAGGAAGAAAAAATACATATAGTTTAGTTGCATCACCACAGATAGGAAATGACGTATGCCAATATATTCAGTTTAGTTGCATCGCTTAAAATTATAATTTTATTTGCAGCAGCACACAAGATGCTGAAACTCACTGTAGTTTAATTGAATCAACTATTAACTGACCAGAAGTTTCAGGACAGATCACCACCATCTCATTTTCTGAAAAGTTCATAAGACTGCAATGGTAATTGTTGCCAAAATCAAGGTAAACAATATACTCACATTCACATAATAGATGATAACTGAAAAAAAATTCTAGACAAGATTCAGTTTCAGCAAGCAGATGGCAACTCAGAGAAATAAAATAGATCACTGTGGTGTCAGGAAACAGCCGCAACTCGAATACAAATACATGCATCACAGAGTAGTATAAACCACGAATAGTAACTAAGAACAGCATGCTCGCAATCACTAACAGCCACTAGAACAATTGCAGCTACAGATTAGATAATCTGAATTGAAGAAGAACCACATACGGGCTATTTTCAGAATTTCTATTTTCTGAATTGAACAGAACTGCAATCATACAATTTCAGTCTTCAGAAGCCACCAACGATAGTAGCCTGTCTACTTGGAGACCAATCTGAACTTACATGATACCGCAGGACCATGTCACTACAAGCTACCTCATTTTGATTGATAAATCAAAGTAAGAACCAAAATAATAAAAAATTTCAGAAGCACACCCCATCCTGCTGATAGCTGTAGATTCAGATAACAGTTTTTGATTCTTTCTGGACCTAAACATAACTGCAATCACTGAATAGGCAGTATAACAATGGTTTTCAAAGGAGATAATTTCTGAACCCAAATATAACTGCAATCACTGAATAGACAGTATAACAGTAGTTTTCAAAGGATATAATGTCTGAACCCAAATATAACTGCAATCAATGAATAGGCAGTATATTGATGTTCCCAAACATAAGATCTACTGCAAACAAAGAACCAGAACAAACATTCAGATAGCTCTTTAGAACACAGGTCACACATTGAAGTATTTAACTGAAAGCAGATAGCTCTTTCGTGAGAACATAGAAGCTCCAAATCAGTCGCCTCTTGCAGATCCGCTCGACAATCGCCTCAGCCCCCACCTTGGATACGCCTCGATCTTGCTCTCAACGTCGAAGGCTTCCAACCACAGCTTGAAGCTTCTCGGCTGCCGCCGCCAAGATCCACGGCGGAGTTGAGGATGGCGACGGGTGGTGCCTGGTGCGGAGGGGACGTCGAGGCAGCGGAGGAGGAGAGAGGAAAGAGCGCGCGCACGGGATCCGGTCGTCGTCGAGTCGAAGAGACGAGCCGCATACAACGCTGCTGGAGCCGCGTTCTCCACCTCGGAGCACGGGCCTCTCCTGTCGTCTCACGAGACGCCGCTGCCTCCGTCTCCAAGCCAGAACAGGGTGCTTTCTGCAAAAACAACGACGAAGAGACGAGCCGTTGTAGGTCAACTTAAATGCATCACAAAATAGAAGTAGATCAACTGTGGCAAACAACTATACAACCAGGATGTTTTTGTTTTTCAGAGCTGTCCCTTCATTGTCAATTGAAGTAAACGTCAACACAAATGGTGACCGTTCACAGGATTCCGAATTCATGCAATGCAATTGCAATTGTCTGGTCTGGATTACACGTACTGACGTACACGTACCCAGCCCACGGCAGCAGATCACTGTGCCTGCCCGGCGAACATGGTGCCGCATGTGGCTCCTTGAGCCATGAATTCAAGGAGAAAGAGCAGAGCACATCAGGACGAGACAATGAAGTCCAAGCTCCACCAACAGCGCTTGAACCCAGTGCAGCTATCTTGCGAGATCCATGTCGCTGTCGTCTTGGTGGCGGGCCTGCTAGCCGCATGGTTTTGGCTGCCACGCGCGAGCTCCGCGGGCGCCGGCGCGGCGACCGTGCGCGAGCTCCGCAACCGCTAGCGCAGTGGCAACGTGCACGCGCGACCTCCATGGTCGTGGGCTCCGCGGGCAGCCGCTTGCAAGCCGGGGCACACGGCAACCTGCGCAGGGACCGGCCGCAGACATTGGCGTGGACGCGGCGAGCCGAGGCCGGGCAACCGAGGGCTCCGCGGACGACGGCGCGCGGGCCACGCGAGCTCCGCCGGCGCCGGCGCAGTGGCCATGCGCGAGCTCTGCGAGTGCTGGTGCGGTGGCCATGTGCACACGCGAGCTCCGCGGGCATGCTTGTGCAGCAGCTGTCCGCGGGGATTGGAGCGAGGGCGCAACTGGAGCATGGGATCCAATCGGAGAAGGAAGAAACAACCGGTTTCTCCCCAACGCAACTGAGATGGTTTCCTCGCTCATCGGAACACGCGACGACTCCGTTTTCTTGTTAAGAAACGATTTCTACATTTTTTTCTTTTTTTCTCCATAATAAATCTACAACTACTTTAGCAATTTGCTTAGTTGGTAAGATAATTAATAGAATTAGAAATCATCATTATGTACCATTAGGACTGCCCTTACGTGAGTATAAGGTGCAATAAGTAAATAAATAAATAAATATGATGTTTGATGAGTTCAATGCATAAGAATAAATGACATGACTGTTGATGGCCTTTACCGCAAAAAAACAGACAATATCATCTGCATTAATCCTTGAAATCAAACATCAAACATAGGTGTAGAGGTGTCGGTGTATAGAAACTACCGGTTAGTAAATTTGTGTGATGCGCGTTTAAGCTCGGATGGTTAGCTAAGGTGGGCACAAGAGATTATACTGGTTCGGGCAGAACACTCCTACTTCAGTCGCGGTGCAGTTGTGCTACCCGCTATTGATTAGTTCGTAGTAGGGGTTACAAATGGACGAGAGAGAAGAGGCTCCCAAGTCTCTGTGTGGAGTGTGTGTTCCGGTATTGTGCGCTATGAACTTGTGAAGTCGAGAGAGCTTGTCCGAGAAGGGTTCCAAGTCCTCCCTTTTATAGCTCAAGGGAGGATCCTTGGGGTACACGTCTAAGGGAGACTTGGGAGCTAATGAATTCCACCACCTGGTCGGCCGCCCAGTGGGCCACCCCTGTCGGTCTCCCTTTCAACATGGAGTCGCCACCGCCTTTGAGTACCAATCTCCACAGTGATTGAAGTTCGGTTCGTATCAAGGACGAGATGGATCGTTGCCATGGATTCATGGGCCCACAGGGTGCCAAGTGCCCCCTATAAGAGGACCTCTGACCCTCTCCAGAAGGCCATCCTTATTCATCCTAGGATCCATTCAGAGAAGAGAAGAACCCCCACAAACCACTATAGAATAAGCAAAGTTAGCTAAGTTAGATTGAGTAGAGTCGGGTTGCTACTCGGGTTCTGGACTCAGCTGAATAAATTCAACACCATATGTAGACGTTAATATCCATAATTCGTCTTCACCAGCTACTATTAGCTTTAGTCGGATTATTGAAAATTCATATGTTACTCCCAACTCGAGATGAATTAATGAAAATCCAGCAATATGTGCAAATGTTAATAATCATGTTTCAACTTCTTATGTTACTAATTCTAGCTGAACCAATAAAAATTCAACAGCACATTAAATACTAATACTTGTGATTTGGCTTCATATATTAATGTTAACTCTAACCGAATTAAAAGAAACATGCCTTCACTACATCTATAAGACCATGGAAGATGCCAACTAACTGTAGACCATATACATGCTACATGGATTTTTCGAAGGATCTCTTAGGTTGGTGAGTTCCAGATTTCTACATGTTCAGTGAGTAAGATAGTAAAACTGCCACAAAACACATTAGTTTATATTTCGCACAAATAGATGATGTTGGTATAGAAGGTTAGATGAATCAGCGTTCACCATGTAGGGCTTTGGCACTACGAAGTTCACCAAAGCAACAATCGGGAACGCCCACGCGGTCACTGCCGCCGCAATGACCAGCCTTCTCATCCCTAGCATGACCCTACAATTTGTCAGCTCCTCTTCAGATCTAGCCCTGCTGCAGCAGCATCTTAGGGGACCACGGCGTCGGGAAGCAATTTCCCGCGTGACACGACCTAGCGAGGCGGGGAGGGGCAGCTTATACGTCGCGGACTCGCGGTGGTGTCGTGGCTCTGCTGCCAGAGTGCACAGCGATCCTTGCTCTCGGCTCTCGTGGCTCTGGCTTTGTGCTTCGGACTTTCGATTTTGCCTATCAGCTCGGACTAAACTGATTTTGGGCCGCAAAACCACAACTAATAGGCCCAATCCACTCAAATGGGCCGTTGTAAGGTCCTAAATGGTAGAGGGGGGGTGAATAACCTTTTAAATTTTCTACAAACTTTACTCAACAACAAAGTTAGTACAAAAGATGGCGAAGCTAATTCTAGCACTAGCTCAACTATGCTAAGCAAGCCACCTACACCATTTTAGTTAACAAGGCTATGATCTCTAGTTCACACCAACAAAACTAAGTCTCTAAACTAATTATCCCTAGGTGATACAAACTACTCTAAGCACACTAGACAAAATATAGTGCATGAATGTAAAAAGGAAGTGAATTGATTCTTGTACCGACGGTGTAGAGAAGAGATGTATCCAAAGAATCAATTACACACAATCACAATGAGAATCCTTGGCAATAGATAACACAAAATTTTTTATCGAGGTTCACTTACTTCCCGGCAAGCTATTTCTCGTTGTGGCGATGCACCCACTTGACGGATCGCAAGCTAATTGACTATCAAGAGTCAAATCCTCAGCGGGTGTCGCACATCCACTCATAAGATGGGGATCCTCCAAGCCACGAGCTCCACTAGAGTAGCCAATTTGCGAACTCCCGCGGGGAAGGCTCAAGAACCCCTCACAATCACTTGGTGAGGCTCAAAACAATATCCAATCACGAGCTCAACACCACCGCTGCTCCGAGCCATCTAGGATGTCGGGAAACACCCAAGAGTAACGAGAAATCCATAACTAACTCAAGGATCAAGTGCCACTGATGCAAATCACTAAGTAATGCACTTAAATCTCACTCAATCTCACTAGAGTATGCAACCAAGCAAGGAGATGAGTGGAGGGGGTGTTCTCTAGCTCAAAGTAGGCCTCAAGTGTTCAGAAGTGTAAGAGAGAACCCCCCAAACCCGACCACCATCTATTTATAGCGAAGGGGTAAACAACTAGCCGTTACAAGACATCACAGTGAAAATTATGATGACCGGACGCACCGGTCACTACAGGACAAATAGCAGCAGTGCGTGTCAGAGAGAGTCGTTGCTATGACTGGACCCGCTTCACCGTTTGACCAGACGCGCTGCACCCGGCGTCCGATCGGAGTCTAGAGAGCTCCTCGCGCGATCGGATGCGTCTGGTCGCACATGACCGGACACGCCACCGCGTCCGCTGCGCGTCACGCCACCAAGCCGCACAAGTTGATGCTAACCGGACGCTCCGGTCCCGGGGGGGCGGAGACCCTCAGACGCGCCGGTCGCGCGCTCTGCGTGCGCTTCTCTTCTGTGCCCAGGTGAACTAACCGAACGCGCTGGTCAGGCCAGACCAGCGTCCGGTCACAAACCCTAGGCGTGCTGCGCCTCTGCCCTCGACTTGAGCTGACCGGACGCGCAGGTCCACCCTGGACCGCGTCCGATCTAGCGTACGGTTAGAGTTTTTCAGAGATAAACACTCCGAACTTTTACCACCTTTTCTTGCCTCCAGCGCAATGAAAAATAGGCATTTTATTTTCACAAAAAGCGTCGAATCCCGCCGAGCTTGCGAGGCGGGAGGGAGAGGGGAACCCAAACCCCTCTCTACCACTCAAACTCCACCGCCTTCACAAATGTGCTTGAAAGGATCAAGATGCCCAAGAGGGGGGGTGAATTGGGCTTTTCTAAAAATTAATTGCAAGAATTAAATTCTACAAGCCAAACTTCACCCCTAGTGCCTACTTGTGTTCCTTGTGATTCTACCGATAAAAGTTTTGCACCCTAAGTTCCAATCCTAGACTAGCAAGGCAATTCTAGGAAAGTAAACAAGCAATGAAAGTAATGCAAGAAAGTAAATGCTTGAAAGTAGGGGATAGGAACACGGCGATGTTTTGCCGAGGTATCGGAGAGTCGCCACTCCCCACTAGTCCTCGTTGGAGCACCCGCGTAAGGGTGTAGCTCCCCCTTGATCCGCGCAAGGATCAAGTGCTCTCTACGGGTTGATTCTTCGACACTCCGTCGCGGCGAATCACCCAAAACCGCTCACAACTTGAGTTAGGTCACCCACAATCTCATCGGATGATCACCAAACTCCCAATCACCACCAAACCGTCTAGGTGATGGCGATCACCAAGAGTAACAAGCTAGAACTCTCACTTGACCACAACAAGCCTAATGAGAAGATGGATGCACACTTGCTTGACTCTTGTCACTAGAGAGGATTCTCAAACTTCGATTCGCAAATCACTATCCTCACTAGGGCTCTTGCACTTCCTTGCACTCTAAAGGTGTTTCTCAGCTGAACAAATGAGGAAGAGACCTCTAAAAGAGGTGGAGGGGGTGTATTTATAGACCCCTCAAACAAATCCAACCGTTACCTTTCGAAACAGCCAGACGCGCATTGACCGGACACACCTGTCGAAATGACCGGACGCACTGGTCAGGTGTAACGGTTAAATAACGGAAACCTGTGCTGAGTGACCAGATGCGCCGATCTGTGATGACTGGACGCGCCGGTCTGAGATGATCGGACGCGCCGATCAAGGATGATCGGACGCGTCCGATCATGCAAGAGCTCTCTGAAAAACTGACCTGACGCATCTCCGCGTCCGATCATAGGTGACCGGACGCGTCAGGTCACCACGGGACCTTACTAGAACATGATCGGACGCGCCGATCATTTCACAGTCGCGTCCGATTACCCTGTTTACCCTTTGGAACACGTGTCAGACTGACCATCGCGTCCGGTCCTCTCAAGGACCACGTCCGGTCAGTCAGCTGAAAGCGCAGTGAAGATTTAGTACTGACCGGACGTGTCCAGTCATGACCAGGACCACGTCCGGTCATAGGTAAACAGCTCAAACGTCTTCTAAACGCGATGCAACTTGAACCAAGTTGCTTCTAACGGAACTCTGAGCTTTTCTCGAGCTACCTAGTGCTAAGTCTGACAAGTGTGCACCACACCTAAACACAAGACTCACCTAGGTCAAGCTACTCGCTCATGCCCCTCTTCATAGTATGGTCAAAGGAAGAAACAAAGATCCTAACGACTATTTCAGATATATCTCAACACCTTGACATCCGGAACTAACCGTCCTTAATCTTATCGTTGATCCTTTAAAAACCGAAACGATTTCCATCAAGGGACATGAATACCATATTGCCCAAAGCAGTTATCATCTCCATGACCTAACTTACCAACGTTTCTGCAAAACACACGTTAGTCATGGTAATTATGTGTTGTCATTAATTACCGAAACCAACACCGAGGCCTAGATGCTTTCAATCTCCCCCTTTTTGGTGATTGATGACAACACTTAGATTCAGAAGATATGAGTTGAGGTTTTCGATCATGCTTGGTTCACATAAGCATAAAGCTGTAAGCACAAGGGGTTAGACAATGCTTATGTGTTCCAAGCCAACTGAGTGTACTCATAAGATAAAACATGAAGAGTTAGTACACATAGAACATAGCTCATATGAAATCGGAGTAAGGCATGGAAGCATAACCTTATGAGCTATAAACAAACAAGTGACATGATTTAAAACTGTGACTAGATAAACCATAGAGACTCAAGGTATCTCATAAGACCACATGTCACAAGTATGCAAATACCGTAAAGTAAATATGATGCATGAGTGTAGCACACAAGAGAAGAACGAAAACCCTCTACCAAAAACTCCCCCTGAATCTACTCTCTCTCCCCCTTTGGCATCAACCGCCAAAAACTAATCTAAGGACCTGACAGGGGAACAGACGGAGTCGAGTCGGGTGCCGAGGAGCGTGGAGTAATCACGAACTGAGAAGTGTCTCCCTCGGACTCGGAGCTATCAGGCTGACCCTCTAAAGAAGCATGCGGCTGTGAAGCGGTCTGGGTCTAATCAACAGGAACAGGTACTGATGAAGTAGCAACAAGTGGAGCAGTCTCTGTGACCTGAGCCTGAAGAGAGCCAAAAGCTGGGGGATCTGTCGAGGCAACGGACGAAGGAACTGTCTCTGTAGTGCCTGTCTCTGTCATAGGAGGAATCGCTGCCTCTGAAATTGACAACCCTGATGAAGTAGCAAAAGTGGTGTGCGAGGGTGTCGGCTGACCAGTCAACTCGCTATATGTGACACTAAGATCAATGAAAGGTGTGCCGGTCAACATGTGAGGGCGAGGCTGGTCTGAAGGAGTAAACCCCGTCTGAATGGACGTGTAGCTCGGGGACTGGAATGACTGAGGAACCTGCAGCTGTGGAGAGGTGAACTAAAAGCTCGGCTGATCCTGACTTGAAGGTCCACTGAATGGTAAAGCTGAAGTCAGGACAGATGCAGGTAGAGGAACCCCAATTGTGACTAGGTGACGCAGAAGATCCAGGTACTGCTGCTGGCTAGCTGCACTCTGTCGCTGCATCTCATACTGTTGACGCTGCATCTCGACTTGTTGGTGCTGTATCTCAAGCTGCTGTCTCTGGAACTCGTCCTGTCGAGCTTGTATCTGCGCAAACGTAGCAGCTGTGTCCTGAGCCTGTCTCTGTAGCTGAAGCTCCTGTCGCTCCTGTGCCTAGGTCAGCCTCTCAAGAATAGCCACCATGGCTGGGCCTGAGCGGGAGGCTAAACCAGAGCCACCGTCCTCGTGGTCATGAGGCCGAGGAGACCGATACCTGGGGATGGGCTGATAATCCTCGTCAGTGCTGTCAGAGGCCTCATCCTTAGCTATATCAGTGGGCTGAGCTTCTAGATCTGCAAGCTCTGCCTCAGCAAGACCCTGTACGGTCGCGTCCTGCTCAGCCGCTGTCTCAGGTACCTCTGGCCTCTGTCTCTATCCTGGGCCAGGTGCCTGCTCTCTCGTAACTGAAGCCCATAGCTGATGAATATCATACTCAGGAAAAATAGTAGTAGTTTCAGTTATCTCAACACTAATCTCTGAAGGCAGCTCAAGTGCAGATCTGATGATGAAGCAAATCCAATGAGCATAGGGCAACTGACGGTTTCCCTTGAAGCCTTCTGCCAGGGTGTCCTCCATCTCACTCATCATAAGATCCCAAATGTCAAAAGGTGTCTATGAGAGGAGGTGGTGAACAACCCATAGCTGCATCCTAGTCAATCCCTCTCTGTAACCAAGCCTGGGAAGAAGAGTACGCCTGACAATAGCATCCGGGACTCAGGCAAGTGGTGTCAAACTGGCAGGTGTGCGACGAGACCCTTCGCCAAAAGGCTCACGGAAGCAGGGTCGGATCAGATCTGTAGGTGGCACAGTACCGCCATGAGGGCGTCTAGGTGGAGCTGTCTGACCAAAACAGAGCTGGTGAATCTTCGTGTCTGAAGCTGGGAGTCTGAGAATCTCCTGCACTCTTGTGCTGTACAGTCTGTGGTCGCGGTCTCTGAATGCAAAGTGTATGAACTCATGGGCTGGATCAATCCATAGTGAAGCATAGAATTCCCTAACCCAAGTGCCACAGTATGCACCTATCCGTCCAAGAAGATCTGACAAACCCGGTAGAAAGGCCAGGTGTGGACAAAGCTGCTCACCCACTACCTCAACAAGTGACTCAATGCGACAGACCCTCTGTGGTCAAAAGGCAATGCCACTATCAACATAAGCTCTGTAAAAATCCTCCTGTGGAGGAGTATAAAAACCCTCTGAAGCTCTGGAGTCCCTCTGAGGTGGAAACCACCGGCTGACCTCAACAAATCTTAAACTTTGCACCTGACATGCAGTAGCACCTCTCAAGTCAAAGTGCTCGACAGGGGGTGAACCTCTAACTCTGGGAGGTGGACGTCCTCCACGACGCTGGCCCTCTGGCCTAGGAGTCACCTGAGCCCGTGTGCGTGTGGAGCGGCGACGCTGTGGAGTCTGAGCTGACTGCTCCTCTGTCCCCTCTGGAGCCTCTGCAGGTGGATCAACTGACATAGTATCTGCATCCATTGGCACCTCTGTGCCCTCAGTGGTCTCAGTAGTCTCTGTACCAAGCTGTCGACCTTCAAGATGTAAGCGACTGTCGCCAATGCGTATACCACTGCTCCTGCCACCTCTCTCGGCTGCATCAGCTGCATCTGCCACTGCCTGAGCTATCTCTGCATCAGTAAGAGTCTTCTTCTTCTTTATGGCCATGATCTTGATGCGCTTTCCACGTGCAACCTCAGACATACGAGGAGGACTGTCGTCCCCATCACCAGGAGCACCACCAACATTCTTGCAACGAACCATGCTGTCACACTATCGGAAAACCTCTGAAAGATGGTGTACTGACACTTGAGAGGCTTGGCCTCAATCCGTATCTGCAGGCTTGGTCTCGGATTTAACAACTAAACAGCAGTCACCCCGACACACCGACAAACTCGCTGAAAAGATGGAATAGATGGATCTACTATAAGCAACATATATGATCTAAAAGGTACGAAACCCTAGAGATAGCAAGCATATAAGATAAGATGTGATAACGAAACGCGATGGCTACCTCGGATCGACGAGAAAGCGGTGTTGAGATGAGATGACCTAGGTCACGAGATTTCCTGAAGCACCAGACGAGCACTGATTTGCTGAAACAGAAGTCGATTAGGATAACGATAATGAAATTTCGGCAAACCCTAACACGAAGATCAAGGATGTGCGAAACAACCTTGGAGCGAAGATGTCGCGCGAAGAACTTTTCGACGACGAACGAAGGAGACGCCGCAGCGTGAACCCTAGGGTTAGGGCGACGCGCGGTGGCCGAAAACCGAGGATGGTCGCGAGGGCAGGGGCCGGCCGGAGGTGGTGCTGGTGGAGGAGAGCGCGGCTTGCGGGCGGTAGCAGCTCACGGCGGCGGCGGCGTAGGCGCGGTGGAGGTGGCGGCGCGGCAGAGGCGGATGCGCGGGCGCAGGAGAGGCTACGGCGCGGGCGCGGCAGAGGCGAAGCTACAGGGCCGGGCGGTGGCGCAGGCGCGGTGGTGGTCTCCGGCGAGCGGCTACGGCGAGCTTCCCGGCGAGCTAGGGCAAGGTGGCGGTGGATTCGCGAGGTGTACGGCGCGGATGAGGAAAAAGAGAACGTGAAAGATTATATGAAGGATTAGATCCGCTCATCACACGATGACCGGACGTGGTGGTCGATATGACCGGACGCGGTGGAGGCAACGTCCGGTCACATTCTAGTAAGCTCCTAGAATGACCGGACACGTCCGATTATCCATGATCGGACGTTGACAGCGTCCGGTTTTGATTTCCTCAGAAAAACGAGACGGATGACCGGACGCGGTGGTGGTTACCGGGACCGGACGCGGTGGTCAACAGGGCCGCGTCCGGTGCAGCGTCCGGTCACTGGATCAGGAGATGGTCTTCAGGATGACCGGACGCGCTGGTGGTCGCCGGGACCGGACGCGGTGGTGAAGCATCACTGCGTCCGGTGCAGCGTCCGGTCCAGCGTCCGGTCACTGATTTTCGCCCTTCTTCATTTCGATCTTCGACGCGACTTCTCCCAATCAAGTTCCAATTCAAAGAGACACAAATAAACATCAATTGGAACATGATATGAGTGACCTCACTCAAACCCTTAAGTTTCTCAAAATAGTTTGCCTTAGGCTAATATTATTTTTAGGAAAATAGGCAACAAACACTCGAGGAGCAACGTATGGCCATGCAATAGAGTTTTTGAACCCTTGGGAGCGTCAAAATGCTCTCTCTATCCATGGACGAACACAGAGGTTGCTCAAAGCTTAACCGAAAAGAAATGACAAAGCAACAAACATGCATATGCAATGCAAAATAAGTAAGTAAAGCTAGGTTGCTTGTCAAGTTTGATCCACGGTTAGGCTTTTTCACTCCTCCAAAGGAGGGTTATCGTAACCGTGTTAGCCAAGCCCTAGATGCATTGCGGGTAATTAAACATGGCATATAATACAATGAAATGCAAGGGACAACACAAGCTCATTTTTTAAAATTACTAGAGTCAAGCACATTGAGTTCACTTCTCAACCTACAAAAGGTAGCTTCATCCAAAGGTTTAGTGAAGATATCCGCTAATTGATTTTCACTTCTTACACCTTCTAGTGAAATGTCATTTTTAGCAACGTGATCTCTTAGAAAGTGGTGGTGGATATCAATGTGCTTGGTGCGAGAGTGTTGTACCGGATTATTTGCAATTTTAACCGCACTTTTATTGTCACATAAAAGCGGCACCTTTTCAAGAACAACTCCATAGTCTAGGAGGGTTTGTTTCATGTATAAGATTTGTGCACAACAAGCCCCCGCGGCAATGTATTCCGCCTCGGCGGTGGACAAAGCCACACTATTTTGCTTTTTAGATGACCATGATACTAAGGATCTCCCAAGCAAATGGCACCCTCCGGATGTGCTTTTTCTATCAATTTTGCAACTGGCATAATCCGAATCGGAGTAGCCAACTAGTTGGAATCTAGCTCCTTTGGGGTACCATAGTCCGATGCTTGGAGTATACTTAAGGTATCTTAGGATTCTTTTTATGGCACTTAGGTGAGGTTCTTTAGGGCACGCTTGAAAGCGGGCACACATGCACACACTAAACATGATGTCAGGCCTAGATGCGGTAAGGTACAACAAGCTACCAATCATAGAACGGTAAAGAGTTTGATCGATTGGTTTACCTCCCTCATCTAGGTCGAGATGTCCATTAGTTGGCATTGGGGTCTTGATTGGCTTGCATTCTTCCATCTTGAATCTTTTGAGAAGATCCTTGGTATACTTTTCTTGAGAGATAAAGATCCCTTCTCTCATTTGCTTAACTTGAAACCCAAGGAAGAATGTTAGCTCACCAATCATTGACATCTCGAACTCTTTTGACATCAATTCACCAAATTCTTTGCAATAGTCTTTATTTGTTGACCCGAAGATGATATCATCAACATACACTTGACAAATGAAGATCTCTTCTTTGAATTTCTTGGTGAATAGTGTGGTGTCAACCTTCCTAATAGTGAAGCCCTTCTCTATGAGGAAGTCCCGGAGGCGCTCATACCACGCTCTAGGGGCTTGCTTGAGCCCATATAGCGCCTTGGACAACCTATAAACATGATTAGGATATCTAGGGTCTTCAAACCCGGGAGGTTGTTTAACAAAGACTAGTTCATTTATGAAGCCATTTAAGAATGCACTTTTCACATCCATTTGATATAGTTTCATATCATGATGTGATGCATATGCAAGAAGGATACGGATGGCTTCAAGTCTTGCAACGGGTGCAAAAGTCTCTCCAAAATCAAGACCTTCAACTTGAGAGAACCCTTTTGCCACTAGTCTTGCCTTGTTTCTTACCACTACCCCTTGATCATCTTGCTTGTTGCGGAACACCCACTTGGTTCCAATGACTCTTGCACCTTTTGGATGCTCTTCAAGTGTCCACACTTGATTGCGGGCGAAGTTGTTCAATTCTTCATGCATGGTATTCACCCAATCCGGATCTTGAAGAGCTTCTTCTACATTCTTAGGTTCAAGACAAGAGACAAAGGAGTGATGTTCAACAAAAGAATTAAACTTTTGAGATCGAGTCATTACACCCTTTGTAGGACTCCCTATGATGAGATCTTGTGGATGTGCTTGAAGTAGAGGTGAGTTTCTTCGATCAACCATTTGAGGAGTAGGATGGGGAGCATCAACATCTTGTGCTTGTGCCTCGGCTTGATGATGAGAGACATGGGTGTCTTCATTTTCAACTCTCTCATTCTTGTCATCATTTTGAGGCATATATGATGAAGATGGTGGATTGACAATTTGTACATTGTCTTCATCATCTTTAGGCTTGATGTCACCCACCGACATGTTCTTCATGGCCTCCCTCAATGGTTCATCACCTACATCATCACAATTCTTAATTGCTCCTTGGGAGCCATTAGATTCATCAAATTCCACATCATATGTTTCCTCAACCAAACCGGTGGCATAGTTAAATACTCTATATGCTTTGGACATTGATGAGTAGCCAACAAGAAAACCAATATCACAACGTCTTTGGAACTTCCCTAGGTGTTGACGCTTCTTGTAGATGTAGCATTTGCAACCAAACACCCGGAAGAATGAGACGTCTGGCTTCTTCCCATTTAGCAACTCATAAGGGGTCTTGCAAAGGAATTTTTGTAGGAAGAGGCGATTTGAAGCATAGCATGCGGTGTTGATTGCCTCGGCCCACAATTTTTCTGGTGTATTGTACTCATCTAGCATTGTTCTTGCAAGAGTGATCAAGGTCCGGTTCTTTCTCTCAACTACACCATTTTGTTGTGGAGTGTAGGTTGATGACACTTCATGCTTGATTCCAATTTCATCACAATAGGCTTCAATGTTGGTGTTGTCAAACTCTTTTTCATTGTCACTTCTAATCTTCTTTATCTTGACTTCAAATTCATTTTGAGCTCTCTTTGCAAACTTCTTGAAGCAACTTGCCACTTCGGATTTGTCATGAAGGAAGAAGGTCCAAGTGTATCTTGAGAAGTCATCCACAATCACAAGACAATAAAGATTTCCACCCAAACTCTTGTAAGTTGTAGGACCAAACAAATCCATGTGTAGAAGTTCTAGTACTCTTGATGTTGACATGTAGGCTTTGGTTGGATGAGTGTTTGCAACTTGTTTGCCGGCTTGACATGCACTACAAGGTTTGTCCTTTTCAAATTTTACATCCTTTAAACCTCTCACTAATTCTTTCTTCAATAGCTTGTTGAGAGTATTCATTCCAACATGAGCAAGCCTCCTATGCCAAAGCCATCCAAGTGTGGTCTTGGTGAACAAACATGTCATCAAGTTTGCATCTTCGGAGGTGAAGTCAACAAGATAAAGATTGTTGTATCTAAAGCCCTTGAAAATCACTTGCTTGTCATCTATCTTGGTAACAACCACTTCATTTGGACCAAACAAGCATTGGTAGCCAAGATCACAAAGTTGCCCAACGGATAGTAGGTTGAAATTCAATGAAGCAACATAGAGCACATTTGATAGAGAATGATCATTTGATATTGCAACCTTGCCTATACCCTTGACTTTGCTCTTTGAATTATCCCCAAATGTGATCTTATCTTGACATACCCCATCCTCTTCAAGTGAGGTGAACATACGAGGATCACCGGTCATATGTTGTGTGCAACCACTATCAATCACCTAATGAGATCCACCGGTCTTGTAGTTCACCTACACACAAGAGATCAAGCCTTTTGTTTAGGGACCCAAACTTGAGAGGGACCCTTAACTTTTTCAACTAGTGACTTGGCAACCCAAATTTTCTTTGGCCTATTCTTGTTAGGAGGACCCAAGAACATGACTTTCATCTTTCCACTAGAGTCCTTTCTAAGCATGTAGTGAGCATTGAAAGCAAAGGGTCTAGCATGCTTGGGCAAGGGTTGTGGTGGTGGAGTTTTGCACTCATGAGCAAAATGACCTTCTTGTCCACACTCAACATATCTCTTTGGCTTGGGCTTTGTCTTGCTTTGTTGTTGTTCGGCCTTTACCTTCTTTTCTTGATTTGCCAAATAGCCAATGCCACTCTTATCCAACTTCATGACGGTGTTCATGAGTAGCTCACTTTGCAAGTGTTGGCCTCTTGTGAACTTGCTTAGGTCGGTCTTGAGATGCTCTTTCTCTTGCTTGAGCTTCTTGTTTTCTTCAATGAGTGACTCATTTGAAGCTTGCTTCTTAAGAGCCATCAACTTCTTGTTCTCAACTTTAAGCATCTCATTTTCACTCTTGAGCTTGACATACTCATCATAGTCATTGGCCTCAACCACACTCTTACCTTTGCCGCTAGAGCCTTGCTCAAAGTTCTCAACAATCAAGTCATCACATGATGTAGCTATATCAATCTTAACAATTTGGTTAGTAGCATCATGTGTCTCAAGAGCAAGCTTATTAGCAACAATAAGAGTATCATAATCAATTTTTAAGGCGGTGTACTCTTCTTTTAGCAAGTTTAGTCTAGTGATGAGTTCACCATGCTTCTTCTCAATTTTATCATGTTTATCTCTAAGCTCCTTGTTAGAAGTTTTAAGCTCTTTGAGAGAAGAAGACATAGTTTCATGTTGATCTATGAGCTCATCCCTAGCATTATGTGCACTTTCAAGCTTAGATGAGAGTGATTCATTTTCATGTTGAAGCTCATCATTTTCATTTCTAGTCCTCCTTATGATTTTAGAATATTTATTTAATAATTTTACTAGTTCATCATATGAGGGAGCATCATATTCATCATCACTATCACTATCATCATCATCATCACTATCACTATTTTGTACCTTTCGATCACCCTTTGCCATAAGGCATAGACGAGTAGTAGAAGATGATGGTGAAGATGGCGGTGAAGGTGGTGATGAAGATGTCGGTGAAGATGATGATGGCCCAATCACAAGTGCGGCGATTTTTTCTTTGTCATTGTCACTTTCATCGCTGGAGGACTCACATGATGATTCAATGTCGGTGAGCCAATCACCAACAATATAGGCCTTGCCTCCCTTCTTCTTCTTGAAGAATTCTCTTTTCTTGCCATCTTTCTTCTTGTATGGCTTGTTCTTTCTTTTGTCATCTTCTTCATCACTTGAGTCATCTTTCTTGCCCTTGTACTTGTTCTTGTACTTATCTTTTGGAGGCTTTGGGCATTGATGAGCTAGATGGCCAAGTTCTCCATAATTGAAGCAATCCATTTTGGAGATTGGCTTCCTTTTGCTACTAGTGAAGAATTTTTTCTTCTTGCCATCGAACTTGATGCCACTCTTATTTAGCTTCTTTAGCATCTTGGTGGTCTTCCTTACCATGAGTGCAAGTGATTCATCATCAATGTCACTTTCACTAGAGCTTTCTTGCACAATCATGGCTTGGGCCTTCTTCTTTTTCTTTTCATGACTAGCTTTGAAGGCCAAGTCTTTCTTCTTGGAAGATAATGAGCCCTCTTCCGGAGTGATGTGCATGTACATCTCATGTGCGTTAATCTTCCTCAATACTTGAGTTGGTGTTGTGGTGGAGAGATCACTTTGATGAAGTACGGTGACAATGTGTCCATACTTCTCAACGGGAAGAACACTTAAGATCCTCCTTGCAACATCCGATTGACTCATTTTAGTGAGTCCAAGAGCATTTAGATCTTCTACAAGAACATTCAAACGAGTGTACATGTCGTTAGCACTTTCTTTAGGAAGCATCTTAAAAGAGTTAATTTTCTTTAATGCAATATGATAGCATTCCTCACGCTCACTCTTAGTTCCCTCATGGAGAGCACAAAGATTTTCCCACAATTCGTGTGCGTTTTTGGCATTTCGCACACGATTGAAAATATCTTTGCCTAGAGCCCGGTAGATTGCATTTTTTTGCTTTTGCATTCCACCGATCGTATTTCTCCTCATCACCACTTGGGTTAGCGGGATCCCATATAGGAGGAAGCCCTTTGGTTGCGGCTCTAAGGCACCCAACATCTATGGCTTCGAGGTACGCCTCCATACGAATTTTTCAATATGGAAAATCGTCTCCCTCAAAAGTGGGAGGTGGTCCTTCCCCATTAGACATCTTGCTCTAGGCGGTAAAGCCTAAATTAGGAGCAACACGGCTCCGATACCAATTGAAAGGATCAAGATGCCCAAGAGGGGGGGGGTGAATTGGGCTTTTCTAAAAATTAATTGCAAGAATTAAATTCTACAAGCCAAACTTCACCCCTAGTGCCTACTTGTGTTCCTTGTGATTCTACCGATAAAAGTTTTGCACCCTAAGTTCTAATCCTAGACTAGCAAGGCAATTCTAGGAAAGTAAACAAGCAATGAAAGTAATGCAAGAAAGTAAATGCTTAAAAGTAGGGGATAGGAACACGACGATGTTTTGCCGAGGTATCAGAGAGTCGCCACTCCCCACTAGTCCTCGTTGGAGCACCCGTGCAAGGGTGTAGCTCCCCCTTGATCCGCGCAAGGATCAAGTGCTCTCTACGGGTGATTCTTCGACACTCCGTCGCGGCGAATCACCCAAAACCGCTCACAACTTGAGTTGGGTCACCCACAATCTCGTCGGATGATCACCAAACTCCCAATCACCACAAAACCGTCTAGGTGATGGCGATCACCAAGAGTAACAAGCTAGAACTCTCACTTGACCACAACAAGCCTAATGAGAAGATGGATGCACACTTGCTTGACTCTTGTCACTAGAGAGGATTCTCAAACTTCGATTCGCAAATCACTATCCTCACTAGGGCTCTTGCACTTCCTTGCACTCTAAAGGTGTTTCTCAGCTGAACAAATGAGCAAGAGACCTCTAAAAGAGGTGGAGGGGGTGTATTTATAGACCCCTCAAACAAATCCAACCGTTACCTTTCGAAACAGCTAGACGCGCACTGACCGGACGCGCCTGTCGAAATGACCGGACGCACCGGTCAGGTGTAACGATTGAATAACGGAAACCTGTGCTGAGTGACCGGATGCGCCGATCTGTGATGACCAGACGTGCCGGTCTGAGATGACCGGACACGCCGATCAAGGATGATCGGACGCATCCGATCATGCAAGAGCTCTCTAGAAAACTGACCTGACGCATCTCCGCGTCCGATCATAGGTGACCGGACGCGTCAGGTCACCACGGGACCTTATTGGAACATGACCGGACGCGCCGATCATTTCACATTCGTGTCCGATTACCCTGTTTACCCTTTGGAACACGTGTCAGACTGACCACCGCGTTCGGTCCTCTCAAGGACCGCGTCTGGTCAGTCAGCTGAAAGCGCAGTGAAGATTTAGTACTGACCGGACGCGTCCGGTCATGACCAGGACCGTGTCCGGTCATAGGTAAACAGCTCAAACATCTTCTAAACGCGATGCAACTTGAACCAAGTTGCTTCTAACTGAACTCTGAGCTTTTCTCGAGCTACCTAGTACTAGGTCTGACAAGTGTGCACCACACCTAAACACAAGACTCACCTAGGTCAAGCTACTCGTTCATGCCCCTCTTCATAGTACGGTCAAAGGAAGAAACAAAGATCCTAACGACTATTTTAGATGTATCTCAACACCTTGACATCCGGAACTAACCGTCCTTAATCTTATCGTTGATCCTTTGAAAACCGAAACGATTTCCATCAAGGGACATGAATACCATATTGTCCAAAGCAGTTATCATCTCCATGACCTAACTTACCAACATTTCTGCAAAACACACGTTAGTCATGGTAATTATGTGTTGTCATTAATTGTCGAAACTAACACCGGGGCCTAGATGCTTTCAGTGCTAACACCACCAAGTGTATATCATCATGTGCATGTGTGTTAGCATTTTCACAATCATTTTTCAAGGCATTACGTTAGCTCTCTACTAGATCCTAATGCATATGCTCAAGATGATGACCTAATAGCACTTGATTCACGAGCTAACCGTGATTGCCCCTCTTGATAGTCAGCTATCAATCCTAAACTCGGTCAATCACTTCTCTACTCATCTTAGACCGGAAAAAGCAAACCTTATGATTATACCTTTGCCTTGATCATTTTGTTCCATGTCCATCTCCTCATGCTTGATCACCATGATCACCATTTCATGTGCATCTCCACCATGATCGTCATTTCATGTACATGCACCATCTCTTTGTGATCTTGTGGCTACCACTCCTTGCCACATACACCTTTATCACATGTGTTGCTTATGGCTAACTCAAAACACTTAACACGTGGCATTAGCAACTTGGTGTCATTAATTACCAAAACCAAACTTGGGCTTTCAACCGTTGGGACCACGAAACCACAATGGATTGTGGATAGAACTGTCATCGTCAAAGATTCGGGTCGAGCCCCTTTGTAACTGCCGACAGAGATTATGTACAATCCGTGAACGCTTAAATGGGCTCTTAAAGAAAGAGAATAATAATCAAACAATTTTGTAAGAACCTTAACCGACAACGGAAAAGAGGATTGTCTACACATCTTCCGGAATATTTTCCTGTTCGTTGTCTTCCACTTTTTCAGCAAATCAAAAGTTGCCACATCATATGTGACAAAAAAAAGATTAAACAAAAAACACACATATAAGTCACATAATAGCTTTTGGAATATTTTTATGTTTGTTATCTTCCATTTTCATAAAATCAAAATCTGGAATGACAAAAAGAAAATGACAACACGTATCCAGCAGCTTACAACCAAAATCAAAATGATGAACGAAAAAAAAAGACAGCACATACAACACATATACAACCACTAAAAATGGCTTACAATAGAAAATCAAAATATGGAATGAAAAAAATAAAAAAATGTGCACATGATGATGTTGGGCCTGAAACTTTGCTTGTTTTCCTCTCACGGCACAGGCACAGCCTCATGGGCTTGCGCAGAGATGCCTGGTAGGCTGGCGTACGGAGGGGCCAGACGGGAGGGACGGTGACAAATCTTCTTTCGATGTGGAGGAAATCATGGCAGGCGACCGAGAGATCCACGGATCTCAACAAAGATATGAGCCACACAAAAGTGGAAGAGAACAAGACAAGAAATCTGCTGGAAGATACGTAGAAATACCGAAAAGTTAAACTTACATGCTAATGTGCTTATCCATCCTTAAAACCGTCACTTCTAAACTATAAAATCACCGAGCGCCGGCTGCTTGTTTCAGCGTCGATGCAACTGCTAAGCGCCAGGCCACATGCACACAGTAAGCGCCGGCGTTGTACGTGGCCTTACGATTTCGACTCCTCACTATATATTGATCAGACAGAAGATCTTCTCTTTTTTTTGCGAGGAGATCTTCTCCAAAGACATGTATTTTATGATGTTTGTCTATTAATCGATTTATAGAAACGGGTGTCCTAAAACGACCACCTCCATTGGTCGATGATCAATAGAGCTAGGCGGCCACGTCCACCTCTGTAAAAAAAATAATTGCTTTACTTAAAAGACCATCTGGCTATTTAGAGACAGTGTTTCAATATAACCGTCTCATAACCACAGAGACTATCTGCTAAAATTATTTGTATAGTAGTAAAAATCGCTCACTCGTTGTGCCGTGTGGGGCATGTTAATCATCTTCGTCAGGGGTATGTTGAAGGGCTGCTCGAATAAAAGCGGCTGACTCTTTTTAGTTATAGATATAGAGAAGAGGTTATCATGACACATTGACGCTAGAGGCCTTGTTTACTTCCCAAATTTTCTCCCAAATTTTACTATGCAAAAAGAAGATTCCTCGTCACATCAAAATGGCGACACATATATGAAGTACTAAATGTAGATAAAATCAAAAACTAATTGCACAATTTTGTTGTAATTTGTGAGACGAACATTTCGAACCTAATTAATCAATGTTTGAACAATTATTATCAAATAAAAATAAAATTGTTACAGTGTCAGGACACTGTTCATACCCCGAATTCGGGCATCTAAACACGCCCAGAGTTGTATGCGTGACTTGCGTGCACCACGCAGAAAGATTACTCGAGTGAGATTTGATGTGCCACGGTACCGGTCCACTAGAGACGCATTGTGTGTATGATATGGCCCTTGCCTTTAGCTTTTTGCCAGCCTCCGGTGACCAATCTCCCTTGGCCACTCAGTTCCGTCAAGAACGGCATGCACATCCTCGTCGAGGTCTGTCCCGATTATATATGCACAGTTGTGTACTCGCACTGGTGATCACTTAGTTATTGGGACAAACAATTGCATTAACACATTTACTTTCTCTGTCTCAAAATAACTACAAATCTCATTTTTTGAAAATTTATTTTTAAATTTTCAAAAAATATACATATTAATATTTATTTTACATAATAAATATTGGTAGATTAATAATATATTTCATTATATACACACAAAAGCTAATAATGTTTCTATAAATTAGGTCAAATTTAAAACATATTTCTTAGAAAATAGGTGCAATTATTTTAGAACGGAGGGAGTAGCTTATAATGTTTAAATAAATTCTGTGTCATTTATCCAACTTTAAGAGTACATTTCTTAAATTTAGTGGAGTGATCTCATCATCATAGTACTAATCATTATCTTGTAAGGAATGAGCAGTGATTAATCAGCTCATTCTACTCCAAAAATGAAACAAAATACTAGAAATGAGATGATGATAAACCACTTTATTTCACAGACGAAACACTCCCTAACTAAGTCAACACACCACAGCCAACATTCAAACGAACAACACACCATTGCCCCCCATGTGTGCTTTTGCTACCTTTTATCACCAAATCAAAGTCGGGACAAGACATGGGAGCAGTTTGCAGAGCGATCCAGGGACCAGCGCAATGGCCCGTTCTTGGGCCCACGCCCAAGCCCATGAAGTGAAAGGCAGTTCGAGAGGAGAATTACATCGGCGACCTTGTTTCGCGAGTGTAGGTAGAGAATATGCTGTGGATATCCAGCCACCGTCACAGGGCATTTATGTAAATTAGACAGAGGAAGAATAGTGCCCTATATAAGGGGATGTAAATGTAACAGAGAGGGAGGTTGATGAATACATTAATGAAACCCTAGACTTCACTGTTCACTTTCCCCACTAGCTGCCATTGTTGGCCTCTGCCATCCCAGGCGGCGGCTCCCTGAGATTCACCCGTTAGGAACTGCTATTCCAACATTGATGCCCACCGTGCTTGACCAGCAAAACCCCACAATGGTAGGAAAGAGAAGAGCCTCCACAAGAGCCCCAGCAGCCTCCGCACCGCAACACCCAGAGCACATACGCCTCAGCCCTCGAGGAAGAGGCGGAGGATGATCAAGTGGTCCATGATCAGCCTCCACCCGTGGAGGTGCGACAACCACTGGCCTAGACGCCGGAAGAAGAGCTCCTGCAACTGCAAGCCTAGCTGCAGAGCGTACAACAAGAAAGAGACAGGGTAAGGGCAGCCTTCGCTGCAAGCCAGCAAGCGGCTCAAGCATTAGCTCAGGCAGCTGAAATCAGACAGCGGCTCACCCTCTTGCAAGTAGAGATCCAAAGCATGCAGCCTTCATAGCCACCTTCAACCGCATCACGCCAGACACCCCCACTAACCCAAAACCAAATTAGTCCCCCACCAACCTCAGCAGCTCAACCAACCTTCGGCTCACCTACAGCTATGCCACAAATGCGCAGAACCATAGATCCCAAATCCCCATTATCCGAAGGTCTCCAAGCTTCACCATGTCCCCCTTCCTATAAACCAATCACACTCCCCAAATTCAATGGAAAAACAAACCCGTGTCAATTCATCATGAGCTTTGAAGCGGCAGTAGCCTCCGCAGGAGGAAATAAAATAGTGCTCGCCAAATCCTTCATCATTGCTGCTGAAGGCAATGCACTCACCTGGTATTCCATTTGAAGCCAAGCATAGTCTACTCCTGGGAAAACCTTCATGATAAGATCCTGGCAAACTTCAAAGGCTTTTCCAGTGAATCGCTAACATCTACAGATCTGTTCCAGTGCAAGCAAGGCCAGGCGAACCGCACAAAGATTACTTCCAAAGATTCATGCAAGTCAAGGTGAAGGAACTTGATGTGCCAGAGGAGGTGGCAATTGAGGTAGCAATTAAGGGCCTCGGCGTTGGACCCTTCACAGCTCACTTGGCTAGAGAAAAACCAGATTCAATGCAAGAGTTGTACAATGAGTTCAAAAAATAATGCAAGTCAGATAATGACCTCCACAAGAGGCTTGAAGAGCAGAACCAGAACAAGGAGCAAGCAAATAACAGAGGAACAATGGAAACCAGGGCTAGCAACAACAGAGGCAAAATCAAGGTCAGCAAGTCTTCAATATTGAGCAGCAGGCCACCAATCTGCAAAGCCAAGCAATTCCAGAGGCAGGAGCACAAAACACAGCCTAAGGGCCATATCAAGGAAAAGGAAATGGCCCGAGCAAGAACTAGAACAAGAATCAAAGGTAGACACAACACAAGCAATACTATTTCTTTCATGGAGAAGAAAAGTGGCATGTCACCAGAGATTGCCCAAATGCGAAGGAAACACAAGAAAGAATCAAGAATAGGGCCAATCCCCAGCCTCCGCCACCACAGCAGGCAAGAGAGGTAACCCACACCTTCGCCTTACCACAACAACAACCATACTATCCAACCTACCTAGGGCTGAACTCAACCCAAATCCACCCTTCCACTCTAGCATTTTCCTACTACCCCAACTTCTTGCCCACATGGCGACCAACACCTTCGCCGCAAGCACAATCAGGCAACTAGTGCATGGAGGCGAACCTGACATATATAAATGCTAGACCTCTGCACATAACATACATAGAAACAAACCATCCTCAACAAGCGGCCATCAGATTCGAGGCATTACCTCTGCCGCCTCAGTAAATATTACCTCCACAACCACCCCATCTAGCTTAGCTCCCACCACCCAAAAATGAGCCAACCCAGAAAACCAAATCAGCCCTCACACTCCTTTACCTACTATTGGCATGATGTTGCCAATAGTCAGAGGTTTAGCAATAGAGTTCCAAAACAAAAGGCAGAAGAATGATCACCATAGGCTGGTCAACAACATAGTAGTACAAGGACTAGTCCGGTGCACAGATTGGTCGAAGACTCTTATTACCTTCATAGAGTGAGACCTGCAACTTGAAAGTTACCCCCATACAGATGCAATGGTGATTAAAGCAAACATAGCAGGCTGGGGATTAGAAGAATTCTGGTAGACTCAGGCAGCTCAGCCAATATCATCTTTGTTAATGCCTTCGACCAGATGAAACTCAGCAGAAGCCAGCTACAGCCTTTGGATTCATCACTCATCAGATTCGAAGGTAGGTAGATTCATGCATTGGGGAAAGTATCACTCCCAATATCCTTCGGTGACTAGGAAAATGCAAGAATAGAGTACATAACCTTTGACATAGTAGATTTGTACTACCCTTACAATGCCATCTTCGGTAGGGGATTTACAAACAAATTCAATGCATCAATTCACTTGGGCTATCTGTGCATGAAAGTACCAGCCCTCCATGGCATCATCACAGTACATGGTAGCTAGAAAGAAGCAAGGAACATAGAAAGAGCAATCTACAAGTCACACAGAAATATCAACTCTATAGAAACAACCAAGAACACAGCACTGGAGCCTCCGGACATGCCCAAGGGCAAAATAGATCTGTTAGGCCAAGAAGAAACAAAGACCGTTCTGCTAGAGTAGGCACCACCAGATAGAAAAGTCATTGTCAGTGCAAAAGTATTCGAGCAAGAAGAAGCAGAGCTCATGGAAAAACTTGCGAAGAACAAAGACATCTTCGCCTGGTCAGCCTCTGACCTCCAAGGAGTCGGCAGGGACATAATACAACACGCTCTAGACATCAATCCAAAGATGAGACCCAAGAAACAAAGGCAAAGGAAAATGTCAGAGGATAGAATTTTGGCGGCAAAGGCCGAAGTGCAAAGGCTCTTAGATGCAAATGTCATCAGAGAAGTCAAATATTCAGAGTGGCTGGCTAACGTGGTTCTAGTCACAAAGAAGAATGGAAAGATGAGAATGCGCATAGATTTCACTGATTTGAACAAAGCTTGCAAGAAAGATCCCTTCCTATTACCAAGAATAGACATTTCCATCGACAAGGCACCTGGTTGCCAAAGGTTTTCACTCTTGAATTGCTTCTCTGGATACCACCAGATTGGGCTCAAAAAAGAAGATAAAGAGAAAACAAGCTTCACCACCCCCTTCGGCACCTACTGCTACATCAGAATGCTGGAGGTGGTGAAAATGCGAAAGCAACCTTCGCCAGAATGACCAAGAAAGTCTTGGTCCCCCAGTTACAAAGAAACATAATTGCCTATGTTGATGACATTGTGGTGATGAGTAAAAACAAAAAACCACATTGCAGACCTCCAAGAGACCTTCGTCAACCTTAGGAAAGCAGACCTTAAGCTAAATCCAGAAAAGTGCACATTCAGGGTCAGCAAAGGAAAAATGCTCGGATACATCATCAATGCCGAAGGCATCAAAGCAAACTCAGACAATACTAAAGCAATTATGACAATGGCAGAACTAGCAACTAAGAAAGAAGTGCAAAAGCTCACAGGCAGGATAGCAGCACTCAACAGGTTCATTTCAAGATTGTCACACCCGGTTTTCTAAAGAACAAAACCAGGCTAATCATATGTGTGCCCAGGAAGTCCACACATATGTCAGAATGAAAAAATATCAGAAACAATGTTATTATATAACGTACACATAGCTATATTAACACTTACATCAGAGTATCACGGAATGGTGACTAAACTTTAGGCTCCATTCTTCTCAAAGACGACTGACTGGTGGCTCCGTATGCCAAACACTTCTGAAAGACTTCTGAAAACTCCACTACATCTTTATCCTTCTTCTGAGCAACACCTTACTACACACTGGAGTGTGGTGAAAATAGCAAGAGTGAGTCCATGTTGAACTCAACAAATATATCATGGGGTTCATGAGGCTCAAAAAGGCTAGACACTGTTTGACTGCGTTTAGCTTTTATTCATCATATAATTAGCAATTGAGTAGCATCAAGGTATTCCAATTCCCATTAATGAACTAATGATCAATTGTAATAAGGATAATGAATAGAATTAACATGAGCATAATAATAATTAACAGTAATTAAGCATGATATAACAATGGTGATCAACTATTCTATAAGAATCCCCAAGGCCGCTCGTATCTGTGAGCACGTCTAGTATACCAGTTTATTAAACTCTGCGCAGAGGTGTACACTTTCACTGTGAGTCATGATTTTCAAATGCATGGGTTTGCAAGGCCCAGAACATCAAAAACCATATAAAGCCATTCAAAAGTTCGTCTAACAAGTTAGGGCCATTAGATTCACTCGGCAGGCAGATGTAGGAACCCCCCCTTTTCAAATGGCACACTTCCTTCACGGCTATACTCATAAGACTAGAGGCTGTCCTACACCCAACGTGGCAAGCCGTTCTTACGCCATTTAAGGTAACCACTAACAAGCTAGAAAAGGTCTCTTGAACAACTAGAGCTAGAGCCATATAGCCCTCACAGCTGTACTGTCAATCCCGGTTATCACTTACAGGTAAGTCCTTACGGAGAGTAACTAGAGCAATAATATAACCCCTTGCTCTAGCCCCCATTCAACAGTAATAAAATCATCTTCATGGTTGGTCGCTTAATCCATTAATCAAATTACAAGATCATTGTTCATAATTAAGCACTAGCAATAGCTACCCAAATGCATATCCCATAGGTGACAAGGGAACAGGAAATCAATAGCTAAGTTATAATCTCTATGGTTGTCAAGGAGGACACATGCATATGTATGATAATTTCAGTGAATAGGACAACAAGGATGGTCCCATGTTATACTTGCCTTTTTCCCAAAGTTAAGCTACTCAGAATCTTTAGCTGCTATCTTTCGGTCTCCAACTTTTGCTTCGACTGTCGGTCCTCAGATCCTAGTCTTCAGCGCTGACGAACCACGCTTCCTCTACTCGCAACAACCAAGCAACACAAATAAACAATACACACATCTAAGAACATGCATCAAACAAAAGAAGCACTTTAAAAGAGAACGCACTAAACAATACGGTACATAGCGAAGCTACCATCATAGAGGACACACAACTATCGAGGAGTTTGCAACAAATCGGAGAAGACAAACTATATGTTTGATTTATTTTAGTTAATAAATTAAAGGTGATAGACATTTCAAAGAATTATTCTAAAGTTGAATTAATCAAATTATAAAGCCAAAGTTAAATCTTAGTTATATTTTATTTATAAATATTTTGATATCATTTATGCCAATTCAACTTTAACTTGCAAATACAAACTGACATGTGAGAGCATCTAATCAAATTTAATATGTGTGTTTAGACTAAACAAATTATAATTTAGAAACATATTTATGTTAGCAATTAGTCATGTTAAAACTTATTTGGAAAAGAATGTTGTATGTACTCTATGTTGCTTTTATGTATAAAAACTAGTTGCATGCATATTAATCAAATTATAAAATTCATGGCCATATGATAGGACGATCGTCGATACTAACAGGTAGATTATGCCGCTACAAAACTAACGAGCAAGAACAAGCGGAATCTGAGCTATGGATATAAAAGGCATGAATATGTTAACTTTAGTGAATTATCAAGCAGGGAGAACATGAGGTGCATAATCGATAATTCAATTGAGATCTTAAGGGCACAGGTTTTGATGAGACAAAAGAGAGGACCATGAAAGATATTCAGATATTTGATATGGCGAATAAACACGAAAACCAAACACAATTATAAACTAATATAAGATGGTGGCAAAGGTTGTACTACACACGTAACATGCCTGTGACTTACCTGAACCCTTTGCAATGGCAATATGCAGTTTCACAATGGCAGAACGTGCGTGCTGGTGATGCTCAGCTAATAAGCTTGCAGGCCTGAACTGAATGTTAGATAGAGTCGACCGGAAGAAGTTCTTACAGTCCGTTCAAGCACACCATAGCGCTTGCCACTTATCCCTCCCGGTGCTGGACAGGAGATAGATGAAAGAAACATAAGACCAAGAATTGGATAAAGTCAAAGGGATTGATTGAGAAGTGGATGGCTAACATGTTACTAAACATGCAAGATCAATCTGCAGAGTCTTGACATAGTGAACGAAATCAGAGATCTGAGAAAAGGTATGGGTATATAGTTACATATACAACACCTCGAGCACAGAAAACAGTCTGCCTGTTTCCAGCTTGTTAATTTTAGGGTGAACCATTCTTGCTCCCTTTGTCGATCGGTCGTGTGGTGAGTAGCCTGGCTCATGTGAACACACGGCCGACGGCTACTTCGACTTGGCACAGGAACTGCAATCAGTGCCATAATGTCACACGGTCAAGATTGAGGTGAAACAAAGAACGGCATGGACGTGATGAACATGTAGATATGGCCGGCAGCAGGGCAGGGATATAAAGTAGACGTGAGAGATAAGAACACATGCAAGGTGCTCACCATCCTTATAAGGCAGACTGTAGCTACAGCGGATGGCTTGGCTCCTCGGCATGATTCAACCGGAAAGCAGCTCAAGCTAGGGCTTGAACGGCGGCACGTAGATGTAGGGTTTTGCGAGCTCAGGTGCGGCGCTCGGCAGATGGTCCTCACAGCCGCGTGATCCCGGGCGACAGCCACGGCGATCTGGGCCTAAGAAGGCGCCGACCATGGCTGCTGCAACACAATAGGGGAGGAGCTCTGGTGGACGGCACTAAGCGCCGAGGTGAGATCGGTGGCGGCGGCCATGAGATCAGGCGACTTGGAGCTATGCTAGGGTTTGGAACTAGGTTATCTGCATCAAGGCATCATGGCCATACAGGCTTCTCCTTTTATATACTAGGGCACAATTGGGCTCATAAGGAGAGTTGGAGCCATCGTTGGTTTGGTGCAGTATTTACATGAGATGGAAACCGATTCCATGTCCATCGTGTCTTGCATGCATATACATGTATATGTCAAATTTTTTTGAACCTTGCCTTTCATACGTCACATGGCCAAAATAAAGTTTTTTTCTTCTTGAGCATTGGCAACTTAATCACGTCTGCCATCCGTCAAGGTTACTTATTCCTAGAATATTAAATTTTACGACTAAAAATAATTCTAGAATTATTATTTGAGCCACCATAAATACTCTAAAAATTCCCAAAATTTGGAGAAAATTTTAGGAGAGATTTTGGACCTTGAGGAATCCAATAAAGTATCTTGAGCTCATGATAAGATAATTTGGAGCATCTCAGAAACCAGGAATTTTGGGGTGTGACAAAGATCAGCAGAACGCAGTCTTCCATGCTTCAAAGCCCTAAGGAGCGGAGACAAAGTAGAATAGGGACCAGAACAATCGGAGGCCTTCAAATAGCTCAAAAACTACATGGCAACCGAGTTGTTGGTTACAGTATCAGATCTGGAGGCTCCATTGCTATTATATGTGGCAGTCTCCGATGACGTAGTGAGCGGAGTTCTAGTAAATGAAAAATAAGAAGAGGCGAAGGCCATCCAAAGGCCAGTGTACTTTATCTCTAAAGCATTGTTAGGAGCAAAGTTGAACTACATAGAGATAGAAAAAATCACATATGCAGTCCTAATCTCATTAAGGAAACTAAAACACTATTTTCAATGGCACGAAATCACAGTGCCAACATCTCAACCACTAGGAGACATCCTAAAGAACAAAGAAGCCTCTGACAGAATAGGCAAAGAGGCCACAGAGTTGTCCTAGATTGAAATCACTTATGTACCAAGAACAGCAATCAAATAACATGTCCTCGCAAATTTTATGGCAGATTGGACACCTCCGACTTAGAGCAACCCACAGAACAACCACCAAACATGGACAGTATTCATAGATGGAGCCTAGGGTCAAGCAGGCATAGGAGCCTCCGCTATGCTCATAGCACCTTCAGGTCTCCTATCAAAGTATGTAGCAAGGCTAGAATTCAAAGCCACAAACAACATAGCAGAATATGAATGCCTCATTCTAGGGCTCAGCAAAGCAAAAGCACAAGGAGCAAAAGCATTGCTAATCAAAACAGACTCCCAAGCTGTGGCAGGACAAGTTGAGAAAGAGTACATAGCACGTGAACCAGAGCTAGCAAGATACTTGGTAGTAATAAGAGGACTAGAGTGGAGGTTCCAGGGTTTTACCCTAAGACACATCCCAAGATCCGAGAACTCCGAAGCAGATGAATTGGTGAAGGCCGCGCCAAACAATCTGCTGATGCTGCCAAAAACTTTTTTACCAAGTCCTAAAATCACCAGCAATAGAAACAACTATAAGGGCATTTTCAGATGGTGTTGCTCACAGAGAGCGAAGACTAGAGGCAGGCAATAATAGACACACTAAATAATAAGTCCAACATAGAAGAAGAAGCAGCCTACAAAAGAATGACAATAAGAGCAAGAAGCTACACTTTGATCAAAGGCAACCTATACAAGAAAGGGGTGGTTCAACCATTGCTCAAATGTATATGGTAGAGCGAAGGCAGGGAGCTCCTAAAGGAGATACACTCAGGAATCTGTGGCTCTCATATTGGGCCAAGAGCACTATCAACAAAGGCCTTAAGACAAGGATTCAACTAGCCCACACACATCAAAGATGTAGAACATGTAGTGAAGACCTGTGAAGCATGTCAAAACTTCTCACCACACCAATCCAGACCTTCGGCAGAAACACAGCTTATCCCACCTACCTGGCCATTGCAAAGATGGGGCATGGATTTGGTAGGCGCACTGCCACCTTCGCAAGGGGGGAACAAGTTCACCGTGGTTGCAATAGAGTACTTCACCAAATGGATCGAAGCCAAGCCTCTTACAACTATCACATCAGAATCAGTCAAAAAATTTTGGCAGAACATAATATGTAGATTTGGTGTGCCAAGATTACTAATAGTAGACAACGGGAAGCAATTTGATTCAGAAAACTTCAAAGAATTTTGCTGAAACATAGGCACAAAGATTGCCTTCGTCTCAGTCTACCACCCAGAATCAAATGGAGCAGTAGAAAGGGCAAATAGAATAGTTTTCTCCGCAATCTCCAAGACGCTATTCAACCTCCGTAAAGGCAAATGGATAGAAGAATTACCAAAAGTCATGTGGTCTCACAACACAACAATCTTCGGAACCATAGGGTTCACTCCATTCAAGCTACTATATGGAGAAGAGGCAATGCTTCCAGAAGAAATCAAACACCAAAGCCTCCGTGTCATAAAACAAGCACTGGCCGAAGACAAACAATACTTAAAAGAAACAATCAAAGGCACAAGACTAGAGGTTGTAGAAAACATTACAAAGTACCAAAAAGCAGACCAAAAACTAGAGGGACAATCAAGTTGTCAGGAAAATCATACAAGACGGAGACTTGGTCCTCAGAAGGAAATCAAATGCAGCGAATGCTCGAAAACTCCAACCAAAATGGAAAGGCCCCTATACTGCCAAGGCAGCTGGAAGAACAGGGTGATTCCACCTAACTAACGGTGAAGGCAACACCTCAATACACACATCGAACATTGACAACTTATGTAGATTTTACATTTAAGATGTAAATGGGCAACCTCCGCAAAATATAAGGGAAGACCCATCTTTTCTCCTCCATTCTATTTTTTTACTTGCAGGGCCTCTACTCTTTTCCTCACAAGGGGAACTCCTAACGGAGGTGAGGTTTTTAATGAGGCAGGACCCATGTAAAAATCCACTAAAAATATAAAGAGGTATTCCCCGAAAGAAGAAAAGCATCCCATCCGAAGGTCGAAAGCGGCTAGCAACGGAGCCACAACATTCGACAAGCCAAACCAAGCAAACGAGGACCTCCGCACGCCAAAGCCGAAGGCTCTATGACGTGGGATGGCCTCTATGGCAAAAAAGGCCTAAAATTCTTGACAAAGACATGTCCTATATCAAGCAACAAGAAAATTTGTGAACTGGCAAAGAGCCAAAAAATAACCAAAAAAAAGTCCTACATTTGTCGTAGGTTTCTAGGCCAAAAGACCTGGCAAAGACCTAACTGACTCAGGCACCAGACAAAATGGTACCCTAACATCATAGTACCATCAGTATTTAAGATATGAGATACACAAGTACAACATAGATCACAAAATATGTAACACCCTTGGTGTTACATTGTAAATCACAGGTTAAAAATATTCATGAGCATTGCATTTAGTTAAAGTGTATAAGTTGGAAATAAAAATCGAAATACAATTCGAGTCTCGGAAATGAAAAAAACGGAAAACGAATAATATAAAAGCTAGATCAGCAAGAATTCGCTAACTAAAATTATCAAGTGCGAATATTTACGAATTTTATCAAACCAAAGCGGGATAGATCAATTACTCGTGAATGACACGCTCCGACACAAGTCACCGGCCACTTGCACGCCTGACATGCACATACTGCTTGCTTGCTGCTGCTTGCTACCTCCTCACCTGGTCTCCATGTCGAGCAATCAAAGCTGTTGCCTGCTTCCTCCTCAACCGGTCTTCACATCGAGTAATCAAAGTTGCTCAATCGAGCAGGAAGGAGAAAGGAGAGAGTGTGCAGCATGTCCAAATTATTTTCTCCCTGCCAAGTCTACTCCCAGAGTACACGAGTCTTTATTAGTCCCTTGCAAAAAAATTTCACTCTGCCCGATGGCCGACTGCAGCTCGTAGAACTTACCAGCACGTCGGGCTGAGCACCAAAAAGCAAACCGGAGCACACGTCGCACTGAGCAGAATGCCAGTAAGTGAACCAGAGAACACGCAGAAACACTGTTCACTCGTGGAAGTCACGGGATTCTGCAGAGATCACTGTAGCGTGCAGGAACACTATTCATCCAAAGAAAATTTTTGCCACCGATACGCACGCTGCGAGGTTATTTAGAGCGCTGCCTCCAACTGCGTCTCCTGTCTTTTAACCGAGCTGTCGAGTCATTCCGTTCAGCTGATCATTCGAATCTCCAAATTAAGTTTCTCTGTTCTTGCCCGAGTAAGCTGCGTCTATCGATTTCTCTCCGAAGCACCAGTCGATTGCGGTGAGTATCTCGTGAGTCCCTCAGTATTTCCTCTGTCTCCCTAGCAGCGCCATCCTTATTCATTATTTCTTTGATTAAAGACCAGGGCACCACCAGTGTAATCATGAGCACGTCACGAGAGTTTAAGTCATGAGTTGATTAATCCCCTTTGATTTTCCAAAGATTATCAACAGCCACCTTACGTAATCGATATCTCCACCATACGATATCCGAATCACTCGATTCTTCTTTCTAAAATCATTATCTGCCTATTAGTGTAGTTGGATCATACCTATATGTGGTGATGCTAAAGTCTATTAAATCAATCAAAAGCGCTTAATATTAATATGATAAATCTTGTAGAAATTTTTGTGGCAAATGGGTAATAGCTTTAGCTTTGAAACTTTTGCGATAGCTTCATAATTTTATTAGGTGCTTGCTGTAGTTTTGTAATCCTTGAATAGCTTACTAGATGTGATAGCTAAGTTTCAATAGCCGTATTAAATATTAAATCAGAAACAAATGAAGAGTATGCAATTTAATGAGTAAAGATTAATTGGATCAGTTTACTCTTGCTTAGTAAGAATAGTAGACACCCTAGTATGTTAGTCATTAGAGCTAGCTTAGTAGCTTAGTAATAGTTGTTGTTATTTTAAGAGCTGCTGTTGTCATTGCATTAAGTCATGTCATCTTTCTTGCATATAGATCATGAGATAGTGGAATACGTGGCTGCGGAGGAGCCGGAGTACGAGGAGATCATGGAGGTGTACGAGGAGGAGGTCTCCGTGCAGGAAGGGGCCCCAGAGCCGTCAACCACTAACTTTGCTGCACACCAGGATGCCCAAGGCAAGCCCCGGTGCATAACCTTTATTTTGAAATGATAATAGGATATCTATGTTATATGTGCATTTACGTTTCAGAAGTTCTGTTGAAACCCACTTGCATAAATATTACTACAAAAGAGTCTTACTAGTTTAGGCCGTGTAGTGCCATGCTTAGGTTTCGTTAGCGTGAACAACATGGTGTTGTTCACGATAGGTGATCATTATTATCACTATGGTTAACATGGAAATAAAGGCAGGTGAAATGGTGACCGGGCAGGGATGTGGTTTGATAGTGGTGGATGTGACAAGGGGTGTCCTGCGGCCAACAGGGCATCACTGGGTTACATTGTTTCCCTGTCCGAGTCGGTTAAGGACCGATCGTTGCATTTGGATGGTTGTCAGGTCACAGATCTCCTTATCCCGAGCATGTACTAGCGGATGGGGGCTAGAAAGACTTGTTATTCTCTTGTCATGGGTTCCGGCTCCATCCGGACCAACTGAAGGTAGATTATATATGGGTATTAGGAGGTCTAAGCACCGCGAGAGGGCAGGGGCTTGGAGTCCCAGTATGGACGGAGACTCGGTTCTCTTGACAGGAGGATAATGGGTTGGTCCCGTTTGTACCTTGGTACGGGCGGGGCGTATGTTTTTCGGGGTACCCAGCTGGGCTACATTGATTCGCGAGTCGCCGCATAAGCGGTCCGATATGACTTGATCCGGGCATCGTAGAAAGAACTGAAAGAGAAAAGGTGAATAAGGATGGATTTGTATTGACCAACTCTTGTTTGAAAATAGCATAAGTGCGTACATAGATGGTTAGCTGATAAACTAAAAGATGGCAAATAAAAGAACTGCAATAAGGATCCACTAGTAGTAATGCTTTTCTGCAAACTTGAACCAGTAGCCAAAAAACCTATCATGATCCTTGGAGTCGGGAAATTATTCCTAGTCGGGTAAGTCTTGCGAGTACATTGTGTACTCAGGGTTTATTTTAGCCCTGTTGCAGGTGCTGCTTGAGGCTTTGTGTGGAGGATCGTCTGCTGGGCTCAGATGGATCTTTGCTACGCTCGCTAGATATTTACTTCTGTTGTTTTAATTTCGCACTCTGAACTTGGTATTGTAATAACTTATTTCTGAAGACTATGTTGTATGGAATAAACTAAGTATTGTACTCGTTTTCATTATTGGATCCTGGATGAAAATGTGGATGGTTTCGAGTTCTCCCGTTGGATGTGCTCGACAGAAACGGCTAGAATAGCAGCTGGCGGAGTACTTAGTGCCTAGAGGAAGGCAAGTACCTCCGTTAGTGTGTTATTTTGGGCGGTTCTGCCACAGTTGGTACCAGAGCTAATAATGATTACGAGTTTATCAGCCTTTCTAAAAGCTTAAAATTTGACCAACAAAAAGTTTATGAAAAGCTAGGACGCGATCTAGCTAAGCCCTGTTATATAGGATAGTGGCACTATTTTTATCTAACCAATCTTCTGCAGGTACACTAACTTGCGTTACGTAAGAATCTGATAGTAACGTGAGTGTACGATGTGACAAAAAATATTACGTTCGCCGCTATATTCTGGCGGGAAAGGTCGAATAGGGCGATGCATGCATCATGTTAAATCAACTTGGTTTTAAAAAAAATTGCTCTATTCTGATGGGAAATAGTCAAGTAATAAATGAATTACTTAACCAACTAAAAGCTAATTCTAAATTACTTCTCTCCTTTTGACTAAATCTAGTAATTGTCCCTAATGGGTGGTTCTTATCTGGTAGCAGATGAACCGGAGGTCGGTTCGCAGAAGCAATAGTGTATGGGGCTGAGGTTGGAGAGAACGCCCGTGCTGAGGAGTACGCCACTCAGGGCAGCAATGAGGTTCCACTTTTGGCTCCTCTTGCTCCTCCTTCTCCGCCACCACCACCACCGCCTCCGATGACCCATGTAGAGATGATGGCGGAAATGTTGGCTGCATGTCAGGAGACAGCCCGTGCCTTGGAGATGATGGCACAGGCTCTTGGTGGCTTTGCCCGCGGAGGCCACGGTGGCAACGGCGGGAATGGGGGTGGTGCCCATGGTCTCGAGAGGCCCTGTTCTTATCATGACTTCTTGAAGACCAACCCGCCCACGTTCATGCCGACAAGGGAGCCTCTAGACGTGGAGCACTAGCTTCGTGTCATGGAGCAGAAGTTCTTGCTTCTCGACATCACTAAGGAGCTGAAGGTGCGCTTTGCAGTGCAGCAGCTGCTGGGTTCCGCTAGTGCATGGTGGGACACCTTCAATGCCATGCAGCCGGTGGACCACCACGTGACTTGGCCAGAGTTTACGACGGCCTTCAGGGAGTACTATATCCCTGCCGGGCTGCTGAACTAGAAGGTGACAGAATTTCTGGAGCTGACTCAGGGAAACATGTCTGTGTTGGACTATGCCAACAAGTTCAACCAGCTGGCACAGTACGCGGGGTCCCACGTGGACACCGACACGAAGAAGAGGGACCGCTTCTACCGTGTTCTCTCTTGCATGCTGCAGGAGAAGTTGTTCACTGGGCACTACCAGACTTTTGGTGCCCTGATGGATGCTACCATCACCATGGAGGGGCTTCTACGAGACTCTTACGCTGAGCACAAGCGTAAGTGGTCTTCTAGCAGGCCTTCTAGACATCCGCAGGCTCAGAAGGTGCAGGTGGTTCGTAGGGTGCCCTATCAATCCACCGGTGGGCATCCCTACCGTCACCAACAGCAGTCTCACCAGGCACCTTTCACTCTCTACCGTGCTCCTGTCCAGCAGAGTCCACAACAGTCGTAGGGTCAGCAGTTTCAGCCACGTCTAGGTCTAGGAGTTGGCCCGAATGTTTGTTTCAAGTGTGGCAAGGAGGGCCATTTCATTCGGAACTGTCCACAGAATCAGCCAGCTCAGTCTGCTCCATAGTCCGTAAGTTCACGCTTGGTGAAAAGGACTATCATCACCAAGAAGGCACCTATGAGTCATACCGGACAGGTCAACTTCACCACTGCTGAGGAGTTATTGCAGTGTGATCCAGTGATGGCGGGTATGTTCACCATCAACTCCCATCCAGCCTATGTGTTATTTGATTCTGGTGCATCACATTCATTCATGAGTCAGAGTTTCATCGAGAAGCATGATATATCACTATTGGCTATGCCCTTTGCATTTAAGATCAATACTATAGGGGGATTATTATGTGTTAATACCCGGACAGATACAGTCAAATTGGAGTTAGCTACCCACATCTATCGACTCCAGTTTCTGGTACTACCAGGGCAAAGCATTGATGCCATTCTTGGGATGAATTGGTTGAATGCTTATGGGGTTACACTAAATCTTAGGCACATAGTTGTTGAGCTTCGGCTACCTTCGTCCGAAGATAGGATGTCTCTTTGTATTCCCTCCCGAATAACTCTTTCAGTCTTGGCTCACACGGAAGCTATCCCAGACCTTGCTTCTATCCCTATGGTTCGTGAGTTTCCGGATGTCTTTCCTGAGGATCTACCTGGCTTGCCTCCTAATAGAGAAGTTGAGTTCACTATTGAGTTAGAGCCTGGCACAGCTCCGATATCTCGGCGTTCGTATCGGATGGCCCCACCGGAGCTAGCAGAGATGAAGAAACAATTAGGGGAACTATTGGAAAAGGGATTTATTCGGCCTAGTACCTCTCCTTGGGGATGTCTAGCCATATTTGTAAAGAAGAAAGATGACACCCTATGGATGTGCATAGACTACCGCCCTCTCAATGCGGTAACTATTAAGAACAAATATCTATTGCCTCGCATAGACACTTTGTTTGATCAATTAGCTGGTGCTAAGGTCTTTTCTAAGATTGATCTTCGTTCAGGCTACCATCAGATTAAAATTAGGCCTCAAGATATACCAAAGACTACTTTCTCTACTAGGTATGGGCTGTATGAGTACCTAGTCATGTCCTTTGGTCTAATCAATGCTCCTGCTTTCTTCATGTATCTCATGAACTCAGTCTTCATGCCGGAGTTAGACAAGTTTGTAGTGGTGTTTATTGATGATATTTTGATCTACTCCAAAAATAAAGAAGAGCATGCCCAGCATCTTTGGGTTGTATTGACCAGACTTCGAGAGCATAAGTTGTATGCTAAATTCAGCAAGTGCGAGTTCTGGTTAGACCGAGTGTAGTTTTTGGGCCATGTGCTGACTCCCGAGGGAATATCTATAGACCCGAGTAAAGTGCAAGATGTCTTGAACTGGAAGTCTCCTAAGTATGTCCATCAGATCCGTCAGTTCCTTGGTTTAGCAGGGTATTACAGGCGTTTTATCCCGGATTTCTCTAAGATAGCCCAGCCTATGACCAAGCTTTTGCAAAAAGATGCTAGGTTTATCTGGAGTTCGGCCTGTGAGCAAGCCTTTCTAAAGCTGAAGACTTTCCTTACCACTGCCCCAGTTTTAGCCCAACCGGACATTGAGAGACCTTTTGATGTGTACTGTGATGCCTCAAAGATGGGGTTAGGATGTGTGCTTATGCAGGATGGGCGTGTGATAGCTTATGCTTCACGCTAGCTGAAAAAGCACGAAGTTAACTACCCCACCCATGACTTAGAGCTTGCCGCTGTGGTGCACTCTTTCAAGATTTGGAGGCATTATTTGTTGGGAAATAAAGTCAATCTCTTCACCGACCACAAAAGTCTCAAGTATATTTTTACTCAAGCTGAGCTGAACATGAGACAAAAGAAGATGGTTAGAGTTGATTAAGGACTATAATTTGAAGGTCCATTATCACCCGGGAAAAGCAAATGTAGTGGCTGATGCGTTGAGTCAGAAGGCGCATCAGGAAGAAGAAGCACCTTTATCTCTCCATCATGCAGAAGTGCTAGCCAGCATTGCCTTAGTCTTAGAGTTGCAAGAACAGATAATTAGTGAGCAAAAGCAAGATGCAGTAGAGGTCCCGCACATTAAGAAGTTGCTTGAGGAAGGTCGGGGTCCGCATTTTTGTATTGATGAGCAAGGTGTTGTGAGGTTTAAAAACTGGTTAGTTGTCCCTTCGAGTGAGGAGTTGAGAAGGAAAATTTTCGAAGAAGCACATAACTCCAAACTATCCATCCATCCTAGAAGTAATAAAATGTACCATGATTTGCGCCACTTGTATTGGTGGTCAAATATGAAGTAGGACATCCCTAAGCATATAGCAGAGTGCGACACTTGTGGGAGAGTAAAGGCGGACCACATGCGTACACCTGGAATGTTGCAGCCTTTGCCCATTCCTGTTTAGAAATGAGAGGATATTTCCATGGATTTTATTACAGGGTTGCCCCGCACAGTAAAAGGACATGATTCCATCTGGGTTATTGTAGACCGTCTCACCAAGTCCGCTCATTTTCTGCTAGTGAGTACAAAATATATAGCCACAGACTATGCACAGTTGTACTTTGATAAGATTGTGACCTCTCATAGAGTTTGCTGTTGAAACTGACAAGAGAAGGAGACCGTTGCAGTTTGCTGTTGAAGACCATGTGTATCTGAAGGTCTCTCCCATGAGAGGGGTACATCGTTTTGGTATTGGTGAAAAGTTAGCCCCTCGCTATGTCGGACCTTATAAGATTTTGAAACAGTGTGGCCCAGTTGCTTACCGCCTCCAACTCCCGGATATTTTATCTGCAGTCCACAATGTATTTCATGTGTCTCAACTAAAGAAATGTTTGAGGGTCCCTGAAGAAGTTGTGGAAATTGAAGGGCTACCTCTCCATCTAGACTTGTCTTATATTGAGCACCCTATAAAAATTTTAGATGAGAAAGAACGGGTGACTAGAAATAGTGTGATGAAATTTTACAAAGTCCAATGGCAAAATCACACAGAGGCTGAAGCAACTTGGAAGCAAGAGAGATATATCTTGAAGCATTATCCCCATCTTATCCCTAGTGTATCAAGGTCTGATCATTAATAATGTATCTTTATCTCTCACTCTTTGTACGTCGAAATCTCGGGACGAGATTTTATTTAAGGGGGGGAGTTGTAACACCCTTGATGTTACATTGTAAATCACAGGTTAAAAATATTCATGAGCATTGCATTTAGTTAAAGTGTATAAGCTAGAAATAAAAATCGAAATGCAATTCGAGTCTCGGAAATGAAAAAAACAGAAAATGAATAATATAAAAGCTAGATCAGCAAGAATTCGCTAACTAAAATAATCAAGTGCGAATATTCACGAATTTTATCAAACTAAAGCGGGATAGATCAATTACTCGTGAATGACACGCTCCGACACAAGTCACCGGCCACTTGCACGCCTGACATGCACATACTGCTTGCTTGTTGCTGCTAGCTACCTCCTCACCTGGTCTCCACGTCGAGCAATCAAAGCTGTTGCCTGCTTCCTCCTCAACCGGTCTTCACATCGAGTAATCAAAGCTGCTCAACCGAGCAGGAAGGAGAAAGGGGAGAGTGTGCAGCACGTCCAAATTATTTTCTCCCTGTCAAGTCTACTCCCAGAGTACACGAGTCTTTATTAGTCCCTTGCAAAAAAATTTCACTCTGCCGGATGGCCGACTGCAGCTCGTAGAACTTACCAGCACGTCGGGCAGAGCACCAGAAAGCAAACCAGAGCACACGTCGCACTGAGCAGAACGTCAGTAAGCGAACTAGAGAACACGTAGAAACACTGTTCACTCATGGAAGTCACGGGATTCTGCAGAGATCACTGTAGCGCGCAGGAACACTGTTCATCCGAAGAAAATTTTTGCCACCGGTACGCACGCTGCGAGGTTATTTAGAGCGCTGCCTCCAGTTGCGTCTCCTGTCTTTTAACCGAGCTGTCGAGTCGTTTCATTCAGCTGATCGTTCGATTCTCCAAATCAAGTTTCTCTGTTCTTGCCCGAGTAAGCTGCGTCTATCGATTTCTCTCCGAAGCACCAGTCGATTGCGGTGAGTATCCCATGAGTCCCTCAGTATTTCCTCTGTCTCCCTAGCAGTGCCATCCTTCTTCATTATTTCTTTGATTAAAGACCAGGGCACCACCAGTGCAACCATGAGCACGTCACGAGAGTTTAAGTCATGAGTTGATTAATCCCCTTTGATTTTCTAGAGATTATCAACAGCCACCTTACGTGATCGATATCTCCACCATACGATATCCGAATCACACGATTCTTCTTTCTAAAATCATTATCTGCCTGTTAGTGTAGTTAGATCATACCTATATGTGGTGATGCTAAAGTCTATTAAATCAATCAAAAGCGCTTAATATTAATATGATAAATCTTGTAGAAATTTTTGTGGCAAATGGGTAATAGCTTTAGCTTTGAAACTTTTGCGGTAGCTTCATGATTTTATTAGGTGCTTACTGTAGTTTTGTAATCCTTGAATAGCTTACTAGATGTGATAGCTAAGTTTCAATAGCCGTATTAAATATTAAATCAGAAACAAATGAAGAGTATGCAATTTAATGAGTAAAGATTAATTGGATCAGTTTACTCTTGCTTAGTAAGAATAGTAGACATCCTGGTATGTTAGTCATTAGAGCTAGCTTAGTAGCTTAGTAATAGTTGTTATTTTAAGAGCTGTTGTTGTCATTGCATTAAGTCATGTCATCTTTCTTGCATATAGATCACGAGATAGTGGAATACGTGGCTGTAGAGGAGCCGAAGTACGAGGAGATCGTGGAGGTGTATGAGGAGGAGGTCCCCGTGCAGGAAGGGGCCCCAGAGCCGTCAACCACTAACTTTGCTGCACACCAGGATGCCCAAGGCAAGCCCTGGTGCATAACCTTTATTTTGAAATGATAATAGGATATCTATGTTATATGTGCATTTACGTTTCAGGAGTTCTGTTGAAACCCACTTGCATAAATATTACTACACAAGAGTCTTACTAGTTTACGCTGTGTAGTGCCATGCTTAGATTTCGTTAGCGTGAACAACATGGTGTTGTTCACGATAGGTGATCATTATTATCACTATGGTTAACATGGAAATAAAGTCTGGTGAAATGGTGACCGGGCAGGGATGTGGTTTGGTAGTGGTGGATGTGACAAGGGGTGTCCTGCGGCCAACAGGGCATCACTGGGTTACATTGTTTCCCTGTCCGAGTCGGTTAAGGACTGATCGTTGCATTTGGATGGTTGTCAGGTCACAGATCTCCTTATCCCGAGCATATACTAGCGGATGGGGGCTAGAAAGACTTGTTATTCTCTTGTCATGGGTTCCGGCTCCATCTGGACCAACTGAAGGTGGATTATATATGGGTATTAGGAGGTCTAAGCACCGCGAGAGGGCGGGGGCTTGGAGTCCCAGTATGGACAGGGACTCGGTTCTCTTGACAGGAGGATAATGGGTTGGTCCCGTTTGTACCTCAGTACGGGCAGGGCGTGTGTTTTTCGGGATACCCAGCTGGGCTACATTGATTCGCGAATCGCTGCTTAAGCGGTCCGATATGACTTGATCCAGGCATCGTAGTAAGAACTGAAAGAGAAAAGGTGAATAAGGATGGATTTGTATTGACCAACTCTTGTTTGAAAATAGCATAAGTGCGTACATAGATGGTTAGCTGATAAACTAAAAGATGGCAAATAAAAGAACTGCAATAAGGATCCACTAGTAGTAATGCTTTTCTGCAAACTTGAACCAGTAGCCAAAAAACCTATCATGATCCTTGGAGTCAGGAAATTATTCCCAGTCGGGTAAGTCTTGCGAGTACATTGTGTACTCATGGTTTATTTTACCCCTGTTGCAGGTGCTGCTTGAGGCTTTGTGTGGAGGATCGTCTGCTGGGCTCAGATGGATCTTTGCTATGCTCGCTAGATATTTACTTCCGCTGTTTTAATTTCGCACTCTGAACTTGGTATTGTAATAACTTATTTCTGAAGACTATGTTGTATGGAATAAACTAAGTATTGTACTTGTTTTTATTATTGGATCCTGGATGAAAATGTGGATGGTTTCGAGTTCTCCCGTTGGGTGTGCTCGACAGAAACGGCTGGAATAGCCGCTGGCGAAGTACTTAGTGCCTAGAGGAAGGCAAGTACCTCTGTTAGTGTGTTATTTTGGGTGGTTCTGCCACAAAATATCCCCAACATTCAAAACAAATCAAGCCATTAAGGTAGACAAACCTACCAGAACTTAATACACAAGCAAGACCAAGGTTATAAAACCCAAGCCCCAGACCACCCTGGTCCCTTGTCAGAGCATAACAACCAGGGAGGAGGTAGAGCACTAGCACAGAAGTCGTACCTAAACACAATCCGTACAAGCCATGGAGACAGGAGTATCTTTAGCCACCACAAACAAAACTGGTATAGTGTGAAGACTCATAATAGTGATAGCTAGTGTAGCTCGGTGAAGGAAGAGGGGAAACAAAGCCAATCCATGACATTGTGATGAACAGCCACTGAAGCATGTTGTGCACCGCTGAAAGTCCCTAGTTTGGTTTTGGCTAATTGATGAAACCTAGGACTAACCTTTGTATCTAAGTAGATGATTTAGATAAAGGTGGTCATTGAATATGAGACATGACATTGACTCATGTGACAAAGATGATGAAGACCAAGATGATGCTTGGCTCGATGGACCGGTTGTGAAGGTGAAGGGCAAGTCGAGGCTTCGAAGCGAAGGACCATGCGATGGTGAAGCTTGAGCAAGACTTGGCGCCGACGGACCGATGCAACGGTGAAGAGCAAGTGAAGTCAAGGTCGATGGATCGAGACGGTCATATAATGATATGAAGTGGATCATATCTTTTGGAAAAATAAAATGGGCTCAAGGCAAAGGTATAACCATAGGGCCATTTTGTTTTGCACTCAAGACACCATAGAGGGTGTGAGTGGTTTAGGATCGATAGCCGAACTATTAAGAGGGGAAGTCTTATCGGTTATTCGATGCACGGGTGCCACTAGGTGAATTCATGAAGTGCATTGCATGTAGGGCCTAGTGAGCTAACTAGAAAACCTTCAAAAATGGTTATGAAAATGCTAACACACGTGTATAAGGTGGTGATCACTTGTTGGTGTTGGCACATTTACGAAGGCGTTGAAGTTTGAGCGGTAGAGAGGGTTTGGGTTCCTCTCTCCCTCCCGCCGAGCTTGCGAGCGCGGGATTCAGACGTTTTCGAGGAGTTGAAATGCCTAATTTCCACTACGCCGGAAGTCGGAAAAGAAACAGAGGCGAACGGAGGTCACAGAGGTGACCGGACGCTGCACCGGACGCGGTCATGGTATGACCGGATGTAACAGAACCGCCCAATTATACGAGATTAAGTAAGAAAATCATCCAACGGACGGACAATTTACCAAACTTAAGCCCGTATAACCCGGTAGTCCGTGAAATCTCGACGGATTTCAAACCATTTCACATCACAGCCAAGATCGTAATAAGTTCAGCGATTACCTTCATAAGTTACACAGCAGTTTGCGGCACAAAATACATCGGAGTTTAAACATAGTTATTACAAACCAGTTTCAAATAAAGTAGCGGAAGCATTAGTTCAAAGCACACACACACACACACACACATCTTTTCCAAAATACAGTGCCAGCTCGCGATCATCTCCCACAAAAGCATTAGGCGAGGAGTAGTGAGTGACCATTGCCCATGGTCCTAGGCTTCGCCCATTGCAGGGTAGAGACAGTTGATACAATAACCATAGTACATCTGTCCATCTGCAACAAGTGGGAACAAAGCCCTGAGTACGAGAAGGTACTCAGCTAGACTTACCCGACAGAACCAAAACAAAAAGACTCCAAGGATCATGATAGGCTTTTTGGTGGGGTAGCTGACTCATTTGCAAGAAAAGCATTTTTAGCTTACCAAATCATTTACAAAAGCATGTCATCTTTTAATTCTTTATTCTCCTGTCAACTATGTTTGCACTTAAGCTAAAGTAACCATGTAATTGAGCAAGCAAGGATTACCATTGATATTTAACAATAATTACCATGTCATTTTCCACATAACTATCCAAGTGTTGTATCCATATTACTACGATGAAGTAACTCAAGTCAAGTGCTCACTATCCAGTGAACGATGGCGATTCGAATCGATTATTGACCAGCTGGTAATTTATTCCTCACACAAACCTCACTCACCCGCTAAAGTGAGGTATTGGTCACCGAGTCAACCATTCAGGTAAAGTCGCGAGCTTGCCAGGAACCACATGTACCCGGGGGCCGCCCGACTGCTCTTTGGCCTTATCATCGCGCCCCCGTTTCCTGCCACTACTGCTCCAGTACAGTGCGTTGCGGGCAATCTACTCGGCCCGAATAATCTCCCGGCTTCGCGGTCGAAAGGTACTTTATCCGGCCAGCTAAATATGAGGCATGCGTTCAACATGACCCGAGGCCCGACATCGGACGGTCCTTAATCGACACAGACGGAAGACACTACAGTCCAGAACCCTGCAAGCTTCCGCCCGGTCTCACATTCATTCCCACACTTAGTTATTCTCACATGACAATTCTTTCACATAAAACCAGGTAATCCCCTATAGCTCGCGGATGACAGGCAATCACCCGACTTCTACCGGCCTAAGCAAGCTAAGCAAGTATTGACCGTGGACACCAGGGTGACAAGGATCGGGTAAAACAAGGTGGAACAAGGTATAATGCAGCAACGTTTGCAAACAACTCCTAAACTTAATGCATCAGATTAAGTAAAATTAATAAATAATTATTTGCAAACCGGGGAGAAATGCTCCGGGGCTTGCCTCGCTCGAAGGTACTGGGACGATGGTCAGGACACTCCGGAAGCTCTTCACCGGACTCCTCTTCTGCTTCTGCTGGTTCCGGCTCCGTCACTTCGAGCTGCTCCTCTGCGTCCTCGGGAACAACTGCCGGAACCACTTCCTGCGATCCTGTATGATGCAGAAGTATGAGTGCAATATGCATCGGTGCATTGCAGAGGTGACATGAGATGATGATGATGCGGAATGCATGCGATGTAACGAATGTATTACGTCATCGGATTATGTGGAACTTATGATTCTTCTACAAGGTAGTCTACGTCATCCAAGAACATGTACTCGGAAACTACCAACACTAGTTTCTACCATGCGAGAGTATTAAACAATTAAGATGCTTCAAAGATACACCAAAGTATATTTTTCTAACTAACTTTGCATTAAGAATAAATAGAAACCCTAATTAGTCATATGGTTGAACAGCAACACATATTTTAGTAGCTCAGAAAAATCTTATAAAATTACAGTGGGTTACTAATATCAAGAATAGCTTGACATAAAATTTTTACTGCATTTGGATAATTAGAACTTACTATACAAAAATAACAAACTATGGCCTCAAATAGATATTTAAAATACTTTACATTATGAAAAGTATCAAACAACAGATTTAGGAATTTTTCTACTATCTACTACCTAAACAAACACTATGGAAAAATTATCACTTGCATGTTTTATTCAAATTTATTTAAATAACAAAAATAACAATTATTGGTAATAGAAAGCATTTGAACTGCAACTATACATTTTTCTACAGAACAACCATGAAATAAAATTACCCTAGCAAGTACATGGCATAACAGGATTAATAAACTTGGAACTACATTTTTCTGATTTTTCTACATTTTCTTATCAATTTTTCAAGAAAACACCAATTTCAAGGCTTAAATAAAACACTACAGAAAAGTAATGAAATATTGACATGCAACATTTTTATATTGTAGATCTGATTCAAATGAGTATATAAAAATTTATTTCACAAATTTTGGAGCTAAAATGACCAAGAAATCATTTTCCAAGTGTTTTTCATCAAGAATAATAAAAGAAATCGAAATTCGTTTTTCTGAAAAAGGAATTGGGCCGGCCCGAGATCAACAGTCGGCCCGTGGCCGTTTCCGGCCCGTCTCGCGCGCGCGGGAAGACCACCGAGCCGGCCCGCTCGGGGCGCGGCCCAGGGGCGCGGTCTTGCCCCCGCGAGGAGCAGAGCGCGTCGCCGGCGTTCGCACGCTCGACGTCGCGGCGGCGACTGCGGCCGACCGGCCGTCTCCGGTCGTGAGCAGGCGGGGCAACGAGCGCACGCGAACCGCGGTGAAGTGGCGAATCCGTTTTTGGAGAAAGGAGGGGCGAGGGGGGTAGCGGGGAGTCGCCTCGACGGGAGCCGCGCGCGGTGGCGCCATGGCCGTCGGCGGCGAGGCGTGGAGGAGCTCACCTAGAGCTCGGAAGACGGCGCAAACGCGAGCTTGATTCGGAGGAAGGCGAGGCGGAGCTGCGGGCGCGAGCAATTGAGAAATGGCGCGGCGGTGTGGGCGCTTCACGCCGGCGGAGCGGCGGTCACGGCGAGAGGGGAGCGCGAGCTCTCGGCTCGGGAAGGGAGGAGGAGGGAGTGCGAGCGCGGGCGAGCTGGTGCGCGGGCCGCGGCAGGTGTAGGCGGGCGCGTGGGTGCGGTGGCAGGTCGCGGAGGACGCGCGGCAGGCGCTGCAGGCGCGGGGCCGCCACGCGGCGGTGCGCCTCTGCCGCGGTCGCGGCGTGGCGCGGCGTCAGCGCGCGGACGCGGGCGAGGGGAGGGAGAAGGAGGCCGGCTGGGCCTGGGCCGAGGCGGGGTGACGCGGGCGCGCGCGCGCGGGTGGCGCGGGCCGCATGTGGCCGTGGGCCGAACCGGAGGCGGCGGCCTGCGAGGGGGAGAAATGAATTTTTGATTTTTGATTTTCAAATTTAAATGTATTTCAAACTTCAAACCAAATTTTGAACAAGAAGAAAGCATTTTATGGATTTGGCCCAAAAATGAAAGTTGCTCAAAATTAAATTCTCTACAACTTTGATTAAGGGGCCATCTCAAAATTCTTGATAGATTTTGAATGACAAAATAAAAGCTAAAATAGGGGAAAATTTTGAATATTTTTCATAATTATTTTTAAGCAAGTTTTGACAAATTTTTGAGCTCCAAAATTTGAACTAGGGTTCCAAGTGATCTAGAATTTATAGTTGCAAGGTTTTGGTGCAATGTGATTATCATGTTAATACAATTTATCACATACGTTAATTTCAAGCTTTTGTTTAAATCAAATTACGAATTGTCACACAAGATCATGATGTTATGAATGCGATGCAATATGATTGCTATGCAAAAAATGCATTTCGTAACACCGGAGTGTTACAGCCCTCCCCCCTTATAAAAATCTCGTCCCGAGATTTGGGTTACGAACCATTTATAATAAAAATCTTCATAAGCGTTCTTTAAGTATTCACCCGTTTCCCAAGATGCATCCCCTTCATCGTGATGACTCCATTGTATCTTATATGTTTTCACCACACTGTTTCGAGTAGCCCTTTCCCTGGTATCCAAAACTCGAACTGGCTGCTCACGATACACCAGATCTGACTTCAGTTTTATGCCTCGAGGTTCAATCCTTTCCTCTGGAACGCGCAAACATTTCTTGAGATGTGATACATGAAAAACTGGGAATATAGCACCCATTGACTCTGGTAAATCCAATTTGTAAGCCACAGGACCCTTCCGTTCCAGGATTTTATAAGGTCCCACAAATCTGGCGGCCAGCTTTCTGCGCACACCAAATCTTTTCTTTTTCATTGGCGTAACTTTTAGATAGACATAGTCACCAACTTCGAACACAAGTGGTCTCCTTCTCTTATCTGCATAACTTTTCTGACGTGACTGGGCTGCTCTCATATTCTGCTGGATGATATGAACTTTCCTTTCGGCGTCTTCTACGAAGTCAATACCATAATACCTTCTTTCTCCGGGCTCAATCCAGTTTAACGGTGTTCTACACTTTCGGCCATACAGAGCCTCAAAAGGTGCCATCTTGATACTCTCTTGATAGCTGTTATTGTACGAGAACTCTGCTAATGGTAACCATGACTCCCATGAACCTCTGGAAGACAACACACAGGCTCTTAACATATCTTCTAGAACAGCATTAACTCTCTCAGTTTGACCATCTGTTTGAGGATGATAGGCAGTGCTACGAATCAGACTAGTCCCCAAACCTTTGTGCAAGTGCTCCCAAAAGTGAGCAGTGAACTGTGACCCTCTGTCAGACACTATAGTCTTTGGTATGCCATGCAACCTCACAATCTCTGTAATATACTTCTCAGCATATTGAGGTGGTCTATATTCCGTTTTGACAGGCAAAAAGTGGGCTGTCTTAGTAAGACGATCCACAATTACCCAAATGGAATCGTGACCTTTTTGAGTAGTGGGTAGACCCGTGATAAAATCCATACTTATGTCATCCCACTTCCAACTCGGTACTGACAAAGGTTGTAGCATTCCGGCAGGCTTCATGTGAATTGCTTTTACTCTACAACATGTGTCACATCTGGCTACATACGCTGCAATTTCCTTCTTCATCTTGGTCCACCAATAACGAGGCCTTAGTTCTTGATATATTTTACTGCTGCCAGGATGAATAGACAACTTAGAGAGATGAGCTTCATCCAAAATTTTATTCTTAAGCTCTCTATCCTTTGGAACAACAAGACGGTTGTCGAACCACAACACATCCTGCTCATCCACCCTGAAGTGTTTCGAGGGTTCTTCTTGAATCTTCTTTTTGATGTGGAATATCCCCTTGTCTGTTTGCTGACCTTCTATAATCTTACTCTCCAAGGAACAACTGACCTGAATACTTTGTAGCACGGCAGGGTGCATTAGATCGAAACCATCTTCAAGCAAGGGTTGCACATTCATACAATGTGACTTTCTGCTTAAAGCATCAGCTACCACATTGGCTTTCCCAGGGTGATACTGTACATTCAAGTTGTAGTCTTTGATCAGTTCTAACCATCTCCGCTGTCTCATGTTCAATTCTGGTTGGGTGAAAATGTACTTGAGACTCTTATGATCGGTGAAAATGTTGCACACGTTACCCAGTAGATAGTGTCTCCAAATCTTTAAGGCATGCACTACAGCGGCAAGCTCAAGATCATGTGTCGGGTAATTGATTTCATGTTTTCTCAACTGCCGGGAGGCATAAGCAATTACTCTTCCTTCTTGCATTAGCACACACCCTAATCCTGTTTTTGATGCGTCGCAGAACACATCAAAAGGTTTCTCGATGTCGGGTTGTGCAAGAACTGGAGCAGTGGTCAACAGTTTCCGCAAGGTATGGAAAGCTGTCTCACACTCCTCTGTCCACGCAAACTTGTGATCTTTCTGTAACAGACTTGTCATAGGCTTGGCAATCTTCGAGAAGTCTGGGATAAAACGGCGATAGCAACCTGCTAACCCTAGGAAACTCCTGACTTCTGACACTGTGGTTGGAGTCTTCCAATCCATAACCTCTTGCACTTTACTCGGATCTACAGAAACTCCATTCTCAGATAGGATATGACCGAGGAAAGGAACTTTCTTCAACCAAAATTCGCATTTGCTGAACTTAGCATATAACTTATGATCCCTCAACCTGGTCAAGACAATTCTCAGATGCTCTTCATGCTCTTTCTCGTTTTCAGAGTATACTAGAATGTCATCAATGAAGACAACTACAAACTTATCTAACTCCGGCATGAAAACCGTATTCATCAGATACATAAAATATGCAGGAGCATTTGTTAGTCCAAATGACATAACAAGATACTCGTACAACCCGTATCTGGTAGAAAAGGCGGTTTTCGGAACATCTTGAGGTCTAATCTTTATCTGATGATACCCAGACCTTAAGTCTATCTTGGAGAACACTCTGGCTTTAGCTAACTGATCAAACAGAACATCAATATGAGGCAGTGGATATTTATTCTTGATAGTTACAGCGTTAAGAGGTCGGTAATCCACACACATCCTGAGAGTACCCTCTTTCTTTTTCTTTACAAACAAGGCAGGACATCCCCATTCAGACTTACTTGGGCGAATAAACCCCTTTTTTAACAACTCTTCCAACTGTTTCTTCAACTCAGCTAACTCATCCGGAGGCATCCGATAAGGTCTCCTCGAAATTGGAGCTGTCCCGGGGATCAACTCGATTCCAAACTCAACATCTCTGTCTGGAGGAAGGCCAGGCAACTCGTCTGGAAACACATCCGGGAACTCACATACTACTGGGATCTGATGGATAGGAGCAACTTCCATGGCACAGGTCACACTCACAAGATCTGTTCTTTTAGGCAATGGTACCTGAAAAGTACCCTCTGCCTGGGGATCTTTAAGGGTAAGCATCCGACTGCTTGTATCTATGACTGCTTCCCAGTCTTTCATCCAGTTCATTCCTATTATTACATCCAAAACTAGTCCAGGCATAACTACCAGGTTCACTCGGAACTTCCGACTACCTAACTCAAGGGTTGCCCCTCTAACCATCTTATTGGTTAACACATCAGCTCCTGCTGAACTTATGCGATAACCATAACTCAATTCTGTGCATAGTTGTTCATGCTTCCGTGCAAATGCTTGACTCATGAAAGAATGCGAAGATCCAGAATCAAAAAGAACAACTGCAGGGTGATGGTTCACAAGAAACTTACCAGCAGTTACGGGCTCTCCCTCAGGAACTTCATCAATGGCGGTGTGGTGCACACGAGCATTGTAAGTCTGTTGCTTCTTTTTAGGCGGATAAGGGCAGAACTTGGAAAAGTGGCCTGGCTGACCACAGTTGTAGCAGGGCCCTTTCACTGTACCAGCAGACCCTAAAGCTCCCTTGGAGTTGCTCTGTTCTGCAGCTGCGCTGGTCTTTGTTGGCGGCACTGCGATCTTGTACGGTTTCTGTGGCCCCTTGTAGTTCTGGGTTTTATGCTGCGGCGGCCTGAACCTCGCACCAGGTGCGGACGGACGATAAGATGAACGGTTGGCAGGGACAACTCTGGACTGGGATGGTCCTGACTCGAACACTCTCTTGCGGTTCTTGGACGCGGTGTAAGCATTATTGTTCTTCTCTTGCTTCAAACAGTCACTGATAAAGTCGTTGAATCTGTTGCGGGTATTGGTACCCACATGCTTCATCATCTTCGGACTCAACCCTCTCTTGAAACTAGCAATCTTCTTTGCATCTGTGTCAACCATGTCTGGGGCATAGCGGCACAAGTTATTAAAGGCATGCAGATACTGTGTCACCGTCTTGGTACCCTGATTCAAGGCTAAAAACTCTCCAAGCTTCATCTCAACCAACCCTGGGGGAATATAAACTCCCTTAAAAGCTTCAGTGAAATCCCTCCAAGAGATCTGGGCATTAGGAGGAAAAGTACTGCGGTGATGCTTCCACCACATTCCTGCTGGTCCTTGTAACTGATGTGCAGCATACTCTACTTTCAGAACTTCTGTCATCCTTAACACACGGAACTTATCTTCCATAGTGTTGATCCATTCTTCGGCATCAAGTGGCTCTGCTGCTTCCTTGAAAATAGGTGGCCTCGTATCCATGAAATCCTTGAAACTGCTGTACTGGTTCACTCCCTGGCCACCACCTTGGTTATTTCCTCTTTGAACATTTTCCGCGATGGTACGCAGAAAGTCTTCCATATTCCTCTGTGACTGTTCAGTACTGCGTTGACTTCCAAGAAACTGTGTGAAGAACATTTCTGCGGTGAGCGGCGGAGGAGGGGGCAAATGTGGTTCTGGACGTGGTTCCTGGTGGTTGACATTGTTGGCACCACTTCCACCAGCTCCTGCACCGTTGCCACCAGTCTCAGCGGCTTCGTACGTAGCACGACGAGTGTTGGCCATCTGCATATTTCAGCAACAAGCACCATTGAGTGAAGTTGTAAAATTGTGTCCGAAGGAACAATCATGCCATACTGAATTCATTGGAGAGAACAAGTCATACAAGAAAACAGAGGCGCAATAATTTCATTCCAATTGAACAACAGCACCAATTAAGTTACTTTAAAAGCAACATCGCGTTCCATACAACCATGTTGCCAGCATACATACACTGGATTTTTATGCGTTCGGGTATCGCATACACAACCAAACTCCAAAGATCATCAGTCTCAAGGTCGAGCAGGATACATCATGATACATGGAACCCAAAAGAAGGCCATCGCGTCACGCCTAGCTACTAACGCATGACACTATCCTACTCCTCGGGGCCATCGTCGATGTCGGAGGCGTCGCCCTCGCTACCCTCAGCTGCAGCGTCGTCGTCGATGTCCATCTGAGCGGCGTTCGGAGGAGCATACGGGCCCATCCCGTTGTAGAGGGCATGGAACTCTTCATGCAAGTTGGCATTGTACTCTTCTAGCTCCTCGACCCTCTGCCTCAGAAGGTCTCTCTTGTTCCAGGCTTCATTCCTTTCCTGTACTAGCTGCTCCAACAGGCGATCTGCATTCCTGTTGGCCTGAGTCAGCCTCTGTACTTGCTGCATGGAACTCTCGCCTCTCTCGAGAGCTCGGTCCCGCTGCAAGCTCATGTCGGCCAACTGCTCCTGCAAGCTAGCTATAGCACGCGCTTGCTTTTTCTTCTGCTTCCTTGCTTCAAGCCGATCATCACCACGTAGGCCAGTCAAGGTCCAATAGGTATTCTCCAGACCCTGGTATGCTCTGATGGCTGCATACATGGCACTCATGGTGTGATTGTCGCTAGCCAGTCCTTCACTGGGGCCTCTAACCAGGGCACTTCCTTGCGGCTGTACCCAAATGGCGTCGCGAGGATCATCTCTCGGGAAGGTACCGGCCAAAGCTGCTGCTAGCTCATTGGGAAATCTGCTCATGATGTCTCGGATGACGCGAAAAGCTGCGCCCTCTGCACCCTCGACTGGAGTGCGTCCTTCGAACTCCAAATGCCAACCATCCCATTCTGGCGCATCACCAAGAGCAGGGACGGTGATCTCTACCACAGCAAGTCCATCTTCAGCTAGCTGGCTCTCGCTCCAAGAGTAAACTGGCTCTTGTCCCTCCGGGTACCCCACATCATGGAGCACTCTCCAAAGCAAGGTGGGCATGCCAAACTCGCTTAGAAAAGTGTCCGTGTTGCGGTGCTCCCGCGGGGCTAGCTGACGACGGGGTGCTCTTCCTCCAGTGGACTTGCGGGCAGTCTGCTTCGTGCGGGCCATCTGTAGCACAAGTTTTAAATTACCCGGTGAGAACATATTTTAGTTGAGGTCACTTTTATCGAAATGGGATAATCCTTTTATAAGGGGAGGAATGCATGCCATGAATGGAATGCACAAACAATATGATGCATGCACGAGTCTTACGTTCTCACAAACTTAGGAAAAAAAAAACATCTAACGGTGAATTCGGTGGCATACAACGATCTCTCATATACGTAACTAATTCGGTCTACACGATACGCTGTTATGTACCTGCAGAAAACTCATTTCAGCCCATTCCCCATGAATGCATGAAAGCAGTAAACCTACCTACACGCTTTACACGAATCCCCAGATGCGTGTACAACGGTAGTGACTACCCAAACACATCGTCCTATCGACGGCATCGCCTCAACGGACGGAACACCCACACATGCGACACTTTTATAAAAACATGTGTAAAACATGTAATTATCCAAGTATCATATAAGCACTTTCCCTAGATCGGCGGTGTATCCGATCATGCTCTCACAACTCACACTTACCGAAGCGTAGAGGTAACTGATCCATACATTACCACCCAATTAAGTGGCACTCATACAATAGCACGCCGTATGAGCAACGAAAAAGAAATATGGTGCAGAACCCCAAGTTAGTACTTAAATAGCCACCTAGAGTCCTTAACTGGGCATACAGGATATGACCACTGGCACACTTTTTTTTTAGTTTCAAAATCACACTTTTAAGCAGGGTTTTGGTTTAAATACACTTATGAACAGTAATTACGCTAAACCATGCTCCGATACCAGCTGTAACAGAACCGCCCAATTATACGAGATTAAGTAAGAAAATCATCCAACGGACGGACAATTTACCAAACTTAAGCCCGTATAACCCGGTAGTCCGTGAAATCTCGACGGATTTCAAACCATTTCACATCACAGCCAAGATCGTAATAAGTTCAGCGATTACCTTCATAAGTTACACAGCAGTTTGCGGCACAAAATACATCGGAGTTTAAACATAGTTATTACAAACCAGTTTCAAATAAAGTAGCGGAAGCATTAGTTCAAAGCACACACACACACACACACATCTTTTCCAAAATACAGTGCCAGCTCGCGATCATCTCCCACAAAAGCATTAGGCGAGGAGTAGTGAGTGACCATTGCCCATGGTCCTAGGCTTCGCCCATTGCAGGGTAGAGACAGTTGATACAATAACCATAGTACATCTGTCCATCTGCAACAAGTGGGAACAAAGCCCTGAGTACGAGAAGGTACTCAGCTAGACTTACCCGACAGAACCAAAACAAAAAGACTCCAAGGATCATGATAGGCTTTTTGGTGGGGTAGCTGACTCATTTGCAAGAAAAGCATTTTTAGCTTACCAAATCATTTACAAAAGCATGTCATCTTTTAATTCTTTATTCTCCTGTCAACTATGTTTGCACTTAAGCTAAAGTAACCATGTAATTGAGCAAGCAAGGATTACCATTGATATTTAACAATAATTACCATGTCATTTTCCACATAACTATCCAAGTGTTGTATCCATATTACTACGATGAAGTAACTCAAGTCAAGTGCTCACTATCCAGTGAACGATGGCGATTCGAATCGATTATTGACCAGCTGGTAATTTATTCCTCACACAAACCTCACTCACCCGCTAAAGTGAGGTATTGGTCACCGAGTCAACCATTCAGGTAAAGTCGCGAGCTTGCCAGGAACCACATGTACCCGGGGGCCGCCCGACTGCTCTTTGGCCTTATCATCGCGCCCCCGTTTCCTGCCACTACTGCTCCGGTACAGTGCGTTGCGGGCAATCTACTCGGCCCGAATAATCTCCCGGCTTCGCGGTCGAAAGGTACTTTATCCGGCCAGCTAAATATGAGGCATGCGTTCAACATGACCCGAGGCCCGACATCGGACGGTCCTTAATCGACACAGACGGAAGACACTACAGTCCAGAACCCTGCAAGCTTCCGCCCGGTCTCACATTCATTCCCACACTTAGTTATTCTCACATGACAATTCTTTCACATAAAACCAGGTAATCCCCTATAGCTCGCGGATGACAGGCAATCACCCGACTTCTACCGGCCTAAGCAAGCTAAGCAAGTATTGACCGTGGACACCAGGGTGACAAGGATCGGGTAAAACAAGGTGGAACAAGGTATAATGCAGCAACGTTTGCAAACAACTCCTAAACTTAATGCATCAGATTAAGTAAAATTAATAAATAATTATTTGCAAACCGGGGAGAAATGCTCCGGGGCTTGCCTCGCTCGAAGGTACTGGGACGATGGTCAGGACACTCCGGAAGCTCTTCACCGGACTCCTCTTCTGCTTCTGCTGGTTCCGGCTCCGTCACTTCGAGCTGCTCCTCTGCGTCCTCGGGAACAACTGCCGGAACCACTTCCTGCGATCCTGTATGATGCAGAAGTATGAGTGCAATATGCATCGGTGCATTGCAGAGGTGACATGAGATGATGATGATGCGGAATGCATGCGATGTAACGAATGTATTACGTCATCGGATTATGTGGAACTTATGATTCTTCTACAAGGTAGTCTACGTCATCCAAGAACATGTACTCGGAAACTACCAACACTAGTTTCTACCATGCGAGAGTATTAAACAATTAAGATGCTTCAAAGATACACCAAAGTATATTTTTCTAACTAACTTTGCATTAAGAATAAATAGAAACCCTAATTAGTCCTATGGTTGAACAGCAACACATATTTTAGTAGCTCAGAAAAATCTTATAAAATTACAGTGGGTTACTAATATCAAGAATAGCTTGACATAAAATTTTTACTGCATTTGGATAATTAGAACTTACTATACAAAAATAACAAACTATGGCCTCAAATAGATATTTAAAATACTTTACATTATGAAAAGTATCAAACAACAGATTTAGGAATTTTTCTACTATCTACTACCTAAACAAACACTATGGAAAAATTATCACTTGCATGTTTTATTCAAATTTATTTAAATAACAAAAATAACAATTATTGGTAATAGAAAGCATTTGAACTGCAACTATACATTTTTCTACAGAACAACCATGAAATAAAATTACCCTAGCAAGTACATGGCATAACAGGATTAATAAACTTGGAACTACATTTTTCTGATTTTTCTACATTTTCTTATCAATTTTTCAAGAAAACACCAATTTCAAGGCTTAAATAAAACACTACAGAAAAGTAATGAAATATTGACATGCAACATTTTTATATTGTAGATCTGATTCAAATGAGTATATAAAAATTTATTTCACAAATTTTGGAGCTAAAATGACCAAGAAATCATTTTCCAAGTGTTTTTCATCAAGAATAATAAAAGAAATCGAAATTCATTTTTCTGAAAAAGGAATTGGGCCGGCCCGAGATCAACAGTCGGCCCGTGGCCGTTTCCGGCCCGTCTCGCGCGCGCGGGAAGACCACCGAGCCGGCCCGCTCGGGGCGCGGCCCAGGGGCGCGGTCTTGCCCCCGCGAGGAGCAGAGCGCGTCGCCGGCGTTCGCACGCTCGACGTCGCGGCGGCGACTGCGGCCGACCGGCCGTCTCTGGTCGTGAGCAGGCGGGGCAACGAGCGCACGCGAACCGCGGTGAAGTGGCGAATCCGTTTTTGGAGAAAGGAGGGGCGAGGGGGGGTAGCGGGGAGTCGCCTCGACGGGAGCCGCGCGCGGTGGCGCCATGGCCGTCGGCGGCGAGGCGTGGAGGAGCTCACCTAGAGCTCGGAAGACGGCGCAAACGCGAGCTTGATTCGGAGGAAGGCGAGGCGGAGCTGCGGGCGCGAGCAATTGAGAAATGGCGCGGCGGTGTGGGCGCTTCACGCCGGCGGAGCGGCGGTCACGGCGAGAGGGGAGCGCGAGCTCTCGGCTCGGGAAGGGAGGAGGAGGGAGTGCGAGCGCGGGCGAGCTGGTGCGCGGGCCGCGGCAGGTGTAGGCGGGCGCGTGGGTGCGGTGGCAGGTCGCGGAGGACGCGCGGCAGGCGCTGCAGGCGCGGGGCCGCCACGCGGCGGTGCGCCTCTGCCGCGGTCGCGGCGTGGCGCGGCGTCAGCGCGCGGACGCGGGCGAGGGGAGGGAGAAGGAGGCCGGCTGGGCCTGGGCCGAGGCGGGGTGACGCGGGCGCGCGCGCGCGGGTGGCGCGGGCCGCATGTGGCCGTGGGCCGAACCGGAGGCGGCGGCCTGCGAGGGGGAGAAATGAATTTTTGATTTTTGATTTTCAAATTTAAATGTATTTCAAACTTCAAACCAAATTTTGAACAAGAAGAAAGCATTTTATGGATTTGGCCCAAAAATGAAAGTTGCTCAAAATTAAATTCTCTACAACTTTGATTAAGGGGCCATCTCAAAATTCTTGATAGATTTTGAATGACAAAATAAAAGCTAAAATAGGGGAAAATTTTGAATATTTTTCATAATTATTTTTAAGCAAGTTTTGACAAATTTTTGAGCTCCAAAATTTGAACTAGGGTTCCAAGTGATCTAGAATTTATAGTTGCAAGGTTTTGGTGCAATGTGATTATCATGTTAATACAATTTATCACATACGTTAATTTCAAGCTTTTGTTTAAATCAAATTACGAATTGTCACACAAGATCATGATGTTATGAATGCGATGCAATATGATTGCTATGCAAAAAATGCATTTCGTAACACCGGAGTGTTACACCGGACGCGTCCGATCAGTTAAACGCAGCAGTTAGGCGCGCGGGTGTTAGGGTTTGCAACCGGCGCGTCTGGTCACTCGTGGGACCGGCGCGTCCGGTTAGGCGCCTAGAGGGAACTGAAGTTCGCAAGGTCGATCGAACGCGCGGCGTGTCCGGTCACACGCGATCGGACGCGTCCGGTCGTTGAGGGAGCTTACTGGACTCCAACCGGACGCTGGCACTGTCGCGTCCGGTCGTTGTCTGGAGCACGTCCGGTCGTTGCTTTGCGGGCACGCGGTGCTGTGCGATCGGCGCGTCCGGTCACTCACGGGACCGGCGCGTCCGGTCGGTTGAGAGGCGCGTCCGGTCGTGGTGTTTGACCGTTGGCGCAGTGACCGTTGGAGGATCGGACGCGGTTAAGTGCATCCGGTCAGTTTCGACCGGCGCGTCCGGTCATCCCATAAAACGTCTAGTGAAGGGGTACAACGGCTCTATTCGTTTGGGATGCTTATAAATACTTGTTGGCCGGCCCTTGGGGAGGTCTCTCATGATTTCTAACACTCTAGTGCATCCTTTGAGCTAGAGCTTCTCCCTCTCACTCATCTCTCTTGCTTGATTGCAAATCAAAAGTGAGATTGAGTGATCCCAAAGTGCATTCCATAGCTTGAGGGCATCTAGTGGCACTTGTGGGTGGTTTAGCCGGTGGATTTCTTATTACTCTTGGAGAGTACCGCTCCTAGCCGGCTTGGAGATTATTGGAGGCATTGGCAAGAGAAGGAGATTATTCTTGGCCACCTCCGGTTGATTATAAGAGGTTCTTGTGCTTTCCTTGGCGGAGCGCCAAAAGCAACTCTAGTGGATTACGCGTGTCATTGAGTTACCTCACTTGAGAGTGGTGTCTTGCGGTGCCTTGCGGGGCGTGCCTTGAGGGGCAAGTGACTTGAGGGTCACACCGAGGAACCATCTAAGTGTTGATCGACACAACCGGTGACGTAGCTTGTCGATGCACAAGTGAACACCGGGTGAACAAAAAATATTGTGTCTCTTGTCTCTCGGTGATTGATCTTCATATTGTGTTATTGTCAATATTGATTGATTGTATATCATCTTGGTGATTGACAACATCTTCACTCCACCGTCGGTATAAGATTCATAATCCTCTCTCTCGCATTTACATTTACTAGTTATCTTGTGTAGCTCTAGTGTTAGCCTTTGCTAGTAGTTGCTAGCTTGCTCACTAGTGTAAGTTTAGTGACATAGCCCTTGTGTGAACTAGAGATCATAATCTACTAGACTTGTGGATAAGAGGCTTGCATCACAACCGTAGGCTAAGCAAAACTCGCTTTACAACCGCCAAGATTGCTTAGTGGCTTGTGTTGGATTTTTTTATAGGCTATTCACCCCCCCTCTAGCCATCTAGGACCTTACAACCGCCAAGATGTATACAACATGCCAGTACCCGAGGTTGTGGGAGGATATGGTACAAAGTCTCATAACATCCTATAATAGAACCGGCCAATTATACAAGATTAAGTAAGAAAATCTTCCGCCGAAGCAGATAATTTACCAAACTTAAGCCCGTATAACCCAGTAGTCTGTAAAATCACGAAGGATTTCAAACCAACCAACATACAAACCAAGATCGTACAAGTTTAGCAATCACCGTCACATGTTACATAAAGTTCGCAACGACAATTGAATACATTGGAGTTTGGAACATAAAGTTATTACAACCCAAGTTTAAATTAGCAGAAGCAAATAGTTTTAAAACCACACACACATTTAGTTCAGATACAGTGCCAGTAAGTAGCCATCTCTAACAAAAGCGTCAGATGAGAGATACGAAGTGACCATTGTCCTTGGTCCTAGTTGTCGCCCATCACCAGATATGGGCAGTTAATGCAATAGCCGTAGTATATTAGACCATCTACAACAAAAATGGGAACAATGCCCTAAGTACGAGAAGGTACTCAGCTAGACTTACCCGACTTAAACCAAAATAAGCGACACCAAGGATTATGCAATGCTTTCTGTAGTGGGCTAGCTGGCTCATTTACGAAAAGCATAAGCTATCATGAAGAAACAATTTTAAGTAATCTGCATCATCTTTATTATGATATATCCATCTAGGTAAGCACCTATACTGTAGTAATCACTTGATTAACCAAACATCCAGTTAACAATTTAGATTTAGCATTTCCAATATCATCCAATAACCATCAGTGTTCCATCATAATTACTACGATGTTGTAGCTCGAGTCAAGTGCTCACTATCCAGGAGCGATGGCAATTCAAATCGATTCCTAACCAGCTGGTAATTTATTCCTTACACAAACCACACTCACCGATCAAGTGAGCTATAAATCACCAATGACACTTTCCAAGTAGCCGCGGGATAACAGTCATGGGCCGTACTACCCAAGGACCGACCGACTGCTAGGACGCACCTTGGGCTCACTCTTCGCGTCTCCGTCTAACCCCCTTCGGCACCAGTATGCCAATCCGAGTTTATCCCGGCCCAAAAAGTGTCACTAGCTTCGCGATCGAAAGGTACTTTATTCGGCCAGCTAAATGTGAGGCATGCGTTCAACATGACAAGAGGGACGAGCAACGATCGGTCCTTAATCGACACCGACGGAAAACTAACCACACCCCAGAACCCTGTCTGGTTGCTTCCAACTTTTTTATCTGGTCTCCAATTATCCTTGAACACATGGTTAATTTCAGGATATCATGCTTTCCATAGCTAAATTCTTTCAGTAACCACCTATTAATGAAGGTGACCGGAAATCACCGATAGCTACTGGTCTAAGCAAGACTAAGCAGTTATTCGATCCTGACCTAACAGGGTAAACATGTAACCAGGTGGGCAAGGATAATAATAAATGCAACAACGGTTTCACTCAACTCATATAACTTAATGCAATAATATATAACTCATATATAAAGGGTTGCTTTTATAAAGTAGGAGAATTAAAATGCTCTGGGGCTTGCCTCGCTCAAACGAACTAGGCTGGTGATCCACACACTCGGACAAGTCCTCTCCTTGATCTTCTTCCTCGGACACCTCATGTGCTTGGAGTTCTTGCAGATCTGTCCTGGTCTACTCTTCCTGCACTACTACTGGCGACTCCTTCTGCGATCCTGTATGATGCAATTGCATAAGTAAACATGCAAACGGTGCATCGGATGCGGTGATATGCTATGATCATGATGACATGATATGCAGATGAACACATTGAGACTTAAAGTATAGTCTAGAGACAAAATCTTTCTACAAGGTAGTCAACACAAGATCAATTATTATTAATGCATGTCATCTACGACATTCACCTCTGTTAACAATTCTCATCTACTTTTACACTAGCTAGCATATAACCCTAACATAAGTGCTACTACACTTTATCTACACAACCACATTAACATGTCAAGTAACACCAGCAAGGTATTTGGATGCTTCAAAGATACACCATACTCTCATTATTACACTAATTACTTAAAAAGAATAATACTTTATATTCTATGCAAACTAGGGTTACAACAGCAACATCTATTTCTGGTGTCTAGAAAAATCTACAAGAATTACAGTAGCATAGTCCTACTCCAAGTAGCACACCATAAAAATTTCATGGGATTTGGACAAGTAACACAGCCTACACAAAAATGACAAGCTCTAGCATAAAAATGAGCATGAAAATACTTTGGACTATGAAAAGTATCAAACAATAGATTTACTATTTTTTCCTATGCTATATACAGTAAACATTCACAGTACAAAAAATTATCATGTGCATGTTTTATACAATTTTTGCTCTCTATCAAAAATAACAAAAATCATCAATTAAAGGCACTTGAACTACACATCCACATTTCTCTACAGAACATGCATCACATATATTTTTTCTAGAAACTACATCACTAAAGAAGACTAATGAAATTAGAACCATATTTTTCTGAATTTTCTATGATTTATTACACATTTTCTAAGATAACAGCAAATACAAGGATTAAATAAGTCTCCATAGAAAAGTATCACAAAATTAACATGCAATATTTTTATACCGTAGATCTATGCCTAAGAAGTCTACCAAAAATTTATTTCATCATATTTGGAGCAATATTTCTCAAGATATGGATTTTTGAAGCTTTAAACAAAATCTGGAAATCATTTTCTTTATTCTTTTGAAAAAAACAGCCGCCCAAAACGCTACGCGCACCCAGATCTGTATACCCCAAACCCTACTGAGTCGCTGCGGCTGGGCCTCCTGGGTCAAACCGACCCCACATGTCGGTCACCCAGAGCAGGGGGAGGCCTTGACCAGCCGAGATCTCACCGACGGCGAGGTCATCAGCGGCGAGGTCGCCACCCTGAGCTTCACCTCGACGAGGCGAACCTAGCGATGTGGCTAGCGAGGCCATAGGAGGTGGGTAGCATGCACGCTGGCGCGCATGGTGGCACGACGGTGCGGCTCGTCAGCGAGAGCTCGACTCTAGCCGAGGGGTCGCGTGTGAAGGGGTGCTACGGCCTTGGTGTGGTCCAGCGGAGCTGATGCGCGCAAAGCGAGGGCTAGAGGTGGAGGGGAGGAATGAGCGCGACGCGGCGGATGTCTCTGGCGAAGGGAGCTCGGCTCCGGCGAGCCAATACAGTGCGGTGGGGGCTTACTAAGGGGAAATCGACTCGAGCACCGGCTGCGCGGTGGTCAGGCGAACGCAGCGTGGCGGTGTAGCTGTCACCGGTGGAGTGATGTGGCTGGGACGAGGCTTCCGACCAGGTCGCGCAACGACGACGTGAGGAGGCAGGAGCTACGGTTGCTGCTGCTCGCGCGAGGCCGAGAGGGGGCAGAATGGAGGGAGCGGAATGAGGGTGGAGCGGGAGCGGACGGCTTCACGAGGCAGGGCGCGGCTTGGTGGGACCCGCGGGATGGAGATGCCGGTCCTGGACTTTGCTGCGCAGCCGCTTCCGGGATCGCCTCTTCCATGTGGGCATCATGGGGCTGATCCCCAAGGAGGAATGAAATCATGCGTAGGAGATCATGTTGAACCATAGGATGGGAAAGGTCTAGCCAAAAAAAAGAGCAGGGTGGAACTGTAGCATAAACGATTGGAGAATTAGGTAGGCTAAAGGCATGGGAGGGGGCGCCATTCTACCTTGATCAAAGGACCAATCGTGCGAATAACATATTACAAGTGAAAAAGAATTGCAAGTGACAAGAGAATAGAGCTCAAGACCAAGTTTTCATTCATCTTTCTCATGTATATAAATAGCTTTGTGACATCAATAGCACGAGGGTTATAGAAGCCATAAACCAGCCATAAGATGTTATTTAATCTTAGGTTACAAAGATGACATAAGAATAAGATTAATATGAGATTAATATTTATAACAAATACCTTATTTTGTAGGCAGACCATTCCATCCGTCGATCGCCGGGCATTCGCCGCGCCATGCCGCGCTTGGAACCAGGAAGCAGGCTCGTAAATGCTAGCCGATGAGCTGCATGCAGAGCCACCGTGTCCGTGAATGGTGAGAAATAAAAACCGTAATTATTTATTACTTCACGTCAATTACTGCATGCAGATCACGGTGATTTCGGTGGTGTCCCAACAAGCTAGCGGACTACTTTAAGCGGTTGTTACGAGAATATTTGAACTTATATACACATGCAAGTATACGTGTTACGAGAGTATGTATAATAGCAGAAAATATATTCTAGTTACTATAATTAGCACACAAATGATATTGTTACGATAATTAGCACATGTTCTGGTTACTATAATTAGCATGCAAATAATTAGCACGAGAGTTTTAACCTGTAAATATTTACAAGAATTTTGTACTATAATTGTTTACGAGAATTTTATACTGTAAATATTTATGAGAATTTTATACTGTAATTGTTTACGAGAATTTTATACGATGAATATCTCGTAATAAGAAATCTACGAAAACTTAAAAAGAGTATTTACAAGAACTTTGTACTATGAATACAAATATTTACGAGAGACGCACCAGGCCAGCAAGGGCCGCCGCCGACCCGGCACCATGTCGCCTCCGCTGGACATGGCCAGGGCGACGCAACAGCGCGACGCCGGCAGCAGGGCTGTACCCGGCGGCCACGGCGGTGGCGGCCACCAGGAACACCATGACCTTCATGTCCGTGTAGCTGGCCTTCTTCTGCAGCTCCGTGCGAGGCTTGCAACTCTGTCGCTGGGGCCGCCATCCGAGCGAGACCGGTTGCATCGCCGTCGGGGAGCGCCGAGCGAGTGGGGCGGGCGAGCCGCGCCACCGCAGGGGCCACCATCTATGCGAAACGGGGTCACACGGTGGAAGGCCGTATCACCGCCACCTAGGGCCGCGTTGCGCCATGGAGCATGGAGCCGACGTCGCCGGTGGTGCACAGGCAGGGAAGCGGCGTCGGAGGAAGGAGCGGTGCTGTCGTGCTGGATAGCCGCCACCGCCACATGAGCCGGGAGGGCGAGCGCGCCGCCGCCATCGCGACAGGGAGGGACAGGCAGTGGCGACGAGGAGGCCGCCGCTGCCATGGGTGCTGTCCGCGCGGGCATCGTTGCCGCCGTGGATGCCATCCATGCGCGATCCACCACCATAGGGAGAGAGCCGGTGACGATCTGCTCAAAGCGCCGGCCTTCCCATGGGTGCTCCATGTTCCAGGCTCCGTCATGCAGGTACCTAGACGACGCCGCAGCCCCAAACGCTCGTCGGAGGTACCGGATCCCATGCCACGGCTTGTTGGAGAGGTCTGCATGCGAGGAGAGAGAGAAATTAGAAAAATGAAAGAGAGGTCGCCAGGTAAGGCGAGAACCGAGGAGCAATAAATGAAATTTGCCTCTTTTGATCCCAGTCAAAGCCGAGCCACATGGCAAATTAATTTCACCCGCCGAGCCGCATGCCCGCACGCAACGGATTAATCAGATCATGGTCCGTGGGTCTATCAATTGGCTCGTTTAGGCTGAGTCGGATGTTGTACCTCAGGCTATAAAATAAGTTATTTTTGTAGTCATCTACAGTATATATATATATATATATATATGCTCCCTGGGAGTAGCTGCTCCCTGCTCTTAATCACACGCTGACACACAGATATACACCCGTGAAGTTCCCAGGTTAGTTAGCGGGTTTAAAAAACATCCACAAGCATCTCAGGCCCTGTCCGGCGCATCTCGCAGTCGCCGTCGTCCTCTTCCCTTCCTCCTCTCTTCCACAGCCCTGTCGGAGCTGTGAGCGCGGCCATCGTCCAGCGGGTGCGCCGGGCTGCACGAGCCCACCAGTGTCCGAGCTCCATCCCCGCCGAGCAGCTCCGTGCCGAAATCTGTGCGCCATCCCGTCGCTCTGCCCCCACCGAACCGTGATGGCGGCGGCCCCGACTCTCCCGGTTGCGTTGACAGCCCTCCCCGCGCGGCCGCGCGCACGACAGCGGCAGCCCATGCGGTAGGCGTCCCTGGCGGCGGCGGCGGCCCGACCCACATGATGCCCCATGACAGCTTCTAGATCGAGTGCAATTCATCCGGCGGCACTTTCCTGGCCTTGTGGATCCGACGGCGCTCTCTCCACAACCGCGACCGGCAACGGTTGAGGAGCCTGCATCTGGCCGGCGGCGGCACCCGTCTCCCACGGTACCTCTCTCGATCCAGATCTAGGCATCGGTTATCCCTTTTCTTTTCTTGCTATGCCTCCTTGAGCGGATGTCTCATTTTTCATCTGATGGATTCACAGATTCCATTAGGATTTTTATGCATTGATTTTTTTTCACCATTGGTGTCAGATCGGACTTCAACGTGAGACTACAGATCATCAAAGTGTCCGTCCGCGTGAAGCTGCTCCGATCGGCATCAGCTGCCCGCCGTCGTCATGGGATTTGGGATTTGGTTCGTGCAATCCTGCCCGCATGAGCTGTTGCATCCACCGGCGGCTCCATGCGGGATACGTACGGTGCAGGCATAGGCAGTGAAGGCTGATTCAATTATCTCTGGATTTTTAGTACTGATGATTTGATTTCGGCATGTGAATATTACATTGGTGTAATTTTGTTCAGAAAAGTATATACGCATACTCCCTTCTCACAAAAGTATGCACATATATTTTATTCTCAAGAGAAGTATGAATACATACTCTCGTTCTTGTGTATATCTTCATACGTGAATGTATGCACATATACTCCCATAGTGTGGTTTAGTATGTACTTGTACTATATAAATCTTGGCGTATGTATGAATGCTCCATTCCAAAAAGTATGTACATATACTCCATTCCAAAAAGTATGTATAAATACTCTATTTCAAAAAGTATGTACATTCCAAAAAAAAAGTATGTACAGTTACTTCCATTCCAAAAAGTATGTATAAATACTTTATTCTAAAAATTATGTACGGATACTCTATTTCAAAAGGTATGTATAAATACATATTTTAAAGGAAGTACACGTACTCCAATCTGTTGTACCGATATTTTCTCGTTGGTCGCATTGAAATGTGTTATGCATGGAGCCGGTCTTCCCTATTGGATTTCTAGTGAACCCGCTAGGAGGGAGTAGTTATATAGAGAGAGAGAAAGAGAGAAAAGTAAAAAAGATAATCAATCAGACTGTAAAGTTGGACAATATAATACGTACTACTTGATTAGTAGACAACATCAAAAGTGCCTGGTCGACCAGGAACTTACTCTAAAGCCATCCACAAATAACAAATTAGTCAAAAAATGATACTCCCTCCATGTTGGTAAAAGAAGTTGTTTTGGACAAGATTTGAGTCAAACATTGGGAATCTAAATCAAGAATAACTTTTAATTTGTTGAGTTTCAAACTATGAAAACCACATGAATAGATTTGTCTTGAAAAATACTTTCATAAAAGTATACAAATATCACTTTTAGATAAATATTTTTATAAAAATAAGAGGTCAAAGTTATGCTTTGGAGACCGTGTTGCTGTCCAAAACGACTTCTTTTACGAGGAAGTATCATCTTAGCTTTTTTAATAATGGAACAAAGTTCCGCATATCATCTTAGTTTTCTCCCAAGTTAATTTATCTATGCTCAACTAAATTTATATAATAATACTGAGGCTATTCTTAGTGATGAGTTTCATGGCGTTGTTTTCTACAATATCATATCATGTGAAATAAAATGAAACATGAATGAAACATCCATTCCTGATCAATGAAAAAAATCGCGAGCTATAGAATTTGGCGGCAGCCTCTTCTGGGCGCTATCCGCCGCTATAGCGGCAGCTATATGACGTAGCGTCATGTGGCTGTGCACGCTATAGCGCGCTATTTTAATACAACAGGCAACACATGATAACTTAAGTGTAAATAAAGACCGTAAACACTAAACAGGTAACATATTCCCATAATATCATGATAATCATAAGTTCATAAGTCATAATTCCCATGATAATCATAAGTTCATAAGCAAACAAGCACACTTGAGTACTTGACAAACTAGCGATTCAGGGTTAGCGGCTAAATAGCGCGCTACGATGCTATTTCGGTTTAGCGGCACAATAGCGGCAAAATAGCGCGCTATTTTTTCCATGTTCCTAACGCATAGTTTCATTCTATTACTTCAAAGAAATTTTGTTTCATGACTCATATAGCATTGGCAATCGTGCAAGAAGAATTTCATTTATATGAATCTTATTTTCTCTCTTTTTTTGAAACATTGTCATGTCATCAAAAATGCATATATAGCAATTTATTAAATGCCGATGAAGCTGACGTTGATGTTGACCTTATATTTTTATAGCATACTCCCTCCATAAGTCCATATCGGATTTAGAAGTCGTTTAGGACAGCGACACGGTCTCCAAAACACAACTTTGACCTCTTATTTTTATAAAAAATATTTATGGAAAAGTGATATATGTATACTTTTATGAAAGTATTTTTCAAGACAAATCTATTCATATAATTTTTACATTTACAAACTCAACAACTTAAAAGTTATTGATGATTTATATTCCTAATGTTTGACCCAAACCTTGTCAAAAACGACTTCTAAATCCGATACGAAGGGAATACCTATTTTATGTGTCATAAATGTTGATGATCTTCTCTATAAATAATATGATGAAACTTAAAGTAGTTTAATATACATATTTTAAACAACAGAGGGAGTACTACAGTGAGAGTTTTACTCGATGATATTTGATGGTGAGAATTTTTTTGAGAAATATTAATTCAAGACACGGATTAAGGTGGCGTTTGGATTGTGGGTTATGGGGGATGGGATAGGGAAAAAGGATTAGCTGGAAATCTATCCCATGTTTGGATCTAGGGAAAGGAAAATATGGAGGGTTCGAGTTAGGGAAATGAGGTGCTCATTTCCCACCAATCCTATCCCACCGTCAGGGGTGGGTTATGGCCGGATAGAAGCTCCGAGCGCCGTCGCTGAGTCCTCCTCCGCCACCCCCACGCCATGGACCGTGTGTCCTCCCTATGACACCGACCGGCGAGGAGGAGCCACACGAGGAGAAGGAAAGCTAGGGTAGCACCAGAGAGCGGGCGCGGCGCGGAACTTCACTAGATCCAGATACAGCGTGACCTGCTGGATTGAGGAAGGCTCTCTACGCAACGAGCAGAAGTATCGCTAGAGGCCTGGAGCAGATGTAGACTCCGGCGGAGAAACAAGGAGCCTCAAGTCTCTCGGTGTTTATTGGAGCGGAGATAGTGCTGGTGCAGGCAGGGCTATCTTAGGGGGGTGGGCATCAGGTGCGACGGGCGGGGGGCCATGAGTGTGTGTGTGTGTGTATATATATATATATATATATATATATATATATATATATATATATATATATATATATATATATATATATATATATATATATATATATATATATATATATATTAGTATACGTATTTGGTCATTGAAATAAAAAATATAAAGACTTATACACTTAGCACAAGCAATCAGGAATTAGCTTGTCGACGCTTCCTATTTCAATATTCGACTATTCCCAATCGCCAACGTATGCTACAACTGCAAGTGAGCTCCTATTAGTACTATACACCTTAATCGTCATATTATTAGTGCTTGTTTGGCATGGCTCCTCTTTAAGTGTTCTTATGAAAGAGTCTGAGCACTTGAGGAGCAACAAATTGCAGCTCCTGCAATCCCAAAAATAAATTCGGCTCCTCTACTATTTACTAGAAAACAGATTCTTCTCGTAAAGTGTTTGGTATGGCTCCTTCGTGAAGCCGTTGTCGAAGTCGTGCCGAACATGCCCTAAAAGATTAGATTGCTAGGCCCTTGCCGCTTGATTGTTCAAGGCCTTGAAATTATTGAGACGGCTCTAGTGCAGGACGGCAAGAAGATAAGGAAGTTTTTGTTTTGATTTTTATTTACAAGGGCCCACAGCCTAACCCTATCCCAAGGCAAATAACCCAAACATGGATTAAGGGAAAAAAAAAAAAGCAACCCTTTCCCTAGCCCACCTCATGCTATCCATCTTCATTTCCCTATCCCATACCGCACGAGTATCCAAACGCCACCTAAGTGTTTGTGTAATGGATATTAGGGGTGCTTGAGTTGCTCTCAGCGCACGAATCGTGTGGCCCAAAGTTCTATATGGCCCAAAACGAACTTAGCCCTTCAAGGCCTGGCCCAGAATAGAATGCAACTAGGTCCAAGCGAGCCCAGTAAAAGCCCATCCAACCAGGCCGAACCGCCTCATGGCCTCAAGCTCCTAGCCCGCCCGTAGCAGTCCGCCACGTACACACATCGTACACGTGTTGCCTTCAGAGCCCATTATCCTCAGCCGCTGTGGGCCCCACGCGCCGCGTTTCGACCACCGTATAAAAATTCCGGGCCCAACCATCACACGCATCCCGTTCTCTCCATTGATCCGATCCATTCCTTTTGCCTTCGCCCATCGCGCGACACGAAGGAACCCGAAGCCGAACGGAACCGAGGGGTCAGAGGACGCGAGGGGAATCCAGAGACGCCTCATACGATTCCGAGCTCCGAACCTTATCGGTGGGCATGACGCTGCGCGCGGCGGGCAGGCGGCTTCTCGGCGTAGGAGGCGGCGAGGCAGCGCCGCTGGCGCCCGCGCTCGCTGCGGCGGCGGCGGGCAGGGGCAGGGGGTACCACGAGCGGGTGGTGGACCACTACAACAACCCGCGCAACGTGGGGTCCTTCGACAAGGACGACGTGGACGTCGGCACGGGGATCGTCGGCGCGCCGGCGTGCGGGGACGTCATGAAGCTGCAGATCCGCGTCGACGAGGGCTCCGGCAGGATCGTCGACGCGCGCTTCAAGACCTTCGGCTGCGGCTCCGCCATCGCGTCCTCCTCCGTCGGTGAGCAGAGCCAGCTCCCTAGCTATTCCGTCGCGCAGGAGTAGATTGTTCATGCAAAATTCATGATTATTAAGTCACGAGGCCTTTCTGTGATATTCACAATCTCATCAATTACATCGTTGGGGTGATAGGAAATAGGAGAAGCCATAACTAATCATGGTAATTAAACTGGAAAATTAAGATGGGTCAGTGTCAATTTCCCCTGGACGCGCAGATTTTCCTAGTATTTAAAAGTAGAATTTCCGTGTTAAACAAAGTACTGTGTCGTCGGGTTTTATTAACAATTGGCTACGAAATGTTGAGCTGAATCCCAGAGTCACACGTGTGTTTCTGGGGTAATCACTTATATAGTAATGATAGTTATGGCATTGACTGAGTGCTTTGTTGTGGCTATTGTCTCTTTTGTGACTGCAAGGCGCCCTGTTCATATACTGAAACAAATAATAATAGGAGGATTATGAACGAAAAAAACTCATATGGTTCATTAGCTCACTACGCTGGTGCTAGCCTGCCAGGGTTCAGAACTTTAGATCCATTCTGAACGAAACCTTGTTCACATGGTTGACTTTTCGCATGGTTGAGTAATTTACTGGTGCCAGGTGTTTAGAACTTTAGATCCATTTTGAGGTAAAAAACAGTAAGGAAATATCTTAATGTCGCTATAAAAGCTTGCCCCCACTAAACTAATAAAAAAATCAGATCCATTTTCAGAATATTGTTGTACTTGGCCACTGATAAACTAATGAAAAAGAAAAACACTGCTGTAAATAATTAAAAAGGGAAAATATTGGGACTTGGGCCGCTGATAAACTAATGAAAAAGAAAAGAAGTTGGGCTTATTAAGAATTAATCGAATTGAAGTCACAGTGTCATCGTTGACAGGAATATTGGGACTTGGGTCACTGATAAACTAATGAAAAAAGAAAAAAAGTTGGGCGCTAGAAGGAGGGCTTGAACCTCCGACCTTGTGGTTAACAGCCACACGCTCTAACCAACTGAGCTATTCCAGCTTTGTGCGCTCTTTGTGCGCTAGGTAAGTACTTCTTCCTTTGACAGTTGTACTCGTTACTCTTTGACCAGTTTGCAACACTTTCAATCTTATATTCAACCAATCAAGCGCCGATTTTCCTTCAAAGGACTTATCTGTTTTCTAAGTAATAAAGAAGGTCACATGTATAGACGAATCTATGCTTAGGTTTTGCATAGGCAGCTAGGGAAGCTATACAAACAGAGCTTTAGTTTGTTTTTACTGACATGTTTTCATCATCCGAGTTTTTTCCCTCCTAGCATTTTTTTCTTTATAATTTTATACCCATTTGAATATATAGTTGGTTCCTTATTCATTTCTGCCGTGTAGCTTCCGAATGGGTCAAGGGCAAGCAAATGGAGGAAGTAGTAGCGATCAAAAACACGTAAGTTATGAATCGGCTTGGAAATCGTCCGTCCCATTCCATATTTCTTTGAGTTGTACTGAAACATCTATCTACGTCTTCCCATTTTTTCAGGGAGATTGCGAAGCACCTGTCTCTTCCACCGGTAAAGCTCCATTGCAGCATGCTCGCTGAGGATGCAATCAAAGCCGCCGTGAAGGATTACGAGGCAAAGAAAGGGAAGCTGGCCAATACAGAGGAGCAGGACATCCCATCCCCATAAGAGCGCAGCTACCTGGAGCGAGCAGAGTAGTATTTAACGAGCGACGAACTCATGTGCCAAAAGAGTATGTATATATATAAGCTAGGTGGCTAGTGGCTACGATGTTTGGGTTTCATCGAATAAGCGAACTTGCTGCAGTGTGGTTTTGCACATAAATAAGGTCTGCTGTTTGTGGCACGCATTGCATGCTTAGAATGATCGAGCAATGTTGTTGAGATTAAGATCCCGCTTGGCAGGGCTCTAGCAGTCTAGCTCTAGCTTCTTGTGGCACATTGCAAGGAGCCAAACGACATCTATTATGACTCCTTGCAACGAGCTCAGAGAAGCTGATGACGTTTTATTTTAGAAAAGTCATAGCCGACAAAAGTGGCTTCTACCTACTCATCACAAATCTAACATAAATTATTACAAAACTGCCAGCGAAACCATTTTTGCTAAACATTTTTCAAAACGGCTCTATCCCCACTAGCGAAAGCTGATCCACGTGAAGAGCTAGAGTGAAGCCATTTTCGCTAAACGTTTTGCAAAACAGTTCTGGCTCCACCAGAGAAGCTACTTCACATGAAGAGCCAAAGTAAGCCCTTTTAGAAGGAGTCGGAGCCTTACCAAACAAAGCTTGTATGTGATTGCAAAACACAAGTCTCTCTGCCATGACCACGGACCATCCACTTATTAATAGCAGCTCCAGTGTTGGCTGAGGGAAAGCCAAATCGAACCTAGAATACTGGAGTCATCGATTGCACTTTTTTTTGATGCAAAATACTGTGGGGGAGGTCCCCACAGTTATAATTTTATAAAATTTTAAAAGGATTTACAAAGGTTCATACACACCTGAATTAACTGAATGCATCTAACAAAAAAACAAAAGGAGGACCTCATGTCATCGATTGCACATTGTCGGAATGAAAATCAAACTTCAAACTTGGTTCGGAATGAAAATCAGACTTCAAACTTGGTTCGGATCTAAGTAAAAAAAACAATTGATAGATTACTTTCCCGGTTTTTCCCACCTCCTCTTCTTCAACTTCGGCAAGCCCGCCTCGTCTTCTTTCCAGTTCTTCTCATGCGCGTGCGGCACTTGACCCACCGGGAATGACCCGTCTGCTTGTTTTTTTGGGGCGAAGCGAGCCCACATCTTACAAGAATATCCGCACACGGGATGTCCTCGCCCTAGAGACCTCCAAACCAAACAACCTAGAGTCGGTGTCGACCCATCCTACCCCAGCCTATCCTCGGAACCAAACAGCCTGAGATTTGAATTTTATCCTAAGATAATTATTACTCTCACTTTCCAATGCATCTTTCTCTTCTCCCATACACCATTTTCTTTTTCCAAAACATCTCTATCTCTCTCCTTCTTGTTTCTGTGCGCCACACGTTTTCGCTCCTAAATTCTCGTGTCCAAACCTATAAGAGCAAGTATAATAACAGGCTAAATGTTGAGGTGGAGGAAAGAGGGGAGAAGTGGGTTGTAAGCTTATAGCCGATTTAGACACAAGAACCAAGAAACTTTGTGAGAGAGACAAGTGGGCTATGTATTAATAACGAAGAGCTAACTACTATATGAATAGGCTGCAAAGATCCTTACGACTAGCAACCGACTATGTTATTAGCCTTGCTCTAACGTTAACTATTTTGGGATGGAGGGAATAGCTGCATCTATGACGGTAATCGTACATAAAGGGATTATAGTACTAGTATTAGTTAAGGATTTGCAATTTTACAGGCACATGTGGTTTGATCTCTCGTCTTTGTCTGTCTTTTTTCTAACCTAACCATATATATAAATGTTGGTGGCACCGGCCCCTATCCTAGAATACTGTTCATTACTGTTCTAAGCACAGTACCGGGTTTGATGATCAGTACCCACCCGTTATGTACAGTACCAGGCCTTGTGAACAGTATCACCCGTTATGTACAATAACAGGTCTCATGAATAGTCCCTACCGAGTTTTCAGAACAGTACCTGCCCCCCGTCATGAACAGTACAAGGGTCCCCGAAGAGTCCCCCAATCCTATATGTATACCAACATGCTTATGAACAGTACCTGACCGTTACTGTTTTCCATTTCCCCTTACTCTTCTCTCCTCCTTCCATTAGAAGAAAAAAGAAAAAAACACTCCCCGTGCTTTGCACGGGTCCCTGCTAGTTGTAAAAAAGGCCGGTGCCTAGCCTGCCTTTTTCATTTAAGTGATCTTTGTCTGTGTGTACTATATTTTCAGTGGCGAAGCTAAATAAAAATAGAGGGGACTATATGAGTTTTAATCAATTCTATTGTTTTTATAAATTTTGAAGGTGTACCTGTACCTCAACAACAATACAGCCCCTGCATGTTCTTAGACTACCCACAGTGGGTACTCTAAAAGGATACTCTAAAGCTTTAGAGTATGAATATAGAGTAAAAACTGCTGCACTGGGTACTCTAAAACGATACTCTATCATTTCTCATACTCTATATTTAGAGTAGTACAATGCTTACTCTATAGTGTGCAGTGGCGGGCCCCACTAGCTAAACAAAGGAAAAAATGCTATAACTCACAAGCCAAAAATCTAAATTAAATTTTGATTGCACCATTAAATTCGTCTCAATAAATCTTTCAAAACTAGATCACACATGGATATATTTAAATAAAGTGACAAGTGGGTCCCACAGTGGATAGAGTGGATAGAGGATGATATAGAGGATGGATGGGTGCGGGAGAATTAAGTATAGAGGAGAGAATCTCGCTGACTAGGACGTATAGAAGATGAATATAGAGGTCCATAAGTGCGGATAGCCTTATATCCCTCGCGCCTTCATATACAGCTAGATTGAGCTGCTTGGACCATCTCCCCTAGTACTTTCCCATTGGGTCTTGGCTATGTAACACCTTGGGTGTTACCGCGTGTAACATGCATCTAAGCTGAGCATGCGCATCTTTTTCTTCTGCTTCGTTTATTGTTGAAGTGCGTAGAACCCTTTCAGTAAATTAAAAATAGTAAATAAAAAGGTTATTTAAATTTTGACGTTTCAACCGGAAGTTAGCGACTTAGGTTGGAAACTAATTTTTTGTAAACGAAACTGCTACAAAACATATATGTGAACCCTAAACGTAATATGGAGAGCTAAGGGCGTAGTTGTTAGTGCAACTTGTGTTGTTAAGTAATTCCTTCCTAGCTAGCTTTTCCAGTAACCCGAAAAGTGAATTCGCAGCATATTTTAGACTTAGGTTTCCAAGTCGTTTTAATAGCCTGACGTTGCCGTGTTGAGCACGTTCGTTTGTGAAATCGGGTTAGGAGGTGTTGCTGTGTGTTGGCTCGGGTGGGTAGTCTCCTAGGTCGTCTTGAGTTGGGGGAGGTCGGTTCAGGGTCGGTTGTCACTGTCTAGGAGTTTTCAGAGCTTTAAAATTCGTGCACGCATGCTGGCGTCGTTTGTTGTCCCCCTGTGCGTGGTCACCGTGGTCTGTCCTCGCCGTGGCCTTGCCCGGCTCGGCCGCACGCTCGGCCACGCCTTTGTGGGCCGGCTGGCTCTGGTCGTCCTATGCCATCGCTACCGCTGCACCGCGGCCCCCCTCGACTTGGCGCCGTTGTTGGGGTGGTCCCGCACCGTGCCGCCCTTGCCTCGCCGTCGCGTCGTCGCTTGGTCGGTGGCTGCCCCGGCCTCGCTGGCACAGCACCGTCTGGGTTAGGCGGACAACAGGCGTGCGCTTGTGTCGGGTTGGGAGTAACTCACCGTACTAGCTCTACCAACTCAGCCCAGCTGCCTTTTTCGAGTTGGGCGACTTGCTGTTCTCCCCTGTTTCCGCCATCGCCGCTTTGGAACCGCCTTTGAGCCCCTCACTGTCTCCTCCATCTCACGCCAATTCGACGTGGGCGTAGGGTCGCAGCGACCTAGCCCACCTCCCCGACCGTGCACCTAAGCTTTTGGAGCTGTGGTGGCTTCCAATTAGAGTGTAGGTCTGACCGCGCCATTCTCAGTTGGAACTTCCCCTTTTTCTTGAACCGTTTCTGTAACAGAATCGCCCAATTATACGAGATTAAGTAGGAAATCATCCAACGGAAGGACAATTTAACAAACTTAAGCCCGTATAACCCGGTAGTCCGTGAAATCTCAACGGATTTCAAACCATTTCACATAACAGCCAAGATCGTACTAAGTTTAACGGTTACCATCATAAGTTACATAAATGTTCGCGGCATAAAATACATCAGAGTTTAAACATAGTTATTACAAACCAGGTTCGAATAAAAGTAGCGGAAGCGGTAGTTCAAATCACGCACACACCCAACATTTTGAAATAAAGTGCCAGCTTGTGATCATCTCCAGCAAAAGCATCAGACTAGAAGTAGTGAATGACCATTGCCCATGGTCCTAGGCTTCGCCCATTGCAGGATAGAGACAGTTGATACAATAGCCGTAGTACATCTGTCAATCTGCAACAAGTGGGAACAAAGACCTGAGTACGAGAAGGTACTCAGCTAGACTTACCCGTCATAAACCAGAAATAAAAGACACCAAGGAATCATGATAGGCTTTCTGGTGGGATAGCTGACTCATTTGCAAAAGGCATTTTTAGCATTTAGGAAAACCTTTACAAAGGCTTTGCATCTAGTTAAATCTTTATTAACCTGTCAACTACATTTGTACCTGTGCTAAAGTAACATGTAATTAAACAGGTAATGATAACCAATGATCATTAACAACTTCCATTATGTCATAATTCATATAACTGTCCAAGTGTTTCATCAATATTACTACGATGAAGTAGCTCAAGTCAAGTGTTCACTATCCAGTGAACGATGGCGATTCGAATCGATTATTAACCAACTGGTAAGTTATTCCTCACACAAACCTCACTCACCTGCTAAAGTGAGGTGTTGGTCGCCGAGTCAACCATTCAGGTAAAGTCGCGAGCTTGCCAGGAACCACTTGTACCCGGGGGCCGCCCGACTGCTCTTTGGCCTTATCATCGCGCCCTCGTATCCTGCCACTACTGCTCCGGTACAGTGCGTTGCGGGCAATCCACTTGGCCCGAATAATCTCCCAGTTTCGTGGTCGGAAGGTACTTTATCCGGCCAGCTAAATGTGAGGCATGCGTTCAACATGACCCGAGGGACAACAACGGACGGTCCTTAATCGACACAGACGGAAAACACTACAGTCTGAAACCCTGCAAGTTTCCACCCGGTCTCAAATTCATTTCACACTTAATTATACCATGACTTCATAGTCATTCAAGCAGATCTAGGTAACCACCTATAGCTCGCAGGTGACAGGAAATCACCCGACTTCTACCGGTCTAAGCCAGCTAAGCATTGACTCGACTGCGGATACCAGGGTAACAAGGATATAGTATAACAAAGGTAAGCAAGGTATAATGCAGCAACGTTTGCAAACAACTCCTAAACGTAATGCATCAAATTAAGTAAAGTTAATAATAAATTATTTGCAAACCGGGATAGAAATGCTCCGGGACTTGCCTCTCTCAAAAGAGCTCGGACGGTGGTCGGGGCACTCGGGGAGCTCTTCACCGACCTTCTCTTCGGCTTCTGTCACCTCCTGCTGCTGCACCTCGAGTTGCTCCTCTGGCTCCTCGAGTAAGACGACTGGATTCTCGGTTTGCGATCCTGTATGATGCAATGCGCGTAAGTGATTATGCAAACGTGCATCGAAGGAGATGAATGCAATGAATATGTTGAAATACAAGGTAGTCAACATCATCCAAGAAACTATACACTACAAGCACATGTCATCTACTGCATTCTCTTCTACTACTATTATGTTAAGTTAACATATCTTATGAAATGCTTCAAAGATACACCAAAGCTTTACTAATTTCTTAATCACACTTAAAGCAACACTTGCTTAAACCATAAATAATAATAGGTTTGAATAGCAATATATATTTCTGATGCTCCTAAAAATCTAAGAAAATTACAGTAGCATAATACTACCCTAAACAGACTACCATAAAAATTTCATGACAATTGGATAAGTAAACTATCCTGTACAAAAATGACAAGCTCTAGCATAAAAATGAGTATGAAATTACTTTGTACTATGAAAAGTGTCAAACAACAGAATTAATATTTTTCCTAGGTTCTTCATGGAATATAATGACTGTAAAAAAATTATCACATGCATGTTTTATACAAAGTTTGCTCTCTAGCAAAAATAACAAAAATCAGCCATTAAAGGTACTTGAACTACTTCTACAAAGTTTTCCACAGCACATGCATGAAACATATTTTTCCTAAGAAGTACATGATATAAGAAGATTAACAAACTTGAAATCATATTTTTATGATACATATAGGATTTACTAACCATTTTACAAGATATCAGCAATATCAAGAATTAATTAAAGCTCTACAGAAAAGTATCCCAAAAATGACATGCAATATTTTTAGATTGTAGATCTGGTTCCAATGAGTTCATAGAAATTTATTTCACAATTTTTGGAGCTCAAATGAATACAAAAACATTTTCCACAACATCCTTTATTATGAATAATAAAAGAAAACAGAAAACGCTTTTTATTTTAAAAACTGGGCCAGCCCGGGGAAGTAAACCGGTCCATGGCTGTTCTTGGCCTGAGCGTGCGCGCGGGAGAAGAGGCAAGTCGGCCCGCTCGGAGGCGCGGCCCACAGGCGCGGTGGCCCAGGGGAAAACGAGGGGGAGGAACAGAGGGCGGCCTCGCCGGCGCTCTGGACCGCGACGGCGTGGCGGTGACTGACGGCCAACGGCCATCTCCGGCCATGACCCGTCCAGCGAGCGCGTGCACCATGTTCGCGAGGAGGCAGCGAACTCGAGAGAGAAGCTCAGGGGGATGGAGAGGGAGCGAGGAAGACGGTGGGCGGAGCACGAGCTCGGCGGCCCCGTCGTGGTGGCGCGGCGGGAAGAGCTCGATTGAGCCTTACCGGAGGCGAACAGGGCAAACGGGGTCCGTTCGGAGGAGGCAAGGGGGTGGCGAAGCTCGGTGCAAGACGAATTTGGTGGCGGTGGAGGGTCGACGTCGGAACGGGGGAGCGGAGGTGGAGCTCTCGGCGGTGAGCCGTTCGCCCGCTCGGGTTTTGGAGAGGGGGAGTGGATGACGAGCGGGAGTGCGAGTGAGGGGGCGAGGAGGGTTCGGGCAGGCGACTTGAGCGCGCTCGAGCTGGCAGGAGGGCAGAGCGGAGGCGACGCGCGGCGGCTCCGACGGCGCATGGCCGACACGCGGCGAGCGCGGTCTGCCGCGGCGTCCAGCAAGGCGCGCGAGCGGGCGGGAGGAGGCGGCCGAGCGGACGCGGGCCGGGCCGAGGCGGCGGCTGCGGCGCGCGCGCGCGGGGGGGTGGCGTGGGCCGTTTCGGCCAGCGGGCCAAAAGGGAGGCGGAGGCCCGCTTAGGGGAGAAATTGGTTTATCAAATTATTATTTTCAAATAAATTCAAATAATAGTGTCCAAATCTCATTTTGAGCAAGAAAAAGACATTTTCTGGAAATGACCCAAAAACAAAAGTTACTTAGAATTTAATTCTCTACAACTTTGCTTTTAAGACCAAAGTCCAAATCTGGATAGATTTTGATTTCTAGAATAAAAGCTAATTTAGAGAGGATTTTTGAATATTTTCAAATAACATTTTTAAAACAAATCTTTGACAAAACTTTGAGTGATTTAGTGGCTCCAAAAATTTTCCTTATCATTCTAAGTGATATGAAATTTATAGTTGCACAAATTTGATGAGTGTCATTATCACATTATCACAACATGTTATGCAATACTAGTTTCCATATTTTTAGTTTATTAAAGGTACACCCTAAGCACATATGATTATGAATGCCATGACATGTTATGCTCATGATTTGCAATGCAAATGCTTGCGTAACACTGGAGTGTTACAGCCTTCCCCCCTTATAAAAATCTTATCCCGAGATTTAGGTTACGAACCATTTATTATAAAAATCTTCGTATGCTTTTTGTAGGTATTCACCCGTTTCCCAAGATGCGTCTCCCTTATCATGATGACTCCATTGTATCTTATATGTTTTCACCACACTGTTTCGAATAGCCCTTTCTTTGAAATCCAAAACTCGAATTGGCTGTTCACGATACACCAGATTTGACTTAAGTTTTATGCCTCGAGGTTCAATTATTTCCTCTGGAACGCGCAAATATTTCTTGAGATGTGATACGTGAAAAACAGGGAATATATCATCCATTGATTCTGGTAACTCCAACTTGTAAGCCACTGGACCCTTCCTTTCCAAGATTTTGTAGGGTCCTACAAATCTGGCGGCAAGCTTTCTGCGTATTCCAAACCGCTTCTTCTTCATTGGCGTGACTTTTAGATAAACATAGTCACCAACTTCAAACACAAGTGGTCTCCTTCTCTTATCCGCATAACTTTTCTGACGTGACTGAGCTGCTCTCATATTTTGCTGAATGATATGAACTTTCTTTTCGGCTTCTTCCACGAAGTCAATACCATAATACCTTCTTTCCCCTGGCTCAATCCAGTTTAAAGGTGTTCTACACTTTCGGCCATACAGAGCCTCAAAAGGTGCCATCTTGATACTTTCTTGATAGCTATTATTATACGCGAATTCTGCTAAAGGTAACCATGACTCCCATGAACCTCTGGAAGACAACACACAAGCTCTTAACATATCCTCCAAAACAGCATTAACTCTTTCAGTCTGACCATCTGTTTGAGGATGATAGGCAGTGCTACGAATCAGACTCGTTCCCAAACCTTTGTGCAAATGCTCCCAAAAGTGAGCAGTGAACTATGACCCTCTGTCAGACACGATAGTCTTCAGTATGCCATGCAATCTCACAATCTCTGCAATATACTTCTCGGCATATTGAGGTGGTCTATAAACTGTCTTGACAGGCAAAAAGTGGGCTGTCTTGGTAAGACGATCCACGATTACCCAAATCAAATCATGGCCTTTCTGAGTAGTGGGCAAACTTGTGATGAAATCCATACTTATATCGTCCCACTTCCAACTAGGTACTGACAAAGGTTGCAACAATCCAGCAGGTTTCATGTGAATAGCTTTCACTCGACAACATGTGTCACATCTGGCTACATAAGCTGCAATTTCCTTCTTCATCTTTGTCCACCAATAGCGAGGCCTTAGTTCTTGATATATTTTACTACTGCCAGGATGAATGGACAACTTAGAGTGATGAGCTTCATCCATAATTTTATTCTTAAGCTCTCTATCCTTTGGGACAACAAGACGGTTGTCGAACCACAACACGTCCTGCTCGTCTACTCTGAAGTGTTTTGAAGGTTCTTCTTTAATTTTCTTTTTGATGTGGAATATCCCTTTGTCTGCTTTCTAACCTTCTATTATCTTACTCTCCAAGGTGCAACTGATCTGAATACTATGTAACACGACAGGGTGCATTAGATTAAAATCATCTTCGAGTAAGGGTTGCATATTCAGGCAATGTGACTTTCTACTCAAAGCATCAGCTACCACATTGGCTTTCCCAGGGTGATACTGTACATTCAAATTGTAATCTTTAATTAGTTCTAACCATCTTCGTTGTCTCATGTTCAATTCTGGTTGGGTGAAAATGTACTTGAGACTCTTATGATCGGTGAAAATGTTGCACACATTACCAAGTAAATAGTGTCTCCAAATCTTTAAGGCATGCACTACGGCGGCAAGCTCAAGATCATGCGTCAGATAAATGATTTCATGTTTTCTCAACTGGCGGGAGGCATAAGCAATGACTCTTCCTTCTTGCATTAGAACACAGCCTAATCCTATTTTTGATGCGTCATAGAACACATCAAAAGGTTTCTCGATGTCTGGCTATGCAAGAACTGGAGCAGTGGTCAACAGTTTCCGTAAGGTGTGGAAAGCTGTCTCACACTCCTCTGTCCACACAAACTTGTGATCTTTCTGTAACAGACTTGTCATTGGCTTGGCAATCTTCGAGAAGTCTGGGATAAAGCGGCGATAGTAACCAGCTAACCCTAGGAAACTTCTGACTTCTGGCACTGTGGTTGGAGTTTTCCAATCCATAACCTCTTGCACTTTGCTCGGATCTACCGAAACTCCATTCTCAGATAGAATATGACCAAGGAAAGGAACTTTCTTCAACCAAAATTCACATTTGCTGAACTTAGCATACAACTTATGATCTCTCAGTCTGGTCAAGACAATTCTCAGATGCTCTTCATGATCTTTCTCATTCTCAGAGTATACCAGAATGTCATCAATGAAGACAACTACAAACTTGTCCAACTCTGGCATGAAAATCGTATTCATCAGATACATAAAGTATGCAGGAACATTTGTTAAGCCAAAAGACATAACAAGATACTCGTACAACCCGTATCTGGTAGAAAAAGCGGTTTTCGGGACATCTTGTGGCCTGATCTCTATCTGATGATACCCTAATCTTAGGTCTATCTTGGAGAACACCCTAGCTTTAGCCAACTGATCAAACAAAACGTCGATATGAGGCAAAGGATATTTATTCTTGATAGTTACAGCATTAAGAGGTCGATAATCCACACACATTCTCAGAGTACCCTCTTTCTTTTTCTTCACGAACAAGGCAGGACATCCCCATTCAGACTTACTCGGTCGGATAAACCCCTTCTTTAGCAATTCTTCCAGTTGCTTCTTCAGCTCAGCTAACTCATCCGGAGGCATCCGATAGGGTCTCCTCGAAATAGGAGCTGTCCCGGGGATCAACTCGATTCCAAACTCAACATATCTATCTGGAGGAAGGCCAGGTAACTCGTCTGGAAACATATCCGGGAACTCACACACTACCGGGATCTGGCGGATAGGAACAACTTCCATGGCACAGGTCACACTCACAAGGTCTGTTCTTTCAGGAAATGGTACCTAAAAAGTACCCTCTGCCTGTGGATCCTTAAGGGTAAGCAACCGACTGCTTGTATCTATGATTGCCCCCCAGTTCTTCATCCAGTTCATTCCTATTATTACATCCAAAACTAGTCCAGGCATAACTATCAGGTTTACTCGGAACTTCCGACTACCTAACTCAAGGGTTGCCCCTCTAACCATCTTATTGGTTAACACATCAGCCCCGGCTGAACTTATACGATAACCATAACTCAATTCTGTGCATAGTTGTTCATGCTTCCGTGCAAATGCTTGACTCATAAAAGAATGCGATGATCCAGAATCAAATAGAACAACTGCAGGGTGATGGTTAACAAGAAACTTACCAGCAGTTATAGGCTCTCCCTCAGGAATCTCGTCAACGGTGGTATGGTGTACACGGGCAGTATAAGTCTGTTGCTTCTTTTTAGACGGATAAGGGCAGAACTTGGAAAAGTGGCCTGGCTGACCACAATTGTAGCAGGGCCCCTTCACTGTACCAGTAGATCCTATAACTCCCTTGGTGTTGCTCTGTTCTGCAGCTGCGGTGATCTTTGCTGGCGGCACGGCCATCTTGTACGGCTTCTGTGGTCCCCTGTAGTTCTGGGTTTTATGCTGTGGCGGCCTGAACCTTGCACCAGGTGCGGACGGACGATAAGAAAGACGGTTTGCAGTGACAACTCTGGACTGGGATGGTCCTGACTCAAACACCCTCTTGCGATTCTTGGATGCAGTGTAGGCGTTGTTGTTCTTTTCTTGTTTCAAACAATCACTGACAAAGTCATTGAATCTGGCACGGGTATTGGTACCCACATGCTTCATCATCTTCAGACTTAACCCTCTCTTGAAACTAGCAATTCTCTTTGCATCTGTGTCGACCATGTCTGGAGCATAGCGGCACAAGCTATTAAAAGCATGCAGATACTGTGTTATAGTCTTGGTACCTTGATTTAAGGCCAAGAACTCTCCGAGCTTCATCTCAACCAACCCTGGGGGAATATAAACTCCCTTAAACGCTTCAGTGAACTCTCTCCAAGTAATCTGGGCATTGGGAGGAAAGGTGGTGCGGTGATGCTTCCACCACATCCCTGCCGATCCCTGTAACTGATGTGCAGCATATTCTGTCTTTAGAACTTCTGTCAGTCTCAACACACGAAACTTATCCTTCATAGTGTTGATCCATTCTTTAGCGTCGAGTGGCTCTGCTGCTTCCTTAAAAATTGACGGCCTGGTGTCCATGAAATCCTTGAAATTGTTGTACTGGTTCACCCCATGGCCACCACCTTGATTATTTCCTCTCTGAATATTTTCAGCGATGGTACGCAAAAAATCTTCCATATTCCTTTGTGACTGCTCGGCGTTGCGCTGGCTTCCCAGGAACTGTGCGAAGAATACCTCTGCAGTGAGCGGTGGAGGAGGGGGCAATTGCGGCTCTGGCTGTGGCTCCTGGTGATTGACGTTGTTTGCACCACCCCCACCACCCCATGCACCGTTGCCACCAGTTTCAGTGGCCTCATACGTGGCACAGCGAGTGTTTGCCATCTGCATATTTCAGCAACAGGTAATAATTGAGCGAAGTGGTAGTAATTGTATTCGAATGAACAATTATGCCATACTGAATTTATTGGAGAGAACAAGTCATGCAATAAAACAGAGGCATAATAATCACATTCCAATTAAAACAACATCACTAATCAAATTACTTCGAATGCAACATCGCGTTCCATACAACCACGTTGTCAGCATACATACACTGGACTTTTATGCGTTCGAGCATCGCATACACAACCAAGATTCAAAAGATCGCCAGTCTCAAGGTCGAACAGGATACAACACGATACATGGAAACCAAAAAGAAGGTCATCGTGACAGAGCCTATCACTAACACAAGGCAACTAGCCTACTCCTCGGGGCAGTCGTCGAGGTCGGAGGCGTCACCATCGCTACCATCAGTAGCGGCGTCGTCGTCGGCGTCCATCTGGGCGGCGTCCGGAGGAGCATACGGGCCCATCCCGTTGTAGAGGGCATGAAACTCTTCATGCAAGTTGGCATTATACCCTTCTATCTCCTCGACTCTCTTCCTCAGAAGGTCCCTCTCGTTCCAGGCTTCATTCCTTTCCTGCACTAGCTGTCCCATCATGCGGTCTGCATTTCTGTTGGCCTGAGTCAACGTCTGTACCCGCTGCATAGCACTCTCACCTCTCTCGAGAGCCCGATCTCGCTGCAAGCTCATGTCGGCCAACTGCTCCTGCAAGCTAGCTATAGCACGTGCTTACTTCTTCTTCTGCTTCCTTGCTTCAAGCCGGTCATTGCCACGTAGACTAGTCAAGGTCCAATAGGTACTCTCAAGACCTTGGTATGCTCTGATGGCTGCATACATGGCACTCATCGTGTGGTTGTCGCTAGCCCGTCCTTCACTTGGGCCTCTAACCAGGGCACTTTCTTACGGTTGCACCCAAATGGCATCACGAGGATCATCTCTCGGGAAGGTGCCTGCCAAAGCTGCTGCCAACTCATTAGGAAATCTGCTCATTATGTCTCGGATGACGTGAAAGGCTGCACCCTCTGCACCCTCAACTGGAGTGCTTCCCTCAAACTCCAAATGCCAACCATCCCATTCTGGCGCATCACCAAGAGCAGGGATGGTGATTTCCACTACCGCAAGTCCATCCTCAGCTAACTGGCTCTCACTCCAGGAGTACACCGGCTCTTGACCCTCTGGGTACCCCACATCATGGAGCACTCTCCAAAGCAAGGTGGGCATGCCAAACTCACTTAGAAAAGTGTCCGTGCTGCGGCGCTCCCGCGGGGCCATCTGGTGACGGGGTGCTCTTCCGCCAGTGGACTTACGAGCAGTCTTCTTCGTGCGGGCCATCTGTAGCACAAGTTTTAAATTACCCGGTGAGAACATATTTTAAGTTGATGTCACTTTTATCAAACTGGGATAATCCTTTCATAAGGGGAGGAATGCATGTTATGAATGAAATGCACAGGCAATATGATGCATGCGCGAGTCTTACGTTCTCACAAACTTAGAAAATAAAGACATCTAACGATGAATTCGGTGGCATACAACGATCTCTTATATACGTAACTAATTCGATCTACACAATAAACGCTGTTATGTACCTGTAGAAAATTCATTTCAGCCCATTCCCCATGAATGCATGAAAGCAGTAAATCTACCTACACGCTCTACACGAATCCCCAGATGCATGTACAACGGTAGTAACTACCCAAACACATCGTCCTATTGACGGCATCGCCTCAACGGACGGAACACCCACACATGCGATACTTTTATAAAAACATGTGTAAAACATGTAATTATTCTAGTATCATATAAGCACTCTCCCTAGATCGGCGGTGTATCCGATCATGCTCTCACAGCTCACACTTACCAAAGCGTAGAGGTAACTGATCCATACATTATCACTCAATTAAGTGGCACTCATACAATAGCACGCCGTATGAGCAACGAAAGAGAAATATAGTGCAAGAACCCCAAGTTAGTACTTAAATAGCCACCTAAAGTCCTTAACTGAGCATACAGGATATGACCACTGGCACACCTTTAGTTTTAAAATCACACTGTTTAAACATAATTTTGTTTTAAATACACTTATGAATAGTAATCACGTTAAACCTTGCTCTGATGCCAGCTGTAACAGAACCGCCCAATTATACGAGATTAAGTAGTAAATCATCCAACGGAAGGACAATTTAACAAACTTAAGCCTGTATAACCCGGTAGTCCCTGAAATCTCAACGGATTTCAAACCATTTCACATAACAGCCAAGATCGTACTAAGTTTAACAGTTACCATCATAAGTTACATAAATGTTCACGGCATAAAATACATCGGAGTTTAAACATAGTTATTACAAACCAGGTTCGAATAAAAGTAGCGGAAGCGGTAGTTTAAATCACGCACACACCCAACATTTTGAAATAAAGTGCCAGCTTGTGATCATCTCCAGCAAAAGCATCAGACTAGAAGTAGTGAATGACCATTGCCCATGGTCCTAGGCTTCGTCCATTGCAGGATAGAGACAGTTGATACAATAGCCGTAGTACATCTGTCCATCTGCAACAAGTGGGAACAAAGACCTGAGTACGAGAAGGTACTCAGCTAGACTTACCCGTCATAAACCAGAAATAAAAGACACCAAGGAATCATGATAGGCTTTCTGGTGGGATAGCTGACTCATTTGCAAAAGGCATTTTTAGCATTTAGGAAAACCTTTACAAAGGCTTTGCATCTAGTTAAATCTTTATTAACCTGTCAACTACATTTGCACCTGTACTAAAGTAACATGTAATTAAACAGGTAATGATAACCAATGATCATTAACAACTTCCATTATGTCATAATTCATATAACTGTCCAAGTGTTCCATCAATATTACTACGATGAAGTAGCTCAAGTCAAGTGTTCACTATCCAGTGAACGATGGCGATTCGAATCGATTATTAACCAGCTGGTAAGTTATTCCTCACACAAACCTCACTCACCCGCTAAAGTGAGGTGTTGGTCGCCGAGTCAACCATTCAGGTAAAGTCGGGAGCTTGCCAGGAACCACTTGTACCCGGGGGCCGTCCGACTGCTCTTTGGCCTTATCATCGCGCCCCCGTATCCTGCCACTACTGCTCCGGTATAGTGCGTTGCGGGCAATCCACTCGGCCCGAATAATCTCTCAGTTTCGCGGTCGGAAGGTACTTTATCCGGCCAGCTAAATGTGAGGCATGCGTTCAACATGACCCGAGGGACAACAACGGATGGTCCTTAATCGACACAGACATAAAACACTACAGTCCAAAACCCTGCAAGTTTCCGCCTGGTCTCAAATTCATTTCACACTTAGTTATACCATGACTTCATAGTCATTCAAGCAGATCCAGGTAACCACCTATAGCTCGCAGGTGACAGGAAATCACCCGACTTCTACCGGTCTAAGCCAGCTAAGCATTGACTCGACTGCGGATACTAGGGTAACAAGGATATAGTATAACAAAGGTAAGCAAGGTATAATGCAGCAACGTTTGCAAACAACTCCTAAACGTAATGCATCAAATTAAGTAAAGTTAATAATAAATTATTTGCAAACCGGGATAGAAATGCTCCGGGGCTTGCCTCTCTCAAAAGAGCTCGGACGGTGGTCGGGGCACTCGGGGAGCTCTTCACCGACCTCCTCTTCGGCTTCTGTCACCTCCTGCTGCTACACCTCGAGCTGCTCCTCTGGCTCCTCGGGTAAGACGACTGGGTTCTCGGTTTGCGATCCTGTATGATGCAATGCGCGTAAGTGATTATGCAAACGTGCATCGAAGGAGATGAATGCAATGAATATGTTGAAATGCAAGGTAGTCAACATCATCCAAGAAACTATACACTACAAGCACATGTCATCTACTGCATTCTCTTCTACTACTATTATGTTAAGTTAACATATCTTATGAAATGCTTCAAAGATACACCAAAGCTTTACTAATTTCTTAATCACACTTAAAGCAACACTTGCTTAAACCATAAATAATAATAGGTTTGAATAGCAATATATATTTCTGATGCTCCTAAAAATCTAAGAAAATTACAGTAGCATAATACTACCCTAAACAGACTACCATAAAAATTTCATGACAATTGGATAAGTAAACTATCCTGTACAAAAATGACAAGCTCTAGCATAAAAATGAGTATGAAATTACTTTGTACTATGAAAAGTGTCAAACAACAGAATTAATATTTTTCCTAGGTTCTTCATGGAATATAATGACTGTACAAAAATTATCACATGCATGTTTTATACAAAGTTTGCTCTCTAGCAAAAATAACAAAAATCAGCCATTAAAGGTACTTGAACTACTTCTACAAAGTTTTCCACAGCACATGCATGAAACATATTTTTCCTAAGAAGTACATGATATAAGAAGATTAACAAACTTGAAATCATATTTTTCTGATACATATAGGATTTACTAACCATTTTACAAGATATCAGCAATATCAAGAATTAATTAAAGCTCTACAGAAAAGTATCCCAAAAATGACATGCAATATTTTTAGATTGTAGATCTGGTTCCAATAAGTTCATAGAAATTTATTTCACAATTTTTGGAGCTCAAATGAATACAAAAACATTTTCCACAACATCCTTTATTATGAATAATAAAAGAAAACAGAAAACGCTTTTTATTTTTAAAACTGGGCCGGCCCGGGGAAGTAAACCGGTCCATGGCCGTTCTCGGCCTGAGCGCGCGCGCGGGAGAAGAGGCGAGTCGGCCCGCTCGGAGGCGCGGCCCACAGGCGCGGTGGCCCAGGGGAAAACGAGGGGGAGGAACAGAGGGTGGCCTCTCCGGCGCTCTGGACCGCGATGGCGTGGCGGTAGCTGACGGCCAACGGCCATCTCCGGCCATGACCCGTCCAGCGAGCGCGCGCACCGTGTTCGCGAGGAGGCAGCGAACTCGAGAGAGAAGCTCAGGGGGATGGAGAGGGAGCGAGGAAGACGGTGGGCGGAGCACGAGCTCGGCGGCCCCGTCGTGGTGGCGCGGCGGGAAGAGCTCGATTGAGCCTTACCGGAGGCGAACAGGGCAAACGGGGGTCCGTTCGGAGGAGGCAAGGGGGTGGCGAAGCTCGGTGCAAGACGAATTTGGTGGCGGTGGAGGGTCGACGTCGGAACGGGGGAGCGGAGGTGGAGCTCTCGGCGGTGAGTCGTTCGCCCGCTCGGGTTTTGGAGAGGGGGAGTGGATGACGAGCGGGAGTGCGAGTGAGGGGGCGAGGAGGGTTCGGGCAGGCGACTTGAGCGTGCTCGAGCTAGCAGGAGGGCAGAGCGGAGGCGACGCGCGGCGGCTCCGACGGCGCATGGCCGACACGCGGCGAGCGCGGTCTGCCGCGGCGTCCAGCAAGGCGCGCGAGCGGGCGGGAGGAGGCGGCCGAGCGGACGCGGGCCGGGCCGAGGCGGCGGCTGCGGCACGCGCGCGCGCGGGGGTGGCGTGGGCCGTTTCGGCCAGCGGGCCAAAAGGGAGGCGAAGGCCCGCTTAGGGGAGAAATTGGTTTATCAAATTATTATTTTCAAATAAATTCAAATAATAGTGTTCAAATCTCATTTTGAGTAAGAAAAAGACATTTTCTGGAAATGACCTAAAAACAAAAGTTGCTTAGAATTTAATTCTCTACAACTTTGCTTTTAAGACCAAAGTCCAAATCTGGATAGATTTTGATTTTTAGAATAAAAGCTAATTTAGAGAGGATTTTTTAATATTTTCAAATAACATTTTTAAAACAAATCTTTGACAAAACTTTGAGTGATTTAGTGGCTCCAAAAATTTTCCTTATCATTCTAAGTGATATGAAATTTATAGTTGCATAAATTTGATGAGTGTCATTATCACATTATCACAATATGTTATGCAATACTAGTTTCCACATTTTTAGTTTATTAAAGGTACACCCTAAGCACACATGATTATGAATGCCATGACATGTTATGCTCATGATTTGCAATGCAAATGCTTGCGTAACACCGGAGTGTTACAGTTTCCACCGACCGTCCCAGGCCAATTGGTCACACCTCTCGAGCCTACTTGGTCCCCTTTGCGTGGTGCTCACCGTCATCGTGGTTGTGGCGCCCTGTTTCATCGGTGACGCGCCCGCGCCGCCGCGGAGCGCCGTCTTGCCCTTCGGGCGCGCGTGGCCAGGTTGTCTCGGGCAAGCTCGGACAAAGCCACCACCTCGGCCGCGTTCGTGGTAAGTCACCAATGCTCGTAGACCACCTCGTTCGGTTTGCCTTGGCCGCAGCTCATCGGAATGGCGGCGCCACTCCCCGCAGGTTGCCGCTGCCGTGGAGGAGTCGCCCTGCTTCGTCTCCGCTCTCCGAACCACCGTCCATCGTCGTGGGTCGCTTGGTAAGTGGGTGTTTCCCCCTTAGGTGCGAGGTAGAGGTCTTCCTCTGGCTGGCGTAACCGGCCAGTGCCGACCAGAGCCGCGCCGGCGTGCGGAGGAACGTCGGGGACCGCCTAGTTGTAAAGACGAGTTTTCAGAAGGGTGCTTGTGCAAGGTCTCTGAGTGCGGGAATAGTGCGTAGTTGGTCGCGCCATTTGTAGCTAGCCTGGGGTCTCTTTTGCAAAGTGTGCTGGCGCGCGCGGGTTTTCCTCGGCCATGGGCCGAGTCTCGTGGGCCGCGTGCGCGAGCGCGTGCTGCGCGCGGCGCGAGGTGGGCCGCGCGGTCGGGCCGCCCGGGAAAACGGTTTTCTGGATTTAGCGATTTTAGAAATACTTTGTAATTTAGTTTTTGAAGCAAACTTTGAGGAATTTTAGTGACCTGTGTAAATGTTCAAAAATCATGAAACCACTTTTGTTGACTTTCTAAATTCATGCTCTGTCCGATAGTAATTTTCTTTGGTGCAGTCTGTAGTGTTGCTCGGTCGTTTAAATTAATGCATAAAGCGACGTTTCTTTTACTGCAACTTTTTTCTAGGAATTTTTCGTGGCAAATCAACGATAGCCCGAGCTCTAAAAATTTTTACAGTAGATGCTTAATATTATTAGATGCTTACTGTAATTTTTATGGCCATCAAATAGCTTGTTTGTTAGGGTAGCTAATTTTCCCCAAGTAGTGCCGGTAGTAAATCGGTAATCGGAAAGTGGTGCGCTTGTTAGTTGTTGGAGTCGTTTTGCATCAAGTCAACCTTGTTAGTAAAAAGGATGATAGCTTAGCATATTAGCTATTGGAGTTACTGTTGTCACCTTTTAAGTGTGGTCCTATCATTGCATGCATGTAGATCACGAGGGAGTCGAGTACGTGGCCATGGAGGAGCCGGACTACGAGGAGGTCATCGAGGAATACGAGGAGGAAATCTTCGTACCCGAGGAGTTCCAGGAGCCTCCCGCTACTGACACCTCTGACTGTGCACCTGCCCAAGGCAAGCCCCGGTGCATAACCCTTATTTTTTGCAAATCTGATATATGTTTAAATGTTGTGCATTTAAGTTACAGGAATTTCTATGATACACACATACATATATATCTATACCCATGAGTCTTACTAGTACAGGATCATATAGTTGCTTCGCTTAGGATCATCGATAGGGTGAGTAACCTGTCGTTGCTCACAATAGGGAGTTACTCTAATGATTATTACATTTTGGGAAAAATGGTGGAAGGGAAATGACGGCCGGGCAGGGATGTGGTATGGTTATTGGTGGGTGTAACCAGTTGTGTCCCACGGCCATGGGTACATAATTGGGTTGCACTGTTTCCCTGTCTGTGTCAATTAAGGACCGTTCGTTGCATGGACCCTGGTCAAGTCACAGATCTCCTTATCCCGAGCACATACTAGCGGATGGGGGCTAGAAAGACTTGTTACTCTCTTGTCATGGGCTCCGACTCTTTCCGGACCGACTGATTGGAGGCGGGGATAGGTGAAGGTCTTAGCACCGTATTGAGGCCGGGCCTCGAATACGGGAGCTAGGAGTCCAAGTTTGGACGGGGACCTGGAAACCCGTGACAGGAGGGGAACGGGTTGGTCTTGCTTGTGCCTGGGGTACAAGCGAGGCGTGTGTTTTTCGGGGTACCCAGCTGGGCACATTGATTCGCGAATCACCGTTTCTGCATGACGGTACGGCTTGACTACGCTCTGGCATCGTAGTAAGAATTGGCAATTGAAAGAGGGAGAAACGATCTTGTTTTGCTCAACTCTTGCTTGATTATAGCATAGGTGCTCACATAGACTATCGGTTAATGAATAAAATACGGCTTCTAAAAGTTAAGAAATTAAGGACACACTCTTAGTGCTGCTTTCCGCATACAAGAAACCCATAAGCCATAAAGTCTATCATGATCCTTGAAGAGTCGGGAAATATAATTTCCAGTCGGGTAAGTCTTGCGAGTACATTGTGTACTCAGGGTTTATTTTTACCCCTGTTGCAGGTGCACTTTGAGCAGGTTTGTCTTGTGTGGAGGATTCTTCTGATGGGCACAGACGGATTCTCATCGCTTCCGCTAGATGTTATTTTATTTCCGCTGTTAATTATTGCACTCTGAACCTCTGGTATTGTAATAACTATTTCAAGACTCTGTGTTGTATGAAATGGCCTAAGTATTGTAAGTTTGTACTCATTATTGGATCCCGGGTGTAAAATGTGGAGCGTTCGAGTTCTCCCGTCGGGTGTGCTCGACGGAATCATCTGGTGTAGCTCACTTTCAGGGCTCTTAGTGCCTAGTGGAAGGCAAGCGCCCTGAAAGCGTGCTAAACTGGGCGATTCCGCCACAGGCTAGTTTGGAGGCCTTGGGCGAATGGTTTTGTATGTCCCTTAGTTTATTGTTGGGCAGGTAGTTTATTATTCTTCCTCCAAGCACAGGTTGATATGTGGGCATGTGGCTGACACATATTACGCGGCACCTAATATGCACTTTTAAAGACATGACAATATTTTAATAAAGAGAAAAAAGAATTGAGTTTCAAGGAGATAAAATTCTCCCGGCATAGTTGACAATTCTCCATGAGTCATAAAATTAAATGTATATGAAACTGTGAAATGAAACTTTTCATTGAGAGTGTTTCATCTAAGTTTTATTTCATTATATATGTCATGGCTCCGCTGAAACTGGCCTGAGCAATATCAGAAGCGCGCGTGTCTGTCACGACTAGTCCCTCCGTGAAATGGCTAAGGCATATGCCTCTCTCCACTCCTCAAGATTCAGGCTAAAACGAATCCCCAGCATCCTGACTCCTGAGACAACTTTGTGTTTGTTCTACATACTGCTATGAACTCACATCACATTCTCATCCATTCTCTGGGCAAACCTTTTTCTCCAGATAAAGATTCTCTGGGCAAACTGAACTAGTATACTGACACGTAGCGGCAGGGTGGATCCTTAGCTTTGCCATGGCCAGAAGGGTCACGCTTGCAAAGATGCAGACCCCTGCACTGCAAGTCTGCAAGATCCAAACCTCCCCGTCCACACTATCTAACCGCAGCCTTTAAGCTCACTCCAAGCATATCCATGCAGCCAGGGCGCCGCAAACAAATAAGAGCCGCCGTGCACGATCACAGGCTGTGCTGTGTGCTGGCCAGATCGAGGAAAGGAATTGAATCCGAAGCAAGCAAGCTAGCAGGTAGTATAGTATGTTGTTTCTATTTCTGTTGCATGTGTGCGTGCGTGTGTTTCTATCTTTAGCGTAGAAGTGGTGAGCACGGCGTTGTCCGTGTCGTGCGCATTCATGCAGTGGGTCGCAGAGCTTGACTCGGCAATGGCGCCCACGTTCCGTGGCTGTGGGATGGCGCAGCAAAGTTCGGGGCGTGGGCGGACATGCAGGGGATCATGCCGAGCGTGTAATCGAGTCAATAAAAGGGAAGAAAACCAGAAAATGCAGTAGTTCGTGCGCTGCGCCAAAATCTCTGTCCACTGAGTTCATCGTGAGTTCATCCTGTGTTCTGTGCGTGTTCATCAAGACTGAGAGAGAGAGCGAGCGTTCTAGCGACGATTGATCCTTCCCCGGTTTCAACAAGTGGCATCGGAGCTAGATTCCATCGCTGGGATCGTCATCGAGCCATCACCGCCGCGTTCATGCCTCGCGACGCGTCAAAATCACCGCGGCGTCGGCGATCGTGGTCGCCTTCCGGCAGCCGCTCAGGAGGGAGCGGTGGGAAGGACCGTGGGCTGGTGCTTCACCGCACGGTCAAGGAGATCGGCAACGCGGGGTGGCCAATGTTGACGAAGACGAACTACACCGACCGGGCGGCGTTGATGCGCGTCATGCTGCAAGGGCGGCATCTCTGGGAGGCCATCAGCATCGGCGCCGTCGACTACACCAACGACCGCAACGCACTCGATGCGCTGTGCAAGGCGGTTCCGGAGGAGTTGAGGGGGAGCATCGCCAACAAAACCACGGCCAAGGCGGCGTGGGACTCCCTCAAGACCCGGTACATCGGCGTCGACCGGGTGCGGAAGGCGAAGGCGAAGACGCTGCGCCGCGAGTTCGACGGCATCACCTTCAAGGAAGGGGAGTCCATCGATGACTTCGCGAGCCGCATCACCAGGATCACCGATCAGCTCGCGATCCTGGGTGAGGAGCACGAGGAGGAGGAGATCGTGCGTAAGTTCCTGGAGGCCCTTCCTGATCGATTTGAGCAGATTGTAGTTGCAATTGAGACGCTCCTCGATCTTGAGGACGTGTCTCTGGATGAGTTGGTTGGGCGGCTCAAGGCGACAGAGGAGCGCCTGAACCGCCCGAAAGGAAGAGGTGGCAGCGGATCGGGCGGCAGCAGCGCCGGGAAGGAGATCGACGGCAAGCTGTACTTCACCGAGGAGCAGGTGATCGCCCGCCTCGCGTCGCGCCTCAACATCGACGGGTCGGCGGCGCGCGGCAAGACATCGTCGGGCCCTTGCAAGCGTCGCGGCGGCGTAGGCCGCGGCAAGGACGCGCGCTCGGGGCCGCCCAAGGGCGGCGACGGTGGTGAGGACGATGAGGCCTGTCACTACTGCAGCAAGATGGGGCACTGGAAGCGCGAGTGCCGCAAGAAGAAGCGGGATGAGGAGAAAGCGGCGGTGGCGGCTGCGAAACAGCCGCAGGCGAACCTGGTCCAGGCGGAGCAGGAGGCGCCGGCCCTGTACATGGCGATGGTGACGCCGTCAGACACAGTTATCCATGGGGGCCAGCGCGTCGAGCACGTCTTCCTCAACGAGCACAAGGTTGTGGCGGACCTGGACGCCGGCGGCGAGCACGAGGAGATGCAGTGGTACCTCGACACGGGTGCGTCGAACCACATGACCGGCGACGCGTCCATCTTCTCCGAGCTGAACCCCGGCGTCATCGGCTCAGTGCGGTTCGAGGACGGATCACTCGTGGAAATCGCTGGGCGCGGCACTGTGCTGTTCGCGTCCAAGGACGGCGGTCACCGCGCGTTCCACGACGTCTACCACATTCCTCGACTCCGCAGCAGCATCCTCAGCATCGGCCAGCTAGATGAACATGGGTGCAAGATCGAGATCGAAGATGGACTTCTTCGGATGTGGGACCGGGCAACCCGTGAGCTGCTCGCAAAGGTAAAGCGCACGGCAAATCGCCTTTACATTCTGCCACTCAAGCCATCGCCGCCGGTGTGCCTGGCTGCCTCGTACGGCGACGAGGAGTGGAAGTGGCATGCCCGGTTCGGGCACCTTGGCTTTCAGGCGCTGAAGAAGCTGGGGCGAGAAGGCATGGTGCGAGGTCTTCCACAGATCGAGCACGTCGAGCACGTCTGCGACGCGTGCCTGGCTGGGAAGCAACGTCGAGCACCGTTCCCGCAGGCCACAAACTACCGTGCCACCAAGCCACTGGAGCTCATCCACGGGGACCTGTGCGGCCCCGTCACACCTGCGACACCCGGCGGCAAGCGCTACATCATGCTGGTCGTCGACGACATGTCCCGGTACATGTGGGCGACGCTCCTCGCCAACAAGTCCGATGCCGAGGAGGCGTTCCGCAGGCTGCGCGCCGGCGTCGAGGTCGAGTCCGGGCGGAAGATCAAGGCGTTCTGCACCGATCGTGGGGGGGAGTTCGTGTCGACGAGCTTCCTCGAGTACTGCTCCGAGCGCGGAATCAAGCGACACCTCACCGCGCCGTACAGCCCGCAGCAAAACGGCGTGGTGGAGCGCCGGAACCAGACTGTGCTCGCCATGGCACGGAGTATGATGAAGGCCAAGGCGGTTCCGGCCTGGCTGTGGGGGGAGGCCGTGATGACGGCTGTCTTCCTCCTCAATCGCGCTCCGACGAGGAGTCTGGTGGGGCGCACGCCGTATGAAGCGTGGTACGGCGAGAAGCCGACTGTGCACTTCCTGCGGGTGTTCGGGTGTGTGGCGCATGTCAAGGTCACCAAGCCGAACGCCGGGAAGCTCGACGACCGGAGTACGAAGATGGTGATGATCGGCTACGAGTCTAGCTCTAAAGCCTACCGGGTGTTCGACCCTGTCGCGAACCGGGTGCACGTCACTCGCGACGCGGTTTTTGAAGAAGACGCGGTGTGGGATTGGAGCGCGTCCGGCAACACTGGCGGCACAGCGGGGTTCGACTACAGTGCTGGCCAGGACACACTCGTGGTGGAGGACGAGTGGGGCGAGCCACAGCCGGGGGAGCCGGCTGACGCGCCCACTGCGGGGAACGCCTCCCCGCCGCCTTCAGCTCACTCGCCGCAGCCAGGGGGTCAGCACCTCTCTTCGTCAAGCTTCGAGGCGACGTCGTCGGCTGTGTCATCACCGCGAACGCCGCGGGCCCATGGCGGCCCAGTACCTTGGCAAGGCGAGCTGCCGAGGAAGGAGGATGTGCCAGCCCAGTTCGTATCCCCTACAACGGGCGCACTGGAGATGCTGGACGCGAACGACGACGAGGAGGCTGTGCATCGTTTCAGGGTCGTCGACAACCTGTTGTATGATGACGACGAGCTTGTAGCGGATGACGATCTGCTGCTGGTCGCCGACACCGAGCCGTCCACATACCAAGAGGCGGCGGATCGCAAGGAGTGGAAGCAGGCAATGTCGGAGGAGCTCAAGTCCATCAACGACAACAAGACCTGGATGCTCACCGATGCACCTCCAGGGGTGAAACCCATTGGCCTCAAATGGGTTTTCAAGATCAAGCGCGACGCCGACGGCAACATCACCAGGCACAAGGCGCGGCTGGTGGCGAAGGGCTATGTGCAGCGCGCCGGCGTCGACTTCGACGAGGTGTTTGCGCCGGTGGCTCGCATGGAATCCGTGCGGTTCCTACTCGCCATTGCTGCGCACCATGGGTGGACGGTGCACCACCTCGATGTGAAATCGGCGTTCCTGAATGGAGACCTGGCGGAGGAGGTCTACGTCGAGCAACCGCCGGGGTACGCTGTTCGTGGCAAGGAGCGCAAGGTGTACAGGCTCCACAAGGCACTGTATGGGCTACGGCAAGCGCCCAGGGCGTGGAACGCCAAGCTGGACAGCTCGCTGCAGTCCCTTGGGTTCAAGTGCAGTGCGGCTGAGCACGCGGTGTACGTGCGAGGCTCTGGTGGCAACCTGCTGCTCGTCGGAGTCTATGTTGATGACCTCGTCGTGGTTGGTGCGAATCAGGCACAGGTCGATTGGTTCAAGGCGGAGATGGCCCGACTCTTCAGCATGAGTGACCTCGGGCCACTACACTACTACCTCGGCATCGAAGTCCGTCAGAGCGCGAAGGGCATCACACTGTGTCAAGGCGCCTACACGGACAAGATCGTCGAAAAGGCTGGGCTCTCGGGGTGCAACCCTTGCAGCACTCCGATGGAGCCGCGACTCAAGTTGAGCAAGGCGAGCTCAAACCCTCCGGTGGACAAGACACTGTACCGCAGCATCGTCGGAAGCCTAAGGTACTTGGTTCACACACGCACTGACATTGCATTCGCAGTGGGCTATGTGAGTCGTTTCATGGAGGCGCCCACCACCGAGCATTGGAGCGCCGTCAAGCACTTACTGAGGTACATCGCCGGGACGAGATCCTTCGGGTGTGTCTATCGGCGAGGGGAGGGAGCCATGGAGCTGATCGGCTACAGCGACGCTGATCATGCCGGGGATTGCGACGACAGGAAGAGCACCTCGAGAGTGTTCTTCTTCCTGGGCCAGAGCCCTGTGAGCTGGCAGTCCCAGAAGCAGCGCGTGGTGGCGCTATCGACGTGCGAGGCGGAGTACATCACCGGTGCCACCGCGGCGTGTCAGGGAGTCTGGCTGTCACGCCTGCTCTCTGATCTGGTGAACGCCAAGGTCGTCGCACCATTGATCTACATCGACAACAAGTCCGCGTTGGCGCTGGCCAAGAACCCGGTACTGCACGACAGAAGTAAGCACATCGACGTCCGGTTTCATTTCATCCGCGACTGCATCAGTTCAGGTGTGATCGAGACGGACTTCATCAAGACGGGTGACCAGCTGGCGGATTTGCTCACCAAGCCGCTTCCGCGTGAACGTCTACAGGAGTTGCGTGGTCGGAGCGGTGTGATCAACACTGGTTCTGCGCAACAGAAGTAGGGGGGAGTGTGTTGTTTCTATTTCTGTTGCATGTGTGCGTGCGTGTGTTTCTATCTTTAGCGTAGAAGTGGTGAGCACGGCGTTGTCCGCGTCGTGCGCATTCATGCAGTGGGTCGCGGAGCTTGACTCGGCAATGGCGCCCACGTTCCGTGGCTGTGGGATGGCGCAGCAAAGTTCGGGGCGTGGACGGACATGCAGGGGATCATGCCGAACGTGTAATCGAGTCAATAAAAGGGAAGAAAACCAGAAAATGCAGTAGTTCGTGCGCTGCGCCAAAATCTCTGTCCACTGAGTTCATCGTGAGTTCATCCTGTGTTCTGTGCGTGTTCATCGAGACTGAGAGAGAGAGCGAGCGTTCTAGCGACGATTGATCCTTCCCCGGTTTCAACATAGTACTCCTAGCAACGGGCGATGTCGTCCTCGACGACGGCGGCGCCACTCTTCCCCACCGGCGGCACGCGGCCGCTGCAGCAGCAGGCGCCGTATTTGGGCGGCAGCGGTGGTAGCGGCGGCGGGTCGTACACGCCGGTGTTCGTGGTGCTGGGAGTGATCGCGGCGCTGCTGGTGATCTCCTGCCTTGTGGGGCAGGTCTGCACCAAGAAGCACCTGCGGCCCCGCCCGCGCAGGGACCGCGTCGCCTACTACGACGACGACGGCATGGAGGGCGGGTTCGGGCCGCCTCACCACAGCGGCATTGCCAAGATGGAGGCGCCGGCGGCGTCGTCGGTGGAGACGCGGGCGGCCGCTGCCGCCGTGCAACAGACTGCCGCGGCGTGAAGGTTGCCAGGTGATATCAAAATGATGCCTCTGTACGTACGATAGTTGTAGCTATGGCTTCTTCTCAGGTTGTTTGCTAGTTGGAGCCCTGTGCAGCTGTGCATATATATAGTCTTGATTAATTGAAATCCTTGTGTGAAAAGAATCGGTCTACACGACCGTAAAGATGGAATTGTCGCTGTGAAAATGTCTTGTGAATGGAATACAAATCAAAGCATGCATGTCGCAAAAAAGAAAAACAGAGAGATCTATCTAGAGCATGCAGGATCATGTACAGTAGTGCAAAATTGTTCCTTGTTTTTCTTTTGATAATGGGAATACTGTTCCATCATCAGCATCATAAGCCCAGGCGTGGCCGCCAGCATAGTGAGGCCATGTTCCGATGAAGGTGTGATAAAGATGTTTAAGCCAAGTAGCGTTTCCGAGCGTCTCATTTTAAACGCCTAAGGGCTCGTTCAGTTCCAGAGGAACGATTCCTAGTTAGAATGATTGGCTAATTTGTATAACCTTGCATTAATCAGAATGATTCCAGACTTATTCTGGGCTAACCGAACGAGCCCTAAGGCTTGGATAGATTGTGTAATATCTAAGAGACATGGTCCAACGGACTATAATAACATGTTTGGTTCACATAGTCGCATTATGTGAAGCCATCTGATCCTGCGTCTGAACCTAAACGTGTTGTTTGGTTTGCCACCAGTGGCGGATGCAGGCTATACCTGTGGGGCCACCTGGTCCACAGGTTTTGATGAAACTAGTAGAATTTTACTGTATCTTATATGGCTTGGCCCCACAGTGTCTACTAGCTGGCTCCACAGGGTTTGATTACTGGATCCGCCACTGTTTGCCACACAAAACCAATCCATCCATCATCGAGGCTTACCCTCCACCGGCATAAAAGTGTCATCGTTTGATTCCTTCGGAAACTGTCGGACGACACCGTCCACCGAGCGTGCTCCAGGAGCAAACCCATGCCGCACGTACTGATTTCGGACGAGGCTGCTCCTCAAACCAAACAAAACAAGCTGTAAGTGCATGCAAAACAAGAGGCGTGGGTCGATAGAGTAGAGGGAAGATGACATTGACGAACCGGAGGGACAAAGATAACAATTCTCCCATAAAACACGTATATAGGTACAATACACGTCTCTATTTTCATTTGTAGGCCAACTCATGGTGTGGCACGTAGAAATTTTTTTTACTTCTTCCACCTTTTTTCTCGAATGCACAAAAGATTTATGTATCATTGTATTAAGAAAAATAGTTTAAATATACAGACAACATGCCTCTATCGAACGTCGAAGGAGGTCGACCTAAAATAGCCGTAGCTGGACCATCCTAGCAAAAGACCTCTAGTTTCGATATTACATAAATAAAAAATAACCAAAACCGATGCAGTGATGCGACTTAGGAGGTGGCCTTGCGTCTTCGCAGCTAGCTGGACGAGTCCTTTCCACCGTCCGGGAAGAGCGCTTCTGACGCTTCAATGCTGGACGTAGTCAGGTTGCCGTCGAAGATACCTTGTCAAATGCCTCCAGCTCCGACGCGGATGACGCTGATGGATCCTTGGTATAGCTCATACGCTGCATGATTAGCACCTCACCTCGCTTGGAAGCAGGTACTCGAGAGCAGTGGCGGATGCAGGATGAGAATCAAGGGGGGGCTAAAACAATGGAAATGTTGATTTGCATGAAGATTTAACGGTGATTTGAGGTTTTTGCTACAGTGTTTTTAGTGGTAAATCCAGTCATTAGGGGGGCTGGAGCCCACCCAGCCCCCCTGTAGATCCGCCGCTGCTCGAGAGCGCTTCCAACACTTCTTCCACCCTGAAATATAACATATCTTAGCAATCTTTTTTGAAGTGGGATATCTTAGGAATCTAGAATAGATTATGGGGTAATGCAACAGCCGAGCGAATTATCCTCAACATACAACGTGACCAAATATACCACTGTGGTATTGAGACCATAAGTGCACCAAACAACCAAATTCTTGCGCCAAATTAAGCGGATCACAAGATGTTAGGCCAATACACACCCGCCTAGAAAGTTGTTGCTCGGTGGATCATGAATACATTTCACTCTAAAATAAATATGTGTATAATAATTAACCAAAAGACTAGGAAGCGGGCTGATAAGTTCAAGCCAACAGGGCGTAGGAAGTCAATGGAAAAAAAATAAAGAGAAACGTGTAGAGGATAAAAATGGAATAAAAAAACGAACATACGTATTGCTTACCTAAAGTGAGCATAACCATGTTGACTTAATGGACCACGGGTCACTTGGCCCGTTTGGAGGGGTTGGTAGTAGTGGAGTACTGTAGTAGATTCTCTGATCTGCACAAGAAGTACCTGCACCTGCTGCCCGGACCTCCACGTCCACGGGCCTGTGATCCTCTGATCGGCTGATTCTGATGGTGACCAACTGGCCACGGCGTTGCCAACATGGAAGGCGTCCCTGCCGTCCCAGCAACACGTACTTGCCTCTGCTGCACCAGATCGCGGAAATTGATTTCTCGAGATACCACAACTCCACAAGTCCACAACGACGGTGATTTCCACCTTGCCGGTCATCCAGTACTGACTGCAGAGACCGCGAATTTATCTCCTTCTGTGGGTGCGTTTACTTCGCGAAAAGGTGGTGAAAAGTTACTGTAACATCTTTCGTTGTTATTTGACAAAATTTGTCCAATCATGGACTAACTAGGCTCAAAAGATTCGTCCCGACATTTACAGACAAACTATGCAATTAGTTATCTATTTTACCTACATTTAATGCTACATGCATGCGTCGAAAGATTTGATGTGATGAATGGAAAAGGAAATATTTTAGGTTGGGATGGGAAGTGAACAAGGCCTTAGTTTGACTGACAGGTAAGGCAGGCAGAGGAACACACCACACCACAACAATAACATTTACTTGTCGTATGCACATATTTTAGGCAGAAATGCACACGAATTCCAGGCAATGCAAGACAGGTAACCATTTTATACTTTACTGACAGCACCAAACGACCTGGATCTGGATCTGATGATGACTTGGCAGCAGGCAGAGTGGTGCATGCACGGCACAAGCCCCTGCTTGAATCTTGATCCTTGTGCAAATGCCTGATTACTTATATCACTAGCTACCTACTCACATAAATTATGTACTAACAATGTAGTACTATGTATGTATGTATGTATGTATGTATGTATGTATGTATGTATGTATGTATGTATGTATGTATGTATGTATGTATGTATCGCCGAGGACTCAATAAATTTGCACGACTATATATATTATATACATACATTGGTCACGCATGATATGATCCCATAGTTTCCACCTTTTATTAGTTTTCCAATGATCATGTAGCACTGCATGCAGGCAGCGCAACTGATGAACTGAGAACACGTGGTGGCCGGTATGGAGGACTGGTGCTGTAGCTGTACTACGTACGTACTGCTGCTGATGTAGACTACAGTAGTAGATATCTCCTCACGTCAAACTGGATCGTGTACGTATATAGCATAGCTAAGCTGTTCATGCATGGCCCCTGCTTCTGTTGCGCGCCTTTTTCCATCAATCAGGAGGGTCGCGTGGTGAGCTAGCATCCATCGGGCTCGGGCCGGCCGCTGCCTTTGAGAGGCGTACACTACTGTGCAGTGCAGCTGTGTGTGCTAGGGTTCATCAGGTAGCTGTTTTTTTTTTAAAAAAAAAGAAGGTATCGCTGGTGTCTTGATGAGGTACTAGCAGGAACGTCTGCTGGTACTTAAGCACGCGTGCATTTTGTGTCGGTCCAACTTCATATACTCCTATTTTCCAGGAGTACTCTAATTATAATCAGCGACGGAGGCAACATTGACGGCAGGGGAGCTACTTCTTCTTCTTACTCCTCCCGCCCCTCCTTTCCTTCTTCTTCCTCCTCAAATTTGTAGGGAGAGCTTAGGGGGAATCACGGTGGTTGGGGGGGCTCGAGCCCCCACCCCACCCCCACCGTTGGCTCCGCCGCTGCTTATAATGCAAGCTAGATGCGGATGCTGGTAGCCAGAACTCAAGCTAGAAAAAAAAAACTCAAGCTAGTGTGTGTGGGCGGGGCCAATGCATGTGTTGCAGGAACATTGCGGAAGAACAGTGTACCATGTTCTCCTGCGACCAGTCAGACCATCGCCACGAGATTCCGACACGTTCTCCACGTGCACTGATGCGTTCCCGTCTCTGCCTGCCCCTGCATTCAACCATTTCTCTTGCCATCCGCCTTGCTTGTCAGCATATGCTAGCTCCAGTAACGCATGACGACGCGCTAGACGTTACTGATGGTCATTGCTTACTCTCTTTTCTAAAATTATACTATTTTCTATTACATATAATAGAAAAGAGTATAATTGCATATATACTCTTTTCTCCGATAGATAAGAGTATATAGTAATGGAACATTTACTCTTTTCTATTACATATAATATAGATGTAGGCAATTATACATGCTAATTACGTGTGATGGACACATCGTCTAATAAAACTAGAATAGTATGAACATCTACGTTAATTTGAAAACTTTTATAGTACACTCGATAGACTAGTCGTACCGCAAAAAACCGAGCGTTGGCGTCATCACTTGCACCTGTCGCCTTCTGATCAATAATCCCAAAGCCTTGTCCCAAAAGTGCCGCTGAAGTTGCAGGCACCCCACAGCACAGTAGTAGTAGCAGGCAGCTCTCGGGTCGTCCTCACACACCCAAGCACCGAAGTGTCTCTGAAGAGTGAAGCCTGAACTCTTCGATCAATCTCTTTTTCAATTCTCACGGGCGCGTGCAGCCCTGCCTCGCATCGCAGGCATGTGATGCGCGCGGTCACTACGCTCGCTGCAACTGCAACGCTAGCTAGCAATGCAAACCACTCGTCCGTCCGTCCACTCTCCATCTCCCCCTGCTGTGACTGCACAGAATCAGACACCAGATCGCGATGCGGTGGCTGCTACAGTTCCATTTGTATTGTACCACCCCCACTGCCGTGCAGTGCATGCATGCATCCCCGGCCGCACAGTAGACGACTGGAACTGGATGGATGAAAACGCCGTCTCGCTCTTCACTCACGGGGTGGGCAGGTAGTGAGTGGGTATGGGTACCCGCCCCCCCAAAAAAAGCTAGCGTGAGAGCGAAAGCACCAGCCACCAGAGCTAGAGAGGGCTTTGCAGTTTCCGAGCACTGTCCTCCGCCTGCCCGCGGCGATCACCGTTCCGTGTATGGTCGCCTGTAGAGTAAATTCGGTCGCGCGCTCTTGGTGGTGGTGCTTGTTTTCTTGCCGCGAAATGGTGACGGCGGCCAGAACGCGCGGTGCGTCTCACCGCCTGCCGTTTCCGGTCCGTGGCCGGCGTGCGAGGCTGCCCAGCCTGTGCGTGTCCAGTTCCTTAGTTTTACTGTTTTTTTCTTTTACCCGCCATCAGGGCCGGCCCTGAATCGCAGTGCACGCGCTGCGCTTGCTCGCGGTCGTGGTACGTGGCCCCGAAACATTACAAAACCCACCTACAAAACGCTCGCCGCGTCGTGTCGCGATCATTTCGACCGAGGCAGGCGTTTCGGTCCAATTCCCGAGCCGACCTCGCTCGCTCGCTCGCTCTACTGCGTGTGCCGGCCGCGCATGCCTCTGCGCTGCTGTGCGATGGGCAGGGGGAGGGGGGAGGAGCATCAGCAGCAGCGCGCGGCGGTGCCGAGGCGTGGGCGCTGGTTCGACGGGGAGCAGCAGCCGCCCGCGGCGTCGTCGGCGGTGGCGGGGCGGGCGGGGTGGAGCTGCCGGTCGTGCGCGGCGGCCGCGATCGCGGACTGCGTCGCGCTGGGGTGCTGCCCGTGCGCGGTCGTCGCGCTGCTGGGGCTGGCGCTCGTCAGGGCGCCGCTCGCCGTGGGCCGCCGCCTCCGGGGGCGCAGGCGGTCGCTGCTGCGCAGGAAGCGGGTGCGCGACGTCGCGGCCTCCTCCGCGTCCGCCAAGGGCGCCAAGGCGGCGGGGGACGCACCCGGCGCGGGCAGCGGGACGCTGCTGGACCCGGCCGACGACCACGCCACCGTCGGCGCGGCGGCCGCGCTGGTGCATCAGCAGCAGCAGCAGCAGCAGCAGAAGCAGGCCGAGGCGGAGGAGCTGGCGTGGCTGGACGAGATGTACCGGGTCGGCCACTGGGGCTTCGGCCGCGTCTCCTTCTCGGGGTCGGCGGGGAAAACCCCGTGACCACCGGCGTGACGGGAGCCAGCCGCTACCCGCTACCCGCCAGCCGCACGAGTGGAGTGCCGTGCGGCGGCGGTCGCGGGGGGAGCAGAGCAGGTGCACGTCCTCGTCTCGTCCGACGCGCCCAACGTGCGTCGCTGCTGTATGATTGACTGGTGCGCCGGTCCCGGGCTCCCGGCCGACGGGACGCGACGCGACGTGCCAACGTGGCTGATTGGTTTTGATGGCCTCGTCGTCGTCTCTCTAGGAGCGGGGGTAGATCTACGTACGTGCCGGACCTTGTTGGGTGCACGGCAAGTTTGGCGCCTAGCTAGTTTGGGCCCGGCCCTCTTGGTGCGCGGCCTCTCGGCCTGTGTGTGTGTGGGGGCGTGGCCGTGTGGGTGGGAGAGTAACGTAACGTAGCGTAGCGTAGCGTAGGTGTAGTGTAAAATGGTGGTTCGGAACTGCACGGGCAGGCCTTTCTAGCTTGCACCCGTGGCACGGACCACGATGTGAAAAGTGGCCTTTGTGTTCGTGCGGCTGGGGAAGAAATTGTTTCTGTCGACAATTTGGCCTCTTCTGTGGCTTTCTGTTTGCTTTTGTAGTAGCAGTGATAATCTCGAAATTAATATTATTACAAATGTATTTTTTTTTCCGAATCCTAGTATTACTCATCGGAGAAACATCTCTAATTTTCTATCGACTGGTACTACTACTGAAATATGAGTACTAGTACATTGTACATCGGAGAAGCATAAAAGTACTACTCCAGTCGGTCCAATAATTACGAAATGAAATCAAACACTGGAGTTTGTTTTTTATTTACTTTTGTTTTTGCAAAAGGTAATAGAGGAAGTTGGAAAGAAATAGGAAGGGATGAACATCGGCCCAAGCCGGGGGAGAGAGAGAGAGAGATGGTCCAGAATTTGGGCCCATTAACTTAAGACGAGGGAGGACGGCCATCTAGCCATCTAGGCCAACCTAATGGCCCTTCTGTTCCACTGGTTCCGCAAAAACCTTACGGAACAAGCAGCCTGTACTAGTGCCACAAAGTTGTTGGTTAATGCAGCAACACACGTGCAAGCAAAGAGGATGCAATGCCACCTTGCGAGTGCAACATTATTCTTTTACCGAAAGCGAAGCACAATAGCACATTACCCGGGCGACATGCATTGCATTGCGTCAAAGACACGCGATACAACTCTGAAACCGTAAGCATGCATACATGAATCTTTATAAAAACACTTGTATCCACTTCAATCTATTTGTATTGAGATGAATTAAGATTAAAAAAAATATTTAACTTTCATCATAATTTAATCCAACACATGAATAGTTAATTATTTATTCTAATTTCCTTCAATACGTATGGATTGAAGTGTGGATCTAATCTAATAATAATTAATAAGTGTAGCCATAGCCAGACAAGAACTTTAGGAACGGACTAACACACAGAAAGAAGTTCGGTTACAAAGCAAATTAAAGCAGTGGCAGTGGTAGGTGAACGATGTGTATAGCTGTACAAAAATGCCTACGAGGAACAGACGAACCGTGCAAAAGGATAAGAAAAGGCACATGATGAGTCGCATTCGCATCCATTCCGACTGTTGGCCTGCTGCACTCCAGTGACTCCACTTGGGATCGGCGGCATTCCCTTGCTGCTCTCCAGCCTGCCTGCATGGCTGCATTCCAGTTGTCCCAGTCCATCGCCGGCCTCCGCCACATGCCATCGCCACCCTCCAGGCCTGGCCCGCTCACCCACCGGCCACTCCAGCTTCCTCCGCTCACTGCCAAGTGGACCGGGATTCCTAACAGGGCCCACCTGTGCCGGTCGGAAACGTCCCGACGCGCAAAAACGCCCAGGGCCGCTCGCGCGCGCATCTGCCGTTACCACCCTCTTCCTCGCCCGACCTTTATTTCCGCGCGCCACGGCCAGCTCGCGGCGCACGACGAGTTCTGCTCCACCAGACCACGACGGTCCAGCCAGCTGGCCGCCATGCCCGAAACCGAAAGCGACCACCACCGCGGCGTCCCGGGCGTCGCCCGCCTGGATCTTGTGGAACCTCCCGCTGCACCGGCCACCAGCAGCAGCAGCTGTGCCACTACCACCGCCACCGCCCGTGACGAGGACGAGGAGGACGGGTTCACCTTCGCCTCCGTCGCCGTCGCCGTCGCCGCCCCGCGGCTGCAGGACGCCGACTGCGCCTTCCCAGATGCCCGGATCGGCGGCCCCGTGTACCCCGTCTTCGGCCGCCCACGGCGGTCGCTATCGCTGCCGAAGCAGCAGCAGCAACAGGACGAGGAGGAGGGGGGCCCCGGCGCCGCTGGCACGGCCACCGTGCGGGTGCCGCTCGGGCCAGTGGTGGGCTCACGATTTTGACGCCGGGTATTCAAAGTATAAAGGGATATTGAAAATTATTTTGGCAACCGAAGCTTAATATTTAGCATGCATAATACCATATATGTAATTGCATAATATATAGCAAATATATAACATAATTGGGTATGCTCATATATTTATAGAATTTAAGCATAACTTAAAATTAATTAATATAAAGGTACCAACAGTTCAATATAGCAAAGCGACAACATATGAAATATATATAGTCATATAGAGGATATGAAATATGAAACTTCATATAGCTCATAGAATCCGCGCTTTCTTAAGGCCTTGGGTTACTATTTTCATACGGGTCGCCCAGCCGATATGAAATATAAACTCTTGAGCGTGATATGTCGCTGTGCCCGTTGCTCGGCTGCTCCCTAGTCGCGGAGTCCTATGACACCGCTGCTCGACAGCTCAGAGTCGAGTAGTTGCAGCCTAGTATACCTTCTTGGGCCGAAATGGGCCATTGGCCATCAGGTGGGGAGATGAGAGGAGTAGAAAAGTCTGTTCTCGGGCTGAATTCTTCACCGGATGTTTATTTATCTTCACTTTTTCTTCTTTCCAATACATATACGTATATACACCATATCTATAATTTTTCTTGCCAAAAAATTTGGGTATTCAACTGAATACCCTTGAATATAGCTGGGCCCGCCCCAGGCTCGGGCGGCTCCTCGTGGAGGAGCCGTGGTGCTACTACGCCGACACTGAGCTCGACGGTGTGCTGGCGGAGACCTACTGCCAGAGGCGGAGTCACCACTAGGGCGAGCTAGGGCAGCCACCCTAGGTCCCCTTGGTCGGGCAACACATCCCCACCCCCTGGAGGCCGCCGGAGTTCTAGACGAAGAAACGAAGACGGCGGCGACGACGCTGTTTTCTCTTTGGCGAGGCAAAGAGAGGAAAAGCGCAGAGCACAGACCAGGTGTCATAGCCTCATGGGCCGTGGTCGAACTCGGCACTCACATTGGCATTGGCCCAGCCCAGGCCCAGCAGCAGGCAACTAGCTAGGGCTTGCCGCTTGCTCACGATCTCACCTCGGCCTCACGACTCGGACTCCCGCTCGTCCCCACTGCGGCGCTGTGCAACTCTACGCCTCAGCCGCCCGCCATTCCACCCTCCCCCTCTAGGCTCGCGTTCGCCGCCACCACGCGCGGCACGCCCACTCTAGCCAGCGGCGATAGCCCATCTCTGGTCCAGCCCACCTCCGCCCTCCCCCTCCAGGCTCGCGTTCGCCGCCACCACGCGCGGCACGCCCGCTCCAGCCGGCGGCGACCGGCGGCTCTAACCCACCTCTGGATCCAGCCCACCTCCCTGCCCCAATCCTAGAGCCGTTGCTGCTCAGCGCCAGCCAGGCGTCCAGCACCAGCAGCCAGCTCCAAGGTGACCGCCGCCTCTGCCCCGGCCGTCCCTGATTAATTTGGTCATTTGGTGACCAAAGAAACTAGGTATTGCCACATTTGTGCTTGATTATTCGACTTGATTACCGGTTATCTGATTCAATTCATCAATTATGCAGATTTAAAGAGTTTCTTTGGTACTACTTGGTAGGTTTTGTACATCATTTCTCTATTGAAACATCTATTATTGATAATTCTATTATTAAAAGGTAACATGTCTATTGAAACATCCATTCTTGTTAGTTGTTCTAATTTTTTTTGCCCAAAACATGCATGCTGACATTGGTAGCCAAAATTTTATGGTATAAATCTGCCCTAGGTCGTTTCCCAAGCTGGATTCGCCACTGCCTACTGCCTGTGGTCCCCGGGGTTTCGCCGCCGGCGCCAGCAGGATCGTCTCGGCGGGCGTCCCCCGCGCGCTGCCGGAAGAACGGATCCAGGGGCGGTGGCAAGTCGTCGTCGACGTCGTTCCCCCCATGCAAGCAGGATCTTGTCGAGCTGGTTGCAAGCGTCGTCACGTGCGGGCGGAGCTGCTACCTGTTCTGAAACACAACTTGCATGTTGTTTTACAGTCTTACTAGGTGTATGTAACTAGTTTACCTTTAAGTTGTTTAATTCGTTCTCGGTAGAGATTTGATGTAGTTGTGCTCATGTAATTGACTTGAGTTTTCAAGTAATTCTTCCATTCGAAACATATACTATAAGTCAGTCTAGGCCTGTATGAAGTTAACTTTGTTTTTAACTTTAACCAGCAATACAAAAATTTTACATATAGATTGACCACACAAGATTAAGAACATTATTTCTGACCTCACTTTGAAAACCAGTTTTATAGTATACTCCCTCTGTCCCGATATCTCAGTCGTTTTAGCGTTGGTCCAAGTGCAGCGATGATTCAGTGAACCTGGAGACACCCTATGTACAGATGCATGCACCATTGAGTGCATGTAGACATTTAATTGAGCTAAGAGGGAGTATTTTTTTTTCTTATTTAAGCTAATATATATTATTATAGATATTGTAAGTCAAAATCAAATAATAGACTTAGGAGTTAGGGCAGGCTTAGATAACTTACATTTCCGATCGGCATAGCTTATGAAGTACTCTATCCATCCCAAATTATAAGACGTTTTGACATTTCTAGATTCATAACTTTTACGACATATATATATATATATATATATATATATATATATATATATATATATATATATATACACACACACACACACACGTAGTAAATATTAATCTAGAAAATGCTAAAACGTCTTATAATTTGGAACGGATTGCGTTTTTCCCCTGATCTAGTTACTGTTGAGTTTTTTCTTATGCTGTCTTTTTACTGGCAACTTGCAATGATTAGAAGGCTGGAACTATAATAATAATAATAAATGGTTGTATGTAATCTATACAGAGACACGAATAAAATTGTTTTGTTTTTACAAAAGGAAATAAAGAATCCAGCCGTGACTTGCTATTTACTTATTTAGGCCTGCTTGCAAAATTAAAGAATTGTTCGGGAGTCGATAACGACAAACTGTTTTCCACACACGTAGGAACAAGGAAAAAAAATGTTGGGTGCGGGATTCCTGAAGCCCAGGATGGTGGGGAGGCAGGGTCATAATGAGCTGGGCCGGCCGGGTGGTCCATAAAATACCAGTCTAGTAAATGCTCATCATCTTCCTTTTTAGATAAAGGTCAATGCTGATAGGGAGACTATAATGTCTGTACCTTTGTGCAATCGCCGATAACCTGATTTTTGGGCGTGGCATCATGACAAAAAGGGGATCTTCACGGTGTGTTCGGCCTACAGAATGTTAATTATAAGACGTGTTTTGATGAAGAATGCCGGAAGGTCAAATAGGAGAGAGGCAAAGAAGGAGTGGTCCTCTTTGTGGTAGGTTTAGGTTTCTTCAAAGATAAGAGTTTTTCTTTGGCGCCTGGCTTGGTACTATTTGCCATCGTTAGATGTCCTTCATTGTCGGAACATGGCGGACCACAACAGCTGTGTTCTGTGCGGTGCTCAGGACTCCTGGCGTTATGCTTTGCTTGAGTGCAATATGGCACGGTGTGTGTGGGCGCTTGAGCAGAAAGAGATTGTAGAACATTTGAGTGAGATGCACGAAGAAGACGCCAGGGCATGGGTGGCTGCTTTGATCAAATCAGTGCCCCATGGCGATCTCATTCGAGTGGTGGTGACGATGTGGGCTATTTGGTACGCAAGAAGGAAAACAATACATGAGAACATCTTTCAGAGTCCGCTATCGACACACAGCTTTGTTAATAACTATGTGTCTGATCTTCTAGCGTCTAAGCCACCTCGGGCAGTGAAGGCGTCAGTCCAGACTAGGCATCCGAAGTGGTTACCGCCTCCAGCGGGATGTACGAAAGTTAATGTTGATGCAGCAATCTCCAAGAACTTGGGTAGAGCTTCCGTGGCCGCTGTTGCCCGTGATCAGGTGGGGTGTTCTTGGGAGCTTCAGGTGTGGCTCTTGAAGGTATTACTGACGTTGAAACAGCTGAGGCGATTGTATGCAGGGAAGGTTTAGCGCTGGCTTCTGATCTAACGCTCCAATTCATCCGGTTAGCTCAGACAGTGCTAATGTCATAAGAAGTCTTGAAGAAACGGGTATGGGCCTGTATGGCCAAGTTGTGAAGGAGGTGAAGGCTAGGGCTCGTGATCTAAATTTTGTTGATTTTGCTCATGAGCACAACCTAGCTAGAAGCTTAATCTCTTTTGTACCAGGTAGGCATGTCTGGCTGCTTACTCCGCCTGAGGGCGTTTGTAATTCGTATGACCAACTCAATTAATAAAGAGTGTGGTGTTTCCCAAAAAAAAAAGATAAAGGTCAATGCGAGCTTTATACTCTTAGAAAATAATAATTCGAAATGAATGTCGCAATGGGGAAAGTGAAGGAGTAAAAAAGGTGTTTCGCTGCCAGCATCCAAACCCGTTTCACTAACGACCGTTATTAATCCCTAAAATAATTTTCTGAAACAGTAAAAATATGGAAAACAATTTGTGAATTTGAAAATAAAACTAGGAAGAGGGTGACCCAAACAGTGGCGCGCGCACTTGCGTACTCTTGTGTATATAATATAATTTTACAAAGTGTTCGCCGTATTTACCACGTTTTCGGTCTTGTGCGAGGGCATCACCGCGCGTTCTGCAATCTGCAGGTGGGCTGCTGGCGGCGCTCATTGTGTGCCGCCCACGCGGTATGGGCTGTTCATCACCCTCCCGGTCCCACTTCACGTCTGCACTAACCCGCGGCCACGTCGGCATCTCACTTCAAAACCTGATCCAAACCGACGCTGGTTCCGTGAATGAAGAGAAAAATTGGGCGGGCATGTGTATCCCTTGGAGTTGGAGACATGGTTTGTGTCATGAATTCATATAGTACGTGTCCATACAAAAAGAGTTACAATTCTTTTAGATTTAGGGCCTGTTTAGATCCTACCCAAAAACCAAAAATTTTTAAGATTCCCCGTCACATCAAATCTTGCGGCACATGCATGGAGCATTAAATGTAGGTAAAAAGAATAACTAATTGCACAGTTTGCCTGTAATTGGCGAGACGAATCTTTTAAGCCTAAATAGTCCATAATTGGACAACTTTTGCTAAATACAAACGAAAGTGCTACATTAGCCAAAAGCCAAAAATTTTCGGTACTAAACGCGCCCTTACGTCGTGTCCATACAAAGAGATTTTAATGTTTCTTTGTCATTTGTTATTCTGAATTCACGTAACAATCCTATGCATTTAATGTTTATGCATTGACATGTGCGGTGAATCCGCGATGATGTGCATGTACTCGTAGCGACTTCGTGCCGATTTTTTTTTTCCAGATCCGTTCCGTTGGCGTTGATGCACTCTCGATCGCACTAGCCAAAGCGCGTAACCACGTCCATGTCCATCCCACGGAAAGTTAACGTATGCCGATGCTGCCATCAGCGATTCAGCGGCCAAGATTATCCCCTCAGCTGATCGCATCCAGTGCCTCTCGACGCGATGGAGCGCCAAATCGCCGCGTATAAAAGCGAGCCCCGGCGCCGAGGAGCGTCCAGCCACCGCGCACTCCCGACCATGGGATGCGGCAGTGGCCAGCTGCTGAGTCGTCGTCGTCGTCCGAGCGAGGAGACCGAACGCGAGCAGCACTAGCAGCATGCTTTGGGAGCGCAGCAGGGTCGTCATGGACGACGGCGGTGACGACTTCACCTTCGCCGCCGCTCAGCCGCCTCCTCGTCTACTATCTGGTGGCGGCGGCGGCAGTTGCATGGGGCCGCCGCTGCTGTACCCAATCTTCGGCCGGCCGAGGTCCCCGCCGCGGGCTGCTCCTGCTCCGGCCCCGGAGCCGGACACAGCCACCGCGCGGGTGCCGCTAGGACGGCTTTTGCTCGTGGACAGGGATCCGCCGCCGCCGCCAACGCCCGCGGACGACGTCGACGACGACGAAGGCCTCGACTCGGTGCCGGCGGAGATGTTCTGCCCCTGGTCCCCGGGGTGGTCGGCCGCGGCGGCGGCGCCCTCCCCGGCGCGGTGCAAGAAGAGCGGCTCCACGGGGTCCGTGCTCCGGTGGCGGCCCTGGCTCGTTGTCGGGCGCAGCCAGAGCGATGGCAAGGAGAAGTTCGTCTTCTTGAGCCCCGCCGCCTCGTCCTCCTCCGGCGGGTCGTCCGGGAGCCGGAACCAGAAGGGGATATGCGCCGTTGCCGCCGGCGCTGCCGCCGCCGCCGGTGGTGGTGCCCACGCCTGGAGCTGTTACGTCAACGATAATAGGGGCGGTGGCGCGAGGCGCCGGAGGTCATTCCTGCCGTACAAGCAGGACCTCGTCGGGCTGTTCGCAAACGCCACCGTGTTCCGCCGGAGCTACCTCCCGTTCTGATTTACACTCAGCGGCATATACGTATACACTCACGTGGAGTGATACAGTTGGTACAGTATACTATGCTGTATGTGAGCTATTGGTAACTTTGGCTTGCTTGTTTATTTGCTGGTAATCATCAGTTTACTGCAGTGTAACACAGGGCTGGATGACAGCTTACTTGTAGCCAGTCAGCGGTGCAGTGTGTGTACTGTGCACACTCCATTAGTCCATTTTATTCAGCATATTCTTAGGTTTTGTCTGAAGTTTTGCTTGTAGAACAGATGGTATATATTTTGGATTATTTATGTATGTCAGTATGTGATTACGAGACAGCTGTTCTTGTTTTTGGTGGCAAAAAAGAATAAAAAGTGGAGTTAGAGAATCCTCTTTACTAACTTTTTTGTTTTTGTTTTTAATCTGAGTTGCTAGCGATGCCGATGCTCTACCTATCTGATCCATGACTACTCGTCGTGCCTACTTTGTGTACGTAAGCAGGCGCCTAGCTACTAGCTACTGGCACGTACTGGGCCTTGACCTACTGTTATTAGTTGCCTGACGACGTATTGCAATACGAAGCCGATCAGAGGTGATTAGACTGCTTAACTAAGAGACGGTGCATACCCAACGTAAGTATAGACCACCATCCAATTCCAGTTTCCTCCGCACAACCACATACTCCGTTTGTTTAAAAAAAAGATGAAGTAATTTTAGGTTTGAACCAAATCAAACTTTCTTAATTAAGCTTGACTACAGTTACACGTCCAAATAGATTTATTAGATATATATTATATTTAATTTGGTAATACTTATTCGATATCTAATTTTTTTATATAAATTTGATCCAACTGAGAATTGTTGATTACTCAACAAGTGAGAATTGTCTTTTTTCTTCTTTTGCACGGAGGGAGTAGAAAAGAAAATTGGATCCATAGGAATCCCTTTTGATAATGGAGTAAAAGATAATAGAATATTGGAGTTAACCATATTATCAAAGTGGCTAACTCCTTCAATAAACTTTTTCCAGGAAAATTCAAATTCTTCCATAAATTCATATGAATTTCTCACTAATGCAATTTCTTCTATAAGTTTAGCAATTTTTGGTCTATTCATAGCATATATCTTTTATGGATCTGCTTATTCTTTTTTTCAGAATTTGAATTTTCAAAATTCCCTTGTAAAAAAGAATCCAAAAAAGAGAAACAGAGTAGATCGCTTGTTCCTTCAAATGGAAAGCACTTACCCTTTCCTTCGAGAGGGATTGATCTCAGATGCTTAAAACTCAGTCGATGTGTATCTAGGCATATCGATCTCTACAATATGCACAAAGGAATCAAGGGAAATAAATAAAGTTGGAGTTGACGTCGCTCACGCATGTCCCAAGCTGGTGCTTCCATATGCATGCCATGATGCTGCATCACCATATATGTCGATCGTCTCCGTCGTCTCTCAGCTACGCAGGCGGCCGGCAGAGCGTCGTCATCGTCGAAGTCGTCTTCTTGCGCCCCCACCCCCCCCCCCCCCCCCCCCCCCCCCTAAAGACGTCGTCGTCGTCATCGTCGAGGTCGACCGAAGCGGTAAAGCGGCACTGTACCACTGTACCACTTTAGCTTGCAAATGCACTCACCTTTCACAGGCCATTAGCGCTAGGACTAGGACCTAGCTAACAGTAACCGCTGACGAGAGCGATCCGACTGCATGGCTCCCGGCCACAGCCATTAATCTAGCGGTGGGACGGGGCCGGGGCCCCGGGAACGGCCGGCCGACCGGTGGTGTGATTAGGAAGCCTGCAGGTTATTAGTGTGGTGGTGGCGAAGGCTAAGACGCGCGGTAGGTACTTAAAACGATACTCTAAAGCTTTAGAGTATGAATATAGAGTAAAAACTGCTGCACTGGGTACTCTAAAACGATACTCTATCCTTTCTCTCACTCTATATTTAGAGTTGTACCGTGCTTACTCTATACTCAATAGTGGCGGCCCCACTAGTTAAACAAAGGAAAAAATGCTATAACTCACAAACCAAAAATCCAAATTAAATTTCGATTGTACCATTAAATTCGTCTCAATAAATCATTCAAAACTAGATCACACATGGATATATTTAGATAAAGTGACAAGTGGGTCCCACAGTGGATAGAGGATGATATAGATGATGGATGAGTATGGGAGAATTAAGTATAGAGGAGAGAATCTCGCTGACTAGGACGTATAGAGGATGAATACAGAGGTCTGTGAGTGCGGGCTAAGCCCGGGGTGGTGCGGGGCGTTAATGCCAGACGCGGACCCGTCACGCGACCCTAAAACGATGGCGCGAGCGCGCCTGTCCTAGGCTCCTAGCTGTGTACTGTGTTCTTGATCGGTTGCGTCTCCCGCCGGTTTGCTTTGTTCGTCGCGTCACGCGGCCTCGGAGTTCAGATCATGCGTCACCTACGCTAGAGGTTTAGGCTTGGATCGGAGGAAACCGCCATGCCGAGTGCCGAGCGAGAGAGACGGGGTCGATCTGTAGCGAAGAAGAAAATAAGTGCGGAACTCTAGCACAGACGCGACGCGATGACCAATGCGCAACATCGCCGTTCGCCAACGCTACACGCACCGTACCAGCTGCGGTCTGTGGAGATCACTCTCGCGCCATCTAGTCTAGCAGAGGATTTAGATATAAAAAAGGCATATCTTTCTCCTCGAGCACAGGTTAAATATGATCTCGGTTTCGATGGAAGTTTATAAATAAAATAATTCATCCATTTCCCAAAAGAATATAATTTTGGATTTGGAACAAGTTATTTTTTTTAAAAAAAGTCGACCAAGTTTATAAAAAGAGTATCAAGATTCATGCCTTCAGATACATACTATAAAAACATATTTCACATTTAATCAGATAAATTTTATTAAATATCATATATATTACTAGTTTTTAGATTCGATCATCCTTAAAATTGTTTGACTACTGGAACGATGGTGATTGCATTTTTTTACTTATTAGGGAGTACTACACGGCATAGAAAATCAGAGAAAAACCGCGTGCCATGTTCTCTGTACTTGCAGTTTAGTCTTTTCCTCTGCGCGGACATCATTTTCTATCGATCCTTTCCGAGATTTTCTGATGCAAAATTTTAGCAAGTGACCATAACGCAAACTACTTTCCCAGCCCCTCCCCCCCCCCCCCCCCCCCCCCCCCCCCCACCCCCACACACACACACACACATACACACGATAGATATATTGTCGCGCGTAACGAGACATCTCCTTCAGTCCTCTCATTTTCCGCAACTGTATGGGTTTTTTTTTCGAATTCCACGACAAGCTCTGGATATGTAGGTAGGATAGTAACCCCAGTGATCTATGGCACGTCACGGGTCACGGCATAGCTATCACATTGATCCCTGTTGTGTTCCGGGATCGCACCTAGGATTGCAACGATGCCAACTGCTCCAGCAAAAGAAGTCAGCACGTATTTTTTGGTCAAAAAGGTTTAGGTGATCTGTGATATCACAAGTTCATTCATTCATTCATCGACCTGCAGTTCCCTTCCCTGGATGGTCATCTGATGAACATCTCGTATTAATAAGGTAGGCCATCTATAAACTCTAAAGCACTGTAGGATGCGTAAATGCTACAGCACACACAGAAAATGCGGGCGTGAACATGATTACACGACGGCATTACGGCAACCTGGATACCCATTTTCCACCAGCCCAGAAGAGAGTGAGATCTACATGCATGAATTATGTACAACGAACGAATCCCGTGGTAGGCGAAAATGCTAAGACGCCTTGTGTACTTGCGCCTCTGCACCTAAATTGAGAAACTGAGGCTATGATACAGAAGGACCTGTGTTTACTAGGATTCGTCAGCCTTCGGTTCGAGGACCACAGGAATCTTCTCTTTATGATCGCCACGCAAGACTTCCACGGTCACCTTAAACACCACGCAATTCAGTATCTTAGCAATTATCAAGCACGTCAAGTTTCCGCTTTTGTAAACATGAATGTATAGGTCAAAAAACAAAAGCTTACCGTCTCCCCAACTTTACACTGATCCAATATCCGATACAAGTCACTTCCGTTTGTTACCTTTGTACCATTCACAGAGGTAATTATATCACCCAGGATAAGCCGGCCATAGGGATCTCGTTTGGTTGATTGCAGACCCTGATAAAAACAACATGAAAAGTAGAAGTTTTAGCCACAGTAGCACTATGATGCAAATACATGATTTTGAAATGCATCATGTTAGACGAAAGGTACAAAAAAAAAGGAAAATTTCTTTGGAAAAAATAGTTTTTCATGTTGTTTTCTGAGTTGTCCTTAGTTCCAAACACACAAGAAAGAAGCTACAATCTAGTGTATTAATAAATAGTAGCTCAAGGTTTTCCCATGGTTGCATGTGTTGTAACTGTGCACAGAGAATGAATAATCTGAAAATAATAAAGTACAGAACTCAAAAGTGAAACCGAAGTATAATTACAGCATGCCCAGTCTGAGAAATCCCTGCTTTCAAGTTAAGTCGTTTCCAAATTCCAGGAAACACAAAAGGCATCTCACCGCTTTGCCAGCTGGTCCGTTTGGAGGAGCATCCAAGACAAGCACTCCACTTAACCCAAGCTGCTCTACAGATTGATCAGGGGCAAATTTTATTCCCAAAATAGGTCTTGTCACCTTGCCAAATTTTATAAGTTGGTCCACAATGCCCCCAACCTGAAAATAGGTATTATTTGTGTCGTTGTCAAAGCATGTGAGTTAACTGCAAGGAAGAATGAAACAAAACTAAACTGAATTTTGGAACTGACTTGAGTGAACTACTACTGTCATCAGATTTTTAGAAAACAGGGTTGAAAATGTACATACTGTATCAACTGGAATGGAAAACCCAACACCAGATGATGCTCCTGAGGGCGAGTATATAGCTGTGTTTACACCTATCAAGTTTCCAGAACTATCAAGGAGCGGACCACCACTATTACCAGGGTTGATAGCAGCATCAGTCTGTATCACATCTTGTATAGGACGTCCTGTGGCAGCTGAACTGATTTCTCGACGCAAACCACTATAGGCATCAGCAGAAACAGCAAAAGAGTCTCAGTGCATTCCGATATGAATCAGACAAATATGAATCAGCTGAACAAACAATGTCCCACCTGATAACACCTGTTGTAAGAGTGTGGTCAAGACCAAACTGCAAACATAAAAAAGTAATAAATGTTTATTAAGACTATGGGTAAATTGGTAATAAGTCTGCAGCGTATTAACAATCGAGAGAACTTGCCCTTATTATTGAAATTCAATAATTTTCCTAGCAAAGCTAAGATCATATCTTTCCACACAGGAATTGTGTCAAACTTTGATCTGTGGAGCGCGGAACATAAGCGACGCACATCATTTTTTTTATATGATCACATTAATGTTTGCTGTAACTCTAGTATGTTATTACCTTTAAACACTACCTAACAACATATTCATGAAACAAGAACAGCAGTTGGCCTATGCAAATGTTTATCATGGATCAAGAATTCAAGGTTAAAATAAGAAAAAAATAACAGGATACTAGTAGCAAGTACATAAAAAGTTAGAGCACCAACCAAAGGCTTTAAGATACCACATCTATCTCTAATTTCTAAGGTACAAATCAACCATGCTGTACATATAATCTCATTATATTATAAGCAACATAACAAGAAGAAAGGTGTTGTTAGCACTCACTGGGTTTCCAATGGCATATACTTTCTGACCAACCAGTAGGTCTGCTGACATACCAACAGGTATAGGTCTTAGTTTATCCTTTGGTGCTTTGATACGCAAAACAGCAACATCCTTGTCCTGGTCAAACCCAACAACTTGCGCTTCATACACTGACTGATCAGCAAGTGTGACCCTGTATAAAACTATCAGTTGTAACTTCACTTCGCCATTATATATCTATAGGCATCATCGACATCTAAAAAGACATCAGAAAAAAAATACATAAACACATATGGATGTTTTGCATTCGTGTATCTGACCATGTGGAGATCAATTGACATTAGCAGTGACATGGGCACAACTGCAGAGCATTACCAATTAACACAAAAACATGGTTAGCAAAAGTCAGAGTTGCTGGCCTGAAGAATTAGTTCTTTTGCATTAAAATACTCAAAGTGTAGCATTAATTTTCACTTCTTGAAATTGGGATGCAAGGAACTTCTAGAGTAAAAGTAGTATGTTTTCTAAAACTTTGTGTAATGCAGAGACATTCCATAACTTGTAACGACCAGATAGTGAAGCTGTTGAACAAGTGTTACGTTGCTTCTGCTATACTAAGGGGGTGTTTGGTTTGAGGAGTTAAAGTTTAACAAACACTGTAGCACTTTCGTCTTATTTGACAAAAAGTTTCTAATCTTGAACTAATTAGGCTTAATAGATTCGTCTCGTAAATTACTCCTAATATGTGTCAACATGCATGCAATTAGTCTACATTTAGTACTCTATGCATTTGAGGGAACATTGATGTGATGTGATTTAAACTTTAACACATTGAAACCAAACAAGCCCTAAAATATCGGCCTTTTGGACATGCTACTTTTGCTCCGACCAGGCCTTCTAGGGAGCCAAATTGATAATGAACCATTACTGATGGGCCCTGTGCCCCTGTTTGTAGTTTGCTGGAGTGTTGTCAATCAGTAATTGCGCTGCCCCAGCTTACCAACAACACATTGCAGCAGCAGCAGCAGCAGCACAACTCCTTTCCCCCACTCTGTCCACTTGAAATTATTGGAAGGCTAGACCATATTTTAATGAAACACCAGCGACCCCTAACCTTTAATACTGGAATTGACAAGCTTTGATCTGAGGTCTGAGCACACCAAGCGGCTAAGGAAGCGTAGGCCATGTTTAGATTGCAAGTTTTTTCACTCTCTCTCCGTCACATCGAATATAGGAACACATGCATGTAACAGTAAAGGTAGATAAAAAATAACTAATTACACAGTTTGATTGTAAATTACGAGACGAATCTTTTGAACCTAGTTAGTCTACGATTGGACAATAATTATCAAATACAAACGAAAGTGCTACAGTGCCAAATTTCACACTCTCTCCCATCTAAACGAGGCCGCAGTAGGAAAGCAATCCAGCCGTCCGGACCAACCTGAGGTCTGACGCGCCACGGATGACATGGAAATTGGTGACGATGTGGCCGCTCTTATCCCACACAAAGCCCGACCCGGACCCCTGCGGCACCTCCAGCACGTCGAGCGTGAACGCGTCCTGCCTGCACACGCAGCACGCGGAAGAGATTAGAGGTTAGAGCCTCATCCATTCAGCCTCTGATTGCAATCAGGAGGAGCTGAGGGCTCCCGGCACACGACGGCTGAGCCGGGAGGGGCAGGCAAGGGACGGGGACAGGGAGGCCCACCTGACGGCGAGGTTGGTGATGTAGACGACGGAGGGCGTGTTTTCCTGGAAGAGGCGCACGGTGGCGAGCTCGTCCGCCTGCAGCTTCCGCGGCGTGGAGACGACGAACGCGGAGGCCGCGCCGGCGTCGCCGAGGACGAGCGACGCGGAGGCGAGCGCAACGATGAGGGAGCCCGCGGCCGACGACAGCAGCCGGCCCGCGGCCTCGGCGGGGACCAGCTCGCGGAGCCGACGCAGCCGCGCCCACGGCCACGGCGAGGGGAGGGTGAGCGAGGAGCCAGGCGCGGGCGCCGGCTTGGTGGCCGCGGCGCGCGCGAGGTGCCTGAGGAAATGACGCGGGCGGCGTGGCGGCGGGAGCGGGGAGAGGAAGCAGGCGGTGGCAGAGGAGGACGCGGCGGCGGCGGCCATCGGGCTGCTGTTGCTTGTGCGCGCGGGGGCAGGGGAGTGGAGCGAGCGCAGCCGCCCGCGGCCGGGGGTGTTGGTTGGCCGATGATGAGTGGATGCGCTGCGTTAGTGCTGCTTGCTTGGCGGTTTCCTACTGGCTCGTCTCGCTTCTTGTCAGCTCGTGTGTTTCGTTTCGTGCTGCTTCGCGTCGGGGCGGGGCGGGGCGGAGCGGAACGCGAACGCTCTTCCCCCAATGCTCCATGATGCATGATTAACCATTGGTGGATGCTTCTAGAGGCCTCAAGCTTATTATGTGTAGGAGTAGTCACGGGATAAAGTGTACAACGTGGATGGTAAATTGGTAACATCGATGAGTATCACTGTAGAGCTTACCGTGTTAGGGGCTGGATAGAACAAATCCAGCAAATCAGTCAGGAGTTCATGACGCCGATTGCGAGTTTCTTCAATCTCCTGTAATATATGCAGACATTTGTTTCGAATAACTGTTGCATCCCATTTACCGTCTCCATTAGAACGAAGGATCAATTTGTAGTGTACAGTACCTCTACCCAATTTGTAATTTGTAAAGCAATAGAAGGGCATTTGTAGGACGTTGATGGTTGTGCCGATTATTTTTTTTGCAAGTTCCCCGTGTGTAATCTGCAGAGTGCAGACTCGATGCACACGATGTCCGTGAGTGAGTGAGTCTAAGTCCTATTGTTTGTGTACAGCTGGATCAGTAGAGTGACCGTGGGAATCTTGCCTGGTGGATCACTTTCGTCAAGGCATAATTGAAAGTACTGTTAATTGATTTATTATGAGAGAAAAAATAATATACTGTAGCTGATAAGTCAGGTCTTGCTTCTTATTGTTTGCTTGAGTCTTCTAAAGTTTGCTTGGACAACCTGAAGCTAGGTGACTCAAATCTTCACATGCATAACACTTAATGTGAGTCAACTTTTTCTTCTCATCTTAAGTCTTGCTCATTATCTTGGCATCTTGATTATGCATCGGATGCTTAGTCTTTCCACCCCTCTTGTCTTCTTCTTCTTCTTTATCATCAAGTCACCACCATCTTCATGGTTGATCTTGATTTGCTTTTAGGGTGTCTTGTCTTGCTCAACTTGTGGCTTTGGTTGAGACTTTTCTTATTACTTCACCGATTACTTGGTTGGGCACATAGAAGTGAGATGTCCTAAGTATGGCACTTGAAGTATTGGACATGCTTTAGTCTCTCCTCTTTCTTCTTCAACTTGAGCTTCTCTTTATTGGGGCAACCATTAGCAAGATGACCCACTTCATGGCGTTTAAAGCACATGAAATGAGATAGACTCTTTTGTTCTTACTTCTTTATCGTTCTTTCTCATTTTCTTTCCCTCTTGGTCATGCTCTTGTTGAACCAAGGCCACTCTTGTCACCGAAGTTTCTTTGAGTCTTCATTATATGCTCAAAGGTGACTTTTAAGTTGTAGCACCTCTCTAACTTGTTGCTCAATTTCTTCACTTTGTTCTTGAGCTCATTGTTCTCCTTCAAAAGGTTAGTCTCACAAGATATAGAAGTAAAATAAGCATCTATATGTGAAGAGCATGGCATATCTAACAAATCATCACAAGAGGTGGATACATGCTACTTCCTGCAATTGATCACTTGACTCATGTGATGAGCTCTCATTGTTTTTAATTTTCTTTGAAAACAATTTAATGAGAGAAGCATGTTGATCTAGTAATTCTTCATGAGATGCAAGAGTGTCTCATGAGTCAATTTTAGCTCACCATGTGAAGATTTAAGAATATCAAGCAATTTTTATGTTCTTCACATGAGTTTTTTTAGAAATGAGTTTTTATTTTCCAATTGTATTGTTTTAGCTTTCTCATTTTCTGAAGACATGGTTATGCTAGCAAGTCTACTAACAAAGCTCATCATATGAATCAACATGATCAACCACATTAGAATTTGATACCTTAGTGTCACCTTGTGACATGAAACAATGTGGTGTAGTGGATGGGCTTGTAGTAGCAATATCATCCGAGCATGAACCATCTTCATCACCATCAAATGTGCATGGAGTAGCATCATCATTTGCATCACTTAAAGCATTATCATCAATCTTGTCAAGTGAACTTATAGTGGATCGATCATCGTCATCACTTGATCATGAGGTGGAGCAATCTTCCACAAATCACCAAATTGTGGTCATGCTCAACACACTCATGCGCCTCCTTCTTGTGATCATCCTCCTTCTTGAACTTTTCATCATCACTTGTGGAGGAGTCACCGAAGAAGGCTTGGAGGGCCATCCACATATCATGAGCACTCTCCAAGTCCCACACACGTCTAAAATATTTTCATGCAAAGAACACGTTAGATAAATTTGAGCATGTGTATCAAGTTGTAAGCAATCCTTTTGAGCTTGGGTTAGATTTCTCTTATCCAAAGCATCACGAGAAAAGCCAACAACAATGATCCACCACTCCTTTGGACCCATTGCACGAAAATGATCAAGCATATGGTGTTTTCACCGTGTAAAGTGTGTGCCATCAAAAATGTGTGTGTCACACTCAACATCTAGGCCAAAGTTCACCATCCTCTCGGGTCAGTGAAGACCACAAATGAGAGACCAAGCTCTGATACCACTTGTAGGGTCAAGATGGCGGACTAGAGGGGTGAATAGTCCTTTCTAAAACTTAATCGCGCCGACTAACCAATACAAGTGTAGAATTAAAACTATCGATCTAAATAAGACTACACCCATCTATTTAAGTTCTCAAGCACCTTAAAAAGGTCTTAATTAGACAACAAAGGTGTCGGGCTAGTTAGAGCTCACCTAAACAATTTTAGGAGCAAGGTCACACAAACCTATGCCACTAATACTTCAAGAAAAGGGGGAGCTCCTATACAACTAGTATGCAAAAGCACAAAGCCTAAACTCACTAACAATGCTTAATAACAAGGTTATACAAAGCCAAATTAAAGAGCGCAAATTACTTAGCTACATAACATAAGCAATGTGACTAACAAGGTTATCGAAACCAAATTAGCCACGTAAGGAAGCTACTTCTATGCTACACAAGTAAGAAGGTAACTAGCAAGCTACACAAGCTAACTAATTATAAGAGCAACTACACAAGCACAAGTATGAAATGTAAATACAAGCTTGCGTTGCGCGGAATGCAAACCACCGAGAAGATGATGAAGACAATGTTGACATGGTAATTTTCTCCCGAGGTTCACTTGGTTGCCACCAAGCTACGTCCCCGTTGTGTCGAACACTCACTTTATGGTTCGGCGGATAATTGGCATCACCTGCCAAGTGTAACATCCTAGATGTTAAGAAACAATTAAAACTTGATTATGAAGCATCATCAAGCATAAACATCAAATGACATGCCATAAATGCCTTCATTTGCACATGTTACTTTAGTCAGGTTGCATATGTTGCATATGTTACATGTGTTATTGACGCAATGTTTCCCATGTGAGGTTCATATGTTGCATTAAACAAGTGTTTTACATGTTATGAATATGCCCTGGTTCACATATTTTAGAGGTTGTTAATAAAATGTTTCATATGTTTCATTTAAATGTTTCACATGTTACTTAATAAGGTTTCAATAGTAAATTGTTATGTTGCTTTTAATAATAAATGCTTTATATGTGTTTATGCTATTTTGCCTATCATATGAAATAATGTTTTATTAGTGTTAAATAATTAATCATGTTTTAGTTAAAAAAAGTAATCAAATGAATTCAAAACCCTGTTTTACCCCTTTTGAAATAATTTAAAATCTAAGCAAAATTTAGGAAAAAGTTTAAAACCAAGTTTGTAGAACTTTTCAAGGGCTACAACTTTGGTGTTTTGAGTTTTCAAAGTTTTAGTGTAAAATGTGGAGCAATTTTGAAAATAAACAAATTTTAGATTTAACTCATTTTTTGTCCCCAAACTAAGATTTCAAAATGGAGGCGGAATTTGAAAATGTTTTGAACAGCAAAGTTGTAGGTCTTGTTAAGATGTACAGCTTTGGTGTTTGGAGATTTTGAAGTTTTAATATAAAATCCAAAGTAATTTCTAAATTACCAAATCCCCAAAATGTGTCCCCTTTTGAATTTAAACTCAAATTTCAAAATCCAATGAGAATTTGAAAAAGTGTTCAATACAAAACTTGTAGAGCTTAAAATTCTGAAGATTTCATAGATTAGAAGTTTTTCAAGTTGTTACATGAATTTGAGAGTAATTTGAGAAAATAGTTCGAAAATTTAAATTTGGGGGGGGGACAGCTACAGTGCACCGGCGAATCACACACCGGCAGCGCGCGGCATGGGCGCCGGCGAGCCGCCGACGTCGCGCTGTCCGCTTCCACGGCCTTCCGTCCTGCCACCGCGACCACAGGGACCGCTTCGCGCTCTCCAGCTGCTTCCTTTGCTTCACAACGTTATAAAAGGACCGACACCGCCACTGTCGCTGTCCGGTTTCACCATCGCCGCCGCCACCGTCCTCATTTCTCTGGCCAAATTCGCCCTCCCTGCTCCACCGCATCCATCTCCATCTCGCCAATCACTCCGCCATCACCTTGCTAACCTGTTGCACCTCTTGGTGTAGATGCTACCGCTCAGGATCGCCGGGGAACCGTCGTCTTCCACCTCGGGTCGCCGCCGTCCCGGTTGAGCCCCGCCACCGTGGCCAGCCGCCTCCAGTGCCTCTCCGCTTCAACCGATCACGCCTCTGTGATCGTGGTACGCCCCTGATGCTCCCTGACTAGTTAGTTTAAGCTTTGCACCTTTGTGTCGTCGAGTCGTCGGTCACCGTAGTTGCCGAGCCGCCACCGTCGTCGGTGAAGTGTCACCGGAGCTCGAACCTTGGGGCAAATTAGTAAAACGGAGTCGTGGGAAGGTGTAGTTGGTGTTGGTCGGGTCAGTTGGTCGACCGAAGCCCCGGTCACCGGCTGACCACCGCGCGGAGGTGAGTGAGCACGCGGGAGTGAGCGAGACACGGGAGGTAGGCGATGACAGGCTGGGTCGGCCTGTCAGTGAGAGAGAACGGGAGAGTGAGCGCGCGCGGGCTGGGTCACGGTGCTGGGCCGCACGGGCGAGTGCGGGCGCGAGCACGCGGGTGCGCGCGAGCGGGCCGCTCAGTGGGCCGAGCCGGAAGGAGAGAAGGATCGGCCCGAGTTCGGTTTTTCTTTTTCTTTTTCAAAATTTTGAATAAGTGATACTATTTGTTTATTTCATTAAAAATTGTGTAGAGTTCCAAAATTTCTAAAAATTTTTGGGTAAGCTTCTCAATGTGCAAACTGTCTAGGAAAAATGTTAAACCCTAAATTTGATTACTTTGTGCAGTAGATTTAATTAGTTCCAATAAAGATTAAATGCAACTTCCATGAATTTTAATAATTAATTTATTAATCCAAAAATGATGAAATTTATTGTGACACTGTTTTAAGTCATTCTTAATATATAGAAAAAGTTTGAGCTTGTTTAGGTAAAGTTTGATCAACTATTAATTATGCCCTAATTAATTAAATAGTAATTAAATGTTAAATCAATAACTTTAAGTGTTGTGTGCTCTTTTGGGATTGAGTGATGACCTTGGGTCATTAACATGTAATGACCCTTGGCACTTTAATTAATTGCTTAAGTTATGATTGACTTGTTAACTAGGATTTGTTAATGATAGTTAGTATCATTAACTTAGGTCTTTAGTAGTTAATAACTTATTTATGTTACTATTTAGTGGTCTTGTGGTAAGATTACTTGTTATTAGATGCAATCTCTTGGGTAAAAACAAAGTTATGGTTAGTTAACCTTTAAATTAACCTTGTTAGCTTGCAACTGTACCGCGAAGGAAAGTTGTACTCAAGTAGATAACTGATGTTTATCCTTTCTAAATGTCTCTTGTATGCTATGCCTTATTCATCATCATGCGTCATGCATCATGGCATGCATTTCATCATATTAAGCATCGCATCATTTTTATTACGTGTAGTGCATACGAGAGTGTTTTGGATCATGTCGATCAAGCTTCGGAGAAGGTGATACACTCGAGGTGTTAGTGTCAAACTTGACTTCTACAAGAACTAACCACCGCTGCAACGCAGGCAAGCCTCGGTGCATTTAAACCCTACCTTGAATTTTACAAATGTTTTATTATTTATATTATGGTTTACTGCATTAAGTAATTAGGAGTTGAGTGATAACCTAATTGCTGCATTATCATCCTTGATTATTGTGATATCAACCTTGATACCTGTTTTACGAAAAATGCGTAGTATGCTTCGCTATGCTTAGAAGTTAAGCTTTTAAATGCAATGTTTATATAGCCATGACGGCATATTGAATGAATATTGAAATATGAGAATGAACTTGAAAGATCGGGCGGGTGGTTTGGCCACTGCTAACATTCATTGGGAAAGGAGTCTCAATGTAGTGTTTCCGCCTTGTCAGCTAAGGTCCGTTCGTTGTAAGCCTGTTGTGTTCGAGACTTTGCAACTAGCCTCATGCCTTGGGTAAGCCCAAAATGTTGGTGATTCCATTACGAGAACGTCTAACCTCGCACTGGGAGTGGAGAGATGGCGGGAGTAGCATGTACCCTCGAGGCTAGAATCAGGCCGGGTTCGAGGAGTACTGTACTCTCGGGTGGCGATGAACACGTTCTGGTTTTGGGAGATCTAAATGAGGGTTGATATATGCAAGATTTGGTTCTACATATGTCGTGAGGTTAGAGATCCCCAGCTGGGTATAATCGGTTCGAATCGTCGTTGCTCCTCGGTTATGGAGACTTGATCACCTGACTTGCATCGTAGTTAAGAACTGGAATTGAAAGAAAGAATGAGAAAGGTTTTGATGATAATTACTTTGATCTGGATTAGGATCACCTAGAATTGGTTAATGAACCATCAATGGTAAAAGTAAAATATTAAAGATAAGGACTTACCTTAGTAAGCTTTTCTGCAAAAGAAAATTTGATTCTGGAATACCCGTACCTTGATTCCCTAAAGCTAGCATGCCCTTGGAGTCTTTGTCTTAGTCAGGTAAGTCTTGTTGAGTACTCTCGTACTCAGGGTTTGTTAACCCCTGTTGTAGGTGCTAACTGGTGCTGCTAATTAGGTCATGTCAGTGGGCTTGACATGATTTGACTGTCCTCTCCTAACTTAGGTGTTCTACCTAAGTTGTCTTCTGTAGTTCTACTCGACTTCCGCAATACAAGTTAAGTTTGTAAAAAGTTAACTTAATCATGATTTGTAAATTTATTGTTATTATTCTTCCACACTCTGATGTAACGTTTTGTATAAATGTTGTAATGTTGTAGTTACTCCTTTGTTGATCCTGGTATGAGTTGTTAAATGTAGTTTAATCGGGGTCCTGTGAGGGCACCCGACAGATCTTCTTAGGTTATTTGGTGTGCATGTATCGCTGTTAGAGGTCTTAGGGACAATGACAGGTGCATGTGGGCCATATAATTTAGGAGGTTCTGCTACAGATGGTATCAGAGCTCATACAATGGATCAACTACAACATTACATTTGAAAACTTCAAAATGAATTTACAATATAAAAGTTTTTGAGCATAACAAGCTAAAAATGGACTTCTATCTATTTTCTTGCTTGCTGGAAGACTTCATGAAGAATTTCTGATGACTCAAGTAAAAAGGCTTCAAGAAGTTCATCAACTCGACTTTGGAAGGTCAAGAGAAGAGTCAACTTCACCGATAAAGCTCTACTGAAGTACCTGTTGAAAATCCGTTTTGTGCAATGAAGATAGTGTATAAGTAAAGTCCTACAATCTACTAACATGATAAAGATGAAGTACTCCTGACGTTGAGAAGACATATAGGACGAGTATATCTCATATCATGCATAAAATGAGAATAAAATAATGATTAAAATTTCCCTCCTTATATTCGAGGAGCAGTTATTATTCGTTATAACTGTTCTATTGATGAATCTCGTCCTGTACCAGGTTTTATTAGTCCTTTGATGATCCCTGCTCCACAAGTTCCTAATCTTTGGGGAACTTCTGGATGCACTTTATTTACCATGTCGACTCCATGTAAAACCTGTGACTACTCCTTGCATTGACTTCTCAATGTATGCATGTGTCACGTCTTGATTTCTTCCATCTTGACACATGCTATTACTTTGATATTGATCACTTACATGTGTTTGACGAGAGTTACTTTAGTTGTGCTTTATAGTGGTGCCTCGACCCGTGACTATGGTGCTGTGTTAAACCTGGATACTCTGTGATTCATGACCACACGAGTTCCACCAGAATATGCACTGGTACCGTAGTCGGTGCTCCTGAACCATTATAGCTCACAATTAATGTGTTTTCACTCGTTGGACATTCATCGGAGAATTCTAACCTCTCCAGATCCTTTGTTATTATAACCAATCTCTGATCTTGGTTATAATACTGACATTATCAAATGAGTTACTACAGTTGTGCCTTATGCTGGTACCATGATCAGTGACAATGGAACAGCGTTGTATCCTAGAGTTTCTTATGACTTGCTACCATAAGGAAATACCGGACACTTGCTGTTATCAGGGTCTATGATCATGATTCCTTATAGTCCACAATTAGGGTGTTTTCATTCTCTAGACGCTCCTTAGGGATTCAAAGTTGTCTTTTTGAGTCCCTAAATGCCTTGTGATTGTGACCAACTTTTGATCTCGGTTATATTCTCAATATTGTGAGACGAGGGTTATCGCTGTTGTGCCCTATAGTGGTGCCACGTTCCGTGACCACGGTGCCGCGTCGGAACCTAGAGTCTCTTGTGTGCCCGGGTCACACGGGTTTCTGCTGGGTGCGCGCAGGTATCGAGGTCTATGGTCGTGATCCATTATAGTCTCATGACTAATATGCCCTCACTATTTGCAATATGTCTTGGGAATTCATGCCCATACTTCTTTTGAATTATCTTAATTCTTGATGTTGGAACCATTATCAAATCGCGGTTGTAATCTTGATTTCTTCTGTGAATATTTTCGTTTCAACAGAAGACCCTACTTTCTTGAAAGTTGCTCCAATTGTGCCCTATAGTGGTACCATGATCTGTAACAATGGTATAGCAAGTATCCTGAAAATCCCTATGGCTGATCACTATATGGGAATATGGGGTATTTACTATAGCAAGGTCTATGACCATGATTCATTATAGTCCGCAATTGACGTACTTCCGATTCTCTTGGAATTTCTTTTTGGGAGTAATCCATGTCTCCTGGATTTCTCTAAATACCTTGTTAATTACAATCATCATTTTGAAATCGGTTGTAATTCTTGAACCAATCCTTGTTACTTTGTGAACTTTCTCAAGATTAATGTGCTTGACACATTTTCTTTTCCATTACTTAACCCCACGGGTTATGTCGTTCCTAAAATCTCGGGACGAGATTTCTTTAAGGGGGATAGTGTAACATCCTAGATGTTAAGAAACAATTAAAACTTGATTATGAAGCATCATCAAGCATAAACATCAAATGACATGCCATAAATGCATTCATTTGCACATGTTACTTTAGTCAGGTTGCATATGTTGCATATGTTACATGTGTTATTGACGCAATGTTTCCCATGTGAGGTTCATATGTTGCATTAAACAAGTGTTTTACATGTTATGAATATGCCCTGGTTCACATATTTTAGAGGTTGTTAATAAAATGTTTCATATGTTTCATTTAAATGTTTCACATGTTACTTAATAAGGTTTCAATAGTAAATTGTTATGTTGCTTTTAATAATAAATGCTTTATATGTGTTTATGCTATTTTGCCTATCACATGAAATAATGTTTTATTAGTGTTAAATAATTAATCATGTTTTAGTTTAAAAAAGTAATCAAATGAATTCAAAACCCTGTTTTACCCCTTTTGAAATAATTCAAAATCTAAGCAAAATTTAGGAAAAAGTTTAAAACCAAGTTTGTATAACTTTTCAAGGGCTACAACTTTGGTGTTTTGAGTTTTCAAAGTTTTAGTGTAAAATGTGGAGCAATTTTGAAAATAAACAAATTTTAGATTTAACTCATTTTTTGTCCCCAAACTAAGATTTCAAAATAGATGCGGAATTTGAAAATGTTTTGAACAGCAAAGTTGTAGGTCTTGTTAAGATGTACAACTTTGGTGTTTGGAGATTTTGAAGTTTCAATATAAAATCCAAAGTAATTTCTAAATTACCAAATCCCCAAAATGTGTCCCCTTTTGAATTTAAACTCAAATTTCAAAATCCAGTGAGAATTTGAAAAAGTGTTCAATACAAAACTTGTAGAGCTTGAAATTCTGAAAATTTCATAGATTGGAAGTTTTTCAAGTTGTTACATGAATTTGAGAGTAATTTGAGAAAACAGTTCAAAAATTTAAATTTGGGGGGGGGGCAGCTACAGTGCACCGGCGAATCACACACCGGTAGCGCGCGGCATGGGCGCCGGCGAGCCGCTGACGTCACGCTGGCCGCTTCCACGGCCTTCCATCCTGCCACCGCGACCACAGGGACCGCTTCGCGCTCTCCAGCTGCTTGCTTTGCTTCACAGCGTTATAAAAGGACCAACACCGTCACTGTCGCTGTCCGGTTTCACCATCGCCGCCGCCACCGTCCTCATTTCTCCGGCCAAATTCGCCCTCCCTGCTCCACCGCATCCATCTCCATCTCGCCAATCACTCCGCCATCACCTTGCGAACCTGTTGCGCCTCTTGGTGTAGATGCTACCGCTTAGGATCGCCGGGGAACCGTCGTCTTCCACCTCGGGTCGCCGCCGTCCCGGTTGAGCCCCGCCACCGTGGCCATCCACCTCCAGTGCCTCTCCGCTTCAACCGATCACGCCTCTGTGATCGTGGTACGCCCCTGATGCTCCCTGGCTAGTTAGTTTAAGCTTTGCACCTTTGTGTCGTCGAGTCGTCGGTCACCGTAGTTGCCGAGCCGCCACCGTCGTCGGTGAAGTGTCACCAGAGCTCGAACCGTGGGGCAAATTAGTAAAACGGAGTCGTGGGAAGGTGTAGTTGGTGTTGGTCGGGTCAGTTGGTCGACCGAAGCCCTGGTCACCGGCCGGCCACCGCGCGGAGGTGAGTGAGCACGCGGGAGTGAGCGAGACACGGGAGGTAGGCGATGACAGGCAGGGTCGGCCTGTCAGTGAGAGAGAACGGGAGAGTGAGCGCGCGCGGGCTGGGCCGCGGTGCTGGGCCGCACGGGCGAGTGCGGGCACGAGCACGCGGGTGCGCGCGAGTGGGCCGCTCAGTGGGCCGAGCCGGAAGGAGAGAAGGATCGGCCCGAGTTCGGTTTTTGTTTTTCTTTTTCAAAATTTTGAATAAGTGATACTATTTGTTTATTTCATTAAAAATTGTGTAGAGTTCCAAAATTTCTAAATTTTTTTGGGTAAGCTTCTCAATGTGCAAACTATCTAGGAAAAATGTTAAACCCTAAATTTGATTACTTTGTGCAGTAGATTTAATTAGTTTCAATAAAGATTAAATGCAACTTCCATGAATTTTAATAATTAATTTATTAATCCAAAAATGATGAAATTTATTGTGACACTGTTTTAAGTCATTCTTAATATATATAAAAAGTTTGAGCTTGTTTAGGTAAAGTTTGATCAACTATTAATTATGCCCTAATTAATTAAATAGTAATTAAATGTTAAATCAATGCTTTAAGTGTTGTGTGCTCTTTTGGGATTGAGTGATGACCTTGGGTCATTAACATGTAATGACCCTTGGCACTTTAATTAATTGTTTAAGTTATGATTGACTTATTAACTAGGATTTGTTAATGATAGTTAGTGTCATTAACTTAGGTCTTTAGTAGTTAATAACTTATTTATGTTACTATTTAGTGGTCTTGTGGTAAGATTACTTGTTATTAGATGCAACCTCTTGGGTAAAAACAAAGTTATGGTTAGTTAACCTTTAAATTAACCTTGTTAGCTTGCAACTGTACCGCGAAGGAAAGTTGTACTCAAGTAGATAACTGATGTTTATCCTTTCTAAATGTCTCTTGTATGCTATGCCTTATTCATCATCATGCGTCATGCATCATGGCATGTATTTCATTATATTGAGCATCGCATCATTTTTATTACGTGTAGTGCATACGAGAGTGTTTTGGATCATGTCGATCAAGCTTCGGAGAAGGTGATACACTCGAGGTGTTGGTGTCAAACTTGACTTCTACAAGAACTAACCACCGCTGCAACGCAGGCAAGCCCCGGTGCATTTAAACCCTACCTTGAATTTTACAAATGTTTTATTATTTATATTATGGTTTACTGCATTAAGTAATTAGGAGTTGAGTGATAACCTAATTGCTGCATTATCATCCTTGATTATTGTGATATCAACCTTGATACCTGTTTTACGGAAAATATGTAGTATGCTTCGCTATGCTTAGAAGTTAAGCTTTTAAATGCAATGTTTATATAGCCATGACGACATATTGAATGAATATTGAAATATGAGAATGAACTTGAAAGATCGGGCGGGTGGTTTGGCCACTGCTAACATGCATTGGAAAAGGAGTCTCAATGTAGTGTTTTCGCCTTGTCAGTTAAGGTCCGTTCGTTGTAAGCCTGTTGTGTTCGAGACTTTGCAACTAGCCTCATGCCTTGGGTAAGCCCAAAATGTTTGTGATTCCATTACGAGAACGTCTAACCTCGCACTGGGAGTGGAGAGATGGCGGGAGTAGCGTGTACCCTCGGGGCTAGAATCGGGCTGGGTTCGAGGAGTACTGTACTCTCGGGTGGCGATGGACACGTTCTGGTTTTGGGAGATCTAAATGAGGGTTGATATATACAAGATTTGGTTCTACATATGTCGTGAGGTTAGAGATCCCTAGCTGGGTATAATCGGTTCGAATCGTCGTTGCTCCTCGGTTATGGAGACTTGATCACCTGACTTGCATCGTAGTTAAGAACTGGAATTGGAAGAAAGAATGAGAAAGGTTTTGATGATAATTACTTTGATCTGGATTAGGATCACCTAGAATTGGTTAATGAACCATCAATGGTAAAAGTAAAATATTGAAGATAAGGACTTACCTTAGTAAGCTTTTCTGCAAAAGAAAATTTGATTCTGGAATACCCGTACCTTGATTCCCTAAAGCTAGCATGCCCTTGGAGTCTTTGTCTTAGTCGGGTAAGTCTTGTTGAGTACTCTCTTACTCAGGGTTTGTTAACCCCTGTTGCAGATGCTAACTGGTGCTGCTAATTAGGTCATGTCAGTGGGCTTGACATGATTTGATTGTCCTCTCCTAACTTAGGTGTTCTATCTAAGTTGTCTTCTGTAGTTCTACTCGACTTCCGCAATACAAGTTAAGTTTGTAAAAAGTTAACTTAATTATGATTTGTAAATTTATTGTTATTATTCTTTCGCACTCTGATGTAACGTTTTATACAAATGTTGTAATGTTGTAGTTACTCCTTTGTTGATCCTGGTATGAGTTGTTAAATGTAGTTTAATCGGGGTCCTGTGTGGGCACCCGACAGATCTTCTTAGGTTATTTGGTGTGCATGTATCGCTGTCAGAGGTCTTAGGGACAATGACAGGTGTATGTGGGCCATATAATTTAGGAGGTTCTGCTACACCAAGCTCGCACGTCGGGCACCACAAGAACCTACCCTAAAAGTGAGGATAGCTCAATGAAACGCTCAACTAGAGTTGCTCTTCGTGATCCCCGCGGGGTGAGCACAATTCCCCTCATAAATCCTCCTACGGAGAACCACACAATGTTCTCGCGTGCTTCAACGGAGTCGCAAGCCACCAAGCTATCTAGGTGGCAACCTACAAGAGTAACAAGCACCACCGGCTTGCAACACGATCATCTAGTGCCACTCGATGCAACCTCACGATGTAATCACACTAGAATCGCTCACTCATTGAATCGGATGAACACTATCAAGCAAGAGTGAGTTAGAGGGCTTCCAAGCACATCTACACAAGCCACCAAGGCTCAAGGGTGCTCAGCTACCGGCCAAATGCTGGCCAACACTTCTATTTATAGCCCCAAGAGCAAAAATAGTTGTTACCTCTTCACTAGGCATTTTTCGACACGACCAGACACGCCGGTCATAATGACCGAACGCGCGAGGCCCTGCGTCTAGTCACGCATCCACTGACATGTGTCCGTGTGATTCAACTCGTTGGTCAATCTTCAACGGTCGGCTTCCTCCCGCGCGTGCCTCAGAGAAGATCGGACGCGCCGAAGCCTCGATTGGACGCAGCTTCCCAGTGTCAGGTCACGCGCGCCCACGAGCAACGCAACAAATGATTGGACGCGTCGTTGAACTGACCTGACGCTCAAACCCTAGAGTCCGATCACGAATGGAGAGCTCCTAGAGCCGCTGAAAGATGATTGGACGCGTCAGATCCAACTCGACCGGATGCAAGCCAGCGTCCGATCCCTCTCCTGCTACGTGCCAAGTTCAAACGCCGCCACGTCACCATGACCTGATGCATGAACAATGTTTTGCCTGCGTCCGGTCACCTCCTTCTTCTCAGTGTCCGGTCATTGAACCGAGCTGCGCCCTTCTCTGCGCGTGATGACCGTACGCTCCCGGGGCGAGTCCAGTCACTCACAGTGACCTCTTTTCGTCTCTGTTTTCTTCATTGAGTTGATCCACATCAACTCCAACTTCTCCTTTGCAAATATGCCAACACCACCAAGTGTACAACAACTTGTGCAAGTGTGTTAGCATTTCACAAATATTTTTCCAAAGGAGTTAGCCACTCAACTTGACATGCCACTTGATCATAGCAACGATGCAAAGTTAGATCACTCGAGTGGCACTAGATGACCGATATGCAAATAAATTTGCCTCTTTTGATAGTATGGTCATCTATTCTAAACCCGGTCATAAACTTCTCTAATCACCTATGACCGGTGAAATGAAATGCCATAAGTTATACCTTTACCTTACGCATTCTATTCCATCTCCTCCGATGTTGATGTAACACATGCACCAACCAATCACAAACGATATGATCCACTTTATATTATCACGTGACCGTATTGGTTCATCGATCTTTACCTTACTTGCTCTTCATCGTTGCTTCGGTCCATCGGCGCCAAGTCATCACTCAACTTGCCCTTTATACTTGCAACCGGTCCGTCGAGCCAAGTCTCATCTTGATCTTCTCCACCTTGGTCACATGACTTCATGTCATGTCTCATATGCAATGAGCTCCTTCATCACATGTGTGAGCTTTGCACCAAGTTCAAGCCATCTAACCTCCATGACATGTATTGCTCACACACATGTACCTGTGGACTAATCACCTGTGTATCTCACTCAAACACATATTAGTATACCTAAGGTTGTCACTCAATTATCAAAACTAAACAAGGACCTTTCACCATTGCAACATATACAACATCTCGATCTACTTTTGTAATATCCACGTGAAACACTTGCAACATACCTCTAAAACATTTAAAATATATACTTGCAACATGTGGTTTCAGCGCAATATGTCCGTGCTGCTTGGGAGAATAGAGGCTCGTCGGGTATGGAGTTCACCGGTGTAGAGTTCGCCGATGGTGCGGAGCTTTGCCGCTCCGGTGGAGAAGGCCGCGGCAGGCTAGCCGTCGCGAGCTGTGCGCGGGCGAGTTCTGCCCCAGCCAAAATGAGCTGGGCAGGCGGAGCACGAGATGTGTGCGACGCGCTTTGGCCAGGCTGCGATGAACTGCACGCGAGCGAGCTCCGCCCTAGCTATGGCGAGCTAGGTAGCCTTCGCCCCGGCCAAGATGACCGCGAGCGGCCATGGCGAGCACGAGATGAGTGCGGCGAGCTGTGTGGGTGGAGCGGCGCGCGGCCGAGCTCTGCTCCGATTTTCTTTTAGAAACTACGATGACCAGCGAATAGGAGGGGGTTATTTGGGCTGCCATCGCGGTCGCGGCCCTCCAGCCGAAGCGTCCAGGGTACGGACGCCCGGTTGCAAGAATTACGTTATAAATCCCGATAAAAAAAGAATTACGTTATAAATTTTGCAAAAAAAGAGATGCAACATACGTTTATGCTGAATGCATTAATGATGGTTGCATCTTGTGTTTTTTTTTGTCAAAAGTTTTCGTAATGGAATTAGACACCGATTTTCTTTTTAATAAAATTTTTTCATTTTTTGGATATTTTTTCTTTTTTCTAGAGCTACATCAAAATTTAAGATGAATATTTTAATAGGGTCTAAATATTTTATTTGAGTTGATCATGTCCCAATCTATCCCTACAGTCTTCTCTTAGTTTTTATAAGCCTTAGAGACAATTTTTTGTTGTTTAAAAACTTTATTAGGTGTTTAGCGATATTTTTTTAAGAAAAGGATAAAACCACTTCTAATCAACTTAATGAAAATTTAATTAATTTAATTTCATCTAGACCGAAACTGTCTCTCTTTTTTTTCAATTCAGAATTGCCTTTTTGAGCATGCAAATGTCTCCGGTTTTGAACTTATAACTGGACTGATTTGCGCCTTTCCCGTCGTTGCTAAACACTGCCACAGCCCACAGCCCACAGCCAGTCGAGCAGAGCGGCAGCGACGTCGGCGGTGAGCACGTGCGAGGCTGCGACGGCGAGGAGCTGCCCAGCTCCAGTTCCAACTCGCCTGTGCGCCAAACGAGCCATTTGCGGTGCGGGGCGCAGCGGTGGCATCAAGACATCCAGTGACCAGTGGCCCGGGATACGGTGGCGGCGCGGCGACCACGTGCGAGGCGGCGGCGGGTAAACGACACATCTCTATCTCCAAATCTCTGGCGCAGCACGCACTCGTCTGGTTAGCCATTCGATCTGTCAAACCTGCGATGAGGATCGTTGGATCTCATAACGAACCGGAGGCCCCTCGCAGGCCGCTGCTAGCCCGATCCCCACCACTTTTTGGTGGCCACGCGCGCCGGCTTCTCCTTCCGCTTCCGGCCTTCGTCTCCGATTCCGCGATGGTATCCTACCATCCCTCCCTGTCCCTGCTCCGCCCATCCGTCCTCACCGCCCGGGCCAGCGCCATCGGCCGGTGCCCAACACCCAACGGTTTCGTGTCCAGCCCCGTCGTCTCTGCGGTGCCCCTTCGCCTGCGGCCTCTGCTGCGCGCCGCCGCCGGTGGAGCAGCCTCGCCGGTAACGTCCAAACCAAGACCCCCCTTGCCTCAAGCTACACGCTACTCGCTACTCCTAGGGGTATGCTTTGGTCGAGTTGTACATGCTTGCTTTCTCGGTTCCTCCGCAGGTCGGTGGCAATGGAGGCAAACGCGCTGTTCCGCCTTCCGCACTGCTCGATTTCGCGCGTAGCAACTTCCTTCCGCTTGGTGAGTTCCCGCTCCTACGCGATCCCCCAGCTGGTGCTTAATCGCGTATCGATGGGCGAGTTTGTACTGCTGTTTGTGTAGGTAATGCGATGCTTGTGTGTGCTTATCAAGGGAAAAAAAAAGGAGTGACGCTTGTCTTAATTGTCCAGTTTGTGGACTTTTGTACTCCCATGGCCCAATTTAGGCACAATTGACAATGGTTCAATACACTTATTAGCTTCAAATCCCAAATAGCATTTGCATCTGTGCCATCCTGAAATTTTACTATAGACAGCAGAAACAAAGTGGAGTGGGATAGATGGGTTTGTTTCTCAAATGCTGAAAGTTTCGTTGTAAATCAAAGATGATCTGATGTTAAATGATTGAAGTTGCTGTATAGAGATTATCAGGTCTATACTTGGTTTTCACGATATTGCTATGTAGTTGACAAGAGCATGCAAATGTCTCCGGTTTTGAACTTACGTGAACTGATTTGCGGCTTTCCCATTGTTAAGCTCTCATTAGTGGGGTCATACTCGGTCTCCTAGATCCTACTCTTGGATGCATTGCTCACAAATACTCCCTGTCGAAGTTCAGCACTTTTGGGATATTCGTTATGTCAGGTTCGGTTGCTTAACCTATTCGTGTGAATCCTTGTGCTGTTACTTCTGTAAGCTAATAGCTTCCTATTGGCTTCATAGGACTCACCCTGCGAACTAAGGAGCTTGGTACAGCATTCGAAGCTTGGCCTGCTGGATTATATGGACTAGTATGACCTTATGTTTATTCTGTGGCTGTTGGACTTTCATGCTCTAATATTATTCTTTGGTCATAACTCTAAATATGTTAAATGAAGTACTCAATCCCGTTTTGAACCAAGATATAATTTCAGGAAATTCCATAGCACTTATTTGTTTACCAGGAGTAATAATTGCCTTTCTGGTTGTTTCTGGAGATGCCAATTCGCTACTTCTATTGGTCATTCAAGCATCCTCAATAAGTTTGCTAACATCTTATTTTACCGTGTATAATTCCAGGGATCTATTTTGCTGCTTACACCCTTTGTTTCTCAATTTATCATGCAAGTTCAGTTTTTCCCTCGTGAATTTATCACTGGTAAATGGGTCAAGCACATGTATGCTTTTCTGATGGATTTCTGTTCTCATTCTGTCATTTCTTATTGCCATGAGGTTTTACCTCATACATCTGTGCTCATGTTTGACATATTTTGCATCTTACAGGATTAGCTATATTTTGCTGCATGCCAACAACATTATCAAGTGGAGTCATACTAACACAGGTACTACTTGTCCCCAAGTATCAACTAACATTTAATACTACACATAGTTTCTTATATGGCTAGACTAGCATTACAATCTAATATATCTTTAATTTTCTACTATGCAGCTTGTTGGTGGTAATTCTGCACTTGCTCTTGCAATGACAGTTTCATCCAATTTACTTGGCATTATAATTGTAAGCAAGGCTTTACTGTATTTTTTTTTATTTATGTGCAAATGGCATCAGTGACTAGGCAAATCCACTCAATATGAAATTATAGGCTTAGCTTGGTTGTTTATAGTGACGCAGCTTTGATCCAAAGTCATTGAACGTAAAATGCTGATGGATCCATAGCAAGGTGTTACTTTTTATTGTCTTCCAAGCTGAGTTTGATTGAAATCATGTGTTTCCTTTTTGTTTTACATGTCAAGTGAATATCCACTGACATGATAGTTTCTTCTTAAATATAATCCATCAGTCCCAGGCGTGTAAAGGAATTGGATTATTGATAAAAATATGCACTGTAATGAATCTCTTCTGTTAAGCTTGGCATGGACATGTTCTGTTCCAGATGTTTAGTTGTATTCATCTGAGTTTAGACTGGTTACTCACATTAGCCCTCCTAATTTCCGCGTGAGTCAAATAGTAGTAATATAAGTAACTGCGGCCTGAACCCAAGACCACCCACTGTTTAAAAATATAAGGGGCATCTCGTTTCATTAGGACAAGGCTTTGGCCTATAATTACTCCATTAATATGTCATTTATGTAATGCAGAATCATAATCATAAGTATTTTTTAATTGGAATCTGGTAACATCAATTTGGTGCCAGAAAGTTATGTATTAAACTATTAATAAAGTAATTACTGGGCAAAGGCTTGTCCTAACAAAACAAAATGCACCTTATAATTTCAAATGGAGGATGTGTAGATTATAAGCCTGCCTAGTTTTCTATGTAAACTAACTTTTCGAAAGGCAAAAAACCATTTCTATTCTGTGCAATCAGGTCATTCTTCTTTGTGATCATGGATTAGGTACCTCTTTCTCTTGCAAGATATATTGGCACTGGAGCTGGGGTGTCTTTGCCTACTGAAAAGTTATTTAGAAGTCTGGTCACCAGACTTCTAATCCCTCTTATTATAGGGAAGGTATGTGATTATTCATGTCTTTGTACTCCACACTGCATCTCCTTGTTTCATCTCAATACAATATAATTGCACCCATTATGCGCAGACCTCCTTTCAGTTTAATATTTGGCAGTGAAAAACAAGAGGGCTCATTCTAAGTTTCTTGTAACTGCCTTTCATAATTAATATAGTCTGGTAAACATGATTTGTGTGGTGGCAGTTTATGACTACAGTTTTGGCAAAGTCTGCATTTTCCTTTAGTAGAATGTGAACTGAATCTTCTGACTAGGATATGCAAAGAATAACCAGAAGTTTGAACTACTCTATTTTAAGTGCTTGATAATGCTTTTCTGTTTTTAACTTTGGATTACACATTGAATTTACCATCCCTCCCTATGTCTGCCTTAATACTATAGTGCAAGCCTGAAATAACTGAAGCTTCCTGGAGATACTCATGATGATTCATTCTTTGTCAGGTTGCTCGAGAAGCCTCAAAAGGTGTGCAGAATTTAATACCTTCCATTTATTGACAGTCTCTCCCCTCCAGGTTATGAATATTAATTGCCATTTGTGTATCTCTTATGTAGGTATTGCTGATTTTGTTGATCGAAACCAACAAGGATTTTCAGTTGGAAATGCAGTTCTTCTCAGCCTAGTATATCTCTAATTCGAAACATAAGTCAGTTGACATGTTCTTTACTTGCATGACTAGTCATCATTTGGCAAGTACATTTGTTTATTTTATTGAACTGTTATATTGGACACAAGCAGATAATAGAACTGCGTCCAGCGATGCTAACTTGAGCTTACAAAAAATAAAAATAAAAATAAAAATGTATATGCTTGGTTCATTGGTTGTTTCAGGTCCTCTATTTATTATGCTGCTTCTGTAGAAAATGTTGGTTGTAGACCTGTAGTCAGGCTAATTCATAGAGTGAAGAATTGTTTTCGTTTTTGATATATCAGTAATATCTGGCTCCCTTGATTCGTCCTTCAACATGTCATGTTTTTGGGTTCATATGTAGTGTTTCCAAGGCAATTAGCCAGCTCCTTTTGGAGAAGCATGGACAAGAGTGCAACTTAGTAGCTACGCTTTCATAGACCTATCCTTATTGAAGTTGAGCATTAGCAAGTGCTGAGTGGGCTCTGCGTTGATCCAACCGTATAACAAGAACACTACAGAAGTCAACCTTCAAGTTCAAATAGAGCAAAACTGAGAATATTTTGGTTTGGGAGAAGATTTTTAGAGCTGCTCTTTAGATTATGTTGCTTTGCAGTTTGTGTTCAATATATTACAAATTTGCATGTCTCTGATGTTTGTACTTCAGTTCTGAAACATTTCATTTGACAGGTCCCATGGATTCAAATAAGTAGATCAAGATCACTGATCTTATCTGTTCAAGTGGAAGCTTTTGCTGCTGCTCTTACTGTTGGAGTGTATGTTTGCCTGCTGAGCTTATCATAATGAGAATGTTTGTAGATCATGTTATGTGGATATTGAACAAATTCTCAAGGGAGGATGAAAATCCTTTTTTTTATAAAAAAGCCTTGACCTGTGGGGGTAAGACAACCCTGGGCATTGCATTAAGACAGCCCACCTACTGTTATTCAGTATTATATCATAGTAGTGGTACATATAACATTATTCTGTCATTGCTGTGCTGTGTTGGATTTTACACTGGATTGTGACACTTGGCACTCTACTCGGATTCACAGCCTTACTAAGTAATCAACAATCAAATCGAGTCAATACTCTCTATCCCAATAAAAAGAAACAAATTAACAAGGATTACCCTGCCTCAATGGTTCTTAACAGTTCTTTTTTTTAAAAAAAAAATCTTTCTTGCTTGTCGATAGTGCTGCATAGTCTTTTCCTTTTCATTTTACCTCCAATATAAACTGCAGTTTGGCTTTGACTTTAGCGACACATTAATATCTAACAGGAGCACATTTGTTGTCACAGGCTTATACATCTTGCACTGTTGGCTTTCAACATTGCAATGTTGCATATCTTGTCACGTCTTGGAAAGAAAGGGGATTCAGTCTTTGCAAAGAAAGAGTACACACGAGCTGTCATTTTGGTGTCCAGTCAGGTCAGTCATCATCACTAAAATAAACAGAAAGCTTGTAAATGACACTAACCAAACTCCTGCAGGCGACCATATGGTTTGCCTGTCTGATATTGCCTCTAGCTCGGGACCAAGGTGTTAGCAACTGTGTACCATCATGCCCTGGATTTGCAGTTTAGTGTGTAGTTGTATGAAGTGGATGGTCTAGAGGGGCCTTCCAACAAACTGAACTTATGCAGAATCCAACCTATTTAAAATGATCTTTTATCTCCTAACTTATCCTAAATTTGAATTTCCAACTTAACAGGAAAGGCATAACATAGTCAAGCGGCCAAGCCATTGACAAGTGATTGTAATCAGTTATTCAGTTTTGCTACCTGAACGTTAGCATGCCAACTATGGGAGGATGAGGGTAGGCTTTTCTCTTCTGGGATTGTCTATGTTATTACAGTACCGTTTAATAATTGATTAAGGGTAAATTTCAGAATTTTATGGTAAATAAACACAACTTCATGTTTTTATTGAGACGAGAAACAAATGGGAAAAATGCCTTTACTAGAAAAGGCAGACAGGAAAATTGCTGCCCATTTGACCGGGTTAGTGTTGACAGAAACCGATCTAATTGGGCAGTTGGCATGCTTCCCATAAAGTTTGCTACGTTTTTCTATCCATTACTGGGCCAGTTACCGCAAGAATGTCTACTGGCACATACCCATTACTAGATTTGAAGCAACTTGGAAAACCTGCTTGGAATTGATCCATTTGAGGGCTTGTTTGGATACCCTCGTATCTACCTCAATCCACATGCACTGGAGTAGATTGGGGTGGAACTTAGACTTACACCTCAATCCACTTCAATACATGTGGATTGAGATGAACACGAGAGTATCCAAACAGGCCCTGAATCATTTTTTTTATCGAAGTTGTTCGAAAACACGAGTAGCTAAAAGTGAAATTGCTATTCTGCCATTTTTTTCCCTCAAACATGCATGATAGCTGTGTGCCATTGTATTAAGATAAGAAAAGTACGAGACAAAAACCGTTTGTGTGCGTGGAAAACAAGATGATTTGTTATTCTGCTCTCATGACATCAAAATATTTTGTCTGACTTTCTTCTTATTCCTGTAGAAAACATTGCCAGTGATGATAACTGTGGTTGAGCAGCTTGGAGGAGCCCTCGGGGAGTCCGGACTTCTAGTCATCCCTTGTGTTTTTGCACACATTAACCAGGTTCTCATTGCAAAGACATAATTGCTATGTGTCACTTGCATTCTCTGGTGGGGTCATTTCTAATGTCCAAAACACTCTGCAGATCATTGTCGATTCTATCATAGTAAATTGGTGGCGCAGGAGGGATCAACAGTTTAGTAATCAAAAGTAACTCCATAATTCAATTTTGGCGTGCAAAACAGAGAATTAGTCAGGAATTGCTGACTGCAAAGCTGATTTTGTGAAGATGTAATTGTACTTGTCCTCCAGCAAGTCCAGTAATGGAAGAATTGCTGACTGCAAAGCTGATTTCGTGAAGGTCATTATATGTCTTGACTTCAAAGCAGGAAAATGGATTAATCTCCAATCGACAGGCTTGTCTTTCGAGGCGTGAATGGGTGCTGTTGTAGTGGATGTTATGTTTTCCTTCACTTCTAAAACTGAGATGTTATATTTTGTTCGGATGTAACCCATTTGTATCTTTGTTCGGAACAACCCATTCAAGAGGCGGTTTGAGAGCATGACCCGAAGGGGGAGAAAAGAAAAAAAAGACATGGAAGGAACAAGTATGACTGGGCGGCGGCAGCTTACTTTATCTTGTTTTGGTCCTTTTGGATGACTGGTGTGAGGTCCGCTGATACATGCTGCCCTCACACAGAGAGGTACCGCTTGTTCTGCTTACAGGCACCACGCGGCAGTCCGAAGTCCATTGCGGGTGCTTTTGGCCACAAGTCACAAGACCGAGTAGGCACAGAGCGCTCGTTGTTGAGTCTTGAGTGGCGACAAGTCACGAGTTGAATAGTGTTCAGTTGTAGCCACGATTGTGCCATGAATCTTTTTCCATTTTTCTTTGCCAAAGTGGTCGCACGTGTGGTGGTTCGGAAAGCCATACAAGATTCTCTTAGAACAACCGAAATGTGGAAAATAATTTATCAAGCTACACATACTCTAGCATGGCAAATGACAAAAAGAAATATGATGGGTCATGTGATTGCAGGCTAAAACAACAAGTGTGTGAACGGTGGCTATTTGTGTTGGGCACCATGACCGGTGTGTTGGGCACTATGGGTGCTCTTGTACATAAACTACTTTTCCTCCTTCTTAATTGAGCGGCAGAGTTCCTGCCTTTACTTTAAAAAAACAAAAAGAAATATAATAAATATCGGTGGTATCAATAAAACACAAAAGAGGCCTGACTACCATTATTCCTTACTGTTTTGTTTTGGTGGTGGATCTTGATTTTTTCCTCACCAAGTATAGTACAGATCTCACACAAACTCTATAAGTATATTCGGGATATCTTAAGGTTAACAAAGTTGTCACAGATGATTTCACTGTGGATAACCACATTTACTATCACTAGAGAAATTATTTAAATTTGAGCATCAAACTAGATAGGAGGCTTCGCTGAATAAGTAGGTCTCCACTATAACAAAATATCCACGCTCAGTTGTGGCTAAGTTTGCTTGATTACGCCCTCGCGGAATGTTTGAACTTTTGATAGGAATTCAAGGCTCCACATAAACGCTATGACCTGTCCAAATTTAGGTTGAGCAAAACCTATGCCTCTTTGGTAGTGTTCCAGACGGATCTAGCGCTTTCTCTTCGAGTAGCTAGTGAATCCAAGATTTTTAGGTTTCGTTCGTCTCAGTGTGAAGTGTGAACTATACTATCAGAACTTTACTCAGCCACAAGGCCTATACGGCTATACCAGTTGCGTAGGATTGCGCATATAAGAGCCCTGACATCTTTTTTTCCAATCTTGTTGTTATTGTTAAAAAAAAACAGAAGTAGAGTTTTTTTTTTCAAAATCTCTGAATTAAAAACACACCCATCTTGCCACAATGACGAGATTTCAATTTCACCACTCCAATTGGAAAAATTTCCTTTCTCCACCACTTGAATTAGTAGAATTGTCCATTTCCATACAACACGTTTCAAAAAAGGCATCGCATTTTCATATGAGCTTGGATGGAAACAAATGTATATGATATAACCTTTTTTTTAGGGAAGCCATCTAGTGCACTTTATTGATATGAAAACAGGGTTACATCATTCGCCAGGGCTTTGATAATGAAGCTAGGGGGTTCATCGGCCCAAATACAAGAATTTTTTGACTGAATGGCTAAACTAGCTAAGTTGTGCGCTACTCTATTAATATCACTATTACAATGATCTATAGAGATTGAATTATAATCCTGCTATAGCACCATACACTCATTGTATATTGGCGCACCTGCTGTTGCCGAAAAACCTCCCTGCTTCATCGTATCCACAACCTCCAAACAGTCAGGATGAATAATGAGCCACTTGCAGCCAATATGTTGCGCTAACAAGAACCCTTCTCTAAGAGCATACACCTCTGCTGTTGGGGAGCCTTCCTGGTCCCAATCCAACCAATAAAATGTTTAGATATATGAGTACATATCTTTCTTTTAGAATATATATGAGTACATATCTAAACAATCATATCGATCATTCCAACACTAAATGAATTCAAATGAAAACACGATGAATTAAGAACTCTATAATGTCTATAAAAATTTTATCTACATACGAAGTATTGTGCAAATGTTATGATTTTTGAAGATATGCTATGCTAGCACTGGATAAATTGGAGATGATTTATTAACTTTCTTATGTATCACATCTCCAAAATTTTCTTAAGATTTTCATATGGCTTCATATGAGGATAAATTTGTATCAAATTTTGCCCAACTAACTAGCTTTGTATCCTTTATTTTGGCCTCAATATTTCTTTGAAAAAATATTTGTGAGCTACAACATTTTAGGTCGTGTCAAGCTTTACGATTTTCAAATAAATTTATCTCAGTCTGAGTTATAACTTTTTAAAGACGTACTGCACATAAAAAACGATAATGATATGATTAAGATGCCCGGACAGACAGATGCCTCCCACCGCTCACTCCCGCAACGCTCGCGCCTCTCCCTATTCTTATCCCTTCGCGTCTTGCCCCACACCCGACGACGCGGCCAACGCTGCTTCCTTGGCCGGCGGCGGCTCCTTCCCCCACCCCCAATGTCCTCCTCCCCCGGGGGCTCATTCCCCCAACCCGGCGTCCTCCTTTCCTCACCCCGACGGCTCCTTCCCCCACCTCGGCGTCCTCCTCCTTGAAAGGATCAAGATGCCCAAGAGGAGGGGTGAATTGAGCTTTTCTAAAAATTATTAAAATAATTAAACTCTACTAAGCCATAATTCACCCCTAGTGCCTACAAGTGTTCCTAGTTATTGTATCGATTAAAAGTTTTGTACCCTAAGTTCCAATCCTAGTCTAGCATGGCAATTCTAGAAAGATAAAACAAGCAACAAGAGTAATACGAGAAAGTAAATTGCTTGAATGTAAAAGGGTTATGAACACGACGATATTTTTCCGAGGTATCGGAGAGTCGCCACTCCCCACTAGTCCTCGTTGAGGACCCTCGCAAGGGTGTAGCTCCCCCTTGATCCACGCGAGGATCAAGTGCTCTCTATAGGTTGATTCTTTGACACTCCATCGCGGTGAATCACCCACAACCGCTCACAAGATGAGTTGGGTCATCCACAAGCTCCGCCGGATGATCACCAAGCTCTCAATCACCACCAAGCCGTCTAGGTGATGGCGATCACCAAGAGTAACAAGCAAGAACTCTTACTTGACCACAACAAGCATAATGAGAAGGTGGATGCACACTTGCTACTCCCTAGTCACTAATGAGGGATCTTAATCTTGGATTCTTAAATCTCAATCCTCACTAGAGCTCTTGCACTTCCTTGCATATGAAAGATGTTTCTCAGCTGAACATATGAGCAAGAGACCTCAAATAGAGGGGTAGGGGATATATTTATACTCCCCACAGTCAATCCCAACCGTTATGTGACAACTCAGTATTTTTCGTACTGACCGGATGCGCCAGTCGACGTGACCGGACGCGTCCGGTTGGTGGCAACGGTCGAATTGAAAAACAAGGGCGCTGAGTGACCGGACGCGCAGGCGAAACCCTTTCTGGAACCTTTCTGTACTTTGACCGGATGCATAGACGAGTCCGATCGGTGATGACCAGACGCGTCCGGTCAACGAAGTTCCTCTCTGGAAATGGACCGGACGCACTGTAGACGCGTCCGATCAATTTCCTAGCCGCGTCCAATCACGACACTTACGCTCTCTGACTCTGGTCAACATGATCTACGCGTCCGGTCCATGGGAGGACCGCGTTCGGTCGATCGTGTTAAGTCTGCTATGACTGCCAGTACTGACCGGACGCGTCCGATCAAGAAGAATTGGCTCAGAAGACTTCGAATCGCGACGCAACCTGAACCGAGTTTCTTCCAACTGAACTTTGGGCTTCACCTGAGCTACCTAGTGCTAAGTTTGATAAGTGTGCACCACACCTAAACAAATAGACTCACCTAGGTCAAGCTACTCGCTCATGCCCCCTTTATAGTACGGCCAAAGGAGAAAAGCGAAGATCCTAACGACTATTCCGAACGTAACTCAACTCCGGCGTCCGGAACTAACCGTCCTTAATCTTGACGTTAATCCTTTGAAAACCGAAACGATTTCCATCAAGGGGCATGAAAACCATAGTGCCCAAAATAGTCACCGTTTCCATGGTCTAACTTACCAAAGTTTTTACAAAACACACGTTAGTCATGGTAATGTTGCGTTGTCATCAATTGTCGAAACCAACTCTAGGGGCCTAGATGCTTTCACTCCTCCTCCATCCTGACGGCGCCCCTCTCCCCGCCCCGGCGTCCTCACCCACTAGGAGCGTCTATTGCCAGCGGATCCGATGACCCTCTCCCCCACCCGGCGAGATCCAAGCAAGCCGCTGACCCTCCCCTACCCTGGCTGGCAGCGCCCTTCCTAGATCCGACGTGTCTTCTCTCCCTCGGCTAATGGCGGGCATGGTGGGCGTGCGGGAGCGCACCATCTAGCGAGCCTGCGCCACAACAATTGCCCACTAGGTAGGCCATGGCCGAGCGGCGATGCTCTGTTTCAAGTGTTTTTGGACGCTTTTTAGACATGTTGTAAGCTCATGTTCAAGTGTTTCAGTTGTTTCTGATGTATGTTTCAATTTGTTTCATGTGAATGTTGCAAAATTAGATCAGAATGTTGCATATGTTGCAATGGTTGTACACTATGTTGCAAGTGTTTATCCCCAATATTTCATCTGTTTTTTTACACGCATGTTGCAAGTGTTTCAGACGCATGTCTCAAGTGTTTCATTTGTTTTCTTTTGTATGTTGCAAGTGTTGTATCTGGATATTTTAAAAGTAGATCGGGATGTTGCACATGTTGCAATGGTGTTTCAACTGTATGTTTTAGATGTTTTATCTATTTTAAAAGTATGTTGCAAATGTTTTATCTGGATGCTGCAAAAGTAGATCGGAGGTGTTGCACGGCGCGACCGATGGCTGTCGCTGTGCGGGGCACAGGGTGGGGTGTGGGGGCGCGGGTCCCTACGACGGACGCGGGCGCAGGTGCTGGAGGACGGGACGCGGGAGGTGAGGCGGGATGCGGACGCGGGAGCGGCAAAGGTATCGGAGCCGCATCCGCACGCCGTTCGGGCGTACCGCATAAAAAGGGAAATTCCATGAATTGAAGTGTGAAAAAATAATATGGTCATTTCAATCAGCACGAGAACTATAGTTTTGCAAAAAAAATTATTAGGACAATTACTTTTTTGTAAAAACCCAATAATAATCGACAAAAAAAGGCCTCCATCGTGCCATTTTCGTCAGGTAACCATAGATAACGTCTAGGAAGGCCCCTATCACGGGATATTTAACTATTTGTCATCCTTACGGAAGACACCTCTTCAAAAGCCATCCTTATTTTGTCAATTACACATTTGCCACTTTTACACGGTCATTTACATATTTGCCACTTTTGCTGACGTGGCACGCTAACTCCTCATGCCACGCTGGATTAGGCACGCGAAAAGACAATATTGCCCCTGCCTTCCTCAACTGACCAGTTGCCAGCCCACTCTTTCTGCACTGACATGTGGGCCCACACGTCAGGGTCATCCCCTACCTCCCCCATCTTCTTCCTCATTGCCTCCGTCGACGAAGCATGGTTCGGCCTTCCGAGCGTTGGCGTCCAGCGCTCCTCTCCCACGTGCGGCCCGAAGCGCAGCTGTTGTGCAGTGGGGCACCACCGCACCAGCGGTAGGCAGCCCGCCCTCTTCACGCGCAGCTCTCCAAGCGGTAGGTGCGTGGCTGCCTACCCGCCCGAGCGTGGCAGCAGCCGGTGCTAGCGCGTAGCGCTCCCTCGCACGGCGCACGAGGACCCGAGGAAAAAGCTGCAGGCGGTTGCAGGCCGTTCGGCCTCCCCTGCGCATGGCCCGGAGCGGCCAATTACAGTGGCGCGGTGGCAATTGGAATTTTTCCCCGGTGCAACGGCGTGTTGGGGAACTATGCTTTGTCGACGGAGGCAGTGAGGAAGAAGATGGTGGGAGGTAGGGGATGACCTTGATGTGTGGGCCCCACACATCAGTGGCAGAAGAGTGGGCTGACAACTGCTCACTTGAGGAAGGCATGGGCAACATTGTCTTTTTGCGTGCCTAATCCAGTGTGGTGTGAGGAGTTGGCGTGCCACATCAGCAAAAGTGGCAAATGTGTAAACGACCGCTCGTAAAAGTGGAAATATATAATTGTCAAAATAAGAATAGTTTTCGAAGAAGTGCCTTCCCTGAGGACGACAAATAGTTAAATATCCCCCTGTCACCCAACCCTAGCCCAAAACCCATTACCCCCTCCGCCGCCGCCCGCCGCTCCTCGCGCCGCCGCTGAGTCTCCTCTACAGGTACGCTCGCTTGCCGCCTTCCTCCTGCGACTCCATTACGTGCTGCGGTTGGGTGGGTCGCTCGTTTGTTCTGGGTGGCGAGTCGATGCACGCGCGAATCTTGCACGCGGTGGCTCCGTGTTCTTTGGTTGGCGTACCGCTGTAGGCTGTGGTATGCTCTTGATGGGTGAGCGTGGTGGGTCTCTGTGCGTCTAGTGACCATTCATCGTTGCAATTTGCACGAGATTGTGCGACTGTGCTAATTAGAGGATGGAGTTCGGCGTCTCGTTGAATTTTGTGCCCGTTTGTTGTTCGTCTCTTCTGATGGTATGGTTGTTGCGTTGATTTCCAGGTAAGGAGAGGAAGAGGGTGAAATGGTGAAGCACAACAACGTCATCCCCAACGGGCACTTCAAGAAGCACTGGCAGAACTATGTCAAGACATGGTTCAACCAGCCTGCCCGCAAGCAGAGGCGCCGCATTGGTGCATTCATGGCTTCCTCCCCTCTTTTATCCTCCAATATGTTGTGTGCCTGAATTCAAATAAGTAGTGAGTGACCACTGATAACTAGTTTGACTTGTCCTGCACATTGCAATAGTCTCATTGTCATTGATAATGAACTGTTGCAATTTAGTACATCCGGTCTTGTATTTGGTCCCTAAGTTAATGTTCAAAGGATACTGTTTGTTATCCTTGTTGACACACTAGAAATCCCTGATTCATCATTCTGAAAACTGTAACACCAGTTAGCTTTTCCTTGTCTCTACTGGAACACCTTCACCTGCAAGGAGGATTAGCTACTTATTTATGTTTACCCTGTGTTATGTTACTTCATTAGTTTTTTTACTTGGTGCATACACTAGCACCAATCACAATGCCATGAGATGCTAATAGGCCTTTTCTGCATGTATCTGATTTGCAGTACACTGGTTTCCTTGCTATACTATTATGTTACCAATGAATAGATCAACATAAAAGTTCTCTTTACTTGCTCAATAATTGCATCCCTTGCTTAACCACTTGTTATGTATAATTCCCCCCTTATTTTTTCTCATACTTACTGACAACTTTCTAATTCTGTATGCAGCTCGTCAAAAGAAGGCTGTGAAGATATTCCCTCGCCCAACTGCTGGCCCTATTCGCCCCATTGTGCAATGCCAGACTCTCAAGTACAACATGAAGTCAAGGGCTGGCAGAGGCTTTACCCTTGAGGAGCTGAAGGTGATGCATTCCTTTGTCATTGTCCTTCCATCTGAGTTGCTCTTGAGCCATGTTGCTTTCTTAAATATCCTAGTTTGTTTCAATTTGTATGATACATGTTTATTTTTGTGTAACTGCTGATTTGTTGGGGTTGATATGTTCTCTTTTGCTTGGATGGCAAGTCTGCTTATGTTTGCAATTTTTTGTAGTCAGTAGCTTGGAATTTTTCTTTTCCATTCCAAGTGTCATATGGTGTTTAGATTTTGTTTCAGATGTGGCTTGATTGGCATAAGTTTTTCACTGATCCTAGTTCAGTTACCTTATTATTATGAGCCACTCTTTTCATTGATGTATTGTGCTATATCTTGATGCTAAAAATTATTGTGTTGATTGCAGGCTGCAGGCATTCCAAAGAAGCTTGCTCCAACCATTGGCATTTCTGTAGATCACCGCCGCAAGAACAAATCACTTGAGGGGCTGCAGGCTAATGTCCAGAGGCTTAAGACATACGAGGCCAAGCTGGTTATCTTCCCAAGGCGTGCTCGCAAGGTCAAGGTATGGATAGTGATCTTTTTCTTAACGAATGCTCTCTTGAAGACACTCCAGAGGCTGGTGACCTCTAATTTCTGATCACCTACCTTCATTGCAGGCTGGTGACTCCACTCCGGAGGAGCTTGCCACCGCCACCCAGGTCCAGGGTGACTACATGCCCATTACTCGTGGTGAAAAGCGCTCAGTTGAGGTTGTGAAGGTTACTGAGGAGATGAAGTCGTTTGCGGCCTATGGCAAGCTCCAACTTGAGCGGATGAACAAGAAACACCTCGGCGCCCGCCAGAAGAAGGTGGCTGAGGCGGAGAAGGAAGAGAAGAAGTGAAGCAACCGGACGTAGTTACCAAATTTTGTTCTATTCAGTTTCAGTCACTACTCACTAGTGGACGTTAACTACCATCAAGTGCTAAAGTTTTATTTTTGTTGCTGGGAATAGAGCAGACGGTCCTTTTGGTGTCCTGCTCTTTGATACCAGCTGGTACTTGTTTGCTATCTCATCTATTGAGCTATCTAAATGGGGTCATTGGATTCCTGCAAACTTGTGCGTTTCTGGATCGCTTCATCTTTCACGAATCTGCTCGAAATTCATTATAGCTCGGAAGCTTGCCTGCTGAAATAAGCCTTGCGGCCTCAGACAATCAAGTTGTCATCCTGTTTATGAAACATATCGCTGTTGCAGTGTTTCTTGTCGGACGAAACCTATTGCTGTTGCAGTGTTTGTAGCTAGCATTGTACGATCTCGGTGCGTGTGCGTATGACTCGTATAAAGAAAGTTTTGTATTGGTTATTTGTATTTTTTTGAGTTCATGGATGATGATATATTTTTTTTAAGGTCAACGATGAGGGGTTATAACAACCCCAAATACAAAGTTTAAGCCTTACCACAGCGAGGAGACGGAATCAAATAGGTTATTACACCACAACGCAGAGAGGGGAGCGTCATTCTTGGGGAGGCGGCACCTCCATTGCTTAGTTGAGTCTATGCAAGCAGCGATTAGGCGCGTAAGATCCGGAGGCATGTCTCTGAATATCACATCATGCCTGTGTTTCCACAACTCCCAGCAGATTAGGAGAATCAAGGATGAATACGCCTGTGAAGGCATGTCTATTGGTGCAATGGTCTCCCATAGGTGCTGAACTCCGTCTATGTTTTCGGGCTGCCGGCCAAGTTTCACCCAGCACTCCTTAGCAAAGGGGCATCCCGAGATTATATGGTCAGCTATCTCAGGTTCCCGACTGCAAAGCCTATGTCTTAACCTCCGTCTTAGCCTCACTTCTGGAAGAGTGAAAGTGGAGTAAAGAAACCTAGTAAGAAGTAGTTGATTTGAGACTATGAATATTCAATCTCAGTTTGAATGAGCAAGCCCTCAAAAGGCTAGTTTGAGAGGAGTCTAGAACTAGAAATAGAAATCAGGCTAAAATGCACATGATCCAAATAAGGAGAGGAAGCGGAGATCTTGAATCGAGAAAGTGGCTTTTTCTATCAGAAAATGAAGGCACTCAATCCCTATTTGAGACAGCAAGACTGACCTATTATTTATTCGCACTTCCCGATATCAAGAGGTTCTTACTTAACCTTTGCCAGTAAGAGACGAATGATCTACTCATCAAGGGATGTGATGGCCCATCAGGATCTTACAACGAGTGGATCATCCCTATACTTAACTCAGCCCTGTGCTATACTCGAGAGTAGGTGGAAACATTAATGTGTCTATCTTTTCGCTCCCCTCCTGTGCCTATCCCTATGGATTTGGCACAGGTCTTCCTGAAGAACCTTCTTCATCCGTAGAGCACTCTTGCAGTTGATTCTGTTCTTCATGAGCAACCAGCCAAAGAACTTTACCCGGGGGATAGCAAAGTTCTTCCACACAAACCTGTAAGCCGGACAAGTGTCATCACCTTTCATCGAAGCTCTGTAGACCATAGCCGAAAGCAGCTGGTGCTGGTTGTCTTCGAAGCAACAGGTTCTATTGTCAATTGTCATTGTTATCATTTGAGGAGATGTCCTGTAACATGAGATGCAGCTTCTCCAGTTCCTCGCTTGCGGACTCAGGCGTCTCTGGAGTTGTGGTTGCAGCGGCCCTGACAGTACCTCTTGTACAGATGTTCCGTGCGAGCTGTTCGGCTGAGGTTTTTGCGGTTGATAAGCCGGCTGATGCTGTTTTGTTGTGAGAGAAAAATACTGTGTCATGGCTGATAAGTTCAAGTGAACTGTGCAAAGCCGGGAAGCACGCAGCTAGAGTTGTATCCCCCAGCCAGACGTCGTCCCAGAATGCTGTGCTGCGATCGTCTCCGATGTTAGGCTGGTAGCAAGTCTCTGAGCGCTTCCTAGTGCACACCGTCCATATCCAGAGGCGGAACCAGGGGGGCTAGCAGGGCCCGTGCCCCCCCCCCACCCCAAGCACAGTAGGTTCATTTAAATACCTATATAAATATTTGTATTTATAACACAAAAAATATTAATTTCATCTATTTTTTATTAAAATATGATGATTCTGGTTAAAAATAGTGTAGATTTTTTGAAAATTTGTTGAAACATATAATTATGTATATTTTATCACACTAAAAAATATGATCACATTTGTCTGGTCCCCTTAATCAAAATCGCTGGTTCCGTCTTTGTCCATATCCCCATGTAGTGTGTCTCCAGATGAAGCTGTGACCTTGCCCAAGTTGCCTTGGCTGAGCCCTCTGGGTGGTGCAAACGATGGATCAGCTTTAGTAGTAGGCATGCATTTTGTGTCCAGTCATTTGATACCCAGTCCTCCATCTTCCTTTGTCTGGCAGTTCTTCTCCACTAGTCCCATGCTACCAAGCATTGCGCCCCACTGACCTTGTCGCGTAGGTGGGCAGTCCGTCCAGAACTAAGTTTATCAGAACCACTCGGGCGGCTGTACTCAGCAGTGTGACCTTCCATCCGGCCAGATAGCGATCAGCCATGGCAATCAGAGGGGTGAAGGTAGATAGCCATAGCTTAACATTGGACAGAGGGAGACCGAGGTAAACCTGGGGGAAGGAGCCTTCCTGACATTGCAGTGCCTGCAGCATATCTTGAAAAGTTTCCCTGATCACATGCATCAGCGTAACCGTGCTCTCGTTGAAGTTGATTTCCAGCCCAGTTGCTTCAGCAAAGAGGTCCAGGGTGTCGGGTACCATAATTAGAGGTACCCAAATCAAGATGGAAGACCCCCCGGCCTCCCCATTTAAGAGAAAAAATCAACAAAAGAAAGACAGGCTAAAACTCTCCCTTGTTGGGCCTCCAGCAAGATATGAGAACGAACTAGCCCATCTTTCCGCTCCCTCCGAGGCCTCACTCAAGTGGTCTCGGAACACCTCCGATTCGCCCGAGGCCTCACCTCTGGGGTCTCGGACACGCCGACCCACGACGACATCACCACCTCGTCCGAGCCCCGGAAATAGCATCATCCGTCTCCGACTCGCCCGAGACCGGCCTTTGACGACGCTCCCCCATTGGTGCGCTCGAGACCCCCCGGTGACGTCACCCACGTTCTCACGTCTGTCCAAACAGGCCAGGAATGACCGGGGTCAAATCATCACGCCATCGTCTGTAACAGGCATGGGGAAGAGCTGCTGACCACTATGTCACCCATGATGACACTATACGCACGATTCATGTGTGCGCAGTATACGAAACAACCGCCCTAGGCTACTATTCTCACGATCGGGATAAAGATCGGACCACGATTCTCACCTCCGAGGCCTCAGCCCTCTACGCCAGTCAAACTACAAGAACGAACATGCCATGCCGGCTGCAGGATCAGGTATGATAGGGCGCGTCACTACAACACCGAAGGATAGAAACCACTCCCCTAACAGTGGTGTCCATGCCTGACACGTAGCAGTAGTACCAGAAGTACCGACGCCATGCCTCCACAGTACAAGCCACGTCACCACCAGATAAGGCTCCCCCGAGGCCTCTAGGCACCTCCTCCAGCAAGGGTCACCCCACACGCCAATATTTTGTAACCCTGCACCTCCTTGAGAATCTAAAAGAAGCATGCAGGGATCATTCCAGGGGACAACCCGAAGAGGATCCAAAAAAAGAACAACCACCACAACAATACCAAGCTAGACACAAGCAGATAACTCTCCTGGACCTTACGAGGGCACCAGCAGAGTCGCACACACCCGCACCCTCCACTCACACCTTGAGACTTGGGAGATCCTCCCTCTTTCACATCCGCTTGTAACCCCTACTACAAGCACTTCGGTGCAAGATAATACAAAACTCACCTCCCCCACTGGACGTAGGGCACTTCTCGGCCCGAACCAGTATAAATCGCCTGTGTTCTTCTTGCACACCATCCAGACCCCCGACACGCAGACACTCGATTAATCGTTGGTGCTAGGACCGACATTTCTTTCACCGACACAGGGTGTGTTTTAGTCTTGCTGCATCTTCTTGGTTTCCCCTAACTAGAATGATCATGTCATCATATTATTGTAGGAGAGGGCATGGGTCCTCCACTAGTGGATGTCAAATGTGGACATTTGCTTTTACCAGCCTTTGGAGAATATCAGCCATGAGCAGGAACAGGTAGGGGGAGAGCGCATCACCTTGGCGAAGCCCCTGATGACAAGAAATCCATGGTCCAGGGATGCCATTGACCAGCACCGCAGACCAAGAATTTGACAACAACTGCTTCATCCATCGGCGCCACAGCGCAAGGAAACCACGAGCTTCGGACATGGTCCAGGCTATCCCAACTGACTGAGTCGAAGGCCTTAGCAAAACCAAGCTTCACAACCAGTGTTGGTGCCTTCCTTATGAACATTGCACAAGATCCATTGCATACACAAAATTCTCTGAGATGGATTGGCCCTTGATGAACCCCATTTGGTCAATGTTGATAAGCTTCGGCACTTGTTGCTACAACCTTGTAGTCAAGATTTTTGTTAGTATTTTAACCGGGCAATTCTATAAGGAGACCAGCGGGCCTGAATGGATTCGGTGTGACCGCCGACACCATCTTTGGGATGAGGACGATCACCACACGGTTGATGCACTCTAGGTCCACCGGCCCAAAGTGGAAGGCATGGAGGAATTCCATCACAGCTTGCTTGGATGTCTCCCACGTTGCTACGTAGAAGCTTGGGCCAAGGCCGTCTGGTCCTAGGGCACTGGCGGCATTCATCCCACAAACTGTTTGTCTCGCCTCTTTTTCTGTGAAGGGGGCAATCAGCGGATCGCCCTCCTCTAGCTTAGCCTCATTGTAGAGTAGGCGGAGGTCAAAACCCTAGGTCATGGTGATCACTCGGCCCAAGATGTCGGTGTAGTAGGCCCTGAGCACCACCGTCTTGTCGTTGTGGGAAACCAACGTCGCACCATCAACCTCCAGGTGGTGGATCCGGCTATGTCACGCCATGGTGGTCGCCAATGCTTGGAAGAACCGCGTATTCGTATCTCCTTCCTTGAGCGCATGAAATATCCCCATCTTCTTCTAGTAGACCGCACACTAGTTGATCAAAAGGGCCAGGCGTTCATGGCAAAGTTGGCGCATACGGCATTCTTCTATAGAAAGAGTTCTGCATTCCTCATACACATCAAGAAGCAATAATATGAATGAGCAGTTATAGTAAATAGCAGGTGGTCTGTGGTGTCTGCGTGCCCAACATTTTTTCGTGTGTCTGACAGCTTTGATTTGAGCAACCAAGGCAAATCCGAACGACCAAGGCACCAATAATGTCTGCAGTCCTAGTCCAGCAATTCAACCAAGCACGCAGGGCTGAGGGAGGAAATTGGGGCATTTGAGCCAAGAGTTCTCGAAGCTAAACAAGTTGGTTTTGGGAAGAGAGGTAGGAATGTTGACTAACAAAGGGATGTGATCGGAGGTTGTACCAAAGTCGTGAGGAGAGGGAAGTGTTAGGGAATTGGGAGCAAAAATTGTTATTCATGAATGCCCTATCTAGGTGTGCCAGGGTAGGGGGTTCACGTTTGCTACTCCATGTGTAGAGGCAGTCCAGGAGAGGAAGCTCGATGAGAGCAAGATCGTCAATGAGGTCATTGAACTTGTTGGCAAGAGTCCAGTTGAAGCCGACCGTGTTTTTATTAGTTGGGGAGCAGGTGAGGTTGTAATCGCAAACAACCATCCAAGCGGGGTTAGAAGACGGCTGATGACTCTGAATTCAGCAATGAAAAGGTTAGTTTTGCTGTGGTTGGAGGGGCATACACATTAGTTAAGTGGAAGGAGTAGTTCAAAGTGGTAGAGGTGAAATGGATGGTTAGGGTGTAGGCACCAATCATGGGGGTGCCTGCTTGTAGAACGACACGATTCCAGGCGCCGATCAGCCCCCCGTGGGTGTTGTCAGCTGGAACGACAATGAAGTCACTAAGAAAAGAGGGGAGGAAAGTTTTGCATTTTGATGGGTTAACAGAATCAAGTTAGGATTCTTGAAGATAAACATGTGGGCGCAAAACAGAGATGGCATCTCGAACTACGTCACATTTCTCAGTCTGGCCAAGGTCGCAGACATTTCAAGACATCAAGATATAAGTGAAGTGCATGCAGTTGATTCATTGAAACATGATTACAACACTCTTAGAGGTACACAGGGGATAAGATGAACTAAGGATAAAAACAAACAGAGTAGTCACCTTCATGGCCAAGACTAGAGAGGGTGAAAACAACATCTTGCACACCAACAGGCACTGAGCTACCCTACAACACAGCTACCCTACAACACATACATAGAACTTCCCTAAAACTCAAACTAATGGGGATGCGTTTCAGATAGTGTTGGCACCTGGCATCTCGACTTCTCCAGCAGGCCGGAGGCGCCAAGGCCTGATGGGAGGAGGTGTTAGAAATATAGGTAATTTTAGGTTTAATTTAATCCAACAAAATGACATGATCATAATCATAACAGTGGTGATTAAGTGCTTGTTTGAAAAGAACAGAAACATCATAAGCATGATCATGATGACATCAATATGTTGCTTATTCCAAATAAACAAGAGCATCATATGAATTATATTAACCAATAAGGGAAACATCATGTAGATCATGCTAACCAGCAAGGTTTTGATCAAAAACATAAGAGGATGATGAAGCACGCTATCATACCCTACGGTAGAGCCGGATGCACCCAATGGAAATATGGTGCCTTGTTGGTGTAGTCATCCCGATCGGTGCAGTGCAAAAAGGATGCCGTGAAGATGAACAGCGAGTAGTCGTGCTACTTGCAGACACTCTCCAAAAATGCTATGGCCACCCTTCACCGGAGCAGGTGAACTTGATGAAGTGGAGGCATTCCAGAGGCTCTACTCTTCCATCTCGTGTGCGCGCAGAAGATGGAACGGGGAGAACTCAGTGCTATGGGAGATGTGGTTCTTTTTTATCTAGAGACTTATGGCTGACCGGAGAGACTGGATTTTATGCCTTCGGGAGAGAGAGAGAGAGAGAGAGAGAGAGAGAGAGACGTCATGATGGAGCCGAAAAGCCAGGAGTCAGGAAGGTGAAGGAGAAGACTTTAGGAGCAACTCCCGTAATCAAGCCAACTCAGTTTCCAATCAAATGAGTAACTCCCGTATTGATGAAAACTTGAGTGGCAAAACCTTTCCCGTACCATCCGCTCTCTCGCCGCCTGCTTGCCTGCCTGCCTCGCCACGGCCTTGGCCCAGCCTGGCTCGGCCGCCGCCGGCGGCGGCACACGCACGCGCGCGTGTGGCATTGTAACACCTCGGGTGTTATGGTTGCTAATTAACCTGCCATGTCATCATATTGCATCACAAAGCATCCATGATTAGGTCAACCCTATTATGCATTAACTAAAATGAGTTTACCTTTCTAGGTTGGATGTGCTTCTCAGTGGTGTGATTCGAACCGAAAACCCTAATTTCGAATGCCACCGTAAATACTTAGTCCATGCCCTGCGTAATTTGAGGTGTGTGACTATGTTACACACTAGTGTCAAGTGTAGGGTATGAACTCAAGTATGACTCATAAAATGAAGCTCCTTGAGTTTGAATTGGAATCCAAAAACTTGTCATGAGTTTTTCGATTCGAATTTGAATTCAAATTTGGGGAAATATTAAAAAGATTTTCAAAAGCTAAATTGATCAACCAAGAGTGGCATTTGGTCAACCATGTTATGCTTGTCTAAATGATGCCCTTGGATGACGGTTTGATCATTAAATAATCACCAATTAAGGTAGCAACAAATTTCAATTGAAAATTCCTCTGAAAACCCAAAATCCAAAACCCTATTTTACCCCTTTTGAAATAATTCAAAATCTAAGCAAAATTTGGGAAAAAGTTTAAAACCAAGTTTGTAGAACTTTTCAAGGGCTACAACTTTGATGTTTTGAGTTTTCAAAGTTTTAGTGTAAAATGTGGAGCAATTTTGAAAAGAAGCAAATTTCAAATTTGACCCCTTTTTATCCCCAAACTCAAATTTCAAAATGGAGGCATAATTTGAAAATGGTTTGGTTAGCAAAGTTGTAGGTCTTGGCTAGATGTACAACTTTGGTGTTTGGAGTCTTTGAAGTTTCAATATAAAATCCAAAGTAATTTCTAAATTACCAAATTTCCAAAAAGTGTCCTCTTTTGAATTTAAACTCAAATTTTAAAATCCAGTTCGAATTTGAAAAAGTGTTCAATACAAAACTTGTAGAGCTTGAAATTATGAAGATTTCATATCTTGAGAATTTTTTAAGTTGCTACGTGAATTTGGAAGTAATTTGAGAAAATAGTTTGTTTTTGAAAAATTTGGGGGGGAAGAGCTACAGTGCCCCGACGAATCACAGCAGGGCAGCAGACGGCATGGGCGCCGGCGAGCCGCTGGGCGGCTTTCACGACCTTCTCGCGCACCCCAGCTGGCCAGCTTGCGTTCACGCGCCTTCCCGCGGTCACATCACGTTCCCTGGCCATCTATATAAGGCCAAGCAAGCCGTCATTTTTCTTCCTCTTCTTTCTCTGCTTTGCCACCGTCGCCGCCGCTTAGCTCCGCCGCTCGCTGCTGCCGCCGTTGAGCCGCCATCAGCCATGCAAACTGCACCGTCACGTTCGCCTTGCCCTCGCGCATCTCGCGGTCCAACTATTCAAGCCTTTTCTCACCCAAATCGCCGCACCACCATTTTCCATGCCCAACTCCGGCGATCGAGCCGCCTTCACGTGGCTAGCACCCTCCACCGCCTCCCAGTGCCTCCTTGTGGCTTCACTGCGACCACTATAAGCTCCTGTTGCTCCCCGTGCCTTCGTTGTAGCTGCTACCATAGTGGATCACCGGGACGCCGGTCACCGTGACCGCCGGTCCGCCATGGCCGTCGGGAAGGTCTTCCCGGAGCTGTAGCGTAGCCGTTAGGTATTAAAATGGGTTCGCGGTGAAGTATAGATGCCGTTGAGCAGCTTGGTTGAGTGATCGACGTCGTGATCGCTGGCCGGCCACCGCGCGGGCATGGCCGGGTCGCGGGAGAGAAGGAGAGAGCGGAGGAAGGGGATGACAGGCGAGGCCAAGATGTCAGCGAGAGAGAGAGAGCGCGGGCGCGGCTGGGCTGGCCTGCTGGGCCGCGCGCGTTGCTGGGCCGCACGGGCGCGAGCGAGCGCGGGCGTGGATGCGAGCACACGGATGGGCCACACGGTTGGGCCGAGCCAGAGAGAGAGAAGGAGGAGTCGGCCCGAGATGAAAGATTTTGTTTTTCTTTTTAAAAAATGTGAATAGTAATAGTATTTGCTTATTTCATTAAAAATTCTATAGAGCTCCAAAAATAGTGAAAATTTTTGTGTAAGCTTTTCAAGATGTAAACTACTTAGGAAAAATATTAAATGCTAAATTTGATTACTTTTTGCAAGTTATTTAATTAGTTTAATTAAATATTAAATGCAACTTCCATGAATTTTAGTAATTAAATTATTAATCCAAAAATCATGAAATTTATTCTGACACTATTTTAGGCTATGATTAATCCTTAGAAAAAGTTTAAGCTCAATTAGATGAAGTTTGATTTATTATTAATTATGCCCTAATTAATTAAATGTTTAAATAATTGTTAAATTGTTAACTTTAAGTGTTGTGTGCCTTTTTGATTGACTGATGACCTTGGGTCACTAATTCTTGGTGATCCTTGGCACCTTAATTTCATGATTGAGCTCGTTAGTAACATGTTTGGTAAGAAACGTTAGTATCGCTTAAGTTATCGCTATTAGTTAGTAGGTTTTACTGTTTTGCGACTGTACCGCGAAGAAAAGTTGTACTCAAATCGTAAACCGTGGCATATCATCATCAAGCATCATGTTTATATCGCATCATGTTGAAACATGTTATATACTCATGTAGTTCTCGTTTTCGAGAAAGTCGAAGTTGGCGAGCAAGTCTCTAGAGAAGAGTTGTCGTCGGTGGGTTTTGGACTAGAAGTCAGAGTCTTTGAGCCCGAGTTAGCCGTCGCATCAGAGCAAGGCAAGCCCCGGTGCATTTAAACCCTACCTTGAGTTTTACAAATCTTTATTTTTTATACTAGGGTTTACTGCGTTAAGTAATTAAGAGTTGAGTGATAACCCAATTGCTGCATTGTCATCCTTGATTATTGTGATATCACCCTTGATACCTGTTTTACTGAAAATGCATAGTATACTTCGCTATGCTTATGAGTTAAGCTTTTAAAATGAATGTTTACATGGCCATGATGGAATACTTGATAAATATTGAAATATGAGAATAAACTTGTAAGATCGGTCGGGTGGTTTAGCCACTGCTAACTTGCATTGGAAAAGGAGTCTCAATGTAGTATTTCTGCCTTATCAGTTAAGGACCGTACGTTGTTGGCCCTCGCGTCATGGAGTTTTTATTAGTACTAGCCATGTACCCATGTCGGGTAAGCCTTACTTCGACTATTCCATTATGAGAACGTCTAACCTCGCACTAGGAGTGGAGAGATGACGAGAGTAGCGTGTACCCTCGGGGCTAGAATTGAGCCGTGTTCGAGGAGTACTGTGCTCTCGGGTGGCGATGGACACGTTCTGGTTTTGGGTTACTCGGGTAAGAGTTGATATATGCAAGATTCAGTTCTACATATGTCATGTGGTTAGGAATCCCCAGCTGGGTAAATGAAGCGGTTCGAATCATCGTTGCTCCACGAGAAAGGAGTCTTAGCCTTGCACCAACATCGTAGTTAAGAACTGGAATTGAAAGAAAGAATGAGAATGATCTTAATGAGAATTACTTTGATCTAGATTAGGATCACTTAGAATTGGTTAATGAACCATCAATGGTAAAAGTAAAATAATGAAGGTAAGGACTTATTCTAGTAAGCTTTTTAGCAAAAAAAATTGATTCTTGAATACCCGTACCTTGATTCCCTAAAGCTAGCATGCCCTTGTAGTCTTTTCTTAGTCGGGTAAGCCTTGTTGAGTACTCTTATACTCAGGGTTTGTTAAACCCCTTGTTGCAGGTGCGGTTCATGAATAAGTCTGCTTTGAGCCTTGTTGCATGACAGTTGTGGCTGAAGAAAGTGACGACGAATAGGCTGTGTGGCCTCTGGGCAAGGCACTTCGTTTGTGTGATTGTAATAAAGTTACTACTGATACTTCCCTACTACCAGTTTGTAATAATGTTACATAAGGTTTGAAGTTTGGAAACTGTGGTTTGTAAACTTAAGTTATTGTAAGACTTCCGCTACTTTACTCTGATGGTATTTTGAATAAACTATTGTAATATTGCAATACTCCTGTGATTGGATCCTGTTCGGAGGAAAGCAGGCCTTTTAAGTTATGAGGAACATAAGTACAGTTGTCAGAGGTCATTATGACGATGACAGGTATATGTGGGCCATCATAATTAGGAGGTTCTGTGACAGGCATTCTATTATCCTTTTCTCAACTTCTCAATGTAGTCGGTCAAAATTCAACCATATAAGTCGAGTCAACGTTCAGTCAATTTCTCATACGGTACTAAACCATTTACCAATCCTTAATCGAACCATAGAGTTTATTATTTTTATTAAATATTAAATGGGCCAAGCCCACAAAAATATCTAACAATCCCCACCACACTCTAGGGTTCGATGCAAACTGATCTCATAACCACATTCCTTTTATATACCAGTGTTTCGATGGAGACTGTTAAGTTGAACATCCATCTAGAGTAATAGCTACACTCAATCACAACTGAACAATGGACTAAGCCTTGAATTGACAGTTTTATGTGAGATGAGTTTCACTAAAACCCTTAACTAATACTAGGCTGCAAGGAGCATCCCCTCTGTTAGAAGCATATAAGTCACACTTCCTGGCCTTTTCATGAGTGTCTAGAGATAACCCACATCTCATAGATTGTGACTAGCAATCGAACTCATATAGGTGTGTTCCTTCTAGGATGCCCTTTAGAACAACATCCCTGCTTTCACAAGCCACTCTGGTCACATTAAGAGATTAATCAACCTCCCTTACAGTAATAGAGAGACGGTGCATCTCAAACGAGTTAGACTATAAATCTAAGGAGTCTCTATCTCAGTCAACCATTAGCTTGTTTCACCATCCTAATTCATGGGATCTCCGATCACATAAGACATGTTTCCACTATGGAATGACTTCAAGTGGGTCTCAAGCCCAACTCCCTCGACGCACCTTCTATCACATTGCGTGATAGACCCTTAGTAAACTGATCTGCCAGGTTTTTAGATGTATGGACATAGTCCAACGCAATTACTCCAGAGTTTCTCAGTTTCCTAACAGACTTTAGGTGCCTTTTCACGTGTCTTGTAGACTTCATGTTGTCTCTAGAACTGTTCACCTTTGTTATCACAGTTTGGTTGTCACAGTTCATAGAAATAGCCGGTATAGACTTCTCCACAACCGGTAAATCCATAAGGAGTTCACGAAGCCACTCGGCCTTAGCACCAGCGGTATCCAATGCTGTCAGTTCTGCTTCCATTGTAGACTTCATTAAGGCAGTCTGCTTGCAAGACTTCTAGGAAACAGCACCACCTCCAAGCAAGAACACATATCCGCTCATGGTGTACAGCTCATCAACATCAGATATCCAGTTAGCATCACAATAACCCTCTAATACCCTGGGGTACCCGGTAAAGTGAAAACCATAGCTCATTGTACCTTTCAGATAGCGCAGTACTCTCTCAAGAGCACTCTAGTGAGTATCTCCTGGATTTGACATAAACCGGCTTAGCTTGCTCACAACAAACGATATATCAGGCCTAGTGGCGCTAGCCAAATACATGAGAGAGCCAATTATTTGTGAATACCTCAATTGGTCTCTTGAAATTCTACGATTTTTCCTTAATATCACACTTGGATCATAAGGAGTTGGAGCCGGTGCACAATCATTGTACCCAAAACAGTTTAGCACCTTTTCCACATAGTGGGACTACACAAGAGTAACCCCACCATTTCCTTCTTCTTTCAATAGCTTAATGTTAAGAATAACATCAGCCTCACCCAAGTCTTTCATCTCAAAATTATTAGATAGAAACTCTTTCACTTCTTTAATCACTTCAATATTATTTCCAAAGATTAGAATATCATCCACATACAAGCACAAAATGACACCATTTACCCCACCATACCGATAATATACACACTTATCAGCTTCATTCACTACAAAGCTGACTGATGTTAAAGTCTTATCGAACTTCTCATGCCACAGTTTAGGAGCTTGCTTTAGGCCATACAAGGATTTTAGCAACTTACAAACCTTACCCTCATGACCTTTTGCAATAAATCCATCGGGCTGATCCATATAGATCTCTTCCTCAAGTTCACCATTTAGGAAAGTTGTCTTAACATCCATCTGATGAATGAGAAGACCGTGTGAGGCAGCCAAGGATAATAGCACGCGAATGGTCGTCAATCGGACAACTGGTGAGTAAGTGTCAAAATAATCTTCTCCTTTCTTTTGTGTATAGTCTTTAGCCACTAGCCTTGCCTTGTACTTTTCAATAGTACCATCAGGCCTAAGCTTCTTCTTGAATACCCATTTGCACCCCACAGGTTTACACCCATAAGGACGATCAACCACTTCCCAAGTCCCATTAGACAAGATTGAATCCATCTCACTCTGAACAACTTCCTTCCACAAGTCAGCGTCAAGAGAGGAATATGCCTTAATAATGGTTGTGTGAGTGTCATCCATGAGGTATATAATAAAGTCTTCACCGAAGGATTTTGCAACCCTCTGTCTCTTACTCTTTCGAGCGATTGTTTTATTATCCTCCTCAGGAATTTCTTTATGGGTCTCAACATCGGCGTGTATAACCGGTTCAGTGGACTCAAAGATAGGGATAGACCCAAGGATGGAAATAGAATCATGACTAGATATGCTAGGTGTACTATTTTTCATGGGAAACTCATCCTCAAAAAATGTCGCATCTCTAGATTCCATGATTGTATCAACAGCCATCTCATGAACACTAGAATTTATTATTAAAAATCTATAGCTCACACTGTGAATGGCATAGCCAAGGAAGATACAATCAACAATTTTTGGTCTAAGCTTTCACTTTTTATTTATTGGCACATTCACTTTTGCCAAACAACTACATGTTCGCAGGTTCTTCTCCCATTCCTCAAATGGTGTAATTTCTTTGTTCTTTGTGGGCACCCTATTCAGGACATGACACACTATCAATATAGCCTCACCCCACCATTCCCTAGATAGTTTCGCAGTCTCCAACATGGCATTTACCAAATCAGTTAGAGTGTGGTTCTTTCTCTCAGCAATCCTATTGAACTGTGGTGAGTATGGTGGCATCCTCTCATGAATTATTCCATGCACCACGCAAAACTCAGAAAAATCGTTTGAGAAATACTCTCCCCCGCGATCGGATCGCAACCGTTTGACTTTCTTCTCAATTTGATTTTCTACCTCGGCTTTATAGATTTTAAAATAATGTAATGCTTCATCTTTAGTTTTCATTAGATACACATAGCAAAATTTAGTGCAGTCATCTATAAAGGTAATAAAGTATCTCTTACCACCCTTGGTCAAAATCTCATTCATCTCACAAACATCAGAATGAATTAATTCAAGAGGTGCCAATTCCCTCGCCACAGTAGCCTTGTGAGGCATATGAGGTTGTTTCGCTTCAACACACACATGACACTTTGAACTTATGATCACATCAAATTTTAGAATTAAATTTAAACCAGCTAAGCCGGACATGCAACCAAAATTAACATGACATAATCTCGAATGCCAAATATTTGTCTCAACATTACTCACCACATGGTTCACGGAGTTAAAACAAGTATCAACTAATGACAGGCGGAACAAGCCTCCGCTTTAATAGCCTTTTCCAACAAAGGTGCCATACTTAGAAACAACACATTTATTGGACTCAAATACTAGATTATAGCCATTACGACACAACAAGGAACCACTAATTAAGTTCTTTTTTATTGAGGGGACATGATGCACATTCTTGAGTTGCACGGTCTTCCCCGATGTAAGCTTCAGATCGACCGAACCAACACCACAAACAGCCACACGTGCCCCATTCCCCATCAACAAGGAACCAGCCCGCCCGGCCTGATACACAAAAAACAAAGAAATGTCAGCACACACATGAATATTTACACCGGTATCAACCCACCAATTAGGTGAATGACAAACTGAAAATGCAGAAGGTAATAAATTACCATACCCAGATGATCCTGCCTCAGTCTCAACGGTGTTTGCTGATTTCTTTGTTGGAGGAGGTGGCTTCCACTTAGCCTCAGGACACTCTCTTGCATAGTGCCTAGGCTTGCCATAGGTGAAACAATTTTATTTCTCCTTGTTCTGCTTCTTACCCTTCTTGAAACAAGTGGTGGGCTTTTGCTTGAGTTCTTGCTGGAATTTCTTTTTCTGTGGCTTGGAATGATTCTTTTGCACCACATGTGCACTATAGTTCCCCTCACTGACCTTCTTGCCATTGACATCCTTGGACCTTGCCTTGTACTCAACATCAAGGGTCCCAACAAGCTCAACAGTGTTAAACTCTTGCCTCTTATGTTTCAAGGAAGTTGCAAAGTCAGTCCAATATTGTGGCAGCTTAGCAATGATATAGCCTGCCACAAACTTATCAGAAAGTGCACTCCCAAACAGCTCAAGTTCCTTCACCAGTGTCTGTATTTCATGAGCTTGTTCGACTACCGGATGTACCTCAACCATCCGATAGTCATGGAACTGCTCCATAACGTACAACTCAGAGCTAGCATCAGAAACACCGTAACGGGCCTCAATTGCATCCCACATGGCCTTACCAGTCAGAAGCTACACATATGCATCAACAAGGGAGTCCCCTATGATGCTCAACAGAGCTGCCTTACAAGTGTTGTCAGCATGTTGAAAAGCACGCTCCTCCTCAGAGGTCTGCGGACCAACAACTCTTTCATGCACCACATGAAAGCAATTCATAGAGGTCAACCACAAGATGCTTTTCTAGCGCCACCTCTTGTAGTGAGTGCCCTCAAAAGGCGTTGGTTTGAGTAAGCCCGCAAAGCCAACCGATGAAAATTGCCTAAGATAACATTTTTGGATTGTTAGAAATATAGGTAATTTTAGGTTTAATTTAATCTAATAAAATGACATGATCATAATCATAACAGTGGTGATTAAGTGCTTGTTTGAAAAGAACAGAAACATCATAAGCATGATCATGATGACATCAACATATTGCTTATTCCAAATAAATAAGAGCATCATATGAATTATATTAACTAGTAAGGGAAACATCATGTAGATCATGCTAACCAGTAAGGTTTTGATCAAAAACATAAGAGGATGATGAAGCATGCTATCATACCCTACGGTAGAGCCGGATGCACCCGATGGAAACATGGTGCCTTGTTGGTGTAGTCGTCCTGATCGGTGCAGTGCAGAAAGGATGCCGTGAAGATGAACAGCGAGTAGTCGTGCTGCTTGCGGACACTCCCCAAAAACGCTATGGCCACCCTTCACCCGAGTAGGTGAACTCGATGAAGCGGAGGCGTTCCGGAGGCTCTACTCTTCCATCTCGTGTGCGCGCAGGAGATGGAACGGGGAGAACACAGTGCTTTGGGAGATGTGGTTCTTTTTGATCTAGAGACTTATGATTGACCGGAGAGACTAGATTTTATGCCTTCGGGACAGAGAGAGACGTCGTGATGGAGCCGGAAAGCCAGGAGTCAGGAAGGTGAAGGAGAAGGCTTTAGGAGCAACTTCCGTAATCAAGCCAACTTAGTTTCCAATCAAATGAGTAACTCTCGTATTGATGAAAACTTGAGTGGCAAAACCTTTCCCGTACCGTCCGCTCGCTCGCCGCTTGCCTCGCCACGGCCTTGGCCCGGCCGCCGATGGCGCATGCGTGCGTGTGGCATTCTATGATCCTTTTCTCAACTTCTCAATGTAGTCGGTCAAAATTCAACCATATAAGTCGAGTCAACGTTCAGTCAATTTCTCATACGATACTAAACCATTTACCAATCCTTAATCGAACCATAGAGTTTATTAGTTTTTTTAAATATTAAATGGGCCAAGCCCAAAAAAATATCTAATAGGAGGTCTCCTCATGAGACCATGGAGGTAGCAGCGACCATCGCAACCGCCTGGCTGGCGTTGCAGGAGAGACTGGCAGCCCTAGTGAAAGGTCTTGATGGCTAGAGGGGGGTGAATAGCCTTTTAAAATTTTCTACAAAGACAAGCTAAACAAGTTTATCAATATAATAAAAAGCGAGATGCGAGTTTTTCTTAGCCTACGGGGTGTTTGCAAGCCACATAACCAATTCACAATTCTAGTATTTGCACTCAACCGCACAAGTCAAACCGAGAAGGTAACTACAACTACAACTAGCAAGCTACACAAAAGAGCTACTAAAGCAAAGCTAACTAGCTAGCAAAGATAACTAAGAAAGTAATACGGAGTTGAGTTAGGAGAGTTTCACCGAGGAGCGAAGTATTGAGCCAACCAATATGATCAACAATAAATACCAAGACAACCGAACACCGGGATCAATCAATCACAATATGAAAGTGATGACACGAAGATTTATCCTGAGGTTCACGTGCTTGCCGGCACGCTAGTCCCCGTTGTGTCCCTCTTCACCACGTGGTTCGGTGGCTAATCGGTCTCACACCGAGCCTCTCAAAAGGCACCACAAGAACCTACCAAATGGCAAAAGGTTGCAATGACACGAGCAATTTACTGACGTTGTCTTTGGCGCTTCGCCGAGGTAGGCACAAACCCCTCATAATCACCGGAGGTGGCCAAGAACAATCACCAACTCTTGCCAACGCCTCCAAGCTGCTCCAAGCCATCTAGGTGGCGGCAACCACCAAGAGAAACAAGAATCCCACAGCAAATCAACCACCAAGTGCTAACTAGATGCAATCTCACAATGCAAATGCACTTGGATCACTCAATCTCACTTCGAATATGCAAAGAAGCAAGAGAGATGAGTGGGAGAGGAGTTGCTTAGCTCAAAGTGCTCACAAGTATGTCAAAATGTTCAAGAGAGAGAGCCTTGAGCTGGCCAATGAGTATTTATAGACGTACCCCTTCGAATAGAGCCATTAGAAACTTAAACAGCCGAAATCATGTTGACCGGACACGCTGGTCACACTGACCGGACGCGTCGGTCGCACAACGGCTAAGTCACAAAACAACGACCGGACGCGCTGGTCGCGCAGACCGGACGCGCTGGGTGCGACCGGACGCGCTGGTCCTGTAACTGACCGGACGCGCTGGTCAAGCCGGAGCAGTGCACAACAAAACAGTGACCGGACGCGCTGTAGAACTGACCGGACGCCACAGTGCCAGCGTCCGGTTGGAGTCCAGTAAGCTCCCTAAACGACCGGACGCGTCCGGTCGACAGTGACCGGACGCGCTGCGCGTCTGATCATCAACCTGAAACAAGCGCAGACACTGAACACTGACCGGACACGTCCGGTCAAACAGAGACCGCGTCCGGTCACCTATGTGACCTCCGTTCACCTCCGTTTCTTTTCCGACTTCCGGTGTAGTGGAAAATAGTCGTTTCAACTTCTCGAAAACGCCTGAATCCCGCCTCGCAAACTCGGTGGGAGGGAGAGAGGACCCTAAACCCTCTCTACCGCTCAAACTCCACCGCCTTCGCAAACGTGCTAACATCACCAAGGTGATCTCGTCATGTGTGAGTGTGTTAGCATTTTCACAATCATTTTTGAGGCGATATTAGTTCTATTCAAATGCATATGATTATGAAATGCACACCAAGAGGCACTTAGGAGTTCAATAGCCACGTCATTCCCCTCTTTATAGTACGACTATCTATTCTATAATGTAACCACACCCACTAGGTGTCTTGGTTACTAAAACACAACCCTTAAGCATATACCTTTGCCTTGATCACGTAGGGTTGCGTCCAAATCCAAGTGTGGCCATCATGATCACCATGTCCATCTTGCCACCAATCTTGGAATGTACTAATCCCCATATGCTACATACAACTTAGGCATAGGATTAGTACTTAGGCATTGTCACTAATTACCAACACCAAACATAGGACTTTCACCTGGCAAGCCGGCCTAGACCCAGCGCCCCCAGCATGTTCTTCCTCTTGAGAATCCCAGGGCCCTTGATCTGCTTCTTTAGCTCTGCGTTGGTTAACACCCTTGCGTTGGGTTGGGCAAAAGACATTCCTCTTTTGGATTGGACCAAATAGAATGAGAACACAGAAGAAACAGAGAGGGCGAGTGGCCTAACAAGACTAGTAGGCAACCGCCTCCACTTGTGTAGTTGTGCACAACAAAAAGCTCAGAACCACTCTCTAACTCTTCAAGTGAAGGCTTCCTCATCTTCTTTCCTCTCCCTCCCTCCTTACCTCCTCTTCCAATCAGCCAAGCAGGAAACCATTGACCACCTACCACCTCTCTAAATCTTCACCTCCGCTCCCATGCCCCCTTCGCTCCCATGCGTTCTTAGAGCACGCCCATGGATGAGCTGGGGCATTGGGATGAGCTCCCCGTCAACATCACCGAACAAAATGCATTGGGATGAGCTCCCTGTCGACATCACCGAACAAAGCGCAACCAGCTCTTAAATTAAGTCTTACAAATCTCGTTCAAATGATAAACAAGTTTTAGACACTCTCACTATCCTAGTCCCTCATAGACACTCACTCTCTCATAGATCACACTCTCAACCTCACTAAGTATGTTGTATCTACATGGATGGTTCATTCTATGTTCTGATAAAAACAGAGATATTACAATATGCACACCTGAGTAGGAGGAATACTTGAAGGACCCATACTTCATATCATTAATGAAGATGATGAGGTGTACCTCCACTTTTGTACCTAGTCGTAGTTGCTCATTTAGGATATTTTGAATGGTGAAGCTTTAGAAGCAAGCAAATGATAACTTACAGAGCAATGGTGAATTTTTTTGGGATAGAATTGTGGAATTGTGGCACTAGATTGACTTATTATACTTCTTAGTTGTGGTTGCTCCAAATGCTATAGTGCAACGTGTTTATCTAGAGTTTAATCTGGATTCTACTACCACGATGAAGATTTTGACAAAAGTGAGATGATATGGAACAATGAGAAGGTGCGTGAGTACCCTTGCAACGATAATGGGGTTTGTAACTATACCTACACTACTTTCCTAGTAGTCTAGGAGCATCTTAGGGATATGACGGTTCTAGGACTGGATATCACGATACAATAGCGTGTTTGCTCGTCTCGTAGTTATATTGGCCTAGGGGTTGCCGAGGAAAACCTTACCGTTGTACGAAAGGATATCCTATAACGGAAGGATTGAAACCAGATAAAGTTACTGAAATAACTACCTTTGCTAATGTGCTTTGTCGAACAACCTTGACTAGCTTTCTAGCATCATGCGCTAATACTGCCTACCTAGCACTTACCTCTTCCTCCTCTATTCCATTTCTAGTGCAATATCTTACTTCTGGTCTCAAATCTCGCTACTCGAAAGCCTGGTTTGTAATCCCTTCCTTTGCCCCGTCTTAGCATCCCCTCGTGTGCTTCCATATAAATTCCCATTTCATCTACCAGTTTTTCCGAGCAAATTCGGAGACCTTCACACCAACACTAATATGGGATCTAGATTTTCTAGATAAGATAACTAAAATCTTACTCACTTATATGGACTTGGTACAATAAGGGACTCACACTTATTTACGTGGTGGCTATACTAGCACTCTCCACACTTCATGCCATGCAATGATGACATGCTACTTATGGCGGCTTCCCCTATAGTGTCACCACAAGGGGGAGGAGGTCTCCCCTATATATAATTGTATTTGATTTCTAAGATTGTGTCATGTGGCATGTTCCACACTCTTCTAAAAAAATTCATACTCCAAAATTTTCCTAATCCTTATCTTATTTCTAGATATTTTTTGTCATGCCAAAAAATATCTAGTTCTAGAATATTCCATATATTACCATTAAGCATGGTTAGAGCAACCCCATGAGATTCTTTATATCCTTTTGTATTTTAATTAGGCTATTCACCCCCTAGCCATTTAGGAGCTTTCACCCTCTCAAGGAGATTCTATTGGAGGACGAGTCCCTGGCGTTGTACCCTCTATATGGCCTCTAGGGAGCCGATCTATAGGTCCTAGCCCACCAGATCTAGCTCGGTCCGAGTTTGAGCTTCATCAGGACAAGACGCCGGCAAGTGCCCCCCCTCCTCGCAGTAGCGGGGGATCACCATCGGATTGATGCCTAGCAGGGGACTTGGATGTGCCACCATTCCAACTGCTCGCCCCTAAGCACACCTGATGGCGACTAGGCGACGGGACGAGATACCGAGCTACCCTGGACTGCCCCTTCGGCCCGACAGCATGATATTCAGAGGCGAGGAGGCCCTTGAGTGCCGATGGCAGTGAAAGGTCACTAAGAGGGAGGTGAACATGGTTAGGCCAGCAGAACCCTAGCGCCTATGGTGGTTGGATGTGCCGATTACCTTCGTTCACCGTGACTACCCCTGCCATGTGCCAAGTCCGGGCTGCTTTGCAATCGTTGGTCGCGCCCAACTCTCAAGGGTGCTCATGGATGGGGAAAGTAGGTTAACATCCTCTACGCCAACACCTTAGACTGCATGGGGATCCCAAGAGGAAGCCTTCATCCAAGCGAAGCGCCCTTCTATGGGATCATACCAGAGGTGCAGGCCATGCCCCTCGGGAGCGTCTAGATCCCTGCCACATTTGGGGAACCGACCAATTTTTGTAAGGAGGTCCTCACCTTTGAAGTGGTGACCTTCTTGAGCACCTATCACACATTGCTTGGGTGGCCGTTCTACATGAAGTTCATGTCTGTCCCCCACTACGCTTGCCTGAGCTCAAGATGCTCGACCCTTGTGGAGTCATCATTGTGGATTCCCCTGCCCCTGAGGCCTACCTCTCTAAGCTAGAAGACACAGCCTGCGCGGCCTCAGTGGTGGCCACCACCGACCTCACCCATATTCAACGCCAACTGAAGGAGGAGGCTCCGCACAGTAAGAGGGAGAACCCAACGAGCACCTTCAAGCCGATGGACAACACAAGGGAGATCAGGGTCGACCCCAAGGACCCTAGCAAGGTCATTTGCATTGGGGCTGGATTATCGTCAGAATTGGAGGCGCCCCTCACAAAGTTTCTGTACGAGAATGCTGACGTTTTCGTGTGGACGCCCTATGACATACCCAACATACTGCACGATGTCGTTGACCATTGCATCAACATCAACCTAGAAGCTAGGCTTGTCCAGCAGCGCCTTCGATGTTTCAACAAAGACAGGTGAAAAGCAATCGGCGATGAGCTTGCTAGGCTCTTGGCGATAGGCTTCATCAAAAGGAGGTGAAGCACCCTAAATGACTGGTCAACCCGTCTTGGTCAAGAACAAGAATGTGAAGTGGAGGGTGTGTGTTTATACTACACAAGCCTCAATAAGGCATGCCCCAAAGATCCTTTCCCTTTGCCCAGCATAGACCAAGTGGCTGATTCGATAGCCGGGTGCGAAGCCTTGTGCTTTTTGCACACATACTCTGGGTACCACTAGATAGCAATTAATCCGTCCAACCAATTTGCAACATCCTTCAGCACCCCCTTTGGCTCCTTTTGCTATGTGTTGATGTCCTTCGGCCTAAGGAATGTCGGGGCAACCTTCCACCAATGCATGCAAAGGTGTTTCCAAAAGCAGGTCGGTCGAAACTTGGAGGTGTATGTTGATGACATCATGGTGAAAATCTGAAAGGTCAGGCAACTGTTGACCGACCACAAAGAGACTTTCTCAAACCTCCAAGCCAAATAGATTAAGCTCAACCCTGAGAAATGCATCTTTGGGGTCCCCATCCAAGAAGCTGCTTCGATTCATCATATCCAAGTGAGGCATCGAAGCCAATCCCGAGAAAGTCTCTACCATCGTGAACATGGAGCCAGTCAGGAACCTCAAGGGAGCCTAGAAGCTCATAGGGTGCCTGGCGGCGCTCAACCGCTTCATCTCTATAAGCTCTTAAAGAACTTTGGACAACTCGAGTGGACGGAGGAGGGAACACCCAACCATCGGATGGTTCACCCGACCAACAGGACAGGTGAACGCTCGACAAACGTGATTGGATCGTCCCTTTCCTCAAGTACCTCAACCAAGGGGTCCTCTCGTAGGATCCCACCAAGGCCCAGTGCCTAGTCTACCGAGCGAAGTGGATTCCTGTTAACAATGGGAAAGCCTTGCTTTTAGACATCCACACCGATACCTACGGGCATCACGTCGCCCTAAGGGCCTTGGTCGGCAAGGCGTTCCGGCACGGCTTCTACTGGACGACGGCCCTCGCCAACGCCAAGGACCTAGTGAGGACCTGCTGACATAGTTTAAAATAGCGGGCTATTGAACATAGCGGCAACTTTTTTTCAGCAGCTATGAAGCTATAGCGGCGCTACAGTAGATAGTGTTTATATAAAATAAGCATGAAAAACACCAGTATTAATGCAAAAAAACATGGCAAATATGAAATTCGATGAACACAAATATGTTTCTAAGATTCCACAAGTCTACGTAACATTACCAATATGACCTTATAACATGGTCTGTAAAACTCCAGTGTAAATACCAAATTAGTAGCAAATTATAAGTAGGAAATAATTAATTAAATTAGTAAGCAAATGATAAGTAGGCAAGTATGAAATAGTGCCACTATTTTAAGGCTAAAGCTACGTAACTTAGCGGCGCTATAGCTCGCAACAGCGGTCAAAATTAGCATAGCGGCATAAAGAGCAATAACGTAGCGTCGAGCCTCTCCAGCCGCTATAGCCCACTATTTTTTTTTCTATGCCTGCCGAGGGTGTCAATATTTGCCTGTCAGACCCATCTCCCGGCACAGTATTTTTCACTTGCACTTTGTCGATAAGCACGAGCGACCGCTGGGGGTCGCCGGGACGTGGCTCCGCAAGTGCCTGCGAGGGTGGCCGAGCCCACGCATCGATGGTTGAGGCTTTCACCCTTGCGCTGGTGGTTGAGCACCTCCCCTATGCAAGGCGGTCACGCGAATCCACCCACGCGCTGACCTGCACGCCGCCCTCCACTCGTGCCGAGGGACACAAGGATTCCGAGAGAGGACAAGGTGTGTGTGGGGCTAGGTAGAGTAGAATCATGCGCTTGTCAACACTGGCTACATGCAGAGACGGAGCTAGAAATTATAACTGGCCGAAAAACACCAACTTGTAAAAACTGAGCGTGGCTCATCTGACTAGGTTTTTAGCTATCGTCTGGGTTAATTCATTGACTTGACACTATTCACATTTTTTTATATGTATTCTAAAATCTAAGGCCCTATTCTTTTAGTGGTATTCGTTTCAAAAAAAATCTATTCGATTCTTTTAGTGGTACATGACATGTCCATTGAAGTAAGGCTCTACGATGACTTCGTAAATCTCGGGATCTACCACTTCAGTCTTTCAAAGATGTTCACAGGGATAATTTGCTATCTAGTTGTGTTTTGTATAATTTTACTATCTACTCCCTCCATCCCATAAAAATTGTTGCTATGAAAGTCGTGTTGGTCTTAAGATTGACTAGTTTCTTGAAAATATTAGTAATATTTATATATCTAAATAAGTTTATTATGAAAGTATATTAGGTAACCTATCTAATAATACTAATTACATGCTCTAAATATTAATATTATATATATATTTGGTCAAAGTTAAAAATCTTTTATTTCTTCAAAAATTAGAATGGCACTTTTTATTAGACAAAGAGAGAAAAATATATTGATAGGTATATATAACAATAATTTTGTTATATTATTTCACTAAATCACTAAATATAAATAAAAATTATAAGATTATAGTAATAAAAAAATTTGTTGTCATATGTTAGGGGGCCATGGCCCCTGCTGGCCCCTCTCGGCTCCTGTCACTGGCTACATGTAGCTAGGGATGGATTGGATTGAATTCTCACAAATTTGAATTCAGATGGTAATATTTATTATTTTAATTGAATTCACATATGAATTATAGATAGTATCGGATGCGAAAACAAAACAGACATCTTGAATTCAGATTTTGTATTCCAATATCTACTTAATTTGAAAATTCAATAAAACTATAGATAATTATGAGTTAAATACACCATCGGCCCTCGAACTTATAAGCGTGTGTCACATAGGTCCATGAACTTTGAAAGTGAATTTCTGAGTCCTAAACTTGTTAAGAGGTGCACAACAGGTCCAGGCAGCCATGCGTACATTTATTTGCTGATGTGCTGTGCTAGCATGGCATATATTTTTTTCATTTAACCCCTCACATATGTTTTTCTCATAAAAAATAGACCCTTCCTTCTCTCTCACATCCCATGGATCCCATGGCTGGCTCGCCGAGATTTTTTGCCATGTCAGCCACATTGTAATCGGTGATTCTAGTGCCTGGAAGTCCGACGTGTGAGTGCGTCCGGACGCCAGTCCTTTACGAAACCCTGGATTCGACTCCCATGCACGGAACCCAGCCCGGCCCCGCGCACGGAACGGAATAGAACGGGACCCACCCCTGTCCTCCGCTCCCCATCGCGTCCTGTCCCTCGTTCCCCATCGCGCCCCTGTCCCAAAAAAGAGCTCCAAATGCAAAACATTGCGAACATATGGAAAAACTATGTAGTGCAACATCGGGATATAAATACTGTAACATCGCAAAAATATTTAGTGTAACTTGAAAAACATGTCCTGCAACATTGAAAAATATATACTGCAACAACGAAGATTACATACTGTAACATCAAAAAATATGTACTGCAACATCAAAAACATGTGCTGCAACATCGAAAAAACATATGCTGCAACATCGAAAAAACATGTGCTGCAACATCGAAAAAACATGTGCTGCAACATCGAAAAATATGTGTTGCAACATCTAAAATTATGTACTGCAACATCTCAAGTAGTAATATTGCAACATCGCAAAAACATCTGTTGCAATGACCCAAAAATCTCATTGCAACATTCGAAAATCATCTGTTGTAACATCCAAAAAAATCATTGCAACACAGGAGAAATAGCAAAAAAAAAGCGTACAGATAGCCTCCGACCCATCACCTTCGAGCTCGCCAGAGGGAGGAGGGAATAGGACCCCAGAGCTCGCCGGAACCCTAGTCACCGCCGCGTCCCTTAGATCCAGAGGAGGGCTCAGATCCAAAGGAGGAGGAGGAGGAGCGCTCAGATCCAGAGGAGGAAGAGGAGGAGGAGGGCTCAGATCTAGAGAAGGACGGACCAACCTCTCGAAGCCGCGGCCGTCATCCTCGTCTCCGGTGGGGGCGGGACGGGCGGAGGGAGGGAGCACGGGCGCGCGGGGGCAGCTGCGAGCTTGTGCGAGGGCGCGGGAGTCGGTGTGGGGATGGGGAGCAAGCTGCAGAGCAGGGATGAGGACGAGGGAGAGCGTTGCGGAAGCGGACGAGGACAGTCGCGTGGCGGGAGAGCATTCCGTGTGCGGCAGATCCGTCCAGACGGGACGGACGCCCGCTCTATACCATTATCGTACTGTAATCAGATCAGATCCTCTCTCCTGATAACACAATCGGCATCGATATCTTGTAGATCAAGTATTGTCTATCAACTCAACTATTATATATTTATATATATGTATTTGTGTTTATATGAATAAAAAACCTAGATCAAAACACATATGCAGTACTAATCTAGGGTACACGGGCAAGGCGGCGCGGCGTTACGACGATATACGATACGATGGAGGTGTCAGGTAGCAGCATCGACGCTCTTAGCGAAGACAACCTCGCCGACATCCTTGTGCACCTCGACACGGTGCCCGTGCTCCGCTGCCGCACCGTCTGCAAGAGCTGGCGCCGCATCGCCACCGACCGGTCCTTCCTCGCCGCCCACGCCGCCGCCCGCCCGCCCGCGCGAGATGATGATCAAGACAAAATACGGCTACGCACGCAGCACCGTCCCTCTCCATCCACCAGACGATGACATCGACACGACGGCCGGCGACCACGACGACCACGGGCACCATCATAGCTACCTTTTCGACCAGCGTCCGCCACTTGCGGACGGAGAAGGCATGAGCTCTGAGTTGTTACTGTATGCTTCGCTCGACGGCCTTCTTGTGCTTCAGCACTGGAGGAGGTCTGGCTCCGGCCCGTTCACTTACGTCATCTGCAACCCGGTGACGAGACAGTGGGCCAGCCTACCTTCGCCTTTCACCGTGGTACCCGTGCCCCGCCGCCGCGGCGCTCTTGACTGTTTCCGTACCAACGTCGCCTGCGGCTTCTACTTCCATGCCTCGTCCGGCGAGTACCGCCTCCTACTCCACTGTGTAAGAGGACCTTCGTGCCGGGACTTAGAGCGCTATTGCTGCGTCGTCTCGATTGGCAGCGCACATATGCCTCGGCGCCTGGCTCACGCTCCTCCTTCATAGGAGCTTTTTCCCCACTACGAGTACCCCGTGTGTTACCGCGGGACCCTCCGTTGGTTGTCTGGACACCCCCAGGGCAGCAGCACGGGCAAGATGCTGGCGTTTGACACGGCTTTCGAGACGTTCCGTCTGATGCCGCGGCCGCCTGAAGGTCCTGAGCCGACGACGGCGGTGAGCGATCTGTTGGAGCTAGACGGAGATCTCAGTGTCGCGACTATATACGGGACAACGCTAGACATCTGGGTGCTGCAGGACTACGAGGCGGAGAAGTGGACGCTATGCCATCGGCTCAAGGTGCAGCGGCCGCCACGGTTGTGGGGCGGCGGCTAGAAACCCCCCATTATCATGGCCATGGGCAATGCACCCCCTGGGAGCAGCGCCATCCTCGTCGGATTCCCACGCGCTACGGCGGTCATGGTGTACTCTCTGAAAGGCAATAATAAGGTGCGCAGAAAAATCGATTTTGGGGGTTTTGTTTCCTTCAAGGTATTCAGCGAGAGCCATGTGCCGCATGCTTTCTTTGACTCGCCTGACACGGTGCCACTGAACTTTTCATATCCTTTGTTCAATGAGAGCAGGGGCAGAAGCGCCTAGCTGTAACTATATAGTATTTGCATCAAGTTAATTGTGTGTTCCTCGCAAAAGAGTTAATTGTGTGTTACCCATTCTAATTTCTCCATCGATGGTCAACGGGACGAGGGTTGTCGTTGTCTCCGGTGGGACTTGGGCCGAGCCAAGTCAGCATGGCATGACCCTCTCGTACTTCATGCTGTTTTGGGTCGTGACCTTTAGGCACGTGAGGCACATCAGGCCGTGCTGGTATGGCACGATAAATCTTTTCTTCGGCTCAAGCACGTTCCGTGGAATGCTAGCACGCCTTTAGGTCGATGCGGCCCAAGCATAGCCCTCAAGATCTCTCTACTAATTTTCTCTGTCTACTCGTGATATACAAAAACATATACTTTGTGTATACTATTTCCATGGCAGTTTTAATGATTTTCATAATGTATTCAAGAATTAGACGAGAGATAATATAGTAAATGCTAGAAAATTGCATTGTAGGATTGTAGATGTGCTTACATGCTATTTTCATGTCGTGCCGCCCCAAGCACGACCAGATCGGGCCATGTAGCCCATCGTCCCGAGATCCTAGGCACAACACGACACTCGCATTCGTGTCATGCTAGTACAGTCCAAAATATTTCGTGATTTGCCATGCTTTGAGCCGTGCCAAATGACTGTGTCGTGGCCTGCCCTCAAATGGCATGACCCAAGTCCCAGCTCTAGTCTCCGTGGGCTAATCATGCCCCCATAAGACATCAGAGCCCTAACCTGGCTTCTTCCATGCAACGTTCGGGTATTTGAATGGTTGGGCATGCGATAGACCAGGCTCCTAGCATACAACACCTCATCCCATGCAACAGAACTGAATTTTGTTTTTCTAGAGCCTGGCTCACGTGGGCCGATATGTACGCTATGATAGGCTAAAATGACCTTGTTGCGTAGATCTTCGTCTCCAAGACCTTCTCGGTGTGCAAATCTTTGCCTCTAGGACCTTCTCATTTGAGGCTTCGCTTGGAGACACACCTTCTCTTCACAAATGGGTGTAGTTGTCATAGTCGATGTAGTCAAAGAGTCATAGTTGAAGGTTGTCGGAAAGCCTCCAAATCTTCTTTCATGAGCATCAAGCAAAGAACTTCCTCTAGAGTGCCAGGTCCTCCATTATGCTCCGTTTGCTCCTTATGGCTGACGATTATGACCGAATCTTCGGTTGTGCTTGTTGTAGTTGACATAGTTGTAGTAGCCATAGTAGCAAAAGTAGATGTCCGAACCAAAGTTATCGATGGGCCCCTCGAGCCAAAGTGGTGGAGGAAGGTGAAGTAGACCTCGGTGCTGAAGGAGTTGATGTAGTGTAAGTGCAATCAAGCCCTATTGTGGGTTTTGGTGATAATGACCATGCAATTAGGGGACTAATGAGATTTATCAAGTTGACAAGGAGGATTATACATGTGTTGGTGGAGCCCCCAATTACAAAAGGACATGTGACCAACTCAAAGGCGCTTAATTATTTTATATTTTGAATTTGAGTTTAGGAAAAGCTGCACTACAAAAGGGAATGCAGTGCACAAGCTTCAATGCGTAACCATGACCTCAAATACGCACCAAAATATCCTCAATATCTAGCCAAGGCAGCAAGCCGTTCACTCCATCTTTTTGGTTGTCTGTGGCTAAGCAGCACTTCTGCTCAGACGAGAAGCAGTGCTGCTCGAGCAGCAGTGCCGCTTGAGCGAGGAGCACCATCATGACTTAAAAAGACTGTTGGAGCCGAGGGGGTATTTTAACCTCTCCCTCATCCCCTCCAATACCTCACCCATTTTGATGACTCACCAACCAGAGCACCTCTCCTCTCTCTATTGCAAGGCTCCCAAGCTTCTCTCTCTTGATTCCCTTACAAATCTTTAAGAGATTGAGCCTCCAAACTTGATTTGAGAGCTACTCTAACTGTTCTTCAACTCCAAGAGCTCATGGTTCACGTTCAAGCTGGTGGATTGCATCTATTACTCTTGGAGCTTGCTCCTAGCCGGCTAGAGTGTCACCAGTGTGAAAGGTCCTTGTTTGGTTTTGGTAATTGAGTGACAACCTAGGCGGACTAATTGTGTTTGATATGAGATACACAAATGATTAGTCCACAAGTACATGTGTGTGAGCAACATATGCCATGGAGGTGGAAATGTCTCAGAGATGTTGCCAAGATCACACATGTGATGAAGGAGCTCATTGCATATGAGATATGACATGGAGTCATGTGACTAAGGTGAAGAAGATCAAGACAAGACTTGGCTTAATAGACCGGTTACAAGCGTGAAGGGAAAGTTGGAGGCTTTAGGAGGCAACGGTGAAGAGAAAGTGAAGTTAAGATCGATGAACCAATACAGTCATGTGATAATATGAAGTGGATCATATCATTTGTGATTGGTTGGTGCATGTGTTGCATCAATATTGGAGGAGATGGAATGGAATGTGCAAGGCAAAGGTATAACCTAGGGCATTTTATTTCACCGGTCAAATGTTGTGTAAAGAAGTGCATAAACAGGTTTAGGATAGATGACCGTACTATTAAGAGAGGCAAACTTGTTTGCATATCGGTCATCTAGTGCTACTTGAGCAATCTAACTTTATATACGTGTTAGGATCGAGTGGTGTGGTGGAAAGAGTGCTAATCCTTTGAAAAATATTTGAGAAAAGCTAACACACATGCACAAGTTGGTGAACACTTGGTGGTGTTGCACATTTGTAAAGGTGAAGAAGTTGGTGAAGAAGATGAGGCAAAACTAGGCTCGGGGTGCTACCTGGGTGGCACTGCCACCCCCTGTCCAGTGCACCGCCACCCCCGTGGCGGTGGCCATCTGGACTTGGCCGAGAGCGAGTTGAGTGGGAGCTGGCACCACCACTGACGGTGTACACCGCCTGGTGAGGACATCGCTACGCTGGACACACCGACGTTATGGTCTTCCCCAAGTTGCAATTCGTTCCCAACTCAGCTGCCACGTCACCCTCGGATTCAGCAGACACGTCGTCACTATTTCGGTCATAACTCTCTCATACGACATCAAAACGGAGCGTTCTTGGATGCGTTGGAAAGGGGACGATGACGCCGTCATTTTGGATCTGGTCCCAGCTCCAGAAGATCTGTGGATCATTCTGTGTGATCACAGCAAGGTGCTGCGTCACCTATTTGGGCCAACTTGGCCATGTATCGTGTCGGGCCTTAAGACCAAGTTGTGGGTGCCTAACCCCTGGCCGTTCACAACCCTAGGTCGAGTCTTAGACTATAAACATAGCCGCCGCCGCTGTTAGACAATTGGGTTTTGTTTAGAGTTTAGTTTTCCATCGAGAAACTGAATCGTTCATTATAACTATGGTGCCATATCCTTTTACAGTGATCCAGGGTTCCTGTTCTTGATCTCCTCCACTGTGTCGATTAGTCCTTTGGAACCGAGTTCTTGAACCCTCTATTGATATTCGCATCATTCATATTTGCAATTTTCAGATTGCGTGTTTTTACCTTCTTGCTTGTGTTCTTCGATTCGCTTGCAGGAAAAGCCTTCTTGGTGAGGTCAATCAAGTTGTGCTTGGTTGATAACCAACGGAGCAGTGGTGTAACGGTTGCAGGATTCGAATTGTGTCTGATTTAAAGCCGGATCGCCAACGTCGAGATCTCCACAAATCGAACTTACCGGTTACCTCTCGGAAGATCGGGCCAGTACTCATCAATTGGTATCAGATATTTCAGGTTTACCACGAGGTATAATCTCGTTTGCCTTAGATTCATATTTGTTCATTACCTAGAGTCCACAAAAAGCCAATAATATTTCAATTTCCGCTGTCCTATCGCCTTTGTGCCTTTGCAATTTCGTTTTAGATTCGCGTTGTTGAGTTTGTGTCTATGGTCGAGTCTTGTTGCTGGTTTAGGATTGTGTTCATAGTCGTAGTTCAATCGCCCGTTGCTGTGATTTTTGTTTTTCCGCCGCTATCTCATCCAGCATTTCCAAACAACAAGTCGAAGCCACCACATTACTCGACTTGCCCCGCTAGCCGCCTTGTGTAACTTCTCGCCAACGCGTAAACCCTAGATAGGTTGCCAGCCGATCTTATTTTGCCTGCATCGCAGCCCTCCTTACATCATCAGGAGAATATCTACTAATGTGAGTCATAGGAACCATCTTGTGATCGGTGTTGGAGTTTAGGGACGCTTTGCCCTAACTGCCGCTGCCGTATTGTGCCTTCCGATAAACATAACTTGAGATACCTTCGGTAAAACATGCATAACTTTTCGCTCGTTTATCAGAAAAATCTAAAATTTTTATAGTAGCTTCTTGACACAATTTGGAGCCGACCCAAACTTGGCTTCACCCTGTTTGGTTTCATCAAAATTGCCAAAAAAATTCAGGAAAATAAAGAAAAAAAATGTCAAAGTTTTTGCACGCTTTTCAGAGAACGTGTTGTATTTCTATAGACCACATCCCACCTCAGTTATAGGTGCCAATTTTTGTGGTTACATCTTTTTTTATCCTTGTTCAGAGAAAAATATAAAAAATAGCAAAACAATAAAAAAAGTTTGATTCCTACTAGTGCTTTTTGGAAAATTCCGGGAAAAATTCAGAAAAAGGAAAAATTCGGGTTATTTGCTTGTTCTGTGAGTTCTTTCCATTGTCCTTTGTTTTCACCTTGTTGCGCTGCGTCTCGACACATCTTAGCCAGCACCTGTGATTTGTACTTTGGATCCGGATTGAACAATCATTAATCTGCATTTGTTAATTGCTAATCCTTGCTGTCATATTGTGTGTCTACCCATAGCTCCACATATTCCTCTGTCAGCACAGGTTTATCTTGTAACTGTTACCCACGCTCAACAACAGATTACTTCGCCACTTTGGTTTGGCTCCTGTTTGGCGTTGGTAAGAATACAGGCAAGACGGTGATAAGCCGCTTGTGTTTTGCATTCCACTTTCACCACCACCACTTGTTTCCTTTTAGTTGATAGGGATAATACTTTGGTGTTGTCTTTTTCTATCTTTTAACAATGGCAGGATCTCCGATGGACTTCTATGAGTGCGTGTCCAAGGACGAGCTTACAACGTTCATGACTGAACAACGCAATCTTATGATCGAGCTGACACGCAATGTGAACAATCTGGTCACCCGCATTGAACAACTCGAGCACCGCCCTCCACCTCATCATGCTGATGATGAAGATGCGGATGATTTTGGTGATGAAGATGCGGATGCTGACGGTTATGCCCGTTGCCGCCTCAACTTCAACCGTCGCGGTATGGGAGGTAATATTTAAGGTAATAATGATCCTTTTGCTAAAATTAAATTTAGCCTTCCTCCTTTTGCTGGTAATGTTGATCCAGAGGCTTATTTAGATTGGGAGCTTGCTGTTCAACAAAAATTTGATTCTCATAATATTCCTGCTGAGCATAGAGTTAGACTTGCTACTAGTGAGTTTACTAATTTTGCTTTGTTCTGGTGGAGTGATCTTTGCAATGCTAATAATGCTGCTGTTGTGCCTCAAACTTGGAATGCTTTAAAGCAACGTATGAAATCTCGTTTTGTTCCTCCTTATTACCAACGTGATTTATGTTTGAAACTACAAACTTTAAAACAAGGTGATAAAGGCGTAGAAGCATACTATCAAGAATTGCTTATTGGTTTAGCCCGTTGTGATATAAATGAAGATGATAATGATTCTAGTGCTAGATTTTTTGGTGGTTTAAACCATGATATACAGAACATACTAGATTACAAAGAATGGCGTGATTTTTCCTAATTGTATCATCTTGCTATTAAGGCAGAACGTGAAGTACAGGGCCGCAAACAACACTAGCCTTTCAGGTCTAACAATGGGAGGAATTTTCAGTAGCGTTCAGAGCCGGAGACGTCCAAGATTCTGGTTGCATCACAGCCATCTACACCTCCATTTTCTTCCGGGGTAAGTAAATTGTCTAATATGCAGAAGAAAGGTGCCACTCCGGGTGCTTCTCCTAGCTCCTCCTCGTCCAGCTCTAAAATCATTTACCACCGATGCAAAGGCATGGGACATGTCATGAAGGATTGCCCCAGTCGTCGTGCTTTCATTGCTACCGAGGATGGATATGTAAGTGCTAGTGATGTTGAAGATGATTTAGCCCTTGCTGCTAACATTGATGCAGATTCCACCGAGGGCGATCAAGACAAGGAGTCCATCATCATTGACTCCGTGGCTGCTGCCGCAGACTACCCTAGCCTTCTTGTGCAGCGTGTGTTGAGTACACGTGTGGGACATGAAGAAGAGATGACGATCCAACGCCATAATTTGTTCCACATGTATTTCATTGTGCAGGGTTGTCGTGTTCTCACTATCATTGATAGCGGGAGTTGCCATAACTTGGTGAGTTCAGATTTGGTTGACAAGCTTGGTTTGACCACACGACAACATTTGTATCCATATAAACTTCAATGGTTCAATAATAGTGGTAAGACTAAGGTAACTAAATCAGCACGCATTAGCTTTTTCACAGGCTCTTATCATGATACTGCTGATTTTGATGTTGTCCCTATGCAAGCTTGTTCCATTTTATTAGTTCGCCCATGGGAATTTGATAATGATGCTTTACACCATGGTAGAACTAATACATACACTATCATACATAAGGACAAGAAAATTACATTGCTACCTTTGTCTCCTACGGATATTATTAAACATGCTAATGAGATTAAAAATAAACCTCCAACTCACATTGCTAAAAATAATGGGATTAAGTTAAAAGGAGGTACTTTTCTTGCTACAACTTCTGCTACTCTGAGTTATGTGATAATCCTGATGCGCCATGTTATACTATGTTTTGTCAACCTATTCTGTTTGGTGCATTGCCTGCTGTCACTAACCTTTTGCAGGAGTTCGCTGAAGATGGGATGAAGTCGATGACGACTCCAATTCTAGAAGGAGAGGATGATGAGGACATCGCCAAGATGGAGTCGAGGACGACTCCAATTCAAGAAGGAGAGGATGATGAGGACATCGCCACGCTGGACACACCGACGTTATGGTCTTCCCCAAGTTGCAATTCGTTCCCAACTCAGCTGCCACGTCACCCTCGGATTCAGCAGACACATCGTCACTGTTTCGGTCATAACTCTCTCATACGACATCAAAACGGGGCGTTCTTAGATGCGTTGGAAAGGGGACGACGACGCCGTCGTTTTGGATCTAGTCCCAGCTCCAGAAGATCCATGGATCATTCTGTGTGACCACGGCAAGGTGCTGTGTCACCTATTTGGGCCAACTTGGCCATGTATCGTGTCGGGCCTTAAGCCCAAGTTGTGGGTGCCCAACCCCTGGCCGTTCACAACCCTAGGTCGAGTCTTAGACTATAAACATAGCCGCCGCCGCTGTTAGATAATTGGGTTTTGTTTAGAGTTTAGTTTTTCATCGAGAAACTGAATCGTTCATTGTAACTGTGGTGACAAATCCTTTTACAGTGATCCAGGGCCCCTATTCTTGATCTCCTCCACTGTGTCGATTAGTCCTTTAGAACTGAGTTCTTGAACCCTCTATTGATATTCGCATCATTCATATTTGCAATTTCAGATTGCGTGTTTTTACCTTCTTGCTTGTGTTCTTTGATTCGCTTGCAGGAAAGCCTTCTTGGCGAGGTCAATCAATTTGTGCTTGGTTGATAACCAATGGAGCAGTGGTGTAATGGTTGCAGGGTTCGAATCATGTCTGATTTGAAGCCGGATCGCCAACGTCGAGATCTCCACAAATCGAACTTACCGGTTACCTCTCGGAAGATCGGGCCAGTACTCATCACCGCCCCACGCGTGATGGTGAACTGTCTGTGTGTGTCTGGTGCCACCGTCCCATTTCTCCAGAGGCTAGGGAAAACGGGGGGCTGGCCTGGAGTGGCACCGCCACACCCTGTCTGGTGCCACTGCCATCTGTTCGGTGACCATAACTAGTCAAACTAGCCATTGGGGGGCACTGTCACCCCTAGGGCGGTGCCACCACCGCTGTGTTCGGTGCCCTCGCAGAAATTGTAGCTTTGCTCCAACGGCTCTATTTGGCTTGGGGGCTATAAATAGAGGTGGAGCTCGGGCATTTGGCTAGTTGAGCACCCTTGGGACTTAGTGTCCATGCTTGGAGAGTGCTTGGGAGCCCTCTAACTCACTTGTGCTCGCAAGAGTGTGATTCGATTGTGAGTGAGTGTGATTCTAGTGCGTTGCATCGAGTGGCACTAGGTGATCGAGTTGCAAGCCAGTGGTGCTTGTTACTCTTGGAGGTTGCCACCTCCTAGATGGCTTGGTGACGTGATCTTTGTCAAAGCTCACAAGAAGCTTGTGCGGTGCTTCGGAGAAGAGATTGTGAGGGGCATTGTGCTCGTCCCGTGGGAGCCGCGAAGAGCAACTCCAGTAAAGCGAGACATGAAGGGCGACAAGTGGCTCCGACCAGGTCAAGTGCTAGAGCTTGTGGTAAGCACTCCACGTGGGAGTGTGACTTGCAGGTCACCACTAACAAGAGGACCGGTGGCAACCTTGGAGCTTGTCTCAATGGGGACTAGCGTGTTGGCAAACACGTGAATCTCGGGATAAAAATCATCGTGTCCACCTTATTCATCCCGTTGGTTTGCAATCCCTGAAACACAAGCTTGTATTACTTTCATATACATTATGCTTGTGTAGTTGCTCTTGTACTTAGTTAGCTTGTGTAGCTTGCTAGTTACCTTCTTGCTTGTGTAGCTAGAAGTAGCTCCCTTGTGTGGCTAATTTGGTTTTAGTAACCTTGTTAGTCACATTGCTTAGTTGGTGTAGCTAAGTAATTTGCGCTCTCTAATTTGGCATTGGTTGCCTTGTTATTGAGCAGTGCTAGTGAGCTTAGGAGCTTTGTGCCTTTGCTTACTAGTTGTGTAGGAGCTCCCCCAGTTGGCAAAGTACTAGTGCATAGGTTTGTGAGACCTTGCTCTAGAATTGTTTAGGTGAGCTCTAGCTAGCCTGGCACCTTAGTTGCTTAATTAGGATCTTTGGAAGGTGCTAGAGAACATAGGTAGAGGGGTGTAATCTTGGCTAGACTGATAGTTTTAATTCCGCACTTGTTTCGGTTGGCCAACGTGTTTAAGTTTTAAAAAGGACTATTCACCCCCCTCTAGTCCGACATCTCGACCCTACACGTAGTATCAGAGCTAAGTCTCTCATTTGTGGTCTTCACTGACCTGAGAGGATGGCGTCTAGTGGGATAGATGAGTGTGACACATACATTTTTGATGGCACACTTTGCATGGTGAAAACACCATATGTTGATCATTTTCATGCAAAGGGACCTAAGTTTTGGTGGGTTGTCACAAGTGGTCTCACCCATGTATTGGACCATAAGAATCTAACTAAATCTCAAAAGGTTCTCTTTGAACTTGATTCCGATGCTTATTTATTTCTAATGGATGCTTTGAGCTTTGAGTTGTTTCACAAGGTGAACCACAAAAGAACCGCCCATGAGTTGTGGGAATCAATCAAGCACACCTTCGTTGACTCCTCCACATGGGATGATGGCAAGTTCAAGGAGGATGAGCCCAAGGTGGAGACGCATGAGTGTGTTGAGCATGACCACAATTTGGCGATTATGGAAGATTGCTCCACCTCATCATCAAGTGATGATTATGATTGATCCACTACTAGTTCACTTGACAAGATTGATGATGATGCTACAAGTGATGCAATTGATGATTCTACTCCATGCACACTTGATGGTGATGACGGTTCATGCTCGGATGACATTGCTACTACAAGCCTATCCACTACACCACATTGCTTCATGTCACAAGGTGACACCAAGGTATCAAATGCTAATATGGTTGATTATGTTGATTCATATGATAAGCTTGTTAGTAGACTTGCTAGCATGACCATGTCTTTAGAAAATGAGAAAGTTAAAACAATGAAATTAGAAAATAAAAACTCATTTCTAAAGAACTCATGTGAAGAACATAAGAAATTACTTGGTGTTCTTAAATCTTCACATGGTGAGCTAAAATTGACTCATGAGACACTACTTGCATCTCATGAAGAATTATTAGATCAACATGCTTCTCTCATTAAATTGTTTTCAAAGAAAATTAAAAAGAATGAGAGCTCATCACATGAGTCAAGTGATCAATTGCAACATGTGACTAACTCTTGTGATGTAGGGAAGAAGCATGTATCCACCTCTTGTGATGATTTATTAGAAATGCCATGTTCTTCACATTTAGATACTTGTTCTACTTCTATGTCTTGTGAGACTAACATTTTGAAGGAGAACAATGAGCTCAAAAGTGAAGTGAAGAATTTGAGCAACAAATTAGAGAGGTGTTACAACTCAAAAGTCACCTTTGAGCATATGTTGAACAACAAAAGAAGCTATGGTGACAAGAGTGACATTGGCTTCAACAAGAATAAGGGCAAGAAAATGAAGAATCAAGAACAAAAGAAGCTATCTCCTTTCGTGTGCTTTAAATGCCATGAGATGGGTCACCTTGCCAAATCTTGCCCAACCAAGAAGCCAAATATGAGGCCACAAGATGAAAATAAGACACCCTAAGAGCAAATCAAGATCAACCATGAAGATGGTGGTGACTTGATGATGAAGAAGAAGAAGATAAGAAGGGGTGGAAAGGTAAGGCATCCAATGCTAGATCAAGATGCCAAGATGATGAGCAAGACATAAGATAAGAAGAAGGTGTATGCTCACATCAAGTGCTTCAAGTGTGGAGATACAGGACACTTTGCCTCAAAGTGTCCTACCAAGATTGAGAAGAAGGCTCAAGTAATTCATGAGAGGCAAGGCAACGAGAAACACAACATGAGCAAGGAAAAAAGGCTCAAGCAAAGAGAATATGCTACTCATACCGAGAAAGGGGACACATGGCTCATTCATGTCCCCTAGATAATGATTCTAAGCTCATTTCAATTGATGATACTAATATGCTTACAAAGGATGGCAATGGTACCTTATTGGTTGCAATTGCAAAACATCCTGCTATCCATATTAAGGTGATGCCTAAGTATGTTGCTCCTAACTTGAGAGGACCCAAACTTGTTTGGGTACCATCAAAAAGTGGATGAATGTGTGTAGGTACCATGGCATTGGAGGCTTGACTCAAATTAATTTCGTATTGATCATTATATGTTGAGTCAAGTATTGAAGCTTAATGCAATCATATCCCAATGCTAGTCAAGAATGAGTGAAGTTCAAGTGCTACAACATACAAGTGTCATATTCAAGTTGTGGGTGATTCATTAGAATTATTTGATGGCTTGCAAATTATTTGAGTTGAAGCTTGTTGTTGGATGATCATGAGCTAATCAAGGTATATCTCTTGTTGATCATTTTATTTGGGTGCATATGAGTTGATTGAATTGGACATATATGCAATGTTGCTTGCTATAAGATGCTTGAATGGATTAATTGCTAAGTAATCAAGTTTGGATTAATTTGTGTTGGATAAATTCATAAGATGACTTTTAGTAAATAGATTGAATGGACATTTGTCTTGTAAGAGTATTCAAATAAGTTAGTTTCAAGGTTGATTCACATTTGATGAAGTATAGCTCAAGTGATTGAAATCTGTCCTTTATTGCAAAATCTGAGCTAGCTGTGATCTTAGCCATGCTTAAGTGTCCAAATCTATTTGGATTGTCTTGAAATTTGGTATGCATTCTCTAGACTTATGGCATAATTTGCTGTAAAAATTTCATGATAATTGGATAAGAGATGCTTTAGTTTTGGAGTGGATCTTGTCAACCTTTGTGCAGCAATTTTCAGAACAGAGCGCTGATGGAAGATTTGATTGCTGGCAATTCATATGGAGTCAAATGTGGTTCAAATAATTTTTTCTTGAAAGAAGACTCATATAATCATATATCCACTAAATTTCATGATTATTAGAGCTATAGATTGTGAGATCAATTCACATCTTTGGAGTGGACAGAATCTGCTAGAAAAGTAACAATAAATGGATTGATCAAGAATCACTTTGATTGAAAGGTTCTCAAGTTGGAATTATGTTTACAAGTGTTTAAGGTACCTAAGTTTGGTTTTTGATTGATCTAGAAGCATAACAAGCAAAGAGTACAAGGTCATTTGATTGTGGAGTGTACTTGGCACACAATTGGTACTCAATTGAAGATCAAGACCAAGCTCAAGACAAAGATAAAGTTTAAGTTCTAGTGATGTAGAAAAAAAAGGACTTAAATAAGTAGGAAAAGGACTTAAAGAAGGATTCATGGTTATTTATTAAGTTAAGTCCATCACTTGGATCAATCAATCAAGTTATTTCAAGTGAGTATTAAAAATGGTTCTTTGGAGAGAGGTCACTTCTCCCTAGTGTAGGGGCTTGACACCCAATGTGTGGGTAAACCAAGTATGGTACTTGGAAGGCTAACATGGAAGTGATGATCCAAGAAACATTTGAGATGCTTTGGAGAGAGGTCACTTATCCCTCAGCGTTCGGTCAAGGGACCGAGGGTGCCGTTCACTGCGCGCCACTGACCGAACGCGGGGTCAGAGTCCGGTCACTGCCCAAGGCAGAGTCCGGTCACTTCGAGACTCCTCCTTTTGACCCCAAACTTCACCACCCTTACTCAAATGTGTCAACCAACAAGTGTATCACCTTGTGCACATGTGTTAGCATATTTCCATAAACATTTTCAAGGGTGTTAGCACTCCACTAGATTCTAATGCATATGCAATGAGTTAGAGCATCTAGTGGCACTTTGATAACCGCATTTCGATACGAGTTTTACCCCTCTTAATAGTATGGCTATCAATCCTAAATATGATCACACTTGCTAAGTGTCTCGATCACAAAACCAAAAAGCTCCTAACCACTTATACCTTTGCCTTGAGCTTTTTGTTTTTCTCTTTCTTCTTTTCTAAGCCGAGCACTTGATCATCATGGCCATCACCACCATGATCTTTATCCATTTGCTCCACCACTTGGAACATCTATCAACCTATCTCACATACACTTAGAGCACATAGGTTAATAGCTAGGGTTTCATCAATTCACCAAAACCAAACTAGAGCTTTCAGAGCAGTAGTGCTGCTTGAGTGACCAGCAGTGCTGCTCGAGCAGCAGTGTTGGTCCTCCGACGAGCAGTGCTGCTCAAGTTTTTAACAGAGTTTTTGAGTTTGTGTTTTGACAGGCCTATTCACCCCCTCTAGGCTTAGCATATCCTTACATGTAGCCCCTAGAGCTCGATGATGAAGGAAAGTCATTGTAAACATTGATGTTAAAGGTCTCTACAAGGCTTGCCGGAGATGAGTCATCATAGTCACTAAAGATGTTGGCGAAGCCCCTCATGCCAAAGTGTCGGCAGAGGTGAGTCATTGTGGACATCGAAGATATTTGTGAAGGCCCTCATGCCGAAGGTGTTGACGAAGGCGATGTTGGTGTAGATGCCAAAGATGTCAATGAAGCCCCTCATGCCGAAGTTTTGGTGCAAGCAAGTTGCTATAGTCACCAAAGATATGGACGAAGATATGTTGTCGGTGTTGACATCAAAGATGTTAGAGAAGCCCCTCTAGCTATTGGTGTCAAAGGTTAGTCATTGCAGTCGCTGAAGATGATGGTGAGGCCCATCCCATTGAAGTGTTGGTGTGGGTGGGAGTCTTTGTAGTCGCTGAAGTGTTGGTGAAGCCTCTCCTACTAGGGAGCGATGTTGGGGGAGTCCATGAGGTATACGGGCCAAGTCTCTACTAGAAGAGGCCCAACTAGTAGCTAGAGTAGTGTCTTGTGAAATCCAACCCCGCCAAGGGATCAATTGTAAATAGCCACTGCCTAAATAAGTGCCCAAAGGCATAAGGGCAAGGGACCTCACCTCCACTTATTTCCACTTGTTCAAAACTGTGTGCCCCTCTCCACCGTCGAGCTCTCTCTGTCCCCTCTCTCTTGTTCGGAATTGCTAGTTTCAACATAATGGACTTGGAAATATATTTGTTGAATTTATAGAAAGGGCAGAGCTTATGTATGCATACATATTTGTTGAATTTAGAGAATGCTTGAATAGTTCAATGTTTTTGTTACATGCTTGTATCAAATTAAAACATAGTACCATTGCTAAGACAATTTCATAAAAAAATTAGAAGGAAGACACTATCTTGGTTGTTTGGAAAGATAAATTGGAGGATGCTTAAGATCAGACTCAAAACCTCATGCTAATGAAAGAAACTAGCTGGATCATTCGAATGGATACGTCTATAGGAGCTGCCAGCTCCCCCATGGACAAATCCCCCTCTTGTATCTGAATCTTATGCAAAGATGTGATGGAGCATTAACCAAGTTGATCTACTTCAAGTTGGGTTTGCTATTGTAGATTTGGATTACCCCTAGGAGACCCATGTATTCGAATTTAACATTCACTTTGATCCCACGATAGAACCCGACAACCGTAGAAGTGTAGCCTTCCTTAAGAGACCAATCCACATATCGAGGAACATGCTGGCAAAGGAGTTATCCTCAATGACTTCATTGATCGGCTGAGGAAGTGTGGTGTTCTTAAGAATACAACAGTGACCTAGATTATGTACCAGGGTTTCTCAGACTATGGTTATCTAATCAGAGGTTTAGAAAGAGTTTAGATGATGCCAAAAAATAGGAGAGACTTTCTGAATTTATTTGAGAATATTTTCCCAAAGAGTTACAACTTGAACAACTTTCACCACATTGGGTTGTGGTATGAGAAATCGGAGAAGGGAAAAGCAAACTTGGAGGAATTGTCATTGAGGTTAGGAGCCAAGAGGACTGGTACAGCTCATACTGCTCGGTCAGATGCATTTCTGACAGTGCGCTGCTTTTCTAAAATTGTTGCTCGTGAGCTACCATTTGTTCCTATGTTAAGACTGTAAGGAGTTCTATTTCGTGTCACACCAATAGTATGACATGAGACTGCTAGCTATGATACACATGTATGGGTCATGGTTGTGGACTCCAAAAACTTTCAAAGGGAAGGAACAGAAATGCAGAAGTTATTTCCAATGTACGGTATTATGTCGGCAGAGTTGAAGTTTCGTCCTAAAGAATAGTTAAGGACAGAGAATTATGACACAACATATCATGATTTGACGCGCATGAGATGTGTGGAAGTTGCCATTGCAATATGCGATACTCACAGATGGCGAGCTCATGGGAAGATTTGGACATTCAAGATCAACACCGGAGCTAACAACATCAGCTTAGTGATGCTACCTAAGCTATTGACAAAAATGGGAGCAATCTCAAACGCTTCACTGACATGGACCTCTTTAGAACTTGCTTTGTTCTTGTACCTTGTGAACACATGCACCACCATATCGCTTCCTGATAAGCGGTACTAGTTCAATACTTTATGCTCCAGATTGTTTCCAAAGCTCTCCATTGTTTTGGCTGGGCCTAAAAAGAAGTCCCAAATTTGACATTTGGTCAAAAGTTCTCCCCGCCGTGTGCAGGTTCCTTTGGCATGTTAGCAACTTTGAGCCTAGAATAACCCTATTTGAGAAGCTACAAATGGTGTAAATACTCGTCGGTGAAATGAAGCTTGTTGCCAATTTCTTTTGAAACTTGTTCTAAATATTTTTTGTTTCAATTAGCGAGGTGTTGGGTGGCTGCCATCCATCATCATGCCGCGTGGTAGAAATGGTGTCAGTTAGCACTTGCGGCCTTACGTGTGGACCAGTCTGTAACTACTAGAGGCCCAAATCCAACACAACACGGCAACACCTGAGAGCGAGTGAGAGAGAGAGAGAGTTAGTGAGTGGTGTGTGTGGAAGAGCTGAGGTGGTGGTGACGGTGGAGGTGAGATCAAGCGGCGGGGTTGGCGAGGTGAGTGATTTGTGGACGGTGGACATGCTTGTAGCCCAGTATTGGATGTTTACGGTTCCTTTCTAGGACCAAATCACCTTTTGTTTGATGTTTAGACATGCTAAGTGGCAAATAAGGTCTAGTGATTTAGTGTTGAGGTTATTTTTTAGGTAAGGTTGAAATAGGTCACTCCTTCTGTTTTTGGCTTTCTTTGAGCAATCTCATAAAATAAAACCAAATTGGTTGACAAAATCAATTTCGAATGTTATAGCTAGAGAAGAGCAGATGTGATTCTAAATGTCTATCATAGTTCTTAATCAAGCTCTAACCAGAAATTCCATGTCATTGATAAGATGATTTTGCTAAGTTGTTTGGGCGTAAGCTGCTGCTTTCGCTTGTTAAGCATTTGTGCGTTGCTATGCACTTTAACCTAGGAATGCTGATTGGGAAGGGTAAAGGATAGTCATGACAAGGAGCTTTATTATTGTCCTATGAGTAAGTCTTATAAACTCATATCTTACTATTGTTCCCCATTGTGTGTTTTCCTTTCTACTTACCTTGTTCATGTGCTTAAGAGGCTAGGCCCTTTTAGGTATAGGATTCTAGATTTTCATGGCTGAGGAACAGGGGTTGAGAATCTAACACTTGGTGACATATTGAAAGCCCCATGTTTGGCACTTGGTGACATGTTGAAAGCCCTATGTTTGGTTTTGGTAACTGAGATAACTAGTGAACTAAACTCTACTCTAAGTGTTGTGATTGAGATAGGTTAGGTCCACACCATTACACCAAGTTGAGCAAGGATGACACTCATAGGGAAGATGATGGTGGCCAAATGGTGATCAAGTGCTCAATTCTTGGAAAGAAGAAAGAGAAAAATAAAATGTATGGGGTCAAGGCAAAGGTATAAGTTAAGATATTTTGTTTTGCTGATCAAGACACGATAGAGTATGTGATCGGATTTAGGATAGATAGACGTATCTAAACCTCCTATAAAGCTAAGACCCACTAAGTGATTCTATACAATTTGATTGGTCCAATCTTGAAAAGTGATGTCATGTGACGTTATCAAATCAGTTACCCCCATTAAGCCTAATTTATCTCCCACTAGTTATTTCTTTTGAAATAGAAAAAAGTTGTAGCACCTAAACCAAGTATCGTAATTAAAATCCAATTGCACCATGGTGTTCCTCGTAATAAACTCTTCAAAACAAGACCCCACATGGATATATTTCGATAACTTTTTTATAAACATTTAAACGGCTGTTCCTAAGCAAAAACCTAGCAAAACTGCCGTTTCTAAGCAAAAACCTAGCAAAATTGCATATCACATGGATTACATGTAGTCCTCCAAAATATGCATGATTTTGTGAAGGAAAACTCCTAGAACTTTTGGGAGGGGGTGACCCTTAGGTATAGTAGGGGTGAGGGGTGAGGGTGGATGAGGTTAGCCTCCCGTACTGGCCGATCCTATAATTTAGTGACCGTGTTTTCTTTGATAACCGTTTCTAAGCAAAAGCCCGTTTCTAAGAAAAACCTAGCAAAACTACATATCACATAGATTACATGTGGTCTTCCGAAACATGCATGATTTTGTGAAGGAAAACTCCTAGAACTTTTGGGAGGGGGGATGACCCTCAGGTATAGTAGGGGTGAGGGGTTCTGGTGGATGAGATTAGCTTCCCGTACTGGCCGATCCTATAGGTTAGTGACCGTGTTTTCTTTGATAACTGTTTCTAAGCAAAAGCCCATTTCTAAGCAAAAACCTAGCAAAACTACATATCACATGGATTATATGTGGTCTTCCGAAACATGCATGATTTTGTGAAGAAAAACTCCTAGAACTTTTGGGAGGGGGAATGACCCTCGGGTATAGTAGGGGTGAGGGGTTCGGGTGGATGAGATTAGCCTCCCGTACTGATCGATCCTATATGTTAGTGACCGTGTTTTCTAGGAGTTTTCCTTCACAAAATCATGCATGTTTTGGAGGACCACATGTAATCCATGTGATATGCAGTTTTGCTAGGTTTTTCTTAGAAATAGACTTTTGCTTAGAAACGATTATCAAATAAAACACGGTCAATGACCTATAGGATCGGCCAATACGGGAGGCTAACCTCATCCACCCGAACCCCTCACCCCTACTATACCTAAGGGTCATCCCCCTCCTAAAAGTTATAGGAGTTTTCCTTCACAAAATCATGCATGTTTTGGAGGACCACATGTAATCCATGTGATATGCAATTTTGCTAGGTTTTTCTTAGAAATGGGCTTTTGCTTAGAAACGGTTATTAAAGAAAACACGGTCACTGACCTATAGGATCGGCCAGTACGGGAGGCTAACCTCATCCACCCTCACCCCTCGCCCCTACTATACCTGAGGGTCATCCCCCCTTCCAAAAGTTCTAGGAGTTTTCCTTCATAAAATCATGCATATTTCGGATGACCACATGTAATCCATGTGATATGCAGTTTTGCTAGGTTTTTGCTTAGAAATGGCAGTTTTGCTAGGTTTTTGCTTAGGAACGGCCGTTTAAATGTCTGCAAAAAAGTTATCGAAATATATCCATGTGTGGTCTTGTTTTGAAGAGTTTATTACGAGGAACAACATGGTGCAATTGGATTTTAATTACGATGCTTGGTTTAGGTGCTATGACTTTTTTCTATTTCAAAAGAAATAGCTAGTGGGAGATAAATGAGGCTTAATGGGGGTAACTGATTTGATGACGTCACATGACATCACTTTTCAGGATTGGACCAATCAAATTGCATAGAATCACTTAGTGAGTCTTAGCTTTATAGGAAGTTTAGATAGGAGATTCCATTGAAACCAAAGGTAAAAGACGAAAAGACCCAATGTTCGCCAAACAAAATCTAAACATAGTTCCAAAGAAAATTGATGACAACGGAATAGTATTCGGACAAATCAATGCACAGACATACATTTATCTGTTTTCTTGAAATTGAACAGTAACGCTTTTGGGGTATACAGCATTTCATTGAACACAACAGGACAAAACCTTATAGAGATGAATATCTCAGCCTTAGGGTGAACTAAAAACCTTAACAAGAACTGCACGGCAGAATGATGGTCCAATCGAAAGACCGAACACACGAATTGAGAAGGTTGTAAAATCATCCAGTGCTGCCCGCTTGGCAACTTCTTCTGAGGGACAGTAACATCTATTCACATCAGCATGGAACCTGCGTTTTTTTCTTCTAATTGTACAAATTGCTTTACTATATGTTTTCCTTATCATTAACTGAATATACCATGTGGGGTGGCAAGTGTTGAGGTCTGTGATCACAGTTACAAAGACTACTCTGATCTATAGGCCTTGCCATTTGAGAACACACAGAGGAATGTGTTGCATGAGGTGGTGGACACTAATTAGGATGTCTGGCTTGTACTTCTTTAGTCCAGCCTCCGCCTTCCTTCATTCATAAATAAGGCATTCAGAATATATAAAAAACAATGAAATAATTATATAAAAGGAAATACTAGCAATTCTGAAAGGACATATATTGAGATAAATGTTGCACAAGGAATGGCAGCACCGCAATGAACTACAGATTTACAGTGCCCCCAACCCCGAGTCCCCAAGTCCCCAAGTATGCAAATGTAACCACACTCATCTGGTGCCAGAGTGGCCATATTGGTGGCTTCAGGCACAATGTAACCTTGATTTTAAAGCTTCTGTCATGTATAAAAAATTTTACTATATAACATACACGTCAACAATAGAACACGTCAACAATAGATCACCATAAAAATTTCAAAGCATTTGGGCTACACAACATCAGCTATTAACCAAACATATTAGCAGATCATGATAAAAACAGTAAACATGCGTTTTTCACAAGAAATGTGATGATTTTGTAGGCATAAACGAGAGAAAATGAAGACCCACAGTACTCTACTGTTCCTGAAGTAAAAACCTTCGATAAAGCCAATACCATTTTCTTTCTCTTCTGAAAGGGTTTGGGGTTATTCATTTGAGCTAGTATTCAATGTTCAGGTGAGTGAATGAGTGATTGCAGCAATGCGGGTCAGCCTTTTCCAGAAGCGCATGGAGAGGAGTACATCTTTGAACCGCAAGGAGATTACAATACAAGAGAAAAAAAAATCCACTACAAGATCCAGTTCATCCATTATAACCAAGGGCAACCTCTGGTGTTTCCAGTTTCCACCAATTCGTGGCTGAAAAGGGCATTTTTGGGCGGGCTTGCTTTCTCAGATGGCAGGTCGGCGTTGCAGATCGAGGAACCAGCGTGGACAGCAAGCAATTAATCCGAGGAAGGAAGTATCTAGCACTTCCTTACCAGGACCGGCGAAACAAGTCGAGGTCCTGTCAGACAGATGGATAGTGCCGGCCCCGGCGTGTTCTGCTCGTCGATGAGGCCGAGACAGCTCTCGTGCGTCGTCGCCGCGGCCGCTCGATCCACTTGCCGTGTCTTCTGCTTCATTAACAGATCCACACCGTAAGAAATTTTCAGATCAGCTAACCATGTCATGCTGGTGATGATTCTGCTAACATGTTTCTAAACGCTTTAGGCTCTGATTTGAGACGAAGTTGATTCTAGACACCCTGAGCCTAAATTTCACACGAAGTACTTCAATTCGTGCAGTAAAACACAGCAGTAAATTTGACATGGAGTACTTCAATTACAGTAAAAAAACAGAAGGGTGCTGGTCATGGTGGCGGACAACAGACTCAACAATATACGCATCAATCTAGCAAAAAAAACAACCACGCACACATAGAAATTTTAATATCCACAGCCAACCAAGGCAGCATCGACTAATCTCACCGCTCAGATCCCTCGACACGCCCAGATCAAGCAAGCCTAGCAGTGGCTGAGGAATAGAGCAACACAGAACACTCAAAAATCGCAGAGTAGACGGAGAGGAAAGAGAAAATGAGAATTTTGTCATCGTGGGAAGTGGGCTTCGCTGATTTGTCATCCCATAACGGGGCTTCGCTGGATTGTCATTACGAAACACGACCTACACGCTAGAATGACATTCGATGAGTTTGGGACTCACAAATACTGAGAAAGGAATTTGCCTTCCACATTTGCCTCTACCCATTCTTTCTATCTTTACCGCGAGCAGACTAGCAGAGGGATGGACGGAAGGGAGGCCACTGAAACGGATCAAGGCCACGGCTCATTCTTTCCTCTGCCACGCGGCGGTGTTGCCGTGTTGCTGCCTGCCTGCCTCTCCCACGACGAGCTCCCCCACAGCGGTCCGCCTCTCCCCGCGCACCTCTCTCTTGAGCGACGCTCCCCACGCCGTCCTCTTCAACAACGCCGGGGGAGAGAGCACACGTGCGCCGGCCTGCGGGGGTGCGGCCACGGGAGCGCAGCCCGCCGAGAGCGTGGCCACCGGGAGGGTTCACGTGGCCGGCGGGAAGGGCCTACGCGGTTGCAAGGGGTGCTCGCGGCCATGACCGGAAGGGCGCCGGCGCGTGCGAGCGGGCCACCGGGGGAGCGTGTGCGCTGGCCTACGGGGGCGCGGTGTAAGATCCAAATGGCTAGAGGGGGTGAATAGGCTATTTAAAAATCTACAAGCTTCACTAAACAACCACGTTAGTATAAAAGATGGCTAAGCTAATTCTAGCACTAGCTCAACTACACTATGCAAGCCACCTATATAATTCTAGTGAAGCGGGGCTATGATCTCTAATACACACCAACAAGGCTAAGTCACTAAGCTACTTACTTCTATGTGATAAAGACTACACTAAGCAAATTACATAAGGACTAGTACAAGAAAGTAAAGAGCAAGTGACTTGATTTTTATACCAACGATGTAGAGAAGCAATGCACTCGAAGAATCAATCACTATGAGCAATCACAAGAGAAATCCTCGGCAAAGAGATGACACAAGATTTTTTACCGAGGTTCACTTACTTTCCGGCAAGCTACTCCTCGTTGTGGCGATGCACCCACTTGATAGATCACGAGCTAATCAATTATCAAGAGTTGAACCTTCAGTGGGTGCCGCACATCCACTCACAAGATGAGGATCATCCAAGCCACGTGCTTCACTAGAGTAGTCAATTCACAAACTCCCGCGGGAAAAGCTCAAGAACCCCTCACAATCAACTTGGTGAGGCTCGAAACAATCTCTAAGGTCGAGCTCAACACCACCGCTGTTCCAAGCCGTCTAGGGTGTCGAGAAACACCCAAGAGTAACAAGCAATCCGCAGCAAACACAAAGATCAAGTGCCACTAGATGCAACTCTCAATGCAATGCACTTCAATCTCACTCAATCTCTCTAGAGTATGCAACCAAGTAAGGAGATGAGTGGAGGGAGTGTTCTCTAGCTCAAAGTGTGCCTCAATATCTCAAATGTGCAAGAGAGAACCCCAAGGGCCAGCCACCTCTTATTTATAACGTTTCACTCAAGAGCTAGTCATTATCAACTTCACTGGATGGTTTTCGGGGGCGACAGACGTTGCACAGTAGCGTCTATCGCCAAACCGATAGACGCTACAGGCGTGTCTATCACACCACCGAGCGGCCACGTGTCCTGACCGTTGGAGTTCACCGCGCTTGCACTCACTCTACGTGTCAGACGCGTACTACGCTTCGCGACCCAGCGTCTGTCATGGGCGACAGACACGTCCGACGCTCCTCACCCTCAGCGTCCGTCGCGTGATAGACGCGGTCCAGTAAGGATGTTTTCGCCCGAGTTCGTCAGACGCGTACGCCGCAAGGCCGACAGACGTGGCGTCGAGCGTCTGTCGCTCACGTTCGTGTGCGCCCGCGCAGTTCCACAGCGTTAGACGCTGGAACAGTGCGCGAGGCCGCGTCTGTTGCCTTCGCGACAGCGCGTCTGTCGCGCCCGTGCGCACAGGCCGAGCTAGGGTAGCCTGACAGACGCTGACGTCAGTGTCTGTTGCTCCCGGCTTACGTGTCTGTCGCGTGTATCTCGGCGACACTTCGTCGTTTTCTCGTTCCGCTTGATCGCCCTTGTCACTTATGAGCTACTCTCCATATGTGTATCACTAAAGCACATGTTTTAGCTCATGAAACACCTCTGTGCTTTCACCACTTTTTCAACCTCCGGCGCAATGGAAAATAGGCATTTCATTTCTCCGAGAACCCCAAACCCCTCTCTACCGCTCAAACACCGCCGCCTTCACAAATGTGCCAACACCATCATGTGAAGATCACCATGTGCATGTGTGCTAGCATTTTCACAATTATTTTCTAAGGCGATATGTTAGCTCTCTACTAGATCCTAATGCATATGCTCAAGAAGATGACCTAGTAGCACTTGATCCACGAGCTAACTGTGATTACCCCTCTTGATAGTCAGCTATCAATCCTAAACCCGGTCAATCACTTCTCTACTCATCTTAGACTGGCAAAAGCAAACCGTATGATTATACCTTTGCCTTGATCACTTTGTTCCATTTCTATATCCTCATGCTTGATCACTATGACCACCATTTCATGTCCATGCACCATCTCTTTGTGATCTTATGGCCACCACTCCATGCCACATGCACCTTCATCACATGTGTTGCTTATGCCTAACTTAAACCACCTAACACATGGCATTAGCAACTTGGTGTCATTAATTACCAAAACCAAACTTGGGCTTTCACGTGGCTCGCCGGTCCAGCGAGCGGAGGTACGCCTCGAGCAGCTCGGCGAGCAGCCACATGTCGTCGTAAAACAGCTCGCAGCCCTCGGGCAGGCCTAGCGCTGGCTTCGGGAATGCGAGCTCGGTGAAGGTGAAGTCTATGACGAGCCCCAACCGCGTGGCATGGTCTAGCCCAGGACGCCCCCCTCCCCCCTTACACAACTGCCGTCGCTGAGGCCCACATCGACCTGCACGTAGCCGCATAGTTAATCTAGATCCATTCATCATAGAAAATAGAACCTGAGTGCATCAACACAGCAACGCACCAAGTCGATCCGAACAGATAAACCAAATTCACAGCCACTGGAAGACAGTAAAACTCACCTCGACGGTGGGGCCGTGGGGTTGTCGTGGCTGTCGAAGATCTGCCTCGCCTTCACTCACGTGATCGTGATTGCCATCTCCTCTCCTAGCCAACCGCAGGGGCCCCACTCACGCCTCCCGTGGGGCTTGCCGTCTCCTTGCCCAGGCGCGGTGCGGGGGATGGGGGTGAGGGGGCCGCCGATGCACCACTTGCGCCATTGGCGCCACCGGCGCCCACCCCGAGATCCTGCTTTAGCCGGCGCGTGGCGACGCCTGCCTCGACCTTGAGCGCCTTCAGCGCCTCAACCGGGGCGTCGATGACGACCTTGGATGCGTTGTCACCGGCCTTGAGCGTGCTCACGGCCTTGGCCAGTCGGGCATCAGCTGCACCACCATCGCGCCCGAGAGCCCTGGTTAATCTTGCGGCGGAAGGGAGAGGAGAAGAGAGGGAAGATTTTAGGCAATTCGATTAGAGAGAAGGGAGAGGAGAGGCGTCCCATGCGCGGACAACGTTTGTTTACTGAGGAGGAGGATGTGGCGGAGTGCGCGCGGGGTGCGGATGCGTGAGAAGCCCGGCATCAAACATCAAACAGTGGCCATTGGATTTGGTCGAGGTGTTTTATTAGCCCTTGATTTTAATATAGATGAATTCTTATGTGTATTTTCCTGGGTGCACAATGGTTGAAAGCTCTCAACGAGGGACATTTTCCTAGGGGACTAGTATAATTTTGATTGATCCATTATAGTAGAGATTACCTTAATTAAACAACAAGTAGTTGTACTTACACCTCTGTAGGTGTAACAGCTTGTGCTCATGCTGGGACCTCGACAGAGCGAGGAAAGGCTGCAGACCCTGAGGCTGATCAGGACGCCAACTCTGAGGATGAGGACATAGGTTCAGAGCCGACGAGATTAGGATTAGGTTGCATTTAGTTCATGAAAAGAAATTTTTTGGGTGTCACATCGGATGTGTCGGAAGGATGTCGGGAGGGGTTTTCGGATACTAATAAAACAAATTACAGAACCCATCAAGAAACTGCAAGACGAATCTAATGATACTAATTAATCCGTCATTAGCACATGCTGGTTACTGTAGCACTTAAGGCTTTTCATGGACTAATTAGGCTTAAAAGATTCGTCTCATGATTTCTCCGAGAACCGTGCAATTAATTTTTTTTCGTCTACGTTTAGTACTCCATGCATGTGTCCAAACATTCAATGTGATGGGTGGAGACAAAAAAAAATTGGGAACTAAACCAGGCCTTAGTCTGTTGTGTGATACTCCACCAGTGTCCCAGCTTACTCACCCCTCTTGGATGTCATAGGGATAGGACTACACGGACATGGGGAGTGCTCCCTACCAACCCTAAGGTCTTGTTTGCATGCTCATATATTCATCTCAATCTATATATGTTGAAGTGAATTGGAGTGGAATTAAACTGAGTTCCACTCCAACACATGTGGATTGAAGTGAATAGACATGCATCCAAACAAGGTCGAAATGTCACAGCCATATGACACAACACTATATGAAACCAGTTTGTAGTGAACATGAGTGCTATAACTTTACTCCCGAAACTATGGGAGTAGCAGCACTCATGGAGGTTGGCATTACTATTTGTAGTGAACCTGTACAGATCCTGGAGTTATTATTGATTTTGGCATTACTGTGATGACATGTTTGAAGAATGCAAGTGATAATTTGCTTCAATGTACTGCACCAATATTTAGATAACCATATGGTAAAGCTGAATTCTTGAAAGTATTGTCTACGTGTCAGCTCTTATCTTTAATTTGCAAAATTGATGTTAAGTAGCTGACTGCAGTGGGCCAAACTTATAGTCAATGTGAATACAAGGTTGACAAGTACCCTTGTGTGTTCGTTTTATGATGAGTGATTGTCAATGTGATCCATGAAGTAGGTTGAGTGATGACTAACCCTACCATAGCGAAAGCTATGTGTGCATGTCTCTTGGCTCGTGATGTGCAGGTGTGAAGCACGGAGGCGGTAGTCGACGGCGAGGTGAAGGTCAAGGAGGATATGCTGTACCGATGGACCGGTAGTGGTGAAGGGAGGACGTGAGGCTTGGACCGAGGGACCAAGAGGCCGGGTGACTAGCCGCAGTGGTTGACACTTGGGACATCGATGAGTGCAAGTGTACATGGTGATGAAGACGGCGTCGGCCAAGTCAAGATGGAGACGATGGCGTCGTGGCACTTGGCGAAGGCCGGTGAGCCGAGTCAAGGAGGAAGGCGAAGGCGTCATGCTTGGCAGGAGGTCGGACACGCGTCGACATTGGGGGTTTGGTGGTTTCATCCTCAAAACCATCGGCGGGGGACGCGTATGGAGTACGCTACTCATGAGCGATTTGGTGGTTTGGGCTTCAAAACAATCGGTGGCAGGTTTACAGGTTTGCGCCTCAAAACCCGAGCGGAGGTACCGAGGTGAAACGGACGGCATGTGGTGGCATCGGGGAGTTCGCATCGAGGCGAAGCTACCGGTGAGGAGGCGCGGTGGCCGTTGGATGAAAATGACACCGGGTTGGACCTTTACGCCCTTGGGCTAAATGGTTTGGCTCATTTGTATCTAGAGGCAAAACAAGGAATGTGTAATAGCCCTGTTAAATAGGATGAGGGAGCCCCCATCTCCCTCACCTCCTCCATTTGCATTTTTCTTCATCCTTGTTAGGGTTTCCCCTCCCCTTAGGTGCTTGTGAGAGAGAGGTCCACTAATCCATGTGTTTAGTGTAAGAACCAAGAATTCAAGTGAGAAAGGAGGTCCTGAATCCCCTTGTGTCCTCTGGGATTTGGAAGAAGTTTTGTTCTTGTGATTTGTGATGTGTTCTTCACGTTCTTCTTCCTCCCCTCTCGTTCTTGAACCGATTCTTCGTTTCTAGACCATTTTGGTTCGTTCTTGTTGCCTTGATTTGAGCTATGACGTGAGTTGAGCCTTTCCACCTTAGGAAATCAACCAATTCCTCACGAGCTCGTAGATCGAGCGATTTCTTGGTCTAGGTCTCAAGAACCGGTGTTTTTTTATTTTTCTTTGATTTCTCCTGATAGGCTTGAAATTGGGTGTTGATGTCTTGAAGATATCTTCTCAACACTCCCAAGAACCTACCTGCAAAGTTTCAAGTCAATCTGAGTTGTTTTGATCAAGTTTTTGACCCGTTCTTCCTTGGTTCGTGCTGCTGTTTCTGGACAGCGTGGACCCTCCATGAAAAACACAGAACCTTCAGGCCACGGAGCCTCTGGGCAAAAACGTGGAACCTCCGGGACGCGGAGCCTCCGCACCTGCTTGCTGAAATTATGTGTTTGAGCTTTTCGAGTGCTCGTTTTGATATCCATCTTTTGCATTGATTGTCTAGCATCTCAAGGATCTTTTTCTAAGTATTCTTGTCACTAGTTGGCATGAGTACTTTGGTTTGAGAACTCGCTTCCTCTCCATAGAAGTTGAGTATCTCTTTTTCGTCCCTCGGTTTAGTTCTTGATCCGTGCTTGTTAGTGGTGTCCCGCTGTGTTCCTAGGGAACATCCACCCACTAGTTGGGTCATGGACATCATGGTGTTTTGTTTGCGCATTGGGTGGTGATTTTAGGACAATAGCCAATTATTCTCGAAAGAAATTTTTGGCTCCCATTCACCCCCCCTCTAGTCGCTGTTTTCGGTCCTTCAATTGGTATCAGAGCCGGTTAAGGATCATTCCACCTTAATCGGTCCGTGATCCACAAAGACGACATGGAGCGTGGTTTTGGCAAACCACCGTTCTTTGATGGAATAAACTACCCCTATTGGAAGATCCGCATGTCTGCGCATCTCTAGGGGATTGATTGGCTTGTTTGGGAGATTTGCGAGGATGCTACTTACATTGTGCTTGAGCCTCATGCTCATGTCACGCAAAATCAAAAAGATTGGCACAACACTAATAGCAGAGCTCGCACAGTTCTTTTCTCGAGTCTTTCTCTTCATGAGTTCAAAAGAGTCTCTGATTATACTACTGCTCGGGAGACCTGGCTGAGGCTTCAGAGCTATCACGAGAGGACCACATAGGTAAAAACTAGACTCTATAAGACATACAAGAGAGAGTATGAGAACTTCACTCAGCTTGATGGCGAGTCCATCGATGTCATGTTTTCTCGCTTTCAGACCATCATCAACAAGATGTGAGCAAACAAGGCACAGTTACCTTATGATGATCATGAGAGGGCACTCAAGCTTCTATATGCCCTAGATCGGAAGGTATGGGATGTGAAGGTGACCACCATTATTGAGTCTTCGGGGTATGAGACCCTCACCGTGGATGAGCTTTTCAGCAAGCTCAAGTCCACCGAGATCGACTACCAGACCCAAGCCAAGATCAAGAATCCCTCTGCACCGACTATGGCTTTGGTCTCAAGTAACAGCTCGAGTTCTTTGGCCAACCCTTCATAGGTGTCTTTTGCCTTGTCTTCTTTTGTGTCTGTCATAGAGGAGCAGATAAAGAGTCTTGGGGATGACGAGCTGGCGTTGATCATCAGCTGATTCTCATGGTTTCACAATAACCGCTTGAATCACCGGCGTGGTGGTGGTCTGAAGGAAGGATGCTACGGCTGTGGAGATCCCGACCACTTCGTCGCCCACTACTCCAAGAAGAACAAGCACTCCTTCGACAAGTACGACTCCAGCAAGCGCAAGGACAAGCGCGAGTACACCTCCAAGCACAAGTCAAAGGGAGGATTCGACAAGGAGGCGCTGAAGAAGAAGTACTTCAAGAAGGCCAAGGCCCAAGAGCGTGCCTTCCTCGCCTCCCTTAGTGACCTCGACAACGACAACGACAATGACCAGTCTTCTTCTCCCTCGAGCGATGATGAGTCCGAGAAGAGGCGTGAGGACAAGTTGATCGGGCTTTGCTTCATCGCCAAGTCCATCCACGGAGGCTACTGCACCATGGTAGTGGATAAAGGGGTGAAGCCCAACAAGGATGTGCTTCCCGGCGATGACGACTCTACCGAGGTAAAACCCTCCATCGACGCTCTTATTGCCAAGCTTGATATCATGACCGATACTTTGATGAGTCAAGATAAGCTGCTGAAACGTGCTGCTCGTGAGAGGAAACGTGCTGCTCGTGAGAGGAAAGAGTTTAAGGACAAGCTAGAAGTTGTGGAGAAAGAGTTTGAGAAAGCTAAAAATCTTATCGTTCATGTGTCTGACGAGGTTGAGTGCGATGAATTTGCTGTTCATATGACTAACTTTTCTAAGTTGCAATCTAAGTATGCTACCTTGTTAGATGAGAACGATGAGCTGAAGGCTAGGTCTAGCTTATTGGGTGTGTGCAAGTCTTGTTCAGGCTTGCAATCTGAGCTGGCAGAGAAGAATGCCAAGATCCTTGTTCTTGAGAAGGCCAGTTCAGATAGCATGGTTGTTAAGTGTGCACATTGTGAGAGCTTGGTGTTGGAGCTTGAGTCTTGCAGGCATGACAAGATGAGATCCGAGGAAGACAACACATACCTTCGGTCCATCTTGAATTGGGTGTCTTGTAGTGAGCCGCAGTTGGGCATGATGATGAGCCAGTTCAGGCGGGGAACTGGGACATCAGGAGTAGGCTTTGCTCTAGGTGGAAAGGGTGAACATGACTATGGCAAAGTTGGTGAGTTCAGTGGTTTGAGCCCAAGTGAGAAACCTTCCACTACTCCCAAATTAATCAAGATCAATCCACCTAAGCCTATCGAACCCACTGTGAAAGATGGAGTATTCGAAGAACCTCCAAGAGCACCCTAGAAATAAGTTTGGGTTCCAAAACTAAACCATCTCAAGAACCCACTTGAAACTCTACCAAACATCTCTGAGGATCCCCTTCCTAAAGCTAAAAAGCCACCAAGAGTGAACCATACCCACAAGAGAGTGAGCCAACAACCACCCAAGAGAGAGGTGAGGTATCACTATGACTACTGCCATAGGGATGGTCACCTTGCTGAGTTTTGCTTTAGGAGGAAGAGAGATGAGCGGTGAGAGTAAGAGTTGAACAACTAGAACATGTACCACCCGCCCCATGGCGTACATGTGCCACCTGTTCAGAGGCATAGTGCTAGGGCTAGAGGTGCAATACCTCAAGGTGCTAGGCCTCAGGTTGTGAGACCACGCGGTGGTCGTGTCCGGCGGGGTTCAGGTCATGATTGAGATGATTTTAGACATTGTAGAAGTGGCTTTGGCTTTTACCCCCCTAGCGGACCATATTTTCCTTGTGGTGATCGCTTTCCCCCTAGCGGACCACGTTTTCCCTTTCATGGTGATCGCTTTGCTTCTTGGCCTAGGATGAGTGGTTTTTCAGCTAACCCTTTTTCTAAGCAAATGGGCCAACACTGGTATGCATCATAGTTTACTAACCCCAGTGTTGAGTCATTTGCCTATCCTATGACTTTCTATTAAGTAGGATGGAGGAATGGAGAACATGTAGCTCATTGACTCCAGATGTTTACGCCACATGACCGGATGTCTCAAATGGTTCTCCAACCTCAATCAAAGGTAAGTTCTGCGCTTTGAGTTTGGATTTTTGCTTTCCTTCTAGCTTGGGAAGCTTTGGATCTTGTATCTTAGTTTCTTGGTTTTCTTTGCAGTTTAGCTTTTGTTTTTGCTTGTGTATTATACTTGCATATCATATCATCATGTATCATATTGCATTTTAAGCTTCATCCTTATAGTAGCTAGATTGATACTATGCTCTTGTTAGGGATGTTATGGATATACATGATGTGCTTTGCTTAGGCTCACTTTGATCTCTTGATATGAGCTAAAAATGCTTTTTTAATTGTAAACTTGAATAACACTTGATGAAACTTGAAACATGTTCACCACTACTTGTGGCAACTAGCATTTATAGGTGTGTCGAGAACCCTTTTGCTTCATATATATACTTAGTTGCTACGGCTCATACCTTGACTTACACACTTGCTTGAGAAACTTAAAATTATGCTAAAACTTAAAAAAGAGCAAGGTATGAAAAGATCGGGATGGGTTTTTGCTGTCCCATGTTAGAGTATCGAGATAGCTCCCTATTGCACTTAAGGGTGAACTTGAGCTCTATAATGGATATTGAGACCATTGTCTTAAGCTTCTGATTGCTTTTGGCATAGGCTTGACATGATCGATAAGTCAGGTTTTGATGGCATCGATAACCTCCCGCACACATTTGTTTGACAAACTTTGGTGATAAGCTGCATAACTCCGATAAAATTCAATTGATATCTAAAAATTTGATCAAATCACAAGTTTGTCTCATGACATGATGTGTGAACTTTGTTTGGGGTAGTTCACTTTGCATACATGTGTAGCACAAGGTCGATCTCCTGTCTATATTTGCTATGTGCTCTTTTGGTGGTGAACCCTCTTTTAAATTGCTCAAACTTGATCAAACTTGCCAAAATGCCATATTTCATCTCTTTTGGTCATTTTGAGCATTTGCTAGCACTTGTATTTGTTGCTTTGTATACCTGACGGCATCAGCTAGAGCATTCTTTCAATCTACTTGCTATAATCTTAAAGCTTCTGCATTTGTGCATTTCTGCATTCATAGCATGTTTTGAGGGGGAGTTGTAATCCTTGGGCTCTAGCTTGATAAGTGCATGTGTCAACAAGGGGGACAAGTTATCAACAAGGGAACAAGGGGGAGAAGTCTCCATTTCGTGCACTCATTTGAGAGAGATGGCACTTGTTCAGGGGGAGTTGCATTTGAGTTGCTTTTGCTAGATGTGTTGAGCCTTTGCCTCTTCTAGAGGGTCTAGCAGTTTTTTGGCTTTTTGAGCTTTTTGAGCTTTACTAGTGCTGTTGAGCCCGTTGTCTCTTCTTGAGGGCTAGCTTTGTTTTACTTGGTTGCGTTGAGTCGTTGCCCATGTCTTTGGGGACCAAGTTTTGCTCATTTTAAATGACCTTGTTTCGGCTTTTCTTTGGTTTTTGGTCATGAGCTCTTTGTTTTCTCTTCTTCTTCTTTTTCTTTTGGTCAAGCTATTTGTGTATTGGTGTTGATAATGCACTCATCAAGGGGGAGATTGTGAATACAAGGTTGACAAGTACCCTTGTGTGTTCGTTTTATGATAAGTGATTATCAATGTGATCCACGAAGTAGGTTGAGTGGTGACTAATCTTACCATGGAGAAAGCTATGTGTGCATGTCTCTTGGCTCGTGATGTGCAGGTGTGGAGCACGGAGGCGGTAGTCGACGGCGAGGTGAAGGTCAAGGAGGACGTGCCGTGCCGATGGACCGGGAGTGGTGAAGGGCGAACGTGAGGCTTGGACCGAGGGACCAAGAGGTCAGGTGACTAGCCGCGGTGGCTGACACTTGGGACATCGACGAGTGCAAGTGTACATGGTGATGAAGACGGTGTCGGCCAAGTCAAGATGGAGACGATGGCATCGTGGCACTTGGTGAAGGCCGGTGGGACGAATCAAGGAGGGAGGCGAAGGCGTCATGCTTGGCAGGAGGTCGGACACGCGTCATCGAGGTTTTGGTGGTTTCGTCCTCAAAACCATCGACGGGGGACGCGTATGGAGTACGCTACTTGCGAGCAGTTTAGTGGTTTGGGCCTCAAAACCATCGGTGACGGGTTTATGGGTTTGGGCCTCAAAACCCGGGTGGAGGTTCCGAGGTGAAATAGATAGCACGTGGCGGCATCGGGGAGTTCACGTCGAGGCGAAGCTACCGGTGCGGAGGCGCGGTGGCCGTCGGATGAAGATGACACCGGGTTAGACCTTTATGCCCTTGGGCTAAATGGTTTGGCTCATTTGTATCCAGGAGCAAAATTGAGAATGTATAATAGGCTTGTTAAATAGGATGAGAGAGCCCCCATCTTCCTCACCTCCTCCATTTGCATTTTTCTTCATCCTTGTTAGGGTTTCCCCTCCCCTTAGGTGCTTGTGAGAGAGAGGTCCACTAATCCATGTGTTTAGTGTAAGAACCAAGAATTCAAGTGGGAAAGGAGATCCCGAATCCTACTTGTGTCCTCCGGGATTAGGAAGAAGTTTTGTTCTTGTGATTTGTGATGTGTTCTTCGTGTTCTTCTTTCCCCTCTTTTTCTTGAGCCGATTCTTCGTTTCTAGACTATTTTGTTTCGTTCTTGTTGCCTTGATTTGAGCTATGACGTGAGTTGAGCCTTTTCACCGAAGGAAATCAACTAATTCCTCACGAGCTCGCAGATCAGGCGATTTCTTGGTCTAGGTCTCAAGAACCGGTGTTTTTTCATTTTTCTTCGATTTCTCGTGATAGGCTTGAAATTGGGTGTTGATGTCTTGAAGATATCTTCTCAACACTCACAAGAACCTACCTGCAAAGTTTCAAGTCAATCCGAGTTGTTTTGATCGAGTTTTGACCCGTTCTTCCTTGGTTGGTGCTGCTGTTTCTGGACAGCGCGGAGCCTCCGCGAAAAACGCGGAGCCTCAAAGCCTCCGGGTGAAAATGTGGAACCTCCGGGACGCGGAGCCTTTGGGGAAAAACGCGGAGCCTCTGCACCTGCTTGCTGAAATTATGTGTTTAAGCTTTTCGAGTGCTCGTTTTGAGATCCGTCTTTTGCATTGATTGTCTAACGTCTCAAGGATCTTTTTCTAAGTATTCTTGTCACCAGTTGGCATGGGTACTTTGGTTTGAGAACTCGCTTCCTCTCCATAGAAGTTGAGTATCTCTTTTTCGTCCCTCGGTTTAGTTCTTGTTTCGTGCTTATTAGTGGTGTCCCGCTGTGTTCCTAGAGAACATCCACCCATTAGTTGGGTCGTGAACATCACAGTGTTTTGTTCGCGCATCTGGTCGCCGTTTTCGTGAACATCCACCCATTAGCCAATTATTCTCAAAAGAAATTTTCGGCTCCCATTCACCCTCATCTGGTCGCCGTTTTCGGTCCTTCGGTTAAAAAAAAGACTTGAGCTTCAAGGAAATTGGTGGCGCGAATACATGGAACTGAAGGCTGAAATTGAGACCATACAAAAATGCCATCTTGTGTAGCATGTGTATAGATGGTGCGAGAGAAACAATAATTTGGAACTAGAGCAGCAGCTGGAGGGATCAGTTCAAGTAAAGCAGCGACGGTTTTCCTATACAACAACAGAAAAGACAACTTGAAAATCTAGGTAGACTCGACCGGGTACTTGAGTCACAGGTTTTCGGGAAAAAAAAATACTTAGTCACGCAGATGCTTCGGCACGACTAAAGTAGCCATTCATGCTTATCAGGCTTGACACAACTGAATCACGCCATGGAGGTTGGCGCGACTGGACTGCCACGTCAGTTCCATCGTGGCTGGATCCCCATTCCTCAGTAGGGATGCTCTGCGCGCGAAGATCAACGGAGACAGGCGGGGAAAGGCGCCGGCGCTTCTCCAGCACACTGCAAGGAGACATGTCCTCAACTACGGAGCTTAATAACTGATCACATTCCCTAGAGTTGCAGTGCTGGTAGTTTCAATTACAACTAACAGTACTCGAAATTACCATCAGAACACCCCCTAAAAGGACTCTGTACAAGAGGCCACACAGGACAGCTCTACAGCCTGAACTTTGCATCTGCAAAATTCCATTTGATTGTGACCCCACTAACTATTACAAATGAAAATGCAGGTCAGAATGAAGTTTCTGTGAAGAACATCTGGCACTGGGAAGTGTGTTACAGCCAGGTGGCCATCCTGAACCCTGCTCAGAGCTCAGCAGCGCGAGGGAAATAGTAGCAGATCATCCTGAAACAGCTTTTATCCCACATTTGATTTGGTAATAATTCTGGTCCTGAACAGTTACTCATCCTCATCGTCGTCATCAATAACCAATCTGTGTCTTCTTTTCAAACCAGCCCTTCGATTAGCATCAGAGTTTGTTGCGTCCCCCGATTCAGTCATGTTTCCATCATCAGTGATCCTTTGGTCAGTATTCTCGTGATTATCTAGCTCGACTTCAAAGTCATCCAAAAGTTCAGCTTCAACGGTATTGCCACTGTTATCGACTGGATCAGACCCATGATTTACAGAAGCATCCCTGCAAGTGAGAAAAATTCTTTTGTAATTGATTAATGCGTACTGTAGTTATTGGCATGAGATGATCTTAGCTACTTGTTTTCAATCAATAGGCATAAATGCCTTGCATAATATGACAAAAACAATAGTATAGCACAAATGCTAAGCCATACTGAAAAGGTGTAAGAAAAGAAAGGGCTCCCTGCATCAATAAACACTTGAGAATGTGATGCACATGTGCTCTACAAAAATGCAAATTCCTACATAATGTTCACAAATAAACTCTGCATGTTGGCAGAACAAAACGACATCTAGCTACATTCAAAGAGAGGATGCCATTCTTCCAATGTAGTATTTTCAAAAAAAAAAAAAATCCGCAGACTACAGCTTAGAAGCCACTGCCACTATCTGTCTCTGGCATCTGCCATGTAACTTCACATGCTTATTTGGTTATATGTCAAAATAAGGAAGTTATCTGTTTTCGTAGTTCATGCTATGCAGGCTATGTTCTTTTTATGACATTTTCACAGACTAATCCTACAAGCAACCAAAAACCATCCCTGATTTTTTATGAAGCTCGCAATAAGAATAGTCATGAACTTAAGGCAACCTGTTAATTTGAAGGATTTCTTGTTTGAAGTTGAATGTACTTACGTGATATTAGAAGCAACAGTCTCATCATGTAGGTTAATATTTCTCAAAGACTCTTGGTCTTCTATATTCGCTGAGAAATTTGATGTCACTAACCTCTTCTTTTTCCCACTTCTGTTAAAATGAAAAGGAAATGATTTATAATAAATAAAATTGGGAACAGATTGAGTTAATGAAATCTAAACAAATGCAGTCCTGAAGTTTATGTAAAAATGCATGACCACACCTAAAGATGGATCCAATGGTCTCATCATCACGATAAGTGTCTAGCAAAGTTTTCTCATGTTGGGATATAGTCGGTGAACAATCTTTGGTGTTGGTGTTGTCTGAAGATTCTTGATGGTTTTGTAAATTCCCTTCAAAATCTGACGTGGATAACCTCTTCTTTTTTCTACTTCTGTCAAATGTGAGGCAAATGAGAACGTTATACAATTAATGAGAGGGTTCGCAGCTGGTATCATGGATATTTAAATTGCATGTATTTATGTATATACTACAGCTGAATGAGTTCACCTAATCATGGATCCTATGGTCGCATCATCAGAGTCTGGGTCATGCTGAGCTTCTTGATGCTGTGGTGCAGCACTCAGTGAACTATCCACCAATGGAACTTTCTTATTTTTTGTTCTGCAATAATTAAAAGGCAATGAGCATATCTAAAAAGGAAAAGGAAAGAAAAAACAAAATCAAAACAGCTTCATCTATCTGTGGGAGGCTGCCCACCCGAACTAGAACGGTTGAACCAGGGTGGCCCCAAAGTCACATGAGTACATCCTAAGGGTGTACACCTCTCTTAGGCAAAGCCATGGTGATGTCTTCTCACCCATAGTTGAGTTTCCTTTATCAGCTGATTAAAATTAAGTGGGTATATTATTACCTGCTTTTAAGTACTTGTAATGTTTCTTCATCGGATGATCTTCCATGACTTGTGTCATCATGGCCATCGCTTGACACATTTAACCTTTTCCTTCTAGCCCTGGAAAAATGCAAGTTAAGGTTAATAAGAAGATTATTTTCCACGACCACGCAGGAGAACTGTGCAGCATTATATTATATTGAGAAAATGGTCCAAGCAGACAAGTGCAAACCAAAAGGAACCGAAAAAAAAGAAACAAAAAAAACTACTTCCATGTCAGGCACTAGGAACACGCTGATTTCACCGCCCAACTTAAGGTTTAATAAGATACCAGCAAACTCGTATTTGGATAGTTAAACTAAGGAAATCACCTCTTTGATATAAAAAGATACACGGTTGTCCTGTGTGTTCGAGAGAAAAAACTAAGGAACTCACACTAACTTTCCAGAAACATTTACCACATAAGTAAAATATAGATATAGTTCCCAATGAAGCTGATAGGCATGACGTACTTATTTTGAAAATATCAGTATGAAAATGTATCAATTCTACAGGTAAAATGCGTTTATCTGATTGTTGGGCATCTGAATAGAGATTGGGTACCATTAAGAATGGACGCACAAACTACGATTTATAATGCTCACCTGGAGCTTTTAGACTTGAGGCCATGGTTATGTTCAGCTAGCATGGGGTTCAGCTCATCAAGTGAGTTGTTTTGTGGTTCTGTAGCCCGATCTCCAGTTGAAAGAGATTCATCTGCAACCTTTTTTCTCCTTGTGACATTCCTGAGACCTAACTGTGTAAGCTTACGAGAAACTTGAGCAGAAGATATCTTCCCGCTGGGGTCTAAAGCATCAGCTATTACATGACTGCATTTGCGATCATCCTTATATCTACAAAGTACAACATAAAGGAATAAACATTCTGGCATCAGCAATTCAGCATGCAATCCATACTATGAAAATAATCATGCGTAAAAAAGATCCAGTGATTTCTGCATAATGCTAACTTTATAAAGTACACTGAGGGACATTGACATATCATTGCTCTTTTTTGGAAGAAATTTTAACCCTTACTTTTCATAAAGGTCTCTTATAAGCCTCTCTTGCTCTTCCGTAAAAAGAGAACGACCTCGTCGTTTTGGAACTTTGGGCACCGAACCTCTCGATACATGGTTCCTGAATTAAATCCATTCACATCAAAGTGAGGATTGAAGTTCAGCTAATTAGCTATGTGTTCAAATACAGAAGAGCATACAAAATGAACCTCTCATTTTCCTCAGCATCACTATCTGAAAGTGACATTAATCTGCTCCTTTTATATGTAGTACTATTCTTCCTAAAATCATCCCCATGTTCATCAGCTGATAGATCTCCATCCCTGTATGCATGTCAATGGAAATTAACATGTGATATTGTTCACTTTGCCACTGCACATCTTTGTATGTATAGTTACACAAAACATCATTAAAGAAATGCACAGAACTTACTTATCAGCATCATAAGGTGCCTGCGGTATAACTAAGTCAACTTCATCGTCACCAAGAGAATCTGCTATATTTACTGGACCTCTCCACCCCTTACTTGAACCAATTTCACCATCCTTGTTTCCAACATCTTTCTTAAGCTCATTCAGTAGTAGATCAGCATCAATGCAGTGGCACTCCTTTCGTGTCTTCCAAAATAGTATGTCAACAAATAGCAATGGCTGTTTTTTGATTGCCCTCAACATTTTCCTCACAACTTTAGAAAGAAAATTTACAATGTTTGTGTACTCATTTGAACTAGACGACTTTTGTTCCGCTAATATATCATAGAAAGTTGTTAAAAGCGATAGCTGCAAAATGCAGTACAATATAAGCTCCCAAAGAAGAAACAACTGTGAGGAAACATAGTAGGCGTTTCTTTTACCTGATAGAGCATTGGTGACAGCTCTAGATCTTCACAGAATCTCCGTAGCATGCATATTATGTAATGGTTTGTACGGTAGGAGTTACTTTTGTAATGCTTCAACAACCAGCAAATATTTTGCACAACAGAATTGTTTGCAAGGCTAGATATTAATCGGGAAACGTTAAAATCAACTTCACTTGTAGCAGGTTGGTGATCAACTGAAGAATCTGAGGTCTCACCCTCTTCATCGATGAGATTCTTCATTACACCACTGTCTGTGCAAGATGGGCCACCTTCAGCATGTGCAGTACTCTCCATGTTAACTGCAGTGTCAAGTGTATCCGGTACATGTGCACCACTGGTGTCTACTTTTCCACGTTCTGAGGGAGAAGGTTCTAAAGCAGGACCCTCAATCCTCAAATCTGGAAGTGATTCAGGTGAACATTTGGTCCCATCTGTAGGATGAGCGTCGTTTGGTTCTACATTCTCCACTTTGGGTTCTGAATTCTCGTTTTTACCATTTGTTGCCTTCTTTCTTCTGACCTTTTTTGTCTTTTTTGCAACCTAAAGGAAAAATAGAGCAATGATTGATTGAGTGTGATGCTACCCATCTTCACTTAAAACAGTTCAGAACCTATAGGAGTAAAAGTTGCTAGAAAAATGAAGATGCACAGAGAACATTACTATGACTGGAGCAAGAGACATATTACAGACAGGAAGAGAACATCATACCCTTAATGCACCACGTGCTTGAAGCTTTTCCATGAGCTGTAGCATGATATGAATTGTTTCCAATAAATCCACTAGATCACTGGTAAATAAAACAGGCAGTGAAGTTAAATAAGAGTAAATGACAGTATGGTATACATTTAGTGGATTAAATTGCAAAAGGTAGTGTCGATCTCCACTAACCAGAAAGGGAACATAATTCAAACCATGTAATAGAAACACAAACCAAAAAGTACAGCCAACTAGAAAAGAAACACAGGTCCGCATCAACTTGCTGGTTATTGTAGGATTATTTTGATTACATGTTTAGAAGGGGATATTTCATCTATAGTTCTAAAAAAGAAAATCTAACCTTTGAGAGTATGAACATCCAAACTGCATAATACCATTGAAGGCATTGAGAGCATGAAAATCTAGCCTGTGAGTTCTAAGGATGACAAATTTCCAGTCTAGAATGTCCAGCAGCTTATGTATTTTAGGAGATGAATTATCATCTACTTGATGCATAGATTAAAGCTATATATTGTGCTTTTGTAAAGTCAGGGACACATGTATTATGCAGATAATGTTCTGACCGCCTCGACAAGAATTTTCTAGTGTAGGAAGTGCGCCTACTAATTGACTTACTGTATGTCCTGAAGCTTCAATTTTAGTAGCAAATGACAGAGATGAAATTCCCAAGGGAATATTTCGTACAAACCTTTTGGGTTGTTTGTGACTATCAAACGATCTGAACAAGTTCAGCAGAAATTGAGTGAGACCATGTTCTGTCTGATCATAGAACAGTTTATACAGTAAAACACGAGCTGTTTGAGATTCCCTTGAATCTTCAGGAAGTACTTTTAGCACCAAATATATCATGTCAATCTGCAACGCAAGGTACTGCACTATGAGGGTCCACAAGATGCATGCAGTAGTTTTTTCCTCGAGAATGCAGGGGAGGTGTGCATAATGACATCAAGAAAAATATACATAGTACAAACACTGTGCATAATTGCATTAAGAAGAAATATACAGAGTACACATACACAACCAGAGGGAGGAGAGAGAGAGTTGATGCCTGCAGTATTAACTGAATAGTCCACAAGGATATTCTAATGGACATCACAATTGAAAAATAAGTACTCGTATGGTTTTGAATTGACAATCTCTCCATTAAAGTCGGTGAGACATTGTAATTCCCATTCAGACCAAGTTTTGTTGAGGATCCTGACATGAGGATGTATGCAGTTTACAAGGTTCATCAAGTTAAAATCTCATAGCACTTAGCTTGATGAATGAAAAAAAATACTCTTGCTGATAACAAAATATAGGTTCAAGTTTGGCAATGGTTCAAAACTAAGACAATTTAAACTCGACATTGTTTTAATCTCTATTTTTCTGAAGTAAAGCTCTACATAGCTCTAATTCAGTTTGGTTAGGCTTAGGCACATATGTGTATAGAATATAGATGCCCCTTCGGACTTAATACTATCTCTACTTGAGTTATGAACCTTTAAAGAACTAGATAGTGAATCAAGGTTAAAAAGTGAGCTGCATCAAAATTTCAGAGCTAAGCCTTGGGATTTTGCTCAAACTTGACTTATTTTTGGCAAGTACTTCTCCCCTTGCCAGTTTTTGCAAACTGCTCTCTAGTTTTCTTGTTCAGTCTTTTCAAAGCAAGAAACAAGGCAAATTTGATATGTGCATGTAACCATGGATTATTAGGAAAACTAAATTTAGCATCACTGTCATTGTAAAATTTACAAAATACACATTCTCTTACCATGTTCTTCATTAAAGACCCAGCTGCTGAAAGATTTTTGTAGTCGTTAGTTTCCTTAAGACCCTCATACGTCTCACGCCACCTGGAAATGACTATATTGAACATATCTTCATTCAATGTGGCCGCAACAGGTCCACATATATCACCATGGAATGGCAGATTATCATCATGTTCATTGCTAGGAGAAACCTCAGATGGTTGAACCCCTTTAACAGATTTCTGGCCAAAAGAAATCTCACATTGTCATGAATCATCATGGAAGAGGAAGGATTATAATCAGATCTGCCTGGATAGACATAGTTATGATATTCATGACAAATAAGCCAAAGATATAACTAACTGCAGCTTAAGTTTCATGTAGTCCAGTAGCAAATAGAAATCAGTTATGTAACTGTGTCTCTTGGCAATTCAAGTCATCCTTGTTGGACAAAGAGTGAAATGAGACAAGAATCTCCACGATAGCACATAAAAACATTCATAAATCATAAGTGAATGAAGAATAAACAGCCCATGAGTTCTGTTCCAGACCTGATCATTTGAAACCTTCTCATGCTGAAAAGCTAGAACAAATCGAGCAACTTTGAAGAATGTAATTATATCAGATTTCTCAATAGAGTGGTGCTCATCCATGATATCATCACAAACTGACTGCATCAGGACTGATAAGAACCGCGTTATCTCAAGATTACATGAACAAAACATAATGGTTCTGTTAGATGGAAATGAGACAAACTTACTATTGTATGCTCCAGATAAAAATTGATCCATGAAGCTTCTAAGCATTTCTGTAATACCCTCCTTTGGTATGTACAGAAGTTCATTGTCCCAGGCTATCCTTTTCTGAGGACCTCTTTGGACATTACGTATTTTCAAGAGGCTATTTGCAGATGCAGAGCTTGGGTTCCCTTTGCACAATGATTTAGATCCATCCTGTAAGTTCAAATGCAAGCAGAGACAAGTACACCTGATTATCTGGTTATGATGTAGGAGCCAGTTGGTAGAATTCAAAAATGTGTAGTACCACTGAAAAGCACGTAAAAGTCCCACTAAGTGAGCTATGTTCGGAGTTCCGTTGCCTGAACATCCTTTTTTTCCTTTCTTCCTCCTCTATCATCAATCTCAATGAATCAACTGATGAAACAATATCTCCGTTAACCTGATCCTATAGAGTATCAATGGAGTAAACAAATTTGAGCTTTTTTCCACTGATAGTTGACAGAAAAAGGGGCATCCAAAATACAGAATAGTACTCACAAAATGAAAAGAAAATAACAAAAAGAAGGAATACCTTTGAACCTTTATTAGAAGCTCGGGCAATCAGTCCTGGGTCTCGGCCTAAGAAGACATAATGATAGATCTCCATTAAAAGAAGGTTTTCCTCCTTAAGATAACCAGAGGGCTCATCAATATTCTGAGTCAAAACTAAGATTATGTCCATCACATTCTCTTGGAACATGAGCTCCAAAAAGCTGTCAGCCAGGAAGAGTAAGTGGGTAGCTTCTCCAGATGCTTTCTGTGTCAATGTGATTTCTTGAATAGCCAAGACGTTGCGGAACAAAGTAAGCACCAACTGAACTAACTTCCAGTCATCTTCTGAGAATAAAGTTCTGATTGTTATTGAATAGAAAATCATGTCAGCTGAAGTCACTATGATGAAGAATATATACTTATAGCGTTTAAAACTAGTAAATAACAGTGGGGCTTCCCCTGCTGTTTTCCTGGTTCAAAAAAAAGCATAATATAAATGGGAACAGAATGGAGTAATAATGGTAGTGAATCAAATAAAACTTTTACTTCTGCCCTTTGGGAACAGGATATATATATATATATATATATATATATATAGACCAGTCTCCGTCTCTTTTGGGTTTCTTCTCTAGCCTACCCCAACTTGCTTGGGACAAAAGGCTATGTTGTTGTTGTTGTTGTTGTTGTAGACCAGTCTCCAAATAGGATTTTTAATGAGCATAGAGGCAGGTGAAGATAGTGGAAGAACCATGCTGATAAATTAACATGTATAGCACAAACACCACGTTTAGTTTTGCTGATAAGGCAATGGCACAAGTAAAATCTCACTGAAACTTATCACCTTTCTGTCATCCGATTGCCAAATGGAATCCACAAAAACAATATGCTTGAAATGTGGGTCGAATGATGTGAAAAAAAATCTTGTGCAACAGAATATAACCATATTTGATTGATTAATTCATGTAAAGCTCAAAGTTAATACAAATCCATCTAGTTGAAGATTTAATTTTCATTCAAATTCCATCACCACTCTCATTGCAAAAGGGCTGGCCCTTGGGCAAGTAGAGGGAAAAAAAGGACAGTTGTTCCAGTTTAGCATTGCATTCCTAGGGACAAATGTTAAAAGTGTTCTCAGAAACTATAACATAGAAACGTAATTGGTCTGCAAACTGATTTAATTGAAAGCCTCAGGGCCACAAACCAAAGTACAAGGATTACAATTTTAGGTTTGGCCAACCAGATATAATATGCTTAAGATTAGTTATCAGCACTCAAGAAAAAAATAGATAAACAGGGGGCACAACTCTGAAGAAATAGTCCTGAAATTCTCGAGTTCTCTGTTTTGCACCTACACTACCCTTGTTGAATACAATCAGCTTGGTCTTGGAGATGTTTTGGTAGACAAGTGCAACAGGGGGTAAAAAAAAAATTACTGCAGCCTCCAAGAGCTTGCAGCGGGTTATTCATATTGACCTTGCTCTTTCCAACTGTACCAGGCAGTAGCTCATAATGTGGGCCTTTTGGAAAAAAATATGTTTGCACCAGGCTATATTAGAAGATATAAAGATTAACTATGTAACAGTGTTCTGTGATCCTTATGAACAACACTGTGCTCAGTTAGTCAGTTGTGTCAGCTCCATGATAAAAACAAGGGAATAGATTCACCTTTCCAAGCGATCCAATGGGTCCTCAAGAAGGGACACAATGACAGTCACTGCAACATTGCGTGTCAGTGCAGCCTTCAAATCCCACAGATACTCTATCTGCTGTGCAACATCCTCTGATGAGGGCTCCACAGGCATCGTAAGGAACACCAATACTTTCACTACGATACAAAAACAAGTGGAAAGGCTTAGTCATAGGGCGCTACAGCAGAGCACCATTAGTTTAAAATAAAGGTATTCGAATACGTAGTTTCAGAGCTATATTAGTGGGGAACAAAGATACAGTGTTTATCGGAGATCCTATTCACATTGAAAACCCATACACAGAACTTTCAGATTTCAAGGAATCAAAATGGAAGAACAATTACCTGCAGTGATGACCAGATTGCGGTCGGTTTGGTAATTCTCGATGATGGGCACCAGATCCCTCGACGCAATCTTCCACTTGCAGACCTGCTTGAAAACCTCCCGCCGCTGCGGGTCGTCCCGCCGCAGGAATCTCTGCAGATCCTTCAGATTATCTACAGAAATGGCGAAAACGCGCGCACAGCAGAAATTAGTCAGCAAGCACATCCGCCGATCAGAAATGGGGTCAAACCCAAGCCGTCGCCGAAGAAGCGCAGGAAGCGGGAAGGGAGCGGGGGTACCTAGGCAGTGGTCGCTCTTGGCGTAGCCGATGACGACGCCGTCCTCGTCCTCCTGCGAGGCGCCGAGGCCCGCGCAGGTGAGTGAGAGCACCGCCGAATCCATGGCGGCGCACGCTAGGGTTTAGCCGCCTGGCCGGTGCGCGCAGTTGGAGCTCGCCACAGTTGGATGGATGCGGAGCGGAGGCGAGGGAGGGGAAGAAGGATAGCTGCGCAACGGAGGATGGGATGGGAGGAGACTAGGAGAGAGTGAATCCAAGTGGGGGAGCGGCGGCGATTCCGGGATGCAGATGAGAATGGGGATTTTCCCGCCGCCGCGCGCTATTTCGGGGCGGATTTTCCCGCGCTTTGGTTCCGCTCCGTGGACTGCCCTCCCGCTGTTTATGGGCCGGCCCATTTAGAAGTCTGAAATTGGGCTAGGAGGCTCCGGACAATTAGGCCCATAACTGACAGCCCAACAGACGGATAAGGTAAAGGAGGGGCAGGAAGAAAGGAGGAGCAGCAATCCGTCCATGCTCATGGCCCTGTCGAGCTCGCTCCGTGCCCTGGTGGCCCTGATCCCGCCGGCCCTCCCTTCCGCTCGCCCGAACGGTGCCGCCGCGGCCCCGGCACCCCGCGCGCGGGGTCGGCCGGGGAGAGGGGCGGGGGTCGTTGCGCTGGCGGCGGCGCTGCCGTCGGACGCGCAGTGGCTGGAGCGGCTGCCGGAGAAGAAGAAGCCGCTGTACACGCACAGCCTGCCGTGCATCGAGGCGTGGCTGCGCAGCCTCGGTTTCACGCAGTCCCGCGAGGACCCCGCCGTCTGGGTCGCCGAGAAGCCGCTCTGGCACGCGCGTCTCAGCCTCGACGTCACGGACCTCCACATCAGGTACAATACAAACCGCAGACTAGTCGTTTCCAGCCTGTGTCAGATTGTGCTAGCTTGGTTGGGGATTCAATTCATGCTCGTAGTTTAACCAAAATGCTCCTGCATTTTAGCTTGCCCGATCGGCTTATGTGTGCGCGTGGAATGAACCTGCAGTTTGTGTGTTTCATTGTTCTGTACAAGCACGTTGCAACTTGTGTATATATATATATATATATATATATATATATATATATATATATATATATATATATATATATATATGAAGGACTATTCATCTAGTAGCTCTGAATATTCTTCGCTGTATCAGTATCCTACCCCTTTTCAGCTACTCTTGAATTACAAGAACTAACAGAGTCATCAAATCACTGTTAATATGAATCGATTACTCATTTGTGTGTCAGTTGAAGGCAAAATTGCTAATGTTATCTTCAACTAGGTACTTGAAAAGCGGACCTGGAGATCTTGAGAAGGATGTGGAGAGAAGGTTTAGCTATGCCCTAAGCAGAGAAGACATCGAGAACGCCATACTTGGAGGACCTTAATACACAACCAAGGGGCTCAGAGTTAGGATTTGCTTAGTCGCAGTTGTTCTTTAGGCGAGTTTGACACTGAAGAAGTGGCACGATGCCAGTCGTTCCAGTGATCTGCATACTACCCTACCTTCCGAGCAAACGGATCTTGTGTCGAAAAATAATATTCATGAGCTACAATCTCTGACTAGGCTGGAAATTTTGGATGACTCCGGGTGACATGCGTTTGGTTTGTTGGCGTCGAAATGAAATTTCCCCTTGAGCAGAAACTTGCTCATTTATGTAAAAAAGTTGTGTTGGCCTGCCTTACCTTTTTGCTATATGCCTATATGATGGGTTTTAAAAACTTGGATTGATATTTTGTCATGCTAATGTTACCACGAGTCCTTGAGAAAAGATTTGAGTGAGTGTCATCTTATCTTAGACAGTGTGGTCTTGTTAAAAAAACAATATTGGGAGAATAGAGCTTGTTTAGATTTTTTTTTCTTTTTGGTAAGAAAACATCCAGTGTAAGGCCTCCTTAGAACGTTGGATTTTTTTCCTGTTCCTGCGTTTTTTTTTTTGACGAAATAGAAGTGTTCGTGTGAAATTTCAGTTAGAGGCCCTAAATATTCACAATCAAAATACTAGTTATATCTTCTTCTATCCAACTAAACAGAAAGAAACTAAGATTGTGGCTTCGTGCGACAATCGTTTCGTGTCGCCGCTCTGCCCTCCGCCCTTGCGATCCCGCGGCACGGCTTCCCTCTCTCGCTAGCTCGCACACGCACACGGAAGGAAACCTCGCGCAAACGCCTCGCCATCTCGGGAAGGAAATCTCGCGCGTCGCACGCCTCGCTCTGCCGGGCGTGCGCTCACCTCTCCGGAGCCATCGCTCCGCCAGTCACTCGCACTCCCCTGACCAGCGATCGTCCCCTCCAGCAATCACGGCCTTGCTCCCCCAAATCAACGCGTGAAAAAGGAAGGTTCATCTCCCCGTGCGAACCCACAGTCGGTTGTAAAAGAGGAAGCGTACTGCGTGCCACAGCCTCCGGTGGAGTTGCCTTCCTCACGCCCCATATCCCCGCACCCGCCCCCGCCCTCGCTCCTCACGATGTGCCGCTCTCCACACTCGCCGTCGCCTTCGCAGTGCGGTGGCCCAGCGGGTCGCGGAAGTGCCGGAGCGACGACCTAGGACTCGACTACGACGCGCTCTGGACACCAACACTCGACGCCGATGCAGACGCGCGAGGCAGCTGCTGCGGGCGTCAACCGCCAAAGGCGCCGCCAGTTCGACGCGTGCCTCCGCAGATAGGCGAGGGCGCCGCCGGCGCCGCTGCCGCTGGCGTCAACCGCCGAAGGTCATCTTCGACCTTGATAAGCGCAAGCACGCCACCGCCGTGTGTTGATGAGTGTTAACTAGGGTGTCGGCAGCAGGGGCCAAGTCCTCAATGAAGTCAGCGACCATGGTGAAGAGTGTGAAGCCTAGCAGGTGTTTGACAAAATGCTTCTGTGCTTTGCCTGCTTCAGTTCCTCAGTTGACCTGTTGTGACGATGGGTTCGTACTGCTGTGGCTGGGATTACCACGCCCAGGAGATAGGTGGTGCCTGTCCACGGCGATGCAGAAATGGAGCAATGTCATCGCGTTGATGGCAGCTCTCTGTCAACTGCACCTGTCACCAACCTGCTCCGTCTCCAAATACATAGGTGAGGAGGCATACGCGTCAAAGATACCTGTTTGGTCAAGAGATGATTCTTCTTTCTTTCCGTCTCTCCAAATACACTCGGCCTTCTTTTTACTTTTATTTTTGTTCCTGGATATATAAAGCATTCCACTTCTATTTTGTGATCCATGTGTGTGTGGTAATCTTAGACTCCGCTTCTCTGATTGGACCACTAGGTGCATGTGCCCCCTGGTAAATGCTTATGTTATTACTCTGCAGTATTCCATCTTTTCTCTTTAAAAAAATGATCAAGGTCCAACTCAATGGAATGGGCTCATTAGTATATATATTGAGAAGAATTATGTGGTCTCATATATTCTCAGCGGGGGTGGGCAAAAAATGAAGCTTTTCTACATGTTCAGAACACTGTGTTCTGTAGAATATAAGGTAGTAGTGGAGTAGTTTGATTTACTGTATCAGTGAAGTAGTTTCATAATTCAATATCATATACTTTGATCTTTTTCTATTCTCACGTATATTCATAGTCCAAGTAGATAAATATCCGGCATCGATCCAGGCATCTGACGCCAGGCCTTCGACGCACTCCTCACATACTTTGGCTCTGTTCACCCGGCTTATAATCCGTCTTTTTCAGCTTATTTTTTTAGCCGAAACAATGTTTTTCTCTCACAATAAATCAGCCAACAGTGATTTTCAGCCGGCTTATCAGCCCAGCCGAACGGGCCCTTTGTTTTAAGATTTTGTGAGACATTTTCAAGACACACAGTATTATCCAGGTGACAGGCACTAATATCTCCTACAACTAAAAAGAACAAAATTAAAACAATCATTTCGTGCGACAATATTTCGCGTCGTTGCTCTGCCTCCCCAGTGTGATCCGCGTGCGTCCTTCACCCCGCTTGCCCAACCGTGTGGTGGACCCGGCTCCGCGCTCCCTTGCGCACATGGTATTCCCCTCCCCCTCTCCCACACGCGTGACCTGCCGACTCCTCTCATCTCTCCCACGGACGAACCCCAGGGCAGGGTACCAGGCGAGGCGGCAAATGCTCTTCAGCCGCGGCGGCAGCGGCCATGGCAGCCCATCACGTGGCGGCGCATATCCACAAAGGCGCGACGAGCGATCAGGGCTCCGTCGACGTCGCCAACTCCATAGATATCGTGTTGATTTCTCTCGCACCCAACCTTCTCTCTTGTGCCTGATCCCTATCGGGCGCCATGGTGTCTTGAGGTTTAGGTTTAGGTTAAGGGTGGGGTGGTGATGGTGTGGTGCTGTGCACGCAAGGTGGTGGTGCAGCGGGAGCATCGTCGTCCTGCCGGATCTAGACTTGAGGGGTGGCGGCGCTGTGTTGAGACGTTCGTGATTGGAATTGCCACGAATCAGATAGCAGTTGCCTGGTGGCAAGAGCTATGGTGGTGGTGAGGCCAACAGCAGGGGGCAACAAGTACATCTGCTACATCTTTGCTGATGGCCAGGTCTAGTCACCTCTGATCTTAGTTCCATCTTTCCTCCACTCGATCCAATCCATCATGTTGCACCCTTCTCATTTGATCTGGTTAACTGTCCTCATTTGATCTGATTGATCTGTGATTTGGTTAACTGCATCCAAGGCCGTGCAGGAGGGAGTGTGACCAGTACGCACGAACAGGTCTCCGAATCCGATGGTGCCCAATAATCTAGCCTATCAGACTTGCCGATTCCAGGATTAACTGTAATCTAATTATCTGATCCGTCAATCTGTGCATATTGCTATCAGCAGTCCACACGGAGACTGCAGAGCGGATCAGCAGAGGCCTCTAGGAGGCCAGGAGGTGTAGAACACTTCAATATAGTATAGTTCAGTGATTTCAGCCGACACAAGAGGATGGGTTATCCACTCAATACTTCAGTAGTTAGAATCATCCATAGAATCTGCTGACACGCTTGTGTTTTGTTAGTGTTTTATCGGCATATCATCTATAGTTGGAGATGATGTAACAGAACCGCCCAATTATACGAGATTAAGTAAGAAAATCATCCAACGGATGGACAATTTACCAAACTTAAGCCCGTATAACCCGGTAGTCCGTGAAATCTCGACGGATTTCAAACCATTTCACATCACAGCCAAGATCGTAATAAGTTCAGCGATTACCTTCATAAGTTACACAGCAGTTTGCGGCACAAAATACATCGGAGTTTAAACATAGTTATTACAAACCAGTTTCAAATAAAGTAGCGGAAGCATTAGTTCAAAGCACACACACACACATCTTTTCCAAAATACAGTGCCAGCTCGCGATCATCTCCCACAAAAGCATCAGGCGAGGAGTAGTGAGTGACCATTGCCCATGGTCCTAAGCTTCGCCCATCGCAGGGTAGAGACAGTTGATACAATACCCATAGTACATCTGTCCATCTGCAACAAGTGGGAACAAAGCCCTGAGTACGAGAAGGTACTCAGCTAGACTTACCCGACAGAACCAAAACAAAAGACTCCAAGGATCATGATAGGCTTTTTGGTGGGGTAGCTGACTCATTTGCAAGAAAAGCATTTTTAGCTTACCAAATCATTTACAAAAGCATGTCATCTTTTAATTCTTTATTCTCCTGTCAACTATGTTTGCACTTAAGCTAAAGTAACCATGTAATTGAGCAAGCAAGGATTACCATTGATATTTGACAATAATTACCATGTCATTTTCTCATAACTATCCAAGTGTTGTATCCATATTACTACGATGAAGTAACTCAAGTCAAGTGCTCACTATCCAGTGAACGATGGCGATTCGAATCGATTATTGACCAGCTGGTAATTTATTCCTCACACAAACCTCACTCACCCGCTAAAGTGAGGTATTGGTCACCGAGTCAACCATTCAGGTAAAGTCGCGAGCTTGCCAGGAACCACATGTACCCGGGGGCCGCCCGACTGCTCTTTGGCCTTATCATCGCGCCCCCGTTTCCTGCCACTACTGCTCCGGTACAGTGCGTTGCGGGCAATCCACTCGGCCCGAATAATCTCCCGGCTTCGCGGTCGAAAGGTACTTTATCCGGCCAGCTAAATGTGAGGCATGCGTTCAACATGACCCGAGGCCCGACATCGGACGGTCCTTAATCGACACAGACGGAAGACACTACAGTCCAGAACCCTGCAAGCTTCCGCCCGGTCTCACATTCATTTCCACACTGAGTTATTCTCACATGACATCTCTTTCACAAAACCAGGTAATCCCCTATAGCTCGCGGATGACAGGCAATCACCCGACTTCTACCGGTCTAAGCAAGCTAAGCAAGTATTGGCCGTGGACACCAGGGTGACAAGGATCGGTAAAACAAGGTGGAACAAGGTATAATGCAGCAACGTTTGCAAACAACTCTTAAACTTAATGCATCAGATTAAGTAAAATTAATAATTAATTATTTGCAAACCGGGGGAGAAATGCTCCGGGGCTTGCCTCGCTCGAAGGAGCTGGGACGATGATCGGGGCACTCCGGAAGCTCTTCACCGGACTCCTCTTCTACTTCTGCTGGCTCCGGCTCCTCGGGCTGCTCCTCTGCGTCCTCGGGAACAACTGCCGGAACCACTTCCTGCGATCCTGTATGATGCAGAAGTATGAGTGCAACATGCATAGGTGAAATGCAGAAGTGACATGAGATGATGAAGATGCGGAATGCATGCGATGTAACGAATGTATTACGTCATCGGATTATGTGGAACTTATGACTCTTCTACAAGGTAGTCTACGTCATCCAAGAACATGTACTCGGAAACTACCAACACTAGTTCCTACCATGCGAGAGTATTAAACAATTAAGATGCTTCAAAGATACACCAAAGTATATTTTTCTAACTAACTTTGCATTAAGAATAAATAGAAACCCTAATTAGTCCTATGGTTGAACAGCAACACATATTTTAGTAGCTCAGAAAAATCTCATAAAATTACAGTGGATTACTAATATCAAGAATAGCTTGACACAAAAATTTTACTACATTTGGATAATTAGAACTGCCTATACAAAAATAACAAAATATGGCCTCAAATAGATATTTAAAATACTTTACATTATGAAAAGTATCAAACAACAGATTTAGGAATTTTTCTACTATCTACTACCTAAACAAACACTATGGAAAAATTATCACTTGCATGTTTTATTCAAATTTATTTAATTAACAAAAATAACAATTATTGGTAACAAAAAGCATTTGAACTGCAACTACAAATTTTTATACAGAACACCCAAGATATAAAATTTCCCTAGAAAGTACATGACACAAAAAGATTAATAAATTTGGAATCATATTTTTCTGACTTTTCTAGGATTTATTAAGTATTTATCAAGAAAATAGCCATTTTACTATTTAATTATAAACTCTACAGAAAAGTAATGAAATATTGACATGCAACATTTTTATACCATAGATCTGGTCCCAAAGAGTCCATAGAAATTTGTTTCATCAAATTTGGAGCTAAAATGAGCAAGTTACAATTTTTTTTAAAGCATTTATACATTTTCTGAAAAATCATTTCCAAAAATCCTTTTTAAATCCAGTCGCTGAACGGCTAGACGCACCCGGCGATCTACACACGCGCGCGCACACAGAGACAGACAGGCGGGCCCGCGGGTCAACCGGGTCCCACGCGTCAGCCGCTCCGAGTCAAGGAGGGCGCTGACCGCGCGGATCTCGACGACGGCGAGGTCGCCGGCGACGAGGTCACCACCGTCGTGATCCTCAAGGCGAGGCGGTCCCGTTGAGACCATTGGCCTGACCGGAGGAGCTCGAAATCGAGCTTGCCACCGGCCATGGCGGCTCGGCGGCGCTGCTCACCGGCGGGAGCTCCTCTCCGGCCACGGGGCGGCACGGGAGATGGTGTCCGAGCACCGGGAGGAGGAGGCGAACAAGATGCTCGCGCGAGTGAGGGAAAAGAAGAGGCGGAGGCGGGGTTTCCACGGAGCGGAGAACCACGGTGAGCTCGGCCGGAACTCCGGCGAGCGATTGGCGGGGCTGTGGAGCTTACCGCGGGAGATGGAGGTGAGCACGGGGTGCGCCAGAGAGAGAGGAAGCTCGTGGCGAGATGGAGAGGTCTGCGGTGGCCGGAGCTCGTCGGAACGCGCGCGTCCGGCGAGCGCGTGCGGTGGCGGAGGCGGAAACGGCAGCTGCGCTCGGTGAACAAGCGAGGAGGCAGAGCGGAGGGAGGAATGGCGAGGCGCTGCGCGGGGGGGGTTAAGGCGTGGGCGCTCGCGCTGGTGGGGGCGACCGAGCGCCACCCGGCCGCTGTGGCCGGCATGCGGCCGCCACGCGGCGTGCGTGCTCTGCCGGAGCGCCAGCGCGCGCGGGCGAGGGCGCGGGCGGAGGAGGGAGACGGCCGGCTGGGCCTGGGCCGAGGCGGGGCAGCGCGGGCGCGCGCGCGCGGTGAGGCGGGCCGCATCCGGACGTGGGCCGAACAGGAGGCGGCGGCCTGCTAAGGAAAAACCGGATTTTTGATTTTCCAAATTCAAATTTAAATGTATTTCAAACTTCAAACCCAATTTTGAACAAGAAGAAAGCATTTTATGGATTTGGCCCAAAAATAAAAGTTGCTCAAAATTGAATTCTCTACAACTTTGATTAAGGGGCCATCTCAAAATTCTTAATAGATTTTAAATGACAAAATAAAAGCTAAATTAGGGAATAATTTTGAATATTTTTCATAATTATTTTTGAACAAGTTTTTGACAAAATTTGAGCTCCAAAATTTGAACTAAAGTTCCAAGTGATGTAAGAATTATGGTTGCAAGGCTTTTGATATAATGTGATTATCATATTATCATAGTCCATTAAATATAGCATGTTTAAGCTTTTATTTTAATCGAATTATACCATTATCATACATGATTATAATGATATGAATGCTATGCAATATGATTGCCATGCAAAAATGCATTGCTTAACACCGGAGTGTTACAGCCCTCCCCCCTTATAAAAATCTCGTCCCGAGATTTGGGTTACGAACCATTTATTATAAAAATCTTCATAGGCGTTCTTTAAGTATTCACCCGTTTCCCAAGATGCATCCCCTTCATCGTGATGACTCCATTGTATCTTATACGTTTTCACCACACTGTTTCGAGTAGCCCTTTCCTTGGTATCCAATACTCGAACTGGTTGCTCACGATACACCAAATCTGACTTTAGTTTTATGCCTCGAGGTTCAATCCTTTCCTCTGGAACGCGCAAACATTTCTTGAGATGTGATACATGAAAAACTGGGAATATAGCACCCATTGACTCTGGTAAATCCAATTTGTAAGCCACAGGACCCTTCCGTTCCAGGATTTTATAAGGTCCCACAAATCTGGCGGCCAGCTTTCTGCGCACACCAAATCTTTTCTTTTTCATTGGCGTAACTTTTAGATAGACATAGTCACCAACTTCGAACACAAGCGGTCTCCTTCTCTTATCTGCATAACTTTTCTGACGTGACTGGGCTGCTCTCATATTCTGCTGGATGATATGAACTTTCCTTTCGGCTTCTTCCACGAAGTCAATACCATAATACCTTCTTTCTCCTGGCTCAATCCAGTTTAAAGGTGTTCTACACTTTCGGCCATACAGAGCCTCAAAAGGTGCCATCTTGATACTCTCTTGATAGCTGTTATTGTATGAGAACTCTGCTAATGGTAACCATGACTCCCATGAACCTCTGGAAGACAACACACAGGCTCTTAACATATCCTCTAGAACAGCATTAACTCTCTCAGTTTGACCATCTGTTTGAGGATGATAGGCAGTGCTACGAATCAGACTAGTCCCCAAACCTTTGTGCAAGTGCTCCCAAAAGTGAGCAGTGAACTGTGACCCTCTGTCAGACACTATAGTCTTTGGTATGCCATGCAACCTCACAATCTCCGCAATATACTTCTCAGCATATTGAGGTGGTCTATGTTCCGTTTTGACAGGCAGAAAGTGGGCTGTCTTAGTAAGACGATCCACAATTACCCAAATGGAATCGTGACCTTTTTGAGTAGTGGGTAGACCCGTGATAAAATCCATACTTATGTCATCCCACTTCCAACTCGGTACTGACAAAGGTTATAGCATTCCGGCAGGCTTCATGTGAATTGCTTTTACTCTACAACATGTGTCACATCTGGCTACATACGCTGCAATTTCCTTCTTCATCTTGGTCCACCAATAACGAGGTCTTAGTTCTTGATACATCTTACTGCTGCCAGGATGAATAGACAGCTTAGAGAGATGAGCTTCATCCAAAATTTTATTCTTAAGCTCTCTATCCTTTGGAACAACAAGACGGTTGTCGAACCACAACACATCCTGCTCATCCACCCTGAAGTGTTTCGAGGGTTCTTCTTGAATCTTCTTCTTGATGTGGAATATCCCCTTGTCTGTTTTCTGACCTTCTATAATCTTACTCTCCAAGGAACAACTGACCTGAATACTTTGTAGCACGGCAGGGTGCATTAGATCGAAACCATCTTCAAGCAAGGGTTGCACATTCAGACAATGTGATTTTCTACTTAAAGCATCAGCTACCACATTGGCTTTCCCAGGGTGATACTGTACATTTAAGTTGTAGTCTTTGATCAGTTCTAACCATCTTCGCTGTCTCATGTTCAATTCGGGTTGGGTGAAAATGTACTTGAGACTCTTATGATCGGTGAAAATATTGCACACATTACCCAGCAGATAGTGTCTCCAAATCTTTAAGGCATGCACAACAGCGGCAAGCTCAAGATCGTGGGTCGGATAATTGATTTCATGTTTTCTCAACTGCCGGGAGGCATAAGCAATGACTCTTCCTTCTTGCATTAGCACACACCCTAATCCTGTTTTTGATGCGTCACAGAACACATCAAAAGGTTTTTCGATGTCGGGCTGTGCAAGAACTGGAGCAGTGGTCAACAGTTTCCGCAAGGTATGGAAAGCTGTCTCACACTCCTCTGTCCACACAAACTTGTGATCTTTCTGTAACAGACTTGTCATAGGCTTGGCAATCTTCGAGAAGTCTGGGATAAAACGGCGATAGTAACCTGCTAACCCTAGGAAACTTCTGACTTCTGACACTGTGGTTGGAGTCTTCCAATCCATAACCTCTTGCACTTTACTCGGATCTACAGAAACTCCATTCTCAGATAGGATATGACCGAGGAAAGGAACTTTCTTCAACCAAAATTCACATTTGCTGAACTTAGCATATAACTTATGATCTCTCAGCCTGGTTAGGACAATTTTCAGATGCTCTTCATGATCTTTCTCGTTTTCGGAGTACACTAGAATGTCATCAATGAAGACAACTACAAACTTGTCCAACTCTGGCATGAAAACCGTATTCATTAGATACATAAAATATGCAGGAGCATTTGTTAGTCCAAATGACATAACAAGATACTCGTACAACCCGTATCTGGTAGAAAAGGCGGTTTTCGGAACATCTTGAGGTCTAATCTTTATCTGATGATACCCAGACCTTAAGTCTATCTTGGAGAACACTCTGGCTTTAGCTAACTGATCAAACAGAACATCAATATGAGGCAAGGGATATTTATTCTTGATGGTTACAGCATTAAGAGGTCGGTAATCCACACACATCCTGAGAGTACCCTCTTTCTTTTTCTTTACAAACAAGGCAGGACATCCCCATTCAGACTTACTTGGGCGAATAAACCCCTTTTTTAACAACTCTTCCAACTGTTTCTTCAACTCAGCTAACTCATCCGGAGGCATCCGATAAGGTCTCCTCGAAATTGGAGCTGTCCCGGGGATCAACTCGATTCCAAACTCAACATCTCTGTCTGGAGGAAGGCCAGGCAACTCGTCTGGAAACACATCCGGGAACTCACATACTACTGGGATCTGATGGATAGGAGCAACTTCCATGGCACAGGTCACACTCACAAGATCTGTTCTTTTAGGCAATGGTACCTGGAAAGTACCCTCTGCCTGGGGATCTTTAAGGGTAAGCATCCTACTGCTTGTATCTATGACTGCTTCCCAGTCTTTCATCCAGTTCATTCCTATTATTACATCCAAAACTAGTCCAGGCATAACTACCAGGTTCACTCGGAACTTCCGACTACCTAACTCAAGGGTTGCCCCTCTAACCATCTTATTGGTTAACACATCAGCTCCTGCTGAACTTATGCGATAACCATAACTCAATTCTGTGCATAGTTGTTCATGCTTCCGTGCAAATGCTTGACTCATAAAAGAATGCGAAGATCCAGAATCAAAAAGAACAACTGCAGGGTGATGGTTCACAAGAAACTTACCAGCAGTTACGGGCTCTCCCTCAGGAACTTCATCAATGGCGGTGTGGTGTACACGAGCATTGTAAGTCTGTTGCTTCTTTTTAGGCGGATAAGGGCAGAACTTGGAAAAGTGGCCTGGCTGACCACAGTTGTAGCAGGGCCCTTTCACTGTACCAGCAGACCCTATAGCTCCCTTGGAGTTGCTCTGTTCTGTAGCTGCATTGGTCTTTGTTGGCGGCACTGCCATCCTGTACGGTTTCTGTGGCCCCTTGTAGTTCTGGGTTTTATGCTGCGGCGGCCTGAACCTCGCACCAGGTGCGGACGGACGATAAGATGAACGGTTGGCAGGGACAACTCTGGACTGGGATGGTCCTGACTCGAATACTCTCTTGCGGTTCTTGGACGCGGTGTAAGCATTATTGTTCTTCTCTTGCTTCAAACAGTCACTGATAAAGTCGTTGAATCTGTTGCGGGTATTGGTACCCACATGCTTCATCATCTTCGGACTCAACCCTCTCTTGAAACTAGCAATCTTCTTTGCATCTGTGTCAACCATGTCTGGGGCATAGCGGACAAGTTATTAAAGGCATGCAGATACTGTGTCACCGTCTTGGTACCCTGATTCAAGGCTAAAAACTCTCCAAGCTTCATCTCAACCAACCCTGGGGGAATATAAACTCCCTTAAAAGCTTCAGTGAAATCCCTCCAAGAGATCTGGGCATTAGGAGGAAAAGTACTGCGGTGATGCTTCCACCACATTCCTGCTGGTCCTTGTAACTGATGTGCAGCATACTCTACTTTCAGAACTTCTGTCATCCTTAACACACGGAACTTATCTTCCATAGTGTTAATCCATTCTTCGGCATCAAGTGGCTCTGCTGCTTCTTTGAAAATAGGTGGCCTCGTATCCATGAAATCCTTGAAACTGCTGTACTGGTTCACTCCATGGCCACCACCTTGGTTATTTCCTCTTTGAACATTTTCCGCGATGGTACGCAGAAAGTCTTCCATATTCCTCTGTGACTGTTCAGTACTGCGTTGACTTCCAAGAAACTGTGTGAAGAACATCTCCGCAGTGAGCGGCGGAGGAGGGGGCAAATGTGGCTCTGGACGTGGTTCCTGGTGGTTGACATTGTTGGCACCACTTCCACCAGCTCCTGCACCGTTGCCACCAGTCTCAGCGGCTTCGTACGTAGCACGACGAGTGTTGGCCATCTGCATATTTCAGCAACAAGCACCATTGAGTGAAGTTGTAAAATTGTGTCCGAAGGAACAATCATGCCATACTGAATTCATTGGAGAGAACAAGTCATACAAGAAAACAGAGGCGCAATAATTTCATTCCAATTAAACAACAACATCGATTAAGTTACTTTAAAAGCAACATCGCGTTCCATACAACCATGTTGCCAGCATACATACACTGGACTTTTATGCGTTCGGGTATCGCATACACAACCAAACTCCAAAGATCATCAGTCTCAAGGTCGAACAGGATACATCATGATACATGGAACCCAAAAGAAGGCCATCGCGTCACGCCTAGCTACTAACGCATGACACTATCCTACTCCTCGGGGCCATCGTCGATGTCGGAGGCATCGCCATCGCTACCCTCAGCTGCAGCGTCGTCGTCGATGTCCATCTGAGCGGCGTTCGGAGGAGCATACGGGCCTATCCCGTTGTAGAGGGCATGGAACTCTTCATGCAAGTTGGCATTGTACCCTTCTAGCTCCTCGACCCTCTGCCTCAGAAGGTCTCTCTCGTTCCAGGCTTCATTCCTTTCTTGTACTAGCTGCTCCAACAAGCGATCTGCATTCCTGTTGGCCTGAGTCAGCCTCTGTACTTGCTGCATGGAACTCTCGCCTCTCTCGAGAGCTCGGTCCCGCTGCAAGCTCATATCAGCCAACTGCTCCTGCAAGCTAGCTATGGCACGCGCTTGCTTTTTCTTCTGCTTCCTTGCTTCAAGCCGATCATCACCACGTAGGCCAGTCAAGGTCCAATAGGTATTCTCCAGACCTTGGTATGCTCTGATGGCTGCATACATGGCACTCATGGTGTGATTGTCGCTAGCCAGTCCTTCACTGGGGCCTCTAACCAGGGCACTTCCTTGCGGCTGTACCCAAATGGCGTCGCGAGGATCATCTCTCGGGAAGGTACCGGCCAAAGCTGCTGCTAACTCATTGGGAAATCTGCTCATGATGTCTCGGATGACGCGAAAAGCTGCGCCCTCTGCACCCTCGACTGGAGTGCGTCCTTCGAACTCCAAATGCCAACCATCCCATTCTGGCGCATCACCAAGAGCAGGGACGGTGATCTCTACCACAGCAAGTCCATCTTCAGCTAGCTGGCTCTCGCTCCAAGAGTAAACTGGCTCTTGTCCCTCCGGGTACCCCACATCATGGAGCACTCTCCAAAGCAAGGTGGGCATGCCAAACTCGCTTAGAAAAGTGTCCGTGTTGCGGTGCTCCCGCGGGGCTAGCTGACGACGGGGTGCTCTTCCTCCAGTGGACTTGCGGGCAGTCTGCTTCGTGCGGGCCATCTGTAGCACAAGTTTTAAATTACCCGGTGAGAACATATTTTAGTTGAGGTCACTTTTATCGAAATGGGATAATCCTTTTATAAGGGGAGGAATGCATGCCATGAATGGAATGCACAAACAATATGATGCATGCACGAGTCTTACGTTCTCACAAACTTAAAAAAACATCTAACGGTGAATTCGGTGGCATACAACGATCTCTCATATACGTAACTAATTCGGTCTACACGATACGCTGTTATGTACCTGCAGAAAGCTCATTTCAGCCCATTCCCCATGAATGCATGAAAGCAGTAAACCTACCTACACGCTTTACACGAATCCCCAGATGCGTGTACAACGGTAGTGACTACCCAAACACATCGTCCTATTGACGGCATCGCCTCAACGGACGGAACACCCACACATGCGACACTTTTATAAAAACATGTGTAAAACATGTAATTATTCAAGTATCATATAAGCACTTTCCCTAGATCGGCGGTGTATCCGATCATGCTCTCACAACTCACACTTACCGAAGCGTAGAGGTAACTGATCCATACATTACCACTCAATTAAGTGGCACTCATACAATAGCACGCCGTATGAGCAACGAAAAAGAAATATGGTGCAGAACCCCAAGTTAGTACTTAAATAGCCACCTAGAGTCCTTAACTGGGCATACAGGATATGACCACTGGCACACTTTTTTTTAGTTTCAAAATCACACTTTTTAAGCAGGGTTTTGGTTTAAATACACTTATGAACAGTAATTACGCTAAACCATGCTCCGATGCCAGCTGTAACAGAACCGCCCAATTATACGAGATTAAGTAAGAAAATCATCCAACGGATGGACAATTTACCAAACTTAAGCCCGTATAACCCGGTAGTCCGTGAAATCTCGACGGATTTCAAACCATTTCACATCACAGCCAAGATCGTAATAAGTTCAGCGATTACCTTCATAAGTTACACAGCAGTTTGCGGCACAAAATACATCGGAGTTTAAACATAGTTATTACAAACCAGTTTCAAATAAAGTAGCGGAAGCATTAGTTCAAAGCACACACACACACATCTTTTCCAAAATACAGTGCCAGCTCGCGATCATCTCCCACAAAAGCATCAGGCGAGGAGTAGTGAGTGACCATTGCCCATGGTCCTAAGCTTCGCCCATCGCAGGGTAGAGACAGTTGATACAATACCCATAGTACATCTGTCCATCTGCAACAAGTGGGAACAAAGCCCTGAGTACGAGAAGGTACTCAGCTAGACTTACCCGACAGAACCAAAACAAAAGACTCCAAGGATCATGATAGGCTTTTTGGTGGGGTAGCTGACTCATTTGCAAGAAAAGCATTTTTAGCTTACCAAATCATTTACAAAAGCATGTCATCTTTTAATTCTTTATTCTCCTGTCAACTATGTTTGCACTTAAGCTAAAGTAACCATGTAATTGAGCAAGCAAGGATTACCATTGATATTTGACAATAATTACCATGTCATTTTCTCATAACTATCCAAGTGTTGTATCCATATTACTACGATGAAGTAACTCAAGTCAAGTGCTCACTATCCAGTGAACGATGGCGATTCGAATCGATTATTGACCAGCTGGTAATTTATTCCTCACACAAACCTCACTCACCCGCTAAAGTGAGGTATTGGTCACCGAGTCAACCATTCAGGTAAAGTCGCGAGCTTGCCAGGAACCACATGTACCCGGGGGCCGCCCGACTGCTCTTTGGCCTTATCATCGCGCCCCCGTTTCCTGCCACTACTGCTCCGGTACAGTGCGTTGCGGGCAATCCACTCGGCCCGAATAATCTCCCGGCTTCGCGGTCGAAAGGTACTTTATCCGGCCAGCTAAATGTGAGGCATGCGTTCAACATGACCCGAGGCCCGACATCGGACGGTCCTTAATCGACACAGACGGAAGACACTACAGTCCAGAACCCTGCAAGCTTCCGCCCGGTCTCACATTCATTTCCACACTGAGTTATTCTCACATGACATCTCTTTCACAAAACCAGGTAATCCCCTATAGCTCACGGATGACAGGCAATCACCCGACTTCTACCGGTCTAAGCAAGCTAAGCAAGTATTGGCCGTGGACACCAGGGTGACAAGGATCGGTAAAACAAGGTGGAACAAGGTATAATGCAGCAACGTTTGCAAACAACTCTTAAACTTAATGCATCAGATTAAGTAAAATTAATAATTAATTATTTGCAAACCGGGGGAGAAATGCTCCGGGGCTTGCCTCGCTCGAAGGAGCTGGGACGATGATCGGGGCACTCCGGAAGCTCTTCACCGGACTCCTCTTCTACTTCTGCTGGCTCCGGCTCCTCGGGCTGCTCCTCTGCGTCCTCGGGAACAACTGCCGGAACCACTTCCTGCGATCCTGTATGATGCAGAAGTATGAGTGCAACATGCATAGGTGAAATGCAGAAGTGACATGAGATGATGAAGATGCGGAATGCATGCGATGTAACGAATGTATTACGTCATCGGATTATGTGGAACTTATGACTCTTCTACAAGGTAGTCTACGTCATCCAAGAACATGTACTCGGAAACTACCAACACTAGTTCCTACCATGCGAGAGTATTAAACAATTAAGATGCTTCAAAGATACACCAAAGTATATTTTTCTAACTAACTTTGCATTAAGAATAAATAGAAACCCTAATTAGTCCTATGGTTGAACAGCAACACATATTTTAGTAGCTCAGAAAAATCTCATAAAATTACAGTGGATTACTAATATCAAGAATAGCTTGACACAAAAATTTTACTACATTTGGATAATTAGAACTGCCTATACAAAAATAACAAAATATGGCCTCAAATAGATATTTAAAATACTTTACATTATGAAAAGTATCAAACAACAGATTTAGGAATTTTTCTACTATCTACTACCTAAACAAACACTATGGAAAAATTATCACTTGCATGTTTTATTCAAATTTATTTAATTAACAAAAATAACAATTATTGGTAACAAAAAGCATTTGAACTGCAACTACAAATTTTTATACAGAACACCCAAGATATAAAATTTCCCTAGAAAGTACATGACACAAAAAGATTAATAAATTTGGAATCATATTTTTCTGACTTTTCTAGGATTTATTAAGTATTTATCAAGAAAATAGCCATTTTACTATTTAATTATAAACTCTACAGAAAAGTAATGAAATATTGACATGCAACATTTTTATACCATAGATCTGGTCCCAAAGAGTCCATAGAAATTTGTTTCATCAAATTTGGAGCTAAAATGAGCAAGTTACAATTTTTTTAAAGCATTTATACATTTTCTGAAAAATCATTTCCAAAAATCCTTTTTAAATCCAGTCGCTGAACGGCTAGACGCACCCGGCGATCTACACACGCGCGCGCACACAGAGACAGACAGGCGGGCCCGCGGGTCAACCGGGTCCCACGCGTCAGCCGCTCCGAGTCAAGGAGGGCGCTGACCGCGCGGATCTCGACGACGGCGAGGTCGCCGGCGACGAGATCACCACCGTCGTGATCCTCAAGGCGAGGCGGTCCCGTTGAGACCATTGGCCTGACCGGAGGAGCTCGAAATCGAGCTTGCCACCGGCCATGGCGGCTCGGCGGCGCTGCTCACCGGCGGGAGCTCCTCTCCGGCCACGGGGCGGCACGGGAGATGGTGTCCGAGCACCGGGAGGAGGAGGCGAACAAGATGCTCGCGCGAGTGAGGGAAAAGAAGAGGCGGAGGCGGGGTTTCCACGGAGCGGAGAACCACGGTGAGCTCAGCCGGAACTCCGGCGAGCGATTGGCGGGGCTGTGGAGCTTACCGCGGGAGATGGAGGTGAGCACGGGGTGCGCCAGAGAGAGAGGAAGCTCGTGGCGAGATGGAGAGGTCTGCGGTGGCCGGAGCTCGTCGGAACGCGCGCGTCCGGCGAGCGCGTGCGGTGGCGGAGGCGGAAACGGCAGCTGCGCTCGGTGAACAAGCGAGGAGGCAGAGCGGAGGGAGGAATGGCGAGGCGCTGCGCGGGGGGGGGTTAAGGCGTGGGCGCTCGCGCTGGTGGGGGCGACCGAGCGCCACCCGGCCGCTGTGGCCGGCATGCGGCCGCCACGCGGCGTGCGTGCTCTGCCGGAGCGCCAGCGCGCGCGGGCGAGGGCGCGGGCGGAGGAGGGAGACGGCCGGCTGGGCCTGGGCCGAGGCGGGGCAGCGCGGGCGCGCGCGCGCGGTGAGGCGGGCCGCATCCGGACGTGGGCCGAACAGGCGGCGGCGGCCTGCTAAGGAAAAACCGGATTTTTGATTTTCCAAATTCAAATTTAAATGTATTTCAAACTTCAAACCCAATTTTGAACAAGAAGAAAGCATTTTATGGATTTGGCCCAAAAATAAAAGTTGCTCAAAATTGAATTCTCTACAACTTTGATTAAGGGGCCATCTCAAAATTCTTAATAGATTTTAAATGACAAAATAAAAGCTAAATTAGGGAATAATTTTGAATATTTTTCATAATTATTTTTGAACAAGTTTTTGACAAAATTTGAGCTCCAAAATTTGAACTAAAGTTCCAAGTGATGTAAGAATTATGGTTGCAAGGCTTTTGATATAATGTGATTATCATATTATCATAGTCCATTAAATATAGCATGTTTAAGCTTTTATTTTAATCGAATTATACCATTATCATACATGATTATAATGATATGAATGCTATGCAATATGATTGCCATGCAAAAATGCATTGCTTAACACCGGAGTGTTACAGATGAAGGAAAGGGAGGCACCATCCATGCGGTCTGGGCTCTGTGAACTATCTAGCCTAGCCAAAGAGGCGTCGAAATGCTGATCATCTGGTGTCCAACGAGAAGGTCCTACCTTGGATGAGGAGCAGTACATTTAGGGTCCGCTCGTGACTGAGAGAGACTGGTGTAGTTTTTACAGAAGTCATAGCACCTCAACCAAACGCACCCAAAAGGAGAGTTGATGCTGCTATGAAATTTGAACAAGCTAAAAGCTGCTTTTGGTTTTACAATATATATAAGTCATCAATCTTAATGAATATGATATTTGCAATACATATTTATACGATGAGTATAACATACTTTGTTTTAAGGTTTTGTGAGAGATTTTTCAAGACACGCAATATTATACATGTGATAGGCACTAATATTTACATATATAGTTGAACTTGTGTACATGATGGTATGGACTTCATGGATTTATTGGCGCACGAAAGAAATAGATATCGGAGATCTCTTCCTATCGATATAAAACATTATCTTAGCCGCATCGCTGAAAGGTCTGTACAGTAGAGTTTATGAGCATACGAAGTCGCGCTCTTCGTGACTGTGTTAATTTCACGAACTTTACTTTTTGAATTAAATGTCATTTTAACATCGGTATTTAATTTTACAGTATTATTATCTTATTGTACGATCTGTATGTTTTTAGTACAAAAATTTAGTTGTCCCGTAGCAACACACGGGCACGCTACCTAGTACTCTTATAAAGCAAAACTCCACTAACAATTTTTCCTGACATGCAAGATGTCCACCTCACCGGTCCACTATCAATTGCAATTAAAGTTTACTAGCACAAACAATTAGGATATCCATGTCAGCGAAACACATCATCCACTAACATACATTTAGTTGTCCATATCAGTATGATGCTATCCATTAATATTAGTTTATAATAGTTCATCACTTCCTAAGAATTGTATGTATAATTAAATTTTATTCCAAATCAGTAGCTTCCGCAGAAACGCGCGGGGTGTTTTCTAGTACTATGAAAGCGTCTCCCGAAACAACTTTTCAGTATCGCATTTTCTCTCTCTCCAATACGGCTATTCTTAGACAAAATGTAACAGGTAAATTCTAGACTCGCGTACCGGTGCTCTTTCCCAGTGGCCAGCCCAGGTGACGGTGGAAGGCAAATTTTGGAAAAAAAATAATTTGGTTTCTTTTATCGACCCTTGTCTAGCCTTTGCCCAGTGGACAACTATTCCTTTGGCTTGCCCTCAGGCAGCGTCATTGGACAGCAGACCGGCAGAAGCGACATGGCCTACAAACACAGGACAATTGTTTCCTATGCGACCAAGAACCGGAGTCCATTGGCCATATCATCGTGGATTGCTCCTACTCCAAGTAAGTCTGGTGGTGCATTCGATCAACGTTGCAAGAAACACACCAACTAGCACATCCAACTCCACTCTTGACCACTGGAACGTTTGGAGAGAGCAATGGACAGGACAGTGTCACCAAGGCGCTAATTCAATCTTCGCGCTGGTTACCTGGGAACTTTGGAAAGAAAGGAATGCAAGGTGTTTCCGCGGAGCAACCACCCAGGTGACCGATCTGCTCAAACTCATCAAGTATGAGGCAGAGTTTGTGGGTGCAAGCCGGCACAAATAACCTAGATTGTCTTCCTCAGCAAGTAGCACATACACAATAGTCAAAAATATCTTTGGGGGTGAGCTTATGCTTGTTGCAAATCTAAAAGACCCCACATGTAATCAATTTTCTCCCCACTTAATACAAAAACGTGCAAGTCTTTTGCGTGATCGAGAAAAAAACAAAAAGATGCGTGCTCCTTTTTTTTGTTGCTTAGTTTGTTTGAAGATCTTTCTTATTTCAATGGAGAGCCAATTTTTCTTCCCTAAGCACGTGTGCCTTGTGTAAGTTTGCGTAGCAAAGCTGCACTGAAACTGAAAGGCTGGGGGCCACAGGAAACGTGATGCGAGGTTTTATATATATCTTGGACAGTGGCACACGAGACTGGAGGTAGTAGCACTGACCAGATGCAGATTAATGCATACATATATACATACATTGATATATAGCGTAATAAACAGCATATAGACTATAGTAGAAAAATGGTGCCAAATTACAATATTAATAACCAGTAGTGTTATACTATGTAATTACAGGTTGTTGTTTGTTGGGGATTCAATCTCGGACAACGCAATCCCTAAAACTAATTAACAAGCTTTGACTAACATGTTGTCTTAAGTTGCAAATTGCCCTCGTTGTACACGAAGGGCTCCGCGTTGTTTAATTAAAGAAGAACCTTCAAAGATATTTGGCGAAGCCAAAAAGAGGGCAAAGCCAAGAGCAAAGTGATGAAGTCAGAGGCGGGGCACCAAAGATGTTTCAACCTACTTTGGGATGGAGCGTAGCCGAAGGTGAATGGAACGAAGCTAGCTTGATTCAGGCTTAGGAAGACTCATCCTGAATACTAGTTTTGCCTAACGAAGACAAATAGGCGAAGTATAAGTTCTGTTCCAATCATGTAGTGACCAAAAATGCCTTTCAAAACAAAGAAGACCGAAGTCGTATGTAATAATCGAATTGGGGGCAAAAGGGAAACTGCAATAGGATTATCAAGACTCCACCTCTATAAATACCTCCTGACATGTTACTTTTTCCGAACATGAAATTCTTATTCATTAGAGCTTAATTCACTCTTTTGATGCTCGAGTGTTGTTCACCCACACTCTTGGACTCTTGGTAGTTGAGTGTGTTCTACCACAGAGTGTGGGTGCTGAATTGTTGCAAAACTGTGAGTTGAAACTTGAAAGCACTTTGGTCTGTGATATCACTATATCAGCGAGTAACATTTTTTTTGTTGTGAAATTTGAGGACCTTCTTCATGAGCAAGGAACCCTTCTAAAGGATGCAATGGATGGCATGTTAAATTACAAAAACATCGAGTGCGTTCGATCCTAAACTAGTAAACTTCATCAATGGAAAATTGGAAATAGAAGTCCCAATGTCCCATACTTGAACGTGGACAAGTAAGGCCCTTTCGTTCCCTTGTTTTTTTTAACACCTATTACATTGAATGTTTGGACACATACATGGAATGTTAAATATAGACTAATTATGAAATTAATTGCACAGATTGAGAATAATTTATGAGACGAATCTATTAAGTCTAATTAATCCATTATTAATATCCGAACACTCTATAGCCAAACCCATAGTTAATACCTATTAAAGTTTAACAGGACGAACAAACAAGCCCTAAGCAAGTACTGCTCCGTACTAGTACTAATAAGCAACTAAACATGCTAGTACTAATTGCTACAAGCATCCATGGTGGGGAAAAGGGACGAAGGAAGAGTACACGAAGCAATATGAGGCATTGGTCCAATGCAACCAACCCACGTGGGATCACCCATCCGCCGGATACAGGGATTATTGGTGTCACACCGGAATAAAACTAAAACTAATAACGGAAGCCATGATTAATTCACGAGACGAATTTATTAAACTTAATTAATTCATCATTACCATATGTTTACTGTAGCACGACATTGTCAAAATCATGAACTAATTAGTCTTAATAAATTCGTCTCGCAAATTTATCTCAATCTGTACAATTAATTTTATAATTAATCTATATTTAATACTCTAAATTAGTGTCAAATATCCAATATAACAGAGACTAAACTTTAGGGTGCAACCAAACACCTTCAGCTAACTAGTCCCCTGAGCTGGCACCTAGTCAGTGACGTCTCCTTGCTCCCGCGGGGCCCACGGCCACGCTACTGCGGGCTACGTGGCTCAATCGCTTCCTGACTCCTACGCAGGCGCACATGGGCTTCGACGTGGCGCGTTGACGTGCAGGTTCGCCTTTGCGGCTTTGCCTCCCAGCAAAGGCCGACCTGTGGGCCCGTGCGGGGCTGGGTCCCACGACCGGAGAAGGTACAGTTCGTGCGCGTGAAAAAGGCGGAGAAGAATCCTTTTTCCGTCTTCTCGGAAAATTTGTACTCCTGGTCTCGGAAAGGTATTTTATTCCTGCGCGGGGCCCACGCAGGATGCGGCCACCACGTCACCCACATGACTGGGATGCAAAAGCTGGCCACCGAGGCACGGCCGGCGGCGACGCGTAGACCGGCGAGGTGGTCGACACGTTATTAGACTACCCGCACTCATGGACCTCTATATTCATCCTCTATATGTCCTAGTCAGCAAGATTCTCTTCTCTATACTCAATTCTCCCGCACCCATCCATCCTCTATATCATCCTCTATATCATCATATATCCACTCTATCCATCGTGGGACCCACTTGTCACTTTATCTAAATATATCCATGTGTGATCTAGTTTTGAAGGATTTATTGAGACGAATTTAATGGTGCAATCGAAATTTAATTTGGATTTTTAGTTTGTGAGTTATATCATTTTTTCCTTTGTTTAGCTAGTGGGGTCCGTCGCTACAGAGTATAGAGTAAACATGGTACTACTCTAAATATAGAGTGAGAGAAAAGATAGAGTATCGTTTTAGAGTAATCAGTGCAGCAGTTTTTACTCTATATTCATACTCTAAAGCTTTAGAGTATCGTTTTAGAGTACCCACGCGCGGGTAGTCTTAGCGTGTGGTACACCGGTGGTGGGGTGACGAGGAATAAACAAATGGGCCCTCGCACCCGTCGCCCAGCTCACCGTCAGCCTCCACTTGCAGGATTGGCCATCTCAACGATAATCCAGAGTATATACACATCCGAAACGTACACCACTCCAGGCTCTTTCCCTTTATTTCGTCCAAGGAAAGTTTATTTCGACTTTTTGTGATTGTTGTGCCCATGATACATTGCTCTCGGATTTTAAAGACTATATATACATAAAGAAGGCTTTTGAGTTTTCAAGGTCTTTATTACTCTCTAGTCCTTGACGAGTGATAAACCTAAAGGAACAAGGGCCATGACAAGGCTTTGGATGACTTGCCACAAGATAACAAGATCGCCGATGGAGTCATGAACAAAAAAAATCTAGGTGAAAAAAGAACATGCGTGTGTAAAAGGTTAGCAACGTCAAGGGTGCAGGAACAAGAGGGGGTGGTTGTGTGGCGGATTGAGACACTGATGAATATGTATATTTGTATAAAAAAAGATGAACAAGATTAGTACAAATATATACTTATATATATGGAACAAAAGGCTTTGTTATGTTTAGCAAATATTTCCTTTTATCTTTCATCATTTGCACTTATACATCTACTGTACTCTTCTTCAGATCAGAAGAAAAAAAAATCTGTTGCTATCAAAAACCAAGTGGGCCCGTGCAAATCTGTGGGACGCAATCCAAGGTGCTTGTAGCAGGTATCCCGGGCGGACACGATCCAGTGGCCCAGTCCTTATCATTGACACGTGTCTCGTGACGTGGCTCCAGCCTTTGGCGCCCCTCCCCTCGTCCCTTTCCTCCTCTCCTCCCCAACTCCCCTTCCTCGCCGCCTCTCCCCGTCGCTCCACCTGCCCCCTCCCGGTCTCTCTCTCTCCTTCGCGCTAGCGCATCTCCTGATTGGACCAATTTGGCCTCGCGACTCCGGCTGTTCCGTGGCGCCTCGCTGCCGAGCGGAACCACCACCTGATTTGGCGAGGTGAGAATTGAGATGGCTCCCAGTTTCAATTCGGCGCGCAATGCTCGTTGATTTCTCCTGCCTCCCTGCGTAGGTTCATGCTCGCGCTGTCCCATAGCAACATTGAGTTGCATCTTGTTATTTGGCTTAGCCTCGTCGTCTATATTGAAGTAGTTCATGCGCGGAGATTATTATTGCGGGGGTAAATTCGAGTTATGCACATGTTCGTCAGGGAGACCCTGAGACCTGGCGCATGATCAATTGATCCCAGCTGCACATGTTTAAAATCTCGACACAGTTTGTCAGCTATAGCCGAGTAGAAAGTATTAATTTTTATTTTTTAATCTTTTGAGTGCAGCATCGTAGAGTCAGCAGGGGCGCCGTATATTGGTCAGAAAAATTAGGTGTATCTCAGCTGCAGTCGTTGAATCACTCGGCTGCGTCTGGTTGAAGTTGGTTAGGAAGGCTTTCATCTTACGTTTTGTATGCATCCTTAGCTTATTTCCTGGGTGAAGTGGTTGCTTTTGTCCTGTGAACTCTCTCTGTGGGTAGCTTATGGAGAAAGAGCAGCCAATTATTTCCATTTTCGATAATTCTGCATCAAGAAGTTAAACCCAAATTCTCATAAGTTTGTCAGTATCTCTGTCACCTTTTCTGTGAAAAGATCTAGTTGGGTCGTAGAAAAGGCTTCAGTTCAGATCTTATTTCAGATAACAGAGGACCAATCTGGTTTGTAGTGTTCAACCAGAACATAGGATTTCACTGCACAGGTCAAAGGCTTCAAGTAGGGGTGAAAAAGATATTTACTTTTAAGATCATTTAGTATTGTTTTTGCTGTCTAAACTGTATTTCTGTATGTTTTTGTATTATATCATTGAAACATGATTAAATTGCATGTTGTGATAATCTGAAGTTTTACATGACAGACTTGCAGGTACTGTCATGGCTCAGGATGAAGCTGTGGCTACCCAGAAGACTGGAAATACAGCATCCCCTTCTAAGGTAATCATTTCTGATTTGGTAGTAGCATTGTTTCCAAAATATGATTCAGTAGTGCTGACTACTTATCCCATCTGTTAAGCATGATTTTTGTTGAAATTTCGAAGCCAACTCGTGTAGACATAACTGAACCACCTCCCTTCAGATTTGCATGTGTTCTTAATCTGTCAGCATGACATGTATAATGAATCTTGCCTGCATGTGTTCTTAATCTGTCTTGAGATCTTACAAAGAATGATAAGATAATTTATTGACTGGGATTTTGTCCGACTATTTACTGTCTAATGTCTCATCGATTATTTCTATTTGCAGGATTATCCAACTCCTTCTCCATATCCTGATTGGTCGACCATGCAGGTAGAGTTTGGGTATTTTGCTGCATTCCTACTTCGTTGGAACATGGTGATCTAAGCAGTAAGCACGAATGTTCATAGGCATATTATGGCCCTGGTGTCTTGCCACCAACATATTTTGCTCCAGCAATAGCTCCATATGTGTGGGGTCCTCAGGTATTTGAGTTTGATCTCCATATCCAATGCTGTTTTAAATACTGTAGTAAAATCTAATTCCCCTTCTCTGTGTCTCTGCAGCCTATAATGCCACCCCCTTTCGGGACACCATATGCTGCAGTGTACCCACATGGTGGAGCTTACCCGCACCCCCTTGTGCCCATGGTAATGATGCCTATGGGCATTTTTTGTTTAATTAATCACATCATATATGTCCATCGACATTTTCTCAAAGAAAGATAGAGAGAGAGCGAGATGCTTGTTATGGTCAGCTGTGTATTAATTAAGATATTGTAGTGTAAATGAAACCAGGGATTAGTTGGTCCCATCATGTTGAGTCTCAAAAACTCAAACACGTCCAATGTAGGAAATGGAAAATAAAACTCGATAATAGTTGGACAACTTTTATACTCTCTTCGGTCTTTAGTTCACCATTGATTTCATATCCTGTAGAGTGTTTTCCATAATCTGTACTTTTGTAGCTCATCACAACAAAGGGTCTGCACTGTGCATCTAGCTCTATTTCATATTTACACTTGACCATGCCCTTGGACGATTTACTCATCTCCTTTACTTTGTAGTCCGTCGAAAGTTCTTATGTTCATCATTGTCTTATTTACAAAAAAAAAGTTAATTAATTTTCTCAGTTTTTCATTATGTTCACTGTTATTAATTTGATGTTCTCATGCTGCTTTCAAGATGTCAACTCCATTGAGCATGGAGCCAGCCAAATCTGCAAATAGCAAGGAGAAAAATTCCAATAAGAAACTTAAGGAAATAGATCGGACTTCAGTGTCTGCTAGCAGTGGTAACAGTAAAAGAACAATGTCATCCAGGTATGGCATGAATTTTTTTCTGTTTATGGATTTTTTTACCGTCCTCCCCCCCTTCCTGTTACTCTTTTGGTAAACTGAAGCTATATACTTCTGATTATGTATTCAGTGAAGATTACAGTGCAGAGGACTCCAGTGATGTAAACGATCAGAAAGTATGGTCTTCTGTGCAATCATAGATATGTTTGAAATATTTTTTTTTAGTGTCGGGTCCCTGATTGCAGGGTTGTTCATCATTACACTGAACTTTTGCATAATTCAGGTGAACAAAACGTCCAGGAAGCGGAGCTCAGATGATGGACCCGGTATTTTACTTCTCTAACAACTATTTCAATGTTTATAGATAGATACCGTGCTAGTCACTACTTCTCCACAATACTTGTTAGAGGCAGAGGTGTTACCTCATAAAATCAGTCGTTTTTGTCAAATTGGTCATCTTGTTCTCTTCTACTATGCCTTTTTCGGTGGTCTTGTTTGCATTTTCCCTTTAGACAAATAGTTGCACAAAACCTTTCCGTGTTCTATGCACCACAACACCAGACCAGGCAAGAAAATGACTAACCAAAATATATTTGCAGGCACAGAAACCACCACAGGTGCAAACACGGAATGTGTTTTAGCTCCTAACCATACTCTGGGGAATGCTGCCATTTTGCCACATCACTGCTTTCCAGCTCCAGTAATTAAGCCCAGTGCTACAAATATCGCTAACTCGAGGGCGATAGGCACAGCGATATCTCCATCACCTGGTGTGATGGTTCCAGCTCATACTGCAGTACAATCTGACTTATCAATCAAGGTATGTATGTCCCATCTCTTATTGCGTAGAACTGGTTGCAAATTGACAGTTACGACAAATAGATATTCTGAATAACTGAATTTCGAGAGGTTATTTTTGAATTCTGAGAGTTTTTTTTCCTTAAAACCTTGATATCTAGATTTAGAACCTATCATGTTTAGCCAGTATAGGCAATAACTATTTTGTGGTTCGTCGATTGCAGGATGAGAGGGAATTAAAGCGTGAAAAGAGGAAGCAGTCAAATAGGGAGTCTGCTAGACGATCAAGGCTGAGAAAACAGGTGTGCTGTTTTCACCATCTTATGCATTGTTGTTAACTGGACAGGGTGACTTGTGACACAGTTGCACAATGAAGCAGTGTCCTGAAAGATGGAAGTGAAACCTGACTTGGATTATTGTCCTAACAACATGTCTTCAATCTTATATTTATACTCTCTTGGTGTAGGCTGAGACACAGGAGTTGGCTACACAAGTGGAGTCCCTTACTGCAGAGAACACGTCCCTTAGGACTGAAATCGGCAGGCTAACAGAGAGCTCGGAGAAGCTCAGATTAGAAAATTCGGCTCTAATGGTAATGGACCTTTTCCGATGATGTCAAATGTTCTATACTATATTCAGGCGCAGCATTTCAATCTTCCTTTCTCTAACGGAAGTGCACTATCACTTCTCAGGTGAAGCTGAAGGACACTGCAGCACCGACCCCTGCAGACAATGCAGCCACATCCTCGTCCTCTCCGTGTGCCGCCGCGGAAAATTTCCTTTCCATGATCGACAGCGCCAAGGCGGCGGGTGTCAGCAGGCACACGGAGCATGGCGAACCCAACCTCCGGCAGCTCCTGGACTCCAGTCCGGCAGCCGACGTCGCTGCCGTAAGCTGATGCCGATCCGGCTAATATATTACAGCACAGCACATGCATGTGGCAGCTCATGCCGCTCACCATAAACGTCAGCGTTACAGACTTAGTACTCCAGTTTAGGCACTGATTCCAGTAAAGTAACTGAGGACACCGGTAATTTTATCTGCTCTAGCGCCAGAGTGCCGGACTGCAACCTCTCCTAGTATACCAGTGTTGTAACATAGGGTGTTGTGCTGCATGCCAACCTTTGAAACTTCGAGATCGTCCTCCTTGGACCATTTTCGGCGCAATAACAAAATATAGATCGGAGTTTGTACAACAGTATAAGACGGATACTGGTGTGTCATGTGTGCAATTCTCTACTGCAGTGTTGGTTTGTTCTGAACATAGTTTCATTCTTCTTCTCTAGTGATCTGTGAGTCTTTTGTTGAGCTTTAACGCCAGATGGTTGGGATGCGGGCTTTGCTTGGTTTGGGACTTCAATTTTTTTTTTCGAAAATTGCTGGCAGGATTATGCCAGGCAGATATATTGATAAAGAAGAGGAAAGGGACTTCAATTTGTCATACCAAGATTTGGCAAGTAAAAGTTAGGCTAAAAAATTGCTATAGATTTAGAAGCCAAATACGAGAGGTTAGCAAGTTTTAATAACAAAGCAAATAACAACTAAAATAATGGCTTGCCAAATCTTTTGCTAGTATATTTTGGAAGTGAATCAAGCAGGCCTACAGTCTTGATCGCTGGCACCCTACTTCAGACTTCTCAGGCCTTCTCAGGGGACAATCCGGATCTCGAGTTCTCGACCTCAATGGCGAAACGCGCGCAGCGAGAGAGGAATCGTCGTCGTCGTCTTGTCCCTGCTCCTGTCCCTGCTCCTCCTCCCCCTCCTCCCGCTGGGTCGTCGTCCATCGATTTTGGCGAGTCTCCCGCCTCCACCCCCTCTCTCAATCTACAGTAAATGCCACCAATACGGGAGGGAGTGAGTATTGACTTCTTCTCTGTGCAATGCCATGAAAATGGGCACGATCTTGTGCCGGTTTCGTTAAAAAAAAAATACGGGAGTGTTGAGAATACGAAATTAAACCCTGGCCCTAGCCTTACCATATACCCAGGACATGCATTGCCATGCCCCAGTGAGAACAGAGAGATTTAGACGAGGCGAATTCATTCTGCACTCACGAAGGGGATGTAGTGATTAAGCTGTGGCGCTGGCCTGGCGGGGACGGAGTCCTCCAGCCTCTCTAATCCACTGCTAACTTAACGTTTGATATCAATCTGGATGCTCTACGATCCTGCTGCTTGTCTGAGTTTGTTTTACTTCTGTTTCCACCCAACAGCTCTTTGAGACGCCCTCTGGCTTTGCAGTCTTACATTATGATGGGGGTCAAACTTTTTCGCCCAAATGCCTTGCGGGTACCTACTTCCTTGCTTTCTTATTCTTCCCTTTTTATTTATTGAGGTATTTCTTGCCCTTGACGTCCTCTGGACTGATTGCAGGATATCTGGTCAGAATTCATCGATGAGCCTATGGCACAAAAAGTTGGTACCTCTTATTTCAATCATCATATTCCCATTTTTAGTTTATGTTTCAATCCCCTTTTTAATTGAATAGACGAATTGAATGAGCACAGACATGTTGTATAGGCCGTCAGATGTTTTTTTTTCTTCGTCTTTGCGAGTAGGCCATTAGTCGTTTACCGAATTATATGTAACAGTCCTCATACATTCTTGCTTTGCTACCAATTTCTGACTTGTACCTGCTAGCTAGGACGATGGAGGCCTGACATGATAATAACCAACCTGCAGTCACAAACGTAAAGGTTTTGAAGCCAATATAGTTTTGCAATAAGCACTAGCAATTCTTCCCCACACAAAAATAGGTTCAAAGCGCAATACAATAGTGCATCCACCTTTCATCTAAATGTCTATTAATGTAGCTAATTATGCATCTATGTAAATCTTTCAATGTTAGCGCACACTTTTTTGTACTGAAAAAAACATGAGTGGCATCTGATATGATTTTGAACAAGACTTGGAAATTTTTAGTATTTCATACTTGACTAAAGATTTCATCCTCTTGTTTGTTTTCTTCTCTAAGTATTATTAGTTCCTTTTCTTCAGAATCAAAGTCTTCGGCCTTTGCCCTCTCTGTTCATTATATCCTCCTGTTGGTTCTTGCAACCACTACTTTGGTAGTTTGATCCCCTCTACTACCAGATCTGACTTTTTTTTTCAAGAAATGTTCCTGATAGCTGGTCAAGTAAGGTGGATAAGACATTGTTCAAGTGAGCAGCACACAATAGGAAATCTATACCTAATAATATTAAAAAGAGAAAATGTCTTCCTCTGTCTCTCGGTCCGTCACTCCCTGCTCCATCCGTTCGTCCCTCCACTCCCCAAAGCATAAGAGTCCTCGCTGGTTTTACTAAGAGTAGTAGTACGTGATTAATTAGAGATTAGAATACTGCTTAGTTTTTACTGTCCCATCTGTGATTCGAAGTCATGACTCCTGCTCATACGAGTTACAAAAATAGTGCGTGTCTAGCCACGGTATAGAGTTCAATTCCAAGGTGTATTGGAACAGACAACGCAAGCTGTACGTTCCATTGTAGCGAAAAGGCATAGTAATAGTTTATGAAGCTAAAAATGGAAAAGGTGCCTGCAAATTGATTAAAAAGGTTAACAAATATGTCTTCTGTTACAGATATTATAATTATATAATTGCTAAAAAGGGAAAAGGTTCCTGCAAATTGATTAAAAGGGTTAACAAATATGTTTCTGTTACAGATATTGTAATTGTCCAGATTGAAAAAGGTTTAACTTAGCAGTTAAAGGGTAACTGGTTAAGGATACGTTTTTTTGCCAGGAGCACAGTAGGATTCTTCTTCGATCTTCCAAATGACACAACTGTGATATGTTTGTGTTATCTTAGCACACTGACCTATTCTGAATTACACTGCAATAATTTGATAAATGAGGACTTAAATACGCTACATCTTTACAGTTGAGGCATACCTGTTAACATGCATCCTCTCTAGTCATGATTGATACATGGCACAATATTTGACTGATTATTTGTTCTCTGCTAATGTGCATGCTTGTTTTTGTTATACCTTTATTTATCAGGTCGCTTTTCTTAAAGAATTTCATGTTTTCAATGACAAGGCCAGCGCCATTAATAGTAATGGTGTTTGTTCTAAGCTTGCTAAGATGATCAAGAGGTCACTCTGGCCTGGCCAGAGACTTGCTGTTGGCAAATGTGAATATAAAAACATCATTGAAGCTAGTTTGGTGAGTGTAATCTTCCCTTGTATGCTTATGCCTGTGAACTGTTTGAGCACAAGTTTTGTTCTGTTTTTTTTTCTTGCCAGGGAATTCCCTGCCTGTTTAATGAAGCTGTGCTGGAAGTAATGTGGGGCTTGAAGTATCTCATGAAGGTTTTAGTGCCTGGTGAAGAAGTAGAACTGACTAATGAGGACCGCTTCCAGATGTGTCAAGGACTGAAATTAGTCCTGAATCTTTATGGCTTTGAGGTTGAAGCTAATTACTTCATTTTGCGTGTCTGAGATAGAATGCTTTCTGTTTTTTTGCTCCCTGTCATCTATTGTTGCACTTCCCTATAGTTTGTGCTCTTCCCTCTTTGAGCCCACTGACGCAAGTATTTGTACATTACTCTCGCAGAAAACTTTGCCTTTGTGTTTTTCTGTTAGAGATGAAGCAATACTTGTTTTATGCAGGTTAATTCAGACATCATTGATATGGCTTCTATTGTGTATGAGAGTGATCGTTGTGTGGATAAACGTGCGTCATACTTGGATCATGGTAGGGCGAAGCTTTCAGAGGTATCAACAATTGACTCTACGAATTGGGATGAACTGAAACTTGCAACTGCTCTCAAGTTAATTTGTTATCCTGAAGAGGACGTTGAAACCGGTGATTCTGAAGAGGTAAATTGTAATGTTCAAATGTATTTTCAGCTTCTGGCTGTGCATGTGATGAAAATTTCTCATGGCAAGTAATGAACCTATGCGTGTTTTTCCTTTCAGATGCTGTCAAAGAGTGAGGCAGAGCAATTGTTGGCGGATGCACATCTCTATGAAACTAAGCTCCATAAGCCGGCTTACTTGAAGATCTACAACAATTTTTGTTTGGATCCGTGGAGTTAGGCGTAAGGCACTCTTGCAATTGGAGTCCATGGTCAAGAAGCTAAGAGAAGAAGAAGAAGAATTGAAACTGCACCAGGGGTCCATGGTCAATGAGGCAAGAGAAGAATTTCAGCTGCGCGAGGTGTCGTTGGATTCCTCCATGGACAAGGCAAAAGAAGAATTGAAGCTACAGCAGGGGAGTCCGATGCAGATGGATTGAGACAGAACAAAAGAAAAATAGACAAACTAGTGTCGTGTTTGGTGATTTGAAGTGTAGGAGGCAATTCGGTACCTACTATTAGATGGCATGTTTGACTACACTGGCATTAAGGGTGCGTTTAGTTTTCCATTTGACCCAATTTTTTTTTTGGGTTTTGGCCCATCATTTTACAAAATGGAACTAAACACCATGCAAAATTTTTGGCAAAAAGGTATCAATTCTCCATTTTGAATTTTGGCCTCAAGAAGCCAAAAAAAAGTCAAAAAGTCCTCACCCACCCATGAAAAATTTGACATTTTGAATGGAACTAAACACACCCATAAAATTTTTGGCATTCTATATTTCATCATTCCAAAGTAGTTGATATTTTGCATTTTGTATTTTGTATTTCATGGGGAATTAAACACAGCCTACGTTTGATACTCCGTCAAATGCGGAGCACTGCTTTTATCATCTTCAATCCTTAATCAACCTACCTTTGGTGGTAAAATAATTTATTCAGTCTTGGAAGGTTTCTCTGGAATAATTGCGAGTCTAGAGCAGCTCAAATTGAGCGCGAGATGCTAGTTTCAAATCTCAACTGTTTGCTTACGTGTTGCACTGGGTAAAACATTCAGGTGTTGCGCCTTTGCACATTTTTGCAACTTTTAGCAACACAAAGCGGCATCAGTTCCTCTGCAGTGTAGTCGACTCTAGTGCACGGTACATTTATCACTGGGCATCAATACATCAGGCTCACCTGTAGGTGATAAAGGCACAGGTGAATTGACAATCTAGAACTGTTCCGTTGCATATTTTTCTACGAACTCTGCTCCAAGTAAAAAGATAGTGAGAGGCCACCTTCATATTTTTTACGGAGCTCCTCGAGTGATACTCCATAACAGGATTCCGACCTCCTCAGAGTTGTGGGAAAATCACCATGACACTGATTACACAACTTACCGTTGAAAACACTAGTTTGGTTTTGGTAATTGAAAACTAGTGGACTAATTCTTTACTTGAGTGATAAGCTAGGTTAGTCCACAAGACAAGGCTGAGCAAGATGCAAGTGCTCAACATTGATTTGCAAGGAGTTGGAAGCAAAGGGCTATGCAAAAGATTGAAGCCAAATGTAGTATGTTTTACTTTTGTCGGCTAATTAGGTATAATAGAGTGCACGATCAGGTTTAGGATAGATAGCCTTACTATTGGGGTGCTCTAAAACTAATACGAATATCGAGTGCCATTAGATAAGAACTAACATTGGGTATGCAGTCCGTGAGATAACTTGGAGGTAAGGCTGGACGAAAAACTCGAAGCTCGTTAGCTCACTCGGCTCGTGGCTGGCTCGGCTCAGCTCGGCTCGGCTCGTTATGATAACGAGCCGAGCCGAGCCGAGCCAGGATTTTAGCTCGTTAGCTATAACGAGCTAACTCGAGCTGGCTTGTGAACCGCTCGCGAGCCAAACGAGCCGTAGTTTTAGAGAAAAAGTCATCATAACTTATATTAGTTTTGTATTACTTCATGTTTTGCACTTCACAAATAGATGATATGTTAGCTCATATGAATATTTTGTTCGATTTAAGGCTATTGAATATATTATTTTTATATTATTAATATTTTTATGCTTTAGATAAATACAAATATTATATTTTGTATATTTTTTTTACCTGGCTCGCGAGCCTAACGAGCCAGCTCGAGCTCGTAACGAGCCGAGCCGAGCTGGCTTTCTGGCTCGTTAAGATAACGAGCCGAGCCGAGCTGGCTCGTTATCCTAACAAGCCAGAACGAGCCGAGCCGAGCTGAGCCGAGCTGGCTCGTTAGCCAGCCTTACTTGGAGGTTAGCCAATTTGAAAGAGGTTGCAGCTGCACTTTTTTTTTAGATAATGGATAGTACATATCCGGCTTCATCTACCAAAGGGTAGAATCAGACCAATTAATACAGTCTCACGGTCAAAGACCACACCACAGAATAAAATGTTTAACCGCCAGAATCCGGCCAAAAAGGAAAAAGTAAGGCAAAAGTTCCTGACACACGCTAGCCAAGAAAATTATTTGAAAGCCACCCATTGGAACTAAAGAACTGAATGTCAGATGTCTCCAAACGCTGCTCTGCACGTAGAAGTTGACCCGTAACACCTCACGCTGCTGCAGCTTCGCCCATTTCGCAGCCAATAGTCCCCCTGAATAGTACCTGAAAAAAAATTAGTCTACATTTGTCAAACACCACCTCGTTCCTGGTTAACCAGATCGTCCAACATAAGGCTGATGCTGTAGTTAATAACAAAGCATTTTGAGGCTTACTGCCCATCTTTGACCATGTAACAAAAAGATCTTCCATACTCAAAGGGGCAGAGATCCCAAACATAAGGTGAACCGCGCGCCATAAGAATTTAGCATAGTAACAATCAGGGAAGAGATGTTGGATAGTCTCTGGATAATGGCAAAATGCACAACTTTTATCACCATTTCAATTACGCCTAGACAAGTTGTCATCCGTCAAAATCACACCTCTCTTTAGATACCACAAGAAAATCTTAATTCTTGATGGAATTTTTACTTGCCAAATATCCTGTGACACCCTTACCCCGTTGTTAATTAGCGCAACATACAACGACTTTACCGAAGAAATATAATGGAGGGTGCAGTAATTCTCCACGAGACAATTCATAAATTACATACAAAGAAAATGGATGGGGTTATTTTTAAAATAGATTTCGAAAAGGCTTATGATAAAGTAAATTAGAACTTCCTACAACAGACACTGAGGATGAAAGGTTTCTCTGAAAAGTGGTGTTCCTGGGTGAAACATTTCACACAAGGAGAAAATGTAAATATTAAGATCAATGACCAGCTAGACCCCTACTTCCAAACTAAAAAAGGCTTAAGGCAAGGCGATCCATTGTCACCGATACTATTTAACATAGTAGTCGATATGCTAGCTGTTTTAATTGCTAGAGCCAAGGAAGTGGGTCTTATAGACGGAGTGGTACCTCATCTCGTTCAAGATGGTCTTTCGATCTTGCAATACGTGGATGATACTGTGATTTTTTTAGGCCATGATGTTGAAAAGGTGGTTAACTTAAAATTAATTTTAAGCACCTTCGAACAACTATCTGGACTGAAAATCAATTATCACAAAAGTGAAATCTTTTGCTTTGGTAGGGCAAACAAACACGAAGCATTTTATTCGCAGCTATTCGGATGCGAGATGGGAAAATTTCCCTTCCGCTATCTGGGTCTGCCCATGCACACCAGGAAACTAAGTAACAAGGACTGGGTGGAAATTGAGAAAAGAATTGAGAGTAAACTAAGTGGTTGGAAGGGTAAGATTCTCTCGGTAGGAGGGCGTCTAGTTCTCATTAACTCGGTGCTTTCTAACCTACTGATGTTTATGCTATCCTTCTTTGAACTACCGAAGGGAGTCTTAGAAAAGATTGATTGCTTTAGATCTAGATTTTACTGGCAAAGTGACCAACATAAGAGAAAATACAGACTGACTAAGTGGGAGCTAATGTGCCAACCCAAAGCCCAAGGTGGTTTAAGGATACAAAACTTGGAAATACAAAATAAATGTCTGTTGAGTAAATGGCTGTTTAAATTGTTAAATGAAGAAGGGGTTTGGCAACAATTATTGAGAAATAAATACCTAAAAAATAAACCACTGGGTTGTTGCATGAAAAAACCAACAGACTCTCGTTTTTGGAAGGGTCTGATGAAAGTTAAAGATGTTGTCTTGAGTTTTGGCACTTTCAAGGTGTCTGATGGGTCTCAAACACGTTTTTGGTTAGACACATGGATAGGTAATAAACCTCTGAAAGATAAATTCCCCGCGTTGTTTAACATGGTGAGGCAGAAACAAGACTCTGTGGCAAATGTCCTATCAACGGTTCCTCTCAATATTTTCTTCAGGAGAAATTTAGGGGACATGAATTTGAGGGACTGACACAGAATAGTAGCCTCCTTACCTGATTTGAACTTACACGAGGAAAGGGATACTTTTGTTTGGTTGCAGCTGCACTTGGTGAGGCTTTTCTACACTCATCGGATTCTTCCAGTGGTCAGAGGAGTTGGTGCACCAGAATAATCATTTTAAGCCCAATAAGAATCAAAGAAAGTTTACCCTGGCAGTTTTTTTTTTGAATCTGGCTGTTCGTTTTTTTCCCTTAAGGAATAATCAGACATGAAAACTACGAGAAGAGATTCTTACCTCTTACCCCTCCTACGGGAGCAAGCAATGTGATTACAATTATTACCCGAGCGATGGTAAATCATACACTTATTGCCCATGCGATGGCAAATCTTAATTATTGACCGAGCGATGGCAAATCATACTTTTTACACGTATGATGACAAATCATGGTTCTTGCCTGTGCTATGACAATCAAAATTCTTGCCCATGCGATGGCAATCTTAACACTTGACCTAGCAATGGCAATTACAGGTCCCTTCTATGAGAAGATATTTATTATGAGTTCCCTCCAAAGTTTCACATGAGCATGAGTTTCAGATTATCACACCTCTCTATCTGTACTGTTAAGGTCGGTGAACCATGTTAGTTGTCATCCTTTGTACGGAAGTGGTCGAAGTTGTTCGGGCTGAGTGTTGCACTCTCCCTAATTGTGTGATTTTTCTAACTTGGTTTCCACTCAAAAAACTAAGTTGACTTTTGCCTTTTGTTTTTCTTCATCTAATAAAAATATCGGCAAAGCTTTTTGACGTCTGAGTTTTCTTTGTCTATCAAGCGGCCTCTTTTCAAGAGGTGGCAACACTTTGAATCCAAGATTTACCCATATCGGGACTTGTCAGGTAGTCTAAATAGTGAGGATGTAGGTCATCCATATTAGGATTTCTACATGTGGTTATGAGTGCCAAAACGTGTGGGCATGGTTTCCCTGAGACTTGCCACTGCCTCATTGCTAAAATCTTTTTGAGGTATTGCATCATCATGGGCCACATTGCTGAAGGCTGCCTCTGTAACAACTGAGTTAGAAATAATTTTTGTGGGTTTGTCCTCAATATCAACAAACAGGAACACCTTCCTTTCATTCTTTCTTTGAGCAAAAGCAAATGACAGATCTATATCATCCAACAATTTTCTTTCTCTAACTCCACTCATGTCAAATTCAGATACTACGAGCTACTGGCCGCTGCCCTAATTTATCCTAGTTGCCAAATCCTTTTCTAGCATGTCTAAAGTATAACATTGACAATCCACGGTCCATTCATCGTATTTTCGTGGCATATAAATAGAGCAGCCATCGTTCAACTTTGCGGTAAATTAAGAAATCTGAACACACAATCTAAAACGCAGCTTTCACATCAATTCTACTGTATACTAACAAAAAAATAAAATAGACAAAATAAGCTTGTGCCCTAGAATCTAGAAACTGTGAAATAGAGAGCAAACTAAAGAAGCATCGAGGATTGTGCTTTACTCTGGAGGGACCTCAAAGGGAATCATGGCATAGGCCACTGGAGGGCCTAGCCGGAACCCTAGCTGTTGAGCCGGAAGGAACTCATGAAGGGAATCGATTTGTTCCAGTACTTCATGGGCAGTTTAGTCCTTTTAGGTGGCTGGGAGAGGTGAAAAGATTAAAGAAGAAGGGAAAAATGAGAGGAAATGGCTGAAATCCCGTGAATCGACGAAGCAATTCATAGCCCCAGTGCCAAATTTGAAATTTCTCCACCATGGCAGGCGGATAAGAGCTGACTGCATGTTTAGCAAATATTTCAATAGGAACTATAGGAATATATATGGAAGAAAAGACATTATTCTTTTGGCTCAACTCTATGTTTAACAAATATTTCCTTTTTATCTTTCAACAGGAGTGTGCTGTTTTCACCATCTTATGCATTGTTGAGGGTTGACACAGTTGCACAATGAAGCAGTGCCCTGAAACATGGAAGTAAAATCTGACTGGTATTATCTTCAATTCGTATATTTATGCTTTCTCTTGCTGTAGGCTGAGACAGAGGAGTTGGCTACGCAAGTGGAGTCCCTTACTGCAGAAAACACGTCCCTTAGATTTGAAATCGGCAGGCTAACAGAGAGTTCGGAGTAGATTAGAAAATTCCGCTCTAATGGTAATGAACCTTGTCTGATTACGTCAAATGTTGTATACTATATTCAGGCGCTTCATTTCCATCTACCTTTCTCTAACGGAAGTGCACTCTCACTTCTCAGGTGAAGCTCAAGGACACTGCAGTACCGACCCTTCCAGAACCATCTCCGAACAAAGCAGCCGCATCCTCGTCCTCTCCCCGTGCCACCGCAGAGAATTTCCTTTCCATGATCAACAGCACCAACGCGCCGGCCGTTAGCAGCACACGGAGCACGATTTTTTTTAATGATTAATTGCAAATTTAGAAGTTGTTATACTATAGAATCCTGTCGGGCAGGGACAGAGCTGACGGCCGGGCAACACGGGCTCGAGCCCTGCCTACGGATCCCAGCCTGGAGCCCCACCGAAGCCCCCCTAAAATTTTTGTGCATAATTATAGAAATTAGGAGGGGCTAAGCTTTATTAGAGATTGAAACAAAACTATTTCACTTATTGGGCCATGCTGGCATCAATTTTGGCCCAAGTGGAATTGTGGAAACAAACCCTATCGGCTATCAGGCACATCCAGACATCCTGGCCGTAACCCTTCAGGCTTCTCCACTTCTGTTCGACTTCGCGAGTCGCCCAACGCCGGACGCCGACGCCCCGACTTTCTTCCCCATCTCGACTCGAGTACTCGACGACTCCCGAGCGGCGGCGGTGGCTTCCTGTTCACACGGGTCGCCGGACGCGGGCGGCGCGACCGCGGCTCCTGGACGGCGGCAGCGGGCAGGCAGGCGCAAGGCGAGGACGCGAGGTGGTCGGGGGGCGAGTAGCGAGCTGCGAGCAGGCGCCGGCGGCCACAACACGCAGCACGCAGGACGCAACACAACGAAGCTCTTGGGACATGCGGCACTGCAGCAGGAAGGTAACTTTTTTAACTGTAAAGTTGAGTATGACTGTATGAGAGTCCATGATGTGTGATTGATTGTTTGATTTATGATACATTTTAATTTTTGGATCTTCAGTAATCGGTATGTCGAAAATGTCACACCCATTTATCGACCAAATGGAATGCATACCCTTATGTGCGCCCAGAGATCAATCACACATAAGTTCACAAATTATAACAGAAGTATCATCACAAATGTTATTACATCACGATATTTAAACACATAGTCTTAACACAAACGTAGCGGAAGTATAAATAAAAATCTCTCGTGGTAGCTCCAGTCACAGGTACATTGACTGGTTGACAGCAAGACTAGTAATCTTCAGGGAAGTAGGCGTAGTAGTCACTATTACCTCCATCTGTTACCCATCCGGGATTTTTATCCAAGTAAAAGAAATAAACAAGCGTAAGTACATCTCGTACTCAACAAGTGTAACATGGGGTTCATGAGGCTCAAAAAGGCATATTCATTGGTTTATCAGCATGTAGCTTTTAGTTAGCATGATTTTAGCATAACAATAACATCAAAATGTCTCAATATAAACATTAAACATATGATCCATGTGAAATGATTAATGAATAGCAAAAACTTAATCATAAACAATTATTCAACTATTCCATAAGGGTCCAAGGCCACTCGTGACCGTGAGCACGGCTGTTATAACAGTTTTACACTCTGCAGAGGTTGTACACTTTTACTGTGAGTCGTGTTACCCAAATGCCCGGGTTAATTACTCCCAAAACACTACCAAGGTGAGCAGGCAGGGTAAACACTATGAAGTCTTTCGAAGGTTCGTCTAACAAGTTAGGGTCATTAGATTTCACTCGGCAAACAGATGTAGAGCCCCCCTTCCTGATGGCACAATAACACGCAGCCTATACACATGAGGACAGAGGCCGCACTATACCCGATTCGTCAAGCCATTCTTACGCCATAAAGGAATACCTCTAACAAGCTAGAAAAGGTCCTTCTATATGACTAAAGCCAGAGCCATATAGCCCCCACAGTTGTACTGTAAATCCCGGATTGTCGCTTATAGATGAGTCCTTATGGAGAGTAACAAGAGCACTAAAGTAACCCCATGCTCTAGTACCCTTAAACAGTAATAAAATCATCTTTTAATGTTTATTGCATATTCCATTAGTCAAATTACATGATCATAGTCCATGTTTAAGCACTAGCCAAAATACTCAATGCAATTTAATAGGTACCAAGGTAAAGGATCAATCGCTAAGTCATCCTTAACAAGGAATAAATGCATAATGATATTATTTGCATAAGGTGAATAGGACAACAAGGATAATCCCATGCTATACTTGCCTTGCTCAAACTGTAACACCCTAAAAATTTGAAAAGAAGAAAAATAGGAAAAATATGATTTTTACATTTATTTTTGTGAAGCATGCAAAATTTAGAATAAGAATAATTTTATAAATTTAAAATCAAATATAAGGGTAGAAACATGATTGAGCATTCATGCTGCTGCATTTGGAGTTTTGTATTGAGTGGTTTAAATCAAATTCAAATTTGATTTGAAAATCATTTGAAAAATGGATTTGAAAAATTGGAAAAGAAAAAGAAAAGGATTTTTCTTACCGGGCCGTTTTTCTCTCTCAGCTGAGCTCGGCCTGCTAAGCCACGGCCCATTCTTTTCTCCTCCCCGCGAGCCCGCGCCGCCTCCAGTTCTTCTGGGCCGAGCCCAAGGCGCGGCCTGCTAAGCCCAGCGCGCGCGCAGCCGCATTGAGCCGCCGACATGCGGGACCCACATGTCAGCGTCCTTTTCCCCTTTCCCTTCTTCTTCCTCCGGTTCTTTCCATCGACGAACGCCGCTCCCTCTCTCTTTCCCGGTTCGGTGATCCGAAATCCTCTCCAAATCTTTCTTCTTTCCATAACAGGTGACATCTAGGAGCTATAAAACGGAATCCCGAGCCTCCCCGCTTCTCATTGAGCCCTAAAACTCTAGCCTAGACATCCCGGGAGCGCCACCGTCGGAGCTCCGCCTCCACCGCCGCCTTGCCGAGCTAGCCGCCGCCCTCCGGTTGCTCCTCGGTCTCGTTTTCGCGCGGGGTAAGGTCGCGGTGATGTGCTCTTTCTTTTGGTGCCTTCGGTTCGGCGTTTGGTGCTCGGGAGGGTCCTCTTCGCAAGCTCCGGCGAGCTCGGTTTCGTCCGGCCATGGCGCCGCCGCCGGATTCACTGTGGCCGCCGGCTTTCTCTTTTTCTCTCTCCCCGATTCAATCTCGTCCGTTCATTTTGAATCGGACGGATCACATTAGACGATACCGATTCGCGTGTATTTTTGTAAAAGAGCCCCTGAGGTTTCTGAGTTTGTAACCCGCGGTCCAAAACGTAAAACGGTGGAATACGCTTTGATTAGTTGAAAACGTAATTCGTTTCGGAAAAAGAAAAATACGTTTTCTGATATTTACAGTTTTGCCATTCAGATTGTTTTAGTTGTAGAATTTTCGTTTTAACTCCGATTTGATCCATTCAAATTGCGTTAGATTCATACTTGCGAGCTCTACATGATGATAGAACTGTACAGTAGGGTTGAGATAATTTATTTTCAAGTTTATACTAAAGTATTTATTTTTCTATAGGAAATCTTTGGAAATTCATAACTTTGTCGTTTTAGATCCGATTTTCGTGATCTTCGCGTCTGTGTGATCCTAGCAAGTTGTAGATTCATTTTAAAGACTTTTTATTTTATTTTCTTACTGTTGGTGTATTGTTCTAATTATAGTCTTGTTTGTTAATGCATGATTGCCTTTGGATGTGTGTTGTTGATATGGTTGATCGAGTATAGACGGTGAGAAATTCGTTGGAGATCAAGAGCTTTACTACGAGCAAGATCTTCAGGACCAGTTTGAGCAAGGCAAGTATAGCATGGGATTATCCTTATTGTCCTATTCACCTTATGCAATTAATATCATTATGCATTTATTCCTTGTTAAGGATGACTTAGTGATTGATCCTTTACCTTGGTACCTATTAAATTGCATTGAGTAGTTTGGCTAGTGCTGAAACTTGGACAATGATCATGTAATTTGACTAATGGAATATGCAATAAACATTAAAAGATGATTTTATTACTGTTTAAGGGTACCAGAGCATGGGGTTACTTTTGATGCTCTAATTGCTCTCCATAAGGACTCATCTATAAGCGACAATCCGGGATTTACAGTACAACTGTGGGGGCTATATGGCTCTGGCTTTAGTCATATAGAAGGACCTTTTCTAGCTTGTTAGAGGTATTCCTTTATGGCGTAAGAATGGCTTGACGAATCGGGTATAGTGCGGCCTCTGTCCTCATGTGTATAGGCTGCGTGTTATTGTGCCATCAGGAAGGGGGGCTCTACATCTGTTTGCCGAGTGAAATCTAATGACCCTAACTTGTTAGACGAATCTTCGAAAGACTTTATAGTGTTTACCCTGCCTGCTCACCTTGGTAGTGTTTTGGGAGTAATTAACCCGGGCATTTGGGTAACACGACTCACAGTGAAAGTGTACAACCTCTGCAGAGTGTAAAACTGTTATAACAGCCGTGCTCACGGTCACGAGTGGCCTTGGACCCTTATGGAATAGTTGAATAATTGTTTATGATTATGTTTTTGCTAATCGTTAATCATTTCACATGGATCATATGTTTAATGTTTATATGGAGACATTTTGATGCTATCGTTATGCTAAAATCATGCTAACTAAAAGCTACATGCTGATAAACCAATGAAAATGCCTTTTGAGCCTCATGAACCCCATGTTACACTTGTTGAGTACGAGATGTACTTACGCTTGTTTATTTCTTTTACTTGGATAAAAATCCCGGATGGGTAACAGATGAAGGTAATAGTGACTACTACGCCTACTTCCCTGAGGATTACTAGTCTTGCTGTCAACCAGTCAATGTACCTGTGACTGGAGCTACCACGAGAGATTTTTATTTATACTTCCGCTACATTTGTGTTAAGACTATGTGTTTAAATATCGAGATGTAATAACATTTGTGATGATACTTCTGTTATAATTTGTGAACTTATGTGTGATTGATCTCTGGGCGCACATAAGGGTATGCATTCCATTTGGTCGATAAATGGGTGTGACAAATTGGTATCAAAGCTCTTGTTGACTGTAGGACGCAAGCCTAGCTAAGAATGGTCGATTTAGTATCATCTTTACACTATTTTTATGCTCACTATCTTGCTCTTGTTATTTGATAAATTTTTATGCTTCTTATGTCACATTCTATTATGAAATTTTGCCTCTATTCTAACTTCATCTAAAAATTCTGTAGATGGCCCGTGACCGTAAGACTGCCCGCATTAGCTCTGGAGGATACTACCCACCTCGTGCTCTGCATGTAACTGAAGAGCCACAGGAGCTAGAACCTCAGGAACAGGAGCAGACTCCTGTAACACCAGTCCAAGCACCAGCACCTCCTCAGGAAGAGCCTGAGCCTGAAGAAGATCCAGAAATCATCAAGATTGAAGATGATGAAGAGGAAGCTAATGGAGGAGTACAACCCCCGTCTCCATCATATGAAGCTCCTGAAGATATGCCACCTGCTCCAATGGGATGGACTGTGAGGATCTACCACAGGAATGGAGGGAATGCTGTCTCTCATCTTCGCCTGGTGGGGATGCTCACTGATTACTTCGCTGATTGGCATCCAGCTGTGGAGTACGTCTGCTGGGAGTACACTCATCCACTGGAGGACACATACTGGAAGGCAAGGGCAAGCATCTTTGCTCATAAGGAAGACAAGGGAGCATATCAGCTGGACAGGATGTTCTCTCACGTGGGACATCGAGCTACTATAGAGGATAGCATTGAAGATGCTGCTTTTGAAGCATGTATGGGTCTCCGCTATCTTCGCTTTAACCTTATGAAGCATGACATTTATCGCTTCTTTCCTCGTGCACACCCCGAACTTGGATGGGCTATGACAGATCCAGTGCAGCTAGAGCCACTACCTCGGGTGATGGTGGACTTTGTCTATGATATGATGGATAGGAAGCTGCAGCTAGAAGAGATGGTGAAGGCACAAGGGAAGACTATCAAGAGGTGCCAGGCAACCATTGATGAGCTCCGAGCAAACCAAGGCATGTCCAAGATTTATGAGACATTAGAGCATGAGCCACTTCCTTAGGAAGTAGGAGTCCTTTATGTAATAAGAACGTTCTTAGTGACGTCAGTCGAGTCTGTCGTGTGGTTTGAATCTTGGTGTGCTAGTTGCTTTATTATTATGCTTATGTGTGAGTTGGATCTTTGTTTAAGTGTCGGGACTTGTAGGCATGTCTACAAGTTCCATTCTTAAGAATAATAAGTTTAATAGACAAAGGAATAATAGTTGGGTTTGATATTATCACGTTTTTGTCCTTGCTGTTTTCTGGAGCAGTCTTCAATGTTTCTGATATAGTTTAAAAACGGTTCGTGCAACATTTATGAAATTTTTATGAGAGAAACTAGACTCAAGCATCTTTCAAATGCCACTGGAATCACCTTTTTATCTGATCTGGTTCGAGAGATATAATTTTTAAAAAGTTAAAGTTTCTGCACAGTCTGGAATCTGGAACAGTTTCTGTTACGCCTTATTTTTCATAGACTTAACGACAGAATTTGATCTTGAGGTCTGAATAGAAATTGTGGATAATTTTATAAGCTTTCCAACCATATAAGGCACGCCTCTTTTGGATTTCTGTAACTCGAGATATGATTGAAATACTGAACTGTCAACAATGCTACTCGTCCAGAAAATTTTCAGATCTCCTTCTTAATCTTATAAGTGGTTGAAATCATGGAATTCTTAAAGTTTGCATGTTTATGGATGGCAGATGGCCGGAAGAGGAAGAGGCAGAGGTCGTGGAAACATTCCCCCAAATCCACCACCACCACCGCCACCAACTATTGAGCAACTGTTGGCGGTACAGACGCAGTTGATGCAGCAACTAGTGCAAAATCAGCAAAATCAGCCAGTTGCTGGGGCTCAACCACGTGATAAGCGTGGTGAGTTTTTGAAGGGTCATCCCCCAGTGTTCACACATGCTGCTGATCCTTTGGAGGCCGATGATTGGCTTCGTGCTGTGGAGAAACAACTCACTATTGCCCAATGTGATGACCGACAGAAGGTGTTGTTTGCTTCTGGGCAACTTCAGGGAGAAGCTCAGGATTGGTGGGAGTCATATGAGTATGGTCGTCCTGCCAATGCTCCTGCAGTCACCTGGCAGGAGTTTAGGGAGAACTTCAGGGCTTACCATATACCTGAAGGAATGATAGAGTTGAAGGCGGAGGAATTCAGGAACCTGACCCAAGGGTCAATGACTGTAGCTGAGTACCGTGACAAGTTTGCTCAATTGTCACGATATGCTCCACATGAGGTGGCCAATGACAATGATAAACAGCGCCGCTTCTTGAAGGGATTATATGATGGACTACAGTTGCAGTTGATGTCCAATACCTACCCTAATTTTCAGACGCTTGTAAACCGCGCTATTGTGGTGGATAGCAAGCGCAAGGAAATGGATGCAAAGAGGAAGAGGTTACAGGGACAAGCCTCTAATAGCAACACCCGTCTGCGTACTGGTTTTCAGCAGAATACTCAGCAGAGGCCTCCCTCTGGACAGTGGAATCGTGGTCAGGTCCCATTTCGTGGACAGTTTCCGCAACGTCCCCCATTCCAGCCACAGAATAGCAACCAACGTCCACCGCAGCAGAATGGGAATCAAGCACAGCGTCAGGGTTCTTCCAATAACACTCCTATGAAGACCAGTGTTCCCAATACCCCCAACAAGTGTTTCCGATGTGGAAAAGAAGGTCACTTGTCTTACAACTGCCCGGAGAAGCCTAACCAGCAGACTCCCCAGAGACAGAGCAGCCACCAGAAGCCCGCACTTAACTCGGGAAGGGTGAATCACTTGTCCCAGGAAACTGCAGTGGAGGAGCCAGAAGTTATGCTTGGTACGTTCGATGTTCACTCTACTCCCGCCACTGTACTTTTTGATTCTGGAGCATCTCATTCTTTCATATCGCAATCATTTGTTAGAATACATAGAATCCATTTATGTGCCATGAAGAATCCTATCTTAGTAAACTCACCTGGTGGAAGCATGCCAGCATCTTATCGCTGTCTTCCGATTAGTCTCAACTTAAGGGGGGTAGAGTTTACAGTTAGCCCGATAGTATTGAGAACAGCTGGGATTGATCTTATATTGGGAATGGATTGGATGATGCAACAACAAGCAGAGATTCAGTGTAAGGATAAATCAGTTGTACTGACAACACCAAAGGGTGATAGAATCAGGGTTGAAGTAAAAGTGCAAAAACAAGAGACTGCTACAGTGAACCAGCTCAATGATGGTGCCAACAAGGAAGATCCAGTTGTGGAGGAGTTTCCAGATGTGTTTCCAGAGGAATTGCCAGGTATGCCACCAGACCGTGACATTGAATTTATTATTGAATTATTACCTGGAACTGCACCTATAGCTAAGCGTCCATATAGAATGGGAGTAAATGAACTAGAAGAACTTAAGAAACAAATTAAGGAGTTACAGGATAAGGGTTTTATTCGTCCTAGTTCTTCACCTTGGGGAGCGCCAGTAATTTTTGTGGATAAGAAAGATGGAACTCAGAGGATGTGTGTAGATTATCGGTCTCTTAATGAGGTTACTATTAAGAACAAGTACCCATTGCCTAGGATTGATGACCTGTTTGATCAGTTGAGAGGAGCTTGTGTATTTTCCAAGATTGATCTTCGTTCTGGATATCATCAATTGAAGATTCGTGCTAGTGATGTACCAAAGACAGCTTTTACTACTCGGTATGGGTTGTATGAGTATACGGTGATGTCTTTTGGTTTAACTAATGCCCCTGCATACTTCATGTACTTAATGAATAAGGTGTTTATGGAATATCTGGATAAGTTTGTAGTGGTATTCATCGATGATATTCTAGTATTTTCCAAGACTGAGGAAGAACATGCGGAACATTTGAGGTTGGTCTTGCAGAAGCTCAGAAAACATCAACTATATGCAAAAAGGAGTAAATGTGAGTTTTGGTTGAAGGAAGTTTCTTTTCTAGGTCACATTGTCTCTAATGGAGGAATATCAGTAGATCCTGGTAAGGTGAAAGATGTATTGAATTGGAAACCACCCATCAATGTGAGTGAGATCCGTAGTTTCTTGGGATTAGCTGGTTATTATAGAAGGTTTATAGAGGGATTTTCAAAGCTTGCAAAACCAATGACTGCATTATTGGAGAAGAATGCCAAGTTTGTGTGGTCAGAGAAGTGTCAGGCCAATTTTGAGGAGCTAAAGAAGAGATTGACGACTGCACCCGTCTTAGTTTTGCCAGATCTGAGTAAACCTTTCTCTATTTATTGTGATGCATCTCGATTGGGTTTGGGATGTGTACTGATGCAAGAAGGTAGAGTTGTGGCATATGCATCTAGGCAGTTGAGAAAGCATGAGTTAAATTACCCTACTCATGATTTGGAATTAGCTGCAGTAGTTCATGCATTAAAGATATGGAGACATTATTTGATTGGACACAAGAGTGATATATACACTGATCACAAGAGTTTAAGGTATATCTTTACTCAAACGGATCTGAACTTGAGGCAGCGTAGATGGTTGGAGTTGATAAAAGACTATGATCTAGAGGTGCATTATCATCCAGGAAAGGCCAACGTTGTTGCTGATGCTCTTAGTAGGAAAAGTTATGCAAATGAAATACAAGTAATGTCTATGCCAAAGGAATTGTGTGCCGAGTGCAAGCATCTGAACTTAGGTTTTACTATCAATGCAGTGGAATTAGTATTAGAGCCTACTCTAGAGCAAGAGATCCGTAAAGGTCAGCAGAAGGATGAAAAGTTGAGAGAGATAGCTGAAAACATAGCGAAAGGTAAATCTCCAGGATTCCGTAAGGATGATAATGGTACGCTATGGTTTGGAAAAAGGCTGTGTGTGCCTGAAGATAAGAATATCAGAATGGTAATTCTGCGTGAAGCTCATGAGTCAGCTTATTCCATACATCCGGGGAGTACTAAGATGTATTTGGATCTGAAAGAGAAATATTGGTGGTATGGTTTAAAAAGAGATGTTGCCGAGTATGTTGCTTTGTGTGATACTTGTCAAAGAGTGAAAGCGGAACATCAGAGACCTGCAGGATTGTTACAGCCTATGCAGATACCCGAGTGGAAATGGGAAGAGGTTGGTATGGATTTTATAGTTGGGTTGCCACGGACTCAAAGAGGATATGATTCAATTTGGGTGATAGTGGATCGTCTGACTAAGGTTGCTCATTTTCTGCCTGTGAAGACTACATATAGCAGTGCGAAGTTGGCAGAGTTGTATATGGAAAGAATAGTGAGTCTACATGGAGTACCTAAAAAGATTGTGTCTGATCGAGGTACTCAGTTTACATCTCATTATTGGCAAAAGATACATGAATCATTGGGAACCAAATTAAATTTTAGTACAGCTTATCATCCTCAGACAGATGGTCAAACGGAGAGAATTAATCAGATATTGGAAGATATGTTGAGAGCTTGTGCTTTACAATATGGTACTAGTTGGGATAAGAGTTTGCCTTATGCAGAGTTCTCTTATAACAATAGTTATCAGAAGAGTCTTCAAATGGCACCGTTTGAGGCTCTGTATGGACGAAAATGTAGAACCCCGTTGTTCTGGAATCAGACAGGGGAGAGTCAAGTGTATGGACCTGATGTATTAAAGGATGCTGAAAAGAAAGTGAGAATGATTAGAGATAATTTAAAAATAGCACAGTCTAGACAGAAAAGCTATGCTGATACTCGCAGAAGGGAGTTGACTTTTGAGGTAGGGGATTATGTATATTTGAAAGTATCGCCAATGAGGAGTGTGAGAAGGTTCAACATGAAGGGTAAATTGGCACCAAGATATATTGGACCTTTCAAGATTATAGAGAGACGTGGTGAAGTAGCATATCAGTTGGAATTACCTAAAAGTTTGGCAGGTGTACATGATGTGTTCCATGTGTCTCAATTGAAGAAATGTTTACGAGTACCAGATGAGCAGATTCAATTAGAGGAACTTACTGTTAAGGAGGATCTTACATATGAAGAGTTTCCGGTTAAAATTTTAGAGACTGCGGACAGAGTCACAAGAAGTAGAACAATCAAAATGTGTAAAGTACAATGGAATCGGTACACAGCAGAAGAGGCTACTTGGGAACGAGAAGAGGATTTGAGAAAAACCTACCCGCAGCTATTTGAGTAAGCATCGGTCGAATCTCGGGACGAGATTCATCTTAAGGGGGGTAGAATTGTAACACCCTAAAAATTTGAAAAGAAGAAAAATAGGAAAAATATGATTTTTACATTTATTTTTGTGAAGCATGCAAAATTTAGAATAAGAATAATTTTATAAATTTAAAATCAAATATAAGGGTAGAAACATGATTGAGCATTCATGCTGCTGCATTTGGAGTTTTGTATTGAGTGGTTTAAATCAAATTCAAATTTGATTTGAAAATCATTTGAAAAATGGATTTGAAAAATTGGAAAAGAAAAAGAAAAGGATTTTTCTTACCGGGCCGTTTTTCTCTCTCAGCTGAGCTCGGCCTGCTAAGCCACGGCCCATTCTTTTCTCCTCCCCGCGAGCCCGCGCCGCCTCCAGTTCTTCTGGGCCGAGCCCAAGGCGCGGCCTGCTAAGCCCAGCGCGCGCGCAGCCGCATTGAGCCGCCGACATGCGGGACCCACATGTCAGCGTCCTTTTCCCCTTTCCCTTCTTCTTCCTCCGGTTCTTTCCATCGACGAACGCCGCTCCCTCTCTCTTTCCCGGTTCGGTGATCCGAAATCCTCTCCAAATCTTTCTTCTTTCCATAACAGGTGACATCTAGGAGCTATAAAACGGAATCCCGAGCCTCCCCGCTTCTCATTGAGCCCTAAAACTCTAGCCTAGACATCCCGGGAGCGCCACCGTCGGAGCTCCGCCTCCACCGCCGCCTTGCCGAGCTAGCCGCCGCCCTCCGGTTGCTCCTCGGTCTCGTTTTCGCGCGGGGTAAGGTCGCGGTGATGTGCTCTTTCTTTTGGTGCCTTCGGTTCGGCGTTTGGTGCTCGGGAGGGTCCTCTTCGCAAGCTCCGGCGAGCTCGGTTTCGTCCGGCCATGGCGCCGCCGCCGGATTCACTGTGGCCGCCGGCTTTCTCTTTTTCTCTCTCCCCGATTCAATCTCGTCCGTTCATTTTGAATCGGACGGATCACATTAGACGATACCGATTCGCGTGTATTTTTGTAAAAGAGCCCCTGAGGTTTCTGAGTTTGTAACCCGCGGTCCAAAACGTAAAACGGTGGAATACGCTTTGATTAGTTGAAAACGTAATTCGTTTCGGAAAAAGAAAAATACGTTTTCTGATATTTACAGTTTTGCCATTCAGATTGTTTTAGTTGTAGAATTTTCGTTTTAACTCCGATTTGATCCATTCAAATTGCGTTAGATTCATACTTGCGAGCTCTACATGATGATAGAACTGTACAGTAGGGTTGAGATAATTTATTTTCAAGTTTATACTAAAGTATTTATTTTTCTATAGGAAATCTTTGGAAATTCATAACTTTGTCGTTTTAGATCCGATTTTCGTGATCTTCGCGTCTGTGTGATCCTAGCAAGTTGTAGATTCATTTTAAAGACTTTTTATTTTATTTTCTTACTGTTGGTGTATTGTTCTAATTATAGTCTTGTTTGTTAATGCATGATTGCCTTTGGATGTGTGTTGTTGATATGGTTGATCGAGTATAGACGGTGAGAAATTCGTTGGAGATCAAGAGCTTTACTACGAGCAAGATCTTCAGGACCAGTTTGAGCAAGGCAAGTATAGCATGGGATTATCCTTGTTGTCCTATTCACCTTATGCAATTAATATCATTATGCATTTATTCCTTGTTAAGGATGACTTAGTGATTGATCCTTTACCTTGGTACCTATTAAATTGCATTGAGTAGTTTGGCTAGTGCTGAAACTTGGACAATGATCATGTAATTTGACTAATGGAATATGCAATAAACATTAAAAGATGATTTTATTACTGTTTAAGGGTACCAGAGCATGGGGTTACTTTTGATGCTCTAATTGCTCTCCATAAGGACTCATCTATAAGCGACAATCCGGGATTTACAGTACAACTGTGGGGGCTATATGGCTCTGGCTTTAGTCATATAGAAGGACCTTTTCTAGCTTGTTAGAGGTATTCCTTTATGGCGTAAGAATGGCTTGACGAATCGGGTATAGTGCGGCCTCTGTCCTCATGTGTATAGGCTGCGTGTTATTGTGCCATCAGGAAGGGGGGCTCTACATCTGTTTGCCGAGTGAAATCTAATGACCCTAACTTGTTAGACGAATCTTCGAAAGACTTCATAGTGTTTACCCTGCCTGCTCACCTTGGTAGTGTTTTGGGAGTAATTAACCCGGGCATTTGGGTAACACGACTCACAGTGAAAGTGTACAACCTCTGCAGAGTGTAAAACTGTTATAACAGCCGTGCTCACGGTCACGAGTGGCCTTGGACCCTTATGGAATAGTTGAATAATTGTTTATGATTATGTTTTTGCTAATCGTTAATCATTTCACATGGATCATATGTTTAATGTTTATATGGAGACATTTTGATGCTATCGTTATGCTAAAATCATGCTAACTAAAAGCTACATGCTGATAAACCAATGAAAATGCCTTTTGAGCCTCATGAACCCCATGTTACACTTGTTGAGTACGAGATGTACTTACGCTTGTTTATTTCTTTTACTTGGATAAAAATCCCGGATGGGTAACAGATGAAGGTAATAGTGACTACTACGCCTACTTCCCTGAGGATTACTAGTCTTGCTGTCAACCAGTCAATGTACCTGTGACTGGAGCTACCACGAGAGATTTTTATTTATACTTCCGCTACATTTGTGTTAAGACTATGTGTTTAAATATCGAGATGTAATAACATTTGTGATGATACTTCTGTTATAATTTGTGAACTTATGTGTGATTGATCTCTGGGCGCACATAAGGGTATGCATTCCATTTGGTCGATAAATGGGTGTGACACAAACTGGTCCTGAAGATCTTGCTCGTAGTAAAGCTCTTGATCTCCAACGAATTTCTCACCGTCTATACTCGATCAACCATTATCAACAACACACATCCAGAGGCAATCATGCATTAACAAACAAGACTATAATTAGAACAATACACCAACAGTAAGAAAATAAAATAAAAAGTCTTTAAAATGAATCTACAACTTGCTAGGATCACACAGACGCGAAGATCACGAAAATCGGATCTAAAACGACAAAGTTATGAATTTCCAAAGATTTCCTATAGAAAAATAAATACTTTAATATAAACTTGAAAATAAATTATCTCAAACCTACTGTACAGTTCTATCATCATGTAGAGCTCGCAAATATGAATCTAACGCAATTTGAATGGATCAAATCGGAGCTAAAACGAAAATTCTACAACTAAAACAATCTGAATGGCAAAACTGTAAATATCAGAAAGCGTATTTTTCATTTACCGAAACGAAATACGTTTTCAACCGATCAAAGCGTACTCTGAGCTTTACGTTTTAGGACTGCGGGTTCTATACTTAAAAACTTCAGGGTTTCTTTTACAATTTTACAAACGAACCGGTATCTTCTAATTCTAGCCGTTGGATTTAGATCGGACGGTCCAGATCGGATCAAGGAAGTAACCGGCGGCGCTCCGGTCGGAATCAGCCAACGGCGAGCTTCCCGCGGCGGCGCCATGGCCGGGTGGAGCCTATCTCGCTCTGTGGTGCACGAAATCGCAAAGCAAAGGTACCGGCAGGTAGATAACTTCAACGCGAACTCACCTAGGGCAGAATCGTGGCTGGGGACGAAGCAATGAGCGCGTGCGGCTTGAAGGGGCGGACGGTGGATCTCGTGCTCGCGGTGACCTAGCTCCCGAGCACCAAATCGGCTACCGATAAGACGGGATGAGGGCGGAATCATGCGGGGCTCCGTTTTTATAGTCCGGAGGCGCGAGGAAACAAGGAAGGCGCGGAGATTTGCGGCGGCTTCGGATCGGAGAAAGAGGAAGGCGACGGCGTCCGTTTTTGGAAAGCACCGGAGGAAGAAGAAAGGAAAGGTGAGGAGAGACACTGACAAGCGGGACCCACATGTCAGCGACTCAAGGCGGAATGACGCGGCCGCTGCGGAACGCGATCGTGCACGCGAGTTGGGCCGGCTGGCCGCGGCTCGGGCTCGGCCCAGAAGGAGAAGGAGGCCGCGGAAGAATAAGCGGGCCGCATGCTGAGCAGGCCGAGGCGGTGGCTGCGGCTGAGCTGGACCAAAATCCGAATGAAAATGAATTTCCTTTCTTTTTCTTTTTCCAATTTTTCAAAGCAAATTTTCAAAAGATTTTCAAATCCAAATTTGAATTTAAATCAAACCACTCATCTCAAAAGTTTAAATGCAACAGCATGAGTGCACAAGCATGTTTCTACTCTTATATTTGATTTTAAATTTATAAAAATTATTCTTATTCTAAATTTGCATGCTTCACAAAAATAAATATAAAAATCATGTTTTCCTATTTTTCTTCTTTTCAAATTTTTAGGGTGTTACAATTCTACCCCCTTAAGATGAATCTCGTCCCGAGATTCGACCGATGCTTACTCAAACAGTTGCGGGTAGGTTTTTCTCAGATCCTCTTCTCGTTCCCAAGTAGCCTCTTCTGCTGTGTACCGATTTCATTGTACTTTACACATTTTGATTGTTCTACTTCTTGTGACTCTGTCCGCAGTCTCTAAAATTTTAACCGGAAACTCTTCATATGTAAGATCCTCCTTAACAGTAAGTTCCTCTAATGGAATCTGCTCCTCTGGTACTCGTAAACATTTCTTCAATTGAGACACATGGAACACATCGTGTACACCTGCCAAACTTTCAGGTAATTCCAACTGATATGCCACTTCACCACGTCTCTCTATAATCTTGAAAGGTCCAATATATCTTGGTGCCAATTTACCCTTCATGTTGAACCTTCTCACACTCCTCATTGGCGATACTTTCAAATATACATAATCCCCTACCTCAAAAGTCAACTCCCTTCTGCGAGTATCAGTATAGCTTTTCTGTCTGGACTGTGCTATTTTTAGATTATCTCTAATCATTCTCACTTTCTTTTCAGCATCCTTTAATACATCAGGCCCATACACTTGACTCTCCCCTGTCTGATTCCAGAATAACGGGGTTCTACATTTTCGTCCATACAGAGCCTTAAACGGTGCCATTTGAAGACTCTTCTGATAACTATTGTTATAAGAGAACTCTGCGTAAGGCAAACTCTTATCCCAACTAGTACCATATTGTAAAGCACAAGCTCTCAACATATCTTCCAATATCTGATTAATTCTCTCCGTTTGACCATCTGTCTGAGGATGATAAGCTGTACTAAAATTTAATTTGGTTCCCAATGATTCATGTATCTTTTGCCAATAATGAGATGTAAACTGAGTACCTCGATCAGACACAATCTTCTTAGGTACTCCATGTAGACTCACTATTCTTTCCATATACAACTCTGCCAACTTCGCACTGCTATATGTAGTCTTCACAGGCAGAAAATGAGCAACCTTAGTCAGACGATCCACTATCACCCAAATTGAATCATATCCTCTTTGAGTCCGTGGCAATCCAACTATAAAATCCATACCAACCTCTTCTCATTTTCACTCGGGTATCTGCATAGGTTGTAACAATCCTGCAGGTCTCTGATGTTCCGCTTTCACTCTTTGACAAGTATCACACAAAGCAACATACTCAGCAACATCTCTCTTTAAACCGTACCACCAATATTTCTCTTTCAGATCCAAATACATCTTAGTACTCCCCGGATGTATGGAATAAGCTGACTCATGAGCTTCACGCAGAATTGCCATTCTGATATCCTTATCTTCGGGCACACACAGCCTTTTTCCAAACCATAGCGTACCATTATCATCCTTACGGAATCCTGGAGATTTACCTTTCGCTATGTTTTCAGCTATCTCTCTCAACTTTTCATCCTTCTGCTGACCTTTACGGATTTCTTGCTCTAGAGTAGGCTCTAATACTAATTCCACTGCATTGGTAGTAAATCCTAAGTTCAAATACTTGCACTCGGCACATAATTCCTTTGGCATAAGCATTACTTGTATTTCATTTGCATAACTTTTCCTACTAAGAGCATCAGCAACAACGTTGGCCTTTCCTGGATGATAATGCACCTCTAGATCATAGTCTTTTATCAACTCCAACCATCTACGCTGCCTCAAGTTCAGATCCGTTTGAGTGAAGATATACCTTAAACTCTTGTGATCAGTGTATATATCACTCTTGTGTCCAATCAAATAATGTCTCCATATCTTTAATGCATGAACTACTGCAGCTAATTCCAAATCATGAGTAGGGTAATTTAACTCATGCTTCCTCAACTGCCTTGATGCATATGCCACAACTCTACCTTCTTGCATCAGTACACATCCCAGACCCAATCGAGATGCATCACAATAGATAGAGAAAGGTTTACTCAAATCTGGCAAAACTAAGACGGGTGCAGTCGTCAATCTCTTCTTTAGTTCCTCAAAATTAGCCTGACACTTCTCGGACCACACAAACTTGGCATTCTTCTCCAATAATGCAGTCATTGGTTTTGCAAGCTTTGAAAATCCCTCTATAAATCTTCTATAATAACCAGCTAATCCCAAGAAGCTACGGATCTCACTCACATTGATGGGTGGTTTCCAATTCAATACATCTTTCACCTTGCCAGGATCTACTGATATTCCTCCATTAGAGACAATATGACCCAGAAAAGAAACTTCCTTCAACCAAAACTCACATTTACTCCTCTTTGCATATAGTTGGTGTTCTCTGAGCTTCTGCAAAACCAACCTCAGATGTTCCGCATGTTCTTCCTCAGTCTTGGAAAATACTAGAATATCATCGATAAATACCACTACAAACTTATCCAGATATTCCATGAATACCTTATTCATCAAATACATAAAGTATGCAGGAGCATTAGTCAGACCAAAAGACATCACTGTATACTCATACAACCCATACCGAGTAGTAAAAGCTGTCTTTGGTACATCACTAGCACGAATCTTCAATTGATGATACCCAGAACGAAGATCAATCTTGGAAAATACACAAGCTCCTCTCAACTGATCAAACAGGTCATCAATCCTAGGCAATGGGTACTTGTTCTTAATAGTAACCTCATTAAGAGACCGATAATCTACACACATCCTCTGAGTTCCATCTTTCTTATCCACAAAAATCACTGGTGCTCCCCAAGGTGAAGAACTAGGACGAATAAAACCCTTATCCTGCAACTCCTTAATTTGTTTCTTAAGTTCTTCTAATTCATTTACTCCCATTCTATATGGACGCTTAGCTATAGGTGCAGTTCCAGGTAATAACTCAATAATAAATTCAATGTCACGGTCTGGTGGCATACCTGGCAATTCCTCTGGAAACACATCTGGAAACTCCTTCACAACTGGATCTTCCTGGTTGGCACCATCATTGAGCTGGTTCACTGTAGCAGTCTCTTGTTTTTGCACTTTTACTTCAACCCTGATTCTATCACCCTTCGGTGTTGCCAGTACAACTGTTTTATCCTTACACTGAATCTCTGCTTGTTGTTGCATCATCCAATCCATTCCCAATATAAGATCAATCCCAGCTGTTCTCAATACTATAGGGCTAACTGTAAACTCTACCCCCCTTAGGTTGAGACTAATCGGAAGACAGCGATAAGATGCTGGCATGCTTCCCCCAGGTGAGTTTACTAAGATAGGGTTCTTCATGGCACATAAATGGATTCTATGTATTCTAACAAATGATTGCGATATGAAAGAATGTGATGCTCCAGAATCAAAAAGTACAGTGGCGGGAGTAGAGTGGACATCGAACGTACCAAGCATAACTTCTGGCTCCTCCACTGCAGTTTCCTGGGACAAGTGATTCACCCTTCCTGAGTTAGGTGCGGTCTTCTGGTGGCTGCTCTGTCTCTGGGGAGTCTGCTGGTTAAGCTTCTCCGGGCAATTGTAAGACAAATGACCTTCTTTTCCACATCGGAAACACTTGTTGGGGGTATTGGTAGCACTAGTCTTCATAGGAGTGTTATTGGAAGGACCCTGACGCTGCACTTGATTTCCATTCCGCTGCGGTGGACGTTGGTTGCTATTCTGTGGCTGGAATGGGGGACGTTGCGGGAACTGTCCACGGAATGGGGCCTGACCACGATTCCACTGTCCAGAGAGAGGCCTCTGCTGAGTATTCTGCTGAAAACCAGTACGCAGACGGGTGTTGCTATTAGAGGCTTGTCCCTGTAACCTCTTCCTCTTTGCATCCATTTCCTTGCGCTTGCTATCCACCACGATAGCGCGGTTTACAAGCGTCTGAAAATTAGGGTAGGTATTGGACATCAACTGCAACTGTAGTCCATCATATAATCCCTTCAAGAAGCGGCGCTGCTTATCATTGTCATTAGCCACCTCATGTGGAGCATATCGTGACAATTGAGCAAACTTGTCACGGTACTCAGCTACAGTCATTGACCCTTGGGTCAGGTTCCTGAATTCCTCCGCCTTCAACTCTATCATTCCTTCAGGTATATGGTATGCCCTGAAGTTCTCCCTAAACTCCTGCCAGGTGACTGCAGGAGCATTGGCAGGACGACCATACTCATATGACTCCCACCAATCCTGGGCTTCTCCCTGAAGTTGCCCAGAAGCAAACAACACCTTCTGTCGGTCATCACATTGGGCAATAGTGAGTTGTTTCTCCACAACACGAAGCCAATCATCGGCCTCCAAAGGATCAGCAGCATGTGTAAACACTGGGGGACGACCCTTCAAAAACTCACCACGCTTATCACGTGGTTGAGCCCCAGCAACTGGCTGATTTTGCTGATTTTGCACTAGTTGCTGCATCAACTGCGTCTGTACCGCCAACAGTTGCTCAATAGTTGGTGGCGGTGGTGGTGGTGGATTTGGGGAAATGTTTCCACGACCTCTGCCTCTTCCTCTTCCAGCCATCTGCCACCCATAAACATGCAAACTTTAAGAATTCCATGATTTCAACCACTTATAAGATTAAGAAGGAGATCTGAAAATTTTCTGGACGAGTATCATTGTTGACAGTTCAGTATTTCAATCATATCTCGAGCTACAGAAATCCAAAAGAGCCGTGCCTTATATGGTTGGAAAGCTTATAAAATTATCCACAATTTCTATTCAGACCTCAAGATCAAATTCTGTCGTTAAGTCTATAAAAAATAAGGCGTAACAGAAACTGTTCCAGATTCCAGACTGTGCAGAAACTTTAACTTGTAAAAATTATATCTCTCGAACCAGATCAGATAAAAAGGTGATTCCAGTGGCATTTGAAAGATGCTTGAGTCTAGTTTCTCTCATAAAAATTTCGTAAATGTTGCACGAACCATTTTTAAACTATATCAGAAACATTGAAGATTGCTCCAGAAAACAGCAAGGACAGAAACGTGATAATATCAAACCCCAACTATTATTCCTTGACTATTAAACTTATTATTCTTAAGAATGGAACTTGTAGACATGCCTACAAGTCCCGACACTCAAACAAAGATCCAACTCACACATAAGCATAATAATAAAGCAACTAGCACACCAAGGTTCAAACCACACGACAGACTCGACTGACTCAACTAACGTTACTAAGAACGTTCTTATTATATAAAGGACTCCTACTTCCTAAGGAAGTGGCTCATGCTCTAATGTCTCATAAATCTTGGGCATGCCTTGGTTTGCTCGGAGCTCATCAATGGTTGCTTGGCACCTCTTGATAATCTTCCCTTGTGCCTTCACCATCTCTTCTAGCTGCAGCTTCCTATCCATCATATCATAGACAAAGTCCACCATCACTCGAGGTAGTGGCTCTAGCTGCACTGGATCTGTCATAGCCCATCCAAGTTCGGGGTGTGCACGAGGAAAGAAGCGATAAATGTCATGCTTCATAAGGTTAAAGCGAAGATAGCGGAGACCCATACATGCTTCAAAAGCAGCATCTTCAATGCTATCCTCTATAGTAGCTCAATGTCCCACGTGAGAGAACATCCTGTCCAGCTGATATGCTCCCTTGTCTTCCTTATGGGCAAAGATGCTTGCCCTTGCCTTCCAGTACGTGTCCTCCAGTGGATGAGTGTACTCCCAGCAGACGTACTCCACAGCTGGATGCCAGTCAGCGAAGTAAGCAGCGAGCATCCCCACCAGGCGAAGATGAGAGACAGCATTCCCTCCATTCCTGTGGTAGATCCTCACAGTCCACCCCATTGGAGCAGGTGGCATATCTTCAGAAGCTTCATGTGATGGAGGCGGGGGTTGTACTCCTTCATTAGCTTCCTCTTCATCATCTTCAATCTTGACGATTTCTGGATCTTCTTCAGACTCAGGCTCTTCCTGGGAAGGTGCTGGTGCTTGAACTGGTGTTACAGGAGTCTGCTCCTGTTCCTGAGGTTCTAGCTCTTGTGGCTCTTCAGTTGCATGCAGAGCACGAGGTGGGTAGTATCCTCCAGAGCTAATGCGGGCAGTCTTACGGTCACGGGCCATCTACAGAATTTTTTAGATGAAATTAGAATAGAGGCAAAATTTCGTAATAGAATGTGACATAAGAAGCATAAAAATTTATCAAATAACAAGAGCAAGATAGTGAGCATAAAAATAGTGTAAAGATGATACTAAATCGACCATTCCTAGCTAGGCTTGCGTCCTACAGTCAACAAGAGCTCCGATACCAATTTGTCACACCCATTTATCGACCAAATGGAATGCATACCCTTATGTGCGCCCAGAGATCAATCACACATAAGTTCACAAATTATAACAGAAGTATCATCACAAATGTTATTACATCACGATATTTAAACACATAGTCTTAACACAAACGTAGCGGAAGTATAAATAAAAATCTCTCGTGGTAGCTCCAGTCACAGGTACATTGACTGGTTGACAGCAAGACTAGTAATCTTCAGGGAAGTAGGCGTAGTAGTCACTATTACCTCCATCTGTTACCCATCCGGGATTTTTATCCAAGTAAAAGAAATAAACAAGCGTAAGTACATCTCGTACTCAACAAGTGTAACATGGGGTTCATGAGGCTCAAAAAGGCATATTCATTGGTTTATCAGCATGTAGCTTTTAGTTAGCATGATTTTAGCATAACAATAACATCAAAATGTCTCAATATAAACATTAAACATATGATCCATGTGAAATGATTAATGAATAGCAAAAACTTAATCATAAATAATTATTCAACTATTCCATAAGGGTCCAAGGCCACTCGTGACCGTGAGCACGGCTGTTATAACAGTTTTACACTCTGCAGAGGTTGTACACTTTCACTGTGAGTTGTGTTACCCAAATGCCCGGGTTAATTACTCCCAAAACACTACCAAGGTGAGCAGGCAGGGTAAACACTATGAAGTCTTTCGAAGGTTCGTCTAACAAGTTAGGGTCATTAGATTTCACTCGGCAAACAGATGTAGAGCCCCCCTTCCTGATGGCACAATAACACGCAGCCTATACACATGAGGACAGAGGCCGCACTATACCCGATTCGTCAAGCCATTCTTACGCCATAAAGGAATACCTCTAACAAGCTAGAAAAGGTCCTTCTATATGACTAAAGCCAGAGCCATATAGCCCCCACAGTTGTACTGTAAATCCCGGATTGTCGCTTATAGATGAGTCCTTATGGAGAGTAACAAGAGCACTAAAGTAACCCCATGCTCTAGTACCCTTAAACAGTAATAAAATCATCTTTTAATGTTTATTGCATATTCCATTAGTCAAATTACATGATCATAGTCCATGTTTAAGCACTAGCCAAAATACTCAATGCAATTTAATAGGTACCAAGGTAAAGGATCAATCGCTAAGTCATCCTTAACAAGGAATAAATGCATAATGATATTATTTGCATAAGGTGAATAGGACAACAAGGATAATCCCATGCTATACTTGCCTTGCTCAAACTGGTCCTGAAGATCTTGCTCGTAGTAAAGCTCTTGATCTCCAACGAATTTCTCACCGTCTATACTCGATCAACCATTATCAACAACACACATCCAGAGGCAATCATGCATTAACAAACAAGACTATAATTAGAACAATACACCAACAGTAAGAAAATAAAATAAAAAGTCTTTAAAATGAATCTACAACTTGCTAGGATCACACAGACGCGAAGATCACGAAAATCGGATCTAAAACGACAAAGTTATGAATTTCCAAAGATTTCCTATAGAAAAATAAATACTTTAATATAAACTTGAAAATAAATTATCTCAAACCTACTGTACAGTTCTATCATCATGTAGAGCTCGCAAATATGAATCTAACGCAATTTGAATGGATCAAATCGGAGCTAAAACGAAAATTCTACAACTAAAACAATCTGAATGGCAAAACTGTAAATATCAGAAAGCGTATTTTTCATTTACCGAAACGAAATACGTTTTCAACCGATCAAAGCGTACTCTGAGCTTTACGTTTTAGGACTGCGGGTTCTATACTTAAAAACTTCAGGGTTTCTTTTACAATTTTACAAACGAACCGGTATCTTCTAATTCTAGCCGTTGGATTTAGATCGGACGGTCCAGATCGGATCAAGGAAGTAACCGGCGGCGCTCCGGTCGGAATCAGCCGACGGCGAGCTTCCCGCGGCGGCGCCATGGCCGGGTGGAGCCTATCTCGCTCTGTGGTGCACGAAATCGCAAAGCAAAGGTACCGGCAGGTAGATAACTTCAACGCGAACTCACCTAGGGCAGAATCGTGGCTGGGGACGAAGCAATGAGCGCGTGCGGCTTGAAGGGGCGGACGGTGGATCTCGTGCTCGCGGTGACCTAGCTCCCGAGCACCAAATCGGCTACCGATAAGACGGGATGAGGGCGGAATCATGCGGGGCTCCGTTTTTATAGTCCGGAGGCGCGAGGAAACAAGGAAGGCGCGGAGATTTGCGGCGGCTTCGGATCGGAGAAAGAGGAAGGCGACGGCGTCCGTTTTTGGAAAGCACCGGAGGAAGAAGAAAGGAAAGGTGAGGAGAGACACTGACAAGCGGGACCCACATGTCAGCGACTCAAGGCGGAATGACGCGGCCGCTGCGGAACGCGATCGTGCACGCGAGTTGGGCCGGCTGGCCGCGGCTCGGGCTTGGCCCAGAAGGAGAAGGAGGCCGCGGAAGAATAAGCGGGCCGCATGCTGAGCAGGCCGAGGCGGCGGCTGCGGCTGAGCTGGACCAAAATCCGAATGAAAATGAATTTCCTTTCTTTTTCTTTTTCCAATTTTTCAAAGCAAATTTTCAAAAGATTTTCAAATCCAAATTTGAATTTAAATCAAACCACTCATCTCAAAAGTTTAAATGCAACAACATGAGTGCACAAGCATGTTTCTACTCTTATATTTGATTTTAAATTTATAAAAATTATTCTTATTCTAAATTTGCATGCTTCACAAAAATAAATATAAAAATCATGTTTTTCCTATTTTTCTTCTTTTCAAATTTTTAGGGTGTTACAGAAAAGAACTTTGAACAATTACTTTTCAAGTTCAAGTGGCAACGGCTCAACTCTACATACTAATGAGAGCACAAGTCAACCAAAGAAACCGAGGGAAGAGTTTAGTCATTCAAACCTAATTGCTGACCCTGCACAGCGCAAACCAATCGATTCTTATGATCCAGCAATTAGAGACCAATTAAAGAGAGCATATGCTTTGAGTGGTCCAACCCAACCTCATGAATTTTTATTTCCTCGTAAATGTATGGTTGGTGAATGGAGATCATTTCAAAAGACTTGGTTTGATGAATTTGATTGGCTAGAGTACAGTGAATCCAAGGATGCTGCTTATTGCTTATATTGCTATCTTTTCTTTAATTCGGCAAAGGCTGAAAAATTTGGGAGTTCTGTCTTTGCACATCAAGGTTATACAAATTGGAAGAATGCGAAGGATACTTTTCATAAGCACAGTGCTTCCAAGACTCATACAATGGCTAGGCTAAAGTGTGACGATTTTATGAACCAAATGACAAGTGTGGGTCGAAGAATAGTTGAGGTAAGCACGGAGGAAGAAAAACGATATGAGATTCGTTTGACATCATCTTTAAATGTTGCAAGATTTCTCATATATCAAGGGCACGTGGAGATGATGAGAGTGAGACTTCCCTCAACAAGGGTATGTTCAGAGAGATGGTTGATTGGTATAAAGATAAGGTAGATGTAGTGAAGGACACATATGACAAAGGTTCTAAAAATTGCCAGATGATATCTCCTGATATCCAAAAGGATCTTGCAAAAGCTTGTGCAGAGGAAGTCATAGCTGTCAGTATGGATGAGATTGGAGGTAGAAAATTTTCCGTGCTTATTGATGAGTCCCGGGATGTATCAATAAAAGAGCAAATGGCCGTGATTCTAAGGTTAGTACTCCACAATTGCAATTTTGTGCAGCGCTGATTTTGTGCATAGATTTTATAACATTTATTTCTACAATTATACTAACACAAACAAATATACTGTGCAGGTTTGTGAATGATAAAGGGCAAGTGGTGGAGAGATTTCTTGGACTTCAGCATGTTCAGAGTTGTACAACTATTGCATTGAAAGAAGCTTTGGTTGATATGCTTTTAAGTCACAGTTTATCTATCTCTATGCTTCGTGGGCAAGGGTATGATGGAGCATCTAATATGAGAGGTGAATTTAATGGGGTGCAGAAATTGATTCGTGATGAAAATCCTTATGCTTTTCTATGTGCATTGTTTTGCCCATCAATTGCAACTAGTGGTTGTTGCTGTTTCAACTTCTAGTGCAAACGTTGCAGATTTCTTTAACTATGTTCCTTTAATAGTCAACAATGTGGGTGCATCTTGTATGAGAAAAGATGCATTGCTTGCAAAGTATCATGATGTGTTGCTAGAAAAGATTGAGAAGGGTGAGATTATGACTGGAAAAGGTTTAAATCAAGAAAGTAGCCTAGCTAGGTCAGGAGATACTAGATGGGGTTCACATCTTAAAACTTTGCTTCACATTTTGGTGATGTGGGAGGCTATCATAGATGTGCTTGAGATAGTGAAGAAGGATTCTATTAAACCAACAAATAATGGTAGAGCTTTAGGTTTAATTGAAAAAATGGAGAGCTTTGATTTTGTGTTCATCCTGCATTTGATGATACAATTGTTGAGCATGACAGATATTTTGTCACAAGCTTTGCAAAGGAAGGATCAAGACATAGTTGAGGCAATGCATTTGATCACAGGTGTGAAAGATAGCTTGCAGGATATGAGGGAAAATGGATGAGAGCCATTACTCAAAAAAGTGGTAACATTCTGTGAGAAGAATGAGATTGAAGTGTTAGATATGGACAAGCAAATAAATGTTAGAGGAACATCTAGAAGAAGAAAGAAAAAGGTAACAAACATGCATTACTATCATGTCGAGCTTTTTCTGGTCACCATTGATGCCATCTTGACTGAGATGAATCACCGGTTTAGTGAAATTAGTTCAGAGTTATTAGTATGTATGGCTGCTTTTAACCCAAGAAACTCATTCTCTAATTTTGATGTGGACAAACTTGTGAAGCTCGCTGAAATTTATGCCGAGGATTTTAATATTGGTGACCTTGTTGTTTTGCCAACTCAACTTAGACAGTTTGTCAGCCGTGCTAGAAGAACTCCAGACTTTCTTGGTTGCACTGAGCTTGGAAATGTTGCTGAAATTATGGTCAACGCTAAGATGCACACATCTTATAAATTGGTGTATCATTTTATTGAGCTAATCTTGATACTACCGGTGGCAACAGCTTCAGTTGAGAGGATATTTTCAGCCTTAAACATTATAAAGACAGATTTGCATAATAAAATGGGTGATGAATGGCTTAATGACTTGATGATATGCTATAATGAGAAGGAGATATTTAAAAAGATTGATAATGAAAAGATAAAAAAAAACGGTTTCAAGAGATGAAAAAGCGTCGTATGTTATTACCTAAAAAAGTAGTGGTACGCTCTATTCTCTTCTAAATTCATAATTTGGATGTCAATATATGTTTGACTAATCAATTATGTTGATTTGTGTAGGTTGCTACTTTGGAGGAATAATGTGGGGCAACGTCATGCACTGTTTCTTAGTTTGGCAATTGGGCCTTTTGGTATGAATGAACTCCATCCTTTTGGTATGAATGAACTGCATCCTTTTTTTTCATGATGTATTTGTGAATTTCGTCGTTAGTTGACATTTTCAATATAAGATTGATTCAAGCTATTATATATTTGTCTATTGTGATGGGTCATAGTAGAATTAAGTCGCTGCGGACTTTTGTTCAGCCCGACCTAAATTTTTTCGTGGCTTCGTCCCTGGTATCGGACACCCAACAGCCGATAGGTCTACGTGGTCCCTGTCGGTAGCTGGATGGCCGATAGGGCTAGTCGGTCCGTCCAAGGCCGACAAGTCCTGTAACCTGTATTGACCATCTTGAACTAAACGGATCAGACGGTAGCGGTGACAGTCAGCTCAGATACGTACCCGAAGCCCACGTTGACCGTTGTAAGACGCCTTTTAGGATGTCGACGACTCATGGATTTGTCACGAGTGAGGAGCAAGGCGTTACACTACAGCGTGCATAGCACCAACGGATCCCGAAAGCTAAGCATCGTAGAAAGCTTCGCATCACACAACACCAACCAATAACCGTAGGCTACAAATCTTGGATGCGCACGCGCGTGAAGTGTACATTATCCTCGTGGTGACGCATTAGGCGCCGCGTTAGTGCATATACTACTTGCAGTTAAGTGGGAGATTAGGTAACAGAAAGAAGATATCCACGAGACTACGAGAGCGTTCTTCCAGGCTTTGGTCTTCAGACTTTCGTCATCAGGCGGCTCAGACTTTTGACGCTTGATGATATTTGCTCGAAACAAAAGGGCAAATAACAAGAAGAAAGAAAGAAAGAAAGAAAGGTGTGCTAGTGAAAAAGGCAACTAACGGCGCCGTCCTAAGAACACGACCTTTTCAGAGTCCTAGATTGCGATCCATCTACAGCAAAATGAAATGCCTCGATCCAAATTCCAGGCCAAGGCCACATGTGACTCCAGCGTGCTGACTATGCCGCCAGCGCTTTACACGGCGGACGAGGCTGATCCTGGCACGGATTCTGCAAGCTGAGAAGCCCAACAACCGAAGCCCGACGATGGCAAGGTGACTTTTCAGAGACGAACACCGACCTCTTTGCCGAAACCTTTCAACCCGTGACTCATCGATGATGGATGACAGATGACACTCTTTTGGTAAGATTCTCCGTTGCTGTAGAAGAAAGCACACACACCAGTTTTGAACAGAGGGAATGGGCCCCAACAAGGTCTTTGCTAGAGCCTAAAATAAGCGGGGTTAGTGATTTGTCCACAGAAAATGCAAATATTTCGTTTTTCAATTCTTCGAAAATCCTGCAGGAGCACTGCCTCTCAATTAAGGAAGAAAAGAAATTTATATATACAGGAAGGTCCGGAAGACCGGAAAGCCCCACCGGGCAGGCTCTGTTCGACATGACTTATTGTGGTTGCGTCTGATTTATAGGGCCGATTTGTTGTGAGAGAAAAACATTGCTTCATGGCTGAAGAGTAGAGCTGATTCTGGCCTATAAGCTCAAGCGAACAGAAAAAAAGAAGACACCCAGCACATCCCCCACATGGTTAAACAATGAATGGCTAAGTCAGGTTGTTAAGAACCCTACAGCGCGTATTTATGTCATCCTTGGCTTTGAGGGCCACTTGTCGAGCATCCATAACCATGCCTTGGAAAATCCTTCTGTTTTTTCCTTCCAAATGTTCCATATCATGTAAATCACCAATCCGTTGAAGTGTCGTCGTCGCTCCCTTGGGATTTTGGGTGTCGCTTCTTCCCACCGTGCTCTTATTTCTGTTGTTTGGATCTGAGGCTTGATTAAGTTTGTGTCAAAGTGCTCTCATGGCAACAGGCTCCAATAGTGGCAAAAGGGCATAGGAGGCAGAGGTGAAGGCCAGATTCCAATGGCCCATTGCACATGACGCAGTGATCTTGATGAGGCCAATTTCTTAGTTGCAAATTATCTGCTGATAAAGATCCATGCAAAGAACTTGCATTGCGGGTCAGTCCTCGGACGGAATATACCAGTTAGATCCGGGGCGTCCCCATCCCACGAAATCGAGGGGACGGAGTCAGCCGAAGTGGGACGAGCACGCTATTGCCGAGGAAGAAGAAGAGAGAAGGTGCGCTCGCTGGATGGGTTCGCTGGTGGAAGGGAAGGCGTCGAGGTCGGCGGCAACATACGGCTGGTGGCGGAACGCGGCACGGAGGTCGCACGGGCGAGCTACCGCCCCGCTAGGCTCCGTGACCAACCAAACGCGAGCGGAGGAAGTAGAGGTGGCGGGGCTCCAGTGGGCGAGCAGCGGCCAAGCGGTGGTGCCGAGGGCCAAGTCCGAGCGCCAACAAGCAGCAGCAGGGCAGCATGCAGAGGGCGGCAAGGCGGCTGGGTGCAGGCCGAAGGGCGGCGGCCGGCCGGCCAGTGGCATCGCCCGGTGGCGGTGGCCCTCCAGAGCGCTCGAATCGGAGGCCCTCCGTGTGGTTGGGGACGAAGACGGAAAGAGATAAGGCGAGCAGGGGAAAAAGAAAAAAAACTGACAAATGGGCTCTGCCTGTCAGTCGCTCATCCCACTTTCGATGACTCTGAACCAAACATAAAATTGGTCGATTCTATCCCTTCTCAACCAAATAAAAAATAGAGTTATCCAACTCCTAACCAAACGCTACGCAGCTGCCAGCACTTTACACGGCGGGCAAGGCTGATCCTGGCACGAATTCTGCAGGCTGAAAAGCCCAACAACCGAAGCCCGGCGGCAAGGTGACTTTCTAGGGACGAACACGGAGCTCTTTGCCGAAACCTTCCAACCCGTGACTCATCGATGATGGATGACAGTATGACAATACTCTTTTGGTAAGATTATCCGTTGCCGTAGAAGAAAGCACACACCAGTTTTGAACAGCGGGAATGGGGCCCAATAAGGCCTTTGCTAGAGCCTAATAAGCAGGCTTTAGTAGTTTGCCCACAGAACATGCAAATCTTTCCGTTTTTAACGAAAAACATGTTTAGACACGGTCGCCAAATGAAAAATGTAAACATTTATTTCTTCTCCCATGAACAAAGACAATTTTGTGTGCTGTCGGTCTTGTGTGTGAACAAAAAGGGACCAGTCTATGAACCCACTTACGGCCTTGTTTGATACGTATGTATTCATCTCAATCCACGTGTGTTGATGTAGATTGGAGTAGAATTAAACTAAGTTTCATTCTATTTTTGATTACAACAAATGTGGATTGAAATAAATACATGTGCATCGAACAAGGCCTACTTATATATTGAGGTCAACTTAAGTTGGGTGAACGCCGGAAAAAATAGTAACATGATATTCTATTTTGCTGTACTGTATTGTAAGGCCAGTCTCAGTGAGGATTTCATGTCACTGTTTCTAACATATCCAGATTTTAGAAACAGTACAGAAGAGTTTCATCTACATAAAACTCTCTTTACTCCCATGAAACTCTTATCATCTCTCTTCATTAATATGGTGTTACATCAGCATAATTAATACCCATAAAACTCTGATGAAACTCCATTGGGACTGACCTAATCATGCTTGTGTTGTGACCATACTTGTGTTGTGTGTGTGTGTGTTTCAACAAAATAGCCAATCACCAGCAAGCTAAATGCTAAAAGCAGGTAGCAGGCGTATACTCATAACAAGTTGAGGTGGGAGAAGAATTAGAAGCTTCAAAAAATGCCAAAATCCTTGGAACTCGACCATTTGTCATGCGAGTCCATGTACTGTGAGGGATTCTCTAAACCGACAAAGCGTAATCACGATTAGAAAAGGGAAAACAAACAAGCACACACAGAGCCTAAAGGTAGAAGTTTTTTTTTCCGACAAAGTGCCTACAGGTAAGAGACTAGAGGATCTAGAAATTACCCTTGCGAATGCTTATGTCTTAATTAAGAAAGGCAAGGCATAAGAAAAACTAGACCAAAATGCTCTCAATACACAAGTCCCGTAAACACTAACTTTTTCACTCTCTCATTTCTACTAGGCAAGTTATTTTACTAAACATTTTATACAACGGCTAGCTTTATCAGTAGAGCTGCTCGTGGAGCTGAAAACTAAAAATTATTTTAGCAGTGAATCAGACAAACGCTAATGCTCAGGCTCGGGCGTCCCTTTGTCCGGACCTGAAAATAATCAAATCTCCCCACTCCACGCTCGTCTCCCCACTCCACGCTTGTCCGTTGTGAGGTTGTTCGCTCGCCCCAATCCGCCGCGTTACCACCACCATCCCCCGTGACACCTCCGTCCCGAGCCACGGCCCACTCCGGCACGGCGCCACCGCCATCCCCTGTGGTGCCTTCGTTCCCCGCCGCAACATGCGGTGCTCCGTCCTCTGCCGCGCCCAAGCCAGACGGCTAGGAGAGAGGGCCGTCGGGCCCAGGTGCAGGCGCAACTAGCCGCTGCCAGGCCACGCCACTATCCTCGGTCACCGGCTTGCCAGAACCGGCCGTTTCCCCACTCTGTGCTGCGTCGTACGGAAGAATGGTGAAAAACACATGTTGCAAGCCTTATGTTTCAAGTGTTTCAGATGGTTCATGGGTATGTTGTAAGTGTTTCATATGGATGTTGCAAAAGTAGATCGGAATGCTGCAATAGTTGTACATGTATGTTGCAAGCTTCGGTTCCCAATGTTTCATCTGTCTTTAAAAAACGTACATTACCGGTGTATTTATTTGGATGTTGCATATGTTTTACACAATATTGCAAGTGTTTCATCTGTATGTTGTGTATGTTTTACAATGGTTTCAAGTGTTTTTGAGGTGTTTTTGTAAGTGCTTTAGATGCATGTTTCAAATGTTTCATCTGTTTTGAGACATATGTTGCAAGTGTTACATCTTGATGTTTCAAAAGTAGATCGGGTGCCGTATCTCTCTCCCCGCCTTTTGCTGTCTCGCCTCAGTGTCTCTTCCTCCTCCCGGCATCGGCTGGGTATCCGTCGCCCCCTCCTCTTCTCGACGCTGTTGACGTTCGGGAGGCGCGGGCCCCGTGTGAGCATGCAAAATGGCACGGGAAATGGACTGCGTGCGCGGATGTCCAGGCGCTAGGATGCCGTTGTAGGAAACGAAACCTTAAATTAGCGAGCAATAAATAACTTAACAACTAAATAACTAATTTACCGACTCGGCCTGAATCTACCCTACTAATGCACCGAGTTTTCTTTTCTACGTCCACACAACAAAACATCCCCCGCTGAGAAGGCATCCCTCCGTGCACCCACAAAAGTATACCCAGAAATCCAACTCCTTCAAAATGGACAGTCTAGATTTTCTCTTATCATTCTCTCTCCATACTCACTCAAATCCAAGGGCCAAGATTGCTTGTGTCAACCTCCCCTCAGCCTATCCCGCCTGCCCACGATCTACAGAAACGCACGCCGCCACGCTGCTAATCACGCGCGAATCCTTCATCCATCCGCAAGCACTCACAACAGAAACGCATTCTCTCTTCATCCATCCGCTTGATCGGGGTTCAAAATTCAAAAAACCGCGCCCTCGCTGCCGTTCGCCACACCGTGGATCACATCCGTCGCCGATCGCCGCCGTTAGCACACCGTCGCGCCCATCGCCGCACCGTGCCGTGCGTCACCCGTCGAAATCTTGGTTGGCCTTCGTCGCCGATCGCACCGAGAACGTGCGGGACGACACCGGAGCGACGCCGCTGCACCTCGCGGCGAGGCAGGGCTGGCGGCGCTGTGTCCATGTCCTGCTCGAGAACGGCGCCATTGGGTGAGAATTCCTGGCTTACTGCCTTGCCCCTCTCTCATATCATGTACGTATTTTTATGTGCAAAAAAAAACGATCCTTTACAGTTGTATACGAGCGAGGGTCCTTTTCTTTGGTTTCTTTATTCATGTGCAAATGGTGCTAATTGTTCATTGCTAATTATTTTGCACTGCTTTGTTTTCCATTAAGGATGTTAGCAGTGTTAATAGGATGTCTATGACAGGGCTGCATATGTACAAGATAGGCATCACACACACATGTTACCATTTCAATGATCTATATTTGACGCAGCCCTGGTTTTCGCATGCGAAGATCTGACACTAACTGCACAATTTCCACAAGGACAGGGAGAGAGTTTGGAGACATTAACATCAAGTTTTGACCTTCTGAAGTTCTGATAAGGTACTCTCTTGATTTCTGCTCACCTCTGAGTATCTGAAAAGCTCACCTCTGAGTTCATGATCCATGTTCCTGACACCAGTGCACAGATTAACGTGACTTTGCAAGCTCACCTCTGAGTATACTTCTTTGCATTCTGCTTTCACAGTGTATTAGTTAGATGTTGGTACTTGATCATTAGTTCACAGCAAGCTAAAAATATATAGTACTCATTAACAGTAAAACAAAACGAAGTATACTTATCAATGTCCTATCATGATGCACCATGGCAGCTAATGCTGTGCAGAATGATGGTCAGATGGGTGTGGATCATCATAAGAATTGTAGCCCATATATAGTATCTAGGAGCTGAAGCACCTGCTGCATGTTTGAAACTCTGAAAGGGATGCAGCCTTTTTCGATGGTCAGAAATCTGTAGCAACATTTGCTTAAACAAAGAATAAAAAAATAATAACAATATCACAGTTCTTATCTGATGTCATTGCAGAAATCTTAACTGTTCTATGAGCCTGTGATTCAGAAATCTTAACTGTTCTATACTTCTGCTATGCGTATCTGGATATTGCACTTCTGCTTGGCTCAGGGGGTCAGGGCAAAGCAAGTTGTCCCTGAAGCGAAGTTGAATGCCTTGTTCCCTCTTGCCTACTGTTCATGGTCCAGCAGCAGCAACGACCGACATACTAAGTGACTGAATTGGGCGTTCAAATGCAGGCTGCATAGGAACTCAGATCATGATTTTTTTTCAGTTATTTTTTTTGCCATTCCCGACTCTATTCTCAGAACAAGTAACATGTGAATTTTCATATTGTTACCTACCAGCCCTCGATAGAAGAATGGGGACGCCAGGAGAGGGACGCACTCCGCTCAGCGATGTAACAAACATACATACTCCAGGTACATGCATACGCACATATCGCAGTCGGATATATATATAAGTACAAAAAATAACAATAAAACACCATATCCACAGATTGCATCGAAGAACAACGCAAGAGAGAGGAAAGGAATAGGAAGCAACGTGAGTACCGTGCTAGAAAAAGGGATCAGGAAACGAACGAGGAACGGGAGGAGAGGAATAAGAGGTAGCGTGAGTACCGTGCTCGACGAAAAGCTGAAACAAGTTCACTTCCAAATGCAGCGGATCAACCAGGTGCACAATCTTCACTCATCTTTCGTGGTACTAGAATACGGTGTTTATATTTGTTCATGGACCTTGCACTATTTACTTCAACAGCGCCCGGATATACACAGACTATGACTTGTGGGACAAGTTCCTCGGCCGGCCTGCAGCCAGTGGGCGATGGATGCATTTCAGCCCCAAACATGAACTGTGTTGACATGAATATGGCAGGAACCTCAGCCGGAGTAGGACTAGCTTCACCATCTCTGACAGGATATTCTGAAATCTTTACTGGGCCATCCTTGGTTCAAGACAAAGAAAATCAAAACCCATGTCAGTCTCTAGAATGGTTGCATCGAAACGATAACTATGTCAGAAGAATGAGGCATCAAGTGTATGAAGATAATGCACTTCAACAATCTGCTAAAATAGTTCAGGATCCAGGTGTGTGACATTTACTGAATTTTTTACGATAATAACTTCGTGATCGTTCAATCCTTTTCATTCTATATGCAACCGTAACAAAAAATTGCAAATTGCCCATCAGTGTCCAGTTCAAGTGCAAACAACCCATTGAGAAGAGAGAGGTACAACAATATGGAAGCCTCAAAAAAGCAAACATTATTGGAGAAAAAAGGGACTATGCAAGGGACAAGAGAATGAGTTCACATGAGGCCATGCACCATACTACAAACAGCAATGCACAACCCACAGGTTGCCTCATAGTTTTTTTTCTCTTGTGCCACTTTTTTTAAAACCCACAGATGCATAGTGACAGGCCACCTTTTTTTTTCTACAGATGTATCACCGCCTCAACGGACATTAAATGGAACGTGCGATCGGGTAGATGAATATGATGCTACCTTGTTTGAACCTGCACACCCTGAATTAGAAGAATATGATGAAGAAGAAGGTGGGTTTATTTCTCAATAATGTCACATACCATTACTTCATAACAATAAGTTTTTTTACTGATGCCAATGCCATGATGCCATGCACCATGTAACAGATCACCTGGAACCCATGGAAGATGAGAGTGAGGACGACGAAACTAGGCAATTTCGTGGGGAAGGTAACTCTGTCACACAACATGAATCATCATGTTTTTTTAATTTAAATACATTTCAGTGTGTGAATTCATAGAAATTCCATATCTTTCATGCAGAAGAAGGATTCGAGTCATACCGTATATATGCCAATGGCACTGCTGATAATGATACCGATGACCCTTATGACTACGTCTACCAAAATTTACCAGATCAGCACCATGTTTTGAAAAAAGTACCTAATTGCAGGCACTGTGGGGCCATACGGTTCGAATATGAACCACCTGGATTTTGTTGCAGAAGTGGAAAGGTTCAAGTGCATATTCCTGAAGTGCCAGCTGAATTGAAAAGGTTATTTACCAGTCAGGTAGATAATGATGCAAAATATTTTAGAAAACACATACGGTACTTCAACTCTCATTTCTCTTTCACGACCCTTGGTGTTACCTTGGATCGGCGAGTTGCCACCACAGCAGGCACTGGTATCTATACATTCCGGGTGCAAGGTTCCTTGTACCACTGACTTGACCATTTGGTCCCGGGTTCTAAAGGGCCGTGACACATGCAGCTCTACTTTTATGATACATCAGATGACACATTAACACATAGAGCACTGAGATCTCCTGACATTGATATCAACCTGATAAGAAATATTCTAAGGATATTAGATGACAACCCTTATGTTCACACCTTCAAGAGGGTTGGAGCCATACCAAATCTTGATGACTATGTAATTGAACTAAACACCAATGTCACACCGGACCAACGGAGGTACCTTGTCTACCACGCTACCTGAGTTTTTTTGGTATTTACTATCTTAAATTTTAAATCTAATTAGTTCTGTTTTCTATTATCGCTTTGTCTACACTACAAAGGTACAATGCACCGACATCCTCACAAGTTGCTGCTATCTGGACCGAAGGAAATGAACCCTAGAGATGTTTTGATAGGAGTGTATTGGTGTATGCAAGAGGAGACCGCCCACTATATATCAAAGCATATCATGGTTGTTATGATCCATTATAATATCCTGTATTTAATCCTAGGGGAGAAATTGGTTGGAATAAATTTATGCCATACAGTGGATCACCTACCATTCAAGCTACTACTACTCCTGTTGAGCCTACAGATTTAATACTCCTTATATTATTAGAATAAATAAATTCAAATCTATCTAACTTTGTACTCATTTTTCTAATAACTTTTCACTATACACAGATGAGGCTGAAAATGACGCTGACATACAGCAAGGTGAATACTTAAGTAGCCTTGTGGAGGAAAATCAACCTAGAAAATTTGTGACAGCACGGGAATACTATTGTTTCTTAATGCAAGTTAGAAAGGGTCTTTTTAACATCTTGCTATTCGGAGGACAACTTTTTCAGCAGTGGGCTGTTGACATGTATATCAAGATTGAGTCTATGAGGCTTGATTGGTATTCTAACCTGGCAAACCAGAAACTCATACGGGCTGAACTATATCAGGTGAGGCAATGTGTTTTTTGCAAAATTATATTAGTATATAATTATATTATATATGTCATTATTTTATGAAATAAATCACCAAAATGTGTTTATTGTGCTGGTTGATGTAGGGTCTGGTTGATGTAGTTTCTAATGGAGAGACCAGAGCTTCTGAAGTTGGCAAGAGAATTGTTTTGCCACGGTCTTTCCCGGGTGGTGATCGTGACATGATGCGATGGTACCTTAATGCAATGGCCATTGTGCAGCGTTTTGGCAAACCAGATTATTTCATCATGATGACATGCAATCCGCACTGGCAGGAGATAATAGAAAATCTAGAGCCTGGGCAGCAACCACAAGACAGACCAGACCTGGTTTCAAGAGTATACAGAGCCAAGTTACGATCACTAATGGATTTATTGGTAAAAAAAGTACTTTGGAGATGTTGCAGCCTATGTGCACGTCACAGAATTTCAAAAAAGGGGCTTGCCCCATGAACACATCCTATTGATTATGCACTCAAGAAGTAAGTTGACAAACCCTGATGCATATGACAAGTATATTTGTGCAGAGATACCAAACAAGGACAAGTACCCTGTGTTGCACGAACTTGTGATTAAGCATATGCTATATGGACCATGTGGCGTCTTAAATAGAAAGTGTCCTTGTATGATTGGTGGATCCTGTCGGTTTCAGTATCCTCGACAATTTTGTGAGGCAACACAACAGGGCAAAGATTCATATCCTTTGTACAGGAGGAGAGATGATGGACAACGAGTGGAAATAAGAGGTGTTGAGTTAGACAATAGGTGGGTAGTTCCTTACAATCCTAGACTCCTTATGAGGTATAATTGCCACATGAACGTGGAGGCATGCTCAAGCATCAAAAGCCTGTAAGTACCTATTTAAATATGTATACAAAGGCCATGACCGTGCTGAATTCTCAGTTGAAACTCCTGGAGTTATTAATGAGATCCGTCGTTACCGGGATGCTAGATATATATCACCACCTGAAGCCATGCACAGGATTTTTGGCTTTCATCTCTTTGGTGTGTATCCCTCTGTTTTGCAACTCCAGTTACATCTACCAAACATGCAGTCTGTCATTATTGATGAGTCTCAAAATCTACAAGATGTTATCAATAAGAAATCTTCAACTATGACTACACTCACAGAATACTTCAATATGAATCGTACTGATAGTTTTGCAAGGACATTATTATATAGGGAATTCCCAGAACACTACCGGTGGATCACTGGTCGCAAGGTGTGGCAGAGAAGAAATAATAGGGCAGGACAGATTGGAAGGATTGTGTATGCGCACCCAGTAGAGGGGGAGAGATATTTCTTAAGATTGCTTCTAAACCATGCAAGAGGTTCAACCTCATATGAGGATTTAAGAACAGTGGATGGCATCACATACTCTTCATTCAGAGAAACATGTGAAAAGAGAGGGCTCGTTGAGACAGATAAGTCCCTTGATGATGCCTTGGTTGATGCTGAAACTTTTCAGATGCAAGCTGCACTACGGAGATTATTTACAACTATTCTTGTATTTTGTGAGGCCACCAATGTACGTGAGCTATGGGAGAAACACAAGGCATCATTGTCTGAGGATTATAACAGAGACAATTCTAACTCAAGTGTTGTCGAGCAAATGGTTCTGAGAGACATTAGAGATATGCTTCAGTCCATGGGGAAGGATATCAGGAATTATGATCTTCCTGAGCTCAATGATGCAGGTAGGTTTCATGCAAACGATTTTTTATTTTTTAATAATTATTCGATATTTTTCTAGCATGATTAAAATTTTTGTATTCATGAAAATTAACATTTTATTACTTTCTGTGAAACAGTTCAATTTTCCAATGACATGATGAGAGAGGTCAGAGAAGAGCTTTCCATACAAGCTGAACAAGAACATTTGGATATATATAAATCTCTAAACAACGAACAACGAGCAGGATTCGATGAAATCATACATCATGTATTGAATAACAAGTGCCGGGTGTTCTTCGTTGATGGTCCAGGAGGAACAGGCAAGACATTCCTATATAAGGCAATTCTTGCTAGAGTGCGCTCAGAGGGATTAATAGGAATTGCTACTGCAACTTCTGGCATAGCAACATCAATATTGCTTGGAGGACGGATGACACACTCAAGATTCAAAGTCCCAATTACACTTGCTGAGAATAGCACATGCAGCTTCGGAAAGCAAAGCGGCACCGCAGAGTTACTCCGTAGGGCGTCCTTGATTATATGGGATGAGGCTGCTATGACCAGGCGTCAAGCGATTGAGTGTCTTGATAGGTCTCTGCAAGACATTATGAACTGTTCATTACCGTTCGGGGGTAAAGTTATGGTGTTTGGAGGAGATTTTAGACAGGTGCTTTCTGTGGTTCCACGTGGAACTAGAGCACAGGTAACTGATGCGTCATTGCAGAGGTCTTATTTGTGGGACAATATAAGAAAGATAAGATTGACACGTAACATGAGGGCTCAAACTGACCCATGGTTTTCAAGTTACCTCCTTAGAATTGGGAATGGGACTGAGGAAACCATCGGAATTGATTACGTTCGCCTGCCAGAAGATATTGTGATTGGTTATACAACTGATAATGAAGATTCCATAAACACGCTCATTCAACATGTTTTCCAATCACTTGAGGAAAATGCAAGATCTGCCGAGTATATGAGCACACGTGCCATCCTTTCAACAAAAAATGAGCATGTTGATCAACTAAACGCAAAGATGATTGCCATGTTTCTAGGTGAGGAGAAGGTTTATCATAGCTTTGACTCTGTTGATGATGATTCAAGAAACAACTACCCAATTGAGTTTCTAAATTCCATCACTCCAAATGGTCTCCCTCCACATGTGCTAATAGTAAAAATCAACTGCCCTGTCATCCTACTCCATAATCTTGATCCTAATAATGGTTTGTGCAATGGAACAAGACTAATGGTTAGAGCATTCCAAGACAATGCAATTGATGCAGAAATCGTTGGTGGCCAACATCAAGGAAAGAGGGTGTTCATAACTAGGATCCCTATGTCTCCATCAGATGATATTTCGCTCCCTTTCAAGTTAAAGAGGAAACGATTTCCAATTCGGTTGAGTTTTGCAATGACCATCAATAAAGCACAGGGGCAAACCATCCCAAATATTGGGATCTATCTTCCAGAGCCCGTGTTCTCACATGGACAACTCTACGTTGCATTGTCGAGGGGTGTGTCAAGATCAACAACAAAAGTTTTGGCTAAACCAAGTCAGGAATTAGACTCCACAGGGAACACCACCAAGAATATTGTTTATAAAGACATCCTAAATTGTTGATAACGGTGGGTATACTTACTCAGAAATTTTATATTTTGTCCTTCATCTTTTTCTTTAATTTAATTTAATTTAATTTAATTTCATTCATTTGCACTTTTGATAGGTGTGAAGCCTTCTCAGCATTCCCTCAAACATACGAGCAGGTACATGGAAAGATGGCATCTTCAGTTTATGTATCACAAAAAGATTGACATCTCATTTTTCTCAGTTTATATTCAGTTCTTAAAGAACTTGTACATAGACGACTCCACAAACGTGGATGCTATGCTGATTCTTCCTGCTCTACAGAAGAATGACCATCGATTTTGTCAATGTGTGTGTGACAGGAACAACAAGCTCACTGCTGTTATTTTGGAAATATTGCACAGGTTCATATTCCAGTGGCGATGATACTACCTTTTCTTGTTGCCGTGGCGTGTCAAACTGCAGTAAGGTATTTTCTTTCCCCTTGCTCCAAATTAGTGCTTGGGTATGAGAATTTGAGAATAACTCACTTGATAAAAATAGATTCTGAATGCATCAGTGACTCCAGAGTTTTTGTTTGATGGCAGAAATTTTAAATGGGTGGGCTCCTTATTAAGGAAGGAACACAGGTGTTGCTCTTTCACTGTCTGAGTGAAAACTTATAATGGTTTCAGTGGGGTTCCTTTGTTCAATCAGCGAGGTTATTATGTCTGAGGTCAAGATGGTTGAAGAAGGTAGTTTATCATCTCTGAGCTCAAGTGAGGATGAGCCAGATTTCAATCCGGTGGATTCCAAAGAGATTCAGCACAACTCAGGATTAGTTTCTGCACAACTCAGGATTAGTTTCCAAATGTAGTTTTATGATTTTTTTTTCTAGATGCCACCCAGGTAAGTCTAATTAGATACGCCACATCTCTGACTCCGCGTGCGAGGCATGACGTGACCTTCTGGCTTCGGCCTTCCTTTCCTTCCTGTCTAGGCTGGTTCCTGTAGCAGGTCCGACAACAGACGTTTGTATGGGTCTTGGGCTGAGGCCATGTAATAGGGGAAGGACAAGAATTCTGTATCTGAAAATATGTTCTCTGAACATGCTTGATCAGTCACCTTGTCTGCGAGGAGATATTCCATGCATTAGAACTGAGGGTTTGCCACTTGCTTTACCTGATTCAGATTCGGTTAATGTAATTCTCAAAAACAAACTTATGAAATTGGCACATGAGTGATGATCCAAGCTCGCCATATACAACTGCATTAACTATTATTTTGAATCATTTCAACCTCGCCATGGAATTGGCAAATCCTGCATGGAACGAGAATATTTTTGTCTGGCGTCATGAATTAAAAAAGGGGATTCCAAAAAGTCTAGACTGGTAAAAACTTATTTTTTTAATCTTTCTTATCAAATTGTCATTTTATTTATTTACAACAAAAACAAACACTGGTTCTCATCTTCCATAGGAAATAATGGCTTCCTTGTGTACAACTACCTAAAGTCGTGGAACGGCAGAAGATATTTGCCGTATATCGACACGGTAAGCATATATAATTTCTATGTAATTTTTTTAGTATATATACCAAATAAATAAGTTAACTTATAATCTGTCATTCACAGAGCTCACGTTCACTAAGAGCGGAATTCATAGTGGACCTTGAAGAGTAACGCAAATGAATGTAGAGATAATATCCCTGTAGAAGTCCAAAATCTACTTCAACAAACAAATTAGCTGTAATATACGATACATGACTTTATTATGCCTCCCTGTGATTAGCACTTTCCATATAATATACACGGTTATATACAATTGAGTGTGACTTGAACTATCGAAAAAATAGCATTGTTTGGTTCTTTCGAAGTGCACTCCTAGAACGAAGCCGTGGCGTGCCACGGGCACTATACTAGTAGCTTAGGTGAAAGAAATGCCTTAAAGTTGCGCAAAGTAACGGTTTTGGATCCACAAACACAGAGTGTAGAACGCCTAGGATTTCCTAGATTTTCCACCCTGCAAACCTCAGAAGGCCTCAAAATCGTCTGTGGTGTTCCCGTAAAGCGGCGAGCAGCCGGGCACGTGTCCGTGGTGGACGGCTGCACTCTACCGGGTCGGGTCCCATTGTGTCTGGTGCCTGCTCCTGCAGCTCTCCCTCTCGCGCCAGTGCACCGCCACCATTTCCCTCCCTCGCCTTGGATCCTTGCGCACGACGAGTCGAGCCGTTCCACTTCCATCTACCCCACCCCGCCCTCTGCCTCCACCTCCTCCTCCCATGGTGGTGGCATTGTGACCGCGCCAGGTCCCCCGCTGCGCTCCTGACGCCTCGTGTAAGCCTGTCGCCGCGCCCGCACGCAGCAGCAGCAGTCAGCACCCCGCGCCACGCCGTGCCGTGCCGTGCGGGCTTGCCGATCCTTCTCAGGCTTTGCGGGTGGTTGGAAAAGCAGAGGAGGAGGAGGAAGGCTGCCGCTAGGTGGCTTTGGCTCACGGGTTCCAGGCCGCCCGCGGCGCGGCGCGCGCCTTTTTCGCTCACACGGAAAGTGCCCGTGCCTGTGCCGCCTGCCCGCGCGGCCTGGCCGTAACATCCGAACCGCCCCCAGTGGCGACACCACGGGCTCCTCACCCTCCTCCGCATTAGTAGCAGCGTGCCAGCGGCCGCAGCGCAGCGCTCCTCCGCACACCCCCGCTCGTGCACCTCTCCTCAGTCCTCCCCCGCGTCGCGTGCGCGCTGCTTGCTGCTTGGCTGGCCGTCGATGAGCACGGGACGCTTCGTCAACTCCATGGATCCGAGGTCGGGGCTGGAGGTGATCAGGGACTGGAACGGCGTCGCCCAGGTCGTGCTCCGCTCGCCCAAGGGAGCCTCCGCGCGGGTACGGACTGCGACTCCACTTTCTCTTGTTGGGCGATCGATCGGCTCCGCATTGCTTGGTTGGTCGTGGTTTTGACGGGGGTTTGACGTCGCTGGCTGGACTGCCTGATTGGCTTTGCAGGTGAGCCTGCACGGCGGCCAGGTCGTCTCCTGGAGGAACGACCGCGGCGAGGAGCTCCTGTTCACCAGCAGTAAGGTAGAATTTTCTTCTTATTATTTTCCACACTTACTCTACCTCCAGTAATCTGCAATGCTTACAGGTTCTCAGATTATGTAAAGGTTCAGCCATGCCGTTTGATTTTCTTGTTGCTGAATGTTCTTCAAGCATTTGTGTGAGAAGACGTGTTTCAACTGGGCTGCAAAGAACACTGAATTGTATTCATGTATAATTGCCATTGTTTCTTTAGTCCATCCTGATGGCTGGAGAAGCCAATGGAAAATTAAGCTTTGCTATGTTACCTGTGAGCTTGGACTAGTTTGTGGTCCTAAAGTTTCATAATGGTTTCCCTCGGTTTCCTGTGCTGACCTCGTTTTTCTCATCTTCCGTAATACCGTAATAGGACCTGTAGTGGGTCTGTGTAGCCTTCTATATACTCCAATGGTCTAAAGCACTTTCATGTCTGTTGTTTCTGACGTGCAGGCAATCTTCAAGCCGCCAAATGCGATGCGAGGTGGAATTCAGATGTGTTTCCCACAGGTGCTGCAGCATGACCCATTCTTCTCACGGTTTCTATTGGATCGTACTTTTCTACTGTACTTTGTTTTTTTATCTGCAGTGTACAAATTTATGTATAAGCTGACTGATTGTGAGGGTCTTGCTGTAAAATTTCTGTGGGGCTTCTGATATAACTGTAAAATTCCATGCAGTTTGGATACTCTGGGACATTGGAGCGACATGGATTTGCAAGAAACAGGATATGGGCCCTGGATGATGAGCATCCACCACTGAATCATAATGATAACGGCAGCAAAGTTTCTGTTAACCTTATACTAAAGCCATCTGAAGATGACCTCAAGTGCTGGCCACATTGGTATGCATTTCTGCAGTTATCTGCGTTTGTATTCCTATGACCATGCCTACTTTATGTTACAACTAAATGAGGGCTAGATGTGAAATCTCTGTTAAGTATTGTGTCATTGAGGTGTGTCGTCCAATGACTGAAGTTGGGTATTTCTGATGTTACTTTCTGTAAGCAAAATTTTGACAATATTTTCCTGACATATTTTCAAAGGATTACATGTGGAAGTTGAATTCTTAAAATAAAGATGTGGGAAATTAACAAGGATGCATTTTTATGGCATTGCTTGTAAGGAGGGTCTTGGATTTGGATTTGTGTAGTCACCGCTACTTCATCTTATAGCATTTCAGTTTTTTTACTAGAAAAGGAAATCTGAACAAGGCTGTCGTTGCTTAGCTGGATGATTCTTTACTGTTGATCAGTATTTACATGCTTAACATTTTTTATGGACCCAGACGCCTTCTCATGCTTAAGTCACAAAATGCAGAATCGGTAAAGTTTATTCATATGAATGTCCTCATGTATGAGTATGAGTATGACTATAATTTGGTTGCAGTTTTGAGTTCCGTCTGAGGGTCTCTCTTTCAAAGGATGGGGACTTGTCGTTAATATCACGCATCAGGAATGTCAATGGCAAGCCATTCAGTTTCTCATTTGCTTATCACACATATCTTTCTGTTTCTGACATCAGGTCAGGCATTATTTGCCCAGCACATCGTTATGTATACCTCACTATCTAACTACTCCCTTCAGTGAATTTCCATGAATGACATGCTACGTCTTGTTAATTCCAGTGAGGTCAGGATTGAAGGTCTGGAGACACTTGATTATCTTGACAACCTTAGCCACAAAGAACGGTTTACGGAACAAGGAGATGCCATAACATTTGAGTCACAGGTAAAAAATTTCCCAGTACTTAATGAATTAATGTACATATATTATTTAAATATGCTCAAACTAGCCTGAGACTTGCATCTTGGCAAGTCCTGTATTTTTATTGGTATCGCCATACATATAACTATTTTTTTTTTCCGAAAACCTCCATACATATAACTATATGCTTGCCTCTATGGATAGTTATGAAGATTTTGGGCTTTAGCTATTGTTTCTACTAGAATATACTGTCTCAGATGCTCATGATTTCTAAGGTCATTGGTGACCCCTTCTCTTTGTTCATTCTCTTTACAGGTTGATCGAGTCTACGTTAGCTCCCCAAATGTAGTAGCGGTTCTTGACCATGAGAAGAAACACTCATTTGTCATAAGAAAGGAAGGACTTCCTGACATTGGTAAGATCTGCTTCCCTTTGCCAAAATGTCACCTACCAGAGAATCAACTGTTAACCGAACTACTGATTTCTCATTATAACCACTTCATCTCTGTCAGTTGTGTGGAATCCATGGGAAAAGAAATCGAAGACCATGGTAGACTTCGGTGATGAGGAGTACAAGCAGATGCTTTGCGTTGATGCGGCCGCTGTGGAGAGAGCAATCACGCTGAGACCAGGGGAGGAGTGGACTGGGAAGCTAGAGCTTTCTGCGGTTTTATCCACTAACTGCAGCGATCATCTTGATCACCCTGCCATCATCTAGTGTTTATTCACATTTTAGTGCTATATATTTGCCTCACAAGAGAAGTATGGCCCCTTTTGTAAATGAGATTAATAGGTAGATCTGTTATTTAGCAGCTCGACTTGATTCTGGAATCGGCACAATTTTGTGACCTGGTTTTTGAAATCTCAATAATGAATGGCAGTAGTGCCTTGTTTCACAAAATGGCAAGATTTATATGGTCTTTGCAACTTTGTTTTTTTGAAATATTTCTAGTTATACCAAATAAGGGGTGGCATACAATGTGAAAGCCCAAGTTTGGTTTTGGTAATTAATGACACCAAGTTACTAATGCTATTGTATCAAGTGGAATGAGTTAGGCATAAGCAACACACGCGATGAAGGAGCATGTGGCATGAAGTGATAGCTACAAGATCACAAGAGGCGGAGATGCACATGAAATGATGATCATGGTGATCAAGCATGAGGAGATGGATATAGAACAAAGTGATCAAGAACAAAGGTATAATCGTAGGGTTCACTTTTGCCGGTCTAAGATGAGTAGAAAAGTGATTGACCGGGTTTAGAATTGATAGCCGACTATCAAGAGGGGCAATCACGGTTAACTCGTGAATCAAGTGCTACTAGGTCATCATCTTTAGCATATGCATTAGGATCTAGTAAAGAGAGCTAACATAACTCCTTCGAGAAAATAATTGTGAAAATGCTAACACACATGCACATGGTGATATACACATGTTGGTGTTGGCACATTAGCGAAGACGGCGGAGTTTGAGCGGTAGAGAGGGGTTTGGGGTTCTCTCTCCCTCCCGCCGAGCTTACGAGCGCGGGATTCAGACGTTTTCGGAAAAATGAAATGCCTATTTTTCATTGCGCCAGATGCGAGAACAGGAGGCGAAGTCGCGGAGGTGGTCATCGCTATTTTGCAGGCGACAGACGCTGGTCGCGGAGACGGCAGACGCTGGCCCTGCGTCTGTCGGCTTATCCTAGGCGCGGCCAGCAGAGGAGGAGGCGTAGACGCTGGCGTCAGCGTTTGTCGCTCAGTGTTCGACGGTCTGGCGAGCGCACGAGCGTCAGACGCTGAGCCGCGTCTGTCGATCGACCGACAGACGCGTCTGTCGCGGCTGAGCGGGGCGCGGGAGCATTCTGGACAGCATCTGTCGCGCGACAGACGCTGGAGCGGTCTCGCGTCGGACGTGTCTGACGCTAGGAGTCGACCATTGGTTTTCGAATGAGCAGTGGACACGTGGCGACGTTTGAGAGCGACAGACGCTAGGGTCACGTCTGTCGGTCTGTCACCCCTGAATTCAGCCCAGTGAATTGCTAATGGCTAGTAGCTTTTTCATTCGCTATAAATAAGAGGTGGCCGGCCCTTGAGGGCTCACTCTTGCACATTTGAGATATTGAGGCACACTTTGAGCTAGAGAACTTCCCCTCTACTCATCTCCTTGCTGGGTTGCATACTCTAGAGAGATTGAGTGAGATTCAAGTGTATTGCTTTGAGAGTTGCATCTAGTAGCACTTGATTCTTGAGTTTGCTGCGGATTGCTTATTACTCTTGGGTGTTTCCCGACACCCTAGATGGCTTAGAGTAGCGGTGGTGTTGAGCTCGTGATTGGAGATTGTTTCGAGCCTCACCAAGCGTTTGTGAGGGGTTCTTAAGCCTTCCCCGTGGGAGTTCGTGAATTGGCTACTCTAGTAGAGCTCGTGGCTTAGAGGATCCTCATCTTGTGAGTGGATGTGCGACACCCGCTAAAGGTTCAACTCTTGATAGTTGATTAGCTCGTGATCCATCAAGTGGGTGCATCGCCACAACGAGGAGTAGCTTGCCGGGAAGCAAGTGAACCTCGGTAAAAATTCTTGTGTCATCTTATTGCCGATGATTTTATTTGTGTATGCGATCACATTGATTGATTGGTATATTAAACATATCTCTTCTCATCAACATTGGTATATCTATTCAAGCTCTCTTCTTTACTTATTGTTCTTTGCCTTGTTTAGCTTGAGTAGAATAGCTTATCACATAGGAGTAAGTAGCTTAGTGACTTAGCTTTGCTAGCGTGAATTAGAGATCATAGTCTTGTTCACTAGAATTGTATAGGTGACTTGCTTAGTATAGTTGAGCCAGTGCTAGAATTAGCATCACCATCTTTTTATACTAACCATTGTTGATTAGTGAACATTGTAGATTTTTAAATAGGCTATTCACCCCCCCTCTAGCCATTTGGACCTTACACAATGTTAGTATTAATCTTGTCATATAGGCATATTAGCATTAAACATGCTTGTATAAGCCTAGATGGCTCCTGGATGAGAGAGTTACATGTTGGGGGTCAAGGCACATGTTACGGAACCTATTAGAGTGTTTAGGGCCCAATTATAAAGTCTGGGGGGTTTATTTGAGAATGTTTAGGGCTTATATAGCCCCTAGAGACTCTTTTATAAAAAAACTACACCAGGGATGAAAGGACTGTTTTGATGGCTAGAGGGGTGTGAATAGGTTGCACAAAACTTTTAAGCCAAAGTTAGCAAATAAAAACTGTTGTAGTGCTGTCAAGGTTGGCCTGGCCGACCCTCAATCCTGGCCTGGCCGATTATAGGCCTAGGCTGAGTTGCCCATCCAATCAGGCCGACTTTGTCGAAAGTTTCGACGCCTATTAGAAGTTCCGACACTCTGCGCCCAAAGAGATTGCGAGCCTTTCGCCTCTTCTATGTCACCCTGGGCATTCGGTTCTAACCGAACTGATCGGTTCGGTTCCTCGGCTCCTACACAAGCTTGGTTCTCAGGAATTAGGGACCGATCGGTTCTTTTCAGAAGTGAGAACCGAGGAAATCCGGTTTCGGTTCGGTTCCTGTTACGACCGAATTAACCGAGTCTAGTAGCTTCTGGAGCCTGAGAGCTGCACGTCGCTAGGGTAAGGCCACACTACCGCTGTTGCGCGCATCGCGAGAGGCCAGGCCACCATAGGAGGCCACACACCGCTGGTGTTGGGGCCTTGTGGGCCGCCATCGTGCGCATCACGGGAGGGCACGCTACCGTTGTCACGCGCGTTGCAGGGGGCTGGTCCGCCGCAGGAGGCCACGCGCCACTGGGGCCGCGCCACCGCTATGGGCCGGTGGCTCTAGAGGGAGGGGAGGAGGTCTCGCCGGTAGATCTTGGAGGAGGAAGGAGGGGAGAGGAGGCACCGCCCTGTCCTTCGCTGGATTGGGAGGGAGGGCTGAGGAGAGAGGAGGTAGCGGTCACGGGTGGGGAGCCGGGTGATGGCTAGGGTTGGGAATGAAGTGTGGAGCCCTTGTTATATACATATGTTTGCTTTGTGGGCTTGGGCTTCATGTGCTAATGGGCCACTTCGGTAGTATTTGGTTTCTTTGGTTAATTCAGTTAACCGAGGGTGAGAACCAAAATAACCATACTTAATTCGGTTCCTAGGAACTGAGAACCTAATTTAGAACTAATTTTTTTGGTTTCGGTTCTTTCAGTTCGGTTCTCAGTTCTTTCAGTTCGGTTCTTGGTTATTTTTGCCCAGGCTTACTTCTATGTAAATGCAACTTAGAGTATGGTAGTGCTTATAGACGTGTGAACACAAATCACATAGCTCCTTCAAACGCAAATCACCACACCCGAGTAGCACAAGCAGAATCACAAATAATATGTGCAATGCAAAGAAGTGTGAGGCAAACCAAAGGAAGACGCGAGGATTTGTTTGACCAGAGTTCGGACCAACCCAAGGTGCCCTACGTCTCTGTGGGTGACCCAACAAGGTCTACTCATGGCCGGACCTAGAACGGTCTCTTTCCACCTTTCCACTAAGGAGTCTTCTTTCCTCTTTTAGCGAGAAGACTAGCCCTTCTTACGATGGCCACCACAGTAGCCCACAAACACCCTCGGGTGCTCGCCGGTGACACTACTTTGCCACCTAGGAACAAAGTTCCAAGTGAACGAATGCAACGAACCAAAGATCTTCGACTTGAAGTGCTTAAGAATGGGATAGCTCACACAATATCTCTCAAGCTTTCTAATACCACCAAGGCAAGCTTGCAAAGTTTGGCTCACTCTCTAATCAAAGATTATGGAAGTTGGTAGCTAAAACACTCACAAAGAGGAGGAGAGGAGTGCCAAAATGCTTCTGGTTGTATGTGGAAGTGGGGAGAACCAGCAACAACAAATGTAGGAGAGGGAGAGGTATAAATAGCCACTAAATTGAAACTAGTCGTTGGGCTGAGTCAGCAAACCCGGCCTGACCGGGATGATAACCTAGCATGACTAGGATTCAAAACCAACTAGCCATTGGGCTATAGTCGGCCGACTGGGATGCAAACCCTAGCTTGGCTGATTGCTGGCCTGATTGAAAACCAAAATCGGCCTAGGACGACTTTGGCTAGGAGGTTAAAAACTAGGTCATTCTTCTCACTCTTGTCTCTCAATTTTTTAGGCTTTCTCACATGTTTGAACTTGAGCACCATTTGCTTGTCTTAGATTCAGTGATGCATCCCTCTTGATAGAGTGGCAAAACTAAACTCAACACAAGAGAATAAAATTTGATCTCCACTTGAGCTTCTTCCATTTTTTGCTTACCACAATAATCATGCATAGTTGAGGAATTCCATCACTTGATTTGTTTGAGCTTGTCCATCTTGAGCATGTGACTTGTGTCGAAGGTTTTAAGTCATTTTGAACATTTGATTTGATCTTCCACATTGACAAACACCACTTGTTTAGTGCCTCGACTAAATGCAAGTAAATTCCTTCTTCACTTTTAGCTAGGTCCATTGGCCGCCAAGCCATCGCTTTCCCTTCACCTTTCGCTTAGTACCTCAAAGAGATTTGCTTGCTATCTTCACCATCTCAAGATTAACATGTCTTGCCAATGCTTCTAACCAAGGTTTGAATAACATTTCATTTGCATTGTTGTCTTGTGCTTGAACTAGATTGTCTCCAATGATCCTTACAAGCTCGACAACCATCCTTGACATTAGTTCTTGCAAGCTATATAATTGAGACCATTCCATATGTAATCCCTTATGTCTCATTTATTTGATAATTATAAGGATCCCTTGTAAGCCTAGAGGGGGGGGGTGAATAGGCGTATCTAAAAAATTCTACACAAAACTTAAAGTTACTTGTCTACAACTGTCGAAAGTCCCGATGTCAGCTGTCAGAAGTCCCGACACCTACGTGGAATGAACTACAAGTGCTCAAATGAACTTTGTGAAGCCAATAACTTACAACCCCACTTCTTAGTGGTAAGATGAAGTTGTTCAAGTGTTTCCTTGACCTTGGAGCACCACCAATTTGTAGATTGGGACCAAAACCTAAGAAATAGCTTGGGAGAGAGACAACAAAGAATAAGTAATATCAAGTAATCACAACAACAATGAGCACGCGGGACATAAGGATTTATCCCGAGGTTCAACTCGCCATTAAGGCTTGTCTACGTCCTTGTTGTTGAGGTGACCACTAAGGTCAGAGTCTCTTTCACCTCCTTGCCTCTCCCAGGCAACCACCAAGGTAAACTTGAGTTCTTCACTAGAAAATCAAGGGTAATACAAACTTTCTAAGGTTCTCCCACAGATCGGGAGCTCTTGGGCGACGTCTAGCCGGCTAGGGTTCCAAGAACCCAAGAGTAACAAACACAAATCCAACCAGCTTGATGAAGAAATTAAGTGCTCAAGCTTTGAATCAATGTTTCTCTCACCAAATCCCTTCTCTCAACTTAATCTCTTGCAACATTTGAATCTAGGAGCAAAGAGGAGAAGAAGGAGGGAGCTTGAGAGCTAGAGAGCACTTTTGCTGAAGGTTTGGCCGAGTGGAATGAGTGGACAATGGTTAGAAATGAGGGAAGAGCTATTTATACTCTTAGTTGAAATCCAACTATTCAGATCTACGTTGGGACTCCCGACGCAGATCTTAGGACTCCCGACATATGAATAAAACACTGTTCATCCAAGTTAAAAGTTTGCGTGCAACATAGGCCAACGTCGAGACTCCTGACTCACGTCAGGACTCTGGACACGTGCGCGAGCAAAGGGCCTAGCGCCGGGATCGCTGATGCACGCTGGGACCACTGACGTTAGCGCACAACCAATGCAGGCGCGAAACCGATTGGCTTGGCGTCGGGACTCCTGATGACTAAGGTCGCCGCGCAACTCGTTGGGACTCTCGACTCACATTGGGACTTCAACACCAACAAACCCAAAAACTATTCTATGTGCTCGTGGAGTGCTAGAGTGCTTTTCTTATGATTTAGTTTTAATACTTGAGCACTCTATCTTCCTTAGACCAACTAGATTTGCATCCTCCTTTATAGTGCGACATAGCCTAAACTCAAGATCAAATATCAAAGAATTTAAATACTTTTGAGTCCATCACCGCGTTGTTTTGTAACTCGGGCTCTACCATTTCATGTATTATGCTCATTCTTATTTTACCTGCTTGTCATCTCGATAAATCTCATTAGTCCTCTAATCATGTGGTCATTATCACCAAAACCCACAATTAGGGCTTGATTGCACTTACAATAACACACTTGTTCGCAAATCCTCGCTTCACAATAAATCTTGTGCTCAAATTGACATTTATATGATCACCACACATTATATGTATCTAACACATAATAAACAACCTGGGACTAAATATCTACAAGTCTCAAATATTATTAGTCCCTTAATCATGTTGTCATTCAATGTGCCAAAACCTACAAGGGCCTAGATGCACTTTCAAGGGAAAATAATGAAAACCTCATCTCCCACCTCTCCTATAAAAAGATGAGGTCTACAACAGATGGTGAGTTGTGATATTTATAGTGAGGGTGAGCTCTATAACATATGGTGAATTGTGATATTTATTTTAGTCACTATAGCATGGCAGTCACTGTAGCAAACCGACCAGACTATAAAAGGGGCAGCACCCTTATGGTTGTGTAATAGAAGTTGAAGGTACGTGAACATTGTAGTGCTTCTTGGTCAAGTTAGTAGTAGAGCTTGGTTGTGAAGATCAAGCTATTGTGAACCATAGATATGGTAGTAGTAAGATTGTCAAGTTAGTAAGTACGTTCTTGAGTGTGAAGAGTGTTGTGAAGACCAAATGAGTTGTAATCTTGTAGTGTGAAGCTATAAAGTATTTAGATTTTATTCTCATATTCTTATGTGAATCAAGATAGTGGGCAAAGTAAGAATTGAGTCATTATACAAGAGAAACAGAGTGATTCATATTTCAAACAAAGGGGATTCAGAAGAGAAAAGACAACAGTCTCAGGGGAGAAGCCAAACGGGACTCAAATAATCAGGTGGAAAGCATCGTTGCACACTGGAAGTGGAACCACACTGGCAGTGTAACCACACCACTTTGCCATCGTCGTTGGGCATGGACTTGTCTTTGTCGTTGAGGAGATGAAAGACTTGTCTGCGGTTGATATGTTCAGGAAGGACTTGTGTTGTGCTCTATCATCCAAGAAATACACACCATTTTTGCAGCTTAGGAAGTCTGAAGTCTCAAAGGCTCTGTAGGAACCTTTCACCACAAAAATCATCGTCCCGTGTAACCTTTCACCACAAAAATCATCCTCCCATATAGTTGCTCCGGAGTAACCTTTTGGTACAAAAACATCGTTGCATCTAGTTGTAAAAGCTCTATTCAACTACATGATGTCAGGTCACACCCAACATCCTGTTTCTTGCTTCTCAAAAATCTTGAACCTATTTGTTGAAAAAACTTCCAAGTGTGCATACTCGATCACCATCAACACCACCGTCTAGACTCCACAAGATAGTGGGCAATAACATCCTTCACAAAATGTTGATGTGCTTGATCTGCAGGGATGAAGAAGACACACAACCTTTTCTCTTAGCACAAGATCGCCGTTAGATGCCTCAAACTTCCAAAGGTGAATTGTTTTTGTTCTCCATTAAAACATGTAGACAACATCATGAACCTCAATGCCGATCGTGCTGCCATCAGGATATGAGTATGTGTCATCGGCCATCAGATACCCCTTCTTCCAAAATGTTTTATCCTTGAGTTGTCGAAACACGACATGCCAAGCACAATAGCCATGCCGAGGTAGTCTTTATCTGGTGCAGAGGAGAGTGTTGCTGCAACAATGTCCACTTGGTAGGAGTAGCTGGTGCCTAGCACCAATGTCTTGCTAGGGAGGAGGTGACACTCTTTGGTTTGCAAGTTATAGACAAAGCTATTGCCTTGCACATGGCATTAGGCGAAAAACATATAGCAATTGTCGTACGATCCGATGTATCGCACAATACACACCTTATCTGGGATGCGCAAGTAGTGGATTGTTGTAGTTGCTCTTGCGTCATTGCAAAGGAGGCATGAGAAGTTGGGACCTCAAGCTTTAGTTTTGGGTCGGAGCATCCATAGAAGCTGCATCAGTAGGGGAAACTTCACGAGAGGTGCGAGCGCTTGGCGCGAACCGTTGCAGACAGGGGTGCATTGTTAAAAATTTTGTCATTTTTAGGCATAATTTAATCTAGCAAAATAGCAGTAGATTTGTGATGACATATGTGCGCATATGTGGTCTATTTGCAACAGTAAATGCTTACATGATGAACATACAAATCATGATATTTATAGTGTTGAAAACATTAAAACTAGAGTGTACGTGAGTATACCCCGATACGAAACTTGTGCCACAGGCAGTGGAGGTGCCATTCACACTCGACATAGTGTGTTGTGTGAAGTCATAGACCACAGTTGATACATGAAATGTAAGTTGTGCAGTCCCTCGAATGGCCACAAGGAAGTAGAGATGAAGTATTCGTTCACGTGATTGCCACCAAGAATGTTGCAGAATAGATCCCCTTGAATAGGATTAGCGAGTAGTTGCACCGTGATGTGCTTACCAAAAACGTAATTTGCCTGCACACCCAAGCAAGTGTCATAGACAGGTGTCAATTTTGGAGGCCTATACTCCAAATGCCTCTGCACACAATAGCTGAGACAGAGAAACTAGAAAGCAACGACAATAGAAGAACAGTGGCACTGGATGTTTTCACTTGACATGAAAGGCGAGCACCCTTCTTATAGGCATAGGAAATGGAAGGCAAAGAGTGTAGAGAATGAACATGGATGCTATGAAGGCATTCATCAGTAACTAATAACCGCAGACATAACCACAAGAGTTACTTGTAACCGCAACCATAACCATGATCGTTACAAGTCCAACCATTAATCAACCCAAAGTGACTAAACCAGCCCACCCGACACCTCTTAGTATTTATTTCATTTTAATTGAATAAAATTAGGTGAATCCCAATAAAATCCAACAATCCCACCTAATTCTAAGGCACATATAGATTGCTCTCAAATCCACTGTTCTTTGATATAAAAGGGTTTCGATAGGGACTGTTAAGTCAAACATCCACCTAGAAAAAATGTTACACTCATTCACAACTGAACAATGGACTATGACTTGAATTAACAATTTTGCATAAAGTGAGTTTCACCTAAGTCCTTTTCGTACTAGGTTGCCATAATCATTACCTCTGGTTGAAGCATATAATTCACACTTCGAGGGCTTTGAAAGCCCTATGTTTGGTTTTGGTAACTGAGTGGACTAACCTTTGTCTTAAGTGTTGAATAAGCTAGGTGATGTCCACATCAAAGGTTGAGCAAAGATGGCTCTCATGGAGGCCACAAGTTGATCAAGTGCTCTACATTTGGAAAAGAAGAAATAGAAAAATAAAAACATATGGTTTGAAGGCAAATGTATAAGATAGGGTGTTTGTTTTGCTAGTGAAGATGCAATAGAGTGCATGATCGGGTTTAGGATCTCTCCAGTTGAGATGTTTATCTAGTGCCACTAGGAGTGATTAACTTCGCATATGCATTAACCCTAGTGACATAGTGAGAAAGTGTGAAAATGCTAACTCACGTGCACAAGGTTGAGAAACACTTGTGGAGTTGGCACATTTGAAAAGGTAATGAAGTTTGCTTTGAGGGCTATTATCTGTGCCCTAGCAGTGCAACCGCTAGGCACACCAGGCACATCCTGTGCGTGGCGAGTTTTGGTAGATTCCTCACCAGCACGAAGATGTGAAATTTCTACTCTTTTAGATAAAACCCCATTCTCGGAGAAGGATTTTGAGATCGACTTTAATTATGAGGTTTCTAGGTGTTGATCATTTGAGAAAACCTTCACAACACCTCCAGAAACTCCTCTGCCAAGTTTGGTTTAAATAGGACTTCATTTGAGTCATTTTGAGCTTTTGAATCTAACTTACCTAGGTGCCATTCGTCCTTACCGGACAGATCTGGTTGGCGCGAGTTTGTTGTTTTGTGTTCATCTGTTTTTGGACCGGTCTGGTCCAAATTGGACAGGTCAGGTCTACACTGGAAAGGTCCGATATTAACATTAAGCTCACATGAACTCAATCATAAAATTAAATCATAGCGTCAAGGACTCATCACTATTTAGGGTTCTTCTTGACTTTGTCATCTAAATTCATCACATCATTCAACATAGGACATATTAGCAACGAAGCATATAATACACATCCATGAATTTAGATCAATGCACAAGCACATTTGAAGGACAACCCCTTCAAAGTAAACATGAGCATTTCCTGATGTCTTCATAAGATAAAGGGGCATTAATTAGCCTCTGTATCTAGATATGAACATACAATATATCTTCTCTCTTACTACATCCAACAAGGAGACAACATACATAGCTGAACATACCTACTCATGTTTCCATGATGACAATAGAGGGGTCTCAGAATTCTTCCAAGTGTTATTCATTTGATGATGTCGATCACCTTGGACATTACCTGCAGCAGTATAGGACTCAAGTTCAGCCTTCTCATCTTGTGTGAGCTTCACAGACAGTGCTCCCAAATTCTGGTTGAAATTCTCAATTTTTGTTGTTCCTGGTATAGGGCAAACATCTTGTCCTTGATGGTGAACCCACGCTAATGCAAGTTGTGATGGTGTGCAACCCTTTCTTTTTGCCAGTTCACTAATACACTCGAATACCTTGACATTCTTGTCAAGGTTCTCAGGTTGAAATCTAGGCAATTTCTGCAAAAGAAAGGAATTCACATGAACAAGTGGCAGTTTATTGCAATCATAGTTTGTACTCTTTGATGAGATGAATGAGACCATTATTAGAATAGTGCAATCAATCAAATTAATTTATCTTGGAATATTGGTGATACAATCTTACTACTATGAATAGAATACTTCTTTTTGGGCTCTCCACGTTAATCCTCATGAGACACACTAGAGAAAAAGGATAAACTGCTAGAAATTTTGAAAATTAAACCAAACATATGACCATTGCTAGCACTTATTCTACATGTGTGATTTATACCCTATATCTACTATATTCTTTTATGAATTGAGTGCCACTAACATTGTTTACATATGAAAATATATGTACTTTACAATATAAATTTGTTTTTTTGTGCTACGTTTTATTTTTACAGGTTTTGGACCAAACACACCATATGTGGAATGGAAGGCCATAAGAGAGCATCCCACTCATAGGAATGTGTCATGATGAATGAAGTAAATACAATGCAAAGCATAATCTAACTGGACCAAATCTATATGTGGAGAAATCAAAAGCCCAACGATTTGCTTTATAGTTGGAAGCTTTGAAGGCTATAATAGATTAGGTTTGACCAAATTTGGAAGGAATAATTACAAGAAGTTTTATTGTAATTATTTCTTTAGAAAAAGTGCAAGAAATATGGATTTATCCATGGATTTCACAAATAGTTATGGATCAAGGCCTCAAGATGACTTTAAATTGACAAAGGGTTAAATGTGCCAAAAGAGGAGCATGTGAGGAGAAATTTGGAGATGGACACAACTAAGTTTGACCCCTCTAGCTCTAGTGTCAACTTCGTCCCCCAATTTGGCTCCCACACCTCCAGGATTATAAATGTATTTCTAGCCTCTGAAATCGTCAAACAAGTTCTATTTCACATTGAGAACAAGATGAGAGGGACTACAACTAGATAGAGGAACAACTCGATGAAATTATAGTTGGAGGCAAAGGATCACTAATTAAATCATAAGTAGGAACACAATTCTCTAATCATAAATATATCATAAACATCCATCATGATTAAGCATAGGCTCTTATTTGGTTGGAATATTTCTTCGAAAAGCTATAACTACATTATGGTTCTGACTGGTTGCATATATGAGCCTGTACCTAGACTTGTGCAATGTAGTTTGTTCATATTTGGTTTCCCATCTTATGCCAGCTTGCACAATGATCTAAGCAGGCCCAATACAACATTAGCTAGTATGCAAGATTTGATCATATTAGACAATGCAGTGCACCAGCCAATGCATGCACAAAATTGAAATATTTGCCTCCCTCATACCTCTTCTAGAAACATGAGACCTGAACTTGAATATGGAGGTGACTAGTTGCAACAAAATGTAAACAATAAAACACAATTTTATCAAATGCGACTTGCCTGTGCAGAACAACCAAACACTATGACATTCCATATATTTAAGCTGAGATTTATGTTATGCTGCATAAGGTCTAATATAGGCTAAGCCTAATGCAAGCAACCAATCAGACTATGTGCTTGCACTATAAAATTTATGTGTTTACAGGGTACCAACAACCATCAAATTTGTAAACTACTCAACCTCATTTTAATTTACTTATAAACTATCAATGTCTTCCTTTTTATGCTAAAATACCTTTAATTGTACATTTAAACTGCTTATGATCTACTATTCTTATGCAAAAGAAATAACCCAAAGTACCATATACATATGCTTATAAATCATTCAGTTCTGTTGCAAAAGAAATATGTCAAATTAGGAATCCATGATGTATACTACCATGTAGAGCTAGTATGTATATACACATTTAGGGAGAAATGATCGCATCGATTTCCATAAAAGATGTTTACTGAATGAGTCACAAATTCATGGCAATAATAGTCTATATTAAATGATACCAAAACTCTATGATAAACAATAATGTAAGCTCCTACTTTAGATATTTTTATCAAATATTATAACAAATCTGGAACACCTTTAGTGTCACTGCAAATAACGGTGTTACCTTAATTTGGTACAAAATATGAAAGCACTTAAACATGTAAATGAAATATTACAAAAAAGTTAAATGGACCAGAGGTCCATTAACTTCTATGGGAATTTCAGTTAGGTTCATCAACTCTAAAAGTTGATTTTTCGGGTCCATAAACTTTTTAAGTAGTTCACCGTGGGTTCATATCCCTTCCTTTGGTTATTAGATAGAACTTACGAGTCCATAAACTTTTAAATTCGTTCACCGCAGGTCCATACTCCTTTAGCCCTTAGATCTGATGTGGCATGTGGAGTCAACAGACATTATCACATAAAAATTGCCGAGCTCATGCTTATCCTCCCGATTGTGCTGCCCTCCTTTCCCCTCCCTCAAGCCTGGCATCTGTGCCTTTGTTCTATCCTTGTTCCAGTGCTCGTGGCGGCGTTCGGGGCTTGTGGCGGCGTTCGGGGCTCACATATCCAAAGATGGCGTGCGCGGATCCAGTGACGAGCGGCTCCGACGCACAAATCCAGCCAACAGCGGAGGGGGGCATGTCAATGGGCTCGGCGGACCTTATTGATGGGCTCGTTGTTTTTTATTTATTTTTATTTATTAACATAGGCGGGCATATGCTACCTCTATAAATCTTAATTTACAGAGTTGGACTGGTTGCTTGCCTCCAAAAAAATATTTTTGCCCGCCTATGAAAACGGTGACTATAGTAGTGTATGCAAAAGTTATGTTAACAAAAGGTCTTGTCTTCTAAAATTAATTTTTAGTATTGTAGAAAAATAATAAATGATAGAGGTTATATGACATTATTAGACATTAGTGATTGTTCCTAAATGTATCTTGAACTCATGATGTGTATGTCTCCAGTCTCCTGAATATAAAATAATAGGCATGCCTCCTAAAATTGTAAGACCAAACAAAAGAGACCAGGTTGATGCAATTATTATTTGCATAATCATGATCCAGAAAATATCGATCAAATAAATAGGTTGGTAAAAATGTGCATCCAGGATGTCCCACGGCACTAATATTAGTCTATTTTTTTTAAAAAAAAATTGTATGAAATTCTTCTCTTAGTCTTGCTATATGTTTATATATAAGAACCAAAAGACAATGATAAATTGATTTGTGATGCATATGATAAGAACCAAAAGACAATGATAAGAAATATTCCACAGGCGCATGCATATGAAATTCTGAACTCACCCTGCGTATGTCCTGTTTTGATAGGGAGTCCATCAGTTTTCCCCCGCTGGAGAAGAATCCACTGCCTAGCGGACAGTAAGCCACGATTCCAATTCCAAGTTCCCTGAAATCGCCAAAGCAAGGAGAAATAAAATTCAGAAAATAACGTTTCCAACCTTAATTTTGAATTGAAGTCAAATGTGTTCCGTTCCCGAAAAATACCTGCAAGTAGGAATGATATCTTCTTCGGCATCTCTAGACCATAATGACCACTCTAGCTGGACTGCGGTGATAGGATGGACTGCATGAGCTCTTCTGATTGTTGATGCACATGCTTCAGACAACCCGATATATTTTTTCTTCCCTTCTTCAACTAGCTTCTTGAGCTCACCAATCTGCAAGGCCGCTAACGCAGAAGTAGATCAGTAATATATGAAAAGAGAAGTCAGTGGATGGATGTATATATGAAAGAAGAAAACTAAACAGTAAGCACATGAACAATCAGGCAATAAAGGATAGATAGAGGTGCCAATGCCACTCAAACTCACCGTGACCTCGATGGGCACCCTGGTGTCTATGCGATGCTGGTAGTAGAGGTCGATGCAGTCTACGCCGAGCCGCCTGAGGCTGGCCTCAAACGCCGCGCGCACGTACGCCGGGTCACCGCGGACTTCACGCTTGCCGTCGACGAACGAGACTCCGAACTTGGTGGCCAGGTCCACCCTCTCCCTCGCCACGCCCTGCAGCGCCTTGCCGAGGAGGAGCTCGTTGGTGTGCGGGCCGTACAAGTCGGAGGTGTCGAGGAAGGTGACGCCGGCGGCGATTGCATGGTGCACGAGCGCGATCATGTCCGGCTCCGGCTTAGGCGGGCCGTAGCTGGCGGACATGCCCATGCAGCCGAGGCCCTGCGCCGAAACCTCCAGCCCCTGCGACCCCAGCTTCATGCGCGGCAGCACCACAGGCACAGTCACAGACGACGGAGAGGCAGCCATAGCTAGCTAGCGAGATGATGCTCTCTCTCTCTCTCTAGTCTCCCGCTTCAGCTTCGGCGCGCTGTGTACAAAGAACGTCGTAAGTTCAGAGTTTAGCCTTCTGTGAGTGAGTGGTGAAAAGGGTTTAGTCGTCCGTGGATTTATAGTGTGCTTGCATTGGAAAAGCCCTGCTGAACCTGACCTGAAGCATACGTCAGGGAACACATCACCCGGTGTACAGGCGAGAGCGGAAGTCAGAGGAGTGCAAGAAAAATATAAATGACACTGTTACGTTCAATACGTCACTGCTTATGTGAGATTGTGGTAAACCTGTAATACCTTAGGTCATTGCTTATTGAAATTTTATCCAATTTCAGTCAATTATTTTTTAACATATCCAATGTCCATGTGGGGCTCGGCATCTGCGGCAGCCCCAAAGCTACGATGGGGCCTTTCAGACCCACAACGAGGACGCCTGGTGTACACACAGCCTGGGCGAAAACGACACCTCCTCCTCCTGAGCCTCATCGTCGCTTCCGAGGTCGCCGTTGCCAGTTCTGTGTTCTCGAGCTGATGGCATGTTAGCACATGGGACGATGCAGCGATTTCCGGTGGTGGGGTAGTGGACTCAACAGCCGCAAAGCCTAGCACTTGAGTTGGCGAACCTGTTGTCTGCTCCTCTGGTTGTATGGCAGGATAGAAGGGCTCAACATTTGTTGAGGGCAGAGAGAGCAGAAGCGAGTCAGATTCCCCACTGGCAATGTGAGTAGGTGAGCAACACGAAACTGAATTCAATGGGGGTGCTTTAGCTGCAGCAATCTCAATTTGGAGAAGGGTATCCTCAACATCCTGGATTGTTACCTTTGGTATTGTTGACTGGTATTGTTGACATTGGAGGACAGGGACACACTATGCCACCTTCGCCAGAGGATGGTGGTCCGACTGCACATGAGATAGCACTAGCAAACTTCATCCAGTCGGTAACCGTACCTGTCCAGCAGCCCCTACTTGCTCCACAACAACACGGGTCAGTGAAGCCACGAAGGGAAAAGAAGAGGCCGGGCAAGCCATCCCGGCGTAGCATGCGTCTAGCAGCCATTGCTTGGCCACGTGGTGATGCCTAGAGCAAAGCAAGGCAAGTGCTCATGAAGCGATTGGGTGTCACGCAGGAAAAAGGTGAAACTCTAGAGGAGACCTTGCTGCGCTATGTCCATCTCTTCAAAGGTCCAATGTCTGACCTTATCATCAAGGTGCTGGTGGCACTCAGTGGCCTCGACGGGCCAACCATCTGCACTTCTTGAGGACTCATTCACGCCATGTGAGGCCAAGCTGTTATAGAGGGGTTTAAACGACGACGTGAGTTGGGACTCGGGCCTTTGGTTTGTTCACAGGGGAAGACAGAGATGCTCCCTGTTGCTTGTGACAAGCAGTGGGCGTCGTTTGGGTTGTGAGTTACTCTACCTCTATGTTTGTGGGTAGCAGTGGGTTAGTCGGCTAGGCTATTGTGTTATGGTAGTGTGGTTTTTTTTCTGTGATTTAATCCATGCGTATGTAAGGTTTTCAGGCCTAGTTTCCCTTATAAACTAGGCCAGTTCTATTCTTCTTAATTGAAAGGCAGAGCTCCTGCCATTATGTTTCAAAAAAAATTTTAACATCTAGAGGCAGTCCAAAAGAGGTCCATCTTATCTATATAGTGTTTTTTTACAGAACTGAGGCATTCTCTATTTCCATTAGCATATAAATATATAATGGAAATACAACATTCAGAGACATGTTCAGGAAGCAGCTGACAAGTTCAGAACCTCATAACTGTCCTTTACCAATTACCACTAAGGCAACCTGATTCAGACGACCTAGCCAAAAGACACAACGATAGACAGACAAAGAACCTTGCGAACACAAGGTTCATATATATCATTGTGTGTCGAGTTATGATGAGTGATTGTCAGGATATGATCGGCTTTGGTTGAATTTGGAGAATAATCATTGCGTGAGTACGTGTGCAACATGTCTCTTTGTCACACCCATTTTTAAGGACAAAAATAGGATGCATAAAAGACTCATGTGCGCCCCAGGAAACAGTCGCACACATAAGTTGACAAATTACATAGTATCATCACAGTGCTTATTACATAACGAATAAGTATTTAAGATATAGTCTTGAACGATAGGTAATAATAACTAATGGTAATTCTTCAGCGGAAACTCCACACAGGGACACGGTTGACTGGTTGACACCAAGACTAGTACTCATTCTGATAATCTTCCTCTATATCTTCATCTGTTATGGTGGAAATAGCAAGAGTGAGTCCATGTCGAACTCAACAAATATAACACAGGGTTCATGAGGCTCAAAAAGGCTAGACATTGTTTAACTGTGTTTAGCTTTTAATCATATATTAGCAATTGAGTAGCATCAAGATAAACCACTTCCCATTAAAGAACCAATGATCAATTGTAATAAGGATAATGAATAGCATTAACATGAGCAAATAATAATCAACAATAATTAAGCATGATATAACAGTTATGATCAACTATTCCATAAGAATCCCCAAGGCCGCTCGTATCCGTGAGCACGGCTAGTATACCAGTTTTTAACTCTGCGCAGAGGTGTATACTTTCACTGTGAGTCATGATTTCCAAATGAGTGGGGAGATCAAGCCCAAACACCCGAGAACCATATAAAGCCACTCAAAAGTTCGTCTAACAAGTTAGGGCCATTAGATTCACTCGGCAGGCAGATGTAGAACCCCCCTTCCCTGTGGCACAACAACCGCAGCCTATACACACTAGGCCATGGGCTCGCACTACACCCAACGTGGCAAGCCATTCTTACGCCATTTAAGGTAACCTCTAACAAGCTAGAAAAGGTCTCTTGAACAACTAAAGCCAGAGCCATATAGCCCTCACAGCTGTACTGTATATCCCGGTTATCACTTACAGATAAGTCCTTATGGAGAGAAACCAGAGCATCAAAATAATACACATGCTCTAGCCCCCTTTTTAACAGTAATAAAATCATCTTAATAGTTGATTGCTTAATCCATTAATCAAATTACAAGATCATTGTTCTTAGTTTAAGCACTAGCAGTAGCTACCCATATGCATTCCCAAGGTTGACAAGGAATCAAGGTAACAATCACTAAGTTATAATCTCTAAGGTTGTCAAGGTAAGCACATGCATATGTATGACAATTCAATGTATAGGTAACAAGGATAGTCCTGTGTTATACTTGCCTTGATCAAAGCTTTCCAAGTGATACTGCTGACTTGGCTCAAAGTAATACTCCGAATCGTCCAGATACTGCTCACCTTCTATACTCGATCATCAATCAACAACACACATGCATCCAATCAAACAAACACGAAGCAAACAAAGAGATACAATTAGAACAGTACACCAACAGTAGCAAAACAGTAATAAAAGTTTATAAAACTCTTCTACACGTTTCTACGATCACACAGACGCAAAGATCACCAAATTCAGAGTTAAAACGTGAAAGTTATGAATTTTCTAAGATTTCCTATAGATAAATAAGTACTTAATTATAAACTCGAAAAATAAATTATCAAAACTAACTGTACAACTACACTAACATGTAGAGCTCGCAAATACGAACCTAACGCAACTTGAACGGATCAAATCGGAGTTAAAACGAAGATTTTATGACCAAAACAGTTCTAGTGGCAAAACTGTAAATACCTGAAAACGTATTTTTGAATAAACCGGAAAAAAAATACGCTTTCCAAACACAAAAACGTACTTTCAGTTTTACGCTACGGACCGCGGGTTGATAACTAAAAAGCTGAGGGTCTCTTTAACAAATTTACCCGTGAAGGGGTAAGTTCTAATCTGGGCCGTTGATCACGATTTGGACGGCTCGTGTTCATCATCGAGTCTACAGTGCTCATACCGGTCTCCTACCTCAAGTCCGGCCGGCGGCCACCATGGCCGGCGTGCCCACCTCGCCGGAGAAATCCCGTCTCCCCCTTTTTCGACCTCTACTTGATCCGCCACCAACTCAAATCGAAAGAGAAACTTCCCCCGAACTCGTCTACCTAGTTTAGGAAGACTGCTATAGCGCGGAAACGGAACGCGGCTAGGTTAGGGCGGCGACGCCATTGCCGGTGCACCCGAGCTCACCACAAACCGATTCAAAGCATCCCAACACCAAAGAAGGCACGAGAAGAAAGAGGAGAAGGTTTGCGGGCTTACCAACTCGACGAATTAGCCTCCAAAGCACCCGAAAGCTCCTCCTACGAGCAACCGAAACCTCCAACTCTCCCCAATCCCTAGCGCTCGGTTTCACGTGGTGAAGTTCACGGTTTAGATGAAAAACGGATATGGGAAGGTCAAGGCATCCTATTTATGGCTTCTATTGGCCGTGTTCGGGTAAGATTCTCCGAGAAATCACGAGAAAGGCGGCGGCGGTACTCCGGTTCGGAGTCCGGCTCGAACACGAGAGGAGGAAGACGACTGACATGTGGGGTCCAGTGGTCAGCGACATGATGAACGCGCGGCTTCGCCTGGCTCGGCTGCTGGGCCGGGACGCGGAGACGGGCTGCTGCGGTGCTGGCTCGGCCGCGACGACGCTGAACGGCCCACGCGGGCAGGCGCGGAGGAAAGCAGGCCGTCCGACGGCCTTCGGGCCAAGAAGGTAAGAAGGTAAGTTGTTTCTTTTTTTTTCTTTTGTTTCTTTTTTTTCTAATTTTCCAAACACATTTTCAAATCAAATTTTCCTAAACCAAATCAAATAAAACAAATATTTCCACACCACAAAATAAAATAAATGCAACGGCATGAATGCAACAACAAATAATTTTAAAATTTTAATTCCCTCTCTCTAAATTATTTAAAATTTATTACTCCTAAAATTTGGGTGTTACAAATTCTACCCCCCTTAAAAGAATCTCATCCTCGAGATTGGACTGCTTACTCAAACAACTGCGGATATGATTTCCTCAATTCATCCTCTCTTTCCCAAGTTGCCTCTGCCTCTGAATATCGATTCCACTGTACTTTGCACATTTTAATAATCCGACTTCGAGTAACTCTCTCAGCAGTCTCCAAAATCTTAATCGGAAACTCTTCATATGTAAGATCCTCTTTAACAGTCAACTCTTCTAAAGGTATCTGCTCCTCAGGCACTCATAAACACTTCTTAAGTTGTGAAACATGGAACACATCATGTACTCCAGATAAATTCTCAGGCAACTCTAATTGATAAGCAACTTCCCCACGTCTAGTAATAACTTTAAATGGTCCAACATACCTTGGTGCTAGTTTACCTTTCATGTTAAACCTCTTCACACTTTTCATAGGTGACACCTTCAAATAAACATAATCACCTGCCTCAAAAACTAAATCTCTTCTTCTATTGTCAGCATAACTCTTCTGACGAGACTGTGCTACTCTCAAATTCTCACGAATCACTCGCACTTGATCTTCTGCGTTTCTAAGAACATCTGTACCAAACACTTGAGATTCACCTGTCTGATCCCAAAACAATGGAGTTCTACACTTACGTCCATACAAAGCTTCAAACGGTGTCATCTTAAGACTCTGTTGATAACTGTTATTGTAAGAGAATTCTGCATAAGGCAAACTCTTATCCCAACTAGTTCCATATTGCAATGCACAAGCTCTCAACATATCCTCTAATACCTGGTTGGTCCTTTCAGTCTGTCCATCTGTCTGTGGATGATATGCTGTACTAAAATTCAATTTTGTTCCCAATGATTCATGCACAGCTTTCCAAAAATGCGACGTAAACTGCGATCCTCGATCAGATACAATCTTCTTTGGTACTCCATGCAAACATACTATTCTCTCCATATACAATTCTGTCAATTTTGGTCCATGGTAAGTAGTCTTAACTGGTATAAAATGAGCAGCTTTAGTTAACCGATCTACTATCACCCAAATAGAATCATAACCTTTCTGAGTACGAGGTAACCCCACTATAAAGTCCATACCAACTTCCTCCCACTTCCATTCAGGAATCTTCATTGGTTGCAACAATCCAGCAGGTCTCTGATGCTCTGCTTTCACCCTCTGACAAGTGTCACACAATGCCACATACTCAGCCACATCTCGCTTTAATCCAACCCACCAATATTTCTGTTTAAGATCCAAATACATCTTAGTACTACCAGGATGAATAGAATAAGCTGACTCATGAGCTTCGCGAAGAATTGCCTGTCTAACAGTTTGATCCTCAGGTACACATAGCCTCTTTCCAAACCACAAAATTCCATTATCATCCATCCGAAAGCCTGGTGACTTACCAATCACTATATCTTCCGCTATCTTCTTTAGTTTCTCATCCTTCAACTGACCCTTGTAGATTTCTTGCTCTAAGGTAGACTCTATCACTAATTCCATTGTATTAGTAACAATGCCCAAATTCAAATATTCAAATTCAGCACATAACTCACTAGTCATAGACAACGTCCGTATCTCATTGGCATAACTTTTCCTACTAAGAGCATCAGCTACTACATTAGCCTTACCAGGATGATAGTGTATCTCAATATCATAATCCTTAATCAACTCTAACCATCTGCGTTGCCTCAAATTCAGATCTGACTGAGTGAAAATATACTTCAAACTCTTATGATCAGTGTATATATCACTCTTATGTCCAATCAAATAATGTCTCCAAATCTTTAAAGCATGAACTACAGCTGCTAACTCCAAATCATGTGTAGGATAATTCAACTCATGCTTTCTCAACTGCCTAGATGCATAAGCCACAACTCTGCCTTCTTGCATAAGAACACATCCCAAACCTTGACGAGAAGCATCACAATAAATAGAAAACTTCTTACTCAAATCTGGCAAAACCAAAACAGGCGCTGTAGTCAACCTCTTCTTCAATTCCTCAAAACTAGCTTGACATTTATCTGACCACACAAACTTGGCATTCTTCTCTAACAGAGATGTCATAGGTTTAGCAAGTTTAGAAAACCCTTCAATGAACCGTCTGTAATATCCAGCTAATCCCAAGAAACTACGAATCTCGCTAACATCAATAGGTGATTTCCAATTTAATACATCATTTACTTTACCGGGATCCACTGATATCCCTCCATTAGAAACAATATGACCAAGGAAAGAAACTTCCTTCAACCAAAACTCACATTTACTTCGCTTCGCATACAGTTTATGCTCTCTAAGTTTCTGCAATACCAACCTCAAATGTTCAGCATGCTCTTCCTCCGTCTTGGAAAATACCAGTATATCATCAATAAATACCACCACAAACTTATCCAAATATTCCATAAACACCTTATTCATTATGTACATAAAGTATGCAGGTGCATTGGTCAATCCAAATGACATAACAGTATACTCATACAATCCATACCTTGTAGTAAAAGCTGTCTTTGGAATATCAGAAACACGAATCTTCAACTGATGATAACCAGAATGTAAATCAATTTTAGAGAACACACAAGCACCTCTCAACTGATCAAACAAGTCATCAATCCTGGGCAAAGGGTACTTATTCTTGATAGTTACCTCATTTAGTGACCGGTAATCAACACACATCCTCTGACCGCCATCTTTCTTGTCAACAAAAATAACTGGTGCTCCCCAAGGTGATGAACTAGGTCTAATAAAACATTTATCTTGTAATTCTTTAATTAGTTTCCAAAAACACAGAAGATGAAATTCAGTACGATCCGAGATGATATATTCAATAGATAAGCAAAATCTGATTTTTCTGGGCGAACTCCAATTTAAGCAACTCAGTAAAACTGTCATATCTCGAGCTACAGACGTCCAATTCAGATGATCTTTACATGGTTGGAAAGCTTACAAAATTATCTACAACTTTTATTCACAACACTTTTTCTGATTCTGTCAATAAATTGGCCAAAAACTAATCTTAACCGAAACTGTTTCAGAATTCCAGACTGTGCAGTAACTCCAACTTGGAACATATATATCTCTTAGCTCTTAATAGATATTAAAGTGATTCTTCTGGGGTTGGAAAGATATAGAAGTCTAATTATTTCCAGTAAAATTTCTTAAATTTCTCATGAACGGATTTTAAGTTATTTCTAAAACATCCCAGACTGATCCAAAAATCAGCAAAGGACAGAACTAAGTTAACCTCATATTCAACTAATATTTTTTTTGATCAAACTTAATATTCTTAACCATGGAACTTGTAGGCATGTCTACAAAACTCCAGCACACATTACAAAGATCCAAATCACACATTATCATAATAACAATCCATCAATCACACAATTGTTCACATCACAAACTGACTCTTAAAACAAACCAAACTTAAAATTAACTCGCAACTACTATCGTTCCTATTACATAGGGATTTTTCCTATTTCCTAATTAAGCTTCTCATAAATCTTGGGATGACCTAACTCCGCCCTTAATTGGTCAATCTCCTTATAAGCTTGCTCCTTAAGTTCTTTTTCCTTCAGCAACTCATCCTTCAAATCCACCTCATGGAGAGCCAATTCACGAGCTAATCCCACCGTAGCTTGTAAAGTCAAGGAGGAATCATCTGCAAGCGGCACGGTCCAAATACCCTTGTCATGTAAAAAACAAGGAAAATGCCGGAGTGCACCCTTTAACGTCTTGTCCGAGCGTAGACCATGGTAGTAAACAAATGCATTGAAAGCGACATCCTCCATGCTTGTCTCCACGGTTGCCCGGCTCACTCTGGTAATGAACTTTGACTCCACCTTAGACTCCTTAGTGGTAGGATCCCTTTTCTTAACCCATAACTCCGTTTCCCAATAGGAATCCATCCATGGATGACTATACTCTGCACTACGATACTCCAACGTAGCTTCCCAGTCGTAGTAGTAGTTGTCCAAAGTTCTTGTCAACATGTCATGGAAGAAAGCATCAGCTTTAGGAACCATGATATGAAACTTCGTAGTCCACCCCATAACTACATTCTCCATTGGTGTATCACCAACTCTTGATTCAGCATCAGATAGCTCTTGATCACCATCTTCATACGACTCCTGAGGTTTAAAACGGGCAACGTACTGTGCAGCTGACAGACGGGGATAAGGAGACATCTACAAGATTTAGACATAGATTAGATAGAATCAATGTATTTTCGTAATAGAATAAAGTAGAGGAAGCATAAAACTTTAGTAATTAACAAGGTGAAAAGAGGAAGCATGAATTAAGTGAAGTATGGATGCTATTAACGACCATTCTAACTAGGCTCGCGTCCTACAGTCAACACGGCTCCGATACCAATCTGTCACACCCATTTTTAAGGACAAAAATAGGATGCATAAAAGACTCATGTGCGCCCCAGGAAACAGTCGCACACATAAGTTGACAAATTACAAAGTATCATCACAGTGCTTATTACATAACGAATAAGTATTTAAGACATAGTCTTGTAATAATAACTAATAGTAATTCTTCAGCGGAAACTCCACACAGGGACACGGTTGACTGGTTGACACTAAGACTAGTACTCATTCTGATACTCTTCCTCAATATCTTCATCTGTTATGGTGGAAATAGCAAGGGTGAGTCCATGTCGAACTCAACAAATATAACACAGGGTTCATGAGGCTCAAAAAGGCTAGACATTGTTTAACTGCGTTTAGCTTTTAATCATATATTAGCAATTGAGTAGCATCAAGATAAACCGCTTCCCATTAAAGAACCAATGATCAATTGTAATAAGGATAATGAATAGCATTAACATGAGCATAATAATAATCAACAATAATTAAGCATGATATAACAGTTATGATCAACTATTCCATAAGAATCCCCAAGGCCGCTCGTATCCGTGAGCACGACTAGTATACCAGTTTTTAACTCTGCGCAGAGGTGTACACTTTCACTGTGAGTCATGATTTCCAAATGAGTGGGAAGATCAAGCCCAAACACCCGAGAACCATATAAAGCCACTCAAAAGTTCATCTAACAAGTTAGGGCCATTAGATTCACTCGGCAGGCAGATGTAGAACCCCCCTTCCCTGTGGCACAACAACCGCAGCCTATACACACTAGGTCAGGGGCTCGTACTACACCCAACGTGGCAAGCCATTCTTACGCCATTTAAGGTAACCTCTAACAAGCTAGAAAAGGTCTCTTGAACAATTAAAGCCAGAGCCATATAGCCCTCACAGCTGTACTGTATATCCCGGTTATCACTTACAGATAAGTCCTTAAGGAGAGAAACCAGAGCATCAAAATAATACACATGCTCTAGCCCCCTTTTAACAGTAATAAAATCATCTTAATAGTTGATTGCTTAATCCATTAATCAAATTACAAGATCATTGTTCTTAGTTTAAGCACTAGCAGTAGCTACCCATATGCATTCCCAAGGTTGACAAGGAATCAAGATAACAATCACTAAGTTATAATCTCTAAGGTTGTCAAGGTAAGCACATGCATATGTATGATAATTCAATGTATAGGTAACAAGGATAGTCCTGTGTTATACTTGCCTTGATCAAAGCTTTCCAAGTGATACTGCTGACTTGGCTCAAAGTAATACTCCGAATCGTCCAGATACTGCTCACCTTCTATACTCGATCATCAATCAACAACACACATGCATCCAATCAAACAAACACGAAGCAAACAAAGAGATACAATTAGAACAGTACACCAACAGTAGCAAAACAGTAATAAAAATTTATAAAACTCTTCTACATGTTTCTACGATCACACAGACGCAAAGATCACCAAATTCGGAGTTAAAACGTGAAAGTTATGAATTTTCTAAGATTTTCTATAGATAAGTAAATACTTTAATATAAACTCGAAAATTAAATTTCCCAAACCTACTGTACAACTATACCAACATGTAGAGCTCGCAAATACGAACCTAACGCAACTTGAACGGATCAAATCGGAGTTAAAACGAAGATTTTATGACCAAAACAATTTTAGTGGCAAAACTGTAAATATCCGAAAACGTATTTTTGATTTACCGAGAGAGAATACACTTTCAAAACACGAAAACGTTTTCAGGGTTTACGCTAAAGGACGGCGGGTTCTATTAAGAAAAAGTCCAGGGACTCTTTAGAAAGATTACCCCGCGAAGGGGTATCTTCTAATCTCGGCCGTCGATTCAAAATCTAACGGTTGACATCGTTTCCTAGTCTTCACAGAGAGAAGCTCGGCCTTCTTCTCCAAGTCCGGCCGACGGCCTCCATGGCCGGCCACCCAAGCTCGCCGGAGACATTCGGTTTTCCCGTTTCCGATCACCGTTCTCTCCACAACCAACACCAACCGAACGAGGAACTCAATGCGAATCCATCTATGCGGTACAAGCTAGCTACGATGGATTGAAAACGACACGCGATGTGAGGAGGGCGGCGGCGCCATTGCCGACTCGTCGGTGACCTTCAAAAGCATGATTCGAAGCATCTACACCCAAAAGAAAAGCATGGGAAGGTAGAGAAGAAGATTGTAGACTCACCAACGCGAAGAACACGGCCTCAAATCCACCCGCGAGCTCCACCTACAAGCAACCGAAATCTCCAACTCCCCCAATCCCTAGTGCTCGGTTTCACGTGGTTGACTAGGGTTTTAGATGGAAAACGGAAAGAGGAGAACCCCGGCTACCCTTTTGTAACTTCACCTCATCGATTTCGGGTAGGATATCAAGGATTCGAGATTCGATTCGGTTGAAGCTTTGTGTTCGTGTCCGTCCCGGTTACGACGAAGGTAGAAGATGCGGCTGCCACCTGGGGCCCACCCGTCAATGGCTGAAGGAGGATGAGGCGCGCTGCTTTGGCTTCCTAGGCCAGCCCACCGATGCGAGAGAGGGAGCACCAGCGGCCCGCTTCCGCAGCCCAGCGCGGGGAGAGAAGAAACAGGCCGGCCGGTTAACCGGGCCACCAGCAGGTAAGTATTTTCTTTCTTTTTTTTCTATTTGTTTTTCAAAACCTTTTTCAAAGAGAATTTCTAATCCAAATCAAATAAAATAAATTCCACATCACAAAATAAAATAAATGCAACAGCATGAATGCAACACCAATTTTTTTTTTAAAATTTTAATTCTCTTTCTCTAAATTATTTAAAATTTATTACTCCTAAAATTTGGGTGTTACATTCCCCTCCATCCCTCAAAAAAGGGGGGACAAACAAAGATTTTTCTTAATCCCTTTTCTTCTATGGATTTGCGACTGCCGTTTGTTCCCTGCATCCATGGCCAACGCTCATCCGTTGGCGGATGCCTCCGCGCCGAGGTGTCGCACGGGCATAGGCCACCAGGACGCCGCTATGGCCCGCAAGGGGGAGGGAGCAGGCCGGCCACGTCCAGGAAACTCGTAGTCCCACAAAACATTTTTACACTCCTAACACTAAACTCTCATTCCTTCTTTTTTTTTACCTCCAACCAAACATGACATCTAATTAGATTAATGAGCATGTTACTATCCACTAGAGACTAGCTTGAGACAATCCACCGTTATTTGGGCACGTGGGGTAAACCTCTTAGCCGTCGAAGCTTTGATCAAATGTTTAGTTTTTTGGAAATATAAACTGTACGTGTGTAGTTCTTCCTTGGGAAGGACTTTCATAGTCCCATACATTTTTCCAATGCGTGTTAGCATGGAGAGGAGAAAAACATCATGTGTAGTAATTAGGGGAAGAACAAATAGAAAAACTTGCTGCATTCGTTTGAGCTGCATATATTGGCCATGCAGCCATAACCCGCAATATCATCATGCTAGGCACCGGCACGGGAGACTTGTTGGAGAATTGAATGCACGGCTGGACGCCTATGCCAGCCCATTTCAGTACAAGAGACTGATCACGTATCAAAAGGGAAAACGAGTAAGGCAGAGACACTGAAGACTTGAAGAGAATCTTGATTTGAATGAGGGTCCAAAGCACCACTATTGTCGAAACAACAGAAATCTCCCTTGAAGAGTGTGTTGCATTTCAAAGAATGCCAGAGAAGGGATTCCCCCCCAAAAAACGGAGTGCTAGAGAAGGATGCGTACATTCGGGATTGTTTAGCTCATCTACAACATAAGAAGGATTTGGCTGAGCATATCTGGTAAAGATCAAGGTCGGTAAGAAAATCCCTAGTTGAGATAGGTTGTGCAATTCATTTAATATAGTATGATTATTGGAGTGAATTAATTCATTTTTTGTTGCCAACATTATATTTCAATTTTATTAGATGATCAGGTACTCCAGTACTCGATTTAGTAACAATTACAAGTGGCCACATCATGCTGTCAACATTATAGAGTATAGACAGCTTATGAAACTATGAAATGAAAGTATGAAACAGTACACTAGGAGACCTTGTTATTCATTAACCAGACCACTCCTATTTAGATGATGTGCACCCTTGGGAACCACACATTCAACCCATGCACTGGGAATGGCCTAAGAACATTCTGAGCACCAAACTCCAGAAACAGACAGATTAATTGAAGGAAAAAAATCTCAATATTAGGACATTCAAGGAGATCAGCATTGAGAAGTTCATGACAAAATTTATCATGGTAACTCAACAGATGCTAAGAACTCTTGCTCCAAGCTGTAGCATCCATGGCTTGGTTGGTCCACCTAAGTGCCCAATAGCTCCTGAGCTCTTGAATATAGCAACAATTGCATCTCTTCATCATTTTCTGGAGCAATTCTGCACAACTTTGACCTTTTCATTTGCACATCATGCAATGCTATCTCAACTTGCTTCATTGTCGGTCTATCTTCACCTTTAAGTTTCAAACACATCTCAGCAAGGGATGCAACATTTTCTATCTCTTCCTTGGTTGCCTCTTCGCGAATGTGGGCAGCAACTATCTCCTCAACTGGCCTTGACTTCAACACCCATAGAAAGTAACTTGACAAGTTTTGCCTTGAACCTGACCCATCGGTGAAAACAGGTTCCTTATGGAGGAGGAGCTCCAAAATAACTACTCTGAAACTATATACATCACTCTTTTCATTTAATTGCCCAATATGGTAGTACTTTGGGTCTAAGTAACCAAATGTGCCTTGAACATGTGTAGAGATATGGGTTTGATCAATAGGAACCAATCTAGAAGCTCCAAAGTCTGAAACTTTAGCGGTGTAGTTTGCATCAAGGAGTATATTAGATGACTTGACATCACAATGGAAGACTGATACTGAAGCTGCAGAGTGAAGATAACAAAGAGCTCCTGCAGCTTCGGTGGAAACTCTTAGGCAATCATCCCAGGACAAAGAGAAGTCACTAAATGTACCTGAATGAAGAATTTGGAATAGCGAACCATTGGGAACAAAGTCATATACCAAAAGTGAGACCTTGGTCTCAAGGCAGCAACCAAAAAGTCTTACGTGTTACGTTTCATAGTTCTTAGGGTTCAATAGATCGAGTACTTGACAGTAGAAAAGCGAGATCTTGATTCACAGCACATGCAACAAAACCCTAATACACCTTCTACCACGAGTCAGAGAGGGGAAAAGGTTGGAATGGAGTAGTATTGCAAACCATCAAAGGCCATAGTGGTTGGAGCAGTCGGAGTCTCGTTCGTGGACGCCATCTGCGCTCCGACAGCGACGTTCGGTGGAGATGGGAGTCGACGCAGTGAAGACGGTGGCGCAGTGAAGACGGTGGCGGCTTCCCGTCACTGGCTATGCCCCCTCTTAGATCGGGATCAGGGAATTTCGGTGAGGAGTGACGGCTAAGGGTGAACCTCATACCTAGAGCCAGCCGGCCCCCACCTCTATATATAGCGCAGTGTGACGGGGGCCCACCAACCATGTAGGGTTGGGCGCCCCCAATCAGGGCGCGAGAACAAGGCCCAAAAGGCCGTTGGGCCTAATGGTGGAAGATCAAAACCTAACATTACGATGTTCCGGTGGTTTATCTAGGAAAGAATGGCAACTTCATTGATGAATTCATTGATCTCATTTTGCTCTATTATCTTTGACTTTTTTATAGCCACCACACGTTGATCAGATAAAATGCCTTTATAAACCATACCATGCCCACCACGACCAAGGATGCGTGTTTCATCAAAGTTGTTTGTGGCTTTTCTAGCTCTTCCAAAGAGAAGATCTTTGTCTTGTCACTAGCATTCTCATCTGATGATATTATTGTTCTAGTAGAAGGCCTTGGTTCTCAAGAAAATATTTCCGACGTAGTTTCCTTTCAACTTCTCTTCTCCATCTATTGACAAAAAATGTCGTAGACAAACCAAGAAGTAGAATTCCAAAGCCAACGCTAAGTCCAATCACAATGCCTATAATGGAAAGTTATACTGCTCAATGTCTTTGTGAGACGGCGGTCATTGTGAATTCTAATTAATTAATGAGTACAAACTCACAACAACAACAACAACAACAACAACAACAACAACAACAACAACACCAACATAACCTTTTGTCCCAAGCAAGTTGGGGTAGGCTAGATATTTCTCTGTCTTTTTTCTTGAGTGCACTGCTTTCTTGCAGTGTCATATTGTGTCTTGTGATGGCATTTTGAGCAGTAGTAACTTCCTATGGTATTGTGGCAGGGTCCATCACAGATGCTTGGTGTTGTTTCACACTCATCAATATCTGCATCCACATGCGGTCTATAAGATGGAAAAAGAATCAATCAAAAGAGTACGTGTGTGTAGTTTTTGTATGAGAGAGTGAACCTTGGCAACCGTTTGGGATATATGGGTTTCCATCAAAGCCATCCACACATTTGCATCGATAGCCAATGTAGGTATAAACTCAAAGGACTTTATCTGTGTAGTTGACTTCTAAGCATGTACTGTTTGCACTAACACACGCATATGCTATGATATCCTGTTGCGCCTGTTGGCAGCTCAGACTGGATACCGCCCAATGAAAATCCTCAGTGACTACAGAAGCAGTGTAGAAAGTACCAGAACGATCTGTTGCTTCCATATAACTGTTAACGCTAGCGACCAGGACGCCTTTGCCAATATTGAGGTCTGACACAAGGTATTGATTCCATAGAAATGTAAGCGTTGAGGATGCCACGTCAGTGCAGTTGAGCTGAAATTCTTCTCTTCCAGAGCAGCCTTCTTCTAGGTCGAATGGGAATGGAACACTGATGTTCCCACATGATCGACGACAATTAAGCTTCCGTGGTTTTGGATTATACACTGTTGTTTAATTTGAGAACGAGTTAATTACATAGCCAATATATAGCTGTTCAAACAACAACTAAATGTGGTAATGTTTTGATGACAGCTAATATCAAGAAATTATAGTTAATTTACCTCTATCATCAGGCAAGCAACCACCATATGCAGGCACATAAGGATTGCCGACATACCCATCAGCGCATATGCACAAGTATGTAGGGTAAATCTTGTACACATTAGATGAGCATGTGCTGTGCTCGCTCACACAAGTGTAGCTGGTCTTGTTCTCCGACGCAGCGGCACAGTTTTGGTGATTATCCAGTAGGACACCCCAATAAAGCAGCATGGAATCGGTTTCAATGCTGATTCTGTACCATAGAGAGCTCAGGTTAGATGGTTGTGCTTCAGCATCATCAGGTCTGCCTTCAAGCTTGTTATCGTTCCTGACGAACTGGAGGTTCAAGCTGGAAATAGCACTTTCTTGATATGTAATTTCTTGAGTATGGCTGCAACACCCGGTGCCGTTGCACTGCTGCTTGGCAACAGTTTCCGTGATCCCTTCGCTGGGGCAGGTAACACTACATATCATAGTCCTTGAGTGAACGTCATCCACATGATAAGCATCGAAGTCACAGCCAGTGAAGTTTAATTGTACGTGAGGCGAGCCAGTAAAAGATCGGCCTGGTGCCTTCCATAGTTCCATGACATGTTGTACACTCTAACGCCGGACATCATGGGGATGGTACGTGAAATGGCGACGGGTAAACCTGTTATTAACCATGATCTATGAAATAAATATTATTTTTTTCTAGGAAAAACTTCAGCCATAATAATTACTGCCTTATATGCATGCAGAACACAACCTGACCTTCCTAACTAAAAATACTATATTTTGTTATAAACTAATCTATCATCTATCAACTCGTGCTCTGTACAGGTTAACAATTTAACTGCTAACACATGGTCGATATATGTACCCATGTGGTTCGGTTTGTGATAAGTGATTGTCAATAAGCGCTTTGGGTTGAGTTGTTTGAACTAACCGAGGTGTGAGTTGGGTTGTGCAACATGTCTCTTGGGTTGTGGTGCGCAGGTGTGGAGCTCGGAGACGATGGTTGACGGCGAAGGTGAAGGTCAAGCGGGTCCGTGCTGATAGACTGAGAGCGGTGAAGGACGGATGCCGGGTGAAGGTGCGCCCTGCGATTTGTCGAACCTAAATCTATCTGGCATGGGGACAGCCACTGTTGCCAATAGAAGGATCTGAGTATCTGACAGTGGTAGACAGGGCAGGAAGGCCTAGCTTCTAAGGCCTCACCTCCACGTATGTTTGATATATTTTTAGTTAAAATCTTTGTCACACCCGGTTTTAAGGACAAAATCAGACATATACTATATATGAAATAAAGAAGTCAAATCTCACATATAGCCGTAGATAAGTGTAATATCAAGAGACAAATGCTTAATATACATAACTCAATAGTATAAAATATATCTTAGAGAGCAACACAGCGGAAAGACAACTCCTAACACCGGGTGTAGACTTCACTCCAGGAACAAACTGACTGGTTGATCACAAGTCTAAACTTCTCCTGAGGTGTGGGAAATAGCAAGAGTGAGTCCATGTCGAACTCAACAAATATATCATAGGGTTCATGAGGCTTAAAAGGTTTGACACAGGTTTACTACGATTAGCTTTTAGTGAGTCATCTTTTAGCAATTGAATAGCAACAAGTTTACCAAAAGCCCAAATAACCTCATGATCATGTAAACGAGAATAATGTATAGCAAGAAATAATAATCATTAGTGAGCATCAACATCATCAGTATTAACATTATCATCAGTGTTCATCATTTATTCTGTAAGGGTCCAAGGCCACTCGTGACCGTGAGCACGGCTGTTATAACAGTTTTACACTCTGCAGAGGTTGTACACTTTCACTGTGAGTCGTGATTACCCATATGCTCGGAACGGCCAATCCCCAAAACACTCCCAAGGTGAGCAGACAGGGTTCACTATGAAGCCTTTCAAAGGTTCGTCTAACAAGTTAGGGCCGCTAGGTTTCCAAAGTCAGTCTGTGTGATACAACCAGTCTCAGGGATCCACAGTCTGTTTTTCCCCATTTGCGCCACAAGGGTAACCTCTAACAAGCTAGAAAAGGTCCTCATACTGAGCTAAAGCCAGAGCCATATAGCCCTCACAGTTATACTGTAAGTCCCGGATGTTCGCTTATAGATAAGTCCTTAAGGAGAGAAACTAGAGCACCATAAAAATAACCCAATATGTTCTAGCCCTCTTGAGCCATGTTGCTTTAAAACATCTTTTAAACATTTATTGCATATACCCTTAGTCAAGTTACAGATCATGGTTATTTATCTTGAGCACTAGCATAAATACTACCCAATGCAATGTTCCACCGGTGTCAAGGTACAAGATACAAAAGCTAGGATATCCTTAGGGGTAACAAGGTAGACACATACACATGAATTAAGTATATTAAAGGTAAATAGGAAACAAGGATGATCCCATGTTAACTTGCCTTAACTTGCTTTCCCGCAAAGCAATACGCTCAAAAACCTTTAGTATCCAACTTCCAATCCTCTGCTTCCAATTCTCAGCTTCTAATCTTCAGAGAACAACTTCTTAATCACCACATAAACTTCACCTACTGGACTTGATCAATAAATCACCACACACGCATCGAGCAATCATACACGAAGCAAACAATGAATAATAATTAGAACAGTACACCAAACAAGTGAAACAACAAGTAAAAAGGTTTTAAAGATGTTCTATACGTTCCTACGAACACATAGACGCGGAAAGCACGCTAATCGGAGCTACGATGAAAGAGAAATAATTACTGAAAGATTTACTTTATAAGAGTGAAGGTTATATGTTTGGTTTATTTTGTTTACAAAACCATATGAAATATATTAATTTAGTCAATTTACATTGTAATTGAAAAGTCGATTAAAGCTACTAGTCATATTTTATTTACAAACATTAAATACTATTTAACTCAATTAAACTTTATTTGTGAAGGGATAATAATTGTTTGAAAACATCTAACGAATTTATTTAGGACTCGTATTTAAACTAATCACGTTATAATTTAGAAACACATTAATGTTGGAATAAATTATGTTAATAATATTTATAAAATAGCAAAGTATAAAACATATATTGCTCTTAATTGGAAAACTAATTGCATATAGATTAACATTTTATTTGAACGCATAAATTAAAACATGCTAAACAATAATACTATCGAGAGTTTTTATATTATAAAGGAAACAACTACGAGCTTGTTTTAGATTAGCTAAGAAAAACTATATGAGCGATATTGATTTAGATTAATCACAACATATTTAGTTTTAAAAGTCGAGTTAAAGCTAATCATGTATTATTTATAAATGTTATCACATAACAATTAAACTTTACCTTCGCAAAGGAATTAAGCATGTGACTGCATCTACTCGTACTTGTCACATATGTATCATGTTCAGCTAATCAAATTATATTCTAGAAACACTTTTAAGTTAACAATTAATCATATTAACTTTTAGGTATAAATTATCAAAGTTAAGCACCTATATTTCTTTTAATTCCAAACTAGTGTGCAAATATACTAATCAATTTAATATTCATTTACAAAAGGCCACGTGACAATCCTATATTGCTTTTAATTAATTTAGAAAGCTAGTTGCACATTAATCTTAATCAAGTTAATATTTAAATTAAATTCACAAAGGAAAATGTGACATATTAAACATCAACACTAACACGCATACAATGTTATTGCGATTCTAACACAACCAAAAACGGGTAGAAACGAAGCTAAAAAGAAAAATCGACAGGTGCCTACAGGAAAGGATTGCATGTACTAAAAGTGCTTGGATGACTGGCGGCTAACTGACACCAAAAGGATTTACGTCTTGTTTAGATGCCGAATCGGCACACTGATTTGGGCACTGTAGCTACAGTAAATATTGTAGCAACTTTTGTTTTTTAGTGTAAAAAATTGTCCAAAAAATGATTAATTAGACTCAAAATGTTCGTCTCGCAAAGTACAACAAAACTGTGCAATTAGTTTATGATTTTATCTACATTTAGTACTTCATGCATTTGCCGATATTTTGATGTGATGGGGAATCTCCTTTTTGTATAGTGGAATTTGAGGGTGAATTTGGATATCTAAACAAGGCCTTAATATACACTCGTGTTGGAGATAAAGAAAACAGTAAAGATTGATTAATCCATGTGCTAAATCATGATTGCTAGAGTAGATAATAATATATAGAGCATACAAGATAGATGATTAGAAGAGCTTGATATATACAAAGGTGTACCAGGTGGACATGCTGTTCACTAGTCCTACCTGCCAAGCACGTATGCAGGCATGCACGGTGGCCTTGGCCTTTGCTAGTTTGCTTGGTCGTTGTAAGACGGAGAAATGTCGCATACGACGCTGCTCTAGTCGCCGACAAGATGCAGTTCGGCAAGAACGGTAACTGCGCGATGGTCAGCTGCAGCGAGTGTAAATTGAAAGATGTTCAACATGGAAACTGAAATTAATAGAGCATCAAGATATATAAATTATGGAGTTGCTCACCCAAGATATATATATGTGACAGGGATGATGACGAACCGGTAGACGGCGGCAAGAGAAGGAGGAGAAAAATATAATTTACTACACGAGAGATTTCCCAAACTAGGGGCTCCTCTACGGTAGTTTTGGTGTGCTTTTACCCAAGGGGTATGTACGTATATATAGGGAGGAAAACTCTCCACCTCCATGTCAACTAGCGATATGGTGCTAATTGATGTTGCACCATCCACCTCCGCTAATAGGCCTAAGTAATCATTTAAGCCCATTAGTAAATAAATGTATGGGCCTTTGAGATTTATTAGGATTATTGCACATGGGCTTTGAGCATTGGGGAAAATGAGAGATTTATTATTTTCGGAACTAATTATTTTCATGGATAAAATAATTCCAGAAAAGTCCAGAATTATTATTTAAGCCACGAAAAATACTCCGAGAGCTCCGAAAATTCGGGAAAATTTTTCAAAGACATTATGGAACATGAGGAACCGAAATAAAGTATTTGGAGCTCATGATAAGATATTTTGGAGCATCTAAAAAATAGATTATGCTCACAGATAAGTAGAAACAAGCTATAGATAAGTCGGAAAAATTCCCGAGAAGTTTGTAGAGGTTGATTGACAGATGAGAAACAAGGAATTTGATTGCAGAAAACGATAAAGGCTTGCTAGAGAAGGAAGATCGTCCTACTAAATGCATTTTAAAGATTTTATTCACTCTCAACACACAAAAAAACAATAAGCAAACATCACATCAAATCATATGCACCGGCATGTATACACTCAATGTTGCTAAACCCTATGATAAATTTTATTTTAGTGAAAAATATTATTTTTCTATGTTTTCATGAGCACTAGAATACAAAATTAAATTACTTTGCATCTATTTTGAAAAGAGCAAATTTTAGGGTGTTACATCCTTAGGTTGAGCTATGTGTTTGATGTGGAAATTGCTATGCCCATTTCTTCATGCATACATGTATATATAGAGTTTTTGTGTGGCACACATCATGCATGTATAAATTGACCTAAAATTTCATGGATCAATAATGGCATGTGTGTAATTTAGAAGCATATCTAGGAGTGCTTTGGAATCTTCTTATAATGAAAGATGTAGGTACTTTAGATGCAATTTTAGTGTTCCTTTAGGTTAGTTTTAATATAAATACTAGTTGGGGAAAGCAAATTGTCATAGTAACAATTTGGCATATGGATTGTTACAATCTGAGTCTTATTTGTTTTAGCTTGCAGTAACAACAAACAAGCTGCAAATCGGCATCTAAAATGAATTTGTGGCTAATAGTGGCCAAATTGCTAGTTTAGAAGTATCAAGGTTTCTTTAGATTATTTCTTGCAAATTTGTGGATGGTTATTTTTCACAATGGAAAATGTGGGTTGTTTAGATCTAGATTTAAGGGATTACTTTGACTTATTTTTCATAATGGGATATGAGTTTGACTAGCAAATATGCCCGTGCGTTGCAATGGGAGAAAAAAAAACTATTCATGGTTACTTTAATTATTTCTCATAATAGAAAAACATAGATAACTTATATCTAGATTTTTGGACTACTCTAAGTCATTTTCATAGTGGCATAGGTTGCATTCTAAAAGGAAAATTAAGGGGCAATTCAAAGTCATTTTTTATAATAGTAGGGTGGAAAATTTAGATGTGAATATAGGTGTTACTTTAAGTTAATTTGATAATGGCAAAGGTGCATAATTTAGATATTGATGTATGGGATATTTTAGAGGGAGATAGTTTTTTTAAAGAGTAAAATAGATCTAATAACTATTATAGTAAATGATGATTAGGGTCAGTAATTTTTTTTAGAATCTCTATGATTTATTTTTTCCTAAGTGCATTCCATGAAAATAAGTAATGTGGAAGCTTGTTTGGGACATTTAATAATTTAAAATAATTGTCCAAGTTTTATGGAATTTCACTAGGTTTCGGAGTATTGTACCAAGTTGAGAACTATTGCCTTTTGTTCAAAAAAAGTGGTTGGGCGAGGTTCCAATTTTATTTTTCAATTGCATAATATTCAATACATGTTGATGAGGAGCTGTTACTAGATAAGGAATTCCATATGTATGATGTTGTAACCTAAAGTGCTTAGGGCCATCCTAACACGATGACTAGGATATTTTCTATAACAACAACTAAGGTGACATGTAAGAAAATGATTATGTTGTATTAGAGTTAAGAAGTGGACAAGAAAATGGTTTCTGATAAAAAAAGATAGGTCTACACAAGAACCAAGGGAAGCTCCGTCTTGAAATATAGCATTCTGGCATTTGAAATTTGTCCTGAAATGTAGTGCACTCGAGGAACAAGAAGATAATGTTTACTTAAATAAAAATAAGTGATTACTTTGTATAAGGAAACTAATTAATTCATGTACTTGCCATATTTTGTATAAGGAGACTGAGAGTTCACCATTTAATCATGCAGAATCGAATTAGATTATAATATATTAGGAAGTTAAGTGAGGGATACATGCATCTATTGCACTTTCCCTTATTTTGTCTAAGAATGGCTAGAATGCACTAGATTTCAGGATAGAAGGAGTAGACCTATAGAGAGAAGGGATTGGTAGGAAGTTATTTTGAAGAAACCATTGATTGGAATATAGTTTCTGTGTGTAGTGTCTATATGACATGATAAATATAATATAGAAACTGTCTAGTAGTGTTTGAGTTATAATTGCCTTTAGGGTAGTCCCAGCCTAGAAGCTAGGATTGGTTCCTATGGACACTGTAACACCCTAAAACTTGGCATGATTTAAAATAGGTGAATATGATTTATTATGCATTTTTTAGCATACAAATTTAGGAAAATAATAATTTTTATTAATTTAAAATTAAATATAAGGTTAAGAACATGATTGAGCATTCATGCTGTTGCATAATATTTTGTATTGTGTGCTCTATTTAAAAATACAAAAGAGAAATTCAAAATCCATTTAGGAATTTCTTGGAAAATTTGGAAAAAGAAAAAGAAAACATTTTCTTCTTCCTCCCTGTCTTCTGGCCCATCGGCCCAGCCGGCTGCTGCTTCTCCCCGCCTCCTCTTGCTCGGCCCGCTCGGCCTTTTTCTCGAGCCGATGGCCGGCACGCGCGGCCCACTTTTCTCTGCGCCATGGGCCGAGCCCAACATCCGCGCGAGCGCTGCGTTCACTTCTCCTCTCTGTCTCTCGCTGACGCCGCGGACCCACACGTCAGGGTTATCTTCCTTCCCACGTCGTCGGCAACGACGCTTTCCAAAAATCACCACCGATCAAATCCGCGCTCCAATCTTCACCTTCCGACTTTGGAGCACTACCGGGGCTATATAAGCCGAGCCCGCGCACCCCTCCGCTCCATCTTGCCCTGTAACAGCGGTCACCGTCGTCCCGAGGCAGCCACACCCGTGACGCAGCCCTAGCCGCTGCCATTCCGAGCCGCGCGCCTCCTTTGGTTCATCCTCGGCTCCGTTTTCGTGCAAGGTGAGCTCGTCGTGCTCCGCTCTTCCTCCCCGTGCTTTCCGTTTGTTGAATGATGCCTAGAAGCGAGGTATCGTGTTTTCCGATCATGGCGCCGCCATGTTCGCTCGTCGCTGGCGGTTCTTCCCCGCCGTTGCCGCCAGCAGTAATCGTGGGCCGTTCGATCTCGGATCGACCGTCCAGATTAGAAGATACCGTTTCACGTGTAGTTTTGCTAAAGAGTCCCTACGGTTTCGTGTTTTCAAACCCGCAGTCCATGGCGTATTCCCAAATTACGTTTTCCTTTTCAAAAAGCGTAGATTCCTTTATGTAAATTCAAAATATATTTTCTGATATTTACAATTTTGCCACTAATCTTGTTTTAGCTATAAAATCTCCGTTTTAACTTCGATTTGACCCGTTCAAATTGCGTTAGGTTCGTATTCGTGAGCTCTACATGATAGTGCTACTGTATAGTAGGTTTGTAACATTTTAATTTCGAGTTTGTATTAAAGTAATTATTTATCTATAGGAAATCTTAATAAATTCATAACTTCGTCGTTTTAGCTCTGTTTTTCGTGATCTTCGCGTCTGTGTGATCCTAGCAAGTTGTAGATTCATTTTAAAAACTTTTTATCTTATTTTATTACTATTGATGTACTATTCTAATGATAGTCTTGTTTGTTTTGTATGATTGCTTTTGGATGAATGTTGTTGCTTTGTTGATTGAGTATAGATGGTGAGCAATTCGTTGGTCATCAAGAGTATTTCTTCGAGCAGGATCATTAGGACCAGTTTGATCAAGGAAAGTATAGCATGAGATTATCCTTGTTTTCCTATCCACAATAAACAACTGTAATTATTATGCATGTATTACCTTGCTAAGGATGACTTAGTTTTGATCCATTACCTTGGCACCTATTATATTGCATTGAGTAGCTTTGTTAGTGCTTGATATGAACTATGATCATATAATTTGACTAATGGAATATGCAATAAACATTAAAAGATGACTTTTTAGTAACATACTTAAAGGGGGCTAGAGCATTGGACTATCTTTTGGTGCTCTAGTTTCTCTCCATAAGGACTCATTTGTAAGCGAACATCTGGGACTTACAGTACAACTGTGAGGGCTTATGGCTCTGGCTTTAGTCATATAGAAGGACCTTTTTCTAGCTTGTTAGTGGTTACCTTTATGGCATAAGAATGGCTTGCCACGATAGGTGTAGGACAACCTCTAGTCTTATGAGTATAGCTGGGATGGAATTGTGCCATTTGAAAATGAGGTTTCTACATCTGCTTGCCGAGTGAATCTAATGGCCCTAACTTGTTAGACGAACCTTTGAAAGATTTCATAGTGTTTCCTTCCTGCTCATCTTGGAAGTGTTTTTGGAGTAATTAACCCGGGCATATGGGCTACACGACTCACAGTGAAAGTGTACAACCTCTGCAGAGTGTAAAATTGTTATAACAGCCGTGCTCACGGTCATGAGTGGCCTTGGACCCTTATGGAATAGTGGGTCACTGATGTTGAATAAGTTTTTGCTATTTTTTATTCATTTTACATTGATCATATGTTTATTGCAAGTTGAGACACATTGATGCCAACTAAAAGCTACATGCTATTAAACCATCGCCATGCCCTTGAGCCTCATAAACCCCATGTTACACTTGTTGAGTACGAGATGTACTTACGCTCGTTTATTTTTCTTACTTGGATAAAATCCTGGATGGGTAACAAATAGTATAAATAGTGACTACTACTCCTACTTCCCTGAGGATTACTAGTCTTGCGGTCAACCAGTCAATGTGCCTGTGCATGGAGCTACACGAGAAATTCATCTTTTTATTTCTGTTATATTTGTGTAAAGACTATGTGGTGATAATCGTGATGTAATAACATTTGTGATGATACTCTCTTTTTAATTTTTCAGCTTATGTGTGATTGATCTCTGAGCGCACATAAAATTATGCATTCCATTTGGTGTTAAAAATGGGTGTGACAGACACCAATTAGGTTATCAACTAAGTAAAATGGTAAGATAGTATTGGTATTAATAAGAGAAAGAATGAAATTGTTTCTTGTACAGGAAACTATGTCCATACAAGAACTAAGATGGAAAGAAATATAATAGGTGAATGGTAGGAGAGAGATGATAGACGATTGGGCAAAAATATATTCTCAAGAAACTACGTACGGAGTATTATCTATTAAAAACCATCGTGTACAAGTTTGTGGTTAGACTACCCTTTATGTGCGTACCTGGATCATTAGTGCGGCCAGACAGATCGATGCTGTGGACGACCTCTGTGTCGCCGTCGTTGAGGAAAAGCCTCGGGCGCTGCGTAGTGTAGTTGCAGATGAGCTCAAAGTCAGGGTCCCGGAAACAGCCGGCGCCGATGCCGAAGGGGTAGTCGAAGGTAATGTCGCCGCACGTCATGGGACAGTGGGCGAGCGTGGCGGCAGACGGGATGGTCACATTGCCTCCAGCCCCAGCGGCGCGCCCGAGGAGGAGCACACCGATGATAAGCAGCGTGGCGTCAGGAGGCAGGAAGCCCATCGCGCTTCCCTGCAACTCGATCTGTGGCTCTCTCCTCGTCCTCTCCGGTGAATGTATTGTCCAGCTCAGACTCGAGAATATACTCTCTCCGTATCGAATTTAGAAGTCGTTTAGGACAGCGACACGGTCTCCAAAACACAACTTTAACCTCTTGTTTTTATAAAAAATATTTATGGAAAAGTGATATATGTATACTTTTATGAAAGTATTTTTCAAGACAAATCTATTCATATAATTTTTATATTTGCAAACTCAACAACTTAAAAGTTTTTTATGATTTATATTTCCAATGTTTGATCCAAACCTTGTCCAAAACGACTTCTAAATCCGATACGAAGGGAGTATACTGTAAGCTTCAACGACTGGCGGATCGAAATTATATAGGCAACAACTGGCTCCAAAAGTCCAAAGGACTATATTCGGTGCCAATTGAATGAAAAATGACAGTTGACATTGTTCGCACTGATCTGTACTCGACCCGTTGGGGTGGGGGTTGGGGGAGACTGCTTCCAGACATCGTGCTTAAGAAGAAGACCTCTTCACGTAAGTCAAAAAAACTCTCAAACCTCTACTCCACCTATGCACAGCCCGTGAAACTGGACTGACCTTAGACATGTGCTTTGGTGTGGGACAGACCAGAGGATTCTTTTTCAATGCACAGATAAATTGTGCCTCCTCCGGCCAACAAATCCACCCCAAGGGGTTTGAACTCTAACCGGCAGGGGTGCAAAGCGCATAGCCAAACAAAGAAATACGACTGCAAATTTGATTTACGGTTGCAAACCACGATAGAATAGTTGGCGAGTAGTAATATATATATATATATATATATATATATATATATATATATATATATATATATATATATATATATATATATATATATATATATATATATATATATATATATATATATATATATATGCTACAAAATAACTTATTCTGTAGCCACTTTGAGTTATGATAATTATTATGCTAATTTACGAGATTATAGTAACTCCTTACTATGTGATTTACTATAACATTATGGTAAATATTCCATGTGTTATAATAATTCAATTATCGTAAATAGAGGTGGCTACAAAATAAATTATTTTGTAGCTAGCTATAGAGTATACTCTCCATATATATATATATATATATATATATATATATATATATATATATATATATATATATATATATATATATATATATATATATATATATATATATATATATATATATATATATATATATATATATATATATATATATATATATATATATATATATGATGATGATGATGAGAATGAAATGAACATATGGCGGCACATGTATCTCTACCCTACCTATCGGGGGTTTATGCTTTATAAAATACCAACCGATTAGTGGCTTGTTAATTTTTATCAAATATATATATTGTTGTTGCTCCAATTCCTCCTCCACGGAAGAATACAATGTTATGGAAAAGCACGAGTGGACTTACGATTGACCTTGTACTGTAGTGTAGTCTGCAGTACGTAGTTTAAGAGTGGCTTGACTCTGATCGATGAGGACCGAGCATCCAAGCACCCAAAGGCCGTCAACGGAAACCGTTTATTTATATCTAAAACCCTTTTGAATTTTGAGAAGGAAGTATCAGTGTCCGGACGCATGCGCTTCTCCCTCCGCTTTCCGCGCCCGTTGCCACGCAGCGTTCCATTCCTCTGCTTTCCACACGCATGCACGGTGCCTCAGCAGCTGCAGCAGGCGGTTGTGACAAGTGAGTCACATTATAACATGTGCAACATCCGATACACTTTTAAAATATCGTAAAACATTTGCAACATGCGTCTATAGACGGATGAAACACTTAAAACATTCGTCTGAAACACTTGTAAAAACATCTTAAAACACTTGAAAAGCCATTGTAAAACATGTGCAACAACCAGATAAAAACACTTGCAACATATGTGAAAAACATATGCAACATCCAGATAAAAACACTTGCAACATACGTCTGAAAAATAGATGAAACATTTGAAACAAACCCTTGTAACATACGTGTATAGCCATAGCAACATATGTAATATCTCGATCTACTTTTACAACATCCATATCAAACACTTGCAACATACCTCTGAAACATTTGAAACAATTAAAACATACGTCTACAACATAAGGGGAGAGGCCGAGACCGGTCGATTCTAGACGTCAGGGTGGGAGCCGGCAATGAACGACGGCATGTGAGCACCACCAGCACTAGCCGCACTGGTGGTGCCCTTTGCTCAGCCAGGGTACCCAGCCACCATCAGCAGGGGCATCGACGGCGGCCCGCGGCGGCGAGGCATCCCGATGAAACTAGGTTGGGGAAGAGGTCGGGGAGGCGCTGTGCGAATTGAGGGAGGAGGGAGGAGATGGTGTGGTAGGCTTGGGTGGAGGAAGGAGGCAGCCGTAGCGGTGCGGAGTTCTATTGCTGCCAGCTGACGTGAGAGAAAGACCGAGAAATGAGGAGGGCAGGATGAAGCGAGGATTTTTTTTTCTTGAGAGGCATGTGAGGCAGAGTGGGAACTGGAAGCCACGTCCGAACGGATACCGGTGGATGGACGCCCACTTATGTAATTCCAATTTTGAGAAGGTACCTGTTTTGAACTTGAGCGTTTTTTTAGCACTGGTTTTTTGAAATTTTTTTTATTCCTCAACTCTTCAAATACAAGATAGAGTATCTGAACTCACACACCAACTTACACCACCACACATAATCTCTAGTGCACAAGCTAGACCTACACCTATATACGAAGAGGCTGCACGTGGCTGAGAGGTGTCACCCTAATCATCGTGGCATATCCACGTGTGAGGCTGTCCCGAGGATATTAAAAAAAACCTCGTGGCATATCCACGTGTGAGGCTGTCCCGAGGATATTAAAAAAAACCCGGTGAAAAACGTGAGACGAGCCGGGCTCGAACTCACCACCCGCCTCTCCCCCGCTGGAAGCCAATGCCAACGGAGGTACTGCTCGTTCCCGGTTTTTTTTTAACTTGAGATGGCAACTGGAAGGAAACCGTCTTCCCTTTTTTTTTTAGCAAGAAGGAAACCGCGACCAATGCAGCACTAGATGTTGGCCCAGCCAGCCCATGTTAGCACCTTATTCCGCCCACCTCCAGCCCCACAAGGCCCAGAGCCCAATCTTATCCTCTCCATCGTCGTCCAACGAACGGCGGCGCGAGTGGGCGTGCAGAAGCCGAGAAGGCGCAGGTGGGCGTGCACAAGGTTGGTTTCTGTACATTGCTAATGCAAAAAGATCAGCTAAGCTTGTAGCGTAGAGCTGCAAGTTTCATATCCAGTCCAGCGAGGGGAATTGCTTTGGACGGTGCAGCGCCGGCCGCGCAAGGGCGAGGGCGGAAGGAGGGGAGATGGAGGGGCTGACGTCCAGCGAGATCGCCGGCTTCGTGGTGGGCGCACTGCTGCTCGGCGCCACCATCGCTGCCCCCAAGGTCGACGGCTTCATTGCCTCCTCTCAAAGAAGGTCCCTTCCCTCCTCCCATTTCTCTGCCTCTGCGTTTTGTTTCATTATTATTAGCCCCAAACCAGTAGTTTAGTGTTTAGCATCTCAATTTGAAGTAGTGTAGGGGAATATGAAAGTTTTTTTGAGGGGAGTAGGGGAATATGATTTAGGATAGAATAGTTGGGGGAATTGGAAAAGCCCAGAAGGGTGGGCCAATTTCCATAGAAAATAATCTTGCACTGTACATGTCCCCAACTTGGTTAAAATGTCTAGTCAACCTCAATTGGTAGCCTGCTACTGTATGAGGGATGCCACATCGAATCTTGTTGCAAGTAGCATATTTGGAGGTGAAACTGCTGAGGCTAATCTCCCTCAGTGCAATTCTCCCCCCCAAAAAAGATGTAAGTAGCATATTTGGAGATGACTTATGTTCAATACCCATGGTCAAATGCCTTGAGAAAAAGGGTACGCTGAGAAGAAGACTTGAGTTCAGAAAATACATAGCTGATTTTTCCACTGTTTATCTTTTATCTTGAGGCTCTGAGCAATGTTCAAATGCATGGCAGGTCACTAGGTATGTGTAAGAGGTGTGGTGATCTTCGGATTGTAGCATGCTCGCGGTGCAAAGGAACAGGCTCAGCTCGGAACGGAGGGATACTCAATCTGGGCGTGCTAGATGATCTCTACGAGTCTCTTGGAGCTGAAGCCAAGACTGACAATTTGGTTCCTTGCACAAAGTGCAGGTCGAGAGGTCGTCTCTTATGTCCAGAGTGCTCCAAGATCGCATGACCCTTCTCAACAATAGCGGTGAATGTATCTTTGTAATCATGTACTCAATGAGAACACATGTTGATACTTACGGCTCCGACAAAGGGGCTGTTTAGTTCCCGGAAATTTTTGAGAAATGCTACTGTAGCAATTTCGTTGTTATTTGACAAATATTATCCAATCATGGACTAACTAGGCTTAAAAGATTCGTCTCGTGAATTTCGTCTAAACTGTGTAATTAGTTTTATTTTTTATCTATATTTAATACTTCATATATGTGTCCAAAGATTCGATGTGACGGGAAATCTAAAAAAATATTGCAAAATTTTTTGGGAACCAAACAAGCCCAAACACAAATCACTGCTATCACTTTTTGTGGTTCAACATAAAATATGGAATTTCTGACCAACTACTAGCTAGGGATGGTCCTGAAACATATCACTCACCACAACTATTCTGTCTACTATCCGAATGCAGTTGTTCTCTGCGTTTGGTCGGGCTGGTTGGGTGTTTTGTATCTTGTTCTTTTCATCATTCTCTCGTCTAATAACAATTGTGGTAAATCTCTTGTCATCCTTTCGGAAAAAAAGCTATCTCAATGCAACAAATATCAATATTGCTACTCGTAAAGGTTCCACTTATATTTATCAAGACGAGTTTTTTAGTGGCACGAACGAAATTCCACATCTTGGCCGTGCTTCTGTAATCTCATTCAATTCGGTGAAAAAATCGTCACGAATCCGATTCTTTCAAAATCGTTTTCATTTTCGTTTTCGGATTCTTTACCGTCGTCGTTTTTGGATTCTCAGAAACTGATATCTTTTCGTTTTGACGTCTGACCGGCCCAGCTATACCATACCTGTCATATTTAGGGCTGTTTAGTTCCTAAAAGATTTTGTAAAAAACCATTATAGTATTTTCGTTGTTATTTGGTAATTAGTGTCCAATTATGGACTAACTAGGCTTAAAAAATCCGTCTCGTAATTTACTGCTAAACTATATAATTAGTTTTATTTTTATCTATATTTAATGACATGTGTCTAAAGATTCCTTACTATAGTTTTTTGGAAAAAATTTTGGGACTAAACAGACCCTTAGCCGACGAACTCGGGCTCTCGGCCGCCGCCGCCGCCTCCGCCTAAGAATAGCCGCCGCCCACAACCGGGTCTGAGCGCGCGCCTCCAGCTTGTTTTCCCCTCCGATGCGCTTCCACCATCAACGAAGGGTACGTTTCGGTGAGTGCCTGCTCCTCACCTTCTATTTGTCATTGCGGGTTTGTTCCTCCCCCTTAGTCAGATAAGATCAATCAATCGGATTAATTACCACCGTTTTGATCTCCTTGTTGCTTTCTATCCCTTTGTTTTTTTACACCTAATAATACAGTAAAACGTGTACAATTATTTCAGAGTGTGGCTTTGATTGATCCAAGAGATGGAGAATAATAGGATACGAAAGATGGAGCAGCTGAGAAATTTCAACCTTCCAGACTTCTTCAACTACCCTCCTTACTTCACGTAATTCATACTTTCACAGTTGATTTTTTTTTTCCTTTTTTGGTTATGTTGCTGCTGTCAGCTTTTACTTAGTTGACAGCATAAGGTTATCTTTTGCCCTTCATTCAGTTTGCAGCCATCGAGGGCAACACGTGAAGTGCAACTGCGTCTATGGAAAGAACTGATACTTGAATATTGCCGAAGTCAACGGATATACATCGTCTCACTTGAACAAGATTTTCCATTGTTCTCCAATCCAGCTATTGAAAGTAATAACTTGCTCTTCTGTTTTGTTTACCTTGCTTCTTTCTCTGTTATTCAATTTACCATTTTGATCCGTTGTTACCGAGGACCTGCTAATTTCAGATCACTTGTTAATATATGATAATAATAACTCATAGGGCTGGTGCTACATTACTTTGTTTTCTATCGTGTGCATGAGTTGATCCAGCCTATTGGAAGACTAATCATGCATGTTATTGTGCTAGACTGCTAGGTGTGGTTTGTTTGAGTTGGCTTGTGCATTTTTCTTATTTTCTTTTGTTTTTTCGGTTCCTTTTGGTTTGTATTTGTCCGCTTGGACCATTTTCTCAATATAATATAATGCTGCACAGTTCTCCTGCGCGGTCGTGGAAAATAATCTTCTTATTATTAAACCTTAACTTGCATTATTCCAGGGCTAGAAGGAAAAGGTTAAATGTGTCAAGCGATGGCCATGATGACACAAGTCATGGAAGATCATCTGATGAACAAACATTACAAGTACTTAAAAGCAGGTAATAATATACCCACTTGATTTTAATCAGCTGATAAAGGAAACTCAACTATGGGTGAGAAGACATCGCATGGCTTTGCCTAAGAGAGGTGTACTGAACCCTTAGGATGTACTCATGTGACTTTGGGGCCACCCTGGTTCAACTGTTCTAGTTCGGGTGGGCAGCCTCCCACAGATAGATGTAGCTGTTTTGATTTTTTGTTTTTTTCTTTCCTTTTTCCTTTTTAGATATGCTCATTGCCTTTTAATTATTGCAGAACAAAAAATAAGAAAGTTCCATTGGTGGATAGTTCACTGAGTGCACCACAGCATCAAGAAGCTCAGCATGACCCAGACTCTGATGATGCAACCATAGGATCCATGATTAGGTGAACTCATTCAGCTGTAGTATATACATAAATACATGCAATTTAAATATCCATGATACCAGCTGTGAACCCTCTCATTAATTCTAGGAACGTTCTCATTTGCCTCACCCCTCGTACACATTTGACTAAACCCAATTCCTTTTCTGTTGACAGAAGTAGGAAAAAGAAGAGGTTATCCACATCAGATTTTGAAGGAATGTACAAAACCATCAAGAATCTTCAGACAACACCAACACCAAAGATTGTTCACCGACTATATCCCAACATGAGAGAACTTTGCTAGACACTTATCCTGATGATGAGACCATTGGATCCATCTTTAGGTGTGGTCATGCATCTTTACATAAACTTAGGACTGCATTTGTTTAGATTTCATTAACTCAATCTGTTCCCAATTTTCTTTTAAATAAACCATTTCCTTTTCATTTTAACAGAAGTGGGAAAAAGAAGAGGTTAGTGACGTCAAATTTCTCAGCGAATATAGAAGACGAAGAGTCTTTGAGAAATATTAACCTACATGATGAGACTGTTGCTTCTAATATCACGTAAGTACATTCAACTCCAAACTAGAAAATCTTCAAATTAACAGGTTGCCTTAAGTTCATGACTATTCTTATTGCGAGCTTCATAAAAAATCAGGGATGGTTTTTGGTTGCTTAGTTCCACCTTCTTAAGTGTTTATTGATGCAGGGAACCCTTTCTTTTCTTAGTTCCACCTTTTCAGTATGGCTTAGCATTCTAGGATTGTGCTATACTATTGTTTTTGTCATATTATGTAAGGCATTTATGCCTATTGATTGAAAACAATCATCTCATGTCAATAAGAGAAGTGCACTACAGTACGCATTAATCAATTACAAAAGAAAATTTCTCACTTTGCAGGGATGCTTCTGTAAAACATGGGTCTGATCCAGTCGATGACAGTGGCAATACCGTTGAAGCTGAACTTTTGGATGACTTTGAAGTCGAGCTAGATAATCATGAGAATAATCACTGATGATGGAAATATGACTGAATCAGGGGACGCAACAAACTCTGATGATAATCGAAGGGCTGGTTTGAAAAGAAGACACAGATTGGTTATTGATGATGACGACGAGGATGAGTAACTGTTCAGGACCAGAGTTATTACCAAATCAAATGTGGGATATATATATAAAAAAAGCTGTTTCAGGACGAGAGCCTGGCTGTTTCGCACTTCCCAGTGCCAGATGCTCTTCACAGAAACTTCATTTTGACCTGCAGTTTCATTTGTAATAGTTGGTGAGGTCACAATCAAAATGGAATTTTGCAGATGCAAAGTTCGGGTTGTAGAGCTGTCCTGTGTGGCCTCTTGTACAGAGTCCTTTCAGGGGATGTTCTGATGATAATTTCGAGTACTGTTAGTTGTAATAGAAACTACCAGCACTGCAACTGTAGCGAATGTAATCAGTTATCAAGCTCCGCGTTGCAATGGATGTGGTGGAGAAGCGCCGGCGCCTTCCCCCCAGCCGCCCGTCTGCGTTGATTGTCCATCGCGCGCAGAGCATCCCTTGACCATCTCAGACCGGCAGTCTTTCCGTTTTCTACTCCAAAAGGCAGGCACGCTCGCTGCACCACACACTCGTGGATATGGACCGAGAGCTCTCGGCAGGCCAAGGCCGTGTGGCAGGTTTGAATCTTCGGATCCACTTGCCCGTCTCCGAGGAGAACAGAAGAGCCGCCTTCCTCTCCTAGCCTAGCTAGCCTCCAGATCCGGATCCACCGTCCTCTTGCGTAACCGAGACGTACCTGGCTGGCATCTCTTCTCTGATATATACTACATAGGAGGGTCTGGATTCAGGTTCAGCAGCAGCGCAGGATCGATCGAGGTCGAGGTGGAGGCAACAGAGGAGAGGTATCCACGCTCTGTGCGACGACGCTCTCATGCAGATCCTTGTCCGCCTCCCGTCCAAGTCCGTGCTCCGCTGCCGCGCCGTCTGCAAGAACTGGCGCCGCATCACCGCCGACCGTTGCTTCCTCGCCGCCCGCCGCCTTCTTCGGAGGCTGGGATGTGGAAACCGTGTCTCTTGACGTGAGGAGTCCGCAGGAGGAGGAGCGTCGCCGCTTCCTTTGCCGCTATGCACCCGGCAAAGGTGACTGGCACCTTGTGTTGCAGTCGCTGGACGGCCTGCTCGTGCTGAAGCAACAACGTTGGGGCCACTTCGTCATCTGCAACCCGACCACGAGGCAGTGGATCAACCTGCCGGAGCTGGTTCACCAATCTTACGTCGCAATCTCCGTTTGCGGCTTCTACTCGCACGCCTCTTCAGGCGAGTACCGCCTTTTATGCCATGCCATAGACAGACACGACTTGGAATCTCCAGGGGCCAAGTTACCGCGTTACTACCACGTCCTCTCAACAGGTGCCATCCTGCCGCGTCGACTGGGACAAGCTCCTTTTATTAGCCGCTGTGGAGTCCTGCATTGGATTGTGCACCCTCAAGCCGACCTCACCGGCCGGCTCATGTCGCGCCCGCCAGAGGACAAGGATACCATGATGATGGCCTTGTTCGAGCACGACGGGGAGCTCAATGCAGCGGCTATGCACAACTTGACGTCCCTCAACGTATGGGTCCTGCGAGGAGACTACAAGGCGGAGACATGGACGTTGCGCCATCGGGTCGACCACTTGCCCACGCCGCACTTCTATTCTGATCGGTTATCGGTGACGAACGTACTCTCTGTTGGGAGCGGCGTCATCGTCATTGGAGCCTCCGGCAGCATGGTGGGCAGGCTGTACGATCTCCAAGAAAAGAGGGTCATCTCCACAGAATTCTTGTTCCACGGTGGTGATGCGTACGTATTTACCACGTTCCTGGCATTCAACGAGAGCCTCGTGCCACATGCCTTCTTTGACACCCCTCGCTGCCCAGATCTCGAGCCTATATACTTCTCCCCACAGTAGATGTAGATAGCATAGCTGCTCCATCTTTTGTAGCAAGCGTATTTTCCTTTGTTTTCCCCCCTTCCTTTTTCTTCTTTTTATTATTACTAGTAAAAATGCCCGTGCTTCGCTACGGGTTGGTTTATTATTTTTTTAATATTTTTTTAAATTTTCATCATCTATGCAAAATTTCATTTTGGCACTGTCATTGTGTATGATTTCAATTTTTTTTAATATTTTTCTTATATCTTCTTAGTTAGAACATTAATTCTAAATTTCATATTGGCACTACCATTATGTATTTGATAGTGACACAGTCTGATGGAATGATACACTGCTGGAAAACTTAAGCTTTACTGAACTGAAATAGCAAGCAGAGAAATAGAACAACTGCAGGGACTGTTCATGCAGATTCAGTCACATGAAGTAACACTGTCGAACTGACTGAGATGGAAAACTACAACACCAGAAGCTACTGGTGCACACCTGAAAACCGAATGAGCAACTCTTGAGGAATATCGAAGATGCAGAGCAGTAGCTACAGAACAGCTGTTCTAAAACTCAGGGCGAAACTGAAAACAGAGCCTCTGTACTGCCAAAGGAGCTGCTGGGAATGCTGTGCTATTCTTGCAGAAAACAAGCATAGACAAAGGAGCAGACATGAACACAAGCTGTTATAAATAATTTCTATAAGAAAACACGGGCTGCATATTGGTCAACTTGCCCAGCAGAAGCAAGCTGTGATTAAATTGAAAAGACCTTGCTAACCCTCACAAAAATCAGTGTGTTGCTCCTTCACTGAACCAGATCGATGCAGCTTTGTTGCTACTGCTCCTTCACTTAACCATATTGATGCAGTTCTGGTGCTACTGCTCATTTCAAAAACAAGACAGGAAACAGAAGCTAACCAATCTGCACCAAAACAAAATCCCAGAAACTGGATTTGGATCACAGCCTCACACCATCACCAGAAACCAAACCCAACTTGATCCATCCAAAAATATTGAAACTTTCTCACAAATTTCAGAATCCAGTAAAAACACATGGTGATTATTAAACAATATATAGATACTCCTTAGGAATCAGAATCCTTTAGATATTGAAGAAATATAAACACTTTGTTGAGAGTGCAGAGCCATTCAAATGAGTCTCACATGTATGGGAAAGGCAGAGGATGAACTAAAGCATAACGATAGGGTAAGAATTGATTTTAGACTGATTCGATAATCAACATTTTCAAGTGCTCTAATAATTGTACATAAATAAGTGCTCTACACTTATAAAAAATATATGATGAAGCTATTTGACTATCTCTAAATCCGAGTATTTTTTTATACATCTAATGAATTCTTGAACTCTAGTAAGTATTGTCTTCACATTTATTTTCCTTCAAAGTCAATACCTGTCCCAAAATTGCTTTCTGAGTTCATAGCCATCCTGTTTGTGATAAAATAATTAACATATAAACATCATAAGTGAGAAAACTATTATATATAAAACTATTATAAATATTTACGGTTTCTACCTTTATTGACGGCAATTGTAGTTCTTCATCTTTCCATGCAGACATGAACATGAAAACAAGATAACCAGATAGTTCCCTAATCTCTTTGATGTGAAGGATGCTAGCAGGATGTCCACTGATTCCATCAACTATACATATATCAGCTTCTCATTTTTTGTAAACACACTTGAAGGTGTTTTTTTTGGAAGCACTATCTTTTACAAGCCACTATCATCATTGTGTTAGAGTATGGCAGGGGCCTATTGGGCCTGGGCTGGTGGTATAGCCCATTAGTATTAAGGTTAATTAGAGATAAGGGTGCTTAGGGGTTAAGTAACTTGGGAGTCAAGTAAACCTCTCTATATAAGGAGATGAGATGTATCAATCTAATCAAGCAAGAATTAAGAAGGAAAAACCTTCCCTCTTGCACGGCCGTGGGCGAACGCCCCGCGGCCGGCTCTCTCTCGCCCTCGCAATCCTAGTAGCACATAACAATCTGGTATCAGAGATGCCAGGTTACGATGAGCCGCTGTCAGTCACTTCCTCACCGATGACGCCAGATCAGTTGACCGCGGCCATCACCGATCTCGTCCTGCCGCAATCGGCCATGGCCTCTCTGCCACCGGTTTTTCCCTACGGGTTGCTTGGTTACGGGACGACGACGTTTTTGTTCCAGGGCGTGAAGACGACCGCCCCGGTTCCCATCCACCAGTTGTGGATGTCGCCTTCTCCTTCACTGGTTTCGTCTTATGCTCTGGCATCGACGATGGGGCCAATGTCCACGATGGCGAGCGCCCCGGCGGCCACGACAACGGTCGCCCCAGTGCCCACCACCGGCGCCGTTGTCCTTCATGGTGGGCTGAGCCTCTAGCACCCATTCACCGATGGAATCTTCTATAGGGACGTCGGCGTCCGGCAGATCCAAGACAAGGCCGAGAAGTCGCAACAGATCGAGCAGCCGACGGACATCGTGACGGAGCCAGCGGGGAAGATGCTTACCCGCTAGGAATCAACAGTGGTGCGGCTGCAGGCTGCTGCGCGCGGCCTCCTAGCGCGTCGGCGGGTGCGGGAGATGCGCGATCTGCAGCTGATTCAGCCCTGCACCCCTTCGCAGCTCCTCCAAGTTGCTCTTCGCCGCGTGGAGGACCTCGATCTTGTCCGCTACGTCGGGGATCTTGGGCATGTGGTTGCCCCCATGGGCGGTGGGCATGCAGTTTTCCACACGGGCGGCGAACTCAAAGTTTTTGGCGGCGGTAGGAGAGGCACTCCCTTCCTTGTCGTTTTCTATCGAAAACCCTCCACACTCCTCTCTGCGATGCAGACCAACAGCCGTGCGGCGGGGAGAAGGCATGGGGTCACCGGGGGGAGCGCACTGCCTAGCGCTTCCACATTCTGCCACCGCCATCGCGAGGGCGTCTTCGCTGTATGCTATGGCAACCACTTCCTGGTGGCCACATTCATGCAATCTTTTCGTCCAGATGGTGTCCATGGGATCCAGGTGGCTGTACACGTGCAGGTCTAGCGTGCAGATGGTGTCCACCTTATGTTCAGAGTCAAAAATAAAAGCGTCCAAATCCATTTCAGGTTGAGAATAATAAAATAAGCCGAGATGTAAAAGACTTGTTTTTATGTGTTAGGTTTGTGTCGAGTCGAGCTATCGTTATAAGTTGGTTAGGTTGCAGCTCGAGGACAAGCTGCATGTCCAGGTGGGGTGTAGTGTTAGAGTATGGCAGGAGCTTATTGGGCCTGGGCTGGTGGTATAGCCCATTAGTGTTAGGGTTAATTAGAGATAAGGGTGGTCAAGTAACTTGGGAGTTAAAGTAAACATCTCTATATAAGAGAGGAGATGTATCAATCTAATCAAGCAAGAATTAAGAAGAAAAAACCTTCCCTCTTGTCCGGCCGTGGGCAAACGCCCCGCGGCCGGCTCTCTCTCGCCCTCACAGCCCTAGCTCATAAACAGTACCGCGGGTACTGTAGCGCGGCAGCCGTCGCTCCCCTCGCCTCTCTCCTTTCAATCCTAGCAGCACATAACACATTGCCATTAGTTTTTTCGTGGCAAACCCTCCGAGCACTGTAAAGAAATACCATCATTAACCTGAGGCACCACAAAATATTATTATCAAGCACCAACTTGACAAAGACATGTGAGTTCTGACATAATATTCATATCTAAATAGTGTTTCTCTCTGCTCTGCAATACTGAACTAAGGCATATATACTTTGCATCAGTTTTTATATCATAAATAAAAGTCCTGCAGACACCTGTGATATTTGACTTTTAAGTACAAATTTGTCAATAACACGAATAGTTAGTATACCTTGACATTTTCTATTTACACTGTAAGTGGTGATATGAGGTTGCAAGTTACTAAATCTCATTGATTAGCATAGATGCCTCATACGTGAGCAGTGTTGTTTTTATGCACCTTGATTCGTTGCTTTGCTTTTGTGTGGTGTGTGCATGCTCTTTTTGAATATCTTAAGTTCTTGACAAATGACAATCCAAAGTTATTCCATTAAATCCTTAATCAAATGCTAGAAATGTTGAAATCTAAAATGGCATCAGTTTAAGAGCTAGTTACAGGAAATGTATTTTTATACCTAGTACTTGCAGCTTCCTTGCTTGATTCTTCCAAGCATGTCAATACGTGGGCACATGGTTCAGTTGCAAAGTCACCCTGGCCGCAGCATCAGCGTCATGTTGGGACTTCAGTTGGTGATGGTGGTGAAGGTATTAGAACTGGAAGAGGCCGTAGGATGACCTTCATTTGGCAATGGCGAAGTCCTTCAATCGCATCCAACAAAGATGGCGGACGGGAACCTCTAAATAGACTGATAAACTCGGTCTATAAGCTAGCATCTTTTACCTAGGATAAGGCCAACCTGTTAAAAATCAACTTATTACTTAAAGACATGTTTAGGTAAATTCAGTAGGAACGCATGCAAACTTGCAAAGGCTTGAAAAAGAATAAGTTTATTTTCTAGTTCAAAGGTCAAGGTACCCTAAATACACTCTTCAATTAATGGGATCTTTTTTTTTGCAGGATACCCATTTAAATGCACTCTAAACTAATGCCCTAACAACAATGCACCAACTGCAGTTTCAGAATGTTGACAAATATAATAGTAATATTCAGATAGGCATAACTCCTACATCCCTCATAAAAAATCACGAAACTTTAACAGCAGCTATGTCTCAATGGTATCTGCAATCATTGCTATCTAGGATACAACAAGGCATAAAAAAAACAAATGGATACAGGATTGTTGTTCTCTAGTCCATCTCATGTAACGCATAGTGGTAACAGGATGCAGCCACATGTAGATGAGAATCATGAGACATTGTGCAAGGGGCGGTACCTTTCCATGAAGTTGCTTTTGCCACCTATTACTCACAGGTTCTTATGTCTATCGTTTCCTATATCTGTTAAGGTGGGCAATGTTTTTTGTCTTACTGCTTTGCACAAACTAACAGAAAAAGAAATTCAGGGATCGGAGGAGGAGGAGGATGACTCACTTGGGAATTATCATTGCCTAGCAACTGCATCAGATGCTGCTTGAAGGTTTCCAAATGCATATTCAGTTCAAAGAAATAAAACGGAACAACTTATGTCAGTTTACAGTGAGGTACACTAATCTTGATTAGATGAAAAAAGGAAATCACCTTGGAGAGGTCCCCGGTCAGCTTCTTGTACGTCTACGCATGGCCCGTATTTCATTAAGACCGAGAAGGAATTGTTACACTGTTGTTGGTGTGGCACCCATAGACACCGATCGATGATCCGCAAGAGCCATGCCAACTTGCTGGAAACATGCTAACGCTTTCGCGAATCGTGCTCTTTCACCAACTTGGCCTTCGTCAACGGCAGACTCGCAGCGAAATCAAATGGTTCATCAGTCAAGCAAGACACCGCCAAAACCAAGAAAATTTAGAGCAGCAAGCAGCCAGGTGAGGTGAGATCAAGTAATTTTTCTGCTCGTCGATGAAATCCCAATGGCACCTTCTAGTTTTATATAGAAGATCCAACAGAAGAAAAAGTCAAAAGGAATTCGTCTAGAACGTGGAGTTCTTAACATACCATAGATGAGATGTTTGATTCGATTCCAATCCAATTCCGATCCGTTTCTAACTCCGACTCCATCGACCAACACGGCGGCGTTGGCAACTCATAAGAACGTGGCAGCTGGGCGGCCGGATGTAGCCGCGCCGGTCGGCCTGGGTTCCCGCAGGGGAACGTCCTAGATGGGCGGCCGGCCGACCGGCTGTGGCTGCGCTGGGCGGCCAGCGTTGCCGGCGGAGCCGTCCTGGTGGCCGCGGTGGCCGCCCTGGATCCAAAGGACGAGGAGATGTTCCTCAAGGCCCGCGTCCACGCCGTCGTCCATCTCCCGGCGAGGAGACGCTACTTCGGCCTGTGCCTGCGCCGCTGTCCATCTTCAGTTGAGTCACGCTGGCCTCTGAAAGGAAGGAACGACCATGCGGATCGCGGCTGCCACCTTTGGAGGGAGCAGAGAGGCGCACATGGATGGAATCCCGGCTCGATGCCATGCCGGGCATGGCTGGAGAGACGGAGCAGGGGGTGGGAGGGGGACAGGCCGCGCGCGTCGTGCGGGAGAGACGGAGCTGGGGTGGGAGAGCAACGTGATGTGCGGGTGCGGGAGAGACACTGAGTGGGGGAGGGAGAGTGGGTTTTCAGATAAGCGAGAGAGAGGGCCGCGGAAACGAGAGCGGGGGAGGGAGAGTGGGTTTTTTTCAGATAAGCGAGAGAGAGGGCCGCGGAAACGAGTGATATAGTTGGGCTGAAGAATGGGCCCGACGAAAACCGGCTCAGACCAAAAAAAGAGGCTGAAATTTTGCCTTTTTATTATTAGGTCCGATACCAAATTGATACGGCGTGGCCGCCATAGAGAGCGCAGAGGAGATTGGAGGAACAGGTGAGACTGAGAGTTGGAACGGAGAGGGTAGCGAGGCAATGGCGCAGTGGGGGAATCGCCGGCGGCAACTGCTGAACCGCGCGCAGCCACCGTCGAAGAGGAACCCACCCACTCAAGGAGGTTCTATTCTTCTTCGATAAAACTGATTACATTCACTAAGTGCCTTCTTATAGTCTAGGTGCACTTCCTAACAAATAACCATCAGATCCTAAAAATCCTCCCTCCTTATTCTCTTCTAAATCTGACTAACGCCTTAGCCACTGCTGTTGGCTGTGGCCCTCCTAACCCGGCGCCTATATTGCCAGCCCACAAAGGAGTCTACAACATCTTGAGACTGTCAGTTAGTGTATTGTGGTTTCTTTTAATGTGAGTAATATCCTGTTATTTTAGTCTTTCGGTATTCTATTCTATTGATTCCCGTTAATGGTTTGTTGTCTTCTCTTGAATTCGCAATATCATTTTATGTATATGTATTATCACACTAAATGTTCACTTTATTTCATATATTGGCGCCATCATTTTATTTGGTGCTCATGAACCATTAATAGTGTTTCTGGGATAATTATTGGACCCACTTCAAGTGTTTCCTTGTGTTACTGTGCTCTATCATTGTCTTCGGCAGATAACTTTAGTTCAGCTTATATGTACCACGAGTAATGCTGAAAGTTTCTGTTCTAGGCTTCTTGTAGCCAGAGTGCTCTTCCCTTTTCTGTCAGTGAACAAGAATCCAGAATAGTAATATAGACAGTTCAGGTGTACTTCCAAAATCATTTTCGAGCACCGTATCTGTTGGCTACTATGTTTCTGGTGCCCTTTGAAAAAGAAAGGATCCATCTCTGACTACAAAGTTATTCAGGTTCAGTAGCCTGCATATACCCAAGCTTTCAATTACACTGCAATTCTTTGGTTCAAAAGTTGGTGCTCGATAGCCATAAATTATTAAAAAAATTAATTCTATCAATATTTATTTTATTGCTTGCATGATTTTGTTCATGGTCTACGTGTCTGCTGGTTCTGAACTTTTGGTGTTTAGCAGCAGTATCTGTCTTACAATATTGCTTTTAGAATGTCCATTTCTGATCATCAAATAGCACTTTCTTTCTTATCTTCAGCTCTATCTTCCTGCCTTTTATTCTATTTTTTCTTGTCCTCCATGTTGATAAGGTTCAGTTAGCTTGCCAAAAGGAATCGGAGTGGCTGGATATGCACAGAGGGGCAAGTGACTTTTCCTGTGAGTAGTTGCGTTCGGGCAGAGAGAGAGAGTTTGGTTGATTATTTTGTTACTTGTCAATCAGTTTTTTATTGCTCCCCATAGAAAAATCTGGTTGATTTTATCATATTTTTTCAACCATTGTTTGTGTGTCATTTTATATCCACTACGAAATATGCCCGTGCGTTGCTACGGTTAAACAATCACGATTTGCAGTCACCTAGTTTTTTTAGGAACATATATTTACCTTGTTGAATCTATTGTAATTAAAATACAACATCACATCTAGCTAGTAACTTGCCCATGCAAATATAATATAACAACTTATCGCATCATTATATATTGACAAACATCATTCACAGGCAAATACCAAATACTAATTGCCAAATTAGAAATTGAACCAAACTAATTATCAGACTGCATCTTCGTTATTAAGGTAAGCAGAGAAGGTAACAAGAAGCATGGTCGTTCAGTGCTATTATCCTACGCAGCTCAAACCGCACAGCTCTGAAAAAAGTTAAGAAAAATTATTCAAACAAAAGAATCTGCATGCAACGTGAAGAAAAACGTTTAACCACATCGACCTAGCTCGTCCCACCAGTGGAATCGATTTCTCATTCCTCACGACGTTGTGCAGCAGGGTCTGGTAGAAAAACATACAGGCATGCCTGCTGCCACGTGCTTCGCCTCGACAACCAACCACGTCGCCCCACTCTTTGCCGCGACGCGTCTATAGCGGTTCAGTGTCAACGCCCTCTCTACTTTCTCCTCCATCTGAATCACCTGCAAGATCTTTGACTGGAATCGTTGACCGATCAACTCAATTAAGCCTGATCTGATCAGGCCCTAGCACCAGAAAAGAAATTCCCCAAAGATGATCGATCTGCTAGGACCCTCCACATTGGACACCAGATCTGAGCTGTCGCTAGGTCTCTGAGAGAAATCAGCCACCAAAATCGAGCCCTACTTGGATGCCAAAGTTGAGCGTGGGCACCCGCACATCAGGTGGATACTGCAGTAACTATTAAACGGTGTCATCTTCATAACGTGTATGTCACGGTCTAGGGGTGCAATGTACTTCCTAGTTTATAGGGGAAGATGTAAATCCCTGCATGTAATCTGTTGTGTTTCCATCTGTGTAAGCGCCACCGATGGGGGGCTGTTCCCCATCCTATATTAACACAAAACCGAGCACCGTGGAGAGGTGACTCGTTAAACCCAACTCACAATTCTTTCATGGTATCTAGAGCCAGCATCCTAGCAGATTTCCATGGCATTCTTTCGCTTCCTCCTCTTCCGCAATGCATGCTGCTTCATCGCTCGACGTCTTCCTATTGCCGGTGAGCGAGAAACTCACCCGCAGCAACCATGTTCTATGGAAGGCGCAAGTGCTGTCTGCGCTCAAGGGGCGCAACTCGCCGGATTCCTTGAACCGACGGCGACTCCTCTAGATCAGTTCCTGCCTCCTAAGGGTGATCCGAAGAAGCCCGACGACGATGGAGACAAGGAGCCTCCGGTGGCGAATCTGGAGTATGCGACGTGGATCGCGAAGGACCAGACGGTCTCAGCTACATCCTGTCCAATCTAGGACGGGAAATCCTCGCCCAGGTGTCGACAAAGGTCATGGTTGCCACAGCATGGGCCGCCATCGAGGAGATGTTTGCATCTCAGAGCCGTGCGTGGCTCATCTCCACAAGGATGACATTGGAGACGGCTTCAAAGGGTACGCCCTCCGTTAGTGAGTATTTCACTAAGATGAAAGGTTTGGTAGATGACATGGCATTTGCCGGGAGAAGGCTTGAAGACGATGAATTGGTCTCCTACATCCTCACCGGCTTGGATCTAGAATTTGAGCCGGTGGTTTCTGCCGTCACAGCTAGGGTTGAACCCATCTCGGTGGGGGAACTTTACACCCAGCTGGTGAGCTTTGAACAGCGACAAGAGATCAAGGGCGGCGGTGGAGGACATCAGTCCTCGGCGAACGTGGCTGCAAAAGGAGGCCACCACAACAACAGCCCCCGTGGTGGGGGTCGCTCTGGAGGTAGCTGCGGTGGCTTTGGGGGCGGCTCTAGGGGAGGCCATGGAGGTGCACGTCCGCAAGGAAACTTTTAGGCTGGCATCTTCTGTCAGCTATGTGGGAAGGAGCGCCACACTGTCATCCGTTGCTTCAAACGGTTTGATGTGTCGTTCACTGGTCCTCCATAGAAGTCTGCATCATCTGCTAGTAACTTGCCCATGGAAATATAATATAACAGCTTATCGCATCATTATATATTGACAAACATCATTCACAGGCAAATACCAAATACTAATTGCCAAATTAGAAATTGAACCAAACTAATTATCAGACTGCATCTTCGTTATTAAGGTAAGCAGAGAAGGTAACAAGAAGCATGGTCGTTCAGTGCTATTATCCTACGCAGGTCAAACCACACAGCCCTAAAAAAAGTTAAGAAAAATTATTCAAACAAAAGAATCTGCATGCAACGTGAAGAAAAATGTTTAACCACATCGACCTAGCTCGTCCCACCAGTGGAATCGATTTCTCAGTCCTCACGACGTTGTGCAGCAGGGTCTGGTAGAAAAACATACAGGCATGCCTGCTGCCACGTGCTTTGCCTCGACAACCAACCACGTCGCCCCACTCTTTGCCGCGACGCGTCTGTAGCGGTTCAGTGTCAGCGCCCTCTCTACTTTCTCCTCCATCTGAATCATCTGCAAGATCTTTGACTGGAATCGTTGACCGATCAACTCAATTAAGCCTGATCTGATCAGGCCCTAGCACCAGAAAAGAAATTCCCCAAAGATGATCGATCTGCTAGGACCCTCCACCTTACACCAGATCTGAGCTGTCGCTAGGTCTCCGAGAGAAATCAGCCACCAAAATCGAGCCCTACTTGGATGCCAGAGTTGAGCGTGGGCACCCGCACATCAGGTGGATACTGCAGTAACTATTAAACGGTGTCATCTTCATAATGTGTATGTCACGGTCTAGGTGCAATGTACTTCCTAGTTTATAGGGGAAGATGTAAATCCCTGCATGTAATCTGTTGTGTTTCCATCTGTGTAAACGCCACTGAGGGGGGTTGTTCCCCATCCTATATTAGCACAAAACCGAGCACCATGGAGAGGTGACTCGTTAAACCCAACTCACAATTCTTTCATGGTATCTAGAGCCAGCATCCTAGCAGATTTCCATGGCATTCGCTTCCTCCTCTTCCACAATGCATGCTGCTTCATCGCTCGACATCTTCCTGTTGCCGGTGAGCGAGAAACTCACCTGTGGCAACCATGTTCTATGGAAGGCGCAAGTGCTGTCTGCGCTCAAGGGGTGCAACTCGCCAGATTCCTTGAACCGACGGTGACTCCTCTAGATCAATTCCTGCCTCCTAAGGGTGATCCGAAGAAGCCCGACGACGATGGGGACAAGGAGCCTCCGGTGGCGAATTCAGAGTATGCGACGTGGATTGCGAAGGACCAGACGGTCCTCAGCTACATCGTGTCCAATCTGGGACGGGAAATCCTCGCCCAGGTGTCAACAAAGGTCATGGTTGCCACAGCATGGGCCGCCATCGAGGAGATGTTTGCATCTCAGAGCCGTGCGTGGCTCATCTCCACAAGGATGACATTGGAGACGGCTTCAAAGGGTACGTCCTCCGTTAGTGAGTATTTCACTAAGATGAAAGGTTTGGTAGATGACATGGCATTTGCCGGGAGAAGGCTTGAAGACGATGAATTGGTCTCCTACATCCTCACCGGCTTGGATCTAGAATTCGAGCCGGTGGTTTCTGCCGTCACAGCTAGGGTTGAACCCATCTCGGTGGGGGAACTTTACACCTAGCTAGTGAGCTTCGAACAATGGCAAGAGATCAAGGGCGGTGGTGGAGGACATCAGTCCTCGGCGAATGTGGCTGCAAAAGGAGCCCGCCACAACAACAGCCCCCATGGTTGGGGTCGCTCTGGAGGTAGCTGCGGTGGCTTCGGGGGCGGCTCTAGGGGAGGCCGTGGAGGTGCACGTTCACAAGGAAACTTTTAGGCTGGCATCTTCTGTCAGCTATGTGGGAAGGAGGGCCACGCTGTCATCCGTTGCTTCAAACAGGTTGATGCGTCGTTCTCTGGTCCTCCACAGAAGTCTGCATCATCCGCTACGACATCCTACGGAGTGGACACAAATTGGTACATGGACTCTGACGCTACAGATCACATCACCTCTGACCTTGAGAAGCTGACCATCCATGACAAGTATCATGGAGGAGAACATGTGCACACTGCAAATGGTTTAGGTATGGAGATTTCACATGTCGGTCACAGTACTTTGCATTCACAAAGTCTACGATTCATCTAAAAATATCCTACATGTTTCTGATGCTAGTAAGAGCTTAGTTTATGTCAATCGTCTCACTAGGGACAATAATGCCTTTGTTGAATTCCATCCTGATAAATTTTTGATTAGGGAGCAGCAGCTGCTGCTTGAAAGGTCTTGATGGCTAGAGGGAGGTGAATAGCCTTTTAAAAATTTCTACAAAGACAAGCTAAACAAGTTTATCAATATAACAAATAGCGAGATACGAGTTTTGCTTAGCCTATGGGGTGTTTGCAAGCCACCTATCCAATTCATAATTCTAGTATAATTGCACTCAATCGCACAAGTCAAACCACACAACTTAGCTAACAACTAAAGCTAACTAGCTACACAAGCTAAGAGCTATATTAACAAGCTAGCAAGGTAACTAAAAAAATACAAGAGAGAGTTAGAAGGGTATCACCAAGGGGCGAAGTATTGAGCCAACCAATCAATATGATCAAGAGATGAATTCCACAATACACAACCACCAGGATCAATTAATCACAATAAGAATGATGACATGAAGATTTATCCCGAGGTTCACGTGCTTGCCGGCACGCTAATCCCCGTTGTGTCCCTCTTTACCACATGGTTCGGTGGCTAATCGGTCACACACCGAGCCTCTCAAAAGGCGCCACAAGAACCTACAAAATGGCAAAAGGTTGCAAATGACACGAGCAATCCACTAACATTGCCTTTGGCGCTTCGCCGAGGTAGACACAAACCCCTTACAATCACCGGAGGTGGCCAAGAACAATCACCAACTCTTGCCAACGCCTCCAAGATGCTGCAAGCCGTCTAGGTGGTAGCAACCACCAAGAGAAACAAGAATCCCGCAGCAAATCAACCACCAAGTGCCAACTAGATGCAATCTCACAAAGCAAATGCACTTGGATCACTCAATCTCACTTCGAATATGCAAAGAAGCAAGAGAGATGAGTGGGAGGGGAGTTGCTTAGCTCAAAGTGCTCACAAGTATGTCAAATGTCCAAGAGATGGAGCCTTCAGCCGGCCAACGAGTATTTATAGACGTACCCCTTCGAATATAGCCGTTAGGAACTTGAAACAGCTGCAGTCGCGTTGACTGGACATGCTGGTCCAATTGACTGGACGCGCCGATCACACAGTGCCTACGCTCGTGAAGCACTGACCGGACGCGCTCGTCGCGTGGACCGGACGCGCGAAGTATGACCGGACGCGCTGGTCCCGTAACAGACCGGACACGCTGGTCAAGCCTGAGCAGCGTTCCACCGAGACATCGACCGGACGCGCTGTCGAACTGACCGGACGCCACAGTGCTAGCGTCTGGTTGAAGTCCAGTAAGGTCCTAGATCGACCGAACGCGTCCGATCGACTGTGACCAGACGCGCCACCGCATCCGATCAAAAAACCAAAACATGCGTCCGGTCAAACAGAGATCGCGTCCGGTCCAGCGTCCGGTCACCTCTGTGACCTCCGTTCGCCTCCGTTTCTTTTCTGACTTCTGACGTAGTGGAAAATAGTCGTTTCAACTCCTCAAAAACGCCTGAATCCCGCCAAGGCGGGAGGGAGAGGAACTCAAACCCTCTCTACCGCTCAAACTCCAACGCCATCGCAAAAGTGCTAACACCACCAAGTGATCACGTCATGTGCAAGTGTGTTAGCATTTTCACAATCATTTATCAAGGCGTTATTAGTTCTATCCAAATGCACATGATTATAAAATGCACACCTAGAGGCACTTAGGAGTTCAATAGCCGCGTCATTCCCCTCTTTATAGTATGGCTATCTATCCTATAATGTAACCACACCCTCTAGGTGTCTTAGTTACTAAAACACAACCCTTAAGCATATACCTTTGCCTTGATCATGTAGGGTTGCGTCCAAATCCAAGTGTGGCCATCATGATCACCATGTCCATCTTGCCACCAACCTTAGAATGCACTAATCCTCATATGCTACATACAACTTAGGCATAGGATTAGTACTTAGGCATTGTCACTAATTACCAACACCAAACATAGGACTTTCAATCTCCCCCTTGTTGGTAATTGGTGACAAACCTTTCATAAAGATATTATGATAAAATTTTGATTGAACCCATGTCACATTGACTAAGTATATACCATGTGATGAATACTGGCCCAATCTTCCGAGAGGTAACCGGTAAGTTTGATTTGTGGAGATCTCGACGTTGGCGATCCGGCTTCAAATTAGACACGATTCGAACCCTGCAATCGTTACACCACTGCTCCATTGGTTATCAACCAAGCACAACTTGATTGACCTCGCCAAGAAGGCTTTTCCTGCAAGCGAATTGAAGAGCACAAGCAAGAAGGTAAAAACACGCAATCTGAAATTGCAAATATGAATGATGCGAATATCAATAGAGGTTCAAGAACTCGGTTCCAAAGGACTAATCGACACAGTGGAGGAGATCAAGAATGGGGGCCCTGGATCACTGTAAAAGGATTTGTCACCACAGTTACAATGAACGATTCAGTTTCTCGATGGAAAACTAAACTCTAAACAAAACCCAATTGTCTAACAGCGGCGGCGGCTGTATTTATAGTCTAAGACTTGACCTAGGGTTGGGAACGGCCAGGGGTTGGGCGCCCACAACTTGGGCTTAAGGCCCGACACGATACATGGCCAATCGTCCCAAAAGACGGCGACACAGCGCCCTGACAGATTCTAGATGGTGACTTGTTTCGACGATTTCTGTTGATTCCGAACATCTTTTGATGTAGGACCACTTGGATTGGCTTCCTTATCAAATAAGCTTTCCATCCATATATGGATCATCGAAAACGGAGTCCGTACGCGTCCTAGGTGACCAGTTCAAGGCAGACTGATTCTGGATTCCGAGGTGGACTCAAACTTGATTTGGGCCTCCACCTTGGTGACTCGAACCGGATAAGTTTTGAGCCTCCTTCTCGATTTGGATGCCCTTGCTGATCTCCTTGGCCTCCATGTAATTCTCTAAGCATGGTCATGACCTCATCATCCTCCCCTTCTTGATGAAAAGCCGTCCTCGACGTCGATGTTGCTTGAATGCCATTCTGCACAATATGAAGACAAACGAGGTTGCCAAAATATTGGGAATTGACAATGTTGGAAGAAAGAATATGACCACATGTTTTGGTTTGTAGCATGTCTTCTCCTACAAACATGTAGTCTCCTCGATTAAAATACACACGATCTTTGTCAATACTATCATGAAAAAGATTAGTACTAACAAGAAACATAGGCTCCCCTTCTTTGGATTCCACTTGGGATTGTAAAGCAAAACGAGAGGAATATGGCATGACAACATTGTTGATTTTATAGTCCTCTAAGTGATCATTATTTTGCACAACAAAAGAAGAATTCACAGTTGTACAAATGTAAACTCGTTGTACCATATATTGTCCTTGGTTGCTATATTTGCCAAAAACATGATATGTATGTCTAGACAACCATGGAAAATCAACATATGCATAAAGTTTTTCCTCTAAATAATTAAGATTGCAAAGAACATTAAAATCAATGTATCCCAATGTATTTAAAGAAGACATCAACTGTAGCTCATCAACATCGCTAGCATTATGAATAACATGTCTATTTTCATTAGTAGTGTTCGATTCCAACATACATATAGCATGATCATTTATTATTGGAATAATATAAATATCATCATTCAAGTCATCATTATCACAAGAAACATCAAGCAAATCATCTTGTGACAAAGGTAAATCAAACGAAGGTTCCACTAATATTTGCTCTATCATAACATGATTGGTGGAAAAATTCAGCACATCAAGAGAACTCTCATCTTTTATGAGATTAACATCATTAGCATTACCTTGGCTCTCACTGTCAGCGGAAGTAACATGTGTTGAATGTTCACATGAAACTGAGAGCACCTCATTTTCTGTCATGTCATCCCCGCTCTTTTGTGCATTATCCTGCAAAAGGTTAGGCACAACAGGAGGAATAATAGGAGATTGGTCTAGTTGATATTCCTCATCATATGAATTAATTACAAGAGATGGATTAATAAAATTTTCTCTCATAAGAATTTTCATATCATTCCATGTATGAGGTTTATCTGAAGAACTTAAAGACTCCCACCAAATTGATGCTAAATGTCTCAAAACACTAGATGCATTCTTAATCTTCCTCCGCTCACACATATGACAATGTGCAAAAATATTATCTATTTTACTTTCCCACTCAATGTACTCATCAGCACCAACACCATCATAAGTAGGTGGAGAAGAAAGAATAGAACGACCTGCGGAAGGAGGTGTAGCAGCAATAGGCGGTGGCTCATGCATCATTGTTGTCTCGTATCGATGAGTGTTGTAACCTGTCACTGTAAACATAAAATAGGAACAAAACAGTGAAAGTTATCCCTAATAATCTACTAAAAGAAAACAAGTGGTGGTGGTGAAAGTGGAATGCAAAATCACAAGCGGCTTACCACCGTCTTGCCTGTATTCTTACCAACGCCAAACAGGAGCCAAACCAAAATGGCAAAGTAATCTGTTGTTGAGCGTGGGTACAGTTGCAAGATGAACCTGTGCTGACAGAAAAATATGTGGAGCTATAGGTAGGCACACAATATGACAGCAAGGATTAGCAATTAACGAATGAAGATTAACGATTGTTCAATCCGGATCCAAAGTACAAATCACAGCTGCTGGCTAAGACGTGTCGAGACATAGCGCAACAAGGTGAAAGCAAAGCACGATGGAAAGAACTCACAGAACAAGCAAATAACCCGAATTTTTCCCTTTTCTGAATTTTTCCCGGAATTTTCCAAAAGGCACTAGTAGGAATCAAACTTTTTTATTTTTTGCTATTTTTTATATTTTTCTCTGAACAAGGATAAAAAAAGATGCAACCACAAAAATTGGCACCTACAACAGAGGTGGGATGTGGTCTACAGAAATACAGCAAGTTCTCTGAAAAGCGTGCAAAAACTTTGACAATTTTTTTTTCTTTATTTTCCTGAATTTTTTTGGCAATTTTGATGAAACCAAACAGGGCATAGCCCAGTTTGGGTCGGCCTCAAATGGTGTCAAGAATCTGCTCAAAAAATTTCAGATTTTTCTGATAAACGAGCGAAAAGTTATGCATGTTTTACCGAAGATATCTCAAGTTATGTTTTCCGGAAGGCACAATATGGCAGTTAGGGCAAAACATCTCTAAACTCCAACACCGATCACAAGATGGTTCCTGTGACTAACAGCAGTAGGTATTCGCCTGATGATGTAAGGAGGGCTGCGATGCAGGCAAAATAAGAGCGGCTGACAACCTATCTAGGGTTTGCGTGGTGGCGAGAAGTTACACAAGGCGGCTAGCAAGGCAAGTCGAGTAATGTGGTGGCTTCGACTTGTTGTTTGGAAACGGTGGATGGGATAGCGGCGGAAAACAAAAATCACAGCAACGGGCGATTGAACTACGACTACGAACACAATCCTAAATCAGCAACAAGACTCGACCACGGACACAAACTCAACAACGCGAATCTGAAACGAAATTGCAAAGGCACAAAGGTGATAGGACAGCGAAAATTGAAATAGTATTGGGCTTTTTGTGGACTCTAGGTAATGAACAAATATGAATCTAAGGCAAACGAGAGTATACCTCACGGGAAACCTGAAAGCTCTGATACCAATTGATGAATACTGGCCCGATCTTCCGAGAGGTAACCGGTAAGTTCGATTTGTAGAGATCTCGACGTTGGCGATCCGGCTTCAAATCAGACACGATTCGAACCCTGCAACCGTTACACCACTGCTTCGTTGGTTATCAACCAAGCACAACTTGATTGACCTCGCCAAGAAGGCTTTTCCTGCAAGCGAATTGAAGAGCACAAGCAAGAAGGTAAAAAACACGCAATCTGAAATTGCAAATATGAATGATGCGAATATCAATAGAGGTTCAAGAACTCGGTTCCAAAGGACTAATCGACACAGTGGAGAAGATCAAGAACGGGGGCCCTGGATCACTGTAAAAGGATTTGTCACCACAGTTACAATGAATGATTCAGTTTCTCGATGGAAAACTAAACTCTAAACAAAACCCAATTGTCTAACAGCGGCGGCGACTATATTTATAGTCTAAGACTCGACCTAGGGTTGGAAACGGCCAGGGGTTGGGCGCCCATAACTTGGGCTTAAGGCCCGACACGATACATGGCCAATCGGCCCAAAAGACGGCGACACAGCGCCCTGACAGATTCTGGACGGTGACTTGTTTCGACAATTCCTGTTGATTCCGAACATCTTTTGACGTAGGACCACTTGGGTTGGCTTCCTTATCAAATAAGCTTTCCATCCATATATGGATCATTGAAAACGGAGTCCGTACGCATCCTGGGTGACCAGTTCAAGGCAGACTGGTTCTGGATTCCGAGGTGGACTCAAACTTGATGGGCCTCCACCTTGGTGACTCGAACCGGATAAGTTTTGAGCCTCCTTCTCGATTTGGATGCCCTTGCTGATCTCCTTGGCCTCCATGTAATTCTCCAAGCATGGTCATGACCTCATCACCATGTGTAAGAATTATGGACATGTGATCATGAATTCAGATTGATAGCAATGGCTCCCCCTACATGTATGCTATATGTTTAGATTTTGGAAGCATACATGTTAGATAGAAAAGATTAGGAGCATTGACTACCAATAGGTGCTAAGTGTTTTAGATTATAGACCTTTGAAGCGTGATACCATCGGAGTAGCGATAAACACCATCTTAGCACCTTGTGTAGTTAGATACCACTTGAAAAAGCACAAACATAACTAGAAACTTCGTGAGATCGACATTATAAGCAAGGCTCTAGTACCACTTTGAAAAACATGAAGCAAGAAAAATCTAACTACTTCCTATTCATGCTAGTACCTCAATATACCATTCAAATTATACTAGCAAGTCACCACACAAGCAATGTATCGGAAAAAAAAAGAAATACATAACTATGCATCATACATATGAAGTGCACATAGAAATACAACATTCATGTTTAAGAGCTTGCTCCCCCTACTTGTGTGCTCAAAATTTTAGTTGATCCCCTTCTTTTATCAATTCTCCTCTTTAGGTTTTCTCCCCCTTTAGAATGATCCTCTTCTTTTATCAATTCTCCTCTTTAGGTTTTCTCCCCCTTCGAATTTATCTTTGTGAACAACATTTTCTCCCCCTTTGGCACCAATGACCACAAGGGACTAATTTTAGATAGATTATCAGGTTGAATTATGGGGTGAGGATCAAGTTTGCGATTCAACCTAGATTGCTTGCATAAATAAAATGCTTCAGTTTGATCCAAGAGCAAGCTTCTTCACACCTCACTAGATGGGTTATCATGTACCATGTTGAAGCAAATATTTAGACAAGTGATCTAGATTAAACACTTAGGATCACAAGCTACTTAAACAAGTTATATGCTACCACTAGATCATACAAGTCATGGAAACAATAGTGGCACCATATAAACTTTAAATTCATTTGATTTTTCATGAATGAGCCTAGAACATGTAAATTATGACTAGATGCACTAAACAAGTCCTTAGCATAGAATGTATGACATATCAACCAATTGTACCTTGGAGCTCGAAGGAGAGGCATGTCATATATGGGGTGCATCAACTCATGTTGGAGAAGTCAAGTATGTTCAACTCATTCTTTAGCTTGTGAAATCTCTTCTCATCAAGTGGCTTGGTGAATAGATCGGCTAGTTGATCTTCGGTGTCCACATTTTCAATTGCAATGTCACCCTTTTGTTGATGATCTCTAATGAAATGATGACGAACATCAATATGCTTTGTTCTTTGATGTTGAACCGGATTGTTGGTAAGCTTCATGACACTTTAATTGTCACATAGCAATGGCACATTAATGAAATTGATTCCAAAATCCTTCAATGTTGCCTTCATCCACAAGATTTATGCACAACAACTACCCGCGGCGATGTATTCAACCTCGGCGGTAGATAGTGCAATACTATTTTGCTTCTTGGATGACCATGAGACAAGTGATCTTTTCAACAATTGATAAGTCCCGGAAGTGCTCTTTCTCTCCACTTTGTCACCGGCATAGTCGGAGTCTAAATATCCAACTAGCTCAAAGCTTGCACCTTTGGGATACCATAATCCAACATTTTGTGTATGCTTTAAGTACCTCAATATTCTCTTTGTTGTCTTCAAATGACTTTCTCTTGGTGAGGCTTGAAATCTTGCACACATGCATACACTAAACATCACATCGGACCTTGATGCCGTCACATAGAGTAGGCTACCAATCATTGATCTATATAGCTTTTGATCCACCATGTTACCACTCTTGTCACTATCCAAGCTTCCACTAGTGCTCATTGGAGTAGTGATTCCTTTTGCATCTTCCATACCAAACTTCTTTAACATATCCTTTATGTATTTGGTTTGGCTTATAAATGTTTCTTCCTTCATTTGTTTGATTTAAAGTCCAAGAAAGAAACTAAGTTCACCAATCATTGACATTTCAAATTCCTTAACCATCATTTTTCCAAACTCATCACAATACTCTTGATTTGTTGAACCGAATATGATATCATCAACATATATTTGCAACACAAACAAGTCTTTCTCAATCTTCTTGGTGAAGAGAGTAGTATCTACTTTTCCCATGACAAATCCTTTGGATAGCAAGAAGTCCCTTAATCTTTCATACCATGCTCTAGGTGCTTGCTTCAATCCATACAAAGCTTTTCTCAACTTGTAGACATGATTTGGTTTCTTGTCATCTTCAAAACCGGGAGGTTGCTCCACATACACCTCCTCTTGGATGTACCCATTGAGAAATACACTCTTCACATCCATTTGATATAGCTTGATATTGTGAGCACAAGCATAGGCAAGTAAGATCCTAATTACTTCTAATCTTACAACAGAGGCATATGTTTTACCAAAGTCAAGACCCTCTATTTGTGTGTACCCTTAAGCCACTAGTCTTGCTTTGTTCCTTACTACTATTCCATCTTGATCTTGCTTATTGCAAAAGACCCATCTTGTTCCAATGACATTGTGATCCTTAGGCCTCTCAACTAGTTTCCACACTTCATTTCTCTTGAAGTTGTTGAGCTCTTCATGCATTGCATTTACCCAATCCAGATCTCTCAATGCTTTATCAATGTCCTTGGGTTCTTTCATTGACACAGAAGAAGAGTGAGCACAAAATGATAACAATCTTGATCTAGTTTGAACTCCCCTTTGTATGCCATCAATGATGGAATCCAATGGATGGTCTCTTGCAATGTTAGTTGGTTAAAGTATTTGAACTTGATTGCTTGGATGTTGATGTTGATCATGAGTTGGAGATGATGAACTAGCCACTTGTTGATCTTGTTGCACTTGAGATGATGTACTAGTTTGATTTTGAATTAGAGAACCACTAGCTTGTGTAATTAGACTTTGGAGCACTTGATCTTTGTTGTCATCCACATCAATCACTAGCTTCGGCCTAATATCACCAATGTCCATTTCTTTTATAGCATTGGTCAATTGAGTTCCTCTCACATCATCCAAGTTATCTTCCTCATCTTGAGAACCATTTGTTTCATCAAACTCAACATCATGCACTTCTTCAAGTAAACCACTAGCCAAATTCCAAACTCTATAAACTTTGCTAGTAGTGGAGTAACCAAGTAAGAATCCTTCATCATATTTCTTCTCAAACTTGCTCAATCTAGTGCCCTTCTTCAAGATGTAGCATTTGCAACCAAATACCCAAAAGTATGTAATGTTGGGCTTTCTTCCATTTAAGATCTCATATGGTGTCTTCTCTAGGAACTTGTGGCAATAGAGGCGGTTGCTATAGAAGCAAGCCGTGTTGATTGCTTTGGCCCAAAATGAATGACTTACATTATACTCATTCAACATTGATCTTGCCATATCAATTAAGGTTCTATTCTTCCTCTCAACTAAGCCATTAGATTGCGGTGTATACTTGGCCGAAAATTTATGTTTGATTCCAAGTTCATCACATAGCTCATCAACTCTTGTGTTTCTAAACTCACTTCCATTGTCACTTCTTACTTTCTTGATTGTGGTCTCAAACTCATTTTGCACTCTCTTGATGAACTTCTTGAATATGTGAAATACATCACTCTTGTCTATAAGAAAGAATATCCATGTGTATCTAGTGAAATCATCCACTATCACAAAGCCATACTTGTTACCACCAATGCTTGTGTATGTAGTTGGCCCAAATAGATCCATGTGCAATAACTCAAATGCCTTGGAAGTACTCATGATGCTTTTCAATGAATGAGTGTTGCCTACTTGCTTTTCGGCTTGGCATGCACTACATAGCTTATCTTTCTCAAATGTGACATCCTTCAAGCCTCTAACTAAGTCATGCTTCACTAACTTGTTCAATTGCTTCATGCCAATATGACCAAGTCTTCTATGCCATAACCAACTCATACTTGATTTGGTGAGTAAGCATGTTGAAAGTTGAGTGTCACTAGCATTGAAATCAACCAAGTATAGATTCTTATATCTAAAGCCCTTGAAGATCAAATTAGAGCCATCAACACTAACTATCTCCACATCATCAACACTAAATATGCACATGAAACCTAGATCACACAATTGAGCAACCAAGAGAAAATTGAAGTTCAACTTTTCAACTAAGAGCACATTGGAAATGTTATGATCATTTGAGATTGCAAACCTTCCAAGAGCCTTTACATCACCCTTGCTATTGTCACTAAATGTGATGCTATCAATGCCACTATCATTTGATTTGAGAGAGTTGAACATTCTTGAATCACCGGTTATATGTTGAGAGCACCCACTATCAAGCACTCAATGCCTTCCTCCGACCTTATAATTTACCTACAAAATAAATTAATGTCTTTTAGGTACCCATACTTGCTTGGGTCCTTGGAGGTTAGTAACTAAGCTCTTTGGTACCTAAATGGCCTTCTTATTTGGACCCACAATTGGTGTACCAACAAACTTAGCTTGCACACCTTTCTCACCCTTGGTAAGCACATAACAAGAATTAAAAGGAATATAAGGTACATTAGCATTTTTCTTGTTCTTGTTTATTTTGTTGCAATTATGCTTTAGGTGCCCAACTTTTTGCATCTATTGCAAAACCGACCATTGCTCTTCACAAAGCTAGGCTTGTGAGTTGCAAAGGTCGTCTTACCCTTCTTGGGAGTATAGCCCAATCCCTCTTTGTTAAGAGAGAACCTTTGGCTACCCAAGCATTTTAGCAAGCGGGCATCCCCACCATAGGCATTGCCTAATGCGCGGGTGAGATCATCCACCTATCTCTTGAGAGTCTCATTCTTAACCACGAGTGATGAATCACTACTAGTAGAGATAAAGTTGGTTATGGTGAATGATTATGAGCTACATGACCAACCAATAAAGAATCATCAATAATATCACATGTTAGTCCAATATCACAAGTGACAATCACTTACTCCTCCTTAGCTTCCTTTATGAACTTCTCCAACTTGAGGTCCTTTTCCTTAATGAGCTTAAGTAGAGTGGAGTGGGCTTCCTTAAGCCTAGTGTGAGCAATTTCAAGATCCTCGTGGTCTTCCTTTAGACACTCACGAGAGACCTCTAGCTCATCAAAGGATTTTCTAAGAGCTTTGAGCTCTTGTTCAATTCCTTTGCACTCCTTACTCTTTTAAGAGCAACAAGCTCCTCCATCAAGGCATCATTTTTATTGCTCTTGGTAATGAGCTCTTGCTTCAAGATTTTATATTTCTTGGTGGTCCTCTTGTAGCCTTTGCTCATTTGATCTATTATGCCTAATAGATCATCATTGGAGTAGTCCTCATCCTCCTCATCATCACTCCTACAACCATCACTAGCATAAGAATCATCATCACTATCATCATATTTTACCTTGGTAGGCTTGGCCATAAGGCATGTCGATGTAATGTCGAAGATAGATGACTTGTTGGAGAGGGTGATGCTTGCAATGGCTCGCCGAGTAGTCCTTTCATCATCACTAGAGCTTGCATCATCATCACTATCAGAGTTGTCACTATCCCAAGTGACCACATAACCACCACCCTTCTTCTTCTTGTTGAATGTGAAGCTCTTCTTTGCTTTCTTCTCCTTCTTGTTCTTGTCCTTCTTATTCTTCTTAAGATTCAAGTCCCCATCATGAATCTCTTATCTTCATAGGGGCAATCCGCCACTATGTGATTGGGGATATTGTAATTATAGCAAAGAATCTTTGCCTTCATAGTGTCTCTCCTCTTCCTTGCCCTATATCCTTTCTTCTTCATGAACTTTCCCATCTTATGCACTAGGAGGGCCATGGTCTCATCATCGAATGGATCATCATCATCGCTCTCCACCTTGCTCTTGCCCTTAGAGGATGAAGCCTTGAATGCAATGGGCTTCTCTTGCTTGACCTTGGTCTCCTTCTTCTCTTCTATCTCATCTTCATCATCATTGTATTGGGCATCGGTCATTATATCTCCAAGCACATCGGTTGGTTTGACCTTGTCCAATCCCTCTCTAAAGATCATTCTTCTCAAGGTGGCAAACTTCTTGGGTAAGCACATCAAAAACTTGTGTGAGAAGTCCTTGTCCTTAACCTTCTTCCCAAGCCCCTTGAGATCATTGATAATGACTTGGAGCCTATAGAATATCTCCGAGATGGATTCATCATCCTTCATCTTGAAAGTGAAGAACTTATCCTTGAGCATATATAGTTTGACACTCTTTACCGTTGAAGTGTCTTCATATGTTTTTTTAAGCCTTATCCAAAGCTCATTTGCCTTTTCAAGATCTTTGATTTGCTTAAATACTTTATCATTAATGGCACGGTAGATTGTGTCAAGTGTCGCCGTGTTGCATTGTTTGTTGATGCAGTCATTTGGAGTGAGATTTTCTTCATCAAGAATGATATATCCTTCTTTGGTCACATCCCAAACCTTCTCATGTATATTACCTAGATATTGCTTCATCTTTCTTTTCCAATGATCAAAGGAAGAGATGCCATTAAATAATGGAGGCTTTCCATTAACATGATTGAACATAACTTGAGTCATCTTGCATCGAGGTTATTAAGCCTAGAAAATGGTAACCTGGCTCTGATACCACTTGAAAGGTCTTGATGGCTAGAGGGAGGGTGAATAGCCTTTTAAAAATTTCTACAAAGACAAGCTAAACAAGTTTATCAATATAATAAATAGCGAGATGCGAGTTTTACTTAGCCTATGGGGTGTTTGCAAGCCACCTATCCAATTCACAATTCTAGTATATTTGCACTCAATCGCACAAGTCAAACCGCACAACTTAGCTTACAACTAAAGCTAACTAGCTACACAAGCTAAGAGCTATACTAACAAGCTAGCAAGGTAACTAAGAAAATAATACAAGAGAGAGTTAGAAGGGTATCACCAAGGGGCGAAGTATTGAGCCAACCAATCAATATGATCAAGAGATGAATTCCACAATACACAGCCACCGGGATCGATTAATCACAATAAGAATGATGACACGAAGATTTATCCCGAGATTCATGTGCTTGCCGGCACGCTAGTCCCCGTTGTGTTCCTCTTTACCACGTGGTTCGGTGGCTAATCGGTCACACACTGAGCCTCTCAAAAGGCACCACAAGAACCTACCAAATGGCAAAAGGTTGCAAATGACATGAGCAATCCACTAACATTGCCTTTGGCGCTTTGCCGAGGTAGGCACAAACCCCTTACAATCATCGGAGGTGGCCAAGAACAATCACCAACTCTTGCCAACGCCTCCAAGCTGCTGCAAGCCATCTAGGTGGCAGCAACCACCAAGAGAAAAAAGAATCCCACAGTAAATCAACCATCAAGTGTCAACTAGATGCAATCTCACAAAGCAAATGCACTTGGATCACTCAATCTCACTTCGAATATGCAAAGAAGCAAGAGAGATGAGTGGGAGGGGAGTTGCTTAGCTCAAAGTACTCACAAGTATGTCAAATGTCCAAGAGATGGAGCCTTCAGCCGGCCAACGAGTATTTATAGACGTACCCCTTCGAATATAGCCGTTAGGAACTTGAAACAGCTACAGTCGCGCTGACCGAACGTGCTGGTCCAATTGACAGGACACGCCGATCACACAGCGCCTACGCTCACAAAGCACTGACCGGACGCGCTTGTCATGCGGACCGAACTCGCGAAGTATGACCGGATGCGCTGGTCCCATAACGGACCAGACACGCTGGTCAAGCCTGAGCAGCACTCCACCGAGACATCGACCGGACGCGCTATCGAACTGACCGAACGCCATAGTGCCAGTGTCTGGTTGAAGTCCAGTAAGCTCTTAGATCAACCGGACGTGTCCGATCGACTGTGACCGGACGCGCCACCGCGTCCGATCAAAAAACCGAAACACGCGCAGATGCTGAACACTAACCGGACGCGTCCGGTCCAGCGTCCGGTCACCTCTGTGACTTCCGTTTGCCTTCGTTTCTTTTTCGACTTTTGGCGTAGCGGAAAATAGTCGTTTCAACTCCTCGAAAACGCCTAAATCCCACCGAGCAAGCTCGGCGGGAGGGAGAGAGGAACCCAAACCCTCTCTACCGCTCAAACTCCAACGCCATCGCAAAAGTGCTAACACAACCAAGTGATCACGTCATGTGCGAGTGTGTTAGCATTTTCACAACCATTTATCGAGGCGTTATTAGTTCTATCCAAATGCATATGATTATGAAATGCACACCTAGAGGCACTTAGGAGTTCAATAGCCGCGTCATTCCCCTCTTTATAGTACGACTATCTATCCTATAATGTAACCACACCCTCTAGGTGTCTTGGTTACTAAAACACAACCCTTAAGCATATACCTTTGCCTTGATCACGTAGGGTTGTGTCCAAATCCAAGTGTGGCCATCATGATCACCATGTCCATCTTGCCACCAACCTTGGAATGCACTAATCCTCATATGCTACATACAACTTAGGCATAGGATTAGTACTTAGGCATTGTCACTAATTACCAACACCAAACATAGGACTTTCACTGCTGCAGTCTGAGGTGCAGCTGTCGCCTAGATCTGGTGTGTCTGCCTAGGGATCCGGCACAGATGCTGTGCCTGTTGTCCCTACTGCAGACGTCAGAAAGTGCCTCAGCTCCTGTTAATCCAAATCAAGCAACACAACCTACGACACGGCTGCAACGAGGTATATCTAAACCCAAGCAATATACTGGTGGCACAGTAAGATGGTGTATGACTGCTACAGCATCCTCTAAGGAGCCCAACAGTGTTGATGAGGCTCTCAATGATCCAAGGTGGGTGTCTGCTATGGATGCGGAGCATCAAGCACTACTCAAGAATAATACCTGGCATCTTGTGTCTGCATGAAAGGTAAAAATATAATTGGGTGTAAATGGGTATACAAGGTGAAGAGAAGAGCAGATGGAAAAATTGATCGGTATAAGGCTCGATTGGTTGCGAAAGGATACAAGCAGCGGTATGGGATCGATTATGAAGATACTTTTAGTCTTGTTGTGAAAGCTGCTACCATTCGGTTGATTCTCTCAGTGGCTGTCTCAAGGGGATGGTCACTTAGACAGTTAGATGTGCAAAATGCTTTCTTGCATGGAATCTTTAATGAAGAAGTATATATGCATCAACCTCCGGGGTATGAAGACAAGACACGTCCTCAATATGTGTGCAGGCTAGACAAGGCGATTTATGGCTTGAAACAGGCGCCAAGAGCATGGTATGCTCGGCTATGTGCCAAGCTACAAGCTTTGGGTTCATGCCGTCGAAGGCAGACACATCACTATTCTACTATAATAAAGGGAGATACAATATGTTTATTCTGGTCTATGTAGATGATATAATTGTGGTGAGCTCCTCTCCTAAAGCAACAGAAGCTTTCCTAAGAGATCTATAGAAGGAGTTTGCCTTGAAAGATCTAGGTGATCTTCACTATTTCTTGGGAATAGAAGTTAAGAAGACACAGAATGATCTAGTACTCGGTCTAGAAAGATATGCCATTAATATCTTGGCTCGGTGTGGAATGGACAAGTGCAAAGCCATTGACACACCTCTGTCAAGTATAGAGAAGCTTAGTGCTATAGAAGGGAGTGTGCTAGGACTAGATGATTCCGCCAGATACAAAATAGTAGGGGTGCTTCAATACTTGACACTCACTAGACCAGATATTTCATTTGCAGTAAACAAGGTCTGTCAATTCCTTCATACGCCCACTACTATACATTGGAGCGCTGTGAAGAGAATTATGAGGTACATACGTGGAACATTGAATCTTGGGCTGAAGATTGGGGTGTCAAAGTCTATGATTGTGAGTGCTTTCTCAGATGCCGATTGGGCAGGTTGTGTTGATGACCAGCGCTCAACTAGTGGATTTGTTGTTTTCCTTGGTGACAATCTGGTTTCATGGAGTGCTAGGAAACAAGCTACAGTATCAT